>CM062814.1:114392149-115793357 GCA_031772625.1 Pinus tabuliformis | reverse complement strand
AGCAGTATTCTTGGACAGCAGGTAAACATGCTACACCTTTATGCAACATATTTCCTCACCTCATTGTTTATGCGAGAACTAAATGAAAGGCTCATCGACGGAAGAAGATGACAACCCACGAAGGAACGGATCATATGAATAGAGGGAATAAGGACCCCGTTGGATTCCTTTTTCCGAGTAGAATTGTTGTTGCAAAAACGCATACTCGCCCTATTCATTTATATGTCAAACTCATAAATTTACATAAAGCAAAACGTTGGATGCAATGCATCAGGTTCTTCTTGTTAAACATTATGCTCAATACCTGGACGGCATGCTGCTGGCGGATGGCAGTCGACTCCTCCTCTCGGTACTATGCTAAGAGTCTACGTCTAAAAGCAACTTTCGAGGCCCTCTCAAAGGGAAACTATGAGGAAATGGTGCGCTTGTGCAAGCAAGTTGTCAAGCAGCTCGGAGGCCAAAACAATTATGAAACTCTCGTGCTTCTGGGCAAGGCCCTCTTCTGCGGGAACCAATACGATCACGCTCAAACTGCATACCGCCACGTTGTTGATCTCAACCCATCAGCCCTGCGAGCTTGGCAAGGGGCTTGCTGAATTGTATGAAGCATCTGAAAATTTTGATAAGGTTCTGAAGGCCGAGGTGTATTCCAACAGACAGTAAGGTCTACGCAACAGCAAGCAACGTGGAGGGTTAATAGCGAATGGAACACACGCCGGTGTTAACGCGTTTCAGCGTTCAATGGATGGGGCAGCGATCAATATATGTTGTGTTCAATGTAATACACAAGACAGCGTAAATATAAGAACTGCGTTAACATCTACAGCGTTCAAACCTCAATGGGGCAGCGTTAAGGATAAACAATCATATAGATAAGCAATGGTAATGGCGGTATGGTAAGCAACCATAAGAATAATGTATGCGGGTGTATACCATAGCGTATATCACACAGCCTCCAATGGCGCAAACAATGGCAGACAATGACAGACAACGGTTATGGTAGAGAGCCCAGAGAGCGCAGAAAGGAAAGGAGGGAATATGGCACAGACAATAATTATGGCAGAGAGCCCAGAGAGCACAGTGGACAGACTCCACAGGGAGAAGTGGACATACTACAAGAAAATGGCAGAAAGGAGTTACATCTAATTTCAGGAGCTGGCTCTGATACCATGTCAGGCCAGGCAGTAACTCCACAAAATTAATTCGTATGATTCCTTCAGGTAGGCCTTTATTATATACATGAGGGAGACTACTCACTTCATCTCCCGATGACTGTTCATATTTCTTATTATTTATTTACATCAATTGTATTTATTCAACCAATCCTGATGATTAGGTGTCAATAAATACCTTTTCGCCATTACGAAGCATTTCTTGTAGCAACTTTGTCAAACCTTTCATGTCTGCTTTTAAACCATTCTTCAAATCTTCCATGTCTGATTTTAAACCATTCTTCAAACCATCCATCTTAGATTCCATTTCATTTTTGGTTACTCTTTGTGAGAGCAAAATTTGTTGCACTTAGTCTCGTAATTTTGATATATCATGTTGCATTTCTTCCCTTCTTCATGTGTCGTAGAAGAGCTTTCTAGTTGTTTACTAGGTGTGTCCATTTTTTTGTTTCGAGACATTTTGAAATCAAACAATGATATCCATACTTCATTATGCGCTTTGTATCACTTCAAACTGATTTTCAAACAAAAGTTATGCAAAATTTAAAAAATACACACGTTTTTCTTGCTTTTTAGGAACTAGATATTGCAATTGTTGTATCTTTGTAATTACAAATCTCCGAGATCTGAAATTTCGTCTTGTAGAAGAATCACATGCCCAATCTCCCACGATGACCTGATTATACACTGGTTTGATAGAAAGAACTTGTACGGAGTGCCACGTGTCACTGTTTCGACCTTCGGCCCTGAAAATGATACCCAAAAAACTTCAATCTGTCCTCTTTCCATCACTTTTAAGTTTTTACGAAATTCAAATCCTATGCTCAGAGAGAAAGTTATGACGATTTTCCCTAGGTCCCCTGTTTGAGATGGAATTCTAGAGCCTACAAAAACCCTAATTTCCTCAGATCATATCTTTGAAAATATAGTGAGACAAGATCTGAAATTCATACTGAAGTTCACCAAGATTTCAGCGCCACGTGGTTGCAATTTCAGCTTCTGAAGCTTCATAGAAAAATTTATAGTGAAAATGCCACGATGACCAGTTTGAAGCAGCAAAACCCTAGAATCCAAAGCTTTGATACCAAATGTTATGCAACCAGCTCACAAATAGATAGATCAATGACTTAAAAGTTATCCTCTTCGAGAGGGAAACCTCATTTACAGTACATAAATGAACAATTCTTAGATGATTTAAATGAAAAAACCTCCTTTCTATATATACGAGTCTAAGGGGTCACAATATAATCAGAGCCTACATAACAATAATAATGTAACAGCACAATAATAACAATAGTGGGCTTCTATGGGGCACAATTATAACAATATGGGGACTACAATGGGCACAACAATAACAATAAGGGGCTACACTAACAATAATAATAAGGGGCTACACTAGTTTATAGGGACCTAATATACAAAGAAAATTTTCTCCTACATTTTGCAGCGAGTTGGCAACCAAATAGCCAGCATCCCCTACTAGCCACCATTAGACAATGATATGTCATGTGCCCCCACCATTTGCATCGACAATGTGCCTCTCATCATCTGGCATTTACACTTGGGTGAAGGTGGGTTGCTATTCAAAAGGTATTTTGATCATTTTGCAATCAAATGCTTATACTTATTTGTTTAGGGCATTTAGTATGGATAACGAGGTGATCTGGAAGATTGACAAACCTTGACTGTAATTTTATTCTTTCACCTTACCAAGGGGTTAATCTTGACCCTAGTCTAGTGGGACCTCCCTTAAGGCCCTTTGGGTTATAGGAAGAGCACTACTTGGAAAGCCATGATTGAGATAGCGTGTTTCATTCTCCCTATACCATACTTAACACTTTCCATGCCACATTACAAGCCCTATATCTCACCTCCATTCTTCGAGTACAACTTGTCATTGGTTCTTGGGGATTTGGCACTGATATGCTCACATACCTTGAGTAGGGCCCAAAAACTTTGCCCTGGGGGGTTGATTAGCTAAAAGAAAAGAAAAAGTATAACTTGGCCACAATGAAACAAAGAAAGAAGATCAAAAGGTAAAATATGGCCACGACATAAAGATGTGGGAAAAAGCCTAGCATGAGCTCTACCTCCCTCATATGGACCATCACCTAGTAGCTAAGCACATGATGCTCCATTACATCAAAAAGGAACCCTTGCATGTCCTGAACCCTAATGAGCAATAAACTGACTCATCTTAAAGCGGTAATAAAATTGTTGCATCATTAAAAGCAAGCTCTAACACTTGAGCTACAAACACTAACAAAAGGAATAATCAAGAAGAAGTAAAACGCGCACAAGAGGAATGGAAAAATTAGGCCGAGCTTGTAACTTATGCATCCACAAATTCTCTCTCCTCACAATCTATCCACTGAAGATGTGAACACCCCCATCAACTGGTCCCTTTGCCATGGCACTTGACCATGCAATCTTATCCCCTCCATTAACACGTTATTATACACCAACACCTATCAATTGAAGAGCGGACCAAGGAAATGTTACTTCCCCTTAGGGTTGGAAGCACCAAATGGGGTTGACCATTAACTACCCCTACCAAGGGAGAAAACACCTTCGCAAGAACTTGGTCCAAATTTCGGAAGGGGATCTTTGTTTGAAGGAATTAATATGCCCTTAATATTCAAGTTTGGTTCACTTAGATGCATTATTGATCTTAGTCCCTAATGGATGGTTGCTTTCACTAGAATCCATGTTGTTTTTGTTAGGTGGATCACTACACCCAGGTCTTGAGGGCACCCACTCCACACGTACCCAGGCCTTTCAGAGAAGTACATTGGCCTAAATCATATGCAGCGTTGAGATACTGGAGCCACCTAAGAGCACTAGCAGATGACACATATCGCAAAGTGACTACAGAACCTAGGATGTTGGTCAACTTTAACCTTGCTTTGAGGATTCTTCATGATGACACTGTTACCCAGGAGCTTTGAAAATGTCGCTCCTCGCTCCCGCTCCCAAGTAACCTTGCTCCCAATGCCTACTCATTGTTGTACTTTTTATAGTCTAATTGGCCACTTGGAGACTAGCAACTAGTGAACATCAATGTTACAAGTGAAATAAATTAGATCACAGTATTCTAATCATTTTTTCCTGGATTGTCAGCCCTTCTCCCATCTTCAGAAGTGAATGGCACACTGTAGAATTGATGGGATCAGAACAATAAGAAAAGTTGTATGAAGTAGTTTGGCTTCTAACACCTTTTTCAATAAAATTAAGCTTCAGAAGAAACCAATGCCTTTGTCTGGTGCTAGTAGCTACAACTATAAATATAAATATGTTTAATAAACTTTTAGGACAAGATTTTGAAAATTTTTTGAAGTACGAACAGCATGTATTCAAAATTCTAGCCTGTATAGGAACCAAACTATAGATGTATTCAAAAGCCAAGCAGATAAATCATAGGTTCATAAGCAATGATAAGTTTTATTCTGCTGTAAATTTTTTCCATATTTTGTCCCGCTTACATAACCATTCATGAACCTATTCCAAAAGTTTCATCAATAACAAATATGGCAATTGGTATCAAATATACAAGATACAAGCTCAGCTATAGGCTGCCTAACATGAAAGTTTACTAACCACCAAATTACAACATTAAAAAACACTATATGTAAAAAGTACCCTCAGACAGAAAATATAAAACATTTCCATCTTTTTCCCAAAGGGTGAATATACAAATATATAAAAACTTTACCTGTAAAGTGTTTGTGTTGAGCACATGAACGTCAACAAACATTGTACTCTGATCACTTCCACCTATAACCCATAAGTCTCGATCACCTATAAGTGTTGCAGTATGGTATGCCCGCGGAGAAAATGGCACTTTCTGTTGAAGTTGGCTCCACTGTTCTAGGTCCAGGTCAAAAACCCAAAGATCATCAAAAAATAAATTGCCATTGCGACCCCCAAGGACAAATAATTTATTTCCAACAAGTGTGGTTGTATGTCCAGCTCGACCCTTGAGAGCAGGATGACCTACAAAATAACGAAAGAAAAGGTGCATTGTTTAAATCTCAAAGACAGTACCACTGGAACAACAATGTGTGGAATATCTTAACAGCAACACAGAAAAATTCCACTGTGCATAAAACTAATGACATAAAATAACTTCATCATGAGAAAATGAAAACATTCACACATGGTTACAGTCATAGTAACGAACACAAGAATGAGCCAAATCCACCCAGCACACCATAAATGCAAGTGAAAATAGGAAATATGTCCCCAAACACTATAACTCCGCTCATGGCTGAAATGTCCCAGACCTCAATCAGAAATTTCAAGAAGATTTCAATAGCCATGGAAATAGAAGGTAAGCATCCTAATGCACAACATTTTCAATTACATTTCCCTCAGGGAAGGAATATTTCTCATTATTGAAGGAGTATAATTCATACTTATCCAGTACGTAGACCAATCTCAAATGAATAGTTATTTTGCTCCCTGCAAGCTCATACTTGTCATCGCATCATTGTGGTGTGCTTTGCATGGAAACCTCATGCAACAGAGTACTTCAAACAATGTGCCTTGTATCTTTTGTCAGTCTTAGAACAAATCTTAGATAGAGATAATTTCGAACTTCTTTTGGCTGCTTCATGAGATTTCTCAGCCTTAGTCATATCGGCTTAGATTTCCAATACACTCACAATTACATCAGCATCTTCCATCACAAGTTCATGCTCCTATTAACATGGCTTCTCCTTGATGATGAAGTGATATCAGGGTATGTTCCAAGTTAGGGTTGTAACCTGTCTCCTTGTGAACATGATGAAAAGGTCTTATAAAACACTAGTCAAATCCGTGACCTGATTATACCACAAAAGGAAACGAAAACAAATTGAAAGCTGGCCTTTTCCATTAACTGAGACATTTCGGATTCTTTGAGGCCATGTCTGAGGCTTCTCAGCCTTCTACCACTAGTCCTGAGGCCTTTCGGCCCTCTTGCAACAAAACTGAGGCATCCTCGGCCTTTTAAAACTCGGACTGAGGTTTGGACTGAGATCTTCTCCTGTAGTTTTCCTTAGTCAGACTTCGGACTAGTTCAATCCTACACCTAGGGCTTCATTCCTCACAATTAACCTTGGCCACAACATACACATTTGCAAACAGAGATTTGGATAAGGGCTTCTTCAAGGCTGCTCCTTTCGAAGTTCGAACCATGCTCTGATACCATGTTGATTTTTAGTGATTTCCTTAACTGAATATTACTGCCAATGATTCTTAACCAATTCATCTTATGCCACACTCATCATTAAGTAATTATACAAGAAAAATCATCAACTGTGAAACACTAATGACAGTGAAAACATGAAGAGACAGCCAAACACAAGAAACACAAAATTTGTTGATAAGTGGTTGTCATTGATGTCAACCCAAGCAGCACCAGGAGATCCCCACCTTTGTCCGACTAATGTGACACGGCAATTCATAGTTTTTGGTGTTAGGATGGATTCTCCTCGTCAAGCTGTTTCCGGTGGTATGTGGCACGTCACGTAGTTCTTCACAGTTTGAGAGATATTCCAGTTTGAAGTTGAAGACCCCAATTTGTAGGTAAAAACCCAAAGGATGATGATGTGGCACTCTCCCATTGGCTAGCTCTTTATTAAATCAAGGAAGCAAGGTATTTCATCAATATTATGGTTAAAATGTTTCATGAGGGGTCTCAATAATTAAATTACAATCTATGAAGAGTTTTGTTCCAAGTCAAAATATTAGAACTCGATCCCCAAGTGCCAACGGCTTCATTTCTTGGGCTTCAAATCAATTCAAAAATCCTTCTAATATAGGCATTGTTGCTTCCTATGAAGCCCCTTTCTATCCAAAGCAAAAACTATAAAAAGGAATTGAATCAATCTTCTAAGGTATGCACTATGATGAATATCTTTTGACTAAGTGACCTCTGAAATTCAACTTCAGCCCCTGTGGAGACAGTGCAATATCAGCAGAGAGGTTTTTTTTTTTTGGTTTTTGATTTTGGTTTGGGTTTTCGTTGTGGTCCATTGCAGGCAGAAGTATTGCAGCCATCTTAGGACTTCATTCAAACACAACTGATGCAAATGTTTTGTTATTGATTTGGCTCCAAAGATGACCGAAAATTCTGATTATGGAATCAAACTTTTGTGGCTCTCTCACCTGAATTTGGATTGCGGACCCTTGAAGATTTGTAAGACTTTATCTCTGCAATATAATGCTCACACCTGTGGTTGGTTTGGTACAGGATCTCAATATTTCGGCCTCCATCTAGGGTTTCGAGTTCACGGTTCCATGCTAAATATCTCTCAGAATTTCAGCCCTCATTTAGGGCTTAATTTTGATCTCTGAAGATCCCCATTCCTTGTGGCTCCAGGCATCAAACTAAGGACAGTTTGAGGGCTATTCCAATGGTCTATCTCTGCGGTCATAAGTAACATCATTTTCTGTGGTAGCATTTGTAGTCCTGAATTAGGATTTTTGGTTCTCCAAAAGACAGATGACTGAACAATTTGGATCATATCTCCAATGTGGATCTGTCAAGGGCAATAATAATAGCCAAATCTGAACATGGTGTGAGCCATGTGGTTCCAACTTCGGCAATTTGTCTCCTTGACTTCGGCCCTTTAGGGCATCAAAGTCTGAGCAAAAGAGGAAGGCAGATCTATGTTGATTTATCTCTGCAGCCACGGTATATTTTGAAGAATCATATCAAGACATTTCTAAAGCCTGGAACCACCCACGGAGGGATTCTGTATATCAAATGAACTGCAGTCATTCTTGAATCTGGACTAGAATTATCACAAGATCAAATGATGACCTGAGTATACATACCTGTTTGTATAGAAGTGATGCTGACTTCTTTCCTATATCTGCTCTTGACCTATGAAGCCTTGAAGCAGCAATCAAAAGACAGAAGGAACATACACTTGAAGTTCTAACCATTCACAAACAGCATTTGTATTCAATCATCTTTGGAAGGGTCTTGCAGCTCTCAAGGAATGGTCTTTGTTGAAAGAGGAACAGTAGTATATGTTGTTATATGGTCATTCTGTAAGGAACCCTAACCAGTAGGGTAGAGCAGATCGAATTGCATTTTAGAACAGAGGTTTCAATATGTGTGTGTGTGTGTGTGAAGACCCTAGCAGTAAGAATTGTAATAACATAGACTGAATCAAAGCCTTTATTGCGAAGATAATTCGATGGCAGCATCAAGGGCTTGTGTCTCATAGCAAAATCTCTTGTAGCCTACAACTTTTGAGCAGTTAAGAATACATTGATCAAGAGACAGGTAGTGTCACTAGCAAATTGCAGTTGTTAAAGTTTGTTCAAGAAGGAAGCGCTTTCATATCTAGCTCATCAATGATCTCAGTGGCAGGTGTTTAATTGAAAGCAGTTATCATTCATCTACAAGCAGTTTGTTCGTCATTTTTTACTGAGCAGTCCCATTATTGCCATCAGCAGTAAGGATAGAAAAAGTTTATCATCATTACTACAGCAGTCTCATTACTCTTGTCAAAGGCTTTATCATTGTGTAAGGGTACCTTGGGCTTTGTCATCTTCAGCAGTATAACAGCCACGGTTACATCAGCAGTAAAGGCAGAAAAGCACTCAAGTCTTCATCATCAGCAACATCCTCACTTCAGAGACATTTTCATTGTACAGTTGTGCTATGTAAAGTCAGAGTGTTGTGAAAATTTTGTAAAGGCATTATTGTACAGGGAACTGCAGGAATTGTTTGGACTTAGGGCTTGTTGTCGAGACAAGGGTTTAGGTCTTAGGGTTTTGGTCAGTTGAAGTAAAGTCGTTGTATATCATTGTAAGTAGACCACTATCCTTGGTAGTGGAGTCCACAATATTGTGTTAATTTTGGTCACTTTCAAGGTAGTAGGGTGGTGCTAGGGAGGTGGTTGAAGCCACCTTCAAGGTGGTAGGGTGGCGCTAGGGCAAGTTGGAGCTTGCTAGGGTGTTGGAGCATCCTTTCAGCTGACTGCTGATAAAACCAGAGAATTGGGGCATCCTTCCATTGGGAGCTGGAGAATGAATGTTTTTCTAGAGTTCTAGGGAGTTGGGGTTTTTTTTCAGTTGGAGTTGAAGATTAAAAGAACTTGTTTGAAAAGCGTCCGGTCGTTTTTGACCTAGAGGGGGTTTTCCATCTAAAAATTTATTCTGTCTACTGTCTACTGTTTATTTATGTTGTGAATTATTATTGAAGATTAACTAATGCTCTGAAAAGATTAATAAGTTACTAATTGTTAAGAAATACTGATTCACCCCCCTCTCAGTATTTCCAACAAAATTTACCCTATGAAACCCCCAAACCATGGGAAAAACCCAACAACCTTTTCTTAGAGAAATTTGTCCATCCAACAAGAGATGCAATCTGAAATTTTCCAGTGAAACCAAATCAAACTGACAAGTGATCAAACAGAGATAAAATTCATCCTTCGGAAATTTCAGCCTCCTGCCTCAAAGAATTTGTCCTCCTCTCATGCTTCAGAAATTTCCTCAGATTCGTTCTCTTACTCTGCCTCAGATTGGCCAGAAATTCTGTCTCAAAAGATGGCTTGTTATGATCCAAATATCTGCCCAAATGGAGAGAAAGAGTGGCCTATTTATAGTGAACAAAAGTGCCCCAAACAGTGTGACTGGTGCGCTGAGCCAACATGAGCAGATTGGGGCCAACCTTACATTTTGGAGGCATAAATTCAATATTTAAAAATTCAAAATTCCCTATTTTTAAAGCCGACATGAACATGTCTTACATATATTTGGAGGGCTAAAATATCAATTATGAAGACCGACCATAGCTACAAAATTCAACATATGGCACATTCATATCCATTACATAGTCCAGCATCAAATATCAAAACAAATCTCAAACGGGTATTCAATTTGGTGCATTGAAACTCACAAGTAAATTTCTCTGCATCCAAGACAACATGCATTATTCATTATAGTGAGTTAACTAAGACCCATTTCCTTGTGAAAATTCTATCACTGCAGCAACTGATTTATTTTTCCTACTTATTCCACAATAAGTTATTTATGAAATTACTTCAATAAACATTAAAATAAAATACTGCTGCAGATATCACACCATAATACAGAAACAAGCATATGCAAAAGCATTAACACATTGACACAGATATTTTGCACAACAGTCCCCGGAAAAACCCAACGTGGGAAAACCGGTGCAGCAAGGGATGATTTTATTATTCAGCAATTCTTCTGTACAACAGGGTGCCAAACTGGCTTACCCACAGAGAAATAATTCTCCAGCACTTCTCCCAATCCCAACGTCAGTCCGGCTGACATCTGCGTGGCTCTCAAACCCTCTGCGTCAACCCCTGCTTGACTATGTCAGCCCTGGGCCTCTCTGCGTCACTCACGCAAGCCCAGCAAGTGGCTGCGCAGTCTTCCTCTATGTCTACCTAAAAAGCCCAGCGTCTACCTCTACGCTGATCTCCAGTGGCTGATCCCGCCTCTCTGCTCCATACTTGCTGCCTCTTGACTGCTCACCAGACCACTGGTTCAATTTCTCAGCTAACCCCGCTCCAGAAATTGAACTGACTGGTCTCCCTCAGTGTGTTCTCCAAGTGACCCTCAAGCCTCCTCTTATACTTTTCTCGTTGACAAATCAACAGCTGAGATTAAGTCCCTAATCAACGGTTAAGATTAGATCTGGCTTGATCCATGACTTTTGGACCATTCTAACACAGTTTTATATTAATATACATTAATATTTTATTTTCCCTAAGTTTAGACTTAGGGACTCCATTAAAAATATTAATTATTTTAATATCTCCCAAACTGTTTAGAATCTGCCCAAACCCTTTCTGGGTATTGGAGATCTCATGTGCCTTAGCCTCTCCACCAATTTTCATGGCTAGAGCACATCCGATGCTACCCCAAATCAACATTCCTCTCATTACATTTACACCTATAACATTTCTAAGGTGGAATATTTTCACTAAAGAGTGAGACTTACCTTGCAGAAAGGAAAAGTGAAGAAAAACGTGGGTTTATCCTAATGTTAAACGCAAATAAACCACTGAAACTCCTGACTAGGTGATATGAGCTGAGGTGGGAGCAATCAAAAGTGCGGAACTCAACCATACAGAAACAGGACTTGCTCAGAAAAATGAATGATTCCATTAAATTCAAAAATTCAACTTGATCACTAGAACACTAAGGGCACTGTTAGATACGAAGGGAACTCTTCAATATAGTTGACACCTTCTGTAACTTCCCATGTGGAATATAGGAGCAACAATCACATTCCTGGATGGGGGTTACAAATTCAAATGGATACACAAAAAGATAAAATGTGCTAAAGACATGTCAATATAAGATGTAGACATTAAATTTTACTACAAGATGAAATAACACCTAAACACATTAGTATTTGCAAAATATGATGAGTATAATCATTTCTAAAAGTAAGTGTGAGCCCAAAAGATCCTTGGTTGTTGAAGTTGATTTGGCAAGCTAAGGAAACGCAAAACTAGAGAGCAATAATAGTAATTCTATTGATTACAACGATGGGCACGAGAGCAAAGGCGAACACAGCGAAGGATTGCTCGTTCTTGGAGCATGGAACTTAAAAACAGTTGTGAGAAAGATGAATCTATTGGTAAGCACACAGCCATAGGAGCAGGAAAAAAACCTCAGCGACATATTTTAAGTTCAACCGCTATCTCAAATATGCACTAGGTAAATGAAGATAATTGTCTCCCATTCAAGGGAGTGAAGCAAACTCCTGCAAATCATCATAGAGAAAAGGAACAAATTTTTAATCCATGAAAAACTCAAAAATCAGATTTGAGGGTTTTTAACTGCAAGACAAGTAAAAATTCCTCCGAGCTAGGAGTGAGAGCAAATAATCAATCTGTTATTCCAGGACAGGATCAGAAAAATTCAATTTTCCTTTTGGTGGCCAAACTTTGTCTGTAGCAAACAAGGCAACTTTATCTTAAGTTTTCATGGGGTATTCAATCCTATTTCTTGGACAAGTGGAGCCCATCTTGAGGGCATGTTACCCCTCTTGTCAGCAAGAGTACATACATTTTTTCAGTGCAACATTCATCACCATTGTAAACCCAAGGTCACAAGTCAAAAGCCATGCAAAAACCATGTGAGGCCTTGTATTAGGTATCCCAGACCTGTGTCATGTCTTTAAATTTGTATCTAGTTGTTTGGTCATACCATGACCGTTTCACCTAAGTCACTTTCGTCCCTAACCAAAAAAAGAGCTTTTGGTGGACTCTCTTGAGGACTCATGGTTTTATGGAATCATGCATTTGTAGGGGTGATCATTGGAGTATGGGCTAGTCCAACCCACCACAAGATGCACATATGTCATTCCACATGGTTAGAGTCTTATCGAGTCTGTATATGACCTTGGCCTTGGTGCAGTATTCCTCATGACAGCTCATAGCATAGCAATATGATAACTTTCAAGTTTCCCAAGGAAATTCACAATTTCCAATGCAAATTTTTGGTCCAAGTGGTTAAAATTCAACCAAATTTCATATTGTAGAGCATAATTAGAGGATTCCATTCCATGTGGAATTTTCCTGTTTCAGGCATCTAGTGGCTAGTTACAGCTTGGTCAAACTTGGTCAACATTAAAAGAAAAGTTTCCAAGGGACGTTTCAGGGAAAGTGTTCGATAGAATTAGGCATGCAATACATCAAAAGTGATCAGGACAGAGAGATTAAAAAAAAACAAGTGCCAAATTTTGTAGAGAAATCACAGCATTACAAAACCAACACAGGGGCAGGATCAATGATGCACGAAGTGGGGACGGAGTGGGGACTTTTTTTGGAAGCGGGGACGCGGAAGCGTCATTTCCCAAGAATCTAAGAAGCGAAGAGTCTCCGAAGCGTCTACTATATATATTTGCAATTTTATTAAAAAAAATCCAAAATACCAAATTAGTTGTAGAAGACATGAACACATGCATAAATCAAGATAGATATGGCATCCATTGTACATCAATGATTAATTATTCTAGCATCAACCATCTAGAATTTAGATTCCTTTTCTCTTGTCTAGCCTTTGCCTCTACTTCAATTCTATAGGGATATTAGTCAACATTGCCTAATTTTGATCAAACAGCCTATTCCAAGCCTTATGATATGGTAGAGAACGCTTAACATGCCTGATCAATGATTTTGACTTGAGTGAAGGGTACATAATTGCTAACACCGTGACAAATAAGTTCAACAATCAACAACACCAACATTGGGGTACATATAGGGCTTGGTGCTCTTGATTAAATGCCAATCACATGCCCTCATACATGATATAATCCAATGAAACGCCACAATCCCATTGATCCTGAAAACTATTAAGTCTGTTGAATTTTGAATGGGATATGAAATTATATTTTCTCCATATGAAGTCTGATAAGGTTGGAACCACTCTCAAACATCCTGAATCATTTCATGGTAATGTTAAAAAATTAAGTAAAAGGATGGAAATGAAAGATAAAGGAGAGTTTCACTTTTACTTTAAGAATTTAACATTACCATTAGGGAGCTTCTAGGAAGCGTCTAGGGAGCATCAAGAGGCACCTTGGGAGTATTCGGAAAGTGTAGTTCCTCACATAACAAATTGAAATTTCCCAAAAAAAACAAAAAAAGGTCTCGCGAAACTATGTGAACCGTCCACCTTCTTTCAGATCCGCTCGCGATCCGCAGTGGATACAAGCCCGAACCTCAACAAATCTACACCCGATCCATTCTGGATCTGCGAATCAAGCAACAGGAACAGCCAATTTTCCAGGAATTGCCAAAAAAAGGCAGAATCGCCGATCCAATTTTTGGATCCGCAGTTCCGCCAAAGGATCGATGGCGGATCCGTACAGGACACAATTCTGCCTCCAGATCCTTGGAGGGGGGGACGGTTCCTGCAACTATGGGCAGGATGATGTGGCATATAGGGTAATGATGTGGCAAAACAAAGATAGACTCAGTACAGAGCAAGTCCTACAAAACAAAACCAAGGCTCTGGAATTGCCAAATTAGCTAAGACGTCGGAGATCTAGTGGACAGGTGACCAATTCGAACTTGCAAGAGGAAAATCAAAATGAATTTAAGTTGAACTAGTTGTTGGGGGTCAAAGTAGTCATTGGGATTGACTCAACTAGTCGTTATACTCATCATGGACCAAAAAGATAAGTAATGGAAAAAGGAAACAATCGTTATAACAAATTTATTCTTCAAGGGGCCAAATCGAGCCACTCTAGCAATTCGCACCACCTCTTTAGGCAAGTCAAAGTGGAATGTGGACCAAGCAAGGTATACATTGGAGAGATAATGCTACTTTATTGACTATTGACAACCAAAAATCATTTTCAAAGGGAACGCATCGGCTTTTTTGGGGATTTTAAGTCAAGTTGACCCCCTTGGCGAATTGTTAAAATTATTTATTTTCAAGAAATTAAAAAATTGCTAAGTCCCAACTTGAGAAAGACTAGAAATATTTTGTTATCAAGAGTCTTACTAGCATTAGAAATTTTTCTATAAAGGCTAGGTTCTCCTCATTTGTAAATCATTATTGTTCATTTGAGACAAGTGCTATCACAATAAAAAGCTCATGTTATTGCAAAACCTCGTGTAATTTTGTGCATTAGTGGAATTGATCATGTTTTTATTTTTCTTTTGTTATGTGATTTGAGCATTTTAATTCTAATTTCTTTAAATGATAAATAAAATTATCCTAACACTAGCACTCATTGTTATTGAGGAACAACATAGTTACATTGATAAGAACGATTCAGGGAAAACCCCACTTGTTTTTTTTGTTTTACAGGCAAGGTCAATCCAAGCTATTGAACAATTTCATGAGAAAGCTTCATTAATCTCCCAGATTTTGTATTTGACTGCACACAAGGGACGAAGGCTGGAGTCAACATTCTAAGGAGGAGTCACGCATAGGGAGATCTGAAAGTTTTCAAAAGGAATTAAGCAACAGTGAGGGCAATTTCTGAAAGGACCAAACTCATTTCCTTGATCAAAGCCACCATATCAATTTGAAATGATAGTTACTTCACATTCCAGCAAGAAGTGAGACTCCAAAGGGCATAGGTATATCGCAACAATCACTTTAATTTCAAAAATCCAAAATTTATTTTTATTTTTGCAATTAGATTAGTTAGTTTGCTTGCTGGTTTCTACTATCATATAATTCTAGCAAGCTAAAATCTTGAGAATAAGTGCCATAATTGATATATCTAGTCAAGATTTGATACAAGTTTTTGTCACACACCATTTTACACCTGTATCTAGCCATCCGTGTTGCATATATGCAGATTTGCAAGGTTGTACCTCACTAGATTTGCAATTTACAACCATCTACAACAAGTTCTACAACCACACAAGTTATCTCACCCTAGAACTTTGCATAGTACTCTGAAATTGTTTTAAAAGCAACATTTTCACTTTTTAGAGTAGTTTTATTCAATTTCCAGCCAATATAAATTGCCTAACATAAATCTAGAAATTTTTGGGTGTTTAAATATATTAATACTCACCCAAAAATCTGAAATACAATTTCCAGCTATCTAGAAGTGAACTTTCAGCCAACTTTAGGTAAAGGGGGTGCCCCAATGGCCTCTACATTAACCCTCTAACCTTTCCACCCCCTAGACTAACCCTCTAGGAGTGTCTAGACACTTGTAGGGTGGTTGTAATAGTTGTTTTAGATTGTTTCCCCCACAATTTGCACAGGTTTTACAGTATATCATACAAGACAGCTAGTTGTAATGTACTATATCTCCCTCAACAGGCACCCAAACTAAAAGATAACACTATTTTTGGTTAGGATTTTCAGAGTAGACCAAAATCCATAGGTTACATACTATATGTTTATTGAGTTTTGGCTACTAATATCTATTGTTTAAAATTCTGCTACTACAATAACTATTTTACAACTAGGCAACCGGTATAAAGTGAATCCCTCCACCCTATTCGACACCACAAAAAGCACTGGTCTTGCACCAAAATTGTTGGAGGTTATTTAGGGAATCCTCCCTTGGCTGTTTAGGAGGTGTTGGGCCTCTATAGCGGAGCTTGGGTTGAAATGACAATGGATCCCTACCCTGTGTGTGGTTGCTTGGACTTTAGCAACATTGTTAATTTGATCGGTAACATTTTTTGGCATCATTGTTGGGGATAAGATCATTCAACTTGCTCATATACAATATCACTCCACTTTGGTAAGTTTTTTATTCATGTTTTGTACTTTGATGACATTATTTCTTTAGAGGACTAACCTGCGGGATCTCATCTAGTGACTCCAACTAAGGGGACTCCAACAAGACCCAATCAAAAAAAGGTACACAACAAGGTCTTCTAACCAAAGTGAGTTAATCTTTGTTCCTGAACCTAAATTATTTTATCAATGTCGAAAAGCTAAATGTTGAAAATAATAGCGAGAAAGGGTACCTTGATTTGTGCCTTAATCAAAGGGACCACAACGAGTTTCTCCTTAGCATGCTCAAGTTTCCTATAAGTTAGGACAAATTCCTAAGATCTAGGAGAATTCCTAGAAGTTAGGAGTTATGAAGCAGTTAACCGATGTGTTTGTTGTCGCCTAAAATGTACACCTCAATGTGCAAAATCCCAATCCCACCAAGTGTTATCTTAGAGGCACAACCCTCAAAGAAAGGGTTGTTACCTGTTCCCTACTCACTCCGTTTAGGATTTCTCCTAGGCAAACTAAGGGGGGTAATCCATAAAGGATGAATGCAGAAGGAAAACTTGTTGAATCAACAAGCCTAGGAGACTAAGGGCAAGGCCACTACCTCTCTAGATAACTTGGACTTAGATTAATTTAGCAAGTGAAATTATTAATGAGCAACGTATGTGTATCTTAACAAGATGGATTCAATTGAGATTAATGTAGCAATAATAAGATTAGCAGATGTAAACCAGTGCCTTATGATCAATGCTCAAAACATTATATCACTTGCACAATGTAAAAACTTCAAGTTACTAGATAAGCAGTGCTACAAGACGAATGTTAGTAAGAGGTGATGGACAAAACTAAAAGTATGAGCAATAACTTGCAATAATGAAAAGAACTTGTACTTAGCTTCAAAGAAATGCTCAAAATATATATGACAATAGAACGAGAAACGAAATTATATGACAAGTACAAAAGCAGTAATGTAAACTTGCAAGAAAAGATTAAATACTCAGCTAACAATATGACCAATGAGAGAAAGTTAGAATGAATGCAAGACTAAGCCAAATGAGATGCAATATCTTGATTGATTTTAATTAAGATGCCTAATCTAGGTGAAAGCCTTCTCCTCAATTGTTTTGAAACAGGTCTTAAACAAGGTTGTAGAAAGAAGTCCTGGGGAAAGAGGCTAAGGCCTCATTAACGATACCTACCCAGGAGTTCTAACGACCCAAGTGCCTCTGTTCCTACAAGGGATTGCCCACAAGAGAACTGCAAGGTCAATTGTTTTAACCGTTGAGTAAGGGTCAAGCTTCTCAAATTGAATAGTGGAGAAGGTGTGCCTAAATTTCTATTCAACCAAGCTTATGCTTGGAGGTAGATTTTAAGATGCAAGTTAAGATATAAAATGTAAGATGAGAATGGAATGTTTCAGTAAGATATAATGATATCAATATTACTTCAAGGAAAGTAAAATGCCAATACGTTTGTAATCACAAAGTAGATAGATACTTCAAAACACAAAATTACTAGCTACAGACAATGATCAATGAAACAATAGGAAATACTCAAAGAAACAATGATGATTAGAAAGTGTTAAAGCAAGATCTCACAATGCCTTAGAAAAAGTGTTCTTGAGATTATTCTTCACTCATTTAGACAGTTGGAATAAGTAAAGATTATATAGTGAAATTACACTTATTAGATGGCAGATGAGATTGCTAACAAGAAATGAAAGAAATCACTACTTACATCTACCAATTACACTTGAAACAAGACAAGAGATATCCAAATATGATTAGACCAAGTAGAAGATTAGAGATGCAATTAGAAATTAGATCTAGGATGCAAATGATACTAAATGCAAGAGGAACAAGTTAGTAACTAGATCTAAAGTTAGTGAATTAGCAAGTCAATTAGTTCTCCCTTCTAAATAAGGAGAAAGGATGCCTTGGAACAAGGTACCAAGCTCCCTCAAGAAAACAAAAAATTTATTAATAAGATTACAATGGAAGATTCCCATTTAGACAAGAGAGAAGGGCTCTTCTTCTTTAAGGAAATTCACAATGGTGAAGCAACTTTACAGCAACCTCTCCTTAAACAATGAGGTTGATCCTTCAACAATTTTTATTAGAAACCTTCGAAATAGGTAGATCCAACTTTCTCTAGCTCACTACCTCCAAACTAGGATGAATTTACAGTCAATTAGGCTCACAAATTCAATGATCTAGGAGTTGCAATATCCTCAACCCAAAGCTCATAAAAGTTTGAGTGCTCTGCTAGAAAATGACTTGAAACCTACGGAAAGGTTCCCCGCAAAACCACAAGATTATACCTTGAAATGCCCTACAACAGAGATCCAAAAATGCTTACGGCCAAATGAAAAGCAAGCTCAAACCTTCACGACCAGCTCAAAAGTCACCTAAGATTAGATTAAATTTTATTAAATATTGAGGGTACTTTATTAAGGTTTTAAGGCTTGAATTCAAAAAAAAATCACTCAAAACTTCCTCTAATCAACTCTTTTGAATGAGTGAAAAGACCATAAGGTAAAACTTTCGGGCTTCAAGGAAAATAGTTTATAAAAGCTTCGACTGATGCGCAGAAATTTTGCTAAGGGAACAAGTTTCCAAACTAAAGGATTTTGAATTAGAAATGGCAATGAAAACCTCTTCAAAACCCCTGCAAATTGTTAAATGAGGTAAAAAAATGTGCAACAAAAACCCTCACGACTCACTGGATTAATCACAACTAAATTCTACGCCAAAATATAAATGAAATTGATTCTAACTTAAACAAGAACACAACAACTTACAGATATAATCATAAACACAAAGATGCAGCAAAAAAACACTTCATTTCATTAATAGAAAAACACTGAACTATGTTTACAAACATAAAGGAAATAAGATAGCTCAGGCGATGGTAGCTTATCTCTGAGAAGAGATGTGGCAGCTACATGCCTCTGAACTGTGTTACAATGAGGCTCAAGGGTCTATTTATTATTGGAAAACATGAGAAAACCCTAACCCAGCAAATGTAACACCAAGAGTTTGAGGACCCCGTTGGGATTAGTTGGACAGCCAACTTCTCGGGATCGTAACTTGGTCATATTATCTCTGTTTGGCGCATATGATACCTTGTTGGAAAGGTCTCTCTGAGTACTACAAGTTTCACCGCAGGCCCCTGCGTATGGCTATGGGCCTGCCGCAGACCCCAAAAAAACATCATTTAGGGGGTCAAAACTACTCTGAAAGTTCAGGACCCAAAAAACTGCTAAAAATAGTAAATGCTGAAATGAACAAGGAAACAGATGAAACTGACTGGGGAGTCTACGCGGAATAGGCGAGTGGCCACCAATATCCACCTAGATCATTCCTCCCCCCCAGGAAGCAATGGTCCCCATTGCTTGCAGAGCATCCATTAGGTGAGGAAATTTCTGTTGAACCTTGTCCTTGGTGAACCACTTGCCCTGGTGAAGGAGTTGGCCTGCTTTGACAACTCAATATAATTGTATCCTCTGTTGGTGAATGTTCTTGATCTGTGTGTCCATGATCTGATCAATTGTGGCCTGTTCCATACAATCCGAGTTGAGCTCTGTTGGTGTGAGTTGTTCTGTGATGTCAGATGTGTCCAACAATGGTGGAAAGTATGGTCGAAGGCGATCTACATTGAACATTGGGTGCAAACCAAGGAACGGTGGGATGCTGAGCTTGAAGGCCTTGTCACCGACAGCCTTGGTGATAGTGTATGGCCCATATCAAAGCGGGCGAAGCTTGCGGTGGGGTCCAGCAAGGCGCTCCTTCTGCAAATGTAGCCAAACTTTGTCGCCCACCTGGAACTTGTGCGGCACTCGATGTTGATCATGGCGTTTCTTATACTTAGCATTGGCTCTATCCAATATATCATGGACCTGCTGGCGAATGTGTTGAATGTGCTCAATGAAGTTGTTAGCCCTTTCAGCTTCGGACTGAACGTGAGCTGAATCTACCTGAGTGGCTGCAAATGGTATGGCCACATCAATGGGGCATAATGGCTGAAATCCCAACCCTACCTGAAAGGGGCTGTGGCATGTTGAGCTATGGAGAGCTCTGTTGTAGTTGTGTTGGACATAGGGGAGACTTTCATCCCACGTGCGTGGATGCTTCGAGTTGTACATGCGCAGAATGTGTACGATCATCCTATTAACAACCTCTGTTTGGCCATCAGTTTGGGATGGAAAGTCGTGGACTTAGTAAGTTTTGTATCTAGCATCGACCAGAGACTTGACCAAAATGCACTCAGGAATCTGTTGTCCCGATCTAAGACAATGGACTGTGGGATCCCAAAGTGTACCCATACTCGCTCAAAGAAGAGCTTAGCAGTGGCCTTTGTTGTGATACTCTTCTTGCAAACCACCATGATGGCCATCTTAGAGAATCTGTCGACGACCATGAAAATGCAATCGTTGTCGTGCTTAGTAGAAGGAAGGCCCGACATGTAATCCATGGAGATAGATTCCCAAGGCCGGCTAGGAGTAGGTAGAGGAGTATACAGGCCTTGCTTCTTGATGGTTGGTTTGGCAATGGCACAGGCAGTGCAAGATCTAATGTACTTCCCAACATCCTGACAAAGTTTCGGCCAATAAAAATACTTCTGCAATACCACCACTATTTTCTCTACTCCGAAATGTCCAGCGACCTGACTGTAGTGCGCCTCCCAAATCATCTTGGCACGCTCACTTGAAGGAACACAGATGTGTCCTAGGTGGCATAACAATGCATCTTGAAGGTGAAAATTTGGAACTTGCTTCCCTTCCAGGAGTGTCTGGTATATGCTACCAAATTCTAGATCGCTCTTGTAAAGATGTGGCCACCCCGATGTCTCGTGCCCACCGCGCCGCCTCAGAATTCTGCACTCAAGCCTTGCCTTGCTGCTCCACTACACTTTGCTCCACCCGACACCTGTCATCATGCTATTGTCGTTAAGGGCTCCTGTAGCCGAATGTGATCCAAGAGTTTGGGCACCTCAAGGATCCTGCCCCTAGTGTGTAGTCCTCCTGACTACAACTCGATGTCTCCCCACCTCTTCTCTAGAGGTGCATGAGCACTCATGGCACAGTCGTCATCAGTCTTGACCTCTTTCTCCGCCTTAGTTGGAGCTGCCTTTGAATCGGAAGCCTCTCCCTTGCTTTTCTTCCTGGGACACTGGGATGCATAATGTCCCAGCTCCCCACAATGGAAGCACTTAACCTTGGAGATGTCCTTCTTCTTCCTCTTCCCTTGTTGTCCAGCAGATGCTAGAGCTGCATCCTCCTCCTCTTTCTTGATTCGACCTCCCTTGCCACTACTCCTCGCCTTGGTCATCCCCCTGATCTCCTCCTGGCAAAGAGCTGCCCACATCTCCTCCCAACTAGGAAGAGTAGGCGTGCCCAAAATACTTTGGACAAATGTCTCCCACTCCTCGAAGATTGCATTCAAGGTAGTCCTGACCATAAATTCTGGATCCGGTGTAGACCCCACGAAAGTAATATGGTCGCGAATCTCTTGCAACCTGAGAAGGAATGGATCTATCTGCTCTCCCTTCTGCATCTAATATGACCGCAGCTAATTCTCCAATAGCATCTTTCGCTGCACAAAAAAGCCCTGATATAAGGTGGTCAAGGTATCCCACATCTCCTTTGTTGCGTTCTTCTCAGCAATGTGTGGTATGACATGATCTTTGGCCCCATCTAGGATCATGCATTTCGCCCTTGCCATTGCATCCTCATACTTCTCGTTCTCAGTTGGATCAACTGAGATAGCCACGGTCTTCAAGGCAAAGTCCTTGATGCGATGTCTATCCAGGACTATCATGATCGTGGCCTTCCAAATGACAAAGTTGGAAGCTCCGTCCAACTTGTCCTGATCCCTTAGTCCGTTCACTGCCATTTCAACTCCTCTTTTGGACTCCCTCTAAGTCTTGATTTCCCGTTTGGAAATCCTCTGGCCAATTATCGAACCGCTCCTCTCCAATCCTCCTTGCAACTGCAACTTAGATCTGGATTCCTTGGCAAGAAATTCATCGAGATAGTGACTCCCTCTACCTTGATCCCGCCTCCTTAGACATTGTTTTGCTTCGACAAAAATAGTGTCCCACCAATTCCTCAAATCACAATCTACCCACAGCTCCCCAAGCCCTGGCAACTAAAGAAACTGAGCCCTTCAGGCTCTGCGCAATCTCGACAAAGGTTGAATCTACTCCTCCTAGCCACAGCGTCGGTCCCTCCTAGCTGAGAAAGATCGGGCACTGCATAGGTCTAATCTGCCCCTCTCTGCCTCTGTGCTGGCCCTCCTCCTAGCTCGAAATGATGACGCAGGCTCTGCGTCACTTCTTCTTTTGTTGCTTCTTCTCTAAAACAGCGTTGTCTCTCGAGACAGCTGCTAATGCTGCAAATTTCAGATTTTTGTCAGTTCCTTCAGTCCTCGTGTGATCTGCAATGCTCTGATACCATGTTGAAATTTCTAAGTTTGACACATCATAAATCCCTACTGCATTATCTAGTTTATTATCTCCTACTTGTTCTTTCCATTAACAAGTTATTTATAAATATAAATATCGAAATAAACACAAATGCAGCCTTAACACATATACAGATCAGCAACTAAAATCACTGAGACAATCACACAAGGGAGACCGTTATTTTTGGACAATCATCCAGAGAAAAACCCAATGCGGGAAAGCCGGTGCAGCTGATATGAAGGTTTTATTATTATGCAGTTTTTGAATACAACTAGGGTGCCATAAATGGCTCACCCTTCAGAGAATTTCCTTGGCAGAAGTACCTCTCCTCGGAGACAGATATTCCGGCTGATCAACAACTGAAAGACTGATCCCACAGCAACTTAGACAGTTCCTTAGCTAGACAGCAAAAGCTGCTCCAAGCTTCTCTCTGGAACTGCGTCACCCTTTTCTGCTCTGCGTCTGCCTCTCAGCTCAGTTTGCACCATGAAAATCCCTCAGCGTTACCTCTTCAGCCCAACGTCAGCTCTACTAGCCTCTACATTGCCTGCATCGGCCTTTGCTACCTCTTGGTCTTCTACGTCAGCCTTTTGGCCCTTTGCGTCACCTACGCTGGCCTCCTCAGCCTCTGCGTCAGTCTTGGCTGCCTCTGCGTCAACCTTCCAAGGCTCTACGTTGTCTCTCCGGCACGTTCTCTGCCTCTCTGATATGTATTCTCGACCTTCTGCCGAACTGCCCCTCGCTACAACAGATCACTAGTTCAATTCTCTCAGCAAACCTCACCCCAGAAAATCAAACTGACTGATCAACTTGGTGTATTGGTGTGTCTCCAACTGACCCTCAAGCCTCCTCTTATACTTTTTCTGTTGACGATTTAACGGCCGAGATTAAGTCCCTAATCAACTGCTAAGATTAGATTTGTCTTGATCCTAGTTATTTAAAATTTTCTCACCCATATAATATTAATACACATTAATATTTTAATTTTCTTAAGTTTAAACTTAGGAACCCCATTAAAAATATTAATTATTTTAATATCTCTCCATCCAGGTGGAATTTCCCCAAACGATTTTTGGGTCTTGGAGATTTCATGTGCCTTACCCTCTCCATCAATTTTCATGGCTAGAGCACATCCGATGCTACCAAAAATCAACAAGCATACGGTTTGGTAGATTTGGCTTTAATTATAGAGGAGTATTTATATTCTCTCTTTGTAGAATGCTTTATCCTTTGTTAATGCCTTGAAATCAATCTGTAATGGACGTATTCAAAACATGAAATGTAATTTCAGCTGCTATATTATTGCATATGAGTTTTGAGTTATAATGATGTTAGAATTTTAATTCAGCCTAAGAAAGGGCTCTTTGAGAAAAGAATTTGGTTATGGATTACCCTGATAACCAAGAGAGGCATCTAGGTATGCTACATAAAGACAGTAAAACCTCCCTCTCATCTCATCTCGGTTTCTGTTAGTTTGTTAAAGCACCTGATCAGCTCCACTATGGACCTTGTCAACCTTTGCTAGTAAATCTATTTTGTAAGAAAATAATTCCAGAGATTGGATAGTACCCATCAAAGTTTCTTGCGAAGGCAGGGAAAACTAACTTGCAGAAGTTTATGTCTGCTATTTAAAGAGACCATAAATGCGTGTTTCTGAAAATCACAATAAAAAAAATGTATTCTTAAAAGACGGTACATGAGTCTGCCAAAATTTTTAATGGTATAGATGCCCACCCCAAGATTGTTTACCCAAGGATCTCCTCGAGTACTCTAAATAGATACCCCACCCGCAGCTGTTTAACTGAAGGAACTTCTTCGAGCATTGTAACCTGGCTACACTACGTTGTAATATTCCCAGATTGGCGAAGGGAATGCTTCTTGATCAGTGGAAGTATTCTACTGGAAAAGTAAAACAGCTATTTCTGTTGTCCCTGTTGAAGTTGAAGGGTAACATAGATAAAAAGCAAACACATGAAGGTTAAACCGACCCTCCTTCTAGGAACTTATTTGGCAGTCTGAATAAAAAGAGATGCCTAGCTCTGAAAAAATGTCAATCCCATTAGTTGTAGAAAACTTCAAGCATTATTTTAACTTTCGATCAAGAGGGCTTGGCGTACCTTGCAACTTCTGCCATTTCAGATTGCAGGAAGTCTTCACTGACATTTTATTTCTGCGGCCTGATTTTAGTCCAATTTGGATTCTTTCAAATTTCAGATAGTAGGGAGGGAACAGGTGCAGCCTGCAGGGGATGGCTTCTTTAGTAAGCTGGCCATAGGAGCTTTCGTTAATTTATAGTTCGGTGCCTTATTTCCGATAGGTTTTTGGCACGTTTCGTGCACATTATTCATTTTTTATTTACTTCTCCTTTTTTTTTAAACTTTGGTTTGCACGGATCCGCGGGTCCTTTTAGTTACTAGTGTTATGGTTGAGTCCCGACGGTGTAAGTGTGGGTACTCACTAGATCGTATTTTTTAGGTTACATGATTAAATTTTTATTTTCATACTAAAACATAGATTGCGCGTAATTAATCTTGTTGTAATAAATAAAAATGATAAACAATCAATTTTAGTGTTAAATCGCTTTTACACCATTTTGATACTTAAACGGATTGCCTTTAATTTCTTTGGTGTGACAAATAAAAATGGTTAAAGTTAATGGAGGTTTGCAATTAGTCTTTCTGTATTTGCAGTATCTTTTAGCAAGGCAATTTCTTGACAATATTGTTAGAGGTTGGAGGTTGGAAAGCATACTTGGTCGTATTAGTGGTATGCTTTGATAGTTGGATTATGTAACAGTTATGCATTCTAGACATTTAGTCAATACAATTGCTAATTTTTTGGCGAATTTGGGATATAAATCTCGAGCCTTAACCTTGGATGAATGCTAGCCTCCTTCTTAACTGGTAGAAGAAATTGAACTTATTTGTTCTCTTTGCAATGGAGCATCTACCACTCTGTTCTCGTTGCCTTTGATGTGCCTGATCTCAAAATCGAAGTCACTGATCATAGCCAACCACCGAGCCTGCCTACCACTCAAATTTGGTTGGTCAAATAGATATCGCAAACCACTGTGATCACTCATCAATGTAAACCTCCTGCCCAGAAGATAGTGCCTCCACGTCTTCAACGCATGTATAATCGTTGCCAACTCAAGATCATGTGTGGGGTAGTTCTGCTCATACTCATTCAGTTTTCGTGACTCATAACATACCACCTGTCCATCCTACACGAGGACTCCACCAAGTCATTTCTTGAAAGCATTTGTGCACACTACAAACTCTTTGTCCGGATATGCAATCTTTAACACTAGTGCACGTGTCAACAACTGCTTAAGTTGCTCAAAACTAGCCTTACACTCCTCTTTCCATTAAAACTTCTTACCTTTCTTCTGCAACGATGTAATAGGATAAGCAATATGTGAGAAGTTCTTGATGAACCTCCTATAATAGCCTGCCAACCCCATGAAAGATCTCACCTCATCTACATTCCTAGGAGCTACCCACTCCATGATGGCCCTTATCTTTTCTGGATCTACTGCAATGCCCTCCTTGGAGACAACATGCCCCAAGTAATGTACCTTCGTATGAAAGAAGCTACCCTTGTTGAGCTTAGCATACAATTGATGCTCTCTCAACAACCTCAACACTGCTGCTAAATGCTCGGCATGCTCTTCCTCATTTTTAGAATATACCAATATGTCATCAATGAACACAATAACAAACTTATCCAAATACGAACGCAACACATTATTCATCAAATGTAGTTGGAGCAATAGTTAAGCCAAATGGAACTACAACAAACTCATAATGCCCATACCTAGTCCAAAAATTTGTCGTGTAAATGTCTTCCTCTTTGATGTGTGCCTAATGATATCTGGATCTCAGGTCAATCTTCGAGAACATTCTTGCTCCCTTCAGCTAATCAAACAAGTCATCAATCCTCGACAATGGATACTTGTTCTTGATGGTTACTTTGTTCAACTACCTGTAATCAATGCACAATTTAAGAGTGCCATCCTTCTTCTTCATAAATAATACTAATGCGCCTCATGGTGATACACTTGGCCTAATGTATCACTTGTCCAACATTTCCTTCAACTGTAGCTTCAACTCTACCAACTCAGGTGTGCTCATCCTGTAAGGTGCTTTTGATGTTGGAGTTTCCCCTGGCACTAACTCAATAGAAAAGTCTACCTCCCTATGAGGTGGCAAGTCTAAAATATCCTTAGGAAGTACATCCTTGAACTGTTGTAGAACCTGGTACCTACTCAAAACATTTGCATCCTCAACTTCCTTACCATTGTCACTAGAGATGTGCACTGCAAATAACACGCACCCTTTCCTGTGGTTGCGCTTTGCTTGCATAGTTGTTACCATCCTGACTGATGTGGCTTTCTTCTTTCCATGCAAAACTCTTGGTTCCCCATTGTCATCCATGCACTCAATTGCTTTGCCATAGAAATCCACTTTGGTTCTATGAAGATACAACTAATCCATGCCCAACAACATATTGTATAATTCCAACAATAATACATTCAAATATGTTGCGGTAGGCATACCATTCAAATCAAATGCACAAGATCTTACCCAATGACGAACTCGCTTCTTTGCACCTATAGCCAACTGCACAAACCAAGTTTTGGCATGCAATTCCTTACTCAAACCACACTTATCCACCAAGTCAGGGCTAACATAGCTATAATTAGATCCAAGGTCAATCAAAATAGAAATAACTTGATCACAAAGCTTATCTTCCATCTCAATGATAGATGCGTGATGGTCTACTTGTTTGTTATCCAATGTTGCATAAATATGAGAAACGCTCTGACCAACATCCCCAACAGTCTGTGCATCCTGTGCACTATATATCTAAGGCCTACCACCCTGATTCTGCGGACAATCTCTCCTGCAATGATCTTTGCCACAAGTCCAACACTCTATATGCTTCCAGCCTGCATCCTTGTTCTGCTCCTCAAATCGATGTCCCTGTCCTTTATCTAATGCATTAAATCTCTTAGGTGGTTTAACATTCAAAATTATTTCCTGAATCTTGTGGCCTTACTCACTTCTTGTCCTATTTTCCTTTGTTCTTAACATTACCTTTCCAATCTGGTTTAGTCTTAGGCTTGCACTTCGATTGTTCATAGCAATGCTTCAACTTTCAGATGGCCTCCTCCAATGATCTAGGTTCATCAAACTCAATCCTATCTTTGAATGCCATTGGTAACCCACTAGTGAATCTCTGAATCTTGGCCTTCTCCTCCTTGAGGTAAGGCACATACCTCAGTAGCTCCAAGAACTTGCTAGTGTACTCATCATTTGTCATTGATCCCATCTTTAGCTCATAGAATTCTTTTGCCCTGTCATCAAAGTATCTCTTTAATGGGTACTTTCTTTTGAATAACCGCTCAAATTCATTCCAAGTCAAATCCTCCTCATGTATACCTCTGACATTCTTCACATCTTCCCACCAAATGTTTGCTTTACCTTTGAGATTGAATGTAGTTACTTTGGCTTTCATGTTCTCTGAATAGTGATGCAACCTGAAGAACTTCTTCATACCAAGCAACCATGCCTCTACATCCTATGATTTCTTCATCTCTCCATCAAAAGTAGGCGGCTTTGCTTTCTTAAACTCATCTGGCAAGTATCCCCTATCACTCCTCCTAAAAGGATGATAACAATATCAATCATCATGCCAGTCAAAACCAAAACTATAATGGTACCTGTGTCTATCCCTCCTCTTATCTGGAGTGTCTAATAATCTACTATCTCTTACCGTGTCACCATTATCTGACCTGTGACCACCATGCAACCTACTATCCTATGCCCCATTAGTTTTGTCCTCCTCCTCATGGTTGATCTGAAGTGGTCGTTGTCGCTGCAAATCTAACAAACACTAAAGTATCACTGCATTTACCTCTACTAGTTCCTCATGTGCCTATATGATTCTGTCATTATCTTCCTTGCAACTCCTTATTTCTTCCTTTAAGCTTCTCAATGTATCTGCCAAATCGGAATAGTTCCCAACACCATATTACTCTTCTGATTCATAGGGAGAGTCCTTGTAGTATACCATCTTGCTATCCATTTGATATTTCTTCCTGTAAGGTATATCATGTCAGCTAAACCAAATTACCATAAACCAACGAACCTTAGTATAGCTCAGGGAGGATACCTTATCTGCATGATAAACAATTCAATGTGATACAAGTATAACATAATCATGACAACATATAGAAACATAACACATAAGCATATGCCCATGCAATCATCATTCTAGCTATCATCTAGTCATCAATGCATGACCTTAACAACAACACACATCACGACCTCATGCATGACAAAAACCACTACATCACTGTACACCTGACCACATGCAAACATGAACATGCATAAGCAACGTGTACCCAACCACACATGCATAATCACATGTAATCAAACATAAACGAACAATAATTATGACCAAACCTACCAGAATGATACATGCAACCAAGCATATAAGAATGCAACCTAACATACAAGAATGTAGCAAAGCATACAAAATGATACATGTAAGTGACATTTAATGACATGTAACTAGTCATACACTCACGACAATGCACTCCACAATAACAACATCAATTTCCACATGACGACATCACTACAACCATGATCAACATTATGCAAATGCAACAAGCACATGGAATGCAAGTGTAAAAGACACACATGCAACTAACATGCATGCATGACCAACACACAGCCCATCCAGTCTGAGGGGTGAACCATGCTCTAATACCACTCTGTAACACCCTCCTCCCACATCTACCCAAGCAACCAGGCAACCAGGGTAAACATGCGACGAGAGGCCACTATGATATGATCCAACCTCCTAAGTCACGTTGAGGAAGTGAAACTGACGGAAACACACCATACAAACATTCAACATCAGCATTAGGACCCTCAGGAACCAATCCAACCTTTTTTCCAACCAGCCCCTGGGTCCCACTGAGGTTTTGGACCACTTGACCTCTAAACGCTCTCACGCTATGGGCATGCTAACGTCTAGGGCCCTTTGGACGCTCTCACGAGCCTGCAAGCCAGCGTCCAGGGACTCTTTTACATAGTGCAATACCAGTGTCCCCGAGATTTGAGCCACTTTTTCATGCCCAAAGCCTAGGTCACTACCCAGAATTAAATCACATCTTCATAACAATAAAATAACAAGGAAATGACAATATAAATGCAATCACTTGAATGAGACCTTGATTGGACCCCTACTAGCCATGACAGGCATTTTGTCAAACATATCATGAATATGTAATCTACAGGTGTAAATAATAGATCTGAGCATAGGGGTCTCATACTTAGCTGAGAATCGCTAAGAGACATTGATGCCTCAACATATTAATTTCCATTTCATCCATTAGGTCATAGATACATTGATCATTCATTTACAAGTAAAAACATGATGAGATCCATACATAGCTACTGTCATAAAACACATATATAACCAACATAATAGCAGCAGAAATACCAATGAAATCACATCCATATAAACCACATATAATCCAGTATAATACTCATATAAATATAAGGAGAAATAACCTCATGTTGATGATGCAAAATACAAACCAGGGATGGGACTTCTATGTTCCACCCGAACATAGAATGGCTGAGCCAAATCTCTCTTCAGCCATCCCCCCCCCTTGGTGCCTTATTCCAAACACGAATGTGGGATCTCATAGATCACATCAATCCAAAACCATCTAGGGCTTCCAGAGGCCATCCACCTCAACCCATCAAATAGTGATTCCACCTCATGGTCGAACATCATAAAGCCATCTTCAGATTGGTCTCTATCCAAGCCTTCCAGGGCTTCAAGAGTGTTTGTCCAACCAAGACTTTCAGGACTAGTAACTCAACCCACAACTTTTATCGGGCTTCCTAAGTGTTTTTCCAACTAGGGCTAAGAACTCAATCCACCAAGGGCTTTCGAGCATTTGTCCAACCAAGGCTTCTAGGACTAGTAACTCAACCCAAGATGTTACAGGGCTTCCAGAGCATTTGTCCAACTAGGGCTTCTATGACTAATAACTCGACCCAAGCTAAGGAAACATGAGAACCAACCAAAACAAAACAAGGAAAACAAATCCACAATCACCATGGTTATCCAAGAAATGATAAGGCTAGGCAATCCACTGTCAATCCCGACCATCCTCCATGCCCATGAAAGATCACAATCAACAAACCACATGCATATGCCATGCATGCTCAAAACTAGTGAGGAAAACATACATGCAACTCGGTACCTGGAAGAAAAATCCAATGTAGCTTCTAATCCCGATGTCCTCTTGCGCTTTCCTACTCTTCCTTTGCCTTCTTGCTCCAAAAATCCAAGTACGCCACACCCTCCAAGAGTGCTCTGAGAAAACTCTATCCAAGAGTATGAGAGAGTGAGAATAACGAGGGATCTCCAAAACTAAACTGACAAAAGGTTACCAACTGATCCTCGGAAGCCTTTTTATGAATGAGGCCTCTATTTTCTTAATTTTCCATTATTTTCCTTCATTTTCCTCCTCACATGCAACCTGTGACCTTTCACCTCCCTTTTATTCTAATTTCCATTATTTTCATTAATAAATGCGCCAAAAAATCCATTTTGCCTTTCCAAAGACTTAGTCATTTCCTTTGCCAATTTCCTTAGCCATTAATAACCAAATGAACACCCACAATGGGATGTTTTGCCCAACATTCAACTTGGAATAAGTGTCCCATTAATCGTGTGATCCGAATTGGATCCATAGAAACACTGTCAAGAACCATGACTGAATCAGGTCGAACAAATCTCTAAAGAAATCCAAAACAGTATAAAAACACCCTGAACCAGTGGCCATGGCAGCTGACGTGGAACGGTGAGGACCTCGGTTAAAGTGCGCTGACCGAGGCCCATGGAGACTGCGCAGGAGGCCAAAGTAGCCCCTAGGAGCCCCGGAATGGGAAAAGGAAGAGGTTTTTGATGCGCCATTAGCGCTAATCGCGCATAGCTAGGCAAATAGGGCCCTGAAGGGGGAGCCCGAGCGCTCGGTCACATCGGGAGCCAGGAAACCGCAGGCGGAAAAAGTGAAAAACGCTAACGTACGAAGGCAGGACCCACGCGCTGGAAAATCGGCGGTATTGATCGGGGTGCCCTTAAACGGTAAGAGGTTTTGGATAGGAGCAGAGGTTTTGGATAGGAGCAGAGCGATTCCATACACCGATAGACGCATGGCAGGCGGAGGTGAGAGAAAACCGCCATTGATCGCGCACTATCGGTCGAACAAGTCAACAGCGCGAAACGTGCATCTGGCGTCGGATATGGAGGGCCCAGATCGGACCGCTGAGATTACACCCGATGGAAAGAAGCGAAGTCGACAAGGAATTAAGCCACATTCTAAAGAGATTTGGAATTCATTTGACCGCCACGGTGGAGGAAGAACGCATCCACGACGTAACTGAAGAAACGAATTGACGAAGCATGCTGACGCCATTTAGAGGAGGACAAGTGGCCACTCCCTGAGCATTCATGATGACGCCGAACACAGGGAACTCCAAGCGCAGCTGCAGAAGGTGAATCGACACAGGCGGAAGAGGAACCGAACAGGCATAGGGATCGAATGGCTAAAGCCATGAACAGAGACAGTCGAATCAGTTAGAGTTAGATTGGAGTCAGAATTGAGAAGAGTCCAAGCGACCAAGAGAGACAGTGAACAGTGAACCCTGAGAGGAGGACTGAACACAGAGAACAATAAAGCTAAGCAGAAGAGACAGAGGGCCGAGCTGACCAGAGGCAGCATCGAGCACCAGAGGATTCAAGCCTTCCCATAGAGGAATCTGTCTGGATTGAGCATCACATTTGGATCTTTCCACTGTAGACCAAGGGTCACAGAGCTGGTAGGAAGAAGAAGAGTCTGTGTACTCCAAGTGGCTTGGGGAATCCAAGAACCACCCTGCCAAGAAAAATCTGCTTCAAGAGAACTCATATTGAGTCCCTGTATTGTAATTTCTCTGCTAAAAGACACAATAAAACAAGGCCACCACTAAAGCTGGACTGGAGACGTAGCCTTGGAGAATAGGGTGAACTCCTTATTAAAATTGCTTGTGTCTTTATGATTGCTTACTGTATTTCTCTATTGTCTTTCCATTTTATTTGTCTGTGTATTGGCAATCTGATCGATCCGTTGTTTCAATAACACAGAACACACACCAGCACATGAGTCTGTAATACCTTAGTTTAATAAATATTTAACTGATGGCACTCATAGGGTGAATATTAGATCACCGTGGTTATTATTTTGCCTTTATTAACTTTTATTACATGGAATTTTCACCAGCATTGTTACATGGATCCCCTGTAACATTACATTCGAATGTACTAGCCTCATCCATGATAAGAGGAAGCTTATTAAAAAAAATATTTACTATAAAATTAGTACTAGTCATATGTTTACAAAAGATAGTGCATCTTCTTCATTGAAAGACAACAAATTGTTGAGATTGGTGTATCAAACACTTTGTAGTATTACAGTGGAGTAAGTAATGATTTTCGAGCAATAGCAGAGAATAAATCCAAAGTTGTGGTAAGGAATAAATGTTGACAAGTGAAATGGCATCATGAGCTTATGAAATGAATAATGGATGCATGGACTTATGAAACAGTTCATCATCACATGGACTTATGAAACATATTGTTAGTACGTTCTCCTTGTTGTCTTGTGAAACATATTGTCCATAGTTCTCCTCACATCTTCATTGTTCATGTGAAACGTATTGTTGGACCATTTGCCCTGCATGTGCAATCAAAAAATATAAGTGAATAATGAATAATTGGCCCTATCAACAAATCTTTGCACATGTATTAATTCTATTCTTTTGTTAAATCCTTGTGCACATATTAAATCCATTATTTTGTTAGTGTTAGGTTATCACATTAATATTAATGTTAGTATTAAGTTATTGTGTTAGTATTAATATTAAGTTACAATGTGAATAGATATTGTTAATAAAAAGTTCACGGATGAATACTTGGTAGATTACACCAAGGACTTACTCACCAAGTTCCAAATCTGGGTACTGCAAATATCCCCAACCCTCGTCTCATTAGATTTCCTTGCAGACAACAAATCAATAGAAAAGCTAAGCTCAAGAGGATATCCAAGCCCAACATCAAATCCCATTATTATTTTGTCAAGACCTGTGATACAATTGACATTAAAGGACATAAGTCTTTTCTTCCTTTGATATGCTCATGATGGATTAATTACTAACATTCTATCAATCTATTTATAAGCCAATCTTGTGACCAAAGGTATTAAATCTCCTCATGATCCGGACTTAAACAGGAACACAACAAATTACAGAGGTAACCATAAACACAGATATGCAGCGGAAATAATACTTCATTTCATTAATGTAAAATATTGAAATATGCTTACAAACAGTAAAGGAAATAAACCAGCTAGGGTGATGGTAACTTATCTCTGAGAAGAGATGTGGTGGCTACATGCCTCTAAACTGTCTTACAATGAGGCTCGAAAGCCTATTTATTGTTGAGAAATAGTGGAAAACCCTTAACATCCCAAAATCTAACCCTAGAAGATGAAACGCCAAATTGTGGGCCTCGTTTGGGTAAATTGGTACATCAATTTCCCGGGGTCGTAACTTTGGCATACGATCTCCATATGACACGTACAATAGCTCGTTAGAAAAATCTATTCGAGCACTACCACTTTAGGAAGGGCAACATTGGTCGATGACTCCATGTTGCAACATTGGTCGATGAATCCATGTTGCCCCAAGATTTCCCAAAAAACGTTATTTAGGGCCTCAAAACAGCTCCGGAAGTTCAGGACCAGAAAAACTGCTAAAAATAGTAAACTGTGCTACAATTTAGGAAACTGAAAAAATTGAAAGAGACAGTTGTGGGGGTCCATATGGGCTAGATGGGTGGCCATCAACATCCACCTAGATCATTCCTCCCCCCTTAGGAAGCAATGGTCCCCATTGCGTTGAGTTCCTCTCTGAGATGAGGAAGCTTTTGCTGAGCTGGGCCTTTGGTGAGCTATTCTACGATCTCTGATGTGTCCAGAAATGGTGGGAAGCATGGTCGACGACAGTCCACATTGAACACTTGGTGCAAGCGAAGGAATGGAGGAATGCTATGCTTCAAATCATTGTTTCCTGTAGTCTTGGTACTGGTGTAAGGACCATGTTAGAGTGGTCTGAGTTTCTGATGGGCTCTTGTAAGGCATTCTTTCTGCAGATGCAACCAGACTTTGTTGCCCACCTGAAGCTTGTGTGGTACCCCTGTGGGTGAGGAGAAGTTGTTCTTGTGTTGTGTCATGACCGTATCCCTTTGCTGCTGCTGCTGCGTGGAGGAACCCTTCACCGAGGTCATGGATGTGGTGACGATCTTCCCCTTACTTTGGGAGTGAATCAGACAGAAAATGAATTTCCTAGTTTGGGAGATGAGCTTGCTGCCTTTCTTGGCAGTGATCAAAGAGGTGGCGTTAGGTGGGGCTACCTCCGGTATCTTGTATAATGAATTATCTAAAGAAATAATGACAGCGCGAGGCCTTGACTTGTACATAGCATGTCGCCTCCACAAGTATGGTTAGCCTAATAATACATCACAAACATCCAGAGGTGTAACATCACACAATACCTTGTCTGTGAAGGGCTTGATGCTGTAGGGAAGGCGACACTGCTGGCGAACTTTGAGATCTCGTCCTTCCTGAAGCCACCCGATACTGTATGGTTGTGGGTGTGGTGTAGTCGGTAGGCCCAATTGCTTCACGACCTCTGCTGAAATGAGGTTCTTTTGGCTGCCACTATCGACAATGAATTGCAGCAGCGAGCCCTTCACCCACATTTGTGAGTGGAAAAGATGCTCCCCCTCCTCTGGGTCTTCGGGCTCATTCTTCTGGATCTTGGCAGTGGCAATAGTGGCACTGGGATCCGCATCAATGATCTGCTTCCCTTTGCCATTCCCCTTGTCGGGTTCTGGCTCAGGTTCGGAACATGCATCTGATTCGGAAGACTTCAACTCGGCCACCAATGACTGCTTGGTCCGACACTCACTTGTGTTATGAGTGGGACTCTTGTGGAACTCACACCACTTTCCTGTGTCCTTCGGCTTCATGGTGTTGTTCTTTTCTTGCAGCTTCGAGGGGTTGTCTTGAGTCACCCCGCTTTGGCTTTGTCCTTTAGGCTTCGGATTTGCAGATCCAAAGTCTCGCTTCTTCTGTTTGAAATTTTGCTCGATTTTGACAGCGTATCGGTATGTTGTGCCGAGTGAGGAGATGTTAAGAACTCCATCTCTTCCTGGATGTATCTGTGTAGGCAGCCGCAGTATTTGAGTACCAGATGCAGCTTAGAATCTTTGATACCCAACTGTGTGCGAAGGGTATGAAAAATGTTTGTGAACTCCCGCACATCTTGGTCTCGTCCTTGCCGCAGCGTGGTCCACTTTATGTATTTGTCCTCGTAGATTTTGACAGGGTAGTACTGCTCCTTGATGGCATCCCGAAAGTCATTCCAAGTGGGTGCGGATGAAAACAGTGAGCCTGTACTTTCATTCTTCTGCTCGCAGTAGGTTTCCCACCAGTCCTTGACGTGGGGGGCTGCTTTGAGAAGAGCAAAAACAATCTTTTCCCGACTCGAAAATTCATGAATAGAAAAATAAACCTCTAGGAGATTTAACCATTTATCTACGACATCTGCATCTATCTGATCCTTGAATATGGGGATTTCAAAATTAACTTGTACCTTAAACGGTGTGGCGTTTCCAGAGTAGCTGTTGGAAGCCGATGCGTCGCCTCTGGGTAGCCGTTGAAGGATCTGCGCAAAGCTATCCATCATCGCGTTCCTTTGCTGCTCGAGGGCTTCTTCGAGCAAGATTTTGATAGGATCTCCTACCCCCTCGTCTTTCTTTTCATCCGCCATGGGAGGCCGTTGGGATTTGCGAGGCTGGTCTTGCAAAGGTTCGACCAGTTCAAGCCTTAACTCCTTATATCCTGACCTCGTTGGGGACATGCAAAGAAAAACAGAGAAAAAGCAGACCGCTCTGATACCACTGATCCGGACTTAAACTAGAACGCAACAAATTACAGAGGTAACCATAAACACAGATATGCAGCGGAAATAATATTTCATTTCATTAATGTAAAATACTGAAATATGCTTACAAACAGTAATGGAAATAAACCAGCTAGGGTGATGGTAGCTTATCTCTGAGAAGAGATGTAGTGGCTACATGCCTCTGAACTATGTTACAATGAGGCTCGAAGGTCCTTTATTGTTGAGAAACAATGGAAAACCCTTAACATCCTAAAATCTAACCCTAGAAGATGAAACGCCAAATTGTGGGCCCCGTTTGGGTAAATTGGTACATCAATTTCCCGCGGTCGTAACTTTGGCATACGATCTTCATTTGACACGTACAATAGCTCGTTAGAAAGATCTATCCGAGCACTACCACTTTGGGAAGGGAAACATCCGTCCATGGATCCATGTTGCCCCCAGATTTCCAAAAAACGTCGTTTAGGGCCTCAAAACGGCTCCGGAAGTTTAGGACCCGAAAAACTGTTAAAAATAGTAAACTGTGCTACAATTTAGGAAAAAAAAACAAAAAACAAAAAACAAAAAAACAAACCAAAAAAAAAACAAAACAAAACAAAACAAAAAACAAAAAAACAAAACAAAAAACAAAAAATTTGAAAGAGACAGTTGTGGGAGTCAAAATGGGCTAGGTGGGTGGCCACCAACATCCACCTAGATCATTCCTCCCCCCTTAGGAAGCAATGGTCCCCATTGCGTTGAGTTCCTCCCCGAGATGAGGAAGCTTCTGCTGAGCTGGGCCTTTGGTGAGCTGTTATGCAATCTCTGATGTGTCCAGAAATGGTGGGAAGCATGGTCGACGACGGTCCACATTGAACACTTGGTGCAGTTGAAGGAATGGAGGAATGCTATGCTTCAAATCATTGTTTCCCGTAGCCTTGGTATTGGTGTAAGGACGATGTCAGAGTGGTCTGAGTTTCTGATGGGCTCTTGTAAGGTGTTCTTTCTGCAGATGCAACCAGAATTTGTTGCCCACCTGAAGCTTGTGTGGTACCCCTGTGGGTGAGGAGAAGTTGTTCTTGTGTTGTGTCATGACCGTATCCCTTTGTTGTTGCTGCTGCGTGAAGGAACCCTTCACCGGGGTCATGGATGTGGTGACGATCTTCCCTTACTTTAGGAGTGAACCAGACAGAAAATGAATTTCCTAGTTTGGGAGATGAGCTTGCTGCCTTTCTTGGCAGTGATCAAAGAGGTGGCGTTAGGTGGGGTTACCTCCGGTATCCTGTATAATTAATTATCTAAAGAAATAATGACAGCGCAAGGCCTTGACTTGTACACAGCATGTTGCCTCCACAAGTATGGCTGGCCTAATAATACATCACAAACATCCAAAGGTGTAACATCACACAATACCTTGTCTGTGAAGGGCTTGATGCTGTAGGGAAGGCGACACTGCTGGCGAACTTTGAGATCGCGTCCTTCCTGAAGCCACCCGATACTGTATGGTTGCGCGTGTGGTGTAGTCGATAGGCCCAACCGCTTCACGACCTCTGCTGAAATGAGGTTCTTTTGGCTGCCACTATCGACAATGAATTGTAGCAGCGAACCCTTCACCCACATCTGTGAGTGGAAAAGACACTCCCCCTCCTATGGGTCTTCGGGCTCATTCTTCTGGATCTTGGCGGTGGCAACAGTGGCACTGGGATCCGCATCAATGATCTACTTCCCTTTGCCATTCCCCTTGTCGGGTTCTGGCTTAGGGTCGGAACATGCATCTGATTTGGAAGCCTTCAACTCGGCCACCAACAACTGCTTGGTCCGACACTCACTTGTGTTATGAGTGGGACTCTTGTGGAACTCACACCACTTTCCTGTGTCCTTCTTCGGCTTCGTGGTGTTGTTCTTTTCTTACGGCTTCGAGGGGTTGTCTTGGGTTACCTCGCCTTGGATTTGTCCTTTGGGCTTTGGATTTGCAAATCCAAAGTCTCGCTTCTTCTGTTTGAACTTTTGCTCGATTTTGACAGCATATTGGTATGCTGTGCCGAGTGAGGAGATGTTCAAGAACTCCATCTCTTCCTGGATGTATCTGTGCAGGCAGCCGCGGTATTTGAGTACCAGATGCAGCTCAGAATCTTTGATACCCAACTATGTGCGAAGGGTATGAAAAATGTTTGTGAACTCCTGCACATCTTGGTCTTGTCCCTGCCGCAGCGTGGTACACTTTATGTATTTGTCCTCGTAGCTTTTGACAGGGTAGTACTGCTCCTTGATGGAATCCTGGAAGTCATTCCAAGTGGGTGTGGCTGAAAACAGTTAGCCTGTACTTTCATTCTTATGCTCGCAGTAGGTTTCCCACCAGTCCTTGACGTGGGGGGCTGCTTTGAGAAGAGCGAAAACAATCTTTTCCTGACTCGAAAATTCATGAACAGAAAAATAACCCTCTAGGAGATTTAACCATTTATCTACGACATCTGCATCTATCTGACCCTCGAATATGGGGATTTCAAAATTAACTTGTACCTTAAACGGTGTGGCATTTCCAGAGTAGCTGTTGGAAGCCGATGCGTCGCCTCTGGGTAGCCGCTGAAGGATCTACGCAAAGCTATCCATCATCGCGTTCCTTTGCCACTTAAGGGCTTCTTCGAGCAAGATTTTGATAGGATCTCCTACCCCCTCGTCTTTCTTTTCATCTGCCATGGGAGGCCGTTGGGATTTGCGAGGCTGGGCTTGCAAAGGTTCGACCAGTTCAAGCCCTAACTCCTTATATCCTGACCTCGTTGGGGACATGCAAAGAAAAACAGAGAAAAAGAAGACCGCTCTGATACCACTGATCCGGACTTAAATAGAAATGCAACAAATTACAAAGATAAACATAAACACATATATGCAGCGGAAATAATACTTCATTTCATTAATGTAAAATACTGGAATATGCTTACAAACAGTAATGGAAATAAACCAGCGAGGGTGATGGTAGCTTATCTCTGAGAAGAGATGTGGTAGCTACATGCCTCTGAACCGTGTTACAATGAGGCTCAAAGGCCTATTTATTGTTGAGAAACAATGGAAAACCCTTAACATCCCAAAATCTAACCCTAGAAGATGAAACGCCAAATTGTGGGCCCCGTTTGGGTAAATTGGTACATCAATTTCCCGGGGTCGTAACTTTGGCATACGATCTCCGTTTGACGCGTACAATAGCTCGTTAGAAAGATCTATTCGAGCACTACCACTTTGGGAAGGGAAATATTGGTTCATGGACCCATGTTGCCCACAGATTTCCCTAAAAACGTCGTTTAGGGCCTCAAAACGGCTCCAGAAGTTCAAGACCCGAAAAACTGCTAAAAATAGTAAACTGTGCTACAATTTAGGAAACTGAAAATACTGAAAGAGACAATTGTGGGGCTCCAAATGGGTTAGGTGGGTGGCCACCAACATCCACCTAGATCACCTCACCAAGGTTCTCACTCTCCAACCTCTCACCTTGGTGGTGTTCCACCAAAACTACTTGACTTCCTCCTTGTAGCCCCCTCTACCACTCCATTTTCACAAGGTTCTATCAGATATTTTCTTATGCTAGAGATGTTAAGTGACAATGACCACATACATAACGTTTTTTAAGCAAATGCTTCCATGGCTCCACCTATCGACGATTTCGCTTGAAAATACTGGAAATGCATTAAATGCAAGTTGAGGTACCTATCCTGGTTTTAGGGGAGGGAATCAAGCCAAAGAACATCCAAATGATGGAGGCATCATTATAGTTGGTTATTTCACTAGTAAACATGTGATGATGGATGTCTTGAAGAAGTGGACAAGTAGAAATTTCTCATATCTTTTGGGAATCACTCTTCATTGCATGATCCTAGTAAGGGGATGGATGGTCTTGATCGCTACTTATGAGAGGACAACCATAAAATTTTCCTATCATGCTAGTACTAGGGCTTGTAAGCACTTTCCATGGAAAAATGGAAAGTGGACTTTGATGCTCATATAGAAAAATGGGAATTCATCCCCATTTGGGTTCACCTCCCCTCTCTCCCCCTAATTTTCTAGTTAGATGATGTGTTTCATGAAATTGGTAACAATTTCAGTTTTCTAATGAAGTTGGCTCATTATATTTGGAAATGGGTTATGTGGGCATGACATGTGTTTTAATTGCTTTAAATTTGTCAAAAGGATTAGTAGGTGCCATTACCATCAAAATAGATTAAGATGTATTTATATAAGATATTGAGTACAAAGGGATATCATTTACGTGTGGAAAATGTCATGTCTATGGCCACTTAGGTGTCGAATGCTTTTATTTCTCCAAGTGCCAAAAATGGATTAAGAAAGACTCTCTAAAGAAGGACAACCTCTCGTCACATCTCGAGCTCCCCCTACAAGTCTCCAAATATCAACAACTAAAGCTCCATTGGGCATGCAATTGGAAGTGGAGACTACTACCACACAAGCAAAGATTGTATACAATCCAATGCCCATTGCCGACTCCACGAGTATGGGATTTTTTTCTTCTTTATTTGAATTTCCTTCTATATACTCTAATCACATGTTTATTTGTCTGCCTCCATTGGTTTCAGGTCTCTACCTCCCATTGGATGGTCAAATGGAATTTCTATCAAATTACTTTTAGCTCTCTAAGCCTCGCTCAACCCCTTTGATTCATATCTCCCCCTTTGTTTTTGAATATAATGCTCCCACTCCCCTAGTGATCACCTCCTCACATTCTCTTCCTAGTCTTACTAAAGACACCTCCCATTCCTCAAACCCCACAACAAAATATAATATTTTTTCCAAGAATAAAGGTGGACATCCTCATGAACCCATTCTTGTTAATTATTCACCTCATGGACATAACATTTGGAGAGGATTGGGAAATTTTGAAGACTAGGAATTGAAACCCTTTCTTAAAGGCCATAAGTCATTCACCTCACTTGCTTAGGGACAAGAAAATGCCAAATTCCAATCCAATAAACAAAAATAAATTATAGGGTCCCTTAGAGTACCAAACTTGTATAGGGCCTTGCGATGAAAATCATTTTTCTCAAACACGAGGGGGCTACCTAATCCCTCAAAAATTAGCCATCAAGCGCATAATGGTTACCCATAATTCCCATGTTCTCTTCCTTTGAGAATCTATGTCAGAAGGGTACGAGGCATCCTAGTTTTTATCCTTTTCCATGCCATAATGGAACATTCTGACTATTAATGGTTCTAGTAGATCAAGTGGTTTGGTTTCAGGATGGAGAAGAGGGACCTTGAAGCTTACGAATGCCTAGTACATAAAAATAAAATCTTATTGTTGAGCTCCTCTCTAGAGACCTGTACACGAGCTTCCTCTATCTCAACCTATATGGCCACCACTATGATGGTAGAGAGTTTTCTAGTCCATCTCTTTAGAATCACTTGCTTCGCATTAGTAGTGATAATCAGAGGAGACCTTAATTTTACATTCAGGGTTAGTGAAATCTAGGGTTTTTATTGTCAACTAGATCCCCCATTGGACTTTCTCCTCGATAATCTAGAGAGAGTTGGACTCCTTGACATTCAAATACCCACATTAATGCCTACTTGGAGGAAAAAAATGGCGAGGGAGGATATAATCACGAAAAAACTAGACAAGTTTTAAATTTTTGAACTCCTTTTGGAGGATGACCTCATAATTCTCCAATGGGTATCTATCAGAGAAGATTCAGATGATTGTCCCATCTTCTTGGAAATCGAAACCTTAATGTAAAAGTACCCCTATCCATTTAAGTTGAACCCTCACTGGTTTGAAGATCCATCTTTTGTTCAAGAATCAAGGGATGGATGGAGACCATTTGATCCCAATGATCAAGCTTCTCCTCCCATCCCAATATGAGAAAATAAAAGCGATGAAAATAAATAGCTTTAACACGAGCAAAAATTGAAAGAAAAGGTTTCCAAGCTCGTTGAATATACTAAAAATAAAATAAGAGAAGTTTAGGAAGGTTGGGGGGGTTACTCACTAGACATAACAAAGGCCTGCTAAAAACCCTAAAGGATCATTGAAGAAACATTCTATTGGACAAAGAGCAAGAGTGGAAAATCAAAAGTAGATCCCTATGGATCCAAGCACGATTTGAAAAGAATAGATTCTTTCAACAATTTGTTAACCATATGAAAGTAATAAATTCTATCTAGGTCATATCAAGATTCGATGGTTTTTAAGCAACCTCATCCACCGAGCTAGTAGAAGAAGGAACAAATTACTTCAAAATCCTATATAAGGAGGACTTTAGGGCTAGCATAGATTTTATTCTCCAAGTAGCTTCCCACTTCCCCAACTTCATTTATCAAGAAGGGAATTCCCATTTGATGATCAAGATAACTAAAGAGGAGCTTGAAGTTGTTCTATGCAATTTTTGTGAAGAGAAAATCCTGAGTCGAGATGGGCCACCAATTGATTTTTCCTAGGTTGCTTCAAGTTCATGGGAGATGACCTACTCAAACTGGTGGAGTAATACAAAACCTCTAATCAAATATTACCCCCCTCTAATGCTACCTTCATTTCTCTCATCCCTAAATTTGAGAATACATCCACTTTTGAGCAATTTCAACCTATTCTTTATTTAATTCTATTTATAAGGTTATCTTCAAGATCATTTCTCTCTAGCTAAAGGATATTGTCTCTGCCGGAATTTCCCCAAAGAAATTTGGGTTTCTAATAGGAAGACAAATCCACGAAGCTATTGGATTTACCTAAGAAAGCATGCACTCTAGTTACAGAGATAACCAATAACGATGGTATATACAGGCTACATATCAAAGGCTTTTGATAAATTCAACTGACTCTACAACCATTTGCTTCTCATTCGCTTTGAATTTTGTCACTCTTTTGTATCATGAGTTTTGAATAAATATTGTTAATAAAAAGGTCATGGATGAATACTTGGTTGATTATGAAAAGGACTTGATCACCAAGTTCCAAATATGGGTTCTGCAAATCACCCCAACCCTTGTCTCATCAGATTTCCATGCAAACAACAAATCAATAGACAAGCTAAGCTTAAGAGGAGACACAAGCCTACATCAAATCCCATTATTAGTTTTCTAATACCTATGATACAACTAACACTAAGGGACATAAGTATTTTTTTCCCTGAATATGCTCATGATAGATCAATTACAAATATTCCATCAATCGATTTACAAGTAAATCATGTGACCAAAGGTATTAAATATTCTCACCAAAGTGCTCACTCTCCAGCCTCTCATCTATGTCACACCCCACCAAACCTAGTTGATTTCCTCCTTGTATCCCCCACCATCGCTCCATTATCACAAGGGTTTTTTAGATGTTTTCTTATGTTAGACATGTTAAGTGACAACGACCCTATACATAACATATTTTTAGCAATGTTAAGCGACAACGACCCTATACATAAAATATTTTTAGAAAATGCTTCCATGGCTCCACCTATCAAGGATTTAGCTCGAAAACACCATAAATTCATCAAATTCAAGTTGAGGTACTCAGCCTAGTCTTAGGGGAGGGAATCAAGCCAAACAACATTCAAATGATGGAGGCATTGCTATAGTTGGTAATTTGACCAATAAATGTGTGATGGTGGATGTCCTGAAGGTGGAAAAATAGGAATTTCTTATGTCCTTTGGGAACCACTCCTCATTACATGTTCCTAGTAAGGGAATGGATGGTCTTGACCACTACGTCTGAGAGGACACCCCTAAATTTTCCTATCGTACTAGTACTAGGGCTCGCAAGAACTTTTCATAAAAAGCTGGAAAATGAAATTTTATGCTCAATTAGAAAAATTGAAAGTCATCCCCATTTCAGTTCACCTCCCCTATCTCCCACTAATTTTCTAGTTAGAATATGTGTTTCATGAAACTGGTAACCGTTTCGGTTTTCTTACGAAGTTGGATCATCATCTTTGGAAATGGGTTATATGGGCATGATATGTTTTTAATTGCTTTAAATTTGTCAAAAGGATTACCAAATTTCATTACCATCAAAAGGGATAAACATATATTTAGATAAGCTATTGACTACAAAGGGATATCATGTAAGTGTGGAAAATGTCACGCATGTGGCCACTTAGGCGTCAAATGCTTCTAGTCTTCCAAGTGCCAAAAATGGGTCAATAAAGACTCTCAGAAGAAGGACAACCTACTATCACATCCCAAGCCTCTCCTATAAGTCTCCAACTATTAGCAACTCAAGCTCCATCAGGCATGCAACTAGAAGTGGAGACTACTACCTCACAAGTAAATATTGCAGACAATCTAGTACCCATTGTTAGCTCCACAAGTATGAATTTTTTTCCTTATTTATATGAATTTATTTTCACATATTCTATTCGCATTTTAATTTTTCTACCTCCATTGGTTTCAAGACTCTGCCTCCCATTGGATGGTTCAATGGAATTTATATCCAAGTGATTTTAGTTATTTAAGCCTCGCCCCACCCCTTTGATTCATATCTTCCCCTGTGATTTTGAATATGATGCTCCTACTCCCTTGGCGATCACCTCCTCACACTCTCCCCCTAGTCTTACCATAGGAACCTCCCATTCCTTAGAACCCACACCAAAATATAATCTTTGGTCCAAACAAAAAGTCGGACATCCTCATGAGCCCATTCTTGTTAATGAGCTACCTCATGAACATAGAATTGTAAGAGGATTGGGAAATTTTGAAGACTGGGAGTTGAAACCCTTGCTCAAAGGCCATAAATATTTCTTCTCACTTGCCTAGAGACAAGCAAATGCCAAATTCCAATCCAGTAAAAAAACCAATTACAGGGTCCCTTAGAGCACCAACCCTATATAGGGCCTTGTAATGAAAATCCTTTTTCTAAATCATAGGGGGGTTGCCCAATCCCTCAGAAAAAACTAAACATCAAGTGCTTAGGGTGTACCATCCCCATGTTCACTTCCTTCGAGAATATATGTTAGAAGGGGGCAAGGAATCCTAGGTTTTATCCTCTTCCATGCCATAATGGGACGTTATAACAATTAATGGTTCTAGTAGATTGAGCATTTGGGTTTTGGACGGGGAAGAGGGTCCTTGAAGCATACAAATGCCTAGTCCATAAAAATCAAGTATTGTTGTTGAGCTCCTCTCTAGAGACTTAGATATGAGATTCCTCTACCTTAACTTGTATGAGAACTACTCTAATAGTAGAGGGTTTTCTAGTCCATCTCTTTAGAATCGTTTGCTTCGCATTAGCAGTGATAATCAGAGGAGACCTTAATTTTACTTTTGGGGTTAGTGAAATCTAGGGTTTTGCTACTCACCTAGATACCCTATTGGAATTTGTCATCGATAATATAAAGAGAGTTGTACTCCTTGACATTTAATTTCCCAAATAAATGCCTACTTGGATGAATAAAAGGGCAGGGGAGGATAGAATCACAAAAATACTAGACAACTTTTTAATTTTTGAACTCCTTTTCCAGGATGACCTCATAATTATCCAATGAGTATCTATCGAAGGAGATTCATATGATTGTCCCATCTTCTTGAAAATGGAAACCTTAATGTAGAAGTACCCCTTCCCATTTAAGTTCAACCCTCACTGGTTTAAAGATCCTTCTTTTGTTCAAGAATAAAAGGATGGAAGGAGACCATTTGATCCCTCCCCCTTATAGAAACACTCTCCCCGGTCTTCACATCATTTTAAGTGTCGTTCTCAGTATCATTACACCATCTAGGTGTCCTTTGTTCACTATAGTAGTATTTGGATTTATCCATTTTAATTACACCATCATCCTCACCCTTTCATATGCTTGTAATTTTCCTTTAACTTCTCCAAGATGTTGTGAACCTGCTGGCAGATGTGTCTTCGTTGTAGCAAATCCTAGATTTTCCGCTTGATCTCTTCATTTTCCAGAATGGAGTGGCGATATATTGGCCCATTGGGTGGAGGTGCTCCAAGAGTCGGATCGATCAGATGCTTGACCTGACAATGCAAGGGTACCCCTGTGGGCAAGGAGAATATTTCCTTGTGTCCTTCCACAACCGTATCCACCTACTTCTGTTGCGTGGAGGTGTTATGCTCCTATACCAATAGGTGTCATATTTCATGATTGACTTGATTAGCTCTGTAATATGTTCATACCTTTTCTTGTTGCAAAGGTTTTCCATATTTTTCAAAAAAATCAAAAATTTTAAAAAATGTAAAGAGGGTATACCCTAAAAGAAAAATCAAAGGGTGAAAAAAATAAAATGGTCAAAAGAAAAAATGAAAAGAAATGAACCCCAAAGAAAAAAGACCAGGAAAGTGTGCAAGTCCAAATGCCACTACTATTTCATTTTCTGTAAATAAAGCATCATGTACAACTTGTTGAACTTTTTACCACAATTGATGAATGGCCAAATACCTTAATCTTGGCCAGTTCAAAGTTTGAATTTCCCGTTTTAGAGATAGAGAATAAAAATCTGTCCAAACTGTTTAATCCTGGTAGATAAGTAGATAGGTAGAGAAGCAAAGGAGCTCAACTGTTTAATCTGAGCCCTTGGATGTAATAGGTGCAGTCTTAGGTAGGCTTATCATGTAAAGAAAAGAAAAGCTGAAAAGGGTTTGCTAGTCTAAATGCACCCATAGAAAAAGAAGAAAAAATGTTAGGCAAAGTAAGCTGGGTAGGTAGACTAGTGTTGCAGAAGCATACTTGTGGTTGATTTTGTCTCTCAGAATGTTCATCTTACTTTTATCACAACTACCATGTGAATTATTAGTTTATTTGAAACCTTTAATAGGCTTACCGCGCAAATAAAGGAATAATTAACCTTCTAGGTTAATTATAGCCAAAACCTGACAACCAATACAATCGCTCCTGAAACCATTAAAATCGTGGTTAATTACATCAGTCCCACCGCTTAAAGTACATGCCATCTTAGGAGAGCGCCCATCGTCCGATCTCGGCCCTCGCATCCGACGGCTGTGGATCATTTCGCAACCCGCCTATCCGCTGCGCGTTAAGTCCCGGGAAACTGGTGGTTTCGTGCCCGTACCTGGGACACGCGTCACTTCGTCGCCGTGTTCACTGCCCCTCCACCCAAAACCGCCCTAGCCCAAAAGCGGTGCGGGCAAAACAGCTTACCGCCCTCCCGCTGACCCTTCGCTGACGTCATCCTGCCACATCATCCCTCGCTGACATCACCTGCCATGTCACCATCCGTACTGCCACGTCATCTGTCCCGTACCCCCTGACGTCATGCTGACGTCATCCGCTCAATAAATGCCAAAAAATACCTGCCAAATCAATTTTCGTTAAATAAACGATAAAATGTCATTTTCACCCGATTCTCTGCAAACTGTGCTCCATGCAAAATACGTCCAGTCGACTGTCCGAGCAGTTAGCCCATTACCCGGCCAAGAAACTCCAACGTCGTGCTTTGTAGTCCGCCATTCGACCTGCAAATACACAGTTTACCTCTGTAAATCCAAGTATCATTCAAGCTACCTCAACAATCAGGAATTGGAACATCCTCTGCTAGAACTTCTCAGTAGCCTGCACAAGAAACCAGCACACCAGTCACAGGGACTTCAAAGGGTAAAGAGGTAGATACCACAGAGCATCCTATAATGACAGATCAGCCAGCAATGTCAAAAGAACAGAATCAGGGGCAAATTCCTCCAGCCCAAACTAGAGCACCAGAAAGTCCAGCACTGCAAACTCCTCTAAATGAGGAAAGAAGCAAGAAGAGAGACAGAGAAGAGCCCACACCTATCAGTGGACCTGCTAAACAACCAGGAGCAAAGAGACAAAGACTGAATCCTCTGTCAGAAGAGGAAATTATTGAAGAAACCACAGACAGCCAGAGGACAGAAAGGGCAGTCAGCCAGCAGACTTCCCCAGTGGTAGAAACATCAACTCGCTCACATAGGCAGGAGCTAGAAAGACAGCACAGTGTTGAAGTATCATCTACCAGGCCACAAAGCAAACAGTCCTCAAACATTAAATAGACTTTCATAGAAATTAAGGCTAAAAATGATCCTGTGAGGATTCAAATGTACAGTCAATACTTGAAAATGGCCCCTTCAAACCAGCAAAGATTAATGTCTGCCTATGGCATCAAAGAGGGTAAAATGTTAATGAGTTATTTTAAGCTAAAGGTACAGCAACCCCAGTCAGCAGTAGATTTCATCAGAACAAACTTGGAGGTCCTAGCCAAAAACATTCATCCACTGGACCAAATTGAACTTCATAAACAAACGAGAGAAATGGTCTATTCTACCCTGGCTGACAAAGCAATGTTGGCCCACTAGTTGCAAAACTCCCTGGACAATACAACAGCTCAACTACATTTGGAGAAAGCCTCTTCTCTAGCCAAGGACAACAGGATCAAATCTTTAGAAGAAATCATCATTGAACTGGGACATGATCCCAAAGATGCTAAAGGCATAAAGGCACTTATGAAGAAGAAAGAAGAAGACATTGCTGCCCTGAGGAAATAGCTGAAACTACCTCCTTCCATGCATCCACAGACTGCAGAAGTTGTACAACAGAAATAAGAAGAAGAGATGATGGACCTGCTCATGAAGCTTAATGAAAGATTAAATGATACAGAGCAGGCACTAGAAAAAGCACTGAAGGAAAAGCAGGGAGAGTTGACCTCCCAGCCTCCCAAAGTAACCCCCATAGTCTTAACAGCAGTCCCTTCAACACTTGGAATAACATTGGCTCCCAATGTCCCAGCAGCCACAACAGAAGTAATTACAGGTACAGAAACAACAGCAACAACACCAGGCAACAATACTAATATGAGCATAGAAGAATTGATAAAAGCCATGGAAGAATTGAGACTCCAAGTGTCAGAGCTGAAACAAGTAAAGGAAAAATTGGCAAAAGTAGAAAAGAATTATGACAAATCCAAGATAAATGTTGCAGAGAAAATAAGAGAGGTTAAAGCATTAGAGAATAAAGTGAGAACATTAGAGAAGGATCTCACTATGGATAAGCCTCTGGCAGAAATCAAAGGAATTATTTGGACCAACATCAATCAATCCCTAAATAATGTTTGGCCATCTATCCAAGTTATTTATGAGCAGATTGACTTAGTAAGAGTAGCCCAAGTGGAAATCCAAAGGACAAGAGTTTTGTTGGGACAGATGCCTGAACAAGCCAACTGGCTTATACATTTTTTGAACACCAAGACCAGTGAACAATTGGAAGCACTGGAAATCATAGACAGGACAGGCACCATTCTGGAAATCAAGAGAGTTCTAACCAAGAGAACTCTGATGCAAAATTTGGAAAGAAGATGCCAGGATATGCAGGTAGAGATTAATTCTTTCACAGAGAAGTTCGCAGTTTTGCAGAATAAAGGTCTGCCAAGTCCTTTAGCAAATAATGACCAGCTTATGAAACACATAGATTATGTACATAAATTGAACAAATATGCTGCTGATCAAGTTAGTTCATCAACAAGTGCTTCAGGAGTAAAAGCACTCCCCACAGGCCAAGTTCTCTATGATAACTTAGAGAACTTATTTTATATTGAGCATGAGGTAAAACATCTGTTTCAGCTCCAACCTAATTTTTCAGATATACAGAAACTGATGAAACCCTGAGGAAACTTCAGAAGCATAAATTGCCAGAGCAACAATGGTGGGAAGACATGTTGGGGATTTTGTAAATTTCTCTTAGGTAAAACATAGATTTCGGGCTATTTTTTCGTGATAAGATAAACAGAGATAAATGAGGCTCAAGCAGGTCAAAGTGTATCGAAACAGGATTGAAGAATATCCGACAAAGATGGAGCAGCCAACACAGAGTATCAGTGGAAGATAGCTGTAAACCGACTCGCAGAACCTACCTCCAGTACATCCGATAAAGATGGAACAGCCAGCACAACATCAGTTTATCTTTTCCTTGTTTTCGAGACTGTTTGTCTCTATCTTTTGTAAAAGAGGCATTAGTCATCACTAGATATTATCTCCATCAAATATTTTGTAAAGATATTTTGTATAAATACCCCCCAAAACGAAGTATTTGGGGTTGGTGAGCATTCCTAGATTTTGCTGTAATACTGAAACTTTGGAATAAAAGCTGTTGGAACCATCTGTTGTCTGGCCTACTGGATGAGGAATTAATGCGGAAGACTTGTCACAGAATTCTTGAATCAAACTCTGGATCAATAAGTCCCCTATATCTCATGTTTTACAATTTTCTCGTTTGCTATATCATTTGTGTTTCATAATCTGAATGGTAAAGAAAAGGATTATTTCAGAATTTGCTTAAACTGCACTCTATTTTCAATCTTTATTATTCTCTGTGTTTTCTTCAGAATTAGTATAAGTAGTGAATTCTTAATTGCTCCTGCTTCCTGGTTCTTTCATGTTGTCTATTTGCTAAGGAATTCTTAATTGCTCCTTACCAGTAATCATCCATTTTCTCTCTTTCAATATGTTGAAGGATTCTTAACTGCCCTTCATCCATTTGAGTCCATTCCATCTTATTCCAGCCTATATTTGTTCCATGTTTGACTACCTTGCTCTGTGATACCATCCTCTGTTAAGAAACCTAATCCAGAAAGCTACCTTCTTTAACTCCATCATGCCCAATGGACTGAACTATTCAGTTTGCCTCACTGTTCTATTGAATCTCACCATCCAAACCCAAAACAAAACCCTTGAACTTCATAACTAGCCTAACAGTTTTCAAAACAAAGCTAAAACATAAAGAGAGACCCCTCTCTAGATACAGATTGGCTAGAATCTGTATCTAAAAGATTGGTTTGTGGTTACCTCGGCCGTATTCCCTTTCTTACAACTTTTGGGAACAACCTGAGTGATAACAAGAGGAACCCTTCCCGGGGGCAATGGATGTGGCTACAATCTTCCCCTTACTTTGAAAGCGAACTAGAGAGAAATTAAATTTCCTAGTTTGGGAGATGATCTTATTGCATTTCTTAGCAGAGATCAAAGAGGTGGCAGTAGGTGGGGCTACCTCCGGTATCTTGTATAACGTATTACCCAGAGAAATAATCACATAGCGAGGTCTCAAATCATATACAACATGTCGCTTCCACGAGTATGGTTGTCCTAATAATACATCACAAACATCAAGAGGAGAAATATCACACAATACCTCATCTATGAAGGGCTTGATGTTATAGGGAAGGCGACCCTGATGGCTGAATCAGAGATCGCATCCTTGGTGAAGCCACTCCATGGTGTATGCTTACAGATCTGTTGTAGTTGGTAGGCCCAGCCGCTTCATGACCTCTACTGAAATGAGGTTCTTTTGGCTCCCACTGTCGACAATGAATTGCAGTGGGGAACCCTTCACCCACATTTGTGAGTGGAAAATATGCTCCCCCTCTTCTAGATCTTTAGGCTCATTCTCATGGATCTTGGTGGTGTCAACAGTGGCGTTGGGCTCCACATCAATAATCTCCTTCCCTTTGTCATTCCTCTTGTTGGGTTCTAACTCAGAGTCAGAACATGCATTTGATTATGAAGCCTTCAACTTGGCCACCAGCGACTGCTTGGCCTGACACTCACTTGTGTTGTGAGTGGGGCTCTTATGCAACTCACACCACTTTCTTGTGTCCTCCTTTGACTCTGTGGTGTTGTTATTTTCTTGCGGCTTCGATGGGTTGTCTTGGGTCACCCCGCCTTGGCTTTATCCTTTGTTCTTTGGTTTGGGGGCACCTTTCCTTTGCTTCAGATTCACAGATCCAAAGTCTCGCTTCTTTTGTTTAAACTTCTGCTCGATCTTGACAATGTATTGGTACATTTTCACGAGCGAGGAGATGTCTAGGAACTCCATCTCATCCTGGATGTACCTGTGTAGGCAGCCACGGTATTTGAGTACCAAATGTCGCTCAAAATCCTTAATACCCAACTTCGTGCGAAGGGTATGAAAAATATTGGTAAACTCTGGCACGTCTTGGTCCCTTCCCTGCTGTAGCTTGGTCCACTTTATGTATTTGTCCTCATAGCTCTCGACAGGGTATTACTTCTCCTTGATGGTGTCCCCAAACGAATTCCAAGTGGGTGTGGCTAAAAACAGTGAGGGTTCTTTCTCATCTTTCTGCTCACAATAGGTTTCCCACCAATCCTTGACTTAGGGGGCAGCTTTGAGAAGTGAAAAATTAATCTTTTCCTGGCTGGAAAAATCATGAATAGAAAAACATCCTTCTAAAATATTCAACCATTTATATACAACGTCCACGTCTACTTGACCCTCAAATATGGGAATGTCAAAGTTAACTTGTACCTTATAGGGTGTGGCGCTTCTAAAGTAGCTACCAGAAGTAGATGTGTTGCCCTTGCCAGGTAGCCGCTGAAATATCTGGGCAAAGTTGTCCATCATCCTGTTCGTTGGTCGCTCAAGGGCTTCTTCGAGCAAGATTTTGAAAGGATCTCCTACCCCCTCATATTTATTTTCTTCCCCCATGGAAGACCGTCAGGATTTGCAAGGCTGGTCTTGCAAAGGTTTGGCTAGTCCAAGCCCTAACTCCTTATATCCTGACCTCATTGGGTACATTCAAAGAAAAACAGAGAAAGAGCAGACCACTCTGATACCACTGATTCGGATTTAAACATGAATGCAACAAATTACATATATAACCGTAAATACAGAGGTGCAACAGAAATAACACTTTATTTCATTTCAATATGCTTACAAACATAATGGAAATAAGACTAGCTCGGGCGATGGTAGCTTATCTCTGAGAAGAGATGTGGCAGCTACATGCCTCTAAACTATGTTACAATGAGGCTCGAAGGCCTATTTATTATTGAGAAACAATGGAAAACCCTAAACATCCAAAAACCTAACCCCATGAGATGAAGCACCAAACTATGGGGCCTGTTTGGGTAAATTGGTACATCAACTTCCCAGGGTCGTAACTTTGTCATATGATCTCCGTTTGACGTGAAAAATACCTCGTTAGAAATATATATCTGATAAATACAATTTTTGATTGTCAAACATCTATTTAAGACCCATTTGGCCATGGGTTTTCCCAACAAACGTCATTTGGGGCCTCAACATGGTTCTCGAAGTTTAGGACTCAAAAAACTGCCAAAAATAGTAAATTATGCTACAATCAAGGAGACTAAAAAACTGAAAAAGAGAATGGTGGGGGTCCAAGTGGAATAGGCGAGTGGCCACCAACATCCCCCTGGATCAATAATGTTATTTATAGTGTTAAATTCCAACTTGTACAAGAGAGGAATGGGGTTGCCTTCAGGGGATATCAACAACACTCCTGCTCCATTTCCTTCCATGGAGTAGGCTTCATTGAAGTATAACTTCCACACACACCTAACTTTCATTTGTTGCTGATTAGCCTATGGGGGGATTTCTGCTTGGGTATCCTCCATAACTTGATCATCCATTTTCAACAGAAAGCAGGGCAAATATTTTTCTTAACCATTTACAGGAGAGTTGTTTGAATTATTAGCTCTAGTGAATTGTTTTACAAATATGAATTCTCTATAGAACCTGCACTCTTCTCCACCAGCCATTGGAATAGTGGCATAAGTAAGGTATAGTTTAATGGATCCTTCAACTTCATTCCCCATGATCTGGAGAGGAGCATACCAAAAATTGCATGAATTTCTACAACCACAATATCGATTACCACGCTCTTCATAGGGGTTTGAGCCAAACTGACCACTAAATCCGTGATCATACCAAGGAATTTCATATTTTGGAATCAAAGGAATACAAGTCCTTATATGGTTTTGTTATTTTCAATCCTAATTGTTCAATGATAGTCAAAGCCATAAGATTATGAGAACCCTTGAATCAAGCATGAAATTATGCAACAATAAATCATTAATCGCTTAGGTAACATATAATGGAGGTGTGGAAGGGTCTTGGCCCTCCACATGTGGGACAAACATGACTACAAGCCTTTATTCCTGCAAATTTAACTTGTCTTGTGATGAGACAACATGAGACACATCCATGAATTCAGAGATGTGTTTTTTATAAACATGTTGTTTCAACAATTTAGTCAAGGGGACATATATATTCACCTTCTCTAACTCTTTTTGTAAACTAAAAATAGAGGAATTCCTATCCATCTTCATTGGCTCAATTGGCTCTTTGTTTTCTTGGTGTATTGGCTTTTTTTTCACTAGCATTTACTTTATATTTGTAGATCCGTGCTTAAAATGAATGGGGTGGAAGGTTTCTCCTTTGGTTGGTAGATTAGGGCTGGTAGGTTTTCCCCTTATCATTTTGTTTAGGGTGGCAAGTTGGACAATTTATTTATTTTGGTCTTGTGTCCAAGATATTTTTTTGGACCTAAAATTATATTTCCTATGCATTTCTTCCTACATGAAATCAACAAGTTGCTTACAGTAAGCATCTATCAATTCTTCATCCAAAGGGATCTTCTGATCATCCTCCTCTCCTCCTTGTGATTATGTCTCATGCTCTTATTCTGAAATAGTTGAGTATTGATTCTCCTGAGCTTCAAGAGCCTTTTTCATACCTTCCTCAGTATCATCTTCTAAATATAGAGGAGGTTGTATTTGGTATTTTTTTTCTTTGCAATAGTTTCAAATGAGGTCTCGTATATTGGGGACTGAAGTTTTTGTTGGGGCCTTATTGGATTTGTCGAGGAGGATTTTTGTTCTCCAAATATATCTTCACCAGCTTGTTTGAAATATTTCTAATCGACTTATTCATTTCATCCATCTTATGCTCATGAGCATCCGTTGCTTGCCTAGAGGATTTGGCTTCCTCCTTTCCTCTTCTCTTATCACTATGTACTCCCTTTCCCTTCAAATTCCCTGCAGATGCAAAGTTTGTTTCAACTTCCAGGGAATCAGTATAGATCTGGTATAGTGTGAGGAATTTCCTCTCTCTAAGGATAAACCCAAAATCCGACTCAAGGATTCAACAAACACCACCTTAGCAGCTTCCTGTGGAGATTTAATCTCAAATGGAAGGTTGTTATACAATTTATTAAATATTTTTATAAATTTTGTGATGTCTTCATTGTGCCTTTTCTTTATTGCATTAAATTTAGTCAAGAAATATCCATGGTCTTTCTTCTCACCCCATTTCTGCATAAAGGTGTTCTCTAATTCCTCCCAAGTGTTGATTGAATTGTTTGGAAAGGTATTGAACCATTTCCCAACCTCCACATCTAGAGATTGGATAAATATCCTTAGGACTAAATCCAAATGTTCTACATTCAAGTTCTCTTAAAATGAACTAAATATCTCAACATGTTTTTGGGTTGTGACATCATCTTCCCTAATGAATCTGGGAAGGAGTTTGGGATAGTCTTGGGGCATTTCATTTAAAGGTTGCTATAGATTTAGAGGAGCATATATGTTGAGTAAAAATCTAGGGACAATCATATTTTGAAAGGGAAGTTGAAAAATATTCACTGTAGGGCTTGGGTAAGAGGTTGGGTGAACAACACCAGATAAGATTTGGTGTAAAGTAATTGTGGGGGATTGAGATTGACTAGTAATAAGAATATCTTTGACGTATTCAACTTCTGGGAAAGTATGAAATGTAAAAGGATCAAAACTGGTAGAAACCTCTTTGGTTTTTGGTTATGGAAAATAAAAATTATATGGGGGAAAACGCTATTATGAGAAGTCCAACAACCTAAATGAGGTGTTAGGGGTATTTATCTTACATTTTTTAGAGCTATAAGTTGAGGTATCTTGGACAAAGACAACAGGATTTGGATTTCTTGGGGTTCTTTCTCTTTAGATTCACTTGGGGGTAATTATTTCTAGATCAAATATTGGAGAAGTTTTCTGCTGAGAGGTATCTGAACGAGTATGATGTCTTTTAAAATCCAGGGTTACAATCTAAGGACTTTCCTAGTTGAGAAATCTCAATCCACACTTCCTTTTCTCACCATATAAAAGGAATGCTCAGAAATCATACCTAGGGAAATGTATTCGGTAACAGTGCCAGAAGATGTTGTGGCTCCTAGAGACAACCCCCGAGTTGAGGAGAAGTGTCAGTACCTATGACATCTTAGTGTCTCTTGAAGACAGATCAATGTTGCTCAAGAGTTAAATGTAAAATTATTCAAATTTGGTTCAATTATCTTACTCAAAGGCAAACCATATTTCATACATTAACAATACTTCGCTCCAAATAATTAATATTCAACCATGGTGACCTACACACAAATAGTGAAGTTTCTTTAATTGTTGTAGTTTAGGTGACAAGAAAGAATGCAAGAGAGAAATCCAGTGCATAGGGCTAGTGATAGAATCATGTACACTAAATTCCAATAGAATGATGAAAACACAAAGGGAATGAAATTAGAAACCATGGAGCGCATTTTAAGGCCTTCCATATCACATAATATAGCTACCATTTTCCATAGTATGACATAGATAAATCTGTCATACAAGACTGAGTTCTAGCAACTACAATTACATGATTGCTAAGAGGAAAGAAACACTTATGAAAATAATAAACAAAGAAAAAAACACATACTCCACATATAAGTGCTTGGAATCACAAAAAGATCTTCATTAATCTTCAAGAACAACATACATTTCATAAAGCTTCAGAACTTGCAAAACTTGCAAAAGATCACAATCTATGGAATGAAAATTGAACCCCTACTGCCGAGTTTCTCTTCCCTTTTATAGGGAGAATCCAAACAAACAAAAAATACAAAAATAGCTTGGAGTGCTCCAACTGTCTAAACTAATCACCTTTGCAAGCATTCCAATGGCCTAGTTGTCCTAATTATTACATTAAAAACTTGATTCCTTCCTGAAAATAAAATATTTACAAATTTTCCAAAATGACAGTGATATGTCATGATTCCCCAAATTAGAAAAATCTTCATTGTGGGCTTGCTTGATCTCTTGAAGTGGACCCATGCTCCACCATCCATCTTTGACATGATTTTTGAATGTTTAAAAGCATCACCATCTCTGGAGGGGAATGAGGCTTGATTTGAATATAGCTGTTGAAGATAGCCTCTCGCAATGCTGGAAACATCTGAGTGGAGATCTTGGCAAGTGACTTTAAAACCAACCAATTTTTATGAGGTTTGACAAAAAAAATCCAATTGGATTGGAGATCAACTTTACTCAACTAGTTAAGCTTTTTAGTGAACTCAACCGCTTGTTCAAGCCAATTCTTGAGTAAGCTTTCAACATGTGGCAGGGAATCCTCTTGACAATTGGAGACGAGATTTGATTCAAGTAAGGAATCATTTATATATTCAACTATGGAATTTTACATTTCACGAGAATCACTGATGAGTTTTTTAGTTGAACATATTGGTGGGCTCCAATATTGTAGCAATAATGCTACAACTCCTGGAGCTTCCTTCTTTAATTTTATCAACCCGGTAGTTCGTAACAAACTTGGAAGCGACGGTGCTGTATGCACAAGTACTAGCTCTTGCCGCAGCTGTCACTTGGTCAGCTGGCACAAGTCCGCTAGGGGCTCAAGCCAACTTCTATGAGCTCTTAGAAGAAGCTTTTTAACTGATGGACGAAAGCTAACTCAAAGGAAGCTAATCTATTTGCAGAAAGGAACTGAAAGCCAACAAGAAATGCAAACCCTAGCAAACCCTAATTCTACCAGCTAGTCTTACTGATGCAGAGATGGGAATGCAAACTACTGAAAGAGATGCCATTACTTCTATGAAGGTAAAATGCATGTGTCTAGACTACCTCTATCTGAAGAAAACATTTTTTTGTATTTTTGTTTCAATTATTAGAATTATCATGCATGTGCTTTTAACTAGCTTTTTACTGTGCAGAGGTGGATCAAGGGGGAGAAGGGCTTGGAACAGACTGGGAAGGTTCAGAGAGGGTCTAAGGGTTTCCTAACACCCTTCCAGAGAGTTTCACAAAGTTTGGCTGCCAAAAACCGAGTTTATGAGCTTCTATAGGAAGTCTGCAGGGGTTCTACAGGATGTTTCAGAATTTCTACAGGATGTTCAGTAATTCCTATAGGAGGTTCTACGATTGGATTTTGGATGATGGGTGAGTGAAAAGAGCTGCATGGATGGATAGGGAGATAGGAGAGGGGTTTGTAATGACTTAGTGACAGGGAGATGAGGTGATGAGAGGGTGTGGAAAACTAGTTTGTCTTAAAGAGGGTAGAGGGAGTGGAAGGCCGAGAATAGAGGTAGGATGTTGTGGGTAGTAGAGTAATTGAGAGACAAGGGGCCTAATTTGGAGATGAGCAGTTGGTCTGGGCAAGGCTTAGAAGGACGAGAGAGTGAGGGAGTAGCACTGCACAGTGTAAACTGAACCAAATCATCCACGTCCTGCACATAATCAAAACATTCCTAATCTGTCCTAACTGTTTAATGGAACCAATGAACAACAGCGTTATTTCTAAGGAAAACCATGTATGGTACTGAAGCAAAGAAACATTCCAAGAGGTCTGAGCGCATGGACAACTACTACAAACGAGAATATTGCACCAAAGATTGCATGAGTACGTAAACCAATGTTTTCGGTGGGTAACACTGTCTGCAATTCCAGCCCCTAGAAAGAGGTGAAAATGAGAGTGCAGGGAACCCTTTTTTGAGCTTTTATCAATTCTAATCTCTTTACTCTATTCTAAACATCTGGAGCAACTCTATCTTCTAACAATAACCTACTTAACCATACCACGAAATCTAACTCAACAAACTGCGTTTAAAATGCATGTAAAGAAAACCATAATGCTGAAAGAAAAGATAACAATACAGAAGAAGGAGGCCTTAGGCTCTCAGGTTGGGCCCAACCCCGAGAGCTATGGCTCCTTTAAAAGCTCAGAACTGAGATCAAATCTGACTGCTTCCCATTAAAAAATATTAATCATAAGTCAAAGAGTATGCCAATAATGGCTACAAAAGAGCAAAACCAAGCTAGCAGCTCGTAGTGCAGAATGTGCAACAATGTTTCCAAAAGTCCTTTTCGAAGGCTAAAGCCTTATCATTTATACATCACGAGGCCCCAAGCTGGCCTCCTAAATCAGTGGGACTTGGCTGACCAAACTAGGAGTGAACAGCTGCTTCCTCAAAATCCGTTTGGCTGCCTTCTAAATCCGGTTGTGGTGGCTGTTGGAGCTCGGAGTTGGGGGTGAAGATCCCGAGGAAGGCCATTTAATGTTGTGGACAACCCTCCTACGAATTCGCAACCCCATCTTGGCTGTCTCCTGGCCCTTATCTGCTCGGTTTTGTTCCAATCATGTGTCAAAAAACCTGAAATGAGCACGTGTTAGCCACCTAGGAATAGTGACTGCCCTTATTCGTAAAAATGACATAAACATACTAAAAAATGATGCATAAGTTATGAAAAATGAAGGATTGAGCCAAGGTAGTTAGGCCAAATGAGCCCAAAATGTTACCAAATTTGGGGCTCATCATCACCGCCCAGCTAAAATGATTGCTCATCCCTGAGCAACTAATCCAGCTCCTCGTCCTTCATTGCTTTCACCGCCACCCTCACATCCCAGGCTTCAGAAGTAGTCTCCTCCTCATCGGCATGGAACCCAGCCTTCCTTTCCACCTCTTCCCACTGCTCATGCTCTTCTTTTTCTGTGCTGCCTTCCATCAATCCTAACAGCAGAGGTGGGCTTAGCTTGAGGCCAATCCAGCTGGCTTGGAGGTTCTGTATGGACTTCTTGTAGAGGGGCACCCGTGCTAGAGCTTCCCTCATTCGAGTTGGAGTGTGATATTCTCTGATTTTAAGGTTGTGGGACAATGTGTTCCATCGGCGGGTGCAAGCATGAACACAATTGTCCCCTAATAGTCGCTCCATATCCTCGAAATGTGCTATGGCCTCAGCCTGCTGATCCATGTATTTCAATAACGTTTGAGGGTTGGTGGCTACGTGTTGGTGGGCCGATATCAATGCAGTGGGATCCCCTGTCTCTGCTCTAATCAGCAGTGGCTCATGTAATTCTCGGTCCATGACCTCTTTGACCTCTGCTGCCCTCTTTTCTTCATGGTTCAACCATGAGGCAAATGCCATCAACTGCATATCCCCTACAACTGTGTTGGGATCCCATGAAGTCACATTAGGAAGGGCCAAATTATGGAGATAGAACTCCGATAGTTTGGCCTTATCCTCTGATGAACTGCTATTGCATAACTCTGTGAACTGCTGGGGGTCTTGGATTTGGGAGATACCCCTCTGTGCCAATGCATTAATTTGAAATTGCAGCCACTTGTCCCGTAAGTATAGGCCATAAGATTTGGCCGGTTGTCTGCATTGTAGAGCATCCATGGCCCAACTGGCCATGCAAGCCAGTTGTGCCTCTTTTTGCTGCAACTGCTGTTTGAGAGCTTGTATCTCGATTTGTGCTTGCAGTTCCCTTTCCTGTAGATGCGAGGTTGGCTCCCTAAGACCAACTTGCAGTCCTTCTCTGCCTTGATGTTCTGCTGTAGTGTCCCCTGAGGATGTGCCCTTTTCCTTCTTCAGTTCCTGTAGCTGCAGTTTAAGTTTCTTGTTCTCTTCCTGTAGGAATACCCGCTGGTAGTTTGCCACGTGTTTGGCCATAGCTAATTCTTTTCGTGCCTCCTTGAGTTGTTCCTCCAAGGGGCCTATATCTGCCACTCCTTTTGATTTAGCTATTTTCATCCACGTGTGGGTTCTCACTCTTCTTCCTCCAACGAAAAGAAAAGCGGCACTGTGAATTTCTGTGGAATAATTTTCCCAACCTCCAAAAAGTTATAATACGAGCTCAAGCTTGGCTGGGGACTAGGTTCCGGAATATGCTCTTTCTCTTCCTCCCTCGGTGGCTCTACTCCGTCTTCCCTAAGTGGTGATGTGGGTGCCTCTCCCTCCATCCTCTCTGTCTCCTTAAGCCGGGCCAATGTTTCCTGTAGAATGGCCTCAGCATCCTGTAGCCGGGCTTTTGAAGCCAACCTGTCCATTCTCTCCTTCCAAGCAGTTGTCTTCGGGCTCCCCCGCTCATAAGTGACTGATATTTTTGAGGGGGACCTCTCCCTTGGCGAGGTAGGGGTGTCTTCTATAGTAATTGGGCTGCTGGATGGAGGTTGGGGCCTGCCTGTTTTGATTCTCACACTTCTCCTGGCTTTGAAATACAGAGGGATCTCCCTCTTTCGTTTTTCCTTCGGCTTAGGAGGGGTACTAAGGGTGGCCAGCACGGCTGCTGCCTCCCTTGCAAGAATTTCAGCTGTCTTCTCCTTTGGTTTTCCCTTCTCAGGGCTTCCTGTAGAAGGCCCTGTAGTTGCTGATTTCTGGCTTCCTGTAGAAGCCGTTTTTGACTTTCCTGTAGAAACAGGTGGCACCGTTTTAGCCTGTTTGGCTGAGGGTGCTTTGTCTTTTGACTTTGCTGATGCAGCTTTCGAGGTGCCTTTACTGACGTGGACTTGTTCAGTCTTTTCCACTCTACTTTGTAACCTTTTCTCCCTGGGTGTCAATGTAGGTTTGTCATCCTCTGTCTCGGCAACCTGGTGTTTCTCTGGTTTCCCTTTTTGTTCTTTCTTCGGTGCTTTGGCTGCGGCTTCTTGGCCTTTCCCTTTCTTCTCTGTGTGTATTGGCTCCTTCTCCTCACTGCTGGAGGAAGTGAGCTCCTCGGTCAACATTTTGATATCGCCATCCTTAGTCAGATTTCGGAAGGCTTCCCACGAGAGAGGGACGGTGTATGTGTGAAGTGCATCCTCCACGAGGAGCTTAATGAGCCCATGATGGGCTACCTGGTCTGGCGTGCCCTATCGTAATTTGGTGGCACATTCAGTCATGGACTGCAGGAGGAAGTAAGGAATACTTAGCTTGTTTTCTGAAGGTAGGTCCATTTGGTGCCTCAGTTCTGTGAGCAGCCGGAAATGGTACCCATATACGATGCTGAATCGTCCTTCGCACGTGATATATTTCATAATTTGGAGGCTGACCTCACTCCAAAGCGGTTGTAGGCTAGCTCTGCGAACCCCGTTCTTATCCTCTGAGAATTTCTCCTCCGGCAGAAAGAACTCCTTTTTAGCCTTCTGGCCTAATTTCCTCTCCTCCTTATCCCACGGTACCCCCATTGGGAGGTCAGTGACTCTGCTGATGAACTGTGGGGTGAGTCTGAGATTCAAACCCCTGAAATTGACGACGGCCAGCGTTTTTGATTTTGGCTTCAGAGCTCGCAGGAATTCCTCTGCCACCTCATCATCATAACCTTGAAGCTTGTCGCAGAACGACAACCATCGGGCACGGGAAAACAGTTCTACCACCTCAGGGTTTTCCCGTAGCTTCTTTGAGTCTGTCGGTTCCTTCCTAATGAACCCACCCGGCATGGTGAAAGTTTGTTGTGTTAGCCGGAGGTGGCTAGCGCGTATCAAAAGACGGGCCTTTGGGATTTCTTTGGGTAGAGTGCAGAATTACGCCTCTCTCAAGCACACAGTGCGTGAATTCTCGGATATCTACAGGTGAGCCTTGACAGGGCCTTAATTACGAACCAAATCCTGTAGAAAACCCCGCATATACTACGACGACAATTTTCATGCAAAAGGAAGACGACGCTTGCAATTTTATGCTCAGATTGTAGTTTTACATTTTTGAGGACGTCGACTTCGCCACCCTTCAAACCAATTGCATGGGAGGAACAGGTTCAGGCTTACCTTTTCCAATTCGCCACCTTTGACGTGAATAGATCGATTTTCCTCCGTAGCGGTGAGCTTTCTGTAGCGCAGCTTCCTGTAGAAGTCGCGCACAGGTTCTGGAGAGCACGTCAGTGGTTCTGCGCCTTCTGTGTAACCACCAGACGTCTGAACGAGCCGAGGACTTGGAGTAATGAGCTTCAGAGAAATTCGGACGCTTACTTGACTGCAAAACGGCTGATGATAAATGAGTGGAGTGACGATCTAGCCGGTGGATTTGAATCCCTGCGGAATTCGTGGCGCGGGGGTGAGCTGTCCCTGCCGGACCGTTGGACGACGTCACCTATTCATTTCACTGCAAGTCTCCCTGACCGCCGCATCATTCCCTGCAGATCTGCCGCCGCCATTTCCGTTAGATCGCCGCTTCTCCCCGACTGGACGCTTCTCACGTGTCCATTACCCGTTTTGCTTGCCACGACCAACACTTTCCAAATCTGACGAGACCATCGGACTGGTCGTGGTGGCCAGTTGAATGGCTACCCGACTGCTCAACCCATTCATTTTCACACTTGCAAACATTTCAGAGCATTGTTCATGTAATTTGACGAAAAAAGGGTGAGGCACTTACCTGTGCGGCCGCGACGTTATTTTCAGGTTTCAGGACGAGGGTGATGGATTAGCTTGTTGCTGCTTCATGCACAGGCACGGGGGTTCCTCCTTGCAGACTGCTGCTGATTACGAAGCTTGTTACTTGGCTGCGGATGGTGCATGTGCCCGCTCTATGTGTTGCAGGCGCCTTGATGGTGTACACTCTAGCTGGATGAACTGCTACGGGATTCCTGTAGGATGTCCTGTAGCAGTTTTTCCTCCTCGGGTGCATGCCGAAACGGTGGAGACGGTGGCATCACGGTCACGGTCGCAGGGCCCTCGGATGGCTTTGATAAGTAGTGCATGGTGTCTCTGCATCCTTTATTCCATTTGAGAATCGCTTCCTCTGATAATTCAATGTTCTGATTTGACTGTGCAGGTATTTCCATTGCATGGCAACTGGGGTGGTAGAAGGAGGCGACAGCAGTGCGTGATGGAGAAAACATTAGCTTGCATGCCTCCGTGTCGGACCTCGGGCGTTAGATCTCCCCACACAGTCGGTTCTGGGCCGTCCAAAGCTTCTACAGGAAGTTTCCTGTAGAAATACAGAACTTCCTGTAGAAAGTCCTGTAGCTTCCTGTAGAAGGCTAAACTGTGATCAAATCATGCCCAAACCTTGGAAGAGACGAGTGTTTCTGGAGGGACTGCTGGTGAGGTCACCTGGTAGCATAGTAGGGACCCTTGTCTTTGAGTTGAGGGGCCTCTTTTCCTGCATGGAATACCTGCAACCTGCATGCATTGCCACATCTTGAACTTGTTTTCCCTGTTTTTTTTGTTTGTTTTTTTCTTTTCTTTTTTTTGAAAGACAGCAGGGGCGCCTCCATGAGGTTTTCACCCTTACCATCTGCCTTGAGCACCTCAGAGAGGTTTTCACTCAAGGGTCTTTTTCAAACATTTTCAGAAAGACAGCAGGGATGCCTCAATGAGGTTTTCACCCCTACCATCTGCCTTGGGAGCCTCAGAAAGGTTTTCACCCAAGGATCTTTTTTTTTTTTTTTTTTTTTTTAAGATCTTCAAGGTATGCCCAAAACAGAGGCAGAACCCTTCTCTATGACCAGCATTGATTTTTCCACAGTTTTGATGAATTCTTGCCTTGAAAGAGGTTTTCTGTAGATCTTTAGTCGATGCCCATTGACAAGCATGGGGATGGCCTCCTCATCAATGGTCCGAATAAGAACAGATCCATTGTCATTACATTTTTCCACTGCATATGGTCCCCGCCATCTGGTTCTCAGCTTCCCCTTGAAATCCTTATGCCTGGAATCATACAACAACGCCCAATCTCCCGGCTGAAATTGCTTGTCATTGAGGTGTTGGTCATGCCACACCTTCCTCTGAAGTTGAACCACTTCTGAGTGGAGAAGGGCCTGCATTCGGTGTTCGTCCAATCCATTCAGCTGCAATAACCTTTCTTGTTGGGCATGGCTGAGATCCAGGTCCAGCTGAGCTGCCATCCTCAAGGTGTTGTACTCGAACTTAATTGACAGCAAAGCTCTCTTCCCATAGACCAGCTCATAAGGTGTGAAGCCGGTTGTGGTCTTCCAAGTGGTGTTGTAAGCCCACGTGGCCTCAACCAGGTGATCTGCCCAATCTTTTCTACTGCTGCTCACCACCTTAGTCAAGATCCCTTCCAATGCTCTATTGCTGACTTCCACCTGCCCATTCGCTTGAGGATGATAGGGGGTGGAAGTCCTATGCTTGATTTTGTGATGAGCGAGTAGGTCTTCAATTAAGTTGGAGGTGAACTGGCTTCCTTGATCGGTGACTAGCTCTCTTGGGTAGCCAAATTTGTAGAAGATGTTTTCTCTTAAGAACTCGGCCACCTTTTCTTCTGTCGCTGCTTTGATTGCCTTGGTTTCTGCCCACTTTGTCAGGTAGTCTGTGCACACAATGATGTAAGACCTCTGCCTCGAAGGAGGATTGATTGGACCCACAAAATCCATACCCCACTTCTCAAATGGCTCAAGAGTCACTTGAGGTTGGAGAGGCATTTCGTCCCTTGGAGTCGGTTTCCCCATCCTTTGGCATCGGTCACATTGGCTGATATACCTTCTGACATCTTGATGAAGCGTGGGCCAATAGTAGCTTGCCTGTAGGATTTTGAAGGCAGTCCTTTTGGCTGCAAAATGTCCTCCACAAGGTCCGTCATGACAGGTTAGGAGGATATCAAAGACTTCCTCCTCCCTTACACAACGCCTTAAGATCTGATTAGGGCCAAGCTTGAACAGGTTGCCCCCGATCCAAGTGAATGAGGCACTCTTCCTCACGATCCCGCTCTTCTCCCTTGAGGATAGGTGCGGAGGGAACTGTGCTGAGACAAGGTAGTTTGCTATATCAGCAAACCATGGAGAGAGTACTAAGATAGCAAACAGATGTTCATCTGGCATCTGGTCATCCACTGTTCCATCCTCACCTGCGGGTAAATCCAATCTAGACAAAAAGTCAGCAACAACATTTTCTTTACCTGGCTTGTCAACAATAGTCAAATCAAACTGCTGCAACAAAAGTAACCATCTGATAATACGAGCATTCACATCCGGTTTATTCATTAAATATCTAATTGCAGCATGATCAGTATGTACAAATGTTTGATATCTAGTGATATAATGTCGGAATTTGTTCAGTGCATGGACCACGGCCAAGAATTCTTTCTCAGTTACAGTGTAATTCAGTTCTGCCTTGGATAAGTTTTTGCTGACAAAGTATATGGCGTATGGAAGTTTTTGTTCAACTTGTCCTAAGGCTGCCCCTATGGCTTTGTTCAAGGCATTAATGTGGATGTGGAAAGGTAGGGCCCAGTTTGGACCTCTCAAGATTGGGGCAGACACCAACTTGTCCTTTAATTCATTCAGAGCCTTCTGACGATCGTCAGTCCATTTAAACTCAACATCTTTTGCCAAGATGCTAAACAATGGCGAGGCAAGCTTGCTGAAGTCTTTAATGAATCTCCTATAATACCCTGCTAAACCTAAGAAACTTCGAACATCTCTTACCTTCTGAGGAGGTGGAACCTTCTTGATGAGAGCAATTTTGTTGGGATCCACCTGTAATCCTTGGCGAGAAATGGTATGGCCTAGCACAGTCCCCTCAGTCATCAAGAATTCACACTTTTCAGGACTAAGGGACAGGTTCATCTCAATGCACTTGGTTAGGACTTTTCGCAGATTGGACAATGCTTCCTGGAAGTTGGACCCATAAGGAGTGAAGTCATCCATATAGATTTCCACCGAATCATGGACCAGCTCAGAAAAGATGCTCAAGACAGCTCTCTGGAAGGTGGCAGGAGCATTATATAGTCCAAAGGGAAGAACTCGGTAAGCAAAGGTACCCCAAGGACAAGTGAAGGTGGTCTTATCTTGGTCTTCCGGGCTGATTTGAATCTGGTTATACCCGCTAAACCCATCTAGGAAAGAGAAAAACTTCTTTCCTGCCAGTCCATGCAACACTTGATCTATGAAGGGTAGAGGAAAATGGTCTTTCTTGGTGGCCTTGTTCAGTTCTCGGTAGTCCACACAGATTCTCCACTTCCCGTTTTTCTTGGGAACTAACACCAGAGGGGACACCCATTCGCTATCCGAGATGGGGTAAATGAATCCGGCATCCAACAGTTTTTGCAATTCCTCCTTGACGATGTCCTTAAGGGCTGGATTCATTCTCCTTTGGGGTTGCCTAACCGGTTTACAATCTTCTTTGATGTAGATGTGATGGGTACAGACCGAAGGATGGACTCCTTTCATCTCCTTATAGCTCCAAGCAAAAGCATCTAGATGACTGGCCAACAGACTACACAGCTCCTTTTCCTGGGAAGGAGATAGGGAGGAGCTGATCTTTAACGTTCTCTCAGGGCCGAACTCCACATTTTTGACTCTGGGAGCGACAGGGTTGGTCACAAAAAGGTCCACTAAGGTGCTGGCTTGGGCATCCTCCACCAATTCCTCTAAGGACAATGCACTGGGAGGTGGATTCTGGATCAAGGTCTCAATCAAATCATCCTCGGTTGGGGGGCCTCCCCTAGTGGTGTCTAGGGTGCACAAAGGTGCTGAGTACACCTCATCCTCTTCTCCTTCCTCAAACCAAAGTGGTAAGTCATGCTCTAATAAGGGTTGGGCAGGAGGGTACAGGACTAGCTGCTTGGACATAGGACCATTTTTGATGGTCATGTTTCCTGCACGACAGCTTATGTAAGCATCTGCAGTGGCTAACCAGGGCCTTCCCAAAATAAGAGGGTATCCAGTAAGCTTTGCCTTTGGTTGCAGAACCAAGAAGTCTACAGGATAGTCCCAAGAGTCAACAGAGACCAAGACATCCTCTACAATCCCTTCGGGAGTCACGGTGGAGCGATAGGCTAGTTGCAGGACTGTCGAGGTCTTTCTCAAGGAACCCTGAAGGTTGAGTTTGAGCATGGTATCTCTGGTCATCACATTAATGGCAGCCCCCAGATCAATCAATGTGTGTGGTATGATGGTGCCATTGATGTGGACATCAACTACAGGACTCCTAGGATCCAGATACTTTGGGCAGATGGCCTGCCCCAACATAAGATCAGACAGTTGTCCTATGACATTGATGGTTGAAGCATCTCTTTTTCGCCTGCCTGGGTGTCTGAAACACTTTTCCTTAACCAGTTTGTTGTATATCGGTACATCTTTGATGGCTTGGAGAAGTGGTATTTTCACACACAACTGTTTGAGTTCTCCCAGAAGCTCATCCTCCTCTGGGTTGGTTTGTGTGGTGGCCGTTAGTCTCTCAGGAAAGGGTGGAATGGCCTTTGGTTCACTTTCCTGTTTATCTTCCTCGTCCTCTGGGGGAGGAGGTTGGCGATCCGGAAGAGTCTTTCCAGATCGCAGGTTGATCTCCTGGATCTCCACAGCATAGGTAGGGCATGATGCTTCTCCAGTATATACCTGCTGGGCCTGTCGGTTGTTGGGGTTCGGGTTCGGTTGAGCAGGCATTTGGGGTTGCCTTGGAGGAGCAGGAGGTAATGGTTGTGGTTGAGCTGGTGGTGGAGGCAAGATGGCGGGAGGAGTATTGTACTGGGGCCTCCACCCCGATTGAGGTGCATTCCACTGAGGCTGTGGCTGGGCATATGAGTGAAACGAATGAGTAGTGGGCTGAGTATGGTACTGAGGCGGGTAAGACCTTGGAGGAGGCACAGACCAGGAAGGATGAGCAGGGGGACCCCAGGAAGGCATAGGAGCAGATTGGTTGGGGCTATAATAAGCTGGGGGTGTCCCTTGCATCCCCTGTTGGTAAGGTCTAGGTCCATGTGGCCTCCTTTGGTTGAGGAAATAGAGAGGTTCAGTGGGCGCTTCTGTCCCTTGATACATGGCTTTAAGCCCAGGTAAGGTCGGACATTGGTTTGTGGGGTGGTCCTCCTCACAAACAAAACATACCTCAACCGAATGTAATGGGCACTCGTTCTTAGGATGTTTCCTTGTACACCTAGGGCAGAAGATAGCCAAAGCCCTCTCAGCTTCCTCTTTCTTCTGCTGGATTCGGAATGTATCAAGTTGCATGGCGATGGTCTGTCTCACCTCACTCTTGAGGTCCTCTAATTGATTTGCAAACTCATGTTTGGAGAAAGGAATACCAGCTGAGAGGAGGTTTCCTCTACCTCTTTTCTGGGCTGCCCTAGAGTGGTTTCTAAACACAGTCTTTATGTCCTCATAAGGTAGTTGGTAAATATCTCCTCCAGCTAGCATGTGAAGGGTATCTAAGAGGTCTTCAGGGACTCCTCGGAGCAGGACCAACTTAAGAGATTCAGGGTCAAGTGTGCACCTGGCCCGTTTATAGCTAAGTTGGAACCTTTCCTCGTAATCTTCTAAGGACTCATCATTCCCCATGGTCATCCGAAATATTTCTCCCTTGGCTTCCTTGGACCTACAGTAGTCCCGGTATTTGGTATTGAAAGCTTGTTGCATCTGGGCCCAAGTGGTGATACTGTTCCCAGGTAAGCCCATGAACCAGCGCAATGCTGCATCCTTAAGGGTAGAGGGAAAGAGTTTCAGTTTTTGCTCATCTTCGGTATAGTCATAGGTTCGACAAAGGACGGAAAACTCAAATAGGAAGGTATCAGGGTCTTCAGTAGTCAGTCCATGGAAGTGAGGTAAAGCGGAGGGGCTGATGTTTTTCATTTTCATGTCTCCATTGGTCTCTTGGATGGGGAAGGCACCTTAAATTCTCTCATCTTCTCCCCTATTGTCAGCCATAGCTTCAGATGGAGTGTTCTCTAACTCTTCTTCTGCTATAGGATCTTCGTATATCTCAGGAGGTTCGCCTATAGGTTCTTCTGGATCACTGTCACCAAAGAAGAGAGAAGGGTGACTCAGTGATGTGGTGGGGGTGTTGGGTAAGAATTTGCCTGTTTTATCTCGATTTCTACGAGGCATGAAATGAAAAGACTTTTGATTGCTTTTGTTTTTTCTGGTACCTGCAAAACTAAAACAGATTGAACTGCAACTAACTATCTTGCTGAAATGGAAATACGGAATTGAAATGAAAGCATGAAAGAACTAATCTATTTTGCTCAAATGAAATTGCAGGAATGAAATGCTAGGCTACGCTTGCGGAATTGAAATGTTAATCTACACTTGCAGAAATGAAATTGCGGAATTGAAATGTTAATCTATGAAAGCAGGAACTGTCTATGCTACTTTTGCAGAAAGGAAATTGCAGAATGGAAATGAAATACTACTTAGCAGAAGGCGAGAGTAGGAAAGTAGAAGAAAAGCAACAATCACCAATACTCTGACGCTTCCCCGGCAACGGCGCCAAAAAGATGGTGGGCTCCAGTATTGTAGCAATAATGCTACAACTCCTGGAGCTTCCTTCTTTAATTTTATCAACCCGGTAGTTCGTAACAAACTTGGAAGCGACGGTGCTGTATGCACAAGTACTAGCTCTTGTCGCAGCTATCACTTGGTCAGCTGGCACATGTCCGCTAGGGGCTCAAGCCAACTTCTATGAGCTCTTAGAAGAAGCTTTTTAACTGATGGACGAAAGCTAACTCAAAGGAAGCTAATCTATTTGCAGAAAGGAACTGAAAGCCAACAAGAAATGCAAACCCTAGCAAACCCTAATTCTACCAGCTAGTCTTACTGATGCAGAGATGGGAATGCAAACTACTGAAAGAGATGCCATTACTTCTATGAAGGTAAAATGCATGTGTCTAGACTACCTCTATCTGAAGAAAACATTTTTTTGTATTTTTGTTTCAATTATTAGAATTATCATGCATGTGCTTTTAACTAGCTTTTTATTGTGCAGAGGTGGATCAAGGGGGAGAAGGGCTTGGAACAGGCTGGGAAGGTTCAGAGAGGGTTTAAGGGTTTCCTAACACCCTTCCAGAGAGTTTCACAAAGTTTGGCTGCCAAAAACCGAGTTTATGAGCTTCTACAAGAAGTCTGCAGGGGTTCTACAGGATGTTTCAGAATTTCTACAGGATGTTCAGTAATTCCTACAGGAGGTTCTACGATTGGATTTTGGATGATGGGTGAGTGAAAAGAGCTGCATGGATGGATAGGGAGATAGGAGAGGGGTTTGTAATGACTTAGTGACAGGGAGATGAGGTGATGAGAGGGTGTGGAAAACTAGTTTGTCTTAAAGAGGGTAGAGGGAGTGGAAGGCCGAGAAGAGAGGTAGGATGTTGTGGGTAGTAGAGTAATTGAGAGACAAGGGGCCTAATTTGGAGATGAGCAGTTGGCTTGGGCAAGGCTTAGAAGGACGAGAGAGTGAGGGAGTAGCACTGCACAGTGTAAACTGAACCAAATCATCCACGTCCTGCACATAATCAAAACATTCCTAATCTGTCCTAACTGTTTAATGGAACCAATGAATAGCAACGTTATTTCTAAGGAAAACCATGTATGGTACTGAAGCAAAGAAACATTCCAAGAGGTCTGAGTGCATGGACAACTACTACAAACGAGAATATTGCACCAAAGATTGCATGAGTACGTAAACCAATGTTTTTGGTGGGTAACACTGTCTTTAATTCCAGCCCCTAGAAAGAGGTGAAAATGAGAGTGCAGGCAACCCTTTTGTGAGCTTTTATCAATTCTAATCTCTTTACTCTATTCTAAACATCTGGAGCAACTCTATCTTCTAACAATAACCTACTTAACCATACCACGAAATCTAACTCAACAAACTGCGTTTAAAATGCATGTAAAGAAAACCATAATGCTGAAAGAAAAGATAACAATACAGAAGAAGGAGGCCTTAGGCTCTCAGGTTGGGCCCAACCCCGAGAGCTATGGCTCCTTTAAAAGCTCAGAACTGAGATCAAATCTGACTGCTTCCCATTAAAAAATATTAATCATAAGTCAAAGAGTATGCCAATAATGGCTACAAAAGAGCAAAACCAAGCTAGCAGCTCGTAGTGCAGAATGTGCAACAATGTTTCAAAAGTCCTTTTCGAAGGCTAAAGCCTTATCATTTATACATCACGAGGCCCCAAGCTGGCCTCCTAAATCAGTGGGACTTGGTTGACCAAATTAGGAGTGAACAACTGCTTCCTCAAAATCCGTTTGGCTGCCTTCTAAATTCGGTTGTGGTGGCTGTTGGAGCTCGGAGTTGGGGGTGAAGATCCCGAGGAAGGCCATTTAATGCTGTGGACAACCCTCCTACGAATCCGCAACCCCATCTTGGCTGTCTCCTGGCCCTTATCGGCTCGGTTTTGTTCCAATCATGTGTCAAAAAACCTGAAATGAGCACGTGTTAGCCACGTAGGAATAGTGACTGCCCTTATTCTTACAAATGACATAAACATACTAAAAAATGATGCATAAGTTATGAAAAATGAAGGATTGAGCCAAGGTAGTTAGGCCAAATGAGCCCAAAATGTTACCAAATTTGGGCCTCATCATCACCCCCTAGCTAAAATGATTGCTCATCCCTGAGCAACTAATCCAGCTCTTCGTCCTTCATTGCTTTCACCGCCACCCTCACATCCCAGGCTTCAGAAGTAGTCTCCTCCTCATGGGCATGGAACCCAACCTTCCTTTCCACCTCTTCCCACTGCTCATGCTCTTCTTTTTCTGTGCTGCCTTCCATCAATCCTAACAGCAGAGGTGGGCTTAGCTTGAGGCCAATCCAGTTGGCTTGGAGGTTCTGTATGGACTTCTTGTAGAGGGGCACCCATGCTAGAGCTTCCCTCATTCGAGTTGGAGTGTGATATTCTATGATTTTAAGGCTGTGGGACAATGTGTTCCATCGGCGGGTGCAAGCATGAACACAGTTGTCCCCTAATAGTCGCTCCATATCCTCGAAATGTGTTATGGCCTGAGCCTGCTGATCCATGTATTTCAATAACGTTTGAGGGTTGGTGGCTACGTGTTGGTGGGCCGATATCAATGCAGTGGGATCCCCTGGCTCTGCTCTAATCAGTAGTGGCTCATGTAATTCTCGGTCCATGACCTCTTTGACCTCTGCTGCCCTCTTTTCTTCATGGTTCAACCATGAGGCAAATGCCATCAACTGCATATCCCCTACAACTGTGTTGGGATCCCATGAAGTCACATTAGGAAGGGCCAAATTATGGAGATAGAACTCCGATAGTTTGGCCTTATCCTCTGATGAACTGCTATTGCATAACTCTGTGAACTGCTGGGGGTCTTGGATTTGGGAGATACCCCTCTGTGCCAATGCATTAATTTGAAATTGCAGCCACTGGTCCCGTAAGTATAGGCCATAAGATTTGGCCGGTTGTCTACATTGTAGAGCATCCATGGCCCAACTGGCCATGCAAGCCAGTTGTGCCTCTTTTTGCTGCAACTGCTGTTTGAGAGCTTGTATCTCGATTTGTGCTTGCAGTTCCCTTTCCTGTAGATGCGAGGTTGGCTCCCCAAGACCAACTTGCAGTCCTTCTCTGCCTTGATGTTCTGCTGTAGTGTCCCCTGAGGATGTGCCCTTTTCCTTCTTCAGTTCCTGTAGCTGCAGTTTAAGTTTCTCGTTCTCTTCCTGTAGGAATACCCGCTGGCAGTTTGCCACGTGTTTGGCCATAGCTAATTCTTTTCGTGCCTCCTTGAGTTGTTCCTCCAAGGGGCCTATATCTGCCACTCCTTTTGATTTAGCTATTTTCATCCACGTGTGGGTTCTCACTCTTTCTTCCTCCAATGCAAAGAAAAGCGGCACTGTGAATTTCTGTGGAATAATTTTCCCAGCCTCCAAAAAGTTATAATACGAGCTCAAGCTTGGCTGGGGACTAGGTTCCAGAATATGCTCTTTCTCTTCTTCCCTCGGTGGCTCTACTCCGTCTTCCCTAAGTGGTGATGTGGGTGCCTCTCCCTCCATCCTCTCTGTCTCCTTAAGCTCGGCCAATGTTTCCTGTAGAACGGCCTCAGCATCCTATAGCCGGGCTTTTGAAGCCAACCTATCCATTCTCTCCTTCCAAGCAGTTGTCTTCGGGCTCCCCCGCTCATAAGTGACTGATATTTTTGAGGGGGACCTCTCCCTTGGCGAGGTAGGGGTGTCTTCTATAGTAATTGGGCTGCTGGATGGAGGTTGGGGCCTGCCTGTTTTGATTCTCACACTTCTCCTGGCTTTGAAATACAGAGGGATTTCCCTCTTTCATTTTTCCTTCGGCTTAGGAGGGGTACTAAGGGTGGCCAGCACGGCTACTGCCTCCCTTGCAAGAATTTCAGCTGTCTTCTCCTTTGGTTTTCCCTTCTCAGGGCTTCCTGTAGAAGGCCCTGTAGTTGCTGATTTCTGGCTTCCTGTAGAAGCCGTTTTTGATTTTCCTGTAGAAACAGGTGGCACCGTTTTAGCCTGTTTGGCTGAGGGTGCTTTGTCTTTTGATTTTGCTGATGCAGCTTTCGAGGTGCCTTTACTGACGTAGACTTGTTCAGTCTTTTCCACTCTACTTTGTAACCTTTTCTCCCTGGGTGTCAATGTAGGTTTGTCATCCTCTGTCTCGGCAACCTGGTGTTTCTCTGGTTTCCCTTTTTGTTCTTTCTTCGGTGCTTTGGCCGCGGCTTCTTGGCCTTTCCCTTTCTTCTCTGTGTGTATTGGCTCCTTCTCCTCGCTGCTGGAGGAAGTGAGCTCCTCGGTCAACATTTTGATATCGCCATCCTTAGTCAGATTTCGGAAGGCTTCCCACGAGAGAGGGACGGTGTATGTGTGGAGTGCATCCTCCACGAGGAGCTTAATGAGCTCATGATGGGCTACTTGGTCTGGCGTGCCCTCTCGTAATTTGGTGGCACATTCAGTCGTGGACTGCAGGAGGAAGTAAGGAATACTTAGCTTGCTTTTTGAAGGTAGGTCCATTTGTTGCCTCAGTTCTGTGAGCAGCCGGAAACGGTACCCATATACGATGCTGAATCGTCCTTCGCACGTGATATATTTCATAATTTGGAGGCTGACCTCACTCGAAAGCGGCTGTAAGCTAGCTCTACAAACCCCGTTCTTATCCTCTGAGAATTGCTCCTCCGGCAGAAAGAACTCCTTTTTAGCCTTTTGGCCTAATTTCCTCTCCTCCTTATCCCATGGTACCCCCATTGGGAGGTCAGTGACTGTGCTGATGAACTGTGGGGTGAGTTTGAGATTCAAACCCCTGAAATTGACGACGGCCAGCGTTTTTGATTTTGGCTTCAGAGCTCGCAGGAATTCCTCTGCCACCTCAGGGTTTTCCCGTAGCTTCTTTGAGTCTATCGGTTCCTTCCTAATGAACCCACCCGGCATGGTGAAAATTTCATGTGTTAGCCGGAGGTGGCTGGCGCGTATCAAAAGACGGGCCTTCGGGATTTCTTTGGGCAGAGGGCAGAATTATGCCTCTGTCAAGCACACAGTGCGTGAATTCTCGGCTATCTACAGGTGAGCCTTGACAGGGCCTTAATTACGAACCAAATCCTGTAGAAAACCCCGCATATACTACGACGACAATTTTCATGCAAAAGGAAGACGACGCTTGCAATTTTATGCTCAGACTGTAGTTTTACATTTTTGAGGACGTCGACTTCGCCACCCTTCAAACCAATTGCATGGGAGGAATAGGTTCAGGCTTACCTTTTCCAATTCGCCACCTTTGACGTGAATAGATCGATTTTCCTCCGTAGCGGCGAGCTTCCTATAGCGCAGCTTCCTGTAGAAGTTGCGCACAGGTTCCGGAGAGCACGTCAGTGGTTCTGCGCCTTCTGTGCAACCACCAGACGTCTGAACGAGCCGAGGACTTGGAGTAACGAGCTTCAGAGAAATTCGGACGCTTACTTGACTGCAAAACGGCTGATGATAAATGAGGGGAGTGACGATCTAGCCGGTGGATTTGAATCCCTACGGAATTCGTGGCGCGGGGGTGAGCTGTCCCTGCCGGACCGTTGGACGACGTCACCTATTCATTTCACTGCAACTCTCCCTAATCGCCGCATCATTCCCTGCAGATCTGCCGCCGCCATTTCTGTTAGATCGCCGCTTCTCACGTGTCCATTACCCATTTTGCTTGCCACGACCAACACTTTCCAAATCTGACGAGACCATCGGACTGGTCGTGGTGGCTAGTTGAATGGCTACCCGACTGCTCAACCCATTCATTTTCACACTTGCAAAAATTTCAGAGCATTGTTCATGTAATTTGACGAAAAAAGGGTGAGGCACTTACCTGTGCGGCCGCGACGTTATTTTCAGGTTTCAGGACGAGGGTGATGGATTAGCTTGTTGCTGCTTCATGCATAGGCACGGGGGTTCCTCCTTGCAGACTGCTGCTGATTACTAAGCTTGTTACTTGGCTGCGGATGGTGCATGTGCCCGCTCTATGTGTTGCAGGCGCCTTGATGGTGTACACTCTAGCTGGATGAACTGCTACGGGATTCCTGTAGGATGTCCTGTAGCAGTTTTTCCTCCTCGAGTGCATGCCGAAACGGTGGAGACGGTGGCATCACGGTCACGGTCGCAGGGCCCTCGGATGGCTTTGATAAGTAGTGCATGGTGTCTCTGCATCCTTTATTCCATTTGAGAATCGCTTCCTCTGATAATTCAATGTTCTGATTTGACTGTGCAGGTATTTCCATTGCATGGCAACTGGGGTTGTAGAAGGAGGCGACAACAGTGCGTGATGGAGAAAACATTAGCTTGCATGCCTCTGTGTCGTACCTCGGGCGTTAGATCTCCCCACACAGTCGGTTCTGGGCCGTCCAAAGCTTCTACATGAAGTTTCCTGTAGAAATACAAAACTTCCTGTAGAAAGTCCTGTAGCTTCCTGTAGAAGGCTAAACTGTGATCAAATCATGCCCAGACCTTGGAAGAGACGAGTGTTTCTGGAGGGAGTGCTGGTGAGGTCACCTGGTAGCATAGTAGGGACCCTTTTCTTTGAATTGAGGGGCCTCTTTTCCTGCATGGAATACCTGCAACCTGCATGCATTGCCACATCTTGAACTTGTTTTCCCTGTTTTTTTTGTTTGTTTTTTTCTTTTCTTTTTTTTGAAAGACAGCAGGGGTGCCTCCATGAGGTTTTCACCCTTACCATCTGCCTTGAGCACCTCAGAGAGGTTTTCACTCAAGGGTCTTTTTCAAACATTTTCAGAAAGACAGCAGGGACGCCTCATTGAGTTTTTCACCCCTACCATCTGCCTTGGGAGCCTCAGAAAGGTTTTCACCCAAGGATCTTTATTTTTTTTATTTTTTTTAAGATCTTCAGGGTATGCCCAAAACAGAGGCAGAACCCTTCTCTATGACCAGCACTGATTTTTCCACAGTTTTGATGAATTCTTGCCTTGAAAGAGGTTTTCTGTAGATCTTTAGTCGATGCCCATTGACAAGCATGGGGATGGCCTCCTCATCAATGGTCCGAATAAGAACAGATCCATTGTCATTACATTTTTCCACTGCATATGGTCCCAGCCATCTGGTTCTCAGCTTCCCCTTGAAATCCTTATGCCTGGAATCATACAACAACGCCCAATCTCCCGGCTGAAATTGCTTGTCATTGAGGTGTTGGTCATGCCACACCTTCCTCTGAAGTTGAACCACTTCTGAGTGGAGAAGGGCCTGCATTCGGTGTTCGTCCAATCCATTCAGCTGCAATAACCTTTCTTGTTGGGCATGGCTGAGATCCAGGTCCAGCTGAGCTGCCATCCTCAAGGTGTTGTACTCGAACTCAATTGACAGCAAAGCTCTCTTCCCATAGACCAGCTCATAAGGTGTGAAGCCGGTTGTGGTCTTCCAAGTGGTGTTGTAAGCCCACGTGGCCTCAACCAGGCGATCTGCCCAATCTTTTCTACTGCTGCTCACCACCTTAGTCAAGATCCCTTCCAATGCTCTATTGGTGACTTCCACCTGCCCATTCGCTTGAGGATGATAGGGGGTGGAAGTCCTATGCTTGATTTTGTGATGAGCGAGTAGGTCTTCAATTAAGTTGGAGGTGAACTGGCTTCCTTGATCGGTGACTAGCTCTCTTGGGTAGCCAAATTTGTAGAAGATGTTTTCTCTTAAGAACTCGGCCACCTTTTCTTCTGTCGCTGCTTTGATTGCCTTGGTTTCTGCCCACTTTGTCAGGTAGTCTATGCACACAACGATGTAAGACCTCTGCCTCGAAGGAGGATTGATTGGACCCACAAAATCCATACCCCACTTCTCAAATGGTTCAAGAGTCACTTGAGGTTGGAGAGGCATTTCGTCCCTTGGAGTCGGTTTCCCCATCCTTTGGCATCGGTCACATTGGCTGATATACCTTCTGACATCTTGATGAAGTGTGGGCCAATAGTAGCCTGCCTGTAGGATTTTGAAGGCAGTCCTTTTGGCTGCAAAATGTCATCCACAAGGTAGAAGAAAAGCAACAATCACCAATACTCTAACTCTTCCCCGGCAATGGCGCCAAAAAGATGGCGGGCTCCAGTATTGTAGCAATAATGCTACAACTCCTGGAGCTTCCTTCTTTAATTTTATCAACCCGGTAGTTCGTAACAAACTTGGAAGCAACGGTGCTGTATGCACAAGTACTAGCTCTTGCCGCAGCTGTCACTTGGTCAGCTGGCACAAGTCCGCTAGGGGCTCAAGCCAACTTCTATGAGCTCTTAGAAGAAGCTTTTTAACTGATGGACGAAAGCTAACTCAAAGGAAGCTAATCTATTTGCAGTAAGGAACTGAAAGCCAACAAGAAATGCAAACCCTAGCAAACCCTAATTCTACCAGCTAGTCTTACTGATGCAGAGATGGGAATGCAAACTACTGAAAGAGATGCCATTACTTCTATGAAGGTAAAATGCATGTGTCTAGACTACCTCTATCTGAAGAAAACATTTTTTTGTATTTTTGTTTCAATTATTAGAATTATCATGCATGTTCTTTTAACTAGCTTTTTACTATGCAGAGGTGGATCAAGGGGGAGAAGGGCTTGGAACAGGCTGGGAAGGTTCATAGAGGGTCTAAGGGTTTCCTAACACCCTTCTAGAGAGTTTCATAAAGTTTGGCTGCCAAAAACCGAGTTTATGAGCTTCTACAGGAAGTCTGCAGGGGTTCTACAGGATGTTTCAGAATTTCTACAGGATGTTCAGTAATTCCTACAGGAGGTTCTATGATTGGATTTTGGATGATGGGTGAGTGAAAAAAGCTGCATGGATGGATAGGGAGATAGGAGAGGGGTTTGTAATGACTTAGTGACAGGGAGATGAGGTGATGAGAGGGTGTGGAAAACTAGTTGTCTCAAAGAGGGTAGAGGGAGTGGAAGGCCGAGAAGAGAGGTAGGATGTTGTGGGTAGTAGAGTAATTGAGAGACAAGGGGCCTAATTTGGAGATGAGCAGTTGGCCTGGGCAAGGCTTAGAAGGACGAGAGAGTGAGGGAGTAGCACTGCACAGTGTAAACTGAACCAAATCATCCACGTCCTGCACATAATCAAAACATTCCTAATCTGTCCTAACTGTTTAATGGAACCAATGAACAACAACGTTATTTCTAAGGAAAACCATGTATGGTACTGAAGCAAAGAAACATTCCAAGAGGTCTGAGCGCATGGACAACTACTACAAACGAGAATATTGCACCAAAGATTGCATGAGTACGTAAACCAATGTTTTTGGTGGGTAACACTGTCTGCAATTCCAGCCCCTAGAAAGAGGTGAAAATGAGAGTGCAGGCAACCCTTTTTTGAGCTTTTATCAATTCTAATCTCTTTACTCTATTCTAAACATCTGGAGCAACTCTATCTTCTAACAATAACCTACTTAACCATACCACGAAATCTAACTCAACAAACTGTGTTTAAAATGCATGTAAAGAAAACCATAATGATGAAAGAAAAGATAACAATACAGAAGAAGGAGGCCTTAGGCTCTCAGGTTGGGCCCAACCCCGAGAGCTATGGCTCCTTTAAAAGCTCAGAACTGAGATCAAATCTGACTGCTTCCCATTAAAAAATATTAATCATAAGTCAAAGAGTATGCCAATAATGGCTACAAAAGAGCAAAACCAAGCTAGCAGCTCGTAGTGCAGTATGTGCAACAATGTTTCCAAAAGTCCTTTTCGAAGGCTAAAGCCTTATCATTTATACATCACGAGGCCCCAAGCTGGCCTCCTAAATTAGTGGGACTTGGCTGACCAAACTAGGAGTGAACAGCTGCTTCCTCAAAATCCGTTTGGCTGCCTTCTAAATCCGGTTGTGGTGGCTGTTGGAGCTCGGAGTTGGGGGTGAAGATCCCGAGGAAGGCCATTTAATGCTGTGGACAACCCTCCTACGAATCCGCAACCCCATCTTGGCTGTCTCCTGGCCCTTATCTGCTCGGTTTTGTTCCAATCATGTGTCAAAAAACCTGAAATGAGCACGTGTTAGCCACCTAGGAATAATGACTGCCCTTATTCGTACAAATGACATAAACATACTAAAAAATGATGCATAAGTTATGAAAAATGAAGGATTGAGCCAAGGTAGTTAGGCCAGATGAGCCTAAAATGTTACCAAATTTGGGGCTCATCACATATGTTGGCTTTCCACCCCTTAAGAATGATTGATTTATGCATTTCATCAATTTTGGGAAAGTCATAATTCTTCCATTCAACATTGCCTTGTCATTTTAAAATTTCATTGAGATCCTTCTTGGATTCATCATAACATGAGATCACTTCTATTGACTCACCAGTCATAGTATTTCCCAATCTACATTGTTCCTTAATCAAACTCAATTTCTCGCAAAATAGTTTTTGTTTCCTCTGTAGTTGTACATTAAAATCATGGGCTTCCTTTTTGAAATCCTTTAGTTGAAGGGTCTCAATCTATAATTGTTCTATTTTAAGATGATAGTTTTGGAGTTGTTTATATTTTATCTTGGTCTCCTCTGCATGTTGGATCTAAAGAGAATTGAACTGATTTTGCAGTTTTGCCAGTGAAATCTCCTTTTGATCTAATTGAGCTAGCCACTTTGCTCTCAATTGTTCATTCTTATTGCTGAGTGATTTTTCTAGAGAGACAATCTTCTCAACCTTCCCTTAGCAATTATTTTACTTCAATGGCTTTTTCCATGGTGGCATAAGCATATTCACCTGTGATTTGTGTTAATTTTCGAAGTTCATCAACAGGGGAAGCTCGAGTACCTTTCCAAAGAACTTCAATAGGATCAGTTTATGAAATTTTCCCTGGGACTAAGGCCTGGGAATAATCTATCTTCCTTTTCTTCCTTCATATTTTTACCACTACTTTGTGCATAGGGCTGTATAAAATATCCATTGGAGGCATCTCTTCTATGTTGAGAAATATCTGTAAAGTAGGATTGAATGGAATAATCTCTACTTTAGGTCGGGTAGACAATGGTGTCTTCTCAGCTGTATATTTCTCTAGAATGGTGTGCTGCTAAGAAAATGGATTACTTAATGGAGTTTGTTATTGGAAAATAATTTCCCCCTCCAAGATCTCTTTCCCTTGTTCACCCTTCTTATACTATTTCAAGGCCTAATCAAACTAGTCCCAAAATTGTTCCATGCTTGGGTCTACTGCATGCATCTCACCTCTAGGATTTGAAGAAATTGTTGCTATTTGGTGTTGTTGAGAAGGAATCACTGGTTTGGAGGAACTCTCCTGCTAAGTAGATGTTGCAGTGTCCTTTAAAGATACGTGTGTTTGTAAAGGAAGTTGCAACAATCTATTGGCAGGGAGGTCAATCTTTCATTTCTAAAATCGAGGAATTATTCTCACTCCTGAAATAATAATTCCTCGTCCACCCTTTTCAAAACTGAAATATAAGAATCTGCTTCAGTGAATAAGTCATCAAACCTGTTTTCTTCATTGAGGAATCTTCTAATACTGGATGCTAGTGCCACCTGTTTCTCTACTCCTTCTAGCTCATAAGTCCTAGTTGGAATGGTGGCTAACTTTAACACATTGAACTCTTTTTTAGCATGTCCATAATTTTCCAAAGAGAGGATTCCAAAAGGTAGAGGGAATTGAGGCCAAACCTTCTTGTTGGAGTCTTTAAGGGATTTGGTGATCCCATGAACAATTATTTGGTATGCTACTTCCCTACACAACAACTTGTTTGGAACATAAAGTGGCAAGAGATGTGGGTGTGCATAGCTTCCCAAGACTTTGATATATGTCAACGGCTCTTCACCAAACCAATTTCCAAATTTCTTAAGGTTTTCCATAGCTTCTCGAGACATCCTAGGGGGTTTGGTTTCAAATATAACTTCATAAATTGGGATCATGACCTTGTGACAAATATGATAAAAATGACCAAAATAATTGGTCTCCCAGAGTACACTGTGACAAATATGAATTAGTGAGGGATCAAAGATGGTCCACCTCCATCCCATGGCTGGAAAATCAAGAGAATAATAGAGGGAGTCCATGATGTAGGATGACATATAAAACATAGGGATTTTATTTTCTGAAACAATGAGGGCAGAACGAAAAGCTAAAATGTGTTTGGCCAAATTGTTGGATAATATAGTGGCCCAATAAAAAATGTATCCCTCATAATCTCCATCAATTAAAGGAACCCAATTATCAAGGAATTCAAAGACATTTGGATATGCTTGTAATCTGCAAAGCATGGCAGCAACACGACTAAAAGGAGATGCAAGTGAATCTATAGAGTACTTACCATCTTGTTATTTTTGTTTGTTTGTTTGGATCACTCCTCCATTCTTTAATAGAATCAGCTAGATCGCCGTGCTTTTTAAAGAAGTCATCCAAATACTTTTTGTTGTAGACACATTGAGGATCTGCAAAGTGATACATCTTCTAAAAGGACTTTGCTAGGAATAAACAATTTGTGGCGCCTTTCTGAGTGTGGAAATTTTTTTCTGTTATATCGACCGTTTCAACAACCCATCTAACCATATCTGTATAAGGAAAAATTCGAGGCGTCATCCAATTCTATGTAAGAAAGAGTTGACCACGTCCTATGGAGTTGTCTCTAAAGTGAAGGTTTCATCGTCAACTACAACTATTTTGACTGTCACCTTGGGGCCTTCATCTTCAACACACTTGTAAATAGCTTCCCATGAGGAATGTATTGAATCCCTTGTACAAAAAGTGTTCGTAAATAATTATTCTCCTTGTAATTTCTCATCAATGGTTTCCCTGAATAGGCTGGATGGTTGTTGTATAGGTGCCTTCAATTTCCCCTTGCCTTTCTTAATTTCTTCTTGGCAAGAGTGGTGGAGGCTTCCTTGGTAAGCAGATGGAATTGGATGATGTGGGTGAAAGGAGGTTCTTACACTAGTTGACAATCAGTTGGAGGTAACTATAAACAGGTGGAGCGGCTAGACACAAAAAAATTGAAATATACAAGTTTAAATTGCAATGGTTGGTTCGTGGGGGTTCTTTAGGCAGGAAAACAATGAAATGACATGGGGGAGACATGTGGTGGAGTTGGATTGGGTGGAGAGAAAGGGAAGAGGGTGATGTTCTTAAATATTTTCTTGCTCGCCTACCATGCTCGCTTGATGGTGGTCCTAGCTATTGGAGTGGTCGTCATATTGGCCTAATAGGTGGCAGGACCATTTTACCTCCTCTGGCGGGGTTCTTGGGCGGACTTGGACGCAAGGTTCGACCCCTCGGAATTAATCTCAACTGTTTATTTTCAAGTTTCACTTTATTGACTCTAACTTTCTGGGGGAAGGCGCTAGCTTAATGACCACACTTGTTTACCCATCAGAGCTTCTCCGGGGTTAGGCTGCTTAGATATGGATGGGGATCCACCCCCCTAACTAATCATTGTTTAACCATTAAATATTAAAGCAAGTAGGGAAGGTCCACTTAAATTTTATAAAGGAAAAACCTTTCCAATCGCACCCATTCTCTGCGAGGGCCCTATACCCCGTCACTTAACAGATCCCGGGGAAGGAAATGTTTTTTTTTGCCATCTCTTGTTGTTCCCTGGTCCCATGGTCTTGAAATGAAATTAGAAATAGATAAGGTATTATGGGGTTCTGGTATTTCTCTTTTATTGTTCCCTGGTCCCCACAACCCCAATAACCTTTTGGAATTAACAACCAGTTATGAGATTTTGACCCTATGGGGTATGTTGATGGGATGCCATCATGTAGATATCAAACAAGCCATGTGTCAACCTATGGTCGGTCCACATTTCAACCTTATATGGGTTCTTTGGGTACCCAAAATACTTCAAAACTACTTGCCATGTGTCAACCTATGGTAGGTCCACATGTCAACCTTATATGGGATATTTGGGTACCCGAAAAACTAAAAAACTGCTTGTCATGTGTCCATCTCCCAACATGCAGTTGATCACATCAGTTATGACCAATGATCTATTGCTAATTGTCTAGTTGAAAGGAAGAGAAAGGGTCCTCGATCCTTTGTTTTGTGAATGATTTCTTTGTAAATTTCTCAAGCCCGACTTTTTCAAAAGTTCATTTAACAAAGGATTGCAGGGTCGTTAGATTTTGGGATTCATGCCTCCAATTTGTGTTACGAGGTTTCATGAGTAGATTGCCTTGGCTTTGACAGTTGATGGATCCCTGGTCCTTGGCCCCCGAAGCTTTTCAAAATTGATTATATAATGATTTACAAGATTTCAGGGTTGCGGGGTCATGGGGTTTATGGGATTTTGACCTTTGTAAGTCCAACATTGACTGCCTCTATATTTTTTTCCTAGAGGCCATTTTCATACTTCTTTACACCATTGGAAAGCTCTTCCAAATATATTTCTATTTGAGTGCGTGTAATGTGATCTTTGAGCTCATTTGTTTCCCTAAAAATGGATTCAAACTCTATTATACTTTGCACCTTGACCCCTTTTCTATATGAAGAATAAAGGAAGGAAGAGGAGGGTAAAACCTACCCCAATAGACCATTAATGGGAGGGCTATGAAAATCTAGGAAGACAAAAGAATAAACTAGTGTTTCCAAGCATATTCTATTGAAGGACCCCTCCAAATCCCAATTTGTGGTTCAACCGACCTGAAATGTTCCCATATGTTTTGGCTAAAGGAACAGTTCATGAAAAGGTGATCGATAGACTCCCCCTCGACCTGAGAAAGGCAACACCAACCAGGGCCTATAGGAAATATTTTTTAGTAACATATCCCATCTAGGGACCTTGCCACTCTTAATAAACCACATTAAGATTTTGGACTTCGGAGGCCATTTAAAAACTTGGGGATGGTGTGCTAATAGATAGACCCAAATTATGATGACTAGTTGATGCTAGATGATGTATTATGTGTCAGGAGGACTGACCAGGATTATGGTAAGTATATACCATAGGTTTGAGGTATCAACCATAATTATGGTAACTTGTTGATGTTGTTGACTTATCATGTGTCAATATGTTTGACCAGAGTATGGTAATTGATTGATGCTAATGGTTTACCACGTGTCATAATTGTTGACCCGATAATGGTAATTGAATAATGATGATGATTTGTTATAACCTTTTCTTAGTTAAAATTCTCAAGAAAAAAACATATGTATAGTCATTATGAATACCTCACTAACTAAGAGGGAGGGTTAAATTTTTGTATTTATGGTCGATATTCATAATTTATATTTTAGCCCTTGAAATATATAATGAGAATGTAAGACATGTTATTCATGTAATTTTCATTGTTTATCCCTTGAAATAATTAATATAAGACATATTCTTCATGTTGGTATCAAAAGAGAAAATTTCGAAATTTGAATTTTGAATTTTTTTCTTCAAACTTGTCAAGATAGCCCTCCCTCAAGTCAAGTCGGCCCTAGTGAAGAGATACACCCATTCAAACATAAGAAGTACTATATATAGAGCATTCAAGCTCCTCCGCAAGGAATAATTTTACCTCATACAAGACAAGTAATATTATAGGTATCTAAGCGAAGAATAAGAAGGATGAAGAAGGACAAGAAGGACAAATTCATCTCAAGAATCTCTCTCTCTCTCTACTTTGCATGTGTGACTTTTTGGATAGTTTCTAGCAATATGCTGAATTTCTGGGTAGATAGTTCTAGGTAGCAGGGTCAAGTTTCTAAACATATTATGGGAGGCTGAAAATCGACCTAGGAAGATCAGAGAGGGCTGAAGTTGAAGGGAAGAAGATTGAATTGAATTGACTTGACAATTTTAGCCCCTTTTTTTTTTGGTTTGACCTCATAGTTGAATAGATATATTAGTTGTATTTCTTGTTGAACTAAAGAATTTCTCTAAGGAAAAAGTTGTTGGGTTTTTCTCCCAAGTGGGTTTTCCCAGTGTAAATCTTGTGTTATATTTGTGAATTGTGATCTCTACTATCCTTGTGATTTTATGGTTGAATTTTTGAAGTGTAATTTCTTAATGATAAACTAGAATTGATAAAATAAGGTCTACATCACTCGAAGTAATTGTCAGTATTTCATAAATTAGTGCTTGTATATATTGCACTTAAAAAAATCAACAATTGTCACATCTCTTCTGAAAGATAAGCTACCACCATTCGAGTTAGTTTGTTTTCATTCTTCATGTATATAGTTTCAATATTTTCCATTTATTAATAAAATTCAAGGTTCATTGTATCTTTGTGTTTTGGTTATAAATATGTATATCATTTTACTCCCTTCAAAATTCAAATCAGTTAAGGATGAGGCTTCAAGAGGTTTAATTGTTGTAGTACTTTTGGATCTTTCTTTGGAGCCATGTCAAAAAATAGTAACAGTGCTTCTCTTTACCACAACTTCCAATCTCCCCAACAAAAATGGATCTTCTAATAAAAAGTTGTGTTACTTTTAAGTTACATAACTTTAAAACCATTATTTAGAGAACAATTAAATAACTGTACTTTTTTGTGATATACTATGATATTTTAGCCCTTCTAAATTTGAAACTTTAGTCTATAATATTTTGGTATGTCTTCTCTAAAAATCCATAGGTTTAACCACAATTTGATGTGCCAAGTGAAACTTATGGTAACTTTCCCAAGACTTGTTTCTTTTTGGCCTTTTCCTTAAAGAAAAATTGTATAGCATGTCATGTGTTCAATTATTAAAATGTAATTCTAAAATTGTTTCTTGAGTTACTTTTGTATGTCTCCTAAGATCCCGAAGATTTCACAATATGAAAGTCCCATAAAGAAGTTATAGTAAATGTACCAAGTAGACCCGCATGAAACTTATTGTAAGATCCTTCACAAACCTTAAATTCCATAGAAAGGTTTGCAAGAAAATGTTTCCAAATATCTCTCCTCAACACGATCCAAGTTTAACCAAATGAAACTTCCTAGAAAAAAATGTTATAGTGAAAATTCCAAACTAACCTATTTGAAATTGATTTATGAATCATTCAAAAGCACTAACTTCCTTAGAAAATATCTTCAAATGTGTAGTGAACCAAGATTTTATATTTGAAAAAAAAATTCCTTGATATTTATCCTAAATATTCTCCAAGTTTCACCATTTTAAACCTCCTTGAAAAAGAGTTGTAGCAAAAATGAAACGCTGACTTGTTTGAAACTGATTTCATGAGCATTAAGGAACCCTAACTTCCTTAGAGCATATATCCAGAAGTATAATAAACCAAGATATGGAATTTGAATAATATATTCCCTAAGATTTCTCCTCAATATTCTCCAAGTTTGACCATTTAAACGTCCCATAATCTCATGCCTTAAAAAATGACTAAAGAAATAATATAGTCATCTTTGAGGAGGATACCTCCTTTTACAATGGATACAAGAACATATTTTATTATCCTAATACTAGGTCTCATTAGACACACACACACACGCACACACACGAAACAAAGCGTACAATTATATAAAATAAATTCATGAAAGGTTCTAATATATAACAATATAACAATGGAAATTTAATCACTCAATATTTAGGGATTAATAAGGGGATTTCAGGTTAACATGGGGCTTATAGAGTTTAACGCAGTTCCTGTGAGCAGTGATTATCAGCTAGGCTTTCCATTTCCTCTTGGCTTCATCCCATCCTACTACATAACATATACACTTGATGAGACGATATCAATATCCAACATATCAGTCCTATGCAATCAGATTTAAACTAATAGATCAATTCTAATCTAATAGTGTTAGAATACTCAGTTGTCATGTTCATCATTTCGTAACTATGTTTCCTTAGTTAAATCTTTCTAGTAGTCCATCTACATGTGAACACCTCAACATGCAACTACCCTTGGTTGTAATATCCAATAGCCCCTGAGATGATCTCAACTTTATGAGTAAGTAACAACTATATCATTTCACTCGCTTAGTTATTCATTTCATGTGAATATTCATAAGTGTGCGTTCACATTCTACATTCAATTTTGCATCTAAGCAATGCCTCAATCATGCACACTAACATGCATGTGTGCTACCTATACTTTTCTCATCATTCATGTCCATCTATTAAATGAAAAAACAACCTACCTTATGAGGGCCTATAGACATTCAAATGACATGTCTCATAGGGATAAATATAACATAGCATGTTGTACTCTTTTATATTCAAGCATCAAACAACAATAAATCATGCTAGTACTATCTCTTAGTTTACTTTCCATTCATGCATTTATATTATTGGGCGTGGATCCCCCAAGGGCCATTTTGGGGCTTAGAGCCCAGATTTTGGTCAATTTTGTAATTCCAATGTAAAGACTCCGCATTTTGTGGGCGCGGAGCGCGTAGTTTGTTAAAGAGTCATAGGGTTGTCCGCCCTTAATTTTGATAATGTAATGTCGGCTATAGAAGATCTACCCATGGTCCGCAGACCATGGGATTGTATAAATAGAGCGAAGCTCTAAGTAGTTAAAAAAGAAAAGCTAATCACAGAATGTCTAAGGAATGATGATGTATGCGAGATAGATCTGAAGTGTAAAGTCTAGTTTTGGGTCGTAGAGTAGGAAGAGGCTCTGCAGCTGAGTGCGCAGAGGCCTAGTAGTCCGTAGTTGAGTGCGCGGACCCCTGCAGCTGAGTGAGTCTATAATCATCTGGAAGTATTAATAAAGAGAAGTTTCTATCAATTCTACGTCTGTATTTCTTGTTTTATGCATATGTTATATCGGCTATGAATTTCACTTTTAATTCTTATATGATGCGCGAAAGTGTATAATTGTATTGGTTAAGTGAACGCAAGTAAGAATATCTATTACACGAAGATAACTAAGATCTGATAATAAGATAAGTAAGATACTCGGCGTAGTTTGAGAAATAGCGCAGTTCACTTTCATAGCAATACGAAAGCATCTCAACCTTTGGTTAGGGCTGTGTAAGGGCTGATTGTAACAGATCGTGGAGGTACTGAAGGTTAGAACAAAGTGCGAAGCGACCTGCGTGAAGGCAGGTATAGTTGGAATAAACTGACATCACATCCATCTCAATGGTGCGGAAACTTGGTTCCAGCATCCCCCCATACTGCTTCGGGTGAGACTTTAGTCCGCGCTCCGCAGGCTGATGCCGAAAGGGCCAGTAGTGTAGGGATTTGTTTCTCTAAATAACTTTGAACCTGGGTTAGGCCCCCATAAGCCAACAAATGGTTTTGTTGCCAGGACAGGAATCTGCATAAGAGATGTGTGATGTCGTATCATTGGAATCCAACTAAGAAAGAAATTGAAGGCTGGATGGACAGAAGAATTCACGAGTTCGCGGTGCGGGAGAATAGAAACCCGCGATTGTTAAAAGAAGAGTGGCTAGACAACTACCTGTATACGGAGATCCACGAAATATTTTTCGCGTCCTTCCCTACTGAGCTATATGAGAAGATAGTAAAGCTAACGGATAGCCAAGGAAGGTGGAAACTTGACAGTCCTATTGTGTGGACCCTAGAACTAGTGCGAAGGTTGGAAGCATCAGAGGATAAGATCGTGCGTGCCATTGATCATTGGCTCCATCGTATTATAGGAGGATTCGTTACTGAGTTCGCGGTTGAAACATCAGTCAGCTATAGCAAGGCAATGCGATGCTTTCTCAAAGGACCGCGAGATAAGTATGTAAAGTCTTTGAATACTTGGATTAAAATGTTGTTGTGCGAAAAGCGAGTTATGCAGTTACCTTGATGTTCGGGGCTACATGAAGCGGAAAGATTTACAGGAACAAAGGAAATAAGGGTCCAGAAAATAGCCCCTTGATTTCACCTCCGCGAGGGGACAAGGAAGAGCTCGCGAAGGTCTCTTCGTGAAGTGCTATTCAGCTGATAAGACAAAGAATTATACGAATACCACCTCCACCCACACCACCACCGGCTTCACTGCCATCACCTCCATCTTCACCCGTACCAACTCCACCACCACCACGATTCAGTATGGCAAACACAGTGAAGTTGCCTGTGTTCAAAGGTTTGGGAAATGAGGATCCGAACCAATTCTGGTTTGTTGTAAGGGCTGTATGGGAAGCGCAAGGAGTTACAGATGACCATATAAAGAAAGCGACGCTAGTTAGTGCCCTGCAGGATTGCGCGTTGACCTGGTATATTAAGTACTCCAACGATAACCCGAATGTGAGAGTCGTGGATATCCAAACAACGCTAAATAGAGAATTTAGCAGGCCTAAATATGAAGTGCAGTTGATTGTGGGATTTAAAGAGATCACGATGCTACCAGGCAAGACATCTTAGAAACTAGATCAGACACTGAAATTTATGCTTTGCGAAGCCAATATGAATCTGACAGATGGACAACATCGCGAGTGGTTTGTAGCTTCGCTACTACCACATTTAAGGAGTGCGCTATCACAACAGAAGATAACAACTCAGGCAGAGGCCTTAGATATTTCTATGAGGCTACATGAGACCCCGATGCAGGATCCTAACCTAGGAGTTCAGCAGATCCACGCGCAACTGAAGAATCTGTGCCTTGAGATGCAGAGTCTGAAACGGGACAGGACAATTCGACCAGAAGTGCACAAAGAGGTATGGTGTGTGAAATGCATGGGTCAGGGTCATGACAAAGACCATTGCCTTGCTTTTTCAAATTACCTCGCAGGAGGAGGACCGAGGCCTTTAAGTTCGGAAGCTCAAGCAGGACCTAGCACGACGCCTTCTTTTTGGTGCGCGATCTATCAAATAGCTGGAAAACATGCCACAGACAATTGTCACCTGTTACATAAGTATACGCAAAATTCGCAACAGTTGTTCTACAACTTTTGTAGGTCGGTGGGACATGACGAGCGCACTTGCAGAAGTTATGAGTTGATGATGGATAGAACTCCCACCTACAGAGTTTAGGCTGAAACGTGGCCCCTTGACCAGAATGTAGGATTGGTGCAAACAGGATTTCAGGGAGGCGGACGAGGACCTGGTAGAGGTCGCGGACAGTTGATTTACTACAATTTCGGAGCGCCAGGACACTATGCCCGCAATTGCGCGAATCCAACGTGCCGATCGTGCAAGTATTTCACGTTGTTTGATCATGAAACAGAAGATTCTCCTACGTTGATAGCTAGGATACGTGGCAAAGGAGCGCTACCGCCTCCGCTGACATAGAACCTGCAGATGATGAGGTATGAGCCGTGCGAGGAAGATCTGAACATAAGCATTGTGCTCCAAAGTGGAATTGTGATGGGAGATGACAAAGGAAGAGAGTACTTGGGTTCGCAAAGCTCTGAAGAAAGAAGTTGAGTTTGATTTGGAGCACGCTTGGGAAACCTTCATGGAAGCTAAGAAGAGCTTCGATGATGCCTCCACTTTAGGAAGCAAAGATAAACCAAAGCTAGAAATGGACCCATCTATCCCCACAACTTTCTTGGATACCTGTATGAAGTTACTGCATGACAGTAGGGTTGTGAAAGGGTTACAGGAGCTCATCCACAGATGTGCTGGGACCGCGCAAGGAGAATTGCGCATAGTCCGGAAGATCAGAAAACATAATACAAGAACGGGACAAGAAATCAGACTTACCGCGCAAACCGGAGATTATGAAATGGATCAAGTCATCCTGGATTTAGGATCGGATGCGAATGTTCTGCCAAAACAAACATGGGAGCGAATGGGAAGACTTGCACTGCAATGGTCTCCAATTCAGCTAAAGATGGTGAATCAACAGAAAATAATACCCATGGGGCAATTGCAGGGAATAACTGTGGATATTGAGGGAGCGAGCGCGCTGGCGATTTTGAGGTAATAGAGATTGTTGATGACAGCAATCCCTACCCCGCGCTCCTAGGAATTGACTGGGCCACTGATATGAACGGGGTAATTAATCTGAAAAAACACAAAATGATATTTGAGAAGAAGTCATTGCACATAATAATACCCTTGGACCCTGTTAAAGGATCGTGCTATACGGAGCCGGTCCGTGACTATGAGAGTAATGATGATCTGGATTGTATCTACAAGATAACAGCGCGAGACCAAGACTGGGTGAATCCCACCATGGATGGGTGGATTACATGGGAGCGCGAAACTTCCTGCACTTCGGATTTCGATGAAGAAATAGAGCGCTCGCAGAATTGGTTACACGAAGTAACTACGCTGAACTGCAATATGACGACAAGGTCGTTGCGCTATGTGTTGACAGAAGTAAGAGATCTACCCACTTATGATGTTCTAAATGAGGTAGATACCTTCCTGGATGCATTTGAAAGGGAGGTGCCAGAAAAGCAATGCTTCCAAGCCTTGGACTGGGTACTGCGCGCTACGCCCGTGAGATGGTGGGGTATGCACAAAGGGAGTTTTGATGATTGGCAAGAATGTAGGAGAATGATGAGAGCACGCTTTGGGAAGCCTAAGGTGTGACTAACAGACAAGTATGATGGGCAGAATGATCCGCGCACGCATCTGGCCAAGCAGACGCAAGGCTATGGACAAGAGCCCCAACTTGCGCAAAGGCACATGTACTCCACGTTAAAATACCTGGTCAATAAGCATGTGTTGGGGGGGCGACCTTGCAGATGGCTCTTAATGTTGGGAAGACATTATGCAGGAAGAGCAACCACGCAAAATATTCTACGCACAGAAACATTTAACAAAGTACTGGAAACCACGCTGACTAAGGTATGCAATGCGCAGCGAAGTGATTGGGACCTACGCATACCAGCAGTGTTATCGTGTTATCGAACGACATGTAAGAAACTGATAGGACAGACACCTTTTAGGCTTGTCTATGGAGTGGAAGCCATAATGCCTATGGAATATATCGTGCCTAGTTTGTGCATAGCAGCGCTCATAGGTATGACAGATCATGGAGCCTTAGAGGAGAGGCTCGCGCAGCTGGAAGAACTCAAAGAAGAACTATTTTTGGCTAGATTCCACCAGCAGGTCCAAAAGCAGCGTGAAAAGGCATGGCACGACCGACACATCAAGCTGCGCACATTCAAGGTAAACAATCTGGTTTTGTTGTATGATAGTAAGTTTGATAAATTCCTAGGGAAATTCAGAATGCACTGGTTAGGGCTGTATGTTATTAAGGAGATTACATATGGTGGCACGATATAGTTGGTAAAGTTGAATGGCGATCCCTTCCCAGGAAAAGTGAATGGCAGTCGTTTGAAGCCATACACAGGTGGCCCGGCCATCTGACTAGTCGAAAACAACATAGTCTTAGCGCTCCAGGTAGCTAAAAAGAGGCGTGGAACTATAAACTACTCTACTCGGGAACTGCACGATGTCAGGACTGCGCGCAGTAGCGAAGTGTCACAGGGTCCGTGACAGTGCGAAGACAGTTGCGCTGGTGCGCAGGTCTGTCGGAAAGTGATCGTTACAGTCACTATTCACGATGTGATGCTTGGTTTGAGGCCAAATGGAGCGGCGACAGACATATAAGGTGAACTTTATGGGCTAGATTCTTGAAAATATGCCGCCAATCTAGCATTAATGGACCAAATGTGGGGGGAATGGTCGAATTCAAATTCAAAAGGCGCTATAAATTACAAATGGTTGTCCAACAAACAACACTTGGAAATTTGAGAACTGAGTTGTTGCGCGCTCAGATATTCATGAACTGAGACTTATTCGATATTCTGAAAGCGAATTCGTTGCTTGAGCAATTACCCAAGACACTGAGAGAACTGTGGAATCGCACTATGGCAGCACCCAAAGAAGCCATGGACATAAGCGTAGCGACAGCTGAGGTAGACACGCGGGAAATTGCGGAAGTAGAAGCCCTAGAGAGCACCAGAATAATCGCAGAGGTCCCTAAATCATCGAGCACGCTGAGACCTAAGAAGGATAAGTAGGCCATGATATCGGTGCACGTCTCACCTATAAATCCACTGAGGGCCAAGCTCACAATGGAGGAAAAGGGGAAGGCCATCAATTTGGAGGCCGATGAGGAGGAAGAGTTTGAAGAAATCTTGGTGGAGGAGGAGGATGTAGAGATGGAAGTCGAAACCTAGTGCACAGACCCTCTCACCAGGCTGCCTGCATATGTTCCTTCGCGAAAGGGTAAAGCCAAGATGCCCAAGGATATAGATGAGAGCAAGAGCTCTCTGTAAACTCCGTTGCTCCCAGATGATATTATTTTTGAAGGAGCGCACTTGGGACGGGCTCCCATATTAAAATTTGAAGATTGGGACCTTGCGGACCACGAGAAGTTCCCACATTTAGTGACCGCATAGATAATGCGCCATAAGACAGACACATCGGCTGGAATAATAGAGTTGGAGCCGCTAAAATGGCTCAAAGGTGTTGAGAAAGTAGGGTTGCTAAACCTGCTCTGGGTGTCGCATTACCACCGCGCCCCAGTGACCATTTTCGTCATCAGGAAACTGCTCTGCTTGGTGCATGATGGGTGCTTGTGGCTGGAGGAGCCCATCCCCATCACAGACCATCTAATTCATCGGATTACACAGCTCCCTTGCACAAAGAAGGACCCAGTAAACATTTCAGAGGGAAAAGGAGGTGAGTTGGCCATCGCGGAGGCCATGAAAAAGAAATTTAAGTTGTAGAAAAGAAGCGAGGGTACGCCATCTCCAGCATCAACAACCCTGCAGTCAAGGTCGCGACACAGATATTGGTAGGGAAGGTGATGCGGAAGTGTCGCGCAAATGAGGTGCCCGCACTAGTGGTTGCACTAGCAGCACAATGTGCAGAAGGGGTCCAGTTCAACTAGGAAAACTATCTATGTGGTGAGTTCCTTGTGAACAGCCGCGAGGCACAGGAGCAGGGCAAAACATTTCATTATGCATGCCTCTTGTTGTCGACAGTACTGGTGGCATGGGAGTTACCTGAAGATAGCGAGTTCTCGTCGATCGCGTAGGACCTTCCAGAGGCAGCAAAGTATGCTTCATTGTGGGCAACCAGGGACACACAAAGGATAAGGGAGAGAAAGATATTTTGGGTGCTCGTGGAGATGAACATCAATATGGGGATCAATCGCAAGACACGATTATTTCCCATGGTCTACAACAGTCTGCAGAGCTTTGTGGAATTCAAGGTGGATTTTGACCATGTATTCATCAGGGCACGAAAGGACCCCACGAAGACATGGCATGAGTTACTATACTTGGTGACCGACGATGTAATTTTTGCGGTCCTTGAGTCTTGGTCGCTGGAGTGGCGTGCTCCAGCTGGCTCCACGGTGGAAGCAGAGAAGTCCACCACGCAGCGGAAGAAGGAAGAGATGAAACTGCGGATGGCGCAGCTAGCGGAAAAGCGCAGGAAGGAGGAAGCAGCGGCTAAGGCCCATGCAACGCGCGATGCTGCGAAGTTGGATGAGGAGTAGCAGAAGACAACAGAAGAAGAACGCGAAGGACAGAAGTCACCTTCGCTCGAGCCAGAGACCGATACAGAACAAGGTGGCGCAGACCCACAGACAACGTCCACCCAACTAAAGCGTCCGCGACCATGAGAGCAAGTAGGGCCACGAAAGAAGACAAAGGCCTCAAAAACATCTTTCGACCATATCACCCTTACTGAAGGAGACTTGCACAATATTGGTGAAACAGTAAGGGATGTCACCACAGAGGCTCTCCATCAGTTTGAGGAACAAGACCAGTTGGTATTGGGGACTCTCTGGACACAAATACAGGAGTTGTAGGTGCGCACTCCACAGGCTGGCAGAGTGTCCACTAGCCTCACAGTCAGCACTTCAGCTGCCGAGGAAATGTTGTGCGCCAGGGTGACCAACATAATAGTGCTACCAGATGGAGCACTCATGACAGAGAATGAGGCCGACAGGCCTATGGTCAGTAGCTTGAAAGGGGTCAGGTTAAACATGGCTACGCTCCCTCGGGAGACGCTCTATCTTTTGCAGGATGGAGTCACTGCAAAACTTCGGGCCAAGGAGAGTCACGCTATACATGTAATGAGTGAGCAACACATCAACATTGAGCAGTTGACCCTCCAACACCACGAGGCAATGGTGCAGAACAGACATATACTGCAAGTTGTGGAGGAAGCCTGCCAGATGGTCCCGGAGTTGCCATCCAATCATAGGAACCGATGGAGGCGCACATCTGAAAGTTAGCCACAGGGGTGCACAACACCAGAGCTCAAATGGCCAGGGTTCAGCAGGAGCAGAACCTTCAGATAACAGAGCTACAGTTGAAGGTGCAGCCTTCAACTCCACCGGAGGTCATAGAATAACGCACCACCGCGATCACAACAGCCGGTTGACAATGCGGTGACAGACTGCATGAAGCTGTTCGAGAAGTTGTTCGAGATCCTCACCACCCTGTAGGAGGACCCGAACATAGAGCGCCTAGAGATAGAGGCGCATGAGCTACAGCAGAGATACAATGAGGTAAAAGGGACTACGCAAACAGTTTCCCTTACACAGAGGCTTGCAAGGATGTAACAAGCAAAGGCACTCCAAGAGCAGGTGGATGTTGCTCAGCATAAAGAGGCAGTTTTGAAAGTGCGCCTACAACCATGGATCGATGAGGTGTATACCATTACAGCATCCATTGAAGCAAAGCTCGCGCAACTGCAAGAAACTCAGGAAAGGATTCAGGGTAGCAGTTCAACGACATCAGTCATCGGACAACGCATAGAGAAAGTTCAACATGCAGTCGCTCAGTGCGTTGCCGAACTTGCAATGATCCAATCGGAGTTGGGAGGTCTTTGCGCAAAGATCTCCACACCTACAAAGTGACTTGAGGGTGAGTCACGATGTTTGTGTTGGGGGCCTGTTGGGCGCAGGATCCCCCAAGGGTAGTTTTGGGGCTTAGAACCCAGATTTTGGTCAATTTTGTAATTCCAATGTAAATACTCCACATTTTGTGGGCGCGAAGCGCTAGTTTGTTAAAGAGTCATAAGGTTGTCCACCCTTAATTTTGATATGTAATGTCGGTTGTAGAAGATCTACCCATGGTCCGCGGACCATGGGATTGTATAAATAGAGCAAAGCTCTAAGTATTTAAAAAAGAAAAGCTAATCATAAAATGTCTAAGGAATGATGATGTATGCGAGATAGATCTGAAGTGTAAAGTCTAGTTTTCGGTCGTAGAGTAGGAAGAGGCTTTGTAGCTGAGTGTGCAGAGGCCTAATAGTATGCAGCTGAGTGCGCAGACCCCTGCAGTTGAGTGCATAGGGAAAATCGAGTCTGTAATCATCTAGAAGTATTAATAAACAGAAGTTTCTATCAATTACGCATCTATATTTCCTGTTTTATGCATCTGTTATATCAGGTATGAATTTCACTTTTAACGCTTATATGATGTGCGAAAGTGTATAACTGTATTGGTTAAGTGAACGCAAGTAAGAATATATATTACACGAAGATAACTAAGATTTGATAATAAGATAAGTAAGATACTCGGCGTAGTTTGGGAAATAGTGCATGGCAGTGCGAAAGCATCTCAGCCCCTGGTTAGGGCTGTGCGAGGGCCGATTGTAACAGATTGCGGAGGTATTGAAGGTTAGAACAAAGCGCGAAGCGACCTACGTGAAGGCAGGTATAGTTGGAATAAACTGAAATCACATCCATCTCAAGGGTGTGGAAACTTGTTTGCAGCATCCCCCCATACTGCTTCGGGTGAGACTTCAGTCCGCGCTTCATGAGCTGATGCCAAAAGGGCCAGTAGTGTAGGGATTTGTTTGGCTAAATAACTCTGAACCTGGGTCAAGCCCCCATAAGCCAACATATATCATTGCTAATAATAAAATTTTACTAAGGTAAATATTACCTAATTCCCTCTTAATACTATGAGCATATCAAAACCATACCTACAAACTCCAGAACCTAAATATTTTAACCCTCCTTATTTAGTACTCTTTCTTCGATTCTTGCTTTGTCTCCCTCATTTCTTTATCATTGTCTCTTTTTGTATTCTTCCTAGCTTGATTTCCCCCGATTTATCATGTTTGAATTCTTTGTACTGGTAAATAGTGCCTAATTTGACCTAAACGCTTTGGACCAATCAAAAGTGTTTGATATGTCCTTTGTCTCCATATTTTTGTGGTGATTTCCCTTCTCTTCACTGATTGGATTTTGTGTTTTCCAACCCATTCTTGTGGGCCAATCAACTTAATTCCACTTAGCATTTGTCCCCTAACCTACCATCTGTCAACCTCCAAGGCTTGTGCTACAACAAACAAAATATGTTCACGCAAAAAAATATTCACAAGCCTCGTGTTATCACTTAGAGAAAACCCTGGTTGTAAGGGAAAAACTCTTAGGTAAGCTCTAAACAATATTTTGAATTGAAAGTTATCCCTTTCAATTCGAAGGGGGGTCCCTTATATAACTAAGTCAATTACAACTAGTTATGTACTTAGCACATTGATTAGATCTGATTGGATTTAACAAAATTGGTCTGCAAAGGACAAGAAAAACAATTGGGCATGGAGTCTTTTACCAACAACTTACTACTTCCAAGCTATATGAACAAAATACAGAGTCAAGATAGCAACAAATATCTTAGACAAATTACCATTCATATATGATAGAAGTAGATAGAAATGAATATTGAAAACAGAGCAACTAATGAATTCTGTGAAAGATATACAAGTAGAAAACATATAAAAAATTTGGCGATTCTAAATCTGAGCCGATAAACAAAATTCATGTTTAATTACTCAATTCCAAATGTAAAATACTTGTGGATCATATTATGAAAAAAATTGAGTAATATGCACAAGAAGACAGACATGAAACTCATCACACAAGAATATCTGTAAATATGAGCAAATACCGTTGAATAAAGTAATTTATATTGATATCCAATTGTATACATTGTACCAAATGTTTTTCCAAAATTCCCAACCCTTCTTCATTACACAGTCTCTGTCTTTATAAGAAAATTACAAACTAAAACAAGTTTATCCTTCATACTTAATTACAAATTCCTAAAAATTAAAGAGATTAAGCGTATCTCTCAAATACATGCATATAATATACTTTTCCAAGCCTATCAGTATCTAAACCATAACAACGTGCTACAAACATGGTTGGAAAATTGGGTCATAAATGATGACTGATCCTCTTGCTGATTTTCTGGAACTCCTGCCTCATCATCCTTCTAAAAATATCTTTTGTTGCATAACTCAAGTCGAATTGATGAACAACTATCCATGAGCTTTTTCCTGGCGAATTCTTAACAAATATAGTCCACTTATCCCTTCGAAACTTCAAAACTGTGATAGTTGTTAGAAAACCAAGAGAGTTTTTTTTTAAATGGGTTTGTTCCAGACAAAAACCTCTTTCGGTTTTGAAAAATTCGTTTCATTTGTTTGGAAACTGTGCCCGAAATTATTGTGTTGTACAGAAAAAACAATCAAACAATTTTTTTTACACATGTGCTGCTACTTTGAATGTCAGCGCATTTTTTTAATTTTCAGAACCTACAATAACGCTTATATTCTATCTATCAATGTTTTAACTTTCTTTATTACAACTCAGCACTGACGCTCTTGTTGTCAACGCACTTTAACCTTGTTTATTACAAATTGGCGCTGACAGTCTCGTTGTCAGCAATTTAAAAATTGTAGACTAAAAATGTGATAACACCTGGAATCAATTGTCCCTTTGCCCTACCCATGTGTCTATGTTTTTCTTTCAAAATATTTACATCTATAAAGGTGAAAGGTGACCAGGGCTATCATGCTCGAACTGAACCACAACAAAAAAACCCACCTCTGGAGAGTAATATTTCCAATTGTTCTTCAATTACTTAATGAAATCCTCCTCTAGAAGCCACGTGGAGCTCATTTTAAAAGGACTAGCCCCGCTCCTTACTTTTTTTTCTTTACTAGGCCACGTAACCCCGACAATGTTTCCCTCCCTCCTCACCACAAATTTAACAAAGGATGGGGAAATGGTCAAATACACCCCCTTCCAACCGATTACTTTATCTCTGAGAACCTACCCACCATGTCTTCTGAAAGGAGGAACTGATCAAGACACTTTGCAACCTGATTCTCACCAACATGTTTTTTCCTCTAAGTAGGCTTGATCTTAACAAGTTCCACATCCACTCGCTTTGTAATATACAATTTCTAAGACAAATAATTTTCCACCCACGATCACATAACACATTTTCAATGCCTTTTTTTCAAACAAGGTATCCCAAAATAATTTACTATCAGAATAGGGTCCATAAATGTTTAAAGAAATAAGATTACAACCTATATATATTAAGAAAAACTCTAATTCCAACCTCGACTCAATCCCCAAGAATTTAAGAGATTACAGGATTTTGATTTCCATCCCAATGCCAGATCGCCCGACCTGTTGTAAGCATCTAGATATACAAAATTCCATTCACCAAACAAAGAACCTAGAACCTTTGAAATGGTATCCCCATCCCTAAGGGTTTGTTGAAGAAAAATAACATTTGGATTATTAACATGAATCAGTCTCTAACGCTAATTCTTCGAAAGGCTTGCTAGACCCGTACAATTAAAGGAGAGGAATTCCATCAAATAACTTGACCGGGGGTTTTAACTACTCTAAGTGTCCTAATAATCGAATGTTGTCTCCCCCTAGGAATTTCAACTCTTTCTTTCTCTTTAGCCTTTCAAATGAATAGTCTTCTTTCCCTCCCCCTACCATCGTGCAAGGAAAGAAAGAGGTTCCCTAAACCCCAGTAATCGCTTTCGCTAACAAAACAATAACTCGGGATCAAACACTATAAAGGAACTCCTTTACCCCCACATCTTCAGAGGACTCCCCACGAATGAGAACAATAGGAGTGGAAAGACCCTCCACCATCATACCAATAGGAAAAACCACTGAAAGAGGAAAAGGAGAGTTGAGCTTCTGAAGGTTTTGTGTTTTGTTGCATACATGACCACTCAAATCACACAAATCCTCCTCAAAAATTAAATTGCAAATACAAATAAAGAAACAAGGTCAAGAAGAAGAGGAAATAATAAGCTAACTAGCTGTAGAAGTTGCCTCTGGACCAACCACCTCATCATCTTCTAAAGAGGAAGGAAGAGGATCCACAAACAAATTTGGCGATGGTTGAGTCGATCCTTGCCCCAAATGATCAGGTTGGAATGTTCCTTGCTATTGAGTCTCAGACTGGTGAGCTTGGGCAATACTTGCCACCCCTGCCTGAAGATTGTTCTGACAAACCACATCCAGAGGGTCCAACTTCCTTGCATGTTCATCCTAGAAGCACCCCCTCTTATTAAAAGGGAGTCTACATTCCCCAATAAGATGACCATATTTATGGCATCACTGACATATAAAGGAATTTCCTTCATATTCCAATAATTGCATCTCCTTGGAACCAACCCTGATATCTATTTACTCTAGAAAACCTTCACGTAGGTCCATGTTCAATAGAATTCAAGCCATGGGTTTATCACTTGTCTCCTTGAAGGATAAATCAACCTCCACAAACTAACCTAAAGCATTCTTGATATCTTGTAGGACTACTAGCCTCCAATATTTGCAGGGTAAACCCGACAAACGAACCCAAATGGGAATAACATCCAAGCATTCCTCACTAGCATCGAAAAGTCAAGTCCAATGTTTAAAAAAAATGTGGTAGAGTCCACACTCCAAACCTTTTGGACAAACTAGGATGCCTCTTCCGACAACTGAAAAATAATATGAATCCAACCACGGTCAAGAGTGCATACTTTAGGGAGTTTCTAGACATGAGGGCCAATGGATGCAACGACCCATTCCTTTATGGTTTTGTCATTAAAATTACTTCCCTTGGCCCTCCGAAGAATTTCCTTATTTGCCAATTCCTGCACCCCCTCCATCATTACACCCTCCATAAGATTCACCTTTGGGGTAACCCTTTGCAACTTGATGCACTAATTCCATTTCTTACGCTGCATAGTTAGACCCTTTCCAACACTCAAATACTAATTTAAACACCCTTTCTATAGATTGACTTTAAGAAGAGTCATTAGAGGCATCATGCACGAGGGGATCTTCAAAGCCTGTAATGCACTAACCACATTCCCACCCAACTAATAAAACCACCCATCGACACTTGAAGAAAACTCTCAAACCAAAAGCGGATGGAGAGAAAGAAGAAAGGCCTCCTCTAAAAACCCTTGATGAGAAGAAGAGACTACATGGAGATTCATCCTCTCAGAGGGGGGAGTAAAAGCACATGCGAAAGTGTCACCTAACACATGGCCACTAAAAGAACCCGGGAAGCCTGCAGTATAAGAGAGAGTAGGAGGTGAGTTCTGCCATGACCCCACCTAGGCCATGACTTCACAAAAATATACAATCAAGTTCAAACCCCACCCCACACTGAACCTTGGGGTTCCAACCAAAGACAAATTCAACTCTGACCCATTACCCATGACATTGAACCCGTGAATATGATGCTCTTCATCTACAAAAATATTCGAGGAGCCCCTAATGGCCCAGTAGCTTCTAGCTCAAACCCCAACTACTCCTACAAGAGTCTAGTTAACTTTTTCCAAATCAACTCTTTCAGCACTTCATATAATAATTATTAATATTTTCCATTGAAAATGTTTTTAATATAAATAATTTACATTGCCATATTTTTAGTATTAACATTTTTCTTAATGTTCTTAGAATCTTTTAATATTTAAAATTGTTGTATTTTACTTTTTACAACTATTTAGTTTCTTATTCTTTGACTTTTATTTAATAATAATAAATAGTTTATAATCAAGAGCTCCGGAATAGAAAAATCCTTTGTAAGGATGCGTTCAAACTCTCAAAGAAATAAAGAGAAAAACTTTGTATTACTTTCTTATAGTGACTACATCAGAGTAGTTTCTTCTCATTGTCAAAATTCCATAACTTGTGTTAAAGATGTGTTCAAGCTCTCAAAGGGAAAAGAAGAAAAACTTTGTATTACTTTCTTATAATGACTGCCTCAAAGGAGTAGTTTCCTCTCATAGTCAGAGTTCAGAGTTCCATGTGACTTGTGTTAGTACTTTCATAATTAAAATTTCTAAAACATATTGAATTCCTCTTGATTAATGTTAATACTTTCATGACTTCTAAAATAAGGATATTCCTAGGCACAAAGCTCTTCTACAAGAAGATGTTTAAACTCCCACAGGAGGAGAAAAACACATATTTGCTTTTTTGTGATGATTAAATCAGAGGGATCAAATTAAAATATTCGGTATTATATAACAAAGTTTAAGGGTTTATCACTATCTTTATAGTTGAAAGTAGCATTACAACACTACGACAAGATAAAGTGGATAATCTTTCAAGTCACCCGATTGATCCATGATCTTCATAGAAGATGCCTCATTTATGAAAATGGATAATCTTCCAAGTTCAAAGGGTATACAATGGATCAATGAAGTACACGTCTCATTGATCCATGATCTTTATAGAAGATGCCTTTTGAGTTGATATTCTATTCTTTTGGTTATGTTATTTATTATATTTTTTATGTTTTGTTATATTGTAATTATTATATTTGTTTATGGTAGGTTATATTGTAATTATTTTACTGTTAAAATGTATAGTTTTTTTAATTAGTTCTCAAAATTTTTAAAATAATTTTTGACACTTATGAAATTTGAATTTTTATTTTTTATTGGCTTATGTCAGGCCAGGAGTAACTCCAGACTTGGCAGAAAAACTGATGTGTTTATTTCATTAGGTAGCTATTGTTATATACATGAATGTGACTGATCAGTTCATCTTCTTGATGACTGTTCACATTCCACATTCACCCAATCGCAGAGGATTAGGTGTCAACATTCCCCCTTTTAATCTGAAGGGATGTTGGTGAGTCCAAGCATCGTTCTGAATCTTTCAAGCTTTTCTCTTCCAAGCGCTTTGGTGAAGATGTCTGCAATTTGCTCATTTGTGGAACAATGATGAAGATGGATTGTTTTGGCCTCAACATGATGTCGGATCAGGTGATATTTAGTATTGATGTGCTTTGTACGATCATGGAACTTTGGGTTCTTGGCCAACTTTATTGCAGAGGTGTTGTCAATCATGAGTGGAGTTGATTGTACTTGTTTTACTTGCAAATCTTCAAGAATTTTCCTGAGCCACACAATTTCTTTCATTGCTTCAGCTGCTGCCACGTATTCTGCTTCTGTTGTGGAATCTGCTGGAACTGATTGTTTGCGTGATCTCCAAGAGACAGCTCCTGATCCAAGACTCATAGCATATCCTGAAGTAGATACTCCAGTTTCTTTGTCTCCATCGAAGTTTGAATCAGAGTATCCAATCAAGCTGAAGTCGTCCAACTGTGTATACTTGATTCCAAGGTCTTGAGTTCCCTTCAAGTACCTTAGAACTCTTTTTGCAGCAGACCAATGTCCCTCACAAGGATTTTGCATAAACCTGGAGAGGATTCCAACAACAAATGAAATGTCTGGTCTGGTAGTAGTGAGGTAGATGAGACTTCCTATAAGCTGTCTATACTTTGTTGCATCCTCAAATTCCTTTCCTTCAATAGATGTGAGCTTTAAGTTTTGTTCCATTAGAGTAGAAAGAGGATTGCACTCTGTCATGCCAAATCTGTTTAACAAATCTCCAATGTATTTCTTTTGAGAAAGAAATATGGATTTTGGATGTTGGGTTACTTCAATGCCAAGATAGTAATGAACATAGCCCAAATCAGTCATTTCAAAACTTTTTCCTAATTCTTTCTTTATGGATGCAATATAGCTTTCATTGTTCCCTGTCATTAAAAGATCATCTACATATACCACAAGATATACAACTGTTTTGCCAACTTTCTTGACAAATAAAGTTGCATCATCAAGATCAAAATGATTGAAGTTGAGTTTCAGAAGATGCTCAGTTAGTTTTTCATACCAGGCTCGCGGTGCTTGTTTGAGGCCATACAAGGACTTCACAAGTTTGCATACTTTTTGTTCATGTCCTTTCACAGCAAATCCTTCAAGCTGGGACATAAAAACATTCTCTTTTAGATCTCCATTCAAGAATGCAGTCTTTACATCCATTTGATGGACTTTCCAACCGTTCTGAGCTGCTAGTGCAAAGAGTGTCTGGATGGTGGCCCATTTTGTTGTGGGGGAAAAAGTTTCCTCATAATCGACCCCTTCCTTCTGTGCAAAACCTTTTGCCACAAGCCTAGCTTTGTGCTTGTCAAGTGAGCCATCAGCTTTGTACTTGTTCTTGTAGACCCAATTACAGCCAATTGGTTTGGTTCCAAATGGAGGGTCAACCAACTTCCAAGTGCCATTCTTTATGAGAGCATCATACTCCTTTTGCATCGCTTCTTTCCATTCATCATGAGAAGCAGCTTCTTTGAAGGAAGTTGGTTCAAAATCTGTAGACAAGTTCAATTCACAATCATAAGTAACATCCATATCAACAGGTGAATTAGAGTCATCTACATCACCTCCATTTTGTCGGTTTGAATTTCTGGTTCCTGTTTTTCCAATTTCATCAGGATGAACACTTTCAAGTGTCTTTGTCAGCCACTTTGGGGGACCTTTCTGAGATGGTCCAGGCTGCTCTGTTGATTGAGTTGGGACTGAATCAAGATTGAGTCTCCCAATTCTATCAATTACATCACTTAAAGCATCATCCGTTGTTGGAGTTTCATGCAGGGGAGATTGTGTTTCAGAAGAAGATTCCACATGTTGATCTAGTATAGGAATCCCCCCTTCAAGATGTGGAATCTGATTATCAAATTCTTGAAATGATTTCGTTTTTGCGAATCTATCCAAGCGATCAAGTTGCCGCTCAACAACATTGTCAGATTTGGATGATTCAAGAAAAATGACATCTCTAGATACAACAAACTTTTTATTTACTTCATCATAGAGGCGGTATGCTTTAGAGGTGTTTGAATACCCCAGGAAGATACACTTACGACTTCTAGCACCAAGTTTGTTTCTATGTACCTTTGGTATCAAAGCATAACAAATGGAACCAAAGATCCTGAGATGTTTTACCGAAGGAACATGTCCATACCACAATTCATAAGGAGTTTTGTTTCTTATAGCATTAGATGGACATCTATTCTTTATATATGCAGCACATAGAACAACATCAGCCCAAAACATTATCTTTACATTTTTGAAGAAAAGCATGGATCGTACCATATTCAAGATTGTTCTATTCATTCTTTCAGCTACACCATTTTGTTGGGGATTATAAGGCACAGTTGTTTGATGTTTGATCCCATGTTGGCGGAGATAGTTTTCAAATTCATTTGATGTATATTCTTTTCCATTATCAGTGCGAATAGACCCAATATGATATTGTGCATCATTTTCAATCCATTTATGAAAATTCTTGAATGTTTGAAAAGCATCAGATTTGTTCTTCAATAAATAAACCCAACACATTCTGGTGTAATCATCAATAAATGTCATGATATATTTATTTCCATTTGCAGAAGGAACAAGCATTGGACCACATAAATCTGAATGAATGAGTTCAAGCTTCCTATGTGCTCTTGAATGTGAATCATGAAAAGACTGTTTGCTATGCTTTCCTAGAATGCAAGCATCACATTGCTTATGTTTCCTAGGAATTGTAGGCAAACCAGCAACACCATTTTTCTTCAATAAGCGGAGACTGTCATAGTTTAAATGTCCAAATCTAGCATGCCATAATAAACTTGATGGAAGTGTACCTTCTTCATGATGAGAAATATATGAGAAATGTTGTGCATGAGCAGAGGTTCCTTGCAGTTTGAGAAGCCTTTCTTCTTCTATTCCCCTCATGACAAGTGAGTGGTCAGATGCTTTTCTTACCTCAAGCTTGCCATCAAACATATGAATGGAGTGACCTTGCTGGCGGATGTGGACCAAGGACAACAAGTTTCTCTTGAGCTGTGGGAGATATAGAACATGATCCAGAAGAAAGTCTGGAAGACCAGGCAGTTTAAGCCTGATTGTGCCAAGCCTTGATGGCTTGATTTTTGACTGATCTGCAAAGTATACTGCTCCATCAACATTGTCAGTGAAATCTTCAAAAAAATCTTTCCTATGAGTCATATGACAGGTTGCTCCTGAATCAAGCAACCAATCATTTTTCGAAGAAGCAAGTGAAGTATTAAACAAATCTTCATTTACTCCAATGTTACATTGTGCCTCAATATAGTGAGCGGATTCAGGTGCTTTACCTTTGTCTGTATCATCAGTTTTACCTTTCTGCTGGTTTCTTTTCTGCTCAATTTTTTCCCATGGTAGCTTGCATGTAGAAGCATCATGTGATCCATTTCGTTTGCAGCGAATGCAATGCAGATCTGCCTTTTCTCCTTGAGAATGTCTGCCCCCCCTGCCTCTGAAATATCTTCCTCTTCCTCTTCGTCCACCTCTTCCTCTTGTAGAGTCTTGAGCAGGATGCTTTTCTTTATGAGCAAGGCACACAGTCTCTTCAGAAGATTCAGGGACTGTCTTCTTTCCAAAGGCTTTCTCTCTTTCAGCAAACTTTTTCACAAGAGAGTCAAAGGTTATATCTTTAAGATTTCCATTTGCTTGTAAAGACTCAAGATAATTGGAGTAAGTAGGATAGAGTGCCTTGAGAAAAGCAATAAGAGGGATATCCAGCTCAACCTTAGTGGATTTGATATCATGCATTATGGATTTTACTTCAGATGCAAGAGCAAGAGGATCATTATTTTTCAGTTCAAGAGTGAAGAGTTTAATCATGAGCTGAACAACTTCAAGTGCAGAATGTGAGTCATAAAGTTCTTTCAGCTTTTGTAAAGCTTCAAAGGCAGTTGAATATGATGAAATATGGCGACTTACTTCTTCATTCACAGATGTTGCGATTAATGCATACGCTTTGCTGTTCTTGTTTTCCCAAATGACGAGCTCTTTGTCTGATGTAGGTTGTACTGGGTCATTGTCTCCTTCTCCGACACACACTCCCTTCCACAACTCATTGAAGATGAGGGTGTGTTTTATCATCCGGGACCATTCAGGATAGTTCTCCTTGCCAGTGAGAACTATTCCTACCATAGAGATGATTGAATGCATTCTGTAAAAAAATACTTCTGCTGCTGATATACAGTGAAATTGTACTCAAAAGGGCAAAAAAAATTTCAAACACTTTTATGTACTGTTTCTTCAAATCCCTCCGAGGATAATGTATCCACTATATTCCATATCTACAAACTCAGTTCATAACTCATTCAAATGAAAACCATAATATATATATATACTGGTTAATATAACCACAGCGCACATATATATATATATATATATATATATATATATATATATATATATATATATATATATATATATATATATATATATATATATATATATATATATATATATATATATATATATATATATATATATATATATATATATATATATATATATATATACTGATCAATATAGCACACAGCTTTAGCGCACATATAAATCACTGCTTTAATATAGCCACAGCAACACGCATTAATTCAACACTCTATCTCAAATAAAAAACACCGCACGATAGCCATGTTTCAACGCATCAGAAAAACAACGCATCAATCAAGCACCATTATCTTAGCAAAGAGGAGCACCGCACGATAGCCATGGTTCAACGCATCAACAAAAATAGCGCATCAATCTTTTCACATTCCCACGCAGTGGAGTCCCAGCTTCGGTCATTCAAAGGTAAAAGAATTTTTCAGGCTTCATTCGTGGGCCAGAAGTTTATGCACAATATTCAGTCCAAAATGGAGCATTTTATGCACAATATACAGTCCAAAGTTTGCAAATATACAGTAAATTATACAGGCCAGTTCACAACCTGCTAAAAGGGCAAAGAGCTCTTGAACTGTAGAGTTTATTCCAAATTATAATGCCCCCTACGGCCGTATGGGAAATGGGTATCAGAGAATGGAATTCTTCTGGATACCTTTGGAGAAGTTATGCACTAGAGCTGCCATCTAAATGCTAGAAAAAAACAGAGAAACGTTGGATAACATGCCTTTTTTTTGTTTTTTTTGGCAAATCCGTCTGCGGAACGTTTGGTTGTTGCTTTCAATGAAATAATTTGAGTGTAGGGAGGAGTAATGTCTTCAAGCAGAGACCTCTTCGGTGGAAAATGCAAGCAATTTCACGCTTATGGAATGGCTCGCAAGCTTTAGGCCGAGTTCACACCGCAGAAATGCAGGAAACAGACCTTCCTCTCGCGTAGTCTTTTCGATAGGATTACGTTACAGGCACCAACGCATACCATGTCTGCCATGGACTGAGGCAGAGCAGCGATATGTCTGGTGAGGCAATGGACAGAGGCAGAGCAACACTCAGCACAGAGGCAGAGGCAAACTATTTCAGGACAGAGGCAGTGGTAGTGCTCAGGACAGAGGGAGTTACGACTATTTTTAGAACCTGGAACCTGGCTTTGATACCATTTCAGGCCAGGAGTAACTCCGTCTCCATCCTCGATTTTGGCAGTGTTCGGTTCTTTTCCGTTGGTTGACCCTTCCCTTAATCTGTTTGAATTAAACAGTTTTCTGACAATGATTTTTACCATTCAAAGATTAACAATGAGAATATAAATAAGAGTATTATCATAGGTGACTTTAACGATTACAATTCTCATCCTTATCCAGTAAGATTAATAATAATTCTAAATCATTATCCTTTTATTTTAATTTTAATAAAAATATTAATTATTATTATTATTTGGATAATAATATTAATAATAAACATAATAAAAATAACAATTCTATGGTAATAATATTAATTATAATAATAATAATAATAATTCTCTTGGTAATAAGATTAATTCTAATATTAATAGTAATAATAATAATAATACAATTGCCTATTTTTTTATAATAAGGTTATTAACTTTTCCATGCTCTCTTTTGATCCGTCATTTTATAGTCTTCTTGAGAAAGGGCTAAATTTTGCTCTTACCCCAAGAAAAATTCTGGTTGAAGAGATCATCTGCGCAATTGAATTCAGCATCAAGGAGTTGCCTGATCACATCAAGGATTTCATTAAGCATGATTGTTCTGTAATTCTTAGGAAATTTAAGCCGCCTAAGAGTAATATTAGCAACGCGGAATTTGAAGCCCTAAAATATTTAAACAATAACCCCGAGGTTGTTGTCCTTAAAGCCGATAAAGGAAGAGGGGTTGTGATTTTAGATAAAGATGATTACTGGAGGAAGATGTTAGATCACTTGTGCAATAGTGGGAGCTATAGAAAGCTAAACAAGAACCCCATTAAAAAGGTTTCTAAAGTTGTTGCCTTGGCTATTAAATCTAATAAATCTGTGAGCTCAATAAGTCACAAGCTTATAGAGGGTAACCCTCTTACCCCGAGGATTTATGGGCTTCCTAAGATTCACATGGAAGGGGGCCCTGTTAAACCTATTGTCCATGCCATAGGTGGGCCTACTTTTCTCCTTGCTAAATATTTGGCTAGGAAGCTTAAGCCTTTGGTAGGTAAGTCTAGTTCTTTTGTTAAGGATTCTTAAGCCTTTGGTAGGTAAGTCTAGTTCTTTTGTTAAGGATTCTTTCTCTTTTGTGGAGGAGTTGAAAGAGGTGAGATTTGAGCCTGATGATTTTATGGTGAGTTTTGACATTGTTTCTCTTTACACTAACATCCATATTAAAGAAGTTATTGATGTTGTCAATCGCCTAATAGATCCTAATATGGCCAAGCTGGTAGAGATTTGCCTTACCTCAACATTCTTTAGTTCCAAAGGCGAATTCTATGTGAAAATGTGCGGGTTTACGATGGGTTCTCCCCTCTCTCCTATGGTTGTGAACCTTTTTATGGAATATTTCGAGTCTAGAGCTTTAGCTACTGCTCAATTTAAGCCAAAAATTTGGAAAAGGTTTGTTGACGATACCTTTAACTTGTGGCCCCATGGTCATGATAAATTAGAATCATCTTTTCAGCATCTCAATAATCAATCTGATTCCATCAAATTTACCATGGAATCTGAGGTTAATGGTAGCTTACCCTTCCTTGATGTGCTCATCTCCAAGAGAGATGATGGTTCTTTCTCCCACCAGGTCTTTCGTAAGAAAACCCACACTGAACAGTATCTTCATGCAAAATCTCATCACTTTCCGGCCCAGAAACTAGGTGTTCTTAACACTCTGGCTACTAGGGCTTTAAGGGTTTCTGATAAAGACCATCTCACCGAAGAGAAAATCCATCTCATGAGCGTTTTTATAAAGAATGGTTATAATAAGTCCCAAGGTATCCGAGCCTTTCTAAAATTTGGCCAAGGACCTAGGACTAAAAAGAGCCTGGTGAGGTGGCCTCTAATGTCCAGCTCCCCTTTATCCAAGGGACTACTGATAAGATTGCTAGGATTTTGAGGAAGCAAAAGGTAGTATCACCTTTAGACCCTTAAAAACCATTTGTAGCTCTTTAAGGTCTGTCAAAGACGCGTGGATCCCAAAAGCATGAAAGGTGTTTATTTGATTCCATGTTCTTGTGGAACCCCCTATATTAGAGAGACTGGTCATTCCATTTCGCAAAGAATTCAAGAACATGTTGCAGACCTTAGACATTGTAGGACTCGATCCTCAGCTCTTGCAGAGCATGCAGAAGTGTCTAAACACCATATTTGTTTAGAAGATTCTAAAGTCCTCGCTAGGGTTGACCATTTCCATCACTGTAAATTAAGAGAAGCCATCGAAATTGAGAAGAGGATTTGTACTCTTAATAGGGACGATGGATGGAAGGTTAGCAGTTCGTGGGTCCCCTCCCTTTCCCTTTTTTCCTAATCCCTTGTTTTTCTCCCCTTCTTCGTTTCCTTATCTTGTCCAGGTTTGTGTGTGGTTTTTGTTTTTGATCTCCTTTTCTTTTTGTGTTTTGATTTTTTTTATCTTTATTGTGATTTTTGTTTTTATGTTGACAATTTTATTAATTCGTTCAAATATATATATTTTGTCTCTTTCTTAATAGTTATATGAGTTTTTATCTTTCTATCTTTTAAGATTAATATAAATTTAATAATTAAAGTGACAATTGATTATTTAGTGTCAAGGTCTTTGAATACAAATTTGAGAAAAATAAAATTAGAATTAAATAAATAGAGATTAAAATTATTAATAACAATTTGAATGAATTGCTTATTTATTTATTTTTAGAAAAATAAAAATAAAAAATAAAAAATTAAATAAATGGAGATAAAATTTAAAAATAACCTTTTAAATAATTGCTTATTTTAAGTTTGACCCCTTAACGTTTCTTTTTAGTTTTGATTTTCTTTTTGACCGTTACTCTCCAACCATGTCCTGATGATGAACCTCGATAGGGGTTTGAAAAACGTTGACCCTAATTTTTCTATGTGATTTCTCTGGAAGATCTTGGCTTAAATCACATTTTATTTTATTATATTTTTTTGGTGGTTTATATATATATGATATTTTAAATGTGAAATTATTTTATATATAGATTCAATTTTATATATAATATTAACATATATAATTTACTTAATATAAGAAAAACATCTAAAATTATTGTCACTACTTAAATAAAATATTTCTAAGTTATAATGGGAAATATTTAACAAAATTTCTTTTATGCCTTATTACTAAGACTCTAATACTATTGCAACAACTACAAAAAAATCCAACAAACACATTTATGATTTTTTATCACTTCCTATATCAATATAAAGATATTTTTGAGAATGCAATCTAAGTTCTTCCTCTAAAGCCTTCTTGCATTTGAGTCCCTTCCTGCATTAGTACAACTTCTTTTGATAGCTGATCAACAGTTGAGTTGACTTATATATGTATATATATGAAAGAAATTATCAAAATTATTTTTTACCTTCATAAATTGATTTCTAATTGAAACTGGTATGATAGTCTCAATTTTACAATTATTGCCTATCTAATCTATTAATAACTAGAAGTCTCCCAATACTTGTAAATATTTTTTTATTGTTTTTTTCATAGAAATATAAAATGCCTAAAACTTAACTATTCATTTACTAACAACATAATTCAAAATAATATAATGTATTAATAAAAAAAACAATGTCCCCTCCATTATAAATTTTTATGGCTCTTTGGTATGCCCCTAAGTCAACATGTTTTTTCATAATTAATTGTGTGTTCCTTTAATACTATATAATGTTTTTCTTTCAAACATTTTTACGTAACTTTAATAGCTAGCTTGATTTCATGGGCATCTTGTGTATGAGTCATATAAGGCCTTGAAATATCAAATTGTCAAATAATGCAAAGTAAACACTTATAAGTATTTGTAGATGCATTAGTTATTTAAAAATATAGACAACAAACAAAAGCCAATTGATGCCATTTGTTGTGTAATTTTTTGTTATAAATGGTTTTAATGCAAAATAACAATTTCATTGTTTTAACTAAACACTTACTGAATCTTAGCTTTGTGAATTCAACTATAAAAATCTCCCTACTTAAAAGCTTTAACAATTTTATTTGTTTTAATATTTTGAAATTTTGTTTTAATATTCTAAAGTAGAAACCTAAATTCAAAAGTTTAAGAAAATCTAAACTAATATAATGTCGCTTACATTTAAATGGTACTTTGCAAATCATAATTTTTTAATTAAAAAAATTTAAGATCTCATGCATGGGCACGAGGGGAATTTTTATACTTACACTATCAATTACATTTTGCATAAGAGGCAGGTACTAAGCAACAATGCTACATGTTAGACTTGTTGTTCTTATTTTCAAATATTGTGTAGAAATTCCTTGTAGATTCAGATTGCGGATTGTAATATGCTAAAAAAATTGACTTGAATCTACTCTACTCATCAACAGAAACAATAAATGATTGATTAAATCATGAAGCATATAAGAGAAAGAATTCAATCACACATAACACAATAATTTTATGGGGAAAGCAACAACTAAAAACTCATGTTATCTGTATATTGCATTAATCAGAAAATATGAGAAGATTACAATGCTTTTCTCAAGCCCGAGCAACCTCTCCACTAACTCTATCTATCTCATTGCTTCTTAGGCAATCCTTGGATGAATAAAATATGCTCTGCTCAACCCTAAGCTCAACCTGCACAAGTATTTTCTATCCTCTACTTGATTGACCGCCTATGGCTAATACTTAGCCAAATTCCTAGCCTTCAAAGCTCCTACTTCCTTGCCCTCACAATCTCCATGCACAAACTTGTGCTTCCTATTGCTTGGTCTCACCAACTCATGCTCACCAAAACAATAATTAAACTTGTGTCTTCATTCCTCCTTTTAAAGGCAATTTGAATGGTTAAAATTAGTGAGTTTTCTAATTAAGGAATGATTTATTTTAGGCCTTCTTCTAATTGCATGCACCATCTATTTAATTTATATGATTTTACAACTGATAGTACAATGTCCCTGAACTCCAATCTCAACTCGGTATTTCTCTGATCTGACATGCATGAGTTAATTATGAGCTAATCTTCAGTTTACTAGTTGATCACTGCAGGTTACACCCCACTACTAGATCTCCCACTAATTCCTTCATCAGTTGGAACTAGTTTAACTGACTTTAACTCGGTTAGATTGAATTAAATAGTTACAACTCAAAATAAATTCAACTAGTGCTCCTAATTCTAGGAGACGCTCTATATGACTCTACTTAGACCCTCAACTCGAGTTAACTGAGCCAACTAAGTCAAATTAACTTAGTTAACAATTACAAACTGTCATGAGATGTGGAATTACAATTTAATTCCCAATTTAATTCAAGGACAAATTAAATTAGGATTTTTCTGATGTCATTTTTAATATTTCCTATTGTTATCTCCAACATATTGTTTGATAGTAACACAAAATATTTGTAATGCAAACAGAGTAACTATTAATAAGGTTTTGCAAAGAATTTTAATTAAACATCGTATATAAATGAATTCAATGACAAAGTAATAATAAGGTTCGTGGTAAAAAAAAATCACAGGCTTGTTAAAATAATAATAATTTGATCTTTTTTTTTCATAGTTCCATGTATTTCAAATGAAATAAAGATAAACTTTTGTTTTAAAAAATAGACAATAATTTTAAACAATGTAAACTTTGAAATGAGAACTATAAACTAAAAACGAGAACTCTAGGCCAAAAAAACTCAAAAAAAAAATGAAAAACAACCCGAAAATGAAAGATGTTGATGATGGAATAACATTTTTTTGGGTAAATTTTCAACATTTTTTAAAAATGGCAGTAAAAACCAATTTTTTTGTGCAAAAGACACCCTGAAAACAAAAAGTGTTGATGTTGTGATAACGTTTTTTAGCAATGGTGTTAAGGATAAAATATCATGACTCCAAAAAACTTTAAAATTCCAATGATTTTCAGGCATGACATTAAAGATAAAATATCGTGTCTATGAAAAGCCTTAAACTTCCAACAATTTTTAGCCATGGTGTTAAATATAAAATATCATGACTCAGAAAACCCTTAAAATTTTGACAAATTTTCAACTATAGAATTAAAACCATTCTTCAAGTAGTCTAATCATAAGAAAAAAAACTTAAAACATTTAAACATTGAGGAAAAATAATAATAATAATAATAAAAATTAAATATTAAAACATAACAAAATTAACAATCATGGCAAAAACACAAATATTAAAAAATATATTAAAAAAAAAAACTAAAATAGAAATGTAAAAAATATTTATATATTAAACCATAAAAAAAAAAAAAAAAAATAAATTAAAATATTGAGAAAAATAATAACTAAAACAAATAAAATATTAAAAAAATTATAAGAAGAAAATAAAAATATATATTAAAATATAAACAAATTAAACTTAAAAAAATGCCAGAAAAATAAACAAATATATAAAAAATGACCCAAAAAAACTTATAAATGATTTAAAAAAATTAAAAATATATTTAAAAAAAATACAAGAAAAAAAAAAAAGATAATTGAAAAAAACGAAAAAGAAAAAGAAATAAAAAAACATTAAAAAAAATAAAATTCTTAAAATATAATAAAATCTAAAAAATATACAAAATCGAAAATGATTAAATTAAAATTTAATTAAAAAACAACTTTAAATATATAAAAATAAATAAAAATAAAAAATCTAGCCCAAGCGCTGGAGGGTTGATTCCGAGAATCGGCCCTCCAACCCCTGGGCCCGTTGGGCCGTGGGGATGGGGGGAATCCACCTCCAGCCCTGCTGGGCCCGGGGGGGAGCGGCAGGAATCGACCTCCACCCCCTAGGCCCATTGGGTTGTGCGGGTGTGGGGGGAGGCGGCGCACGCAACCCCCTCTGTAAAGCCCCCGAGTCATCATCACATGTTGGCGAGTCGGGCGCGTCGGGTGGGCGTGTTTAACCGATGAGTTGACACGAGTCGGCATGGGCATGTGATGGGCGAGACGAGTCGATCACATTTAATCGGCGAGTTGGAGGGCGCACCCAAATAACGAGTTGGACCAACCGAGCGAGCCAAATGCTCTCCCATGAAGTCATGATGAAAAATCGACTAAGTGTGGAAGGGGAAATGGTGGCGAGTTTATATGGGCGGGTGACCTCACATGTGGGCGCCCTACACTTGGGTCGACGCTTGAAAATGGCTAAGTGACAAATGGAGGGGTCGGCTTGGTTACAAGCAAGCCCCTACCCATAGGCGAGCTAGCATATAAAAGTATGGCGGTTTGGTGTTGGAAAGCAAGCAAGTCATTCCACACATCGAGCAAGGGAGTCCATAGTCAAGGGGTGGACATCCCAAGCAAAGTGCAGGAATGCGCTCGTTGGTCGGTCAGAACAATGTAACAGCATGAACGGTTGGGTAGTCACACCGCAGGTCGGCAAGGTAGGTAGACGAGACATAGGCAGGCAGACGGGCGGGCAGTCGGCACGATAGACCTGCGTAACAGATGGGTAGTGCAGCGGCGAGCTGGGTAGGGTAGCCCCAGGTGGCGGCGCGCTCGCGGCAAGTGTGCACAAGCCAGGTGGGCAAGTGCGCCCGTGGCATCCCTGAACGATGATTGGTAAACAACGGGCAGTGACGAGTTTTGTAACACGGTGTATGTGTTGGGTTGGGCAAGCATGCACGGTGCAGCGGCAAAGTCGGGTGGATCGACTGAGCTGCACGACAGCTGCCCATTGTAAAAATCTATAAACTTGGTTGAGTAGTTACTCCCGGGGATTTTTATAAAAATAGCGAATATAAAGATTTACTTGCATACTTGTGTTATCTTGTCTCTTGCATGGTTTAAGTGTATTAATGTATTCCGCACATTAATAAAGTAAAATGGTGAATTATGTGAATGTTAGGCGTAGTCCAGAAAATAACTTAGAAAAGAAAATGTTGAAGTGTTTAGTTGGTGCCGCACATAGTCTAACTCGTGAAAAAAGAGTTGGGGGCGTGATAGATGGTATTAGAGCTAATTACAGAGACAGGAAATCTTGGATTCACATTTTGGGGTTCCTGGACTTGGTGGTTCATGGAAAGACCATCCAAGCATTGGTGGACACGGGTGCCACACATAACTTCATGACTACACGTTTAGCGAAGGAAGTTGGGTTGCAGATTATCCCGTCGGATGTGGACGTCAATGCAATGAACTCGAGGGATAAAGTGGCTGGATTGGCACATGAAGTTCCAGTTCGAATTGAAGACTGGCAGGGTTGGTTGGACTTCACAATGATGGAGATGAACGACTTTGACATGATATTGGGGCAGGATTTCTTGAAGGGAAATAGAGTGGTTATTGTTCCCTTCTGCGATGAGATTATGCTGATTGGAGGCTCACAAACTTGGACTTTGCCTACTCATAAGCAAAGGAAGGAAGTCAAGGTGCAGCATGTTTCTGCACTGAGTTTGGAGAAGGCTATGCGGGAGTCAGATGTAGAGACATATGTGACAGTCATCAGAGAAGTTGATAGCGATGATGGAGTGGGGACACCTGTTCCAGCTGAAATTTCCGAGGTGCTGACCAAGTATGAAGATTTGATGCTCGATGAGCTACCAAAGAAGCTTCCACCAAGACGTGTGGTGGACCATAGCATTGAGCTAAATCCAGGGAAGCAAACTCTGGCAAAAGCTCCTTATCGATTGTCAGGATCAGAGTTGGAGGAATTGAAATGATAATTGAAGGAGTTGACTGATGCAGGTTTCATAAGACCTTCAAGGTCCCCATATGGAGCTCCAATATTGTTCAAGCAAAAGAAGGACACGAATGAGCTATGGATGTGCTGTGATTATCATGCTCTCAACAAGCAAACGATAAAGAACAAGTATCCTTTGCCATTAGCTGTAGATTGCTTCGATAAGCTTGCGAAAGCCTGAGTGTTTTCCAAGCTGGATTTGAGGCATGGGTACTATCAAGTGCAGATAGCGGAAGGAGATGAGAGGAAGACCACGATTGTGACAAGGTATGGAAGTTTTGAATTCCTTGTTATGCCATTCAGGTTGTGTAATGCTCCTACCACATTTTGCACTTTGATGAATGATGTACTACGTCCATACTTGGATTCGTTCGTAGTAGTATACTTGGACGACATCGTGGTGTACAGTGATAACATGGAGGATCATAAGAAACACTTGGCTTTGGTGTTTGAGGCGCTGAAGAAGAGTCAGTTGTACTTGAAGAAGTCGAAGTGTATGTTTTCCCAGACCGAGATTTCGTTCCTTGGGCACATTGTAGGCCAAGGGCACATACGGATGGAGTCAAGCAGGGTGAAGGCGATAGAGGATTGGGCCGAACCGAAGAATGTCCATGATATGAGGGTGTTTTTGGGGATGACCAACTACCAACGGAAGTTTGTAGAGGGGTACTCCAAAGTGACCTTGTCACTAACAAACCTTTTGAAGAAGGATAGACGATGGAATTGGACGGAGAAATGTCGTATGACATTTGAAGACTTGAAGAAAAAGATTGCAAAGTATGACAGGAAGCTACGGAGGATAGCCGGATTGCCGAGGACGACAATAACTGTAGGTGGGGGAGGATGTAAAGCCCCAGAGTCATCATCGCACGTTGGCGAGTCGGGCACGCCAGGCGGGCGTGTTTAACTATTAGGATATTCCGACACATAGGAAATAGTTAAGTATAACTTGGTCTAGTGTAGAGTTAGGTAAAGTGTGTTTCTTTATTATGTACTTTTGTAACTTACAATCCAACAGTCACGATATGTAGTGATTTGACGGTTCATTCTCTCCTCGGTATTACCGACACTTGATCCGTGGCTTAACACCCGATTGGTCCATGATCTCTATTTAAAGAGCATGGAGGGTCATTTAAAGGGTAACCATTCATGAGAGAAGCTTATGTACATTTTCATTCTTTTATTAATAAATTGCCTAAAGTGGCCGCGTTGGCTAAAGCCGTGGACTGTTTCCCTCTTTGAGGGTTTTAACCACGTCAACAATATTGGTGTATTGATTTGTGATTTGTTTGTGAGCGGTGTCCTTTGGTGTTTTGTCTGAGGAAATTACCCTGTAAATTCCTACATGGTATCAGAGCTAAGTTGAGGGCCGCATCCTTTGGTGATCCAAATCTGAAGCTGTTAGAACTGCATCAGACTGTCGTTTCCTAGATCTATTGTTTTTGACTGCTTTCAGGCCGAGAGGACTGCTCTATTGTGTTAGGAGCATCTGTTCCAGTGAGGAACCCCTTTTGTTTGACACGAAAAGGTTTCTCGTAGCCCTAGCTACGTCATTTTTAAGATCTAGAGGTATACAATGTTTATTTGCAGTTTTTAGTTATTTTCTCTCTGTTTATTTCGGTTTATTTAGCTTTTTTTTTTTTTTTTTACCGGATCTACACCTTTCGTTTTTGTGTATGCTCTTTTCCCTGCAACTTTGTGCGATCTAGGAAAATCAGAAATAGAAAGGAAAGATTTTTCTTATGCATATACTCTTTTAAGTCGTGCCTTAGTGTGATCTCGGAAAATTAGAAACATTGAGGAAAATATTTAGTTTCCGGGTAAAGCTAACTTCAAGCGGCAAGGTTTTTTTTGTATGTCTGTGTTGGGTTTTGTGTTTTTTGTTTTGCAAGAAAAAAAAGAGCTTTCTCAAGTAAGCACGCACCCCAAAGCTTCAGTGACCAAAAAAAAAAAAAAACCCTTCCTCTTTTCCAAAAATTACTAACCTTTTAATCTAGCTCACTTGGTCCAAACCTACTTTATGAGAATAGAGTTCTTGAGTTCAAGTCTTTCTTTTTGTTGAGCTAATTAGATGAAGTTTGGAAAGGGGGTGGATTTTTTTTAAATATAACATTATCATTCATTTCCGCACATTCCCACACTTCGTCGGCATCTTCAACAACTTTTCTTCAAAAAGCCATAATTTCTTCATCTGGAAGTTGTTTTCAGAGTTGTTTTTTTTTTAATCAGCCTATTTTTTCGAGATCTTTCCATTGGAACACTTATTTTTAGCATCTACAGCTTCAACTTTTGTTAAAATGGAAAGTTTGTGCCTAGTTATTCTTGACAGCACCAACTACTTCCAATGGTGGTCCTACATTGTGGATTTACTTAGAAGTAAAGGTCTTTACAGAATAGCCTCATGCCAAGAAACCAAACCGAAAGATGAAGATAAGACACCCAAATGGGAAAATAGGCAAGATCAAGCACGTGGGTTGATAGGGATATCTATTTCTCCAGATCTTGGATTCCATATCGCAGAACTTGATACTCCTAATGAAGCAATGAAACAGATAACTAAAGTTTTTGGAATTAAAAATGAACTTAAAGCCCATCAACTCAAAAATGAGTTGCTTACATTGGACCCCAATAATTTTTCTTCCATTGAAGATTTTCTGTCCAAGTTCAAGACCCTTAGACTTCTCTTGGAAGGTGTTAAGGTTAAGAAAGAAGATGGTAACCTTATCTATTCCATTCTTATTAATTTGGGGCTAGCCTACTCTGTGTTTGTTTCCACCTTCCGTTCTACAAGAGAAGCCTTCATTTCTCAAGGACAAGACTACAAGTCCCATTCCTTTGATTCCTTTTGTGATTCTTCAATAAGAGAACAAGAAATACTCTTACACCTTAGTCTTCTTAATCTTGGAAACTCTTCTAAGAAAGCCTTAGCCGCCCAGCAGCAACCAAATTCAAAGAATCCTAAGAAGTCGTATCCTAAAAAGAATGGTCCTAAACAAAACAAGGGTCCTAAGCAATTTCAGCCTCAAAATGAAAAATCATTTAACCAAATGATAAGGAAAATAAAAACAAAGGGAAGAAGACTGATAGACATTGCCACTTGTGTAATCGAGATGGCCACTTAGAATCCAAATGCTTTAAGAAGATGGAAGCCTTGGAAGCAGCAATGAATAAGCATAACATCCATTTGGAGCACTCTTCAACTTCAACTTCATCTTCAGGAATAGCACTTTCTACATGTGGTTGTCAAACATCTTGGTCTGGATATGCACTAAATGTATCTTCTTCTTCTAATTCTCATGAGTGGCTCATTGATTCTGGAGATTCTTATCACATGGCCAAAAACAAAGCCATGTTTTCTTCTTTAAATTATTGTAACACCAAAAATATATATGTTGGTGATGATAGATCTCTTAGTGTTGTAGGGACTGGAACTGTTCATATGGACAATGGTCAATTTAGTGATGGATTATGTGTTCCAACCTTATCCTGCAACCCTCTATCTGTATATTAGATAACTCATTCAGGTGAAAGTAAAGTCGTTGAATTTTCACCTCACGATGTTGTAATTAAGGACCTAAGAGATCCTAAACAGATTTTAGCTACTGGCATTGCTGACGATCCTACAAGGTTGCATAAGTTTAACAACTTTGGGTCATCAAATCTTCCCTCGGTATTTGCTGCTTATAATGATGAAGTGAGCAAACTTTGGCGTGAGCGATTTCGTCACTTAAACTATCACTCCCTTCAGAATCTATGTAAAGAAAATATGGTGACAGGTCTTCCAATGGTATCTTGCAGAGATGGTGTTTGTTCTGGATGTGTACTCGGAAAACATCATCCGGATAGTTTTGAAAAACGTGCCTCTTGGCATGCCTCAACCCCTTTACAGCTTGTGCATAGTGATTTATGTGGTCCACTTCTAGTTGTTTCATTTTCTGGCTACAAGTATTTCTTAACTTTAATTGATGATTTCTCCAAACGCACTTGGGTATACTTCTTGAAACTCAAGAGTGAAGTATTTAACATGTTCTTGGCCTTTAAGGCCTTTGTTGAAAAACAATCTAGACATCAAATTCTTAAACTAATATCTGATAATGGCAGAGAATATGTTAACAACAAATTCATCAACTTTTGCACTGAAAATGGAATTTAAATGCAACATACTGTTCCATATACTCCACAACAAAATGGTGCAGCTGAAAGGAAGAATCGCACCTTAAAAGAAATGGCTAATCGTATGCTTCAATCTAAAGGACTTGTCTTAATTTTTGGGCAGAAGCAATTAACTGTGCAAATTACTTAATAAATCGCACTCCTACTAAGGTTTTAAATAATATCACTCCAGAAAAAGCATGGAGCTCAATTAAACCATATGTAAGTCACTTTCGTGTTTTTGGAAGTGAAGCATGGGCCCATATTCCAGATGAGAAACGTAAAGCTTTAGAACCTAAGAGTGAAAAATGTATTTTTGTTGGATATTCTGAAAATGTCAAAGGATATAGACTTATTCCAGTTAAGCCCAAAAATGTTATCATTAGAAGAGATGTAAAGTTTGCTAAAAATATATCGGCTTACAATCCTAGTTCGGCAAATGTGCCACCTCTCTCTATCTCTTCTACTTTTGAAAATATTTCTTCTTCAGATGATGAAAGCGAGGATGAAAATCCTCCCCCACCTTCTCAGGATCCTCCTTCAGCTCCTCAGCTTCCAAAATGGGTCCATGCTACTCGGGATGCAGCAAGCGCTCTTGCCGGTGATCCTACAGATCAACGACGTAAATGTTCTCAGTTCGATAGAGTCTCTTCTTTACTGATTCAAGCTTCAACGAATTATGATCCTGACACCTTTGCAGAAGCTTCAGGCCATCCAGATTGGGACGCAACAATGAATGAAGAATATTTTTCATTATTGGAAAATGATACATGGGACCTTGTTCCTCTACCAAAGGGATGAAAACTTGTTAGATGCAAATGAGTTTACAGAACCAAGTATGGACCAGATGGAAAAGTTGATAAACATAAATCTCGTCTTGTTGCTAAGGGTTTTTCACAATTTGAAGGCATTGACTATACTGAAACCTTCTCCCCTGTTGCCAAAATGAACTCTATCCGCCTTCTTCTTTCCCTTGTTGCCTCTTTCAAATGGGAAGTCCATCAAATGGATGTTAAATCTGCCTTTTTGCATGGGGACTTGCATGAAGAAATCTATGTGGAACAACCTATTGGCTTTATACAAACAAACTCCAGCCTTGTATGTCGGCTTAAGAAATTCCTTTATGGTCTCAAGCAAGCTCCTTGGGCTTGGTATGCCAAAATGGATAGCTTTCTTTTAGAAACTAGCTTTTCTAGGTGTCATTCTGACAATACTGTCTACACCAAGAAAGTGGGCAAGTCTCTTATCATTCTTGTTCTTTATGTTGATGATCTTATCCTTACTGGTAGTGATCCCAACCTTATAAACCATGTGAAGTCCAGCCTTAAAAAGAAGTTTGAAATGACAGACTTAGGACACTTGCATTATTTTCTTGGTCTTCAAGTCTTGCAATCCAAGGAAGGTATTTCCCTTTCCCAGTCCAAGTATGCATGTGATCTTCTACGTCATTTTTACATGGAAGATTGTAAGACAGTCCCTTCTCCCTCTCATTCTGGAGCCAAACTTTCTGTCACATGTACTTCCCCTAAAGTTGATGCTACCTTATACCGTCAACTTGTAGGAAAACTTTTGTATCTGACCCATACTCGTCCTGACCTTTCCTTTGTTAGCCTTATTGCTCGATTTATGCAAAACCCACATGAAAGTCATTGGAAAGCAACTAAAAGAATACTTCGTTATGTTCGAGGTACAATTCAGTTTGGAATTCATTACAGTGCAGAAGCATCTCTTCTATTGGTTGGTTTCACTGATTCTGATTGGGTTGGTGACCTTGATGATCGGAAGTCTACTGCAGGTTATGTGTTCACTCTTGGTTCAGGACCTATTACATGGGCTTGCAAGAAACAAAGTACCATTTCTCTTTCTTTAGTATAAGTAGAGTATCGTGGTGCCATAGAAGCTAGTAAGGAAGCCCTGTGGCTTTGTCAGATCCTCTTAGAGTTTGGCTTTCAGCAGCAGCATCCGACTACATTTTGGTGTGATAATCAAAGTGCCATTCAACTATGCAAAGATCCAGTCCAACATCAGCGCAGAAAACACATTAAACTACACATGCACTTCATCAAAAAGCTCATTCACAACCATGTTCTTGAAGTGCAATATTGTTCAACAGATGATCAAGTTGCAGACATCTTTACAAAGGCTCTCACATAGGCGAAGTTTACTAAACTTTGATTTATGGTTGGAGTTCAGGAAGTTGTCACTAAGGGGGGATAGGCTCTAATGCCTCCTTCCTTCTCCTATTGTGTCATATTTTGTACATCCTTCAATCCTATCCCAAGTTGTTCTTAAGGGGGGATGTTAGGATATTCCGACACATAGGAAATAGTTAAGTATAACTTGGTCTAGTGTAGAGTTAGTTAAAGTGTGTTTCTTTACTATGTACTTTTGTAACTTACAATCCGACGGTCACGATATGTAGTGATCCAATGGTTCATTCTCTCCTCGGTATTACCGACACTTGATCCGTGGCTTAACACCTGATTGGTCCATGATCTCTATTTAAAGAGCATGGAGGGTCATTTGTAGGGTAACCGTTCATGAGAGAAGCTTATGTAAATTTTCATTCTTTTATTGATAAATTCCCTAAAGTGGTTGCGTTGGCTTAGGCTGTGGACTATTTCCTTCTTTGAGGGTTTTAACCACGTCAACAATATTGGTGTATTGATCTGTGATCTGTTTGTGAGCGGTGTCCTTTGGTGTTCTGTCTGAGGAACTTACCCCTACATTAACTGACGAGTTGGCACGAGTCCACATGGGCGTGCGGTGGGCGAGACAAGTCGGTCGCGTTTAACTGGCGAGTTGAAGGGCACGCCCGAAAAATAAGTTGGACCAACCGAGTGAGCCAAAGGCGCTCCCACGAAGTCGTGATGAAAAATCAACTAAGTGTGGAAGGGGCGATGGTGGTGAGTTTATATGGGCGGATGACCTCATATGTGGGCACCCTACACTTGGGCCGATGCTTGAAAATGGCTAAGTAACAAATGGAGGGATCGGCTTGGTTACAAGCAAGCCCCTACCCATAGGCGAGCTAGCATATAAAAGTATAGCGGTTTGGTGTTGGAAAGCAAGCAAGTCATTCCACACATCGAGCAAGGGAGTGCATAGTCAAGGGGAAGACATCCCAAGCAAAGTGTAGGAATGCGCCCGTTGGTGGAGCGGAACAGTGTAGCAGCGTGAACGATTGGGCAGTCGCACCGCAAGTTGGCGGGTAGGCGGACGAGCCGCAGGCAGGCAGGGGGGCAAACGAGCCGCAGGTAGAAGGAAGGCGGGCGGGCGAACGAGCTACAGGCAGAAGGAAGGCGAGCAGGCGATGCGTGGGTAGCTTGGCAAGCAGGCGGATGAGTTAAGGCAGACGAGTGGGCGAGCGGCACGACAGAGCTGCGTAACTGGTGGGCAGTGCAACGACGAGCTGGGCAGGGCGGCCCCGGGTGGGAAGTGCGCCCGCGACAAGTGTGCACGAGCCGAGTGGGCAAGTGCGCCCGCGGCATCGCTGAACGGTGATTGGTAAATGACGAGTAGCGACAAGTTTTGTAACACGGTGTATGTGTTGGGTCGAGAAAGCGTGCACAGTGCAGCGGCCAAGTTGGGTGGACCGACTGAGCTACACGGCAACTGCCCATTGTAAAAATCTATAAACTCGGTTGTGTATTTACTCCTGGGGATTTTTATAAAAACAACAAATATAAAGATTTATTTGCATACTTGTGTTATCTTGTCTCTTGCATGGTTTAAGTGTATTAATGTATTCGGCACATTAATAAAGTAAAATGGTGAATTATGTGAATGTTAGGCATAGTCCGGAAAATAACTTAGAAAAGAAAATGTTAAAGTGTTTAGCCGATGTCGCACGTAGTCTAGCTCGTGAAAAATGAGTTAGGGGCATGACACCCTCCCGGCCAACCCTCGCGGCCCAGCAGAGTGGAGGTTGATTCCGAGAATTGGTCGCGTCCTTCCCACCCTCGCAACACAACAGGCCCAGGGGTTGGAGGGACGATTCTCATAATCAGCCCTCTAGTCCCTAGGCCCGTTGGGCTAGATTTTTTTTTTTTTTTTAAGTTTTTTTTTTTAATTAAATTAAATTTATTCATTTTCAATTTTATTTTTATTTTAGTTTTCATTATATTTTAAGATTTTATTTTTATTTAAAATGTTTTATTTTTATGTTTTTGTTTGTTTTTTTATTATCTAATATCTTTTTTTTAATATATATTTTTTTATTTTTTTATCATTTATAAGTTTCTGTATTCAGGCTTTTGTGATACATAATGAATTAATCAATGATATTATCTTTTGTTTAAATGAAATTCAACAAGTCCAACGCCACCAACGCTCTTGTCTTGTCATCAGAGGGTCGTCTTCAGTGTGGCCTTAATCATTTAGCCCTAACAGGTACAAGCGCCTAGGATCCAACCCCAATCACTTTAGTAGATACTTCATGCTTCATCCAACCTCTTGTCTTATGTCTTTTACTTTTAGTAGAATGAATTCTTTTAGCAGTTATGTACTTAGTAGTAACTGGTATTTGAATTTTTGATATACAAAGCCTTTTTTTAATTGTCAACAGTGCTAATTTCCCTCATGGCAAATTGCGAAAGAACTATGTAAACGTTGATCTCTGGTTTTGTAAGACAATATTTTGAGGCAATAGAAATCTTAATTAACAAAAAAAAACACACATGTACAACTATTTTATAAATCACATCCTTTATTTCTATACTTATATTTTTATATTTTCATTTTATATTAATTTTATACTTATATTTTATTATTTTATATTAATATTGATATATTAAACTAACTTTTGTCAATTAAGTTTATGCCACAAGAAAAATAATTGGAATCTTCCTAACATAAGTTTATATGGTTGAGAGGAATGATTAGGATCCTCCCAACACAAATTCAATTCCCCCATGTGACATGACGAACTTTCACTAATAGTTTTGAACCTATGATATAATGAACCGAATCAGATAAAATATTTCTCACATGTCATATATATATATATATATATATATATATATATATATATATATATCTATATATATATGTATATACTTTTTTTAAATTATCTTTTTTATATTAATTTAATAGTTTAATATATTCTCTATATTTAACCACAACACCATTATATTATTACGCTTAGAAGCACATTCTACACCCCAATATGAAGGCGATGTGTGATTTCATATATGCTCAACATGGAGTTTATGTGTTCTTACAAAAAACAAAAAAAAAACAAACAAACAACAACAATATTGGTTATAATGAAACATAAGTGAGTATACATATTTGGTTAGATTTAATTAAAAACATTAATAATCCCGCTCTTATTTTGCTAGCTCAATTCATTTTTTGCAACGAGGAGCATATTCTACATTCCAGTTTGAGGACAATGTGTGATTTCATCCATATATTAAAAGTGGAGTTAACACATGTTTAAAAATAAATAAAAAACAACAACTTTAAATAATAATAAAAACATTGTTGGCTATAATAAAAACATAATTGAATATGTGTATTTGGTTAGATTTAATCAAAAGAATAATAAAACATTAATAATCTCACTCTTATTGTGCTAGCTTCATTAATTTTTAATATTACAAACTTCATATGGAGATGTAAAAATATTTCAATATAAGACTCAAATAAAATTTTCAATATATATATATATATATATATATTGCATCAAGAAGCACTATCCAACCCAATATGGTAGAGAAGTTGTAAGGTCCTATTATGTTATATCATTTTATGTAATGTTATTAAAATAATAAAAATACAAATTCTAAATTATGTAACTTAATATTATATATCACTTTTGAATTTATATGAACATTTATTAATTATTGTTGGGTACTCCAAGTAAACTTGACTAATCAAGTTACCGTGGTTTTTGAGCTCTAGGTTTTTTTTTCTAAATAAGGTTAATATATTGATATAATACAAAAAAGTTACATAGTAGCTTGGTCGTAAAGGGTTCCGACCTTAATTAGCACACAACCATGAAAATTGTCTGAGACTGCCCCTACAAAGGGGAAACCAGTCCATTAAACATCCAAAAATTAACCCACAAGTTTCCTGAATAAACCAGCCTATCACCTAACAACAAAACCACCCAGAAAAACCACAAATTGTCTTGACTGGACCGCCCAGCCAGCAAAAGTCCTTAAGGACACATAAGCAAGACAGAAAAAAACTAGAACTAAGTGAATTGCCACCTGTCAGGAGTGACACTTGGCTCCAGGTCATCCAGGGCGGGTTCCTCCACGATAGGACACGCCCAGTCATCCGGGTTGTCCGCCCCGCCACGTCCCTCTACCTGACGATCTCCCTCCCTGCTGCCATCTGCATCCTGCGGGTGCGACGTGTTCTCCAGATGGCTGTCCACAGCCCGCGTGTCACTAGGAACACCTGAAGCATCATGCGAGCTTCCAGCAATGGCTTTTCCATGTCTTCTATGCCGACCTCCATTACCATTCAGCTCGTCAATGTTGTCTCTGTGCCGGCTTGGACCTGCTCTGTTCGTCTCCTCCAGGGAAGTAGTCATGGGTATTTGCGGCTCAGGCTCTTCAGAAATGCAGATGGAGACTGTGGCGACTATGACTGGGCAATTCATTGAGCTCCGGAACCGGAACTGCGTCATGTGGGGGACATGATGCGAAGGCAGAGGGAAGGTAGCAGTGCGCATAGCTGCCTCATCGCGTCTGGAGCAATGGAGGCAGGCTCTGCCTCTACCACTTCTGGTGTTCAGATAATGACCAGCAGCACTGAACTGGCAGGGGATTTTCAGCTGAGGAGGCAGGGGAAGCCGAATTGTGGCTGTGTAAAGCAGAGGAGCGGGAGCTACCACCGCGAGGGCTGCGCATGCAGTGGCAGACCATGGTGGAGGTAGGCACAGTTGCAGAGTCAAGAGGGCCGGAAGAAGAGATGATAGAGGAATGCTGAGCGGAATTTACAGAGTGCTGAGGGGAGTGGTGGAAACCAGAGTGCTGAGCAAAAGAGCAGAAGTTAGTACGGGAATGGTGGAAGTCATTACCCAAGTCCATATAGCAAACAAGCCAACATATGCGTCCCGTATTGGTTCGCTCAGTCGACGCTTCCGCCTGCGGAGGGCAGGCACAATGAAACAAAGGAAGAATGATCGGGTGAATCATCGGAGCCATGGTTATGCCGTTGATGATTTTGCCTCGGCAAGAGCAGGCATTAAATGCCGCCTGCGAGGTGCCGTGAGGATTAATCAAGCTGGTCTTGGAATGGTTGCAGGGGGCCAAGTGGCCATCTCGCCCGCCGTCGCCCCGTATCATAGCCTTAAATGCCTTAATTGCCACCCGCATCTGGGGTTTTGAGCTCTAGGTTTATGAAAACCCATGGTACTTTATTTATAAAAATAAACTAGCCTAGAACCATCTTAACTCTGAATCTATCAAATGCATAGAGGGATCAAATCTTTGGAGGAGCAAAGTTTTGCACTCAAAAAAGAAGTTTGCACCTTGAGATATTTGATCCCTATTGGGGCTTTGATAGATCCAAAGTTAAGATGAATCTTATATTATGCCAACCTATATCCATCTTAACTCTGGATCTATCAAGCGTCGAGAGAGATCAAATCTCTCTAGGTGCAAGCCTCTTTTTTTAGTGCAAAACTTGAGGAAAAGTTTGCACCTCGAAAGATTTGATACCTCTCAACCCTTGATAGATTAAGGGTTAAGATGGATCTATACTTAAAATAAGTTATAATTTACTTAATTTTATTATTTTTTAAAATCTTGGTAATGTGGGTATTATGAGGTAAGTGTTTTAATGTTTATCAACATTTACCGACCATTTTTATGAAAGTGAACTATATATTGAGTTTGAAATTTATTATTGAATTCAAACATAGTAACATTCTCTCATTTTTAATTGTCATCAATTTGATGGTATTCTCATCCACCAAATTTATAATGAAAATACTCCAATAGATACCTTCATACTCAATCTCACTATCACCCCAAATTTATAATGAAAATATCTCTCTCATTTCACTATGCTTAGTCCAAAATTTTATCATTTTAAAAACTAATTATTCAAACTTTTCAAATTTGTGCTTTTCGAATTTAGTTATGATCTAGACTAAAACGCTAGCATTTTAAAAGTTTGAACTTTTTTATTCTCTACCTCACATTTTCAAAAAAAGAAAAACCAATCAAAATACAATTTTAGTATTTTGATATATAATTACTCTGTCTTAAATTAATAAAGCTTTCCCATCTACTCATCACAGTAACTCTATCATCCCTCCCCTTGTTTTCATTTACTGATTTTCATTTCTCCACCCTTGTGTTGAAGGCATGCCTCAAGCACCCTAAATTTAAAAAAAATGATCCATGGATATAAAAACACTCTTCTTTAAATGTATTAAGTTGTGCCAAAATCATAGGCCCAATACTTAACCATCTTTAAATTGTCATACTCCCATAGCTCTTATTTTCCCACCCCAAGACTTGCTTATTAAATCAAATCTTGAAAATTTTAATCATGAAAATAAAAACTTTTTTTCACCGACAAAACTTTGAGCATTATTACAAACTTGCCAAATAGGCCCAATACTCAAATAAAAAATTTACCAAATTCCTTGCTATTATAGTAAATCATACATGGAATAAAATAATAAATTTCCCCTTTAAAAATATTTAGTGGATAATTGGCATTCATATATTTACTAATGAAAAAAAAAATACTAAAATCACAATTCTTCCATTGTGATTCCTACCATATTAAATTAATATAGTAAATAAAATTTTAATATATATATATATATATATATATATATATATATTTCACCAAAATCCATATTTTACATTTTTTAATATTAAAAAATTATTAATTTATATATATGACACAAAATTAAATCTATTAAAAAGATATAATTTTATGAGAGATTCTTCGGCGTAAATCATATGATATTTCATTTGTCGACGCGTTTCGAACCAACCAGTGTGATTCATGTGATTCATCGTCAAGACAAGTTGAATGAACACATCAGGGAAAGCAAGTTAAATAGATAGAGCAGACCTCCAACGGCTATATTCAAGTAACGGCTAAACTGACAACGGCTAGATTTGACCAGTTAGTTAGGATAGGAAAATAACCATTATTAATAAGATAAGTTACCCGGTTAGTTATAAAATGGACCCCTTTATTTTTATTTTTATTTTTTATTTATTTATTTTTTACCATTTAAATAAGTATTAAAATAAATTAACTTAATTTAATAGCTAGTTAATAAAGATTTTATATCTAAAAATTAGAGTATTAGTTAAAAAAGTAATTAAATATATAAAAAAATATAAGTCAAAGGGTTGTTTCATACCCTTATTTATAAATAAATATTAAAATAAATCAATTATAAACTAGTTTAATTTTAGAATAATAATTAATTTATAAAAGTTAAATAAATATAGAGTAATTTAAGGGTATTATAATAATGATATTATAAATATATATAAAATAAAATAATTCAAATTAATGGTAAGTGATCCAAGCTACCCCGGTTAGTTATAAAATGGACCCCTTATAAATATGTATTAAAAATAAAATAAATTAACTCAAATTAAAAATAAAATAAATTAACTCAAATTAATAGTTAGTTAATAAAGATTTTATATCTAAAAAATAAATTATTAGTTATAAAAGTAATTAAATATATAAAAAATATAAGTCAAAGGGCTGTTTCATACCCTTATTTATAAATAAATATTAAAATAAATCAATTATAAACTAGTTTAATTTTAGAATAATAATTAATTTATAAAAGTTAAATAAATGTAGAGTAATTTAAGGGTATAAAATAAAATAATTCAAATTAATGGTAAGTGATCCAAGTTATTAAATTTGAATATTAGAGTTATAAAAGTTATAAATATGAATAATTAGTTATATTTATATTGAAAAGGGACTGTTTTAAACACTTTTTTTTTTCCGAAGGTGGCAAAACCTATCAAACTCAGGTGTCAAACCAACAGTGAGGACAGCCATCTCTGGCTGCTATCCGCGAATGTCGGTTTGACTCATCACCGTTATCAAGGAAAACCACGCCACATGTAATAACCCGCTGGTGGTCCGTAAGGGAGCAGGCTTTCACTCCTGCCAGATGCCTCTGGGTCTTGGGCCATTAACCTGTTTCCTTACGTCCGAGGAAGACGAGCTCTTAGCCAAGCAGAAGCAGTTTTACGGCATACTCCAGGGCGAGGCACTGTTTTAAACACTTATAAACATATTTAAAATAAATAAATTAAAAATAAATTAATTTCCAAATTAATATTTACAAAAGTCCATATATAAATATTAAAATAATTTAAGGGAAGAAAAGATATTTTAATATTTAACATAAAATTTAATTTAAGGGTTAAGATTATTCATAGATTCATTACCAGACTATTATATTTATTAACATAAAAAACGCCACCAAAGGCCACAAGAAACAGTAAACCAAGGGAAATCTACAAACCACTAAACAAGAGGAGGGGAAGCCAGGAAGACAATGACTAGGAGGAGAGCGCTAGAACCCAACGGCTACTTATCTTCCAGCCATCCTCCCTATTGAGATTGTTCGATCTTTTTTCAATCTCAAGCGCTTCCCTAAATTTCCGGTGATGGAATTGGGACACTAGTCCCAGCCCTCTCCTCCTAGTCGTTGTCTTCCTGACTTCCCCTCCTCTTGTTTAGTGGTTTGTAGATTTCCCCTGGTTTACTGTTTCTTGTGGCCTTTGGTGGCGTTTTTTATGTTAATAAAGATAATAGTCTGGTAATGAATCTATGATAATCTTAACCCTTAAATTAACTTTTATGTTAAATATTAAAATATTTTTTCTTCCCTTAAATTACTTTAATATTTATATATTAACTTTTGTAAATATTAATTTGGAAATTAATTTATTTTAAATATGTTTATAAGTGTTTAAAACAGTCCATTTTCAATATAAATATAACTAATTATTCATATTTATAACTTTGATAACTAACGACTCTAATATTCAGATTTAATAACTTGGATCACTTACCATTAATTTGAATTATTTTATTTTATACCCTTAAATTACTCTATATTTATTTAACTTTTATGCATTAGTTATTATTCTAAAATTAAACTAGTTTATAATTGATTTATTTTAATATTTATTTATAAATAAGGGCATGAAACAGCCCATTGACTTATATTTTTTTATATATTTAATTACTTTTATAACTAATACTCTATTTTTTAGATATAAAATATTTATTGACTAACTATTAAATTGAGTTAATTTATTTTATTTTTAATACATATTTATAAGGGGTCCATTTTATAACTAACTGGGGTAACTTGGATCACTTTCCATTAATTTGAATTATTTTATTTTTTATATATTTATAATATCATTATTATAATACCCTTAAATTACTCTATATTTATTTAACTTTTATAAATTAATTATTATTCTAAAATTAAACTAGTTTATAATTGATTTATTTTAATATTTATTTATAAATAAGGGTATGAAACAACCCTTTGACTTATATTTTTTTATATATTTAATTACTTTTATAACTAATACTCTAATTTTTAGATATAAAATCTTTATTAACTAGCTATTAAATTAAGATAATTTATTTTAATACATATTTAAAATGGTAAAAAATAAAAATAAAGGGGTCCATTTTATAATTAACCGGGTAACTTATCTTATTAATAATGGTTATTTTCATGTCCTAACTAACTGGTCAAATCTAGTCGTTGTCAGTTTAGCCGTTACCTGAATATAGTCGTTGGAGGTCTGCGCTCTATGTTGGAGGTCTGCTCTATCTATTTAACTTGCTTTGCGTGATCTGTTCATTCAACTTGTCCTAACGATGAACCACACTTGTTGGAGGTCTGCGCTCTATGTTGGAGGTCTGCTCTATCTATTTAACTTGCTTTGCGTGATCTGTTCATTCAACTTGTCCTAACGATGAACCACACTTGTCCTGACGATGAACCACACTAGTTGGTTCGAAACGAGTCCACAAATGAAATATCATTTACACTGAAGAATCTCTCATAAACTTGATATGGATCACAGAAGCCTCAATACAACAAGATATAATTTATTAATTAAAAAAAATAAAAAATAAACATAATCATCCAACTTGCCAACCATATCAAATTTAGTGTAAAAAAAAAAACTTTATAAAAATTATAAACATCTAAGGTATTCAACCAAAATCTATAATTTATACCTTTTCAAAAAAAATGACACATGATCCCTTGTCCCAGCACCGCAGTTCAATTGGTAATTCGAGATATGTGAAATCATTGAAACTCAACAAACCTAGGTTCAAATCCCCCCAGTTGCAACCCAGGCTAAGGGAAGGAGATCCCTAACCATTATTAGACAACTCACTTATCTATACTCAAAATCCATTTTACTTCACTCAAACCTTCCCCTATGTAACCATGTAATCAAATGACACCAAAAATTAAGCTCCAGGCCAAAGACCAAACCCCACAAGAGGGAAAATCCAACAACAATCCTTATCTTAATCAACTTTAATCATAGTGCTCAAACCTTCCCCTATGTAATCATGTAATCAAATGACACCAAAAATTAAGCTCCAAGCCATAGACCAAACCCCACAAGAGGGAAAATCCAACAACAATCCTTATCTTATAGAATCAAATCAAAATGAGATCCATTTTACTGCCAAAGACCAAACCCCACAAGAGGGAAAATCCAACAACAATCCTTATCTTAATCAACTTTAATCATAGTGCTCAAACCTTCCCCTATGTAATCATGTAATCAAATGACACCAAAAATTAAGCTCCAAGCCATAGACCAAACCCCACAAGAGGGAAAATCCAACAACAATCCTTATCTTATAGAATCAAATCAAAATGAGATCCATTTTACTTCTTCCTTACGGTTTACTCATCAACTTTAATCATAGTGCTCAAACCTTCCCCTATGTAATCATGTAATCAAATGACACTAAAAATTAAGCTCCAAGCCAAAGACCAAACCCCACAAGAGGGAAAATCCAACAACAATCCTTATCTTATAGAATCAAATCAAAATGAGATATCCAAGACTAAGACTAAGACCATATCTGCCACAAAAAAACTCCAAGTCTAGCCCTCAAGTCACCTCCAAAGTCAAAGTCAACATAGGTCCAAGACTAAGACTAAGACCATAACTGCCAAAAAAAACTCAAGTCCAACCCTCAAGTCACCTCCAAAGTCAAAGTCAACATAGGTCAAAGTGATTACCTTCCTAAAATTCCAACCCTACAACAAGCTTTGAAATTCAGCCCTCTAACTAGTTATGAAATTCGGCCTTCTCTCATTAAAATTCTTCCACATGTGTGGGCTCTTTCTCTCCTTTTTCCTTGGTCTATTACTCCTTTGTTGAGTAGAGGATGTATATGGTGATGATGAGTGAGTGTCCTTCAAAGTGATCGAATTGTCTTATATATATCTGTCTAGGAGGTCGAATAGGTGGCTCTTTGAGGCCCCTGCCAACTTGTTCCCAATGAAAACCAACTCAATATAAAATTCAAAATTCTTTTTCTTGCAAATGTTTAAATGGGACATGAATCAAATACATTTTTTTTGACTCAAAATAATTTATTTTTTATTTTTTTGACTTTAAACATGAAAAACATGCTTTGACCAAAAATAAAATATAATAATGAATAAAATAAATACATCAATAATAGATTTATATTACATTATGAAGATCAATACTAATTACAATTTCAAAACAAACATCTTTTAATCATAATCATGTAATCAAATGTCTGGTTGATATCCGCAAAAGAAACGTGATATGTAATAAATTTATCCAATTCAAACATCTGTAAAGAAACAAAGGATAATCAATTAAAAACTTAATTACTTTCAAACTAGTTCAAAATTTTATTAAAAACCTAAATTACATCTCGCAGACAATCTAATTACATCGGGCATAAAATCTAGCCTGTTGTCACGTAAATGAATGCATCATTTAATAATAATTGAAATGTACAACTCGCAGAAAATCTAATTACATCTCTCAGAAAATCTGGCGTGTTAGTCACGTAAATGAATGCATCATTTAATAATAACTGAAATTGAAGTCTTACCTTATTCAAGTACAACTCTACCAGGCCTGGAAAATTTGAACAAGGTTTATAGTTTCCGAAGAAAGTTTCATCCAACGTAATTTTGCAAACACTACCTACACCCACCAAAATAAATACACCGCAACCTTGAAAATACAAAATTATGATATCAAACTTATTTTTCGAATCGCTAATATCTTAAATGAAAAGGAACTCAGAGCAATTACATCATAGCAGGCTTCAAAGGCTTGAATCTTAACCTTAATTTTTCCTATGCATTCATAGGACTGTCAATTGTTTAGTTCTTTTTGCAATTACTTGTTAACCAAAAAAAGTCAATTGTTCCATTGGTTCTTTTTGGAATTACTTGTTAACCAAAAAAAAAAAATTATAAAATTATTATACAGTTTTTTTCAAATTACTTGTTAATGAAAAAAAAATTGATAAAGTTATCCCAAATTACATTTTCAACAGTATATATTGGTTCATCAACAACTTATCACAATTTTTACATAATTAAAACACAATCTCTTTGGAAAAAAGAAAATTTAATTACGATTATATCTTTAAATATGCTACATTAGAGAAGAATACCATTAATAAAACCATGGATTGTGAAAATCTTTTACATAATTAAAACACAATCTCTTTGGAAAAAATAAAAATTAATTAGGATTACATCTTTAAATATACTACATTAGAGAAGAATACAATTCACAAAACTATGAGTTGTGAAAATCTAAAACAAAAAATTAGTTGTGAAAATCTAAAACAAAAAATTACCAATAGAAAATTGACTATTTTACTCTATTTTATTTTGATATTAATTATATTTAAAATAGTTTATTTTATTTTTATTGATTATCAAAACTTAAAAGCCCAAAAACCATTATCAATGAATTTGATATTACCTCAATTATTTTTATTTTATGTAATTTAATTAAGTTAAAATCTTTAGATAACCTAACAATAACATAGAGCACATTACCTCGATTGATTATTTTTATTTTACGTAATTTAATTAAGTTAATAACATAGAGCACATTACCTCGATTGATTATTTTTATTTTACGTAATTTAATTAAGTTAAAATCTTTAGATAGCCTAACAACATCAATTATTTTTATTTTATGTAATTTAATTAAGTTAAAATCTTTAGATAGCCTAATAACGTTAATTATTTTTATTTTATGTAATTTAATTAAGTCAAAATCTTTAGATAACCTAACAATAACATAGCGCAACAAAAGATACATTATATTGGAAATTTTCTGAAAAAAATCACCCTTTTTATTTAATCAAAATCATTGCATTTTTTCTAAATCAAAATCATTATATTGGAAATTTTCTCAAAAAAATCACCTTTTTATTTAATCAAAATCATTGCATTTTTATTTAATCAAAATCATTGAAATCACATAGAGCAACAAAAGATACATTATATTGGAAATTTTCTGAAAAAAATCACCCATTTTATTTAATCAAAATCATTGAAATCACTGCAGGCTGAAAAAACTCCTTTTAATTAATGTATAATCAAAACAAGTATCATCTTGGTGAAACTAATATGGTTTTAATTAATATATAATTAAAACAATTATCATCTTGGTGAGACTAATATGGTTTGCCGAGGCTTAGTATTTTCCCTGAAAATCATGGAAACTCTAGCATAATTCAATAATTTTTATTTAATCAAAATCATTAAAATCACACAGCGACAAAAAATAGATACATTATATTTGAAATTTTCTCAAAAAAACACCTTTTTATTTAAGTTAGAGAAAGATTTCGGCGAAAATCACATGGAATCTCATTTGTCTACGCGTTTCGAACCAAAATCAAAATCATTGAATTTTTATTTAATCAAAATCATTGCATTTTTATTTAATCAAAATCATTGAAATCACATAGAGCAACAAAAGATACATTATATTGGAAATTTTCTGAAAAAAATCACCCATTTTATTTAATCAAAATCATTGAAATCACTGCAGGCTGAAAAATCTCCATAGATACATTATATTTGAAATTTTCTCAAAAAATCACCTTTTTATTTAATCAAAATCATTGCATTTTTATTTAATCAAAACCATTGAAATCACTGCAGGCTGAAAAATCTCCTTTTAATTAATATATAATCAAAACAATTATCGTCTTGGTGAGACTAATATGGTTTGACGAGGCTTAGTTTTCCCCCGAAAACAATGGAAATTCTGGCATAATTTTTTATTAAATCCGGTAGAAAGAATTTTGGAAATCCAAGATTATGGTTCGACAAGGCTTAGTATTCTGGCATAATTTTTTATTAAATCTTGTAGATAAAATTTTGGAAATCCAAGATTATGGTTTGACCAGGCTTAGTATTTCTCCCGAAAACAATGGAAATTCGGGCATAATTTTTATTAAATCCAGTAGAAAAAATTTTGGAAATCCAAGATTAAATCCCGTAGAAATTTTTGGAAATCCAAGTTTTTTTTTGGAAATTTTGGCATAATTTTTTATTAAATTTGGTAGAAATTTTTGGAAATCCAAGTTTTTTTGGAAATCCAAGTTATATTGTCAAATTCCACTATCAAAAACATTCCACTATCAAAAATATGATTCAAGCACTTTTTTTTAGCCGTTGGCCGTTCCAGATTCTGGCATTTAGGGTTTTAGCCATTTTTTTGCGATTGACAGAATTGACACCCCAGTAGACAACTCCATTCCATTACGATAAATACAAGATGTTCAAAATTAAACGGTGCACATGGGTGCATGGTTGAACGGCGGGGCTGCCGGCTTATGTGCGCCCCGCCCGGTTTCGATTCCCTATCGTGAGCTGCTCTGCAGCGATTTGTATGATCGCAGTTGTTATATGGTCAATGATGTATGATGGATGATGGATGTGATGTTTATCACCCTGGATATTTGTAATATATTGTACATAATGGCCTAATAAATGCTTCTTCAAGGGACTAGCCACCCCATTTAAAAAAGATGTTCAAAATTAAAGCAAAACAACAAAAACTTCTCGAGCTTACAAAATGATGTTCACTATTGTTGCTACCCAATATGGCAGACACTATAACAATAGACCGCTTTAAGACGTAATATTTCATAGTATTTGTTTATAATCTCCTCTACGTTGCACAATGTGCTCTGTTGTTTGTTGCTCTGCATCACTATCGCCCTTCCCGAAGAACTCGAGGAGGTGCATCATGTTAGTTGTTGTTCCAGCCATACTGCTAGGATGATTCCCCAATCAAATAAAACCCAAAGGGTACGTTGCACAATGTGCTCTGTTGTTTGTTGCTCAACACATAACACGAAGGCTAAACATTGGGCAGGCATTGTAATAAAACTGTAAAAACGCTTTAAAACTTAAAACAGGATTGCGATATTTGTTTATAATCGCAATTCCATCATTCGCTTTATATAGCACAATACTCCGTAAATCTTCGAAGGCTGTCCAAATTATCTCTTTGCTAGCACTGGCTATTTTGATCAAATAGAATATACTCTAGATTAATATGTCAATACATCACTATACAACACATCCTTCATACGTTCAAACTTTTGTTGACCTCTTCCTTATGAGTTTGGTTTATAATCCTCTGGCTTTGCCAATTTTTTCTTATGGCTTGATTTACAAGCCTCTGATTTGCCATTAATGACCTACCAACGCCTACAGATAAGTAGGTGGGTGGTCTACAATCCTCCTATTGCCATTAAAGACTCCTTTTCAATCTTTTCCTATAGCTTGGTTTATAATTCTAGTGGTTTACAATCCTCCGATTGCCATTAATGACTCTTCCAATCTTTTCTTATAGCTTGGTTTATAATTCTGGCTTTCAATCTTTTCTTATAACTTGGTTTACTACAAGTGGTTTACGATCATTTGATTTGCCATTAATGACCTACAAACAAGCAAATCAAATGATCAAAAAAAAAAACTTGGAGACCATATGTTTCAGGACCTTTCAATGTATCCAGGTGTCTTCCTACTCAAGAATAGGCACTTTCTTTTAGTAAATCTCAAAGTTAACAAGTAACAAATCACCCCCCAACCCAAGCAAAAGTAAAAAAATGTACATTAGTTAAAAGTAAATTTCAGAGATTGGGCAAATAACAAGTCACACTCCGTCAATAAGCAAAATAACAAGTCACCCTCCCATCCATAAGCAAAAGTTTAAAATAGCATATTACTATGGAAATAAATAATAAAATAATAATTAAAAATAACTATGGGAATAAACATAAAAGCTAAGAATAACATATTACTATGGAAATAAATAATAAAAAAATAACTATGGGAATAAACATAAAAGCTAAGAATAGCATATTAATAACTAATACGAAAAACATGATAAACAAAAGTAAAAGATTACAAAATAACATAACGATGGGAGGAGACGATAGGAAACATAACATATTACTAACCCAGGAGATGATATAAGGAAACATTACCACGGGAAAAAGATAACATATTATTAGTTGAGCAGATATAATACGAAAAACGTAATGAACCTATATTATAAATAATAACGAGTTCTCCTTCCAAAAACTACTCTTAATAAAATGAGGACTGCAGTTAAACACAGCCAAATAAATTTAAACCCAATTAATAATTTACATTAATTTTATTAAAAACACTTAAAATGAAGATTGCAGTTAAGCACAGCCAAATAAATTTATGCACAACTAAACCGAGTATAGACAGCTTCAAAACAACTCCTCCATGGAATTTCCTTTCATATTCATCTTGTGAGACTCATATGTATTATTGCCCAAAAAAATAGGTTGGGCATTGAGCATACAACTTATTGCCCAAAAAGATAGGTGGGGCATTGAGCATACAACATGTTCAACAAACCATGTACTTCAAATCTGCCCAAAAAACGCAGAAATAAGGTATCTTCTGGCAATGCTCGGATTCTTAAATATTGAGATTTTTAAGTTGCTGTTTGGCAGGAAGGAGGCATATTCTGATGAGAATAGATTTGCTGATTCTGAATAAATACGATGGCAGTTCTACACTTTACAACAATATTTCTCCTTAAATATTACATCTGTTTACAAAGTTGTGGCCATAAATTTGTTTTTAACGAAGAAAGACCACTGCAGTAATATTTACAAATCAGCCACTGAATTCTATACAAAAAGGGAACTGTACAGTGTTTCTTTTCTCTGCCATTTTTAGTTGCAGAAGCTCAGGGACCAAATTCAGTATCCACAGGTTTCTGGTCCATAACGTCGTGCTTACATATGGGGCACAGCTTAGAGTGATTTAGCAACCACTCTGCCCCACAGTGGTTATGGAAACTGTGGGTGCATGGTAAGGAGATGATCTGGTCACCAAATTCATATTCAAACTGGCATATTGCACATTTCCTACACAACGTCCCAAAACATAGATTATCAAAATCACAGAAAATAAATCATCTCCTTAGGTTGTTAAGAACAATGATAGACATTGTATCCTAAATACAAGACATGAGAACCTGATAATAGATAAACCCTTACTCCATTTCATCTGTCGATCCCTGTTCAGACTTATTTCCATCAAAAGTTAATATTGGCATAGAGTTCACTATTGTGGCAGGAGCCACACATTTTACATTTTCCAGCTGAACAAGAGACTGTAAAAATCCCAACAACAGACCCCAATATCAGTAAGATTAAAATTTAATCTCAAATTGGAAACAGAAAGCCTGCTGAACTCCCTGAACCTTGCTACCACAAGTGTACACTCACTCCAGCTAGTCTCTTAAAAATACACATTCCAATGAAAGCATAAATCATTTCATTATGTTGGTTCATCTGCTGATGGTGCCAATATTTAATGTATATCCTTCTGTATGCAGAAATATTCTCGGTTTTGAACATATATCGCCCAGGTTTGATGGCCTGATTTATTTCCCTATTCAACAAATTTCCAAACTACGCAAACTAGCTATCAAACAGAATCAGATACACAAGTCTAATGGCAACTCTGGCATGTATGTAAAAGACCAAGGAACAGACCCTAATCATGTCTGTACAAGACTTCACTTATAGTAAAGGTTGGGCATAGAAAGAGGTGAACCTTGTATCTGCTCAAAATCCATGACATCTGGACAGAACACCTTATTAATATTAAAAGGATTATTTTGAAGTATTTCATATCAAATACAGAATATAAACTTATGTCCCTCAACAAGCATTACCTAATATGGATCACCGTGATTGAACCTGACATCAGACCTGGCATCTTTTCAATTCAAGAATCAACGCTAAGGTTCTCAGAATTAAAAACCCAATGAAGCCAAATCCACTTAACGTTATAAAGTCATGCACGAATTTTTCTAACCTTGTGGCTATCCACTTAGGCATGTGGACTTCCTTTGTTATGTACTCGAATTGGAAAAAGAATTAAATACGCGTAATGCACACCAAGCCCTCATAACGAAGCCTTCCACTCTCGCATTCGAAAGATGTATGAAACGCATTGAAGCGAATAAGACACATGGATCTTCTATCCAACGGATACAGAATCAGCTAATAGAATATAGCACGCGCCTAACACAAAATGGACCTACCTATACCTCTGTCAGGAAACTCTTGAACATGACAAAGCTGACAGGAATGTTTGGACATCCCCTGTAGAAGCACTGATGCATCAAACCTTTTGTTAGTTCTTTAGAAAGAAGTTCGTTTGCTGCCCTTGCTCCCCTGAGGACTTAGGACACACACTACTAAGGAACAGAATTTGTTGCCATTTGAAAGAAATTTTGATTTTGATTTTGAGCTAGCAAAGCTCATGGCTCAAGCCTCATATGCAATTCCATGCTTATTAGGCAACCCATATTCTCACCGTACCTTAGGAGGTCCACACAAAGATATCTTCATGCTTATACTTGTTCCACAAGGGGGAAAGCTCTTCAATCCCCTAAGAGGGCGAGTGATTACTCCACTAATGCCATGAAAATTTATTTTCACCAATAATTATTAACAATAACGTGCATAGTACAGCATAATACATTTTTCCTCCTGCAAAGTGCAGAGACTTGAATCTTAGAAATATGTAAATATTACCAAAACAAGAATAAGGGGAAGACAAATGATAACAAAATCTGAAGACTAATATATCTCCTTTCAGGCAAATATCTAGTTATTAGAGGCATACCTCATATGACATGTCAATAGTGCCTTGGTTACTATATTCAATGCCCCCCGAGTATGGAGGAGGATCTGCCAATGATAATGAAAGGGCTGAAACATGCAATGATTAAATTGGTCATAGTTCTACTTAATAAGTTGGTATTCAATAAAAGAAAACAAACTTTAAGAAATGCGTCAGTTAATGAATGCTAACTGGATGGAAAAGTTAAATCATGAGAATCCATTATTCTATGAAACTTGCTTGCAACAATTCAACCCCAGGGAAGCAGCTTACATAATGCCATTTCAAGGTCAAAATCATCACAGTTTTCATTTCTCGGCTGATTTGAATGGAATGCAAGTTCATCCTGGTAGTAGTCTTCTAAATGATGAGAAGAGTTCGGATTGTTTCGGTTATTTCTACGAGCACGCCTCCTGTTACCAGATCTTGGGGCCATTCCCGTAGCACATTCATCCTCTTCATCAGTAATGTACTGGCCCCACCTTTGTTGATCAATCCGCCGCTGTTCCGCAGCTGCCCTTCTTCTCCGCCCTGTCATTATGACATTCTCGAGTTCATTATATTATTTTTGACTGTTCTGATTATCGCAAATATTCAATGTCATTTGCATTTCGATGCAATGAGGGAAGCATATTATCAAAATATAAAGTTATGTTCAAAAGTACACAGTGAGAACACATTACACGGAATACACACAGGCGTTTCAAACCTACAATACGGTAGGATGGAAAACCAGAACTAGGCATAAATAATAGGAGGGAAAACCAGAAACAACATGGCGAACATTGGAACAAACTCGTCGGTAGAACGCACGATTCTGCACGTGGGGTTTAGCTCCCGTCCACCAGTGTTCAAATCCCGTGGAGGGTGACCCTACCGGTACCCTGTGTGGGAAATTTGCACATATGGAGCCCACCATGCGATCCCTTGGCTACGTGCTTGAGTAGTTACGCCAAATTAAGCCAAAGGAAAAACGAAAGAAACCAAAAACCAGTCAATGGGCATAAACGTGAATTCAGTTAAACAAGGCATAGAGGATGATTTAAATCCGTAAAAAAAAACCAGAATAACCCAAAAAACACTCTTCTAAAATGATCAACAAAATAACAAGTGTCAAGTCTCTCCAAGAGGTGTTGACTCACAAAGATCAAAAGGAACTCGAGAACTTCATTACAATTTTTCCTTTTTAATTTAATGGTAAACTAATAACCCAGGGCTCGACACCTGCCGGGGTTTGACCTTAAAAAGGAAGGGAGATCTTAGGGGGTCGGACCCAAACGAACATCAGAAATAAAAACAAACAAAAATACAGTAGAAGATAGCAATTCCTGCAAAAGAATGTTAAATGCCGAAAATCCATTCAGTAAATCCGCTACCTTTGCCAGATCTCTCACTTCGTGAATTCCTGCTGGCCTGGTTAACATCCAATTGGCCTGCGACAGTTAAACGAGAGCTGAATCAGAAATAAAACATCGCCCAAAGTTTTAAAGAAGAATCATGTGTAGACAAAAATCCTCTTCACAATGGCAGATTCCAAACAGAGCATATGTTTAAGAGAGCTTCGAAAATGTGATATCGAATGCATCTAATATTGTGTTTGACATGATCGTTTGGAGCAACCGATGCGAAACATAAGCCATCTTTTACTCGTAAGTTTTTCCTTGAAGAAAAAGCACTGAGAAAGCTTTGCAAGTTAGACATGGAACTGTAAATTATTGGAGAAAACACAAACACTTCATCGAGAATACATCATAAGAATTTTTGCGTCAATTCCACCAGAAGGCCATTTGTTAATGCATTTTCAGCGGTATCTTCTGTATATCAAAAATGTCTTGCAATATTTTACCAAATTTATTTAAATTCAAGGGAGAACCTTCCTAGGATTTAAATAGTATAGTAAATATAGAAATTACTATCTAACTTTTAACAAATTTACTTAAATTCAACCGCAAACCTTCCTCTAAAGGGCTGATTTAAGTAATGCAATAAGGAACACAGATTTTCTATATAAATTTGCATCTCCTGAGCGAATTCTTGATTTGAGCGTATTCTTGTTTTAAGCGTATTCTTGTTTTATTAAAAGATTTGCCAGCCAGATTCACCGCGCAACGACCGCAAGCTGTTCCATAATCTGCCTCTATTAAGCTTTAAACTCTCGTGCCCTATTCAGGATTGTATGTCTCCTACTGTTTAACAATTGTGTCGCGGAGTTTCTTCAATATTTGCTACAAATAAATAAATCACGATATGCGACAAAGCAAGAAATTAATTACATGAAATTTTAAAGCAGAATTAGTTCCATAATCTAAACAGGCATAATTGATTTCGATTCACATATCTTACCTGACACATCGACATCCTGAACGGATTCGCGAACATCACCGACCACTGAACTGCTCATTTTTAATAGGCCGTCGTCGCCCGGCCTTGCACTGCCAAAGCAGACACAGCACTTCTCGCAACGGCAGCAACTTCAGTGAATTCCAAATAACAAAAATATCTCAATACGGCGTTCTAAACAGAGGAAATCGAAATATGAACAAAATGAATGTCTTGAATTACCCTAAATTCGAACGGCAGAGTCGAATTCGAGAAAGCTTGCCGCTGGCTGGCTCAAAGATAGGCTGTTTTCTGAATGGCTGAATTCTTCGTGCTCTTTTGTCTCTCGATTTAAAAAGGCTAATAAACGCTCCAAACTGCTGGTCGAATGGTCTAAATTGGCCAAATCAAACCCCAAACAGCTGGTCGAATGCCTATATGTAAATGCTCTATGAAATTGGCCAAATCAAACCTCACATAGCTTAAAAAATGTAATTTCAAGGCCGTCAATAAGGAATTCCTAGACCAGAAGGCTCGAATCGTACACCAGAAGGCTCGAATCCAAGCACAATTGATAGAAATTCGTGGAATTCACCAGGTTAACGCCACGAATCTCTATGTGCGATGTCGCCGAATGCGAGGATCTGGTCAGACGATCATTTCAAAACTTGCCCTCAATTGCTTTTAATCCCTTTTTCAAATCCGCACCGCAATGTCCGTGGCATTTCTTTAACAGCAGTAACGTGGGAGTTGGACGGAGCGCGAATATACTCTTCCGTCAAAACATTGCTGGAATATTCATTAACGTCACAACTGTCATTTCAAGATCTTATTCTGCCAAATGTCATTGTTGCCGTTGATTGCCGTTGAGCTATCGAATAAATAAAAAAGCATATTCCCTTCAAGCGTAACTATAAAAAAAATAGAAATTAGAATATTCCCTTGCGCGGTTGATCAAATTTGAAGGGTTCTCAAGACGTGGCCCAGCGTTAAATAAAGCTTTAAAAATGTGATCTACTTAATATCCATATTTATTAGGCGCGTAGTCACTTCGCAAATTTTTGGGCCATCCTTAATTTCCATATTTATTAGGTGGATAGTCCTAGTTCACAAATTTTTGGGCCACTTTTCCGAAGAGCAAGCTAGAAAATAGTGGCAAAGACCAACGCAAAACAAAAATTTCCCTCGTCCAATAAGTCGAGAGGTGAGGAAATTTTTTTATCAACAAAGATTGGATTCGAATGAGAAAGCTTGGTTAGAATGGTTTTCACCCTCAATCCAAAATTCCAATTTACGCATTTGCAAGCCTTGTGTAGGTTTATCATGAAAAGTTAATGAGCAAGAACTTCAAAATTTCGTGTATGTTTATTATGAAAAGTTTAAGTAAATGAGTAAGAATTTCAAAATTTAAATTTAAAGAAATTCAAGAGTAGTAATGATCTAGGTGGATATTGGTGGCCATCCGCTTATTCCACCTAAACCTCCGGTCAGTGTCGTTTGTTTCCTTGATTATAGCAGCATTTACTATTTTTAGTCATTTTTTGGGTCCTGAACTTCAGGAGTTGTTTTGACCCTCGAAATGATGTTTTTATAAGGTCTGCAACTACATAGATTGCGAAAAATCATGTAGTACTTGGACAGATCATTCCAACAAGGTATCGTATGCGCCAAACAGAGATCATATGACCTAGTTATGACCTCAAGAAGTTCGCTGCCCAATTAACCCCAACGGGACCCACAAACTCTTGGTGTTTCATCTCCTAGGGTTAGGGTTTTGGTTGTTTAGGGTTTTCCCTTGTTGTTCAATAATAAAAATGCCCTTGAGCCTCATTGTAACACAGTTCAAAGTCATGTAGCCATCACATCTCCTCTTAGAGATAAGCTACCATCACCTGAGCTAGTTTATTTTCATTTTGTATGTAAGCATATTTCAGTTCTTTGATATTAATGAAATGAAATTTTATGTCTACTGCATTTCTATGTTTGTGTGTATATCTATATTTTGTTGTGTTCCTACATAAGTCTGGATCAAGTAAGTGTAAGGGATCATTGTTGATCACAATGGACAACTTTAAACAACTTTCATCTAAGATTTAGGAAAGTCTATATTTAATCAAGTTGAGGCTCATGCCCTTTCTTGAATCTCTTTAACAAATGAAACTAAAACAAAATCTTTGATTGTCATAGGCAATTCAAGCAAATCATCAAATTGATAATCTCAAAGTCAACCCCACTTGACAATATGCTAGCATCTATACTAGCTCAAATTGGAATCAGAGGTCTACATACTAAAAAATATCTCATTCTAGTAATTTTTAAGAAGCATGATTATTAGGTTGACACCCTAGCCAATGAGACCATGATACTTAGAATTGGGGTTCTTCAAAAGATTGGGGGTTGGTGCTATCAAGCAATACCTTAATGTCACAGGTTTATGGGTATGGAGGCACATTACATCACAATAATAATTAGATACCACAATACCGTCATCAACTAATTTCAAGTGAGGTGTTAGATATGAATGGACCTACACACCCCACTCTCACATGATTGAACTTAATTTTGGTTTATCTCTTGAGCCACCCAATGAGGTTTATCAAAGGAAAGGTAGAATAATGGAGACCTATATAGGAGCAGTGAGCAACATCAATTCGAACAAGGTTACTCAATGAGAAAATTACCTAGTAAGAGTGTCCCTCAACTTTTGGACAATATTTTGAAATTAACATTTTCAATGGTTAAAGTTTTGAGGCATGCTTAGTGCATGGTCATTCCTTTGCTTTAGTTCTTGGATTTCTTTTGCTTGTATGGTATCTCAGTGTTCTTATATCCTTGGTCTTTGTTTGGCACCTATCCTTTTGGTCCTATTGGCTTTGGCCTTAGTGAGTTGTAGTCTCTTGGTGCCTTGGTGACCCTCCTTTGGTTGTATGGTACTTTGGTTTTCTTGAAAACATGGTTTTTGTTAGGTACTTGTCATTATAGTTCTCTCATTCTCAAGCTATGGGCTCTTGGTGCAATAATGATTATTTTGTATTGTCTATGGCGCAACAATCTTTTTCTTATTTTTTGGAATTATGGTCCCCTAGCAAAAAAATCATCCAAATGGCAATCCAAATCTCTTAAGACACTTGTTAGGCGCTAGCATCATTGTCTATATCTATGTGACTTATCTATGGACTATATGGAAGCATCGATGTAACATATCTAGCTCCTTAGAGCTTGATTAAAGACGTTCGGTGTCTAAACCCAACCTCAAGGTTAATTTATGGAGATGGGGTTGTTAGATTTTATCTCCCTTCAACCACCTTAGAACCCATTTCTGAGGCCACCATCACCTTTTGCTCATTGAGAGATTTCCAAAAATATAAATTTCATCTTAATCCAAGTTCTAGACACAAAGTTATGCCCATTTGAAAATCATCCCTGCAAGTGCCACGTTAGTGTCCTATCATGCCATGTGATAGTCCTTGTCCACATGTCACCACCTCAAAGGAACGCATCCTCAGTTGTACCACATTAGCTGCCACCTCAACTGATTTAATTTAGAATATTAGATTGCAGTGCTAAGATCTTCCTCAGATTATAAACAAAATGCTTTCATTGTGCTTAAGGATTCATGAATTTTTGCAAGTGAAATGAAGGGTTTTTATGTTAATTTTATGAGCAATTTAACATAAATAAGAAACTAAACAACAGCATAAACATGTACATAACATCATCAAAAACACATTACAATAAGCACATGATAAAGGAGTTCACCCCTCTTGGGCTACATCTCCTTGGTTCAGCTTCCAATGGCTTGGGCCTCTCTATTATGCTCAAAAGTGTAAAAGTATGTGTTTACAATGCTCAAATGCTTTTAAAACCTCCTCTAACCAGTCCAGAATGTCTAAAAATGGCTATTTGCCTCTTTTTTCATCCAATTTGGTGAAAAACTGAAGAAGTTATGGCTTCTCCTTGTTTTCCCAATATTCGCTCCACAAGTTGCCCCATTTCTAGCATGATCCTACAAATTAGCTCCAAAAAGCACTAACTGAGCAAAAATTTCACCACACAGCGGTCCTTAATCTGTCGGCACCAATTGTCCCATCACAAATTGTTGAAAATGCAACAAGATGATGGAGCTTAGTGGAAAGGAGTCGCCTTCACTAAGTGGGCCCGCAGGCTATTTTTGGCGCAAAGTCTATTTTTAGACTATGTCTATTTTTAGACATATGGATCATGGTCTATGAGTTGCAGGATTCTATTTGTGGATGATTGGTCATGTTGGTAAAAATAGATGGACTTCTATTTTTAGACATATGGGTGGAGTCTATTTTTAGACTGCCAGTCTAAAAATAGAACAGTCGAATATTATTAGCTCTTAATAATATTTGGACTATAAACATTATCTTATCCTCTTGGAGCACTTCAGTTCGAGCTACGGATGTGGCATATGCAACTGCAAGAAGGAAATACGCTTTTCTTATGGGTCAATTGAGCTATTGCATGATGGACTTCAGTTAGAAGTCAAGTGGTTGAGTTTGGTGAAGTTGATTGAGGAGTTGATGGAGTTGCGTTCAGTTTGACTTAGTTGAACTAGTTGTATTTAGTCTAACTGCAAAATACACTAGTGATGAATAATGTGAATTAATTATTAATTAATTCACTAATTATTAACTCATAAAGCAACTAAAGAATACACCAGTTAACTCAGTGCACGGACAGTTCAGTGGAGACAGGTGTTAGAGGTGAGTGAAAGGGCAAGACAGCTGTCAGTTGTGACTATAGTTGTGCATGAGATTTTCACAATCAATGGATTGAGTATTGCCAATGAGGATTGCGTGGTTCAGCCAAGGGAAATACGAGTTGGGATCAGTCATTCTCATCTATTCTCATGCAGGATTACGTAGTGGAGGGAGGCAAGCAGCAGAGGAGATTTGACCCTGTGATTGATTCATATCTGAGCTAGTTTGTGTGTAACGGGTGGAGATAGTATTGAGTACTTGTGAGGAGTATTGTACTATGTATTGTTACATGTTCTCAATCAATATAATATACAGATAGTGTGGGGTTTTCAACTGTATGCTTTCCCCGGGTTACATACTGTGTTGATATGTGTTATTGATGTGTTTCAATGTGCGCATGCGAATGTTTTGATTCTGCAAATTGATGATCAAGTAGAGGAGGTTATGTATTATGCATGCATTCCGCAATAGTGTATAATCGAGATAATCTCTGTGAATAAGTGTCATATTATTCAAAATTTATACATGGTATCAGAGCAGAGTTGATCATCGGATCTATTATTCAGAAAGTGTTTACATTTTATTTCTTCAGGCAGAGTTTGTAATCGGGCCAGGTAGCCTCTGGATTCATCCTTCCTTTGGAAGGTGAGATATCCGGTAAAATCCCATACAGTCAATCGTTGTACAAGAAATACTTTATTCTCACGAATTTTAGATCAGAGGCGGTTGAGTTTTGAGCTGGTGGAATTCGAATTTGCAGCAATGTTTTCTTGGGGTCAAAGTTAAAATGTCTTTCAACGGATTGCGATTGGAGTATGCTCTTGAGGGCAGCTCGAATTATATTGCATGGAAAGACAGGATGGAGGCGGTGTTAGATGACAATGGGTTGAAGGATTTCATAGATGCTGAAGTCCCAAAACCTACTAATGCTGCTGAAGTTGTGGCTTGGCAAAAGAAGACAACAAAGTGTCGAAGGATTCTATTGGAGGGCGTGAAGGATCACATTGTATCCAGCCTACATGGAAAGGCTTCTCCATACTTGATGTGGAAAGCATTGATAAATCTATTCCAAAGCAAGAGCGACCAGAGGAAGTTGGCGCTCAAGGATAAACTCAGAAACATTAAGTGTGAGAATGGAGACAGTATGCCCAAGTATCTCACGAAGTTCACCCAATGCCGGGATGAGCTAGGAAGTGTGGGGGTGACTGTCGATGATGAGGACTTGGTGAGCTTGGCTCTCCTTGGTCTTCAAAAGAGTTGGAATTCCTATCAGGACTCTGTCAATGGTCGAGAGAAATTGCCAGGATAGGAGAGACTTTGGTCGGATCTTGTACAAGAGGAGATCAGATGGAGCACCAGAGACAGTTCTTCATCCATGCATGATGAAGAGAACTGTGCCTTAGCGAGTAAGGTGAAGAAGGGGAAGGAGAAGGGTTCTCTTTCCGAATCCAGTTCTTCCAATGATGGGAAGAAGGTTGACAAGTCGAAGGTGAGATGCTTTCGTTGTCATGAGTTGGGCCATTATGCTACTAATTGCCCAAAGAAGAAATCCAAGAAGGGATCCGGGGAAGGATCTGAAGGTGAGGCACTTGCTTCACAGTTTGAGCTGGATTTCACACTCTTCGCATGCATGGTTTCATCCATGGTGGGAAGTGGTTGGTTTCTTGATAGTGGAGCTTCCTTCCACATGACCGGTGACAAGAGTTTGTTCAGTACTTTGGAGGAGAAAGATCTCCAGATACTCATAGCGATGGGTAATGATGAGAAGTATAGTGTCTCAGGTGTAGACACGGTTATCTTTCAGAGGGAGCATGGAGCTCACCTTACCTTGACCGATGTCAAGTATGTACCAGGACTGGAGAGAAACTTGGTGTTGATCGCGATGCTAGAAGACAGAGGCTATGATGTAGTCTTCAGTAAGGGAAAGGTTTTCGTTAGACACATCATCACTAGACAGGTGAAGCAGATTGGTTCACGGGTCAAGAACCTGTATGCTCTTGAGATTCAAGATGCATGCAAAGCCTTGAGCAGCGAGGTAACTGATGGAGACTTGGTGGTTAAGAGGGAGCGTATATTACCTCTTAACATGCAGAGCCAGAAGAAGTCTCAGACGATTGTGGAGGAGCCACGATTGGTGCAGCAGCTTCAGGAGGTTGTGGAGTAGCCACAACAAGGGAAGTTGAGAGGAGATCGAGTAGAGACATCTACTCATGCAGAGACCTCCAGTAGGGGGAAACTTCGAGCCAGGTGGGCTAAGGGATCACATGCAGCCATACCTCTAGGTAGGAGGTGGGGTGATATAGAGTGATCGTCCCAAGGAGGAGGGGCAGGATCCTTGAGGTACCCAACCTCTTGGATGAGACCTTGCTACGGGAGCCCCGATGTAGAGTAGTAGAAACTAACTGATTGGGTAGATACAGATGCGGATGGAGTGGCAGAGAGAGCGACAGTGTAGGGAATCCCAGGACAGCGCATAGCTAGCAGGCTGCAGCAATGCGAGAGGCACAAGTGTTTTGCACAGTGCTAGGTGGCACAGAGAAGTGTGCAATGGTGCGAGATGCATGGAGATGTTGCAGTAGCGCAGATGTTAGAGAGGGAGCACTTGTTAGTAGCAGGTAGAGCTTCAACATCAGAGTATGTTCCTAGCCCAACATAGTGGTCAGTTGGGAGTGTTTTTTGTTCCAAGTGTTGTTGGAGTAAGTGGACCGGGCAGATGTGTTGCATGCAGAACATTCCAAAGTTGCAGGATAGGGGTTGTAGATAATCCATATCTTGTTGAGAGGGAGTGTTGAAAATGCAACAAGATGATGGAGCTTAGTGGAAAGGAGTCACTTTCACTAAGTGGGCCCGTAGGCTATTTTTGGCGCAAAGTCTATTTTTAGACTATGTCTATTTTTAGACATATGGATCATGGTCTATGAGTTGCAGGATGCTATTTGTGGATGATTGGTCATGTTTGTAAAAATAGATGGACTTCTATTTTTAGACATATGGGCGGAGTCTATTTTTAGACTGCCAGTCTAAAAATAGAACAGTCAAATATTATTAGCTCTTAATAATATTTGGACTATAAACATTATCTTATCCTCTTGGAGCACTTCAGTTCAAGCTACGGATGTGGCACATGCAACTGCCAGAAGGAAATACACTTTTCTTATGGGTCAATTGAGCTATTGCATGATGCACTTCAGTTAGAAGTCAAGTGGTTGAGTTTGGTGAAGTTGATTGAGGATTTGATGGAGTTGTGTTCAGTTTGACTTAGTTGAACTAGTTGTATTTAGTCTAACTGCAAAATACACTAGTGATGAGTGATGTGAATTAATTATTAATTAATTCACTAATTATTAACTCATAAAGCAACTAAAGAATACATCAATTAACTCAGTGCACGGACAGTTCAGTGGAGACAGGTGTTAGAGGTGAGTGAAAGGGCAAGACAGCTGTCAGTTGTGACTATAGTTGTGCATGAGATTTTCACAATCAATGGATTGAGTATTGCCAATGAGGATTGCGTGGTTCAGCCAAGGGAAATATGAGTTTGGATCAGCCATTCTCATCTATTCTCATGCAAGATTACACAGTGGAGGCAGGCAAGCATCGGAGGAGATTTGAACCTGTGATTGATTCAGATCTAAGCTAGTTTGTGTGTAACAGGTGGAGATAGTACTGAGTACTTGTGAGGAGTATTGTACTATGTATTGTTACATGTTCTCAATCGATATAATATACAGATAGTGTGGGGTTTTCAGCTGTATGCTTTCCCCGGGTTACATACTGTGTTGATATGTGTTATTGATGTGTTTCAATGTGCGCATGCGAATGTTTTGATTCTGCAAATTGATGATCAACGTAGAGGAGGTTATGTATTATGCATGCATTATGCAATAATGTATAATCAGGATAATCTCTGTGAATAAGTGTCATATTATTCAAAATTTCCACACAAATCACAACTGACGATCTTATGGTCTGTGAATGCGGCAGGGCGATGTGTAATTGGATATGGTGGACCCAACGGTACTATTAACTGTAACCCTTAGTTGCATAGCATCCGGGTTCCTTTCGTAAATCGAAATCGGTGGAGAACCAACAGGTAACATAATGCAAGACTCTTCCTACTGTGGTGTGCGATTACGATTATCGCATCGCAACCCGGGTACGTTGGGGGCTGATTTCTGCAATGTCTTCCCTGTTGTGAAGTGTGATTGCAACCCTGACCTTCCTTGGGGCCGATTCTTTCACACGACCCACTTGCGATATGTGATTTCCGAAATGCAGGGCCAATGACGGCCTGCCACTTGGCGCTTCCCCATTCGCTGAAGGACCTTGACACATCATCCTTTCCTGTCATATGTCCAAGTCAAACCTGAACGTTGACTTACTCTAACTTCTTCATACTAGCTCGGATTCAAGTGTCATTCACACCATTGGAATCAGAATGACGATCTCTTCGATCCGAAGCTAATTTTAACAAAATTCTAACACTTTGAGTTTTGAGCCTAATTTTGAGCATCTAGTCACTCCTTCCCACAAAAAGACTTTTGGACCCCACAAAGATCACTCTTAATCGTCCAACAGGTGAGGGTACAGTTCCCTCACCTTTCCAACCTCTATCCATTTGGCTTTTAAAGGATTTGTACCCTTGAGCCCCACTCGAAGATAATTGATACTTCCCCTTTTTTATGTCCTTGTTCTTTTGTCAATTATAGTGTCTTGCTGAAGCTCATCAAGGAATTCTGGAGAAAAGTCTTCAATAGATGGAATTTGACTATTCTCTCCTTGATATTCAATCAAAAGAGGCCGATACAACCTTAAGTTCTCGACATTAACAACAGCATAAATTTGCATATATGAAGGCAAATCCAACCTGAAGGCATTGTTACCAATCTTTTCCAAAATTCTGAATGGACATATCTAATTGGTTTTATCTTTTTACCTTCTCCTTGGAGCCTCTCTTTACTAATGTGAAGCCAAACTTCATCACCAACTTGGAACTTGTGATCTTGACGATACTTGTCGTGCCTTGCTTTGTACTTGCCTTGGCTTTTCTCAAGTTGTTCTTGAACCTTTTGGTGTACTAATTGGATTTATTCAATGAACTTCCTTGATTTGTCTATGTCGTTATGACCTTCAATAGCAACATATTTGCCAAAAATAAAATCCAAAGGAGATTTAGGCAAGTATCCCAAGCATGTCTCAAATGGCGAATTTTGAGTGGAAGAGAACTTGGCTCACTTGTAAGCATGATGAATATAGTGCAAATGTTCATCCCACAATTTAGAACAATGTAAACTTTGAAACGGGAACTCTAGCCAAAAAAAACCGTAAAAACATAAAAAACAATGCTAAAAACGAAAAGTTTTGATGCTGGAATAACACCTTTTTTTTTTTAGGGTAAATTTTCAACATGTTTTAAAAATGGCGGTGAAAACCAATTTTTTGTGCAAAAATTGTCCAAAACACACCCTCAAAACGGACAGTATTGACGTTGGGATAACACTTTTTTTTTCAAGGGTAAATTTTCAACATTTCGAAATAATGGCGTAAAATATTTTATCATGACCCCTAAAAACATTAAAATTTAAAAAAATAATGAAAACATAAAATAAATTAAAAATTAAAACAATGAAAAAACACAAAATTAAAAAAAAATAAAAATAACAAAACATAAATTAAAATATATGCTAGAAACAAAACATTAAAAAAAAAAACAAAAAAAAAATCAAATATATATATATATATATATATATTCAAACATAAACATAAATAAATAAATAAATAAATAAATAACGATAAGAATTAAAAAACTAAAAATAAAAATAAAAAATTATAAACAAATAAATAGTTAAAAAAACATATTTAAAAAAAAATGGAAATATATATGTATATATATATCTTGTAAACCATTAAAAAAAAAAACCTATAAAATTAAGTAGGTAAAAATAAAAAAATTAAAAACATTAACAAAAATTAAAAAAAAAAATGACTTTTTTTTTTTGTAAATCAACAGTTATATATTAATTCATAAAATACATAGGATACAAAAAGGTCTGCACGCACAGACAAAGCCAAAACATCAATGCATGCTCAAAATGACTGAAACTTCATCTACTGAACCCGAGGCTAACCACGCAGGGCTGCCTAAAGAGGGGTTTAAAACAGAAAAACAGACCATTACCCTGGGCTGCTGGACAGTAGTTCCAAAAAGAAAGAGGGCCAGGAGGACCTCTGCAGCTACGACAAAGAGATACAAAACCAAAAGAGAAACCAGGAACAGAGAAGCCATTACAACTTTAAAATCACATAGTCTGTACTGGGAGCACTTGGGCCAGCCATTGCAGTCATTTTCTCAGGCTGCGGAATCCTTTGAGGAGTGGGGCGCTTCACCTGGCTGGTGTCGGTTACCTCCTCCGGGACTTCCATCGCAGCCGTGGATCCCTGACGAATGGAGTGCCTGAGGACACTGATGAGGACACTCAGCTTTTGCGAAAGGATTCTGACTTCTTGAGTCAAGGCACTGAAATTGAACTCCATGGCATCAAGCTTAGCCAAATTCTCTGTAGAAACGAGAGAGATGGCCTGGTGAGCTTTTTTGATATCTTCAGCCTGCATGCTGAGCGCTTTGGCCAGCATGGTCTTCATTCTCCACATTTCTCCTTGGGTTCAAACAAATTGAGTTGCTCTTGTAGTCGTTGTGCCTAGATCAGATAGCCATTCCACTTTCGTCTCCAGAGCTTGCGCGTCCAAATGTTCTTCCTCCTCTGTTACCGCAGCTTCAAGCTCTTCGATTTTGCGTTTTTCTTTCTGAGTGGTTCGGGTTTCATAAGCCTCCCGGGCTTTCTGCAGGTCCTGGTTAGCGAAAACATTCCGACTACCCTCACGCACCATAATGTTATTGCAGGTCGAGGAAACACTGAAAATCCTAGCAGCACTGCGATTGTTAAGAAGCGAGCCAGGAGAGAGCAGTGTTCTGATCTTCTGGTTGGATGCCTTAGATATAGCTGAGGGTGGGAAGGTCTGGCTTGAGATCGCCCACTTCGCCGTCAGAGATATGTTGTTCCTGCCATAATAACTACCATTACGGCTTCCCAACTCCTGCTCATGATGCGTATCCAGAGCCTTAACTCTGCCACGCTTGAGGCTATTGGTTGAAAGCCATGTGTCCTCCCCTGCGTTTTGCTGATGGCGCCGATCATATTTTTTGTTGATTGTCCTCCTCGTTCGATGAACTTTGTCCTTGTGGATGATTTCCCACTCTTCCTCATGTACTTCATGGGCCTGTCGCCCGTTGTTCCTTCGTTTGGCTATCTTCATTCGCTATTCAGGCGTGATCCGTCGTACTACTGCACCCCTCCTCCCTATAATGAATGTCTTGTCTCGAAAGACGTAAACACTTATCTCGAAGTTCTGTGCATGTGACATCATGCCAACAGGTGTCCGGGTAGGTGAAGTGGTGATCGATCTCATAGTTGTCCAGACAATTAGCCACCGCATTTGTCGTTCTTATTACTGCTTGCAGGATGATTCCGTCAAGGCTTGGGAGATGCTCTGCTATGAGCTCTGTGACCTTGGCCAACCTCCAATTCATCGTTACCTTACTCGGTTTCGACCCATCTGCATTCTCCTTGTGACATTGATATCCAAAAGAGAATCCCCTTCCACCATTGTAACTCTTGTTCCCAAGCGAATTAGAATTCGTAACCCTTGCTCTAAAGCCGTGAATTCCATCTCATTGTTGGTGCCTTTACCCAACGATTGACTGAAAATATGTTGAATTTCCCCTTTGTGATCTCGGAGGACACCTTCTATACCTACCGGACCAGGATTTCTACGAGAAGCACCATCAAAGTTGAATTTGTGAAAGCCTATTGGTGGTGGTGACCAGACATTCATGGAGGGGCCTTGTTGTTGTCGTAGTTTAGATGAGACAAAGATGGATCCTGTCTCAATTCCAAATGCCCGCAGAATTTGTAAGTCAGTCACTGAGAAATCCTTGTTTTGTTCTGCTTTCCATCTGGTAAGAGCCGTTTCCCTCATGTTTTGCAATATGGTGGCTTGAATAAACTCTATGGTTTTAGCTTCATTTTGAAACACTCTTCTGTTTCATTCTTTCCATATCATCCACACTATAAACCCAGGGATTAATTTCCATAATGTATTGACTGTTTGGGTTTTGGAAAAATTACTTCACCAATTCACTATGCTTTCCTGTATTGAGTCTTTGTCCCTGTCTGTTCTCTTAAATATGGTTTCCATCCAGTTCCATAGGCTTTCTATCCATTTACAAGTATTGAGGAGGTGATTCATGGATTCCTCGTTTTCACACAGGGGGGTAGCGTGAGGGGCCTATGAACCCTTTTTTCCGAAGGTTCTCCCAGATAAGAGTTCTTTGGTGCATCAAGAGCCAAAGGAAAGTTTTAATCTTTGGCCAAAGTTCAGCATCCCAAACTTTACTATACCAATTAACCTTTTCCCTTTGGTCGTTTTCTTCGATATAGACTCTTGCTTCTTTGAGGGAGAAATTACCCCCCTTGAGCTTGCCCCAACGCAGTTGATCTGCATCATGAGCATTCCTTATTTTCCTTCTGGCCAGCTCTGTTTGCAATGCTCTTACACTGTTGTCCTCCTCTTCTGGCTACTCTGTATCGTTGAAGATCCACTGTTTCCATGCTTGATTAGTATCGTTAGGTTTCCAGTAATGATTCACGGTTATCCTCCCTAGCTCCTGGTATCTTCTCTGAATGGTGAGGAAATCAGGGCTTTCGAGCTTAGGTAATTGCGAACAAAAAAAATAATTAAAAACTACTAAAATGTTGATTACTAAAAAAAAAAATAAAAAAAAATCTCATAAACCATAAAAGAATTTGGAAAATATATATATATATATAATTAAGTAAGTAAAAATAGAAAAAAAAAAAAAAAAACATTAACAAAATCTAGGGAAAAAATAAATAAATTAAAAAATTAAAAACAAAAATTAAGAACAAACTAGATTTAAAAAAAAAATAGAAAATTAACCAAAAAAAATAAAATATTAGTAAAATTAATATTAAAAACCTTTAAAAATAAACAAAAATAAACTCAAATTCAAATAAAAAAATAAAAAAATAAAAAACATTTACAGTTTATAAAGAAATATGTATTTTTTATTTAAAAAATAAATAAATAAATAAATATTAAACTTACATTTTCTATTTAAAAACAAAAAAACAAAAAAATTATTTTTTTATTTTTTGTTTTTTAAACAAAACGTTTTTTTATTTGAAAAAAAAAAAAAAAAATATTAAAAAATTTTAATTTTCTTTTTATTTAAAAAAAATCATTAATTTTTTTTTCTAAAACAAATTTAATTTTTTTATTTAAAATTTAAAACATTATAAAAAATAAAATAAAATTATATATATCTATATATATATATATATATATATAAAGAATTTATTTTTTTTTTTAACGATTTTTTCTTTCTTTTTTCTTAAAGAAAAAAGCGCCTGCCCGTGGTCCCTCCGCTCACTTGCCGCCCATGGTGGTGCGGCCCTCGGTGGAGGGCCTGAACGGAATCGCCCCTTTGCTTGCCCGCCGCCCGTGGTGCCGCGGCCCTAGGCGGAGGGCCTACGTGTGGTGCAGCCCTAGGTGGAGGGCCTGAACGGAATCGCCCCTCTGCTCGCCCGCCGCCCGTGGTGGTGCAGCCCTGGGCGGAGGGCTTGCGTGCAAGCCCTCCGCCCAGGGCCACACCACCACGGGCGGCGAGCGAGTGGAGGGGCCATGGACGGGCGGGCTTTTATTTAAAAAACAAAAATAAAGATTTCGTTTTAAAAAAAAATCAAATTTGTTTAATAATTTTTTAATTTTTAATAGAAAAAAATTGTTTAATTTTTTTTTTTTTTAATTAAAGAAAAAATAAAAAATAAAAAATATTGTTTAAAAAAAATGTTTAAATTTTTTTAAATTAAAAAAAAAAAAAAAAGAGAAAAAAAAAATAATAATTATTTTTTAATTTTTTTTGTTTTTAAATAAAAAATATAACCTTAATAAAAAAATATTTTTTATTTTATTTTATTTTTTCTTTAAATTAAAAATACGTATTTCTTTAAAACTTTAAATGTTTTTTAATTTATTTTTTTTTAACATGAAATATATGTTTTTTAATTTTTTAATTTTTTTTGAGTTTTTTTTTTTAAATGTTTTTAATATTAAATTAACTAGTTTTTTTTTTTTTCCTTTTTTTTTTTGGTCTCTTATATATATATATATATATATATATCTATATTATATTTGTTTTTTTTAAGTAATAAACATTTAGAAAAAGAACTTGAAAATTCATTAAGTAATCATAATTAAAAAAGAAAAAAGAAAAAAAGAGGACATAATAAATTTTAAAGTGTGAAAAATAAGTCCTCTAAAAAAAAGTATGCTGCGTCAAAACGTTTCAAAATCATCATGAAAATCACTAACACTTAAAAACAAATATTTATATTTGATACATAAGAAAATTTAAAGTGTCAAAAATATGCTCCCAAAAAAAAGAATTGTATTCTGCATCACCACTTTTTAAAATTGGGTCACGTTTTTACTACCCCTACGAAACGAGTAATTGTATCGGTTATTTAAAGTGCCTAAAACTATGCTCTAAAAAAAATATGTGTGTTTTGCATCGCCCCTTTTCAAAATCGGGTCAATTTTTTGCTATCTCTACGAAACAGGTAATAGTATCAGTTCATATTTCAAAGTTTACGTTGTTTTAGGATGCTTGCTACAATACCCATGAAGAAGATGTATCACTGTTATGTTCACCACTTTTGTTTGACCATCTGTTTGTGGATGAAAGGTTGTACTCTTTTTCAATTTGGTGTCTATGAATCCCCACAAGCTTGACCAAAAATTCCCAACAAAGCGAGAATCTTGATCACTAACAATGGATGTGAGAAATCCAAAATGCACCTAAACATTCTGAAAGAATAACTGAGCAGTTTGTTCAATTGTAACTTGCTTTTTACATGGCATCAAAATACACATTTTGCTTAACCTATCCACAACTACATACAAATAATCATGACCTCTTTTTGACAATGTAAGACCTCCTACAAAATCCATAGAAACACTCTCCCACGGTTGTGTAGGAACCGAAAGTGGTGTGTACAATCCTAACTTCCTATTACTAGGCTTACTGATTGCACATAATGAACATCCTTTAATAAAACGAGACACACTTTCAAGCATACGAGGCCAATAACAATACCTCTATAGATGTGCCATCGTCTTACTTACACTGAAATGACCAGTAATAAGAGAAGTGTGTGCCTATCTTATGATGTTAACTCTTTCTCCCTGTGGAATACAAATCTTGCCAAGATGGTATAGCAAGTTATCATGCAAATGATAATCCAATTCCTCTACTTGGTTACCTTGACTCAAGCTTGCATAAACATCTTGAAAGTCATTATCTGATGCATATTTCTCAATATAACTTTCATGTAAAACAAAATTATGCTTGAGTAAAGTAGCTGCACTAACAATAGGCCTAGAAAGCATATTGACAACTTTATTGTAGATACCTTTCTTATACCTAATTACCAAGTGGAATTTTTGAAGAAAACTCATCCATTGGAAGTGCCTTGATTATTGCAACTTTGATTGTGATTGCAGGTATTGCAATGGCTGATGATCAATATGAATGATCGTTTCCTTACCCATCAAGTAGTGTTTCCATTTTTTCACACTTTGCACCAATGCATACTTGTCATATGTAGGATAGTTAATCACTGCACAATTAAAAGTTTCTGAATGAAAATAGATAGGCTTACCATGTTGCATGAGGACTACACCCATAGCGTAGTCACTAGCATCAGTCTGAATCTCAAACGACTGTCTCAGGTTTGGAAGTGCAAGTACTAGAGTTGTATTGATCTTTTCCTTCAACGCATCAAAGGCCCTTTGATGTTTGCCTCCCCACTGAAAAAACTATTTCACGCTTGTCAACGCATGCAAAGGAGTTTCTATAAGAGAAAAATTAGCAATGAATTTCCTCTAATATTATATTGCTCCCAAAAAACTTCTTACCTCTGTAACTGTCTTGGGCCTTGGCCAATTCACAATGATGTCAACCTTGGAGGGATCTATTTTCATTCACCTCCTCCAACAATATGACCCAAGTAAACTAAAGAAGCTTTTCCAAACTCGCACTTTGACATCTTAAGATACAATTGCTATTTTTTCAAGATATCAAGTACTTTTCTTACATGCATGACATGTTCATCCCGAGATTTACTGAAAATTAAGATGTCATCTAAGTAGACTATGACAAACTCATCAAGAAATGGCCTCAATACATCATTCATCACACGCATGAATGTAGTGGGAGCATTACATAAACCAAATGACATAACTAGCCATTCAAACAAACCCTGTTTTGTTTTGAATGTTGTCTTCCAAATGTCTCCTTTAGCTATTCTAATTTGATGGTAGCCACTTCTTAAGTCCAACTTAGTAAAATACTTTGCATCTTTCAATTGATCAAGTAAATCATCTATTTTGGGCAGTGGGTAACGGTTCTTTACCGTAATTTTGTTCAATGCACGAAAGTCCACACACATGCACCATGTTCCATCCTTCTTTGGCACCAAGACAATAGGTGAACCACACGGCGAAGAAGATGGTTTGATGATCCCTTTATTCAACAACTCTTGAATTTGTTTCTTAATTTATGCACTTTCCATCACTGACATCCTGTACATGCCAATGTTAGGAAGAGGACAATCTTGCTGCAACTGTATCTCATGTTGGATTCCTCTCTTGGGAGGTAATCCCTTTGGTTCCTGAAACATCTCATCATATTGGTTAACTACGTCAACCAATTCAGATTTCAAATTTGAATCACAACCTTTAAAAGCTTCATTATCAACATCATTCCTGGGTTTGATCATTAGAAGCACAATTTTTTTGCTCGAATTCACTAGTATTTTCATCTGCCCTGTGTTAACAAGAAAAAAATTTGTTTTCTTGCTATGAGCTCTCATAATATATTTTACTCCATCTTTGAATAAATGATATTTATTTTCATGTCTATGGAAGATAGCTTTTCTGTCATAAAGGTACGGGCTGCCCAAAACTATGCCACAGATATCTAACGGCACAACGTCAAGCTCCACTTCATCTATGAAATTTGCAGTAATGGCAAATCTCAGTTTACACTTTTTAGTAACCTGCAATTGCCCATTGTCTCACACCCATCCCAGTGGATATGGTTTATGCTGTGGAACGGTTTCCAAGTTTAAACTTTTGACATTGTTTTCAAAGATAAGATTGGCTTGAGAGCCATTGTCAAACATTGTTTCAATCTTATTGTCTTTCGATATCACCCTTATGTGAAAAAGTTCTATTCTCCTCTTTTCATTTGGAGTTTCATTTTACGAGTCTGAAGAACTAATGCTGGCAATGGATTCTTTTCATTTTAACCCCATGGCTATGATTTTAGTTTCATCACCCGAATCGGATCCCAAATCTTGTTGAGTGGTTGCAGTTGTCTTTTGTTTTCCCTTGTTGTTGTTTTTCTTTGGTCTCATTTCGGGATGAAACTTCCAACAATGAGATTCATCGTGACCTTTTCTAGAACAATTTTTGCATGTAACTTTCTCTCCTTCTTTTTTGATAGACACATTTTTCTTTGCCTTCCCTTTGAAAGCCTTTTCCTTTCCTTTACTCTTAAATGGCTTTTTACTACCTTCTTCTAGAGTGCTTTTCCCTCTTGCCTCAAGATGAGTGGCCTGCACACACACATCATCTAGATTATTGGGATTAAACATTAAGATAGTATGCCTAAGGTAACTGTGTAAACCCCCTATGTACTTCAACAATGTATCCTGTGATTGCAAATCTACACCTAATATCAGAAACCTTTTTCTAAATTCTTGGGTGTAATCTTGCACATTTTGACCTTTAAGCTGTTTGAAATTCTGCCAATTCATGATGGCTTTCTGCATATAAGTTAGAGGGTAGAATTGGCTTTTGATTGTAGTAATGAAATCATTCCAAGAAATTGAGATCTTACCGTGTTTTTTAATCTCTTCTTGGGTCTTTGATTCCTACCATACTAGTGTTGCAACCTCCATTCTCAAGGAAGTTAATTGAATTTTTATGTCATCCTCTTGAAGGTTTTGAATCCTGCAATAGACCTCTAACTAATGAATCCAATTATCAAACTTCTATGCATTCACTTCACCATTATACATGGGCATGTCAAATTTAACATCAAGTTTTAAAAAAGGTGATTTATGAGTTCCTTTTGAAGTATGACGATGAGTATGAGTAAGGGTTGTGTTAGTGGAAGAGGGTGAAGATGCTTGTGAAGAAGAATATGGTGGAGAGGGTGGAGGATTGTCTCCATTTCCATTACCTCCTTTTCCATTACCTCCTCCCGAAGAGCCTTCTCTTTTGGGAGGTTTGGAACTTTCTCCTTGCAACTTGGTATTCCTCCCTTCATAGAGGACCTTCACCATCTTTGTCATGTCAAACAAAGCCTTTATGAAGGTCTTCTCATCTTCTATCATGTTTGCAGGTTCTCCTTCATGAGACATGATCTTTGGAGTCTCAACTACAACTTGAGGCTGAACTAGTGTTGGAGATTGTGGCAACCTTACTCTCCTTCCCCTTGACCCAACTTCAGGGCTTCCAACCAGCTTTCCTTCACCTCTTTTGAGTTTTAACCTTGTTAGCTTGACATAAAATTGCAAACAATTAAATCCTTCTTTCACAAAGAAAACCTAGTGCTCTGATACCAAATTGCTCTGATTTAGAATATTAGATTGCGGTGCTAAGATCCTCCTCATATTATAAACAAAATGCTTTCATTGTGCTTAATGATTCATGAATTTTGCAAGTGAAATGAAGATTTTTTATGTTAATTTTATCAGCAATTTAACATAAATAAGAAACTGAACAACAGCATAAACATGTACAGAACATCATCAAAAAAACATTACAACAAGCACATGATAAAGGAGTTCACCCCTCCTAGGCTACGTCTCCATAGCCCAGCTTCCAATGGCTTGGGCCTCTCTATTACGCTCGAAAGTGTAAAAAAAAAATGTGTTTAAAATTCTCAAATGGTTCTAAAACTTGCTCCAATCAGTCCAAAATGTCCAAAAATGGCTATCTAGCCTCTTTTTTCATCCAATTTGGTGAAAAACTAAAGAATTTATGACTTCTCCTTGTTTTCCCAATATTCGCTCCACAAATTTCCCCATTTCCAGCATGATCCTACAAATTAGCTCCAAAAAGTGCTAACTGAGTAAAAATTTCGCCGCACGACGGTCCATAATTTGTCGGCACTGACTGTCCCATCGTAAATCGCAATCGGTGGAAAACTAATGGTCTTATGGTCTGTGAATGCGGTGGGGCGATGTGTGATTGTGATATGGCAGACCCGACGGTACTATTAACTCTAACCCTTAGTCAAATCACATCCGGGATCCTTTTGCAAATCACAATCGCCGAAGAACCGACGAGTAACATAATACAAGACTCTTCCTATTGGGGCATGCGATTGCGATTATCGCATCGCAACCCGGGTACGTTGGGCGCTGATTTCTGCAATGCCTTCCCTTTTGCGAAGTGCGATTGCGATTTATTGCATCGCAACCTTGACCTTGCTTGGGGTTGATTCTTTAACACGACCTACCTGCGAAATGCGGGGACAATGGTGGCGTGCCACTTGGCGCTTCCCCATTCATTGAAGCACCTTGTGACATCATCTTTTCCTGCCATCTGTCCAAGTCAAACCTAAACTTTGACGTGCTCTAACTTCTTCATACGAGCTGGATTTCAAGTGTCGTTCACACTGTTGGAATCAAAATGAAGAGCTCTTCAATCTGAAGCTAAGTTTAACAAGATTCTAACACTTTGAGTTTTGAACCTAATTTTGAGCACCTGATCATCAACATTGTTGTATGTTATGATCTATGTCATTCTAAGCCACAATATCTCAGCAGTTCAACCACACCAACATGCCACATCACTTAATACCTGGTGCCACTTCGACTTGCCATCCAATATGCCACATTTTTTTATGAATTATTTTACAAAAAATCAATTATTTATCTAAAAATCAATTAGTTCTATAATGATTTTGAGTTTTTATATTTTAATTAATGTGTTTTTATATAATGATTCCATTAACAATTCATACATCTTGCAAATTACATCTCTATTGATTGTAGCAATGTAAATCATTCCACGTATTAATTAATTCACAATGCAACATTTTACAACATTGGACAATGTAATGTAATTGGAAACCATTTTTATTATATATGAATAAGAGACTCATCATCAAACAATATGGGACATTATAAAGGTCCAAAATAATCAAAATGCAGCCAATATAATTGTTGCTCTTATTTGCAACCTATTGGCGTCAAATTAGGACAATATGTTCAAGACATTAAACAAAAGATCGATATGTGATTGTTACACTTATTTGTAAGATGTCCTTGTGTAATTGGGACAATATGTTGAGTACATTAAACAAAATACTTGATTTTCACAGACAAATATTCCAAAGCTTATGACTTGCAATGACATTCAATTATATTGATTTTCTTTCATCACTTTAATTGTTGTCATCACTCGCATTACATGCATGCCTCATTTTTCATCACTCACAAGAAACATTTTGTACTTGGGTTATTTAACCTAGTGTTTTGTTGATTGTCTTGTGCTTGATGTTCCATCTCTTGATTTTCCATCTACAAACATATAAATAAAGTGTATTGAGGATATCTACATTTATATATTAGAATATACATGATTGCATAAATCTTAAAGCAGGAGGCAGGAAAAAAGATCTTTTTGCAATTTGAGCTAGGGTTGAAGTTAGGGTTGTATCATTGGGTACCATGGCGGGACACGCAGGGGGGAGTGTCGCTCCCTCCTACAGTCAAATAGTGGTAGACAGAAGCAAGGATATTGGAACGCATCGTTTCAAGAAACCTATGGAGATGGCAATAGAGGCTATTAACATGGAAAAACTGGGAAAAAACAGACCTCATGAACAGGAAGGGGATCAACAGGAAGCCAATAGAGAGAAGAGGATAGGGGGAAACAATCAAAAAACTGCTTCCATGAGCACAACTGGGGTTTGCAAACCCAAGTCGACCATAATTCCTCAGGTCATTTTAAGCGACCGAGCGCTACAAACGCACAAAGATCACATGATGCAATATGTGGTTATATGCAAATTCATGGGGATATGGCCGATGGAGAAGGCGCTGCACATATGGATAAGGAACCACTGGAAACCCAAGGGTGAAATAAACCTTCACCTGGGATCCAAGGGCTTCTTCACGGTGGTTTTCACAAGCCTAGAGGACAAAGATAGAGTGTTTGAAGGAGGACCTTATTTCTACGCTGCTGCAGGCCTCTACATGCGACCATGGATGATGAACTTTGTCCCAGAACATGAAACATTCACATCGGTACCGGTATGGATTAGACTCTACTCCCTTCCTCTGGATTATTGGTTTCCAGAGTCTCTGAAGACAATAGGCAACAAACTGGGGCATTTTATAAAGATCTCAGATGCGACTCTGAAAGGAAAATATACCTCCTTCACCCGGATATGTGTGGAAATGGACTTATCTGGGGCACTTCCAGACGCGATCATTTTAGAAGTGTATGACGAAGAATGGGTGTAGGCAGTGGACTATGAACATGTCCCTTTTAGGTGTCGTAAATGCCATGAACATGGACATCTATACAGAGACTGCCCAACAAACAAAATGGAAAGAAATGTCAAAATCACAACAGATAAAAATCCTGAGGGTTTCACCAAGGTCGGGGGCAAAGGGAAAGGTGGGAAGCGGCAACAAAAGAAGATTGATGAGGATAGACAACCGAGCCAAAATGGTTTCAAGATCCTAGAAGAAGAAGTTGGAAACAAAGGAACAAACCAGGAATCGGAGATCACTCCTACTGAGAAGGAAAGGGATGCAAGCATGGAAAACATGACAGAGAACAACCAGAAAAAGGAGGATCTGCCAAGCAGTATGGAGATAAGTAGGGACCATGAGATGACACCAAGTGAGGCTGGAACGGAGGACCATGAACTGCAGGAGATTCTAGAAAGGGAGAATTTAGATCTAGAGAAGTTTCTGGAACAAGGTATCACCAAAGGAGTGGATTCCCTGCCAAAAGAGGATTTTGATAGGGTTCAACAACTCTTCCTCTGGAGATCACAATCGAAGGGCTCTGGAGTCAAAATAAATCATGAAAGCCAGGAGCATAAGGGGGTCAAAATGATGGAGGACTCGTAGATACAATCTCCCAAGAACCTGGGTAGGAAGAGAGGAAGAAAAAGATAGAATGAGCTACTGAACGAATGTGGGAAACTCATGATTAACTCAGGTAAGATGAGAGATCTCACTAGTTATTCCTTTACAAATATTTCTTAATGAAGCTTACAACCTGGAACATTAGAGGTATAGGAAGTAGAAGGAAACAAAGAAATCTTAGCAGTAGAATAAAAGAAGAAAAACCAGATATGGTTTTTATTCAGGAAACAAAATGCTCGATGGACAAGATCAGAGAAATACATAACAAATGGTTAATCAAGTATGAGTATCTAGAGGTCAAAGCAAAAAACTCGGCGGGGGGGATTCTTACGCTCTGGGATCCCTAGAAATTTGGAATCCTGGATGCTGAAGCGTCCAGGAACTATCTTTCATTGGTGTGTCAACCTTTAGGGGATCAGGAGAGTTACATGATCACAAACGTCTACGGGCCTCAAAAGAAAGAAGACAAGCTCAAGCTTCTCACAGCCCTTGAGGAGCTAAGAGCGAGACACCCTGATGTGCCTTGGATTGTTGCAAGAGATTTCAATATGATCAGATCTCTTACAGAGAAAAAAGGGGGTATCAGACAACTAGGCAGAGACTCCATTGCCTTCCAAAACTTCATAATGAACATGGGGTTAGTGGACACTAAAGCCTTAAATGGCACCTTTACCTGGAACAATAAGAGAGGAGGGGCTTCTCAAGTCGCCTCTAAGCTGGATAGATTTCTCATCTTAGAGGACCTCTTTTTGTCAGGCCCTACCATGTCAACTTCTATCCTTCCTCTTGGAGGCTCGGACCATTGGCATGTACAGCTTGAGGCCAATTTTATGGGCACACCTACAAAATAGACCTTTTAGGTTTGAAAATGCATGGCTCTCTCACCCTGAATTCACCAACAATATTGACACATGGTGGAGGGAGGATCTGAACATTCAAGGCACTAAAATGTTCTTGCTCCAGCAGAGATTCAAACACATCAAATCCAAGCTTAAAGATTGGAATAGAAAGGAGGGTAGTGTTTTCAAAGCCAAGAAAGAAGTTGAGCAAAAACTCCAGGAGATCAATCAGATCATCATCACAGATGGTTTCACTGAGGAGTGGGAAAATCTAGCTGATTCTCTATAGAAAGAATGGGAATATAGATGCATGCAAGAGGAGATTTTTTGGAGACATAAATCGAGGGTGTAGTGGGTTAGAGAGGGAGAAAGAAACACAAAGTTCTTTCATAAATCTACCATAGATCACAGGGCACACAACAGAATCACAAAACTCAAGGATTCTCAAGGGATAGAGCTCGTCTCTCACAAAGAAATGGAATTTGTCCTTGTTCAACACTTCCTCAACATAGCAGAGGAGCCTCTAGTCGATAGATCTAGGTTCATCAGTAATTTCACAAAGTACATCCCTCAGTTGGTCACCAGAGAAGACAACCACAATCTTAACAGGCTAGTGTCAAAAGAGGAGGTCAGTGATGTGATCAATGAAATGCAAAATGGAAAAGCTCCAGGCCCGGATGGTTTCAATGTGGACTTCTTCAAAGCCTATTGGAGAACAGTCAAACATGATATCCTTGAGGTGGTGGAAGACTCAAGAAGATCCAAATCGGTTTTGAAGGCTCTTAATGCCTCCTTCATAGCTTTAATCCCAAAACAGGAAAAATCCATGACTCCGGATGGTTTCAGACCCATAGCTTTATGTAATGTGGTGTACAAAATTATTTCCAAAGTTATTGCCAACAGACTCAAGCCCCTTCTTCCAGCTCTTGTCTCAGAGGAGCAAACTGGCTATGTGGAGGGAAGACAGATTCTCAATAACATCATCCAAGCTCACGAGGTGGTACACTCTCTCAAAAGCAATAAACAAGCTGGTATGATCATTCAGCTAGACCTAGCAAAAGCTTACAATAAGCTAAGTTGGTCTTATATAAAGGCAATACTAAGAGCTTATGGCTTCGACCATAATTGGATAAGATGGGTTATGGCACTAATATCCACAACTAGTTTTTCCATCTTGCTTAATGGTGCTCCTTCAAGAACCTTCATGCCCTCTAGAGGTCTCAGACAAGGGGATCCGCTCTCTCCCTTCCTCTTTGTTCTTATGATGGAAGGGCTAGGCAGAGTGATCAAAACAACAAATGCTGAAGGAAGAATCCAGGGTCTCAAACTTACCCTGGATGGAGCAGCAAATACTCACCAACAATTTGTGGATGACACGATGTTGCAGGGTATACCCACAGTCAGGGAAGCCAGAGTGATCAAACAAATCTTAAACGACTTTGCTATGGCGGCTGGCACAGAGGTAAGCCTCAACAAATCAAAAGTTTTCTTCTTTAACACTGACATTGCTATTTAGAGGAACATCACCAGAATTCTTGGGTTTCAAAGGGACCAGTTACCTTCCAAGTACCTGGGAATGCCTCTTACAGACAAACCTCTAAGCAAGGGAGTGTGGGAGCCGATAATGAATAAGCTTCAGGACAAGATCAGGAAATGGACATGCAGGTCTTTAAATTTGGCGGGACGCCTTGTGCTCACACAGGCTGTCTTGCAGGCTATTCCCTTTTTCATGTTCTCAGCTCTTCTAACTCCTAAAGGAGTTATGCAATAGATCAAGAGCATTCAAAGGGATTTTCTATGGGGCAGAGGGGAAGAGAAAAAGAAATGGGCTTTAGTAGCTTGGGACAAGATCTGCAAACCCAAGTCCCATGGTGGTTTGGGGCTTCATGACCCTGAAACCCTCAGTAGAGTTTCAGGAGCTAAACTTTGGTGGAGGTGGCTCAAGGAATCGGCAACCCCTTGGGCCAAGCTCTGGAAACAAAAATATGCAAAAAATTGGCAGGAGAGGGACCACATCTGAATGTCAGGGTGCATTAAGGGCTCCCACATTTGGAATCTTGCTTGGGAGAATAGAGGTATTGTCCAGCAGCATAGTTTCTGGGAGATCCGAGCTAGGAACCTGGCACGATTTTGGGAGGATAATTGGCAACAAGAACCCAATTTGTTTAAGGACGAATTAGCCGCTCTCAAAAATGATACTGACAACAAAGGTTTACTTATGGTAAGTGACTTCTAGGATCAGGTAAGGAACAATGGTAAATGGAGAATTTGGAAGGATTTAGGCCACAGTGAAGATAGCCCTTTGAAGGCCCAGGTAGATTCTCTTGCTCGAGATTTGGAGCAAAGGAATATTTTGGTGTCCTCCTTGTCTGACCAACTAAGATGGGGAAGGAACACCAAAGGAAACTTTAACCTCAAAGAAGCTAAAAGAATAATCATAGGGTTTAACGACCAAAACCCTGATTAGGTATGGAAGAACCTTTGGCAGAACCCTCACTGGATGAAAATAAAGTTGTTCATTTGGCTTGTTCAACAAAAGAAAATTCTAACTTGGGAGAATCTGCTAAAAAGGGGTTTTGTCGGCCCATCCAAATGCCCTCTATGTGGCTCACAAGAGGAGACGATGAATCACCTACTCAACCTCTACCCTTTCACCTCCACCGTGTGGGATTGGGTGGCTTCAGTCTTTAGGCATACTGATCGGGACAGACTTAGCATCACCAACACTTTGAAGAATTGGAGGAAAAACTTCTCAGGCAATGAAATCGTCAATAAAGCTTGGACTCTGATTCCAGGCTTTGTCATCTGGGATGTTTGGAAAGAACGCAATGGTAGGATTTTCAAAAGCAAGACAAGCACGCCCCAACACATAATTGCACAAATTCTATGACAGCTCAAAGAAACAGTCAGAGGTTTGTTGTGGAAACTTCCGGAGAATCCTCCTCTACCCTAGGAAGCTTGTATTCTACTATAGTTGGGTCTCCAGTCAATAGTCCCACAGGGCATAAACAAGGGTGTGAGCCAAACAAATGCAAGTATGGATATTTGGAAGCCTCCTCCACAAGGCTTCTTAAAATTCAATATAGACAGAGCATCCAAGGGCAACCTAGGGTTAGCTGGTTTTGGGGGTGTTACAAGAGATGAGCAGGGACGCATAAAGGAGATCTTTCATAGTCACTTGGGGAAAGCCACTAATAACATGGCGGAACTCATGGCCTTAGAGCAATGCCTGGAAACCCTGGTGAATTTAAATTCACACAATGTCATCATTGAAGCAGATTCAGAATTGATTATCAAAGCGGCCAAGAAAATGTGCAATGGAACGGCACTAGAAAAAGTGTCGAAACATTGGAGGCTATCGCAGGTCTTTCACTGTATTCACACCCACCTGCAAACCTTAAGAACTATCAACTTTGTCCATGTGAAAAGAAAAGCAAATATGTTGGCTGATCGTCTGGTGAATGAAGGAGTGATTAGTAAGGGAAGTGGTACTCGACATGTTTGGGAGTCGATACCCCCAGGCAAACTGTGTGATGATTGTCTCTGTCAGGCTGCCAAAGATATGGAACACTTCCAGACCTTCAACAGAGAGAAGGAGGAAGACTAGCGAAAGGCAAGAAGAGCGGAGGTCCTTGGGCTACGGTCTCTCCCAATCAGTAAAACTCAAGGAAAAGAAGATCGAAGAAGTGAAGTGGTTATATAGTTCCTGGTGGAACAGAGGTCGTGGGTTGTTCTGGATGAGCTACTTCAGGAGGGTTTCAAAATGAATAGCGGATCTCAGTCTAAACACGGGAGGATCAGGAACAAAGGAAATGATCTGGAATGATCGGGAACAATGGATCGACAGGATGGACTGATGGTGCTCAGGAGAACTGTGGGAGTAAAATGTTGCTTAACCCATTCGTCAGTTGAATGGTCACAGTCCACAGGTTCTTTTGGCCTCAGTCATCCGATGGATTTCGGGCCAGAAAGAGATCAAACGTTAACCACCTGGACGGACCCGAAATCCTATAGGTTGAGGAGCTCTAATCCTTTTTGGGTCCGGATTTGTGTTATTCATCGTGCTAGTGTTCAGGCCGAAATCATGGTGGACTGTTGGATTGAATAGACTTTGATTGACGGTGCCGATTCTCTGCACAGCTCTTTTGATCGTAGGATTTGTGGACCATCGGATGGGAAGTTTGTTTCGATGGTGGGGATTGTGCATTCAGGTTCGGGCTTGGGGAGCGGTCCGGAGAAGATTGATTGGCGCGATTTTGGTATTTTTTGAAGTCCGTTGGTCTTCGCAGTTTGTATGAGAAACTAGTGAATAGAAAGGAACTTGTTCCTTAGTCTTGTGTTGTAGAATTGATGTAACCCCGCGAAATATTGTAACCTCGTGAGATATTGTTTGATCTTGGGTTTTGTAAACCTTGTTAATGGTAAACCAACAACGGGCTTGTCTTGTGATGGTAAACTAGCAACGGGCTTGTCTTTGCACGGGTAAAGATGTGTATCATATGTATTACACTTTTATGGTTAATAGAAGGTTCCACTCTTACTTGACCAAAAAAAAAAAAAAAAAACTCTCAAAGCATACGAGTGCAACGAGTCCCTCGCAAATAACAAGCAATCTTTCAAAGCCATTATTTATGCCTATCTAAAAAATAATTGTCTAGTGGCTCCACTCAATACATTGTTTCTCGTAGATATAATTAATATAAAGGTTTCTTATATGTTGTTCCATTAATTATGAAATGAGAGAAATTAAACACATAGCTATTTAGAAATTCTACAATTAACCCTTAATACTTCAACATATACTCATAACCCATGCTTAACTCAATATTAATCAATTCTTCAATTGACTCTTCTTTATATGTTAGTGCCTATTAAAATATCAAATTCATGAACAAGTGTATGCATTGAATGGGTTCCATTTTGTTTTCTTTTATATAGCAAAATAATTGAAAAATAGCATTTCATGCAATATATATATATATATATAAGTCAAGTTTGGTATTACATTCAAAATTCAAAGTACATCACTAATAATCACATAGTCCAAACTATTATTGGCCTCAACATACAACGAAGGAAATTATATTTGTTGACTGGTGATTTAAAATATTTATTATCAAAATAAAGTAATTGTAGCCAATCATAACAATATCTATCCACCACTAGGTTGCATGATAATACAAACTAACTACAAAGCAACATAATTTGAAATTGATAATTGGAAACAACCATAGAAGTCATGTGTAGTTGTACCAACTGTAGTAGGAGGCTTAAGCTCACATTGGAGATGGCTTTCCAGGTTTGCTAGGCAAGCATCCAATCACTCCAAACAGGGACACTTGTAACGCTACATGATATAGTTCTCATTTAAGGAAGAAGTAATGTCATTTTGATCCTCATGCTTATCATTCAGAACTCTACCTAAAAGAGTATTGATTTGCCAATGGAGGGTAATAAAATGCAGGTGTTCCCTTGGTGTGACCAGGGTCAAGAACCCAGTTAGAAACCTCCTCAAGAATTTCAGAATCTGGGTAATTCCTATTGATCATTAATTACATAAGTTTCCAACTAATGGATCTCCTCATGAATTCCTAGATAATTCACTAAGTGAAAAATAACAACGCTTCTTGTGTCTGGGCCTCAGTACACATCCGACCTTGTTGACTGCATCCTCCCCCACCCATGTGATTGTGCATCTTATGATGTGGCATTGAATACTAGTTAGATAAAAAATAGACAAGAAACCAGAGCCCCATCCAACTCATCCAGAGAGAACTAAGACCAACCTAGTTAGAATTGATTGAGTCCATCCACTACAGGACCAATAGACCCATCTGAACGACCTAAAGTAAATGGATCAATACACCTCTAACTAAGAGACACACTACTAAGAAATCACCTCAAAAAACCAGAGAGACACAAGATGCAAGACACAGGGGATGGAAAACCACATAATAAAGAGACAACAAACTTAGGCTGAACCAACTCAGAAGGAGATGGGAAAAATACTAGGAGCAAGAGACACATAGGAGCCACCAAAAGCTATGAATACTTGAGGCTTAAATTGCATAACATCTTCATATAAATAAAAGAGGATGACCATAATTTGGCTTCACACAAACATAAAAAATATAACTAGAGTCAAAGGGTAGAAGAGGAATCAATACCCTGAGTTTGCTTCCCCAATTTGTCGAATCCAATAATAATTCTCACTTAGGCCACTAAGTAGTGATGTCAACCTCCTCCTTCTTCAATTTCAATAGTATCCATGAAGTCACAAAATGCCAAGACACAAAAGCTCCAGTTCCTAGTTGTAAATCTCCATCCAGTATCCTAATCAATTGGAGTGAGCAACCACGTTTGGAAGGGGGATTATCAGACATGCATGCATGGTCCACTGCCACTAAAGTGCCATAGGAACATGACCCTTGCTCTCTAGAACCCCAAAAATCACTCCATATTACAACCAACTTATCACCAAATGCATATTCCTTTGTGTTGAGCAAACGAAAGTTAATTCCACCAACAATGGGGGAGGTGTCTGAATAGGGCATAAATTCCATATGCATTCCCAAAATGTAGCAAGACTAAGATCATGCGGGAGACGAACCATCTCGAAATATCAAGTAATGTTTCACATGCTTGGTGCATGGGAGGGGCATGCCACACCACCGCCCCTCTTAATTGCAGTAGGATGTGGCAAGGTGGCAGGTGCCCCTCCCAACCTCCATTGACACGTTTCCATTCACCCTAATCAAGGGGACATTTGATGCGATAATTAAATTCAATGTACATAAAAGAATATATACCTCTGATGCATGTTGTTGTTGGAATGATTCATCCTGCAATGAAATTATATTCATTTCTTTTACCATCTCGTTGTACACTTTTTTGGATATCCTCTTTGGAATTTATGTTTATTCCCCTTTCTCCTTAGGAATTTTCATATGTTTTATGGAAAAAAAATGAAAAACATAATTTTTTCCTAAATTAACATGAAAAAAATAGTAATTTTTGGGACATACAATATATTTTTTTAATTTTTTTTAATCCAGTAATGATACCTTTTAAATGATTCTTTTCATTATTGTAAGTATTTTCTATTTCAAATCTCACAACTAGCATTAACCATTGCTTCAAAAATGCTTCCTATAGTTTAAATATACTCTGGTTCTTGAAGTCATTGGATTGGTTTGTGTATTATAAGCTTCCTATAGTTTAAATATACCCTGGTTCTTTACATTATATCCCTCATAGTCCTATAAAAATCCCCAGGCTCCCTCTCATTAACTTCTAGCACCATTATGGATGAATGAAGAGCCAACTCATCATCATTTATATAATTTGTAATTTTTATCTTCTTAGGATGATATCCCGCTCTCTCAATATTGTTCCCTATAGAACACCAAAAAATATGAAATCGAGTGCTTAAAACATGTTAGTAATTAACGTCGTGAAATTCATTTTTAGTAAAAGGTGCTAAAAGTCTATTGCTCATTACCTTCTGATTGTCCTACTTATTCCTCCTGCTGCAACATTTCCATGAATATATCATGCTCTTTAGTACTTAGATTGCAAATAATCTTATCTATTTTCGTAAAGTTTTTGCTCTGCGTGGCATGTATTAACCAATACACATCACTAATTTGAACCTATAAATAATTCCAATATATTATTTTTTAATAAAACTTTATAAACTTACCTTGCTCTCTTGTTGGGATGAGCTATGATTGTGCTTTTTTAATAAGTTATTTCCTTTGAACTCTTACTGGCCATATGTTATTAAAAAAATATAAGAATCATTAGATACATAAATTATGAAATATTGTTTTACAAAAAGAATAATGGTGTGTATCATAAATAATTATTCACTGGTATGATATACATATGTATATGCACTAATATATGCAACAATGTTATTGCAAATCTAAAAAAGTTATGTTTGAATATTATTATATTCAATCAATATTTTTTAAAACAAAATATGGACATGAGACTCATTATTGTTATTATGTAATGATGAATCCACAAACAAATCTAGAACCATAAAATTTTCGACATTAAAACGTGTTGCGGTTATCGGTGCCATTAGCCATACAAAATGCATCAATGAGCTATTATTTTGATGGTTGTATAGGAAATTTGTTATAGAAGCAAGTGAGGTGAAGAAACAGTTGCAACAACTAATGGAAGAGGGTGTCATTCGAATAAGTACATCACCATGTGGATTACCCATCATCATTATGCCAAAGAAGGATGGGATTTGTAGATGCGTTAGAGAAAATTTCAGCCTAAAATTGGCCTCCTAAGGAAAAATAATAAAGTAATAGTTAAAATAATAATAAAGAGTTATGAATTTTGGAGGGAAAAGAAGAAAACTACCTTTTCTAATTGTATTTTTGGCTCATCTCCTTGTAGATTCACTCAAATTTCAAGTGTAGACACTCGTTGGATGCGGAATTAAATTACACATCCAATGAGTACCCATTATGCATACTTTCGAGAAGACCCACATTGATAAAAATTGAAGATACATTAAAAATGTGTGGTCAACACACTCTTTTTAATGTATCTTGAATTTTTATCAATGTGGGTCTTCTCAAAAGTATGCATAATGGGTATTGGTTGCATGTGGAATTTGATTATGCATCTAGTGAGTGTTTACACCTGAAATTTGAGTGAACCTATAAGGGGATAAGCCAAAAATACAATTAAAAAAAAATTAGTTTTTCATATTTTCCCTCCAAAATATTTACTTGTATCTCTTTTTTAAATTTAAAAGATTCTAATTAGTTTACATATTATGACATGGAATTTACAAGAAAAATTCATGGGCACTTTTAGGCTAAAATTTCCTCTAATGTGTATAGATTACATGGCGTTCAACAAGATCACCCTCAAGAATAGGTACCCCTTCCCAGGATAAATGATCCATTGGATCAGTTACAACAAGTAAAATACTTCACCAAGCTAGACTTAAAGTTTGGATATCACCAAGTTCGAGTTAGAGAAAAAGATACCTGGAAGACCACCTTCAAAACCAAGAAAGGTTTGTATGAGTGGTTAGTCATGCCATTTGGCCTATGCAATGCACCAACTACATTTATGAGATTAATGAATGATGTATTGCACCCTTTTATAGATTCATTTGTTATTGTCTATTTGGATGATATACTGGTATATAGTGCTACCTAGGAGGAGCACATCTCACATTTGATGCAAGTGTTGGAGACATTAAAGAAGCACCAACTACTAGCAAATCTCAAGAAGTGTGAGTTTGCACAACAATCTTTGGTGTATCTGGGGTATGTGATAGGTGGAGGAGAGTTGAAGATAAATCCTGCCAAGATGGAGGCCATCATGAAATGGCTGGTGCCTACTAATGTTTCTGAGGTTAGAAGTTTCATTGGGGTAGCACAATACTTGAGGAAATTCATAGCCTCATTTTCGGCAGCAGCAGAACCACTCCATGCTATAACAACAAGTGGTAAGATTTTCCAGTGGGGAAAGGGACAACAGAGAGCCTTTGAGGAGCTAAAGATGAATATCAATCAAGCACTAGTTTTGGCATTATCAACTTGCAACAACCCTTTGAAGTGGAGACAAATGCAAGGGGATATGTTATGGGAGTAGTCTTGATGCAGGGAGGAAGGTCGGTATGCTTGCATTTTGAAGTATTTCATGGGGCAGTTCTTAAATACTCTACCTATGACAAGGAGCTTTATGCCCTAGTGTAAGTTGTGAAAAAAATAAGCATTATCTAATGGGAAAGGAAATAGTAATCCACACAAAACGTTGACTTTTATAGTACTTGTAGGCCAAGATTAAGTTAAAACAGGCCAAGCATTACAAGTGGATGGGGTTTCTACAACAGTTTCATTAGGTTATCAAGTACAAGAAGGGCAACACAAACAAGTTTCCCGACATGCTCTCAAGGCCAACCACATTAAAGATCACAACTTTGGGGACTCTTATACACATGAAGCCATTCATCCATGATGCATATAAAGAGAGATATTCAAAGGATGAATACTTCAAGGAGGCGTTTCAACAATTGTAGAGACAGAATCGTGCATGATGGTAACAACACCATTTACTACCATCTCTATAATGGGTTACTCTACAAGTTGGACAAGCTATGTGTTCCTAAAGGTGAGAGATTGTAGCTGATTAGAGAGGCTCACACCTCCAATGTTGCAGGAAACTTTGGTGTAGCGAAGACCATGGTCAACTCACAAAGGTATGTGTATTGGCCTAAGATGCAAGAACAAGTAGCTAGGTTCATTAAAGGATGCATGATTTGTAGTACTAGAAAGCCTAGCAACAAGAAATAGGGTCTATATAATCCCTCACATGTACCCACTCGCCCTTGGGAGAGCATTTCCATGGACTTTGTGGAAGGTTTAAAAACAACCAAGAAGGGAAATGAATACATGTTCATAATAGTTGACAGGTTCAGCATGATGTGTGTTTTGATGCCCTGTAAAAATACCATCGGTGGGCAAGAAGCAACAAACTTGTTCTTTGGAAAGGTTTAAGTGCACTTTTGGAATTTGAGCATTGTTTCAAAGAGGGACACACGATTTCTTATTTCATTTTTTACTACATTATGGGAGAAGATGGACACAAAGTTGAAGAGATTCTATAACATACCATCCACGAATAGATGGGTAGACAAAAGTAGTCAACAAGACTTTGGTGCAAATTTTGAGGGGATACAACTAGAAGAATCCAAAGATGTAGGATGAAAATCTGTTATATATACAACATTCTTGCAACAGAGCATTCCACACATCTACTAGAAATTCCCCATTTGAAACTTGTTTTGGGGATTTTTTGCCTTCACGTTTAGACATTGCATATGGGAAACAAGAAGTGAGGGAAGATATTACAGGAGACGTCTCAAGGGCTAAAAAATTTATAGATAAGATCGAGCAAATCCATATACAGGTATAAGAGACATTGCAAAAGTCATATGAGAAATATAAGGCCAAGCATGATAAACATATAATAGATAATTTGTTCAAGGTGGGAGACAGAGTATGACTGCAGTTGAACAAGGAGAGGCTACAAGGTTTTGGTAAGAAAATCAAGGGGCATAGGTTTTGCTTTGTGGATGTTCAAACATAAGCCATTATTTTGTTTGATTCATTAATACACACAACAATATGTTTGTTATACTAAGAAGCACTAGGGTGTTAAAACATTATTTAATACATCGATAATTTTTTATGTGCCAATTGAAATTGTGTTTGAATTATATTATTTAGTTTGCCAAACTTTCTTTTGAGAATTTATTAAGTATTGATAATGGATTTGGCTCAAACATAAGGAAAAAAATTACAATATCAAATAGCCAATTCTTTAAATTCTAGTTCATTTCTTATTGTTGCAACTCCAAGTTTGTTGAAGAAAGTGTAACTAGGTTCGGTATTTACAAATGTAATTTTTATCTTTGTACTTGTCAAGAAAAATAAATATTATTTTTGTAAATTACAAGAATGAGTTTCTTGCTCATTCCATAGCTCTAGGAAAGTCAAAGAGTCAAAGACATGTGTAAAGATCTCTTCTTGAGCACATATATAATGTATATGAGTCAACCTAGTGTTTAGAACAACTCTCCAAGACAAGCACAATCCTCTTGAAGAAGGAAGCAAGAAAAACAATCATGTCGACCTGCAAAAATGAATTAAATAGCTAAAATAAGTCATGTCGGCTCACATATAAAGACACACCTCTTCGTTGGTTCATGTCGGCTTAATATGGAGGGTGAACCACTAAATATACCCTGTCGGGGTCGCCACAGAAAAGACAATTTGGATACCTCTAAAACTTCGGATGGTGCAGGAATCTCAGTCAACCACAGGAGTATAGGAACTAAGATTTCTCTGAGTTTTCAGATGGGTAAAAAGGTCTAAAATTTGCAATATAGGGAGACACAATTTTTGATGCCACGGTAAGGAAGATTTGAAGTTTGTCTCTAGTACAAATCTTGGATTCATATTGTATTTATAGGGCAGTTTTAGGGAACATTTCAGATATCACTTCAGTGGACTGTCCTGCAGTAGCACACAGTCTCGACATATATATATGATGAAGAGGATCCCTGTATAGCACACACAGTCTCAGTTATCCAACAGTGACACTCTGTCTTGGCATGCATTTTGGATGATGGTCCTCGTAATCTTAGTCATGATCTCAGCATAAAGATAGTCATAATGCTAAGGGAGACATAGATACAATGATGAATATCTAAGTGAAGGAGCAACTATGGTGTAGCAACAATGATCTCTTTGTTATGGTGAATTCCTCAATGAAGGTGCAACAATGGTGTTGCAGTAGTAATGAAGATCTCAGTGGTGCAGTAGTGATGGCCTCAGTGGTGCAGCAATGATGATGATCTCAACAGTGACAAAGAAGAGGATTGGGGTCTTGGTCTTGGAGTGGCATAGTAAGTCAAGGGTCATGGTCTTGGTGTTCGTCAATTGGAATCTCTATAAGAAGAATTATGTGTAGGTTTTCCTCTCCAAGAGGGAGAGGTTTTGGCCCTAGCAGAATGCCAACATCTTGTGTTCTTGTCTCTTTGTTCTTTGGTAGCTATTTGATGAAATAAGAAACACACACTCTAATAATATCAAAGAGAAGATTGTGCTAATAAGAAAATTAAAATGCCTCACAAATAGTTATCAAGTCAAGAAGAATCTCATTAACTACATGTGCCCTAGATTCTTCAATGTGGTATTAGAGCTAAGGTGTTGAAGTCAAAGGAAGGGTAGCAAAAAGAGACATACAAGGATCATTTTTCATGAAAGGGAATCAAAGCAAGTTATAGGGCTCTAAAAAAATCGTAGGATCTGCCTATAACAACAATCTACATCAGCAAGGGTTTTTTCCTATACAATCAAGGAGACAATCTACAACAGTAAGAGCCTTTATGTTCACAGTCATCATCAAAAGGTCTCCAAGGCACTAATCAAATTGTTTACAAAGTAAGGAAGCTCAAAGGCCTGAAAAATGAAGATTACATCATCTCGAAAAAGGTCAAAGTCCTAGAACCAGTCTTGATCTAACTATAAAAGACGACAATAAGGCATGGACATATTCAAAGGATTGTCCTCGTACCCTAGAAGAAGACCATCCGAGGAAGCAACAAACCATCCTCATCAAAAGAGAGCAACCGTGTCTATTGAAAGGCTTTCTCACTTAAAAGAAGATCGTCTAAGAAGAAGCCTCATACATCTTCTTCATCAACATGATCTAGATAAAGATTTTATCTTCACATGACAAGTATCTTTTCATTCTATAATTAAGTTTGGATAAATGATTTCATGATTGCAAGGACATCTATAGGTTGGATGGGTCATCAAGATTCCTTGCATGAAGGAGATAGTCATATTCCTCTAAGAAGTTGAAGACATTAAACATATCAATAGGTCTCCTTTGAATTTATGGAAAGGGATGCTTATGAAATATCCCCTCACATAGCAATATTGGAGACATCAAAGTGATGTAGATGATAAACTCATTCTCTGAAGGTGAAATTGTTGAATTTTGGTAGCATCGGATGTGCTCTAGCCATGAAAATTGGTGGAAAAGCTAAGGCACATGAGATCTCCAAGACCCAGAAATCGGTTGGAGAAATTCCACCCGGATGAAGAGATATTAAAATAATTAATATTTTTAATGGGGTTCCTAAGTCTAAACTTAGGAAAATTAAAATATTAATGTGTATTAATATAATATGGGTGAGAAAGTTCTAAATAATGAGGATCAAGCCAGATCTAATCTTAGCCGTTGATTAGGGACTTAAACTCGGTTTTTGAATCGTCAACGGGAAAAGTATAAGAGGAGGCTTGAGGGTTAGTTGGAGACAGACCAAGAGAGATCAGTCAGTTGGATTTTCTCGGGCAAGGTTTGCTGAGGAAATCGAGCAAGTGATCAATTGCAGCGAGGGGCAGAGAATACATATTAGAGAGCCAGAGAAAGTGTCAGAGAGATAGCGCAAAGCTAAGGAGGGCTGACGCAGAGGCTGAGAGGCCAATGCAGAGGATGCAGAAGGTCGTAAAGCTAATGCTTGGCTGAAGAGGTTGCGCTGAGGTGTTTCTGTGGGGCAGGCTGAGAGCTGATCAGCTAACGCAGAGTTGTACGAGGGTGACATAGTTTCAGAAGATAGCTTGGAGCAGCTTTCGCTGTGTAGCTAAGGAACAATCGAAGTTACTATGGGGCCAATCATCTAGTTGCTGATTAGCTGGAATATCTGTCTCTGAAAAGAGGTATTGCTGCCAAGGAAATTCTCTGAAGGGTGATCCATTTCTAGCACCCTAGTTGTATTCAAAAATCCGCGTAACAATAAAACCCTCATATATGTTGCAACAATTTTCCCACATTGGGTTTTTCTAGGGACTATTGTCCAAAAATAACGGTGTCCCTTGTGTTGTCTTAGTTTATTTCAATTGTTGAGTTGTATGTTTATGAAGGCTACAATTGTGTTTATTTTGATGTTTATATTAGTAAATAACTTGTTAATGTAAATAACAAGTAGGGGATAATAAACCAGATATTGTAGTAGGGGTTTCTGAAGTGTTAGATTCAATTTTTTTTCATGGTATCAGAGTGATTGAAGATCATAGGAGGACTAAAGACACCAGCAAAAGAAATATAAAAATTTGCAACAGAAGCAACTTTGCCGAGAGATAGCATTGTTCCAAAGCTAAAATGGCGAGAGAAGAAGTGATGTAGTGCTTAGAGAGTGATGCAAAGGCTCACGCAGAGCCTGCGTCAGTATTTCGAGCCAAGGAATGGGTCAACGCAAAGGTAGAGAGAGGAAAAACAGGCTCACGCAGAGCCGCGTAATCCTTCTCAACCAGGTAGGATTGACGCAGTTGACCAGGTAGCTAACCCAGCCTAAGCCATGATTGCGCAAAGTTTGAAGGGATCAGATTCTTCAATTGTCGGGGCTAAGGGAGATATGCAGATTGTGATTTGAGGAGCTGGTGGGATGATGTTTTTGTCAGTACAAAATAGTGTCTAAGGAGACGAAACCAAGGAAGAGGGAATCACTACCTTGATGGATATCTAGCCAAGGAATCCAGATTCGAGTTGCAGTTGCAAAGGAGGATTGGAGAGGAGCGGTTCAACAGTTGGACAAAGGATTTCCAAGAGGGAAATTAGGACTCAGAGGGAGTCTAGAAGAGGAGCAGAAATGGAAGTGAGTGGACTTAGGGATCAGGAAAGATTGGACGGGGCTTCCAATTTTGTCATCTGGAAGGCCAGGATCCTGACAGTCCTAGATAGACATTGCATCAAGGACTATGCCTTAAAAGTAGTGGCTATCCCAGTTGACCTAACTGAGAATGAGAAATATGAGGAGGCCAGGAGATGGCAAAGTGCATGATCCTAGACGAGGTCAATGATCATGTCATACCACATATTGCTAAGAAGAACACAACAAAGGAGATGTGGGACACCCTGACCTCCTTATACCAGGGATCTTCTGTGCAGAGGAAGATGCTACTAGAGAATCAGTTGAGGTCATATCAGATGCAAAAGGGAGAGAAGATAGATCCCTTCCTTCTCAAGTTGCAGGGGATTCGTGACGAGCTTACTTCAGTAGGGTCTACTCCAGATCTAGAGTTCTTAGTCAGGACTGCCCTGAATGCAGTCTCCGAGGAGTGGGAGACATTTGTCCAAGGTATTTTGGGCAGAGCGACTCTCCCCAATTGGGAGGAGATGTGGGAAACTCTTCGATAGGAAGAGCTCAGGAGATTGACCAAGACAGAAAGTAGCAACAAGGGAATTCAAAGCAAGAAGGAGGAGGAGGAGGATGCAACTCTCGCATTTGCGGGACAACAAGGACTACAGAAGAGGAAGAAGAAGGATATCTCCAAGGTAAAGTGCTTCAACTATGGGGAGCTAGGACATTATGCATCTCAATGCCCCAGGAAGAAAAGAAAGGGAGAAGCTTCTGACTCCAAGGCAGCTCCAACAAAGGCAAAGCGGGATGTCGAGATTGAAGGCGATTGTGTCATGAGTGCTCATGCACCTCTAGAGAAGAGGTGGGGAGACATAGAGATGTAGTCGAGAGGAATACAGTCCAGGGGTAGGATCCTTGAGGTGCCCAAACTCTTGGATCGAATCCGGCTACGGGAGCCCTTAACGACAGTAGCATGATGACAAGTGTCGGGTGGAGCAAAGTGTGATGGAGCAGCAAGGCAAGGCTAGAGTGCATAAAAATCTAAGGTAGTGCAGTGGAGGTTGCAGCAGTGCGAGAGGCACTGAGGTGTTTGCAGTAGTGCACTGGCAACAAAGGGTGCACAGGATAGAAACAAAGGTAGCTTTAGCATCACAAGGCTTCCACACTGACACAGATGTCAGAGTTTGGGTGAGATCGGCTACTTACTTCTTGGTAACCGAGTTGCAGTGCAACAGTTAGCAGTGGCAGTACTATGGGAATCATATTGAGAGGGAGTTGCAGTACAGATGTAGCAGTGGTAGTGTCATGGGTAGCAGTACAGGATGCAACAGTGCAGGGGATGTGAGGCAGTAGGCCAAACATCAGCACAGGTACCAATGTGAAAGATCAGTGTGATGTTTCTATGGTGAAGCATTACTAGAGCACATTCCTCGCTAAGAGGGAGTGTTGATTTTCGGTAGCATCATATGTGATATAGCCATGAAAATTGGTGGAGAGGCTAAGGCACATGAAATCATTTGGATAAATTTGACCTGGATGAAGAGATATTAAAATAATTAATATTTTTAATGGGGTTCTGTTGGGAACGGGATCCCCCAAGGACAGATTTGGGGCTAAAAGCCCATGTTTTGGGTCAAATGTTGTAATAAACTTGTAAACACTTCGCATTTTGTGGTCGCAGAGTGCAAAGGTGTCATGAGTCATAAAGGGTTGTCCACCCTTATTTTTGTAAAGTAAAGTCGGTTGTAGAGTCGTGTAATGGAATGAATAAGATAATCATAGCTCTGAAGTAAGAAGTCTAAGTTTTGGGTCGTAGCATAGGTAGAGGCTCTGCCACTGAGTGTGCAGAGGCCTAGGGTGGAAGTCTGCAGCTGAGTGCACAGACCCCTGCAGATGTGTGCGCAGGGTGGATAGAGTCTGTAATCATTTGAAAGACATCAATAAAGAGAAGAATTCTGCAAATTTTGTGGTTTTGTTCGTGTTAATGAATCTTGACATTTTATGTATAAATTTTATTTATAATACTTATATGATGCGCGAATATATGTAATTACGTTGGTTAAGTGAACACAAGTAAGAACATCTATTTACGCGATGCTAATTATGATTGTCTAATAAGATAAGTAAGACACTTAGACTAGTTAGGGAATCTACACAGTACGCTGCCACAGTAGAGTGAAAGTACCTGAGCCGCAAGTTAAGGATGCGCGAAGGTTAATCGTACCCTTTCGCGGAGGTATTGAAGGACAAAATAGAGGGCTAGTCTAGCAAGCCCTAGATCTAAGTGACCTGCATGAAGGTAGGAATAGAAGGAATAAACGACATCATGACCATCTCAGGGTGCAAAAACTTGGTTCAAACATCCCCCCATACTGCTTCGAGTGAGACTTCGGTCTGCGCTTTGCGGGCTGATGCTGAAAGGGCCAATAATGTAGGGATTTTATTGGCTAATTAACGTTGAACCTGGGTCAGGCCCCCACAAGCCAACAAATGGTTCCGTTGCTGGGACCGAAATCTGCATAAGAGATGTGTGATCTCATATCACTGGAATCCAACCAAGAAAGAGATTAGATACTAGCTGGATAGGAAGATCCACGAATCCGCGGCACAGGAGAAAAAAAACCCCCGACTGACAAAGGAACAGTGGCTAGATAGGTACTTGTATATAGAGATTCACGAAATCTTTTTCTGTTCCTTTCTGGTTGAGCTATACGAGTGGATTGTGAAGCTAGCAGATAGCCAAGGAAGGTGGAAACTTGACGATCCTATTGTTTGGACCCCGGAGCTAGTATAGAAATTGGAAGCATCCAAGGATAAGATCGCCCGCATTGTCGATCATTGGCTCGATCGCGTCATAGGAGGATTTGTGACTGAATTTGCGGTTGATACCTCAGTCAGCTACAGCGAGGCGGAGTGGCGCTTTTTCAAAGGACCATGAGGTAAGTACATGAAATCTTTGAATACCTAGATTAAAATGTTATCGTGCAAAAAGCGGGTTATGCAGCTGCCTTGATGTTCGGAGCTGCGTGAAGTGGAAAAACTTATAGGAACGAAGGGAAAAAGGGTCCTAATATAGTCTGTTGATTTCACCTCCACGAGGTGACGAAGAGGGAGTAGCGCAGGCTTCTCCGCGAAGTGTTATTTAGTTAATAAGACAAGGATTCCCGCGACTACAACCTCCACCCACACCACCTCCAACTTCACTACCATTGCCTGCGACTTCATCCGTACCACCTCCACCTCCACCGCAATTCAATGTATACAATTAAGTGAAGCTACCTTTGTTCAAAGGCTTGGGGAATGAGGACCCGTACCAATTCTGGTTCGTCGTGAAAGCCATATGGGAAGCTCAGGGCATTACAGATGATCACATGAAGAAGGCAACACTGGTTAGTGCTCTGCAAGGTTGCGCACTAACCTAGTATATCAAGTACCCTAATGATAACCTGAATGCTGGAGTGGAAAACATCCAGAAATCACTAAATAGAGAATTCAGTAGGCCTAAATCTGAGGCACAATCAATTGTAAGGTTCAAGGAAATCACGATGCAGCCAGGCAAGACACCGTGGGAATTAGATCAGAGATTGAAGTGTAAAATTTGTGAAGCTAATATGAACCTAACAGATGGACAACATCGTGAATGGTTTGTGGCTTCACTCCTTCCACACTTGATGGTTGCGTTGTCACAACAAGATATAACAACTCAGGCCAAGGCCTTGGAGATTTCCATGTGACTGCATGAAATATCGATGCAAGATCCAAATCTGGGGGTTCAACAGATCCATGCACAGTTGAAGAATCTTTGCCTTGAGATGAAAAGTTTGAAGCATGACAGAATGGTTCAACCAGAGGTGCGCGAAGAGGTATGGTGCCTGAAATGCAAGAGTTAGGGACATGATAAAGACCATTGCCCAGTCTTTGTGAACTACATTGCAGGAGGAGGATTGATGCCTTTGAGGCTGGAAGCTCAAGCATGACCGAACATGGGGCTTGCATTGTGGTGCGCTATATATCAGGTAGCAGGAAAACATGCCACAGACAACTGTCATTTGTTACAAAAGTTTATATAGACACCGCAACAACTGTTTTGTAACTTCTGCGTGTCGGTAGGGCATGATGAACGCAACTGCAGAAGTTATCAATTGATGATGGATAGAACTCTCGCCTATAGGGTTTAGGAAGAAATGTGGCCCCTTGACCAGAGCGCGGGGATGGCGCGAACATGCTTTCAGGGGTGCAGATGAAGATGAGGCGGAGGAGGACCTGGAAAAGGTCAGGGATAGTTGATCTACTACAATTGCGGAGGACCAGGACATTATGCCCGTGATTGCACTAACCCCACACGTCCATCGTGCAAATACTACACTCTGTTTGATCATGAAACATAAGACTATCCTACGTTGATAGCAAGGATACATGACAAAGGGGTGCTACTACCTCAGTCGACTCAGAACCTGCAGATGATGAGGTTTGAGCCGCGCGAAGAAGATCCAAACGTGAATATAGTTCTCCACAGTGGAATCACAATAGGAGATGACAAGGGGAAACAACCCGAAGACAATACATGGGTTCGTAAAGCTCCGGCAAAGGAGGCTAGATTCGATTTGGAGCGCACACGTGAAACATTCATGGAAGCAAAGAAGAGCTTCGCTGAGGCCTCCACCTCAGGGAGCAAGGATAAGATTGATCAGGAGATGGACCCTTCTATGCTTACAACCTTCCTGGAGACCTGCATGAAGTTACTGCGTGATAGCAAGGCTATGAAGGGGCTAAGAAGCTCATAAATAGATGCACTGGAAATACTCCGGGTGAGATGCATGTAGTACGAAAGATTGGTAAGCATAAAACAAGGACAAGACAGGAGATGAGACTAACCACCCAGATGGCAGAGTATGAAATGAATCAGGTTGTCTTGGACCTGGGATCAGACGTGAACTTCCTACTGAAGTAGACTTGGGAACAGATGGGGAGACCTGTGCTGCAGTGGTCTCTGATTCAGCTAAGGATGGTGAACTAGCAGAAGATCATCCCCATGGGGCGACTGTAAGGGCTGACTATAGATATTGAAGGTGTGAGTGCACTGGCTGACTTTGAAGTAATAGAAATTGTGGATGACAATAACCCCTATCCTGCGCTCCCTGGAATTGATTGGGCTACTGATATGAACAGGGTAATCAACCTAAAGAAGCGAAAGATGATATTTGAGAAGAAATCGCTCCGCATAATAGTACCCCTGGATCCTGCTAAAGGATCGCACTACACTGAACCAGTCTATGATTATGAGAGCGACGACGATCTGGACTGTATCTATAAGATAATGACACGAGACCAAGATTGGGTGAATCCAACAGCGGACACTTGGATTACATGGGACTGCGAGAGCTCTTGCACCTCGGACTCTGATGAAGAATTAGAGCGTTGGCAGAATCAATTGCATGAGGTAACTACATTGAGCTGTAACATGATGACCCGCTCGTTGCGTTGTGTGTCGTCGGAGGTAAGAAATCTGCCTACTTATGATGGCCTGAATGATGTAGATAATGTTTTGGATGCATTTGAGAGGGAGGTACCAGAAAAGTAGTGATTCCAGGCGTTGGAATGGGCACTGCGCGCTACGCCCGCAAGGTGGTGGGGTACACACAAGGGAAGCTTTGACGATTGGCGCGAATGTAGGAGGATGATGAGAACATGCTTTGGAAAGCCGAAGGTGCGAATAACAGACAAGTATGATGGGCAGGTGTAGGAATTTACAGGGTAAGTTCCTCAGACATAACACCAAAAGGACACCGCTCACAACCAGATCACAGATCAATACACCAGTATTTTGACGTGGTTAAAACCCTCAAAGAGGGAAACAGTCCACGGCCTGAGCCAACGCGGCCACTTCAGGCAATTTATTAATAAAAGAATGAAAATTTACATATGTTTCTCTCATGCACGGATTACCCTACAAATGACCCTCCATGCGCTTTAAATAGAATTCATGGACCAATCGGGTGTCAAGCCACGGATCAAGTGTCGGTAATACCGAGGAGAGAATGAACCGTCGGATCACTACATATCGTGACCGTCGGATTGTAAGTTACAAAATGTACAATGGTAAAGAAACACACTTTACCTAACTCTACACTAGACCAAGTTGTACTTAACTATTTCCTATGTGTCGGAATATCCTAACATCCCCCCTTAAGAACAACTTGGGATAGGATTGAAGGATTTACAAATATGACACAATAGGAGAAGGAAGGAGGCACTAGAGCCTATCCCCCCTTAGTGACAACTTCCTGAACTCCAACCATAAATCGAAGTTTAGTGAACTTCGCCTCTGTGAGAGCCTTTGTGAAGATGTCTGCAACTTGATCATCTGTTGAACAATATTGCACTTCAAGAACATGGTCGTGAATGAGCTTTCTGATGAAGTGCATGTGCAGTTCAATGTGTTTGTTGCGCTGATGTTGGACTGGATCTTTGCATAGCTGAATGGCACTTTGATTATCACACCAAAGTGTAGTCGGATGCTACTGCTGAAAGCCAAACTCTGACAGGATCTGACGAAGCCACAAGGCTTCCTTACTAGCTTCTACGGCACCACGATACTCTGCTTTTGCTGATGAAAGAGAAATGGCAGCTTGTTTCTTACAAGCCCATGTAATAGGTCCTGAACCAAGAGTGAACACATAACCGACAGTAGACTTCTGATCATCAGGGTCACCAGCCCAATCGGAATCAGTGAAACCAACTAATAGAGGAGATGCTTCGGCACTGTAATGAATCCCAAACTGAACTGTACCTCGAACATAACGAAGTATTCTTTTAGCTGCTTTCCAATGACTTTCACGGGGGTTTTGCATGAACCGAGCAACAAGGCCAACAACAAAGGAAAGGTCAGGACGAGTATGAGTTAGATACAAGAGTTTTCCTACAAGTTGACGGTATAATGTAGCATCAACTTCAGGAGAAGTACAAGTGACTGAAAGTTTGACTCCAGACTGAAAGGGAGAAGGGGCTGGCTTACAGTCTTCCATGTGAAAATGACGTAGAATATCACAAGCATACTTGGACTGGGAAAGGAAAATACCCTCTTTGGATTGCAAGACTTGAAGACCGAGAAAATAGTGTAAGTGTCCTAAGTCTGTCATTTCAAATTTCCTTTTAAGGCTAGACTTCACATGGTTTATAAGGTTGGGATCACTACCAGTAAGGATAAGATCATCAACATAAAGAACAAGGATGATAAGAGAGTTGCCCACTTTCTTGGTGTAGACAGTATTGTCAGAATGACACCTAGAAAAGCCAGATTCTAAAAGAAAGCTATCCATTTTGGCATACCAAGCCCGAGGAGCTTGCTTGAGACCATAAAGGGATTTCTTAAGTCGACATACAAGGCTGGAGTCTGTTTGTATGAAGCCAGTGGGTTGTTCCATATAGATTTCTTCATGCAAGTCCCCATGCAAGAAGGCAGATTTAACATCCATCTGATGGACTTCCCATTTGAAAGAGGCAGCAAGGGAAAGAACAAGGCGGATAGAGTTCATTTTGGCAACAGGGGAGAAGGTTTCGGTGTAGTCAATGCCTTCAACCTATGAAAAACCTTTAGCAACAAGACGAGCTTTATGTTTATCAACTTTCCCATCTGGTCCATACTTGGTTCTGTAAACCCATTTGCATCTGACAAGTTTTCGTCCCTTTGGTAGAGGAACAAGATCCCATGTATCATTTGCCAATAATGAATGATATTCTTCATTCATAGCTGCTTCCCAATCTGGATGGCCTGAAGCCTCTGCAAAGGTGTCAGGATCATAATTTACTGGAGCTTGAGCCAGTAAAGAAGAGGCTCTCTCGAACTGAGAACGTGTACGTCGTTGATCTGTAGGATCACCGGCAAGATCACCTGCTGCATCTCGAGTAGCACGAACCCATTTTGGAAGCTTAGGAGCTAAAGGAGGATCCTGAGATGGTGGGGGAGGATTGTCATCCTCACTTTCATCATCTGAAGAAGAAATGTTTTCAAAAGTAGAAGAGATAGGGAGAGGTGGCACAACCGCCGGACTAGGCTCGCAGGCCGATATATTTTCATCAAATTTTACATCTCTTCTAATGATAACATTTTTGGACTTAAATGGAATAAGTCTATAGCCTTTGACATCTTCAGAATATCCAACAAAAGTACATTTTTCACTCTTAGGTTCTAAAGCTTTATGCTTTTCATCTGGAATATGGGCCCACGCTTCACTTCCAAAAACACGAAAGTGACTTACATCTGGTTTGATTGAGCTCCATGCTTCTTCTGGAGTGATATTCTTTAAAGCCTTAGTAGGAGTGCGATTTATTATGTAATTTGCACAGTTAATTGCTTCTGCCCAAAAACTAAGACCAAGTCCTTTAGATTGTAGCATACAATTAGCCATTTCCTTTAAGGTGCGATTCTTCCTTTCAGCTACACCATTTTGTTGTGGAGTATATGGAACAGTATGTTGCATTTGAATTCCATTCTCAATGCAATAGTTGATGAATGTGTTTTTAACATATTCTCCGCCATTATCAGATCTTAACTTAAGAATTTGATGTCCAGATTGTTTTTCAACAAAGGCCTTGAAGGCCAAAAAAGTGTTAAATACTTCACTCTTGAGTTTTAAGAAGTATACCCAAGTGCGTCTGGAGAAATCATCAATGAAAGTTAAGAAATACTTGCAGCCAGAGAATGACACAACTGGAAGTGGACCACATAAATCACTATGCACAAGCTGTAAAGGGGCTGAGGCGTGCCAAGAGGCACGTTTTTCAAAACTGTCCCGATGATGTTTTCCGAGTACACATCCGGAGCAAACACCATCTCTACAAGATACCATAGGAAGACCTGTCACCATATTTTCTTTGCATAGATGCTGAAGGGAGCGATAGTTTAAGTGACCAAATCGCTCATGCCAAAGTTTGCTCACTTCATCGTTATGAGCAACAAATACTGAGGGAAGATTTGATGACCCAAAGTTGTGAAACTTATACAACCTTGTAGAATCATCAGCAATGCCAGTAGCCAAAATCTGTTTAGGATCTCTTAAGTCCTTGATTACAACATCATGAGGTGAAAATTCAACGATTTTACCTTCACCTGAATGAGTTATCTGATATACAGATAGAAGGTTGCAGGATAAGGTTGGAACACATAATACATCATTAAACTGACCATTGTCTAGATGAACAGTTCGAGTCCCTACAACATTAAGAGATCTATCATCACCAACATATATATTTTTGGTGTTACAATCATTTAAAGAAGAAAACATGGCTTTGTTTTTGGCCATGTGATAAGAAGCTCCAGAATCAATGAGCCACTCATGACAATGAGAAGAAGAAGATACATTTAATGCATAGCCAGACCGAGATGCTTGACAACCACATGCAGAAAGTGCCATTCCTGAAGATGAAGTTGAAGTTGAAGATTGCCCCAAATGGATGTTATGCTTCTTCATTGCTGCTTCCAAGGCTTCCATTTTCTTAAAGCATTTTGATTTTAAGTGGCCATCTCGATTACAAAAATTGCAATGTCTATCAGTCTTCTTCCCTTTGTTTTTATTTGTCTTATCATTTTGTTGAAATGATTTTTCATTTTGGGGCTGAAATTGCTTAGGACCCTTGTTTGGTTTAGGACCATTCTTTTTAGGATATGACTTCTTAGGATTCTTTGAATTTGGTTGCTGTTGGGCGGCTAACGCTTTCTTGGAAGAGTTTCCAAGATTAAGAAGACCAAGGTGTAAGAGTTTTTCTTGTTCTCTTATTAAAGAATCACAAAAAGAGTCAAAGGAAGGGGGCTTGTAGTCTGTTCCTTGAGAAATGAAGGCTTCTCTTGTAGAATGGAAGGTGGAAACAAACACAGAGTATGCTGGTCCCAACTTTGTAAGAATGGAATAGATAAGATTACTATCTTCTTTCTTAACTTTAACACCTTCCAAAAGATATCTAAGGGTCTTGAACTTGGACAAGAAATCTTCAATGCAAGAAAAATTATTAGGGTCCAATGTAAGCAACTCATTTTCAAGTTGATGGGCTCTAATTTCATTTTTAATGCCAAAAACTTTATTGATTTGTTTCATTGCTTCATCAGGAGATTCAATTTCTGCAATATGGAATCTAAGATCTGGAGAAATAGACATCCCTATTAGTCCACGTGCTTGATCTTGCCTATTTTCCCATTTAGCAGCCTTATCTTCATCCTTCGGTTTCTTTTCTTGGCCTGAGGCTATTCTAAAGAGACCTTTACTTCTAAGTAAATCCTCAATGTAAGCCAACCATTGGAAGTAGTTGGTGCTGTCAAGGGTAACTTGGTATTGACTTTCCATTTCAATGGAAACTGAAGCTAAAGATGCTGTAAATAAGTGTTCCAATGGATAGATCTCGAAGAATTAGGCTGGTTTAAAAAAACCGGCTTCCGGATGAAGAAGTTATGGCTTTTTGAAAAAAAGTTGTTGAAGTTGCCGACGAAGTGCGGGAATGAAAAAGTCCGCCCTCACAAAATGGAGACTTGAACCCAAGACCTCTACTCTCTTAAAATAGCTTTGAACCAATTGATCTATACAAAAAATTTGAGAGAGAGAGAGAGAGAGGGGGGGGGTGCTTTGGGTTGCGTGCTTGCCTTGAGAAAGCTCTTTTTCCTTACAAAACACAAAACCCAACACGGACATGGAAAGAAAATGAACCTTATGGCTCGAAGTTAGCTTTGGCCGGAAACTAAATATTTTTCTCAATGTTTCTGATTTTCCGAGATCACCCTAAGGCGCAGGGAAAAGAGCATACGCATGAGAAAAATCTTTCCTTTCTGTTTCTGATTTGCCCAGATCGCACAGAGTCGCAGGGCAAAGAGCATACGCAGAAATGAAAGGTATAGATCCAGTAATAAAAAAAGCTAAATAAACCGAAACCGAAATAAACAGAGAGAAAATAATAGTAAACTGCAAATAAACACTGTATACCTCCAGATCTTAAAAATGACGCAACTAGGGCTACCGGAAACCTTTTCGCGTGAAACGAAAGGGGTTCCTCACTGGAACAGATGCTCCCAACACAACAGAGCAGTCCTCTCAGCCTGAAAGCAGTCAGAAACAATAGATCTAGGAAATGGCAGTCGGATGCAGTTCTACCGGCTTCAGATTTGGATCACCAATGGACGCGGCCCTCAAATAGCTCTGATACCATGTAGGAATTTACAGGGTAAGTTCCTCAGACATAACACCAAAAGGACACCACTCACAACTAGATCACAGATCAATACACCAGTATTTTGACGTGGTTAAAACCCTCAAAGAGGGAAACAGTCCACGGCCTGAGCCAACGCGGCCACTTCAGGCAATTTATTAATAAAAGAATGAAAATTTACATATGTTTCTCTCATGCACAGATTACCCTACAAATGACCCTCCATGCGCTTTAAATAGAATTCATGGACCAATCGGGTGTCAAGCCACGGATCAAGTGTCGGTAATACCGAGGAGAGAATGAACCGTCGGATCACTACATATCGTGACCGTCGGATTGTAAGTTACAAAATGTACAATGGTAAAGAAACACACTTTACCTAACTCTATACCTAACTCTACACTAGACCAAGTTGTACTTAACTATTTCCTATGTGTCGGAATATCCTAACAGCAGGATGATCTACGCACACACTTGGCCAAATGGACTCAGGCTTATGGAGAGAAGCCCCGACCTGAATGGGTGCACTTTTTCTGTCACACTCTGGATGTCGTCCCAATGAACTGGTATGTAGAAACAAAACTCCGCCATGGTACAGGTGAATAGGATATTCTACACAAAGGACTCATCATGACATTGAGTATTGAAAACAGGTTTGACTATATTGATGAGGCGCTACAAGAAGTGAAAGCAACAATCTTTAGGATACCGCAGGATGCTTTGGATATGATTCAGCCTAAGTGGGCTACTCAACTGAGTCACACGCTAGAATGCTATAACGTGACCATTGAAGAAGAAGATGAGGATCCACAAAAGATTAACATCCCTAAAACAAAAGGTCACCGCAAGGTTGAAGGACTGTAGATTGAGAATCCCAATATAATCGCGTCGCTGAAAACGAAACAAGTAAACATTGGTACGGAGGAAGAGCCCAAATTTGCGAAGATTGGAGATTACTGGGATGACACGACAGTGGATAAGGTCACTGAATTGCTCCGTGAATACCAGGATTTATTCCCTACCAAGTTTACGGATCTAAAAGGGATAATCAAAGACCTAGGTGTTATGAATATCACATTGAAGCCCGACACGAAGCCGGTTAAGCAAAGACCTTACCGTCTCAATCCGAAGTATAAGGAGAAGGTCCGCTTAGAGCTAGACAAGATGCTCGCGGTAGGCATCATTGAGCCTGTGGAAGAATCTGACTGGGTAAGCCCAATGGTGGTACAAGAGAAGAAGTAGAAGGATGAAATAAGGATATGTGTGGATCTCATAAAGTTGAATGACACTTGCGTACATGATCCTTTCCCGACTCCATTCAATGATGAAGTGTTGGATAATGTAGGTGTCCAGGAAGCATATTCCTTCATTGATGGGCTCTTGGGGTACCACCAAATCAAAATCGCACCGGAGGATAGGAGCAAGACAACTTGCGCGACTGAGTGGGGGTGTTTTCAGTACACTGTAATGTCGTTGGATTGAAGAGTGCAGCTGCGATCTTCTCGTGCAAGTCGTTACGACGTTCAAGGAATTTATTCATAAGTTCCTGGAGGTATACTTTGATGACTGGACTATGTTTGGACTAGTGAAACGCCATGTCACCAGTTTACGCCTAATGCTAGATACTTGTCAAAGATATCAGATCGTGCTCAATCTGACGAAGTGTATGTTTTGTGTTCCTTTTGAGACCCTGCTGGGTCATGTGGTTTGCAGGCAGGGACTGATGGTGGATCCCATGAAGATAGCAGTGATACTAAACTTGGAAGCACCAAGGAGTGTGAAACACCTGCACGCTACACTAGGACACACTGGATATTATAGAAAGTTTATCAAAGGCTATGCCCAGATCACTGCGCCTATGGAAAAATTGTTGAAGAAGAATGTCACCTTCTATTGGAATGAGGACTGTAAGAAGAGCTTGGATGTATTGAAAGAAAAGATGTTCACCACGCCGAATCTAGTATTCCCGAATTGGAAGAAGGAGTTTCATGTACATGTCGACGTATCATGTATAGTGCTGGGAGCAATACTGACATAGGCTGGCGGAGGAGACTTGGACCATCCTATCATGTTTGCAAGCAGAAGGTTATCCAAGGCGGAGAAGAACTATTCCACCACCGAGCACGAAGGGTTAGCCATGGTGTATGCGCTCCAGAAGTTTAGGCACTACTTGTTGGGAGGCCATTTTAAGATGTATATAGATCACTCCACGTTGAAGTACTTGGTCAATAAGCCTGTGTTGGAGGGGAGAATCTACAGATGGCTGTTATTGTTCCAAGAGTATGATTTCGAAGTTATTGTGAAGCCTGGATGACTGAATGTGGGACTTGACAATCTGTTGCACATCGAAATAGGGGAAGAACCTACTAATTTGGAAGAAGGATTGCTTGACGCGTAGCTATTTGCAGTGCACGTCACAGATGACCATTTTGAGGATATAATATACTTCCTAACAACAGGGGCGGCCCCGAAAGGATACACCGTCCAGCAAAAGAAGGAATTAGTGGTGCGCGCAACAGATTTTTCTATCATTGTTGGGAAGTTGTACAAAATGGGGTCTGATGAGATATTACAACGATATGTACCAGAGTTTGAAAGAAGCAACATCCTCACAGACGCTCATGGGGGTGATGCAGGAGGACATTATGCAGGGAGAGCGACCACTCAGAAGATTCTACGCGTAGGGTTATGGTGGCCAACCCTCCATCAGGACTCAAAATCGTATTGCAAGGTGTGTGATGTGTGTCAAAGGGCTGGCAAGCCATCACAGAGGGATGAGATGCCATTGAATCCACATATGATGTTACAACCCTTTGAGAAATAGGCGATAGATTTTGTGGGACCCATTCAGCCCCAAGGAAAAACGGGAGCGAGGTACATTATCACCGCGACGGAGTATTTGACTCGTTGGGTGGAGGCACAGTCTCTGAAGGATTGCTCAGGCATGACTACTGCAAAGTTCCACTTTGAGTATGTACTGACATGATTTGGTTGTACAAAGATCTTAATGAGTGATCGCAGTACGCACTTTCTGAATGAGATGATCAGCGCGCTGATGGAGGAATTTCAGGTATATCACCAGAATAGCACACCTTATCACCCGCAGGTTAACGGGGCGGTGGAAGCGTTCAATAAAGTGTTGGAGAATGCGTTGACCAAGGTTTGCAATGCTCAACGAAGTGATTGGGACCTACGCATACCTGCAATGCTATGGGCTTATTGGACGACATGCAAGAAGTTGACTGGACAAACCCTCTTTAGGCTTGTCTATGGTGTTGAAGCAGTAATGCCTATAGAATATATTGTGCCTAGTCTGCGCATAACAACGCTCACAGGTATGACGGATCGTGGAGCCTTGGAGGAAAGGCTCGCACAACTGGGTTAGCTTGAGGAAGAGAGGTTTCTAGCTGGATTTCACCAACAGGTCCAAAAGCAGCGCGAAAAAGCATGGCATGATCGACACATTAAGCTGCGAACCTTTAAGGTAAATGACCTGGTTCTATTATATGACAACAAGTTTGATAAATTTCCAGGGAAGTTCAGGATGCACTGGTTAGGGCCTTATGTTATTAAGGAAATTACCGACAGAGGAGCGGTACAGCTGGTCAAATTGAATGGAGAACCCTTCCCAGGAAAGGTGAATGGCAGTCGATTGAAGCCATACACCGGCAGTCCGGCCATGTGACTAAATGAAGGTAGCACAGTCTTAGCGCTCCAGGCAACTGAAAGGAGGTGCGGGACTATAAACTACACTGCCCAGGTTGGGGAGCTACGCGATTGGAGGAGCGCGCGAAGCAAGGAAGTGTCACAGGGTTCGTGACAGCGCGAAGGGGGCTACACTACCTGGGGAAAAATCGCGCAGGTCGGTCAGAAAGTGACTATTACAGTCACTGTTCATGATTTGATGGTAGAAATGCAGCCAAATGGAGTGGGCGGCAGGCATTTAAGACTAAATTTATGGCTCAGATCCTTGAAAATCTGTCGTCAATCTGGCATTAACGAACCGAATTTGGGGGGAACGGTTGGATTTGAATTCAAATGCCCTATAAATTACAAGTGGCAGTCCAGGGAAAAACACCTGCCAGTTTGAGAATTGAGTTGTTTAGCTCTCAGGTGCACATGAATCACGAGCACTACAAACTTTTGATAGCTAGCAAAGTATTTGAGACATTGCCAAAGGAGACACATGAGTTCTTACAGAAAATCATGTCGGCGCCCATAGAAGCTATAGATACCGAAGCAAAAGAGTCAGTGCTGGAAGTTAAGATGGAGGTAGAAGTAGTTGCTCCAAAGGTCGCCGAAGTGCTAGCCAAAGTCCCTAAATCACCGAGAACTCTGAGACCAAAGCCGACCCCAACCAAAGAGACCGCCAAAGATAAAAAGGGCAAGTGGCCTGCCATACCGATGCACGCATTGCTGATAAGAAACCCACATAAACCCACCGCACAGTAGAAAGGCAAGGCCACAAATTTGGAGACGGAGGAGGAAGATATTGAAGACATCCCAATGGACGATGAGGATGTGGGAGTTGAAGTGGAGGAGGTTGAAGCCCCGGGTGTGGACCCTATTACTCGGTTGCCTAATTATGTCCCTGCGCACAAGCCCAAGACCAAGGTGCTGAAAGACATCGATGAGAGCAAGAGCCCCTTGCAAACCCCTCTGCTACCGAATGAGATCATTTTCGAAGGACCACGCTTGGCGCGGGTGCCGATACTAAAACTTGAAGACTGGGACTTTGCCGACCACGAGAAGTTTCCGCACTTGGCGACTAAGCAGATGATGTGTCGCATCATTGATACAAATACTGAGATGACTACATTGGAGCTGCGGAGGTGGCTCAGAGGAGTAGATAAGGCAGGGTTGCTCAACCTGTTTTGGGTGTCGCACTACAACTGCACCCTGGCGATAGTCTTGGTCATCAAGCAGCTGTTGTGCTTGGTGCATGATGGGTGCTTGTGGCTGGAGGATCTAATGCCCATCACGGATAGATTGATTCATAGAATAACACGGTTACCGTATACAGGAGAGAATCCAGCCATGATATTTGGCGAAAAAGGTGGCGAGCAAGCTCTCATAGAATCCATGAAAGAAAAATTTAAACTGATGAAGAAGCCACACAGATATGCTATATCCAGCATCTCCGACCCCGCTGTGAAGGTAGCCACACAGATATTAGTAAGGAAGGTGATGAGGAGGTGTCAACGCTTGTCGTCACGCTAGTAGCCTAGTGTGCTGAAGGAGTCCAGATCAATTGGTCAAACTACCTTCGCGAAGAGTTCCTCGTGAACTGCCACAAAGCACAGGAGCTCAACAAGACATTCCACTACGTGTGGCTCTTGTTGTCAATTGTGCTAGAAGCGTGGGAGCTGCCAGAGGATATCCAGTTCCCTTCGGTCGTGCCAGACCTACCAAAAGCAGCGAAGTACGCCTCGCTGTGGGCAACCAAGGACACATAGCGAGTTTGGGACAGCAAGATCTTATAGATCTTTATGGAGATGAACATCCGCATGGCCATCAATCGCAAACAATAGTTGTCGCCTACGGTGTACGCCAACCTGCAGGGCTACGCAAAATTTAAAGCAGAATTCCATCATGTGTCCATTAGGGTGCGAAAGGACCCTGCGCAAAAATGGTACAACTTGCCTTACTTGGCAACGGATGACGCCATTGATGCGGTACTTGATCAATGGCTGGCAGAGTGGCGTGCTACGATAGACTTGGCAGTGGGAGGGAGCAATTCCGTCGTGCAGAAGAAGAAGGAGGAGGCCAAGCTAAAGATGACTCATTTGGCCGAAAAAAGGAAAAAGGAGGCCGCTGATAAGGCCTAGGAAGAGCACGAGGCTGCGTAACATACAATAAAGAAAGTAGGTGGGATAGAGTCAGGCTTTGACAAAGGCGCGAGCTTTCCTTCACCTAAGACAGAGGAGGATATAGAATAGCACGGCGCGGAACCTCAGGAGACGTTCGCCCACATCAAGTGCCTAAGGGAGCAAGAGAAAGGAGGGTCCAAAAAGAAATCAAAAGCTACCAAGACATCACTGGACCCGATCACGCTAACAGAGGGCGCCTTACATGATATTGGTGACACAGTGAGGGATGTCATCACAGAGGCCCTGCATCAATTTGAGCAGCAACAGCAGATAGTCTTGGGGGCTATCCAGACAGGTTTGTAGGAGCTGCAGACCCACGCGTCTCAAGTTGGCACGGTGTCCACTAGCTTGGCTATCGGCACTTCAGAGGCCGCCGAGGTGCTGCGCGTGAAGGCCTCCAATGTGATAGTGTTGTCTGATGGAGCACTGACCACAAAGAATGAGGCTGACAGGCCCACTTTCAATACCCTCAAGGGAGTAAGGTTGAACCTGGTAGTGCTCCCGCGAGAAGCACTCCACCTCTTACAGGATGGAGTGATTACAGAGCTGAGGGCACGTGAGCACCACGCCCTCCAGGTGATCAGTGAATAACGGATCAACAATGAGTAGATGGCACTACAACGAGATTCTGCCATCGTCGCTGAGACCGAGGCAACCAATCAGAGCAAGCGCATTATGTAGGTCATTGAGGAGGCATGTTGAATGGTCCCAGAGTTGGTCATTCCAGAGGAGGAGCCAGTCAAGGTACGCATCCGCAAGTTGGCCACAGGGGTGCGCGACACTTGTACTAAGATGGCGAGGGTTCAGTTGGAGTTGAACCTACAAATCATGGAGTTATAGTTGAAGGCCTAGCCTTCAACTCTGCCAGAAGTAAAGGAGTAGCGGGTGACCACTATCATAGAAGCAGTAGCGGCGGTGGGTAGTGCAGTAGCAGACTGCACGTAAGTTTTTGAGCAGTTTTTTAAGGTCTTCACAAGCTTGCAGGAGGACCCCAATGTCTAGAAACTAGAGACGGAAGCGCACGAGCTACAACAACGCTATGATGAGGTTAAGGGCACAACGCGAACCATCGCGCTGACACAAAGACTAGAGAAGTTGCAGGAGGCCAAGCAGCTGAAGGAACATGTGGATGCAACACTACACAAGGAAGTAGTGCTGAAGGCAAGACTGAAGCCCTGGATGGATGAAGCTTTCATAGTGACAGGTTCTATTGAAGGAAAGCTTGCGACTCTGCAAGTGACGCAACAAAAGCTTCAGGCCAACTGTTCAGGCGTAGTGACCGAGCAGATAGTCAAAGATGTGAAGCAGGCAGCTGCACAGTGCACAGCTGAGGTTGCGGTCATCCAAGTCGAACTGGAAGGTCTTTGCGCAAAGATCTCCGCGCATGCCGAGTGACTCAAGGGTGAGTCACGACATTTGTGTTGGGGGCCTGTTGGGAACGGGATCCCCCAAGGACAGTTTTGGGGCTAAAAGCCCATGTTTTGGGTAAAATTTTGTAATAAACTTGTAAAGACTCTGCATTTTGTGGTCGCGGAGCGCGAAGGTGTCATGAGTCATAAAGGGTTGTCTGCCCTTATTTTTGTAAAGTAAAGTCAGCTGTAAGAGATCTACCCATGGTCTGCAGACCATGGGATTGTATAAAAAGAGCTAAGCTCTAAGTAGTTTTAGAGTCATGTAATGAATAAGATAGTCATAGCTCTGAAGTAAGAAGTCTAAGTTTCGGGTCGTAGCGTAGGTAGAGGCTCTGTAGCTGAGTGCACAGAGGCCTAGGGTGGAAGTCCACAGCTAAGTGCGCGGACCCCTACAACTGTGTGCGCAGGGTGGATAGAGTCTGTAATCATATGAAAGACATCAATAAAGAGAAGCATTCTGCAAATTCTGTGTTTTTGTTCCTGTTAATGCATCTTGACATGTTATGTATGAATTTCATTTATAATACTTATATGATGCATGAATGTATGTAATTACGTTGGTTAAGTGAATGCAAGTAAGAACATCTGTTTACATGGTGCTAACTATGATTTTCTAATAAGATAAGTAAGACACTTAGACTAGTTAGGGAATCTACACGGTACACTGCCACAACAGCACAAAAGTACCTGAGCCGCAAGTTAGGGCTACGCGAAGGTCAATCGTACCCTTTCACGGAGGTATTGAAGGACATAATAGAGGGCTAGTTTGGAAAGCCCTATATCTAAGTGACTTGCGCGAAGGCAGGAATAGAAGGAATAAACCGACATCACGACCATCTCAGGGTGCGAAAACTTGGTTCCAGCATCCCCCCATACTGCTTCAGGTGAGACTTCGGTCCGCGCTTTGCAGGCTAATGCCGAAAGGGCTAGTGGTGTAGGGATTTGATTGGCTAATTAATGCTAAACCTGGGTTAGGCCCCCACAAGCCAACAAGTTCCTAAGTCTAAACTTAGGAAAATTAAAATATTAATGTGTATTAATATAATATGGGTGAGAAAAGTTATAAATAACAAGGATCAATCCAGATTTAATCTTAGCCGTTGATTAGTGACTCATCCACATGTCATTCACATCATCTCCTACATGTCATTCATGTGTCATTGTTCTCACCTTGAACCCACCAAAAAACATCCTTTTTTAGGATCACTGAAGTCTCCATTCCATCATATCACATTATACATTTGTCATTGATGTCATTATTAATTCACCATATTTCTCATAATCTCTTTCCTTGCCTTATGATATCTAAGTAGCGATATGAGTTAATAAAATAATGTTGTTGTACACAACATAAAGGCACATTTAGTAATTGCGATATCATCAGTTCTCAATCAATGAAATGTTATGTTATGAACAACAATAATTATTCATCAACCTTGTAAGAAGAGATATGTCGACCAGATAGAGAGCCATATTGTAGTGACATAATCAACACCTTAGGACAAGAAAACAAAGCATTTTAGTAGTTGCATGCCTACAAGTGGTATTTAGAACTACCTCTAGAGGAGATGAATAATAACCAAATTTGACTGTTAGGAACTGTACATGCAAGATGTATGTTTGAAGTTGTTGATTTCAAAGTAGTATCGACTTGTACAAATAAGTTTAATAGTAGGACAATTTACTTGGAAGAAGTTAGGAAGACACCAATTTCTCTTATGCCTCGTATCTTCAAAACTATGATGTATCTTCCTATATGTTGAAAATAGTAGCAAGAAATGTCCTTCTTTGACTTGTGCCCTATTCAAAGAGACCAAAAAGTAGTTTTCCTTAGCATGCACAAGTTCCTATAAGCTAAGAACCAATTCCTATGAGTTAGGGGCTAATTCCTAAAAATTAGGACAAGTTCCTAAAATTTAAGGTGAGTTCCTATAACTTAGGACAATTCATGAAGTAGTTTGACTTATGCATGGAAATAGAAAGCCTAGTTTGTTGTCTTCTAGTGCAAGTTATTTTTGGGAAAAGACAAATGAGTGAGTCTCAACTTCTAATTTGAGGCAGGACAAGTTGCATGAATTAGTTAACCCATCAATCACTAGTTTGAGTTCCAAAAATATAACTTTCCAGATTTATCCTATCTGAAAAGCTTATAAGCAGGTTGAAAGGCATAATTTTAATCAGGTCTTTTGATCATGAAGAACTGCAATAAGGCACAACTCACTAGACTATGCGAGTTTGCACCAATTTGTGTGTGAGAGACTTACTAGTAGAGTGTATTTTGGAGGGTCCAACACACAGTGATAGAGAGCCCTTGTAGCCAGATTTGCACTAGGAAATAAGAGATCTCATGCACAAGGAAAGAAGGTCAGGCAAGCTGTAAACATGGAGGAGTTGGTTCAAAGATGTAGCGAGGTATTTCTATCTACTCTAGCAGTGAGAACAAGTTAGTTTTTAGTGTGATAAATTTCCCTATAGGAGATCTAATTGTTCAAATTCTATCAAAAAAATCTATAGCAAAGGAGTGGGTTTTCCCAATTGGGTTTCCCTATAAAAATAATTGTGTATTTGTGTGAATGTGTATTTATCTTTGTGATTATTCCGTTGCTTATCTATTGTTAAGAAAATTTTGTGACTTGGTGAAGGAATGTTTAGTTTCAGATTGGTCACCATAGAAGTTGCAAGATTTTCAAGGAAAATTAACACTATACCAACATGAAATTTTAAAATTTATGAAGACGACACTTTTCTAGATGCTCACAGTGGAGGAATCAATCTCTTTAAGAAGTTCTCGCATGCACCCACAATTGAAATAAATAGAATGATTTTTTCTTGATAGTCATCTTGTTTAGTTATCTATAGTTAATGCATAACTAAGGATACCACCTTTCTATTTAACTAATAGGGTTGGAGCTCGCCATGGAGACACACTGGGCCTAATGTACCCCCTATCCAAAATTTATTTTAATTGTATTTTCAAGTCACCAACTCAAGTGTGCTCATTCTATAAGGTGTCTTTGACATGTGTACCTCTTCAAATATACGCTCTATTTAAAAATCAATATATTTTTTGGGAGTTAGTCCCAATACTTCCTTGGGAAATACATCTCTCTTCTCTTGTAGTACGATATGGTCTTAAATCTTCATCTTGTTATCTTCAGATGGATTAGTCACATATACGACAGATGATGGGCACCCTTTTTTGAAACATCTCTTTAATTGTAGAGCTAAAAGTTCCTTACAAACATGGAATTTCACACTCCTATAGGATCAATCACTTTCCTTCATCATCTATGCATTTCAAAGGTCTATTGTAGTAGCTCAATTTAGCACCATGTCCTACCAACCAATCCATGACAACCAATATGTCATACAACCCTTGAGTGAACACATTCAAGGTGGTTTCTGTATGCAAACTAATCATTTCAAATTGGCATTATTCAATGGCTTAAGTCACTTCTCTTTTGGTCTGTGTAGTTATTTATACTATCCATGACATTGTATGTTTCTTCTTTCGTAAAACACATGCATCACTGATTCTTTGTGTAATATAATTAAGGTTTGATGTAACACTACCTACTACTCCCTTGAATAATTATGGGTCGTGGATGGTGTTACTGATGTTTTTAATTCATTTTTTTTTAAGTTTAACAAAATGTTGGCCTTAAAAAAGCCCCCTTCTAAAAACTTGTGAAAATTAGATATGTAACCAACGTGCCCAACTCAGTGAGAGTTTTCTGATTATGTAAAACTACTTGTTGATCATAATCCTAGATTTAAAATGTCACTTAAAGGAATATCTAATTAGATATGTAACCAACGTGCCCAACTCAGTGAGAGTTTTCTGATTATGTAAAACTACTTGTTGATCATAATCCTAGATTTAAAATGTCACTTAAAGGAATATCTATCTTTATTAATGTGGTCTTGATAACCCTAACATTCTACGTGGTTCATAAATGGTTTCTTTGTTTTAACTTTGGTCTTCTATCACAATGACGGTTCAACTATATTACGCTCATAGACGGGTATATATATACACACACACACAACAACAACAACAACAAAAACATTTCATGTTTTAGCAGGTACATAAATAACCCATATCATGTACCAAAGTGCATAATGTTTATAACTACTATGTGCGCATATGCCAACAAGCATTTAACAAATATTTAGTGAAACATTTTATGTGGATACCCACATTATGTGAATAAAGTCAATTATTTAAAAAAATGATACAATAACTAACATATATTCCTTATGAGTGAACCACATTTATATATCGCTTGTATCAAGAGTAATGCTTTTCCTTCTTAAAAAAAATATAGGCTTAAACATGGAATGAGGAGGATATTAACATCTTATTAAATTTTAGCAATTAAATCACTAGACAAAAAGAATCCCTTATCCCACTATAAATAAATAAATAAAAAAGCTCATACATTGTCAACACTTATCAAGTAACTCCACTAATACACACAACATTGGTTTACATCTCTGTATTAGCATCTTTCATAACAACCCAAATCTAGCAATTTTTCAGACTTCTCTTTATGAGACATAGATGTAAAGTTACTTTGTAAAATGAAAAAAGGTCACACATCAAACTTCCAATGAAATTCAAAACACCTTGATTGGTTTAAAGTTAGACACCCATCCATAGCTTAGGAACCCAAGCAAACCATGTAATCTCAGTGGGTTTGAAAATGTACACCTTTGTAATAAGATGAAAAGGAAAATAACGTAGGGAAATAAAAAAGTGTTTGGGCAGTCTTTTGCAAAGTAATACGAGAATTGTGGCTAGTGAATTCTCCATGGGTTTAATTCAAAATTGAACCTAATGGGAAGCCAAACTACAACTAGCATTTGCACCAAAAGGTGTAAGGGCGCCCCGATAGAAGTGTAGATGAATGTAGAGCGATGAAGAGGCAGCTATGCAAGAAACAAGGATGTGGATGTGGATGTGGAAATGTATGAATAATTTTTATATATTATATAATATCCTCATTCCTAAAAAACCTTCAAGACTGAACCTAAACTTAACTTCATTTCAGGATGCACAAAAAACTAATTTGAAGATTAATGAGGAGAAAATATTATTATGTTCATAAGACAAACTTCATAACATAGTAAAACACAATAACCAACTTGTTGTCGCTATGACAAACACCCTCCAAAATTTTACCAACACTTGAATTTTAGAGCCTACTGTAGATCTTGTGATTGGTCATTCTGTGGTTACTTCTTGATCGGTCAAAGTCACTTGATCACATATGCTCAGTTCGAAACAAGTTCATGAGCACATTATTTAAGCATAGAATATTCCATTAAGATAGTTCATTTGTAATGTTCAATCCATGTTGACAGTCAGTGCACATTCTCATTGATAGTCCCTCACTTTTAGCTGCAATTGTACTTTTATTTTGGTGAGTTTTTCAATTTGTCGCTTTTGCGCACCTTCACTTTCGTGAGTGTCATTTTCATGCTTCCAATTTTTGCTTTCGCTTTCTTTCACTTTAATTAGTGTCATTTTCATGTTATATTCTCTCTGGAATGTGTCGCTTTCACTGTCGTTCACGTATCGCAAGTGTCGTTCACACTTTTCACTTCATATAGTAAATGTCGTCTTTTAGCATGTGGAGTGTCATACAATGCACAAAAGCTAGTTTTGGTGGTTTCAAGGGGTAACCTTTGTGAAAATGAGTTGGTATTACATCTAAACATATATCACACTCATTTCAAAAATTTCAAGCATTGTCGCACAAGATTCATCATGGTCATCGCAAAGTGTATCTTTGGTGTCGCTCTTGTTGTAGATCATTGCAAAGTTGTTGCATTAAGGAAATGATTTTTTTCATGTGTTATGAGTGTTCCATGTTGTGTCATCAAGTGATCTAAGTGTGTGGTCATGTTTAGAGTCATATGTTTTCCTATCTTCTTCTCACTGATCTGACACTTAGTCAAACTGGGAAAACCCTCCGATTGGACCACTCAGTGTCCTTTAGCCATCCTGAACTATGCATTGTGCAGTCTCAACCCTCAAACAAGAGCCTTGTCTCTTGGCATTTCACAATGTGTAGTTTCTACCTCCTAAAACTGCACTTTGTGTAATCTCAGTCCTCAAGCCTCAGCCTTGAGCTCCTGAACTATGCAATTGCGCAATCACCTAGCCTCCATGTCCTTTCAACACTGCACAGTGGGAAAACTCAGTGCTTAAGCCCTCATCCTGGCTCCTTGAATCCCTCAACTGCATAGTCACTAAGCTTAGGCCTTCAAAATCACACATTGCGTAGTCCCTCTTCCCAAGCATCCAAAACTGTGCATTAAGCAGTCTCAAGGCTCAATCCTTAAGCCTGATTCCTTGAGTATCTCAACTGCGCAATCCTTTGACCCTGGCCATTCTGAATTGTGAATTGCATAGTATTAAGCTTCAGTCCTAGATCTTGGCCTCTAAAATTGTGCAATCATTGAGTCAGTCACCCAACCAGTCACTAGTTCCAACCCTAACAAGTGATTTCATGAAGCAGCTTAGGCTAGGGGTTTATCAAACTGATGTTGTCTTATAATGAGTGGATTCTAATCGAAAATATTCTATTATGTCATGACAAGATGATGATGAAGGAAATGGAGAAGGAGACCATGCTAGAAGACACCTAAGGATCTGAGGAGATAAGATGATCATCAAGCAATAAGACGAAGGAACATTGGATTATAATAGAAGATGGAAGATCAAGACCACATTGAAGACTCCTTATCTTCAAGTCATAAGGAGGAGGAAGAAGAATAACATGCACCATATTTTCAAGAAGACACAAAGAAAGAAACAACAAAAAGTGACTTGACATTGCCATGTCATCATGCAGTCCATGTCATCAATGTCATGTCATGAGCCATCATGTGCCACATCATTTGTGGATTATGTAATTCTATATTGGAAAATGTAATGTAAAGCGGAAGTCCAAAAGTCATATATGTAATGTGAAGAGTCATGTAGGAAGTCGAAAATTCACGAGAAGTCAAACGATCATGAGGGTAGTCCAAGAGCCATAAGGGAGGTGAAGGATCACCCCATTTGTTATATATATACACCCTCATTGTTCATGCAAGATACTTTTCACCTTGTCTTCTCCCATAAGGAATCAAAGAGATAGAGTCAGTACTTCTAGGGAGCAAGTTGTGGCTCCAACGCTCCACTATTGAAGCAAGTGATGTTCATTGTATTCATGTATCTCGAGACTTTTACTTAATACTTGAAGCCTGATGGCCATCATGTTTTCATGCATGGATTGTGAATATTTGTAAGACTGTTTTGTGAATGTTTATGATTCATGTTTGTTTTAACCTGTACTAAATTAGTTGAACTATTTCAATTATTTTAATGCTTATCTAACTGAAAATGTGTTGTAATGGTTGTAACTGTTGAATTTCCACGACCTTGGGTCTAGATTAGAATCTTAAAAACAATGACGCTACCAAACCAAGAATCTCAACCATAAACTACTTTGCACAACAGAAATATAAAGTAGTAAATCACATATGCACAAATATACACGTTTTTTAACAAAATTGTACAATATGTACAATCCCAATCTCCGTTATATTAAACCAAATTTGAATAATACAACAGCTTATGGTATACAAGATACAATGATAAAATTTGCTGCAAATTCTATGTCGTATCTTGTCCTATCGGTCCTTCACTTTTGTACTACTCACTAGTAGTGCCTTAGTCTGTCAAGGCCACTACACATCGAGACTCCAAGAGGGTTGCCTCCTACCACTGCTGCAAGTTACATCTGATACAATGAACAGGGGCTCATCAAAGTGCTCTCTGGGTAGGCCTAATTCCTGAGCTCTAATCTGCTAATCTAGCAGACACTTTAATCCATCAAAGTGCTGCTCTTTAGGTTGCAAACTTCACCCAATCACGCACCAACACCATCCTTCTTGTTTGCTGCTCTAGGGCTACTTTGGGTAGCCAACTTGCTGCCCTCCAACTAGCTCTATGACACCCAATCAACTCATTGTCAATTCTGCTCCTAATATGACACTTCACCACCACAGAATGTCATCCACATGGCACCAATAGGCTTCTCAACAAACTGATCCAAACATGGTCAAGCCTTGACCCAATACATCTCTCCAAAACATTGTTATTCACCTTGCTTGACTGTTGCACTCTGTAATTCTAATTAGGGCACAATATGCATCCCTTAACCTCCATGTTTTCAGTAATATACACACTTCTAGGGTTGCATTCCACCTAAAAAAGACCCTCCACGTGCCAGATTGTCCCTATTCTGCCTTGTCCACCTCAAGGCTACTAGGAATAGCCTCAAGTTGTTGGCTATGGCCTTCAGCCTAGCTCAGCAACTTGTTGTAACTTCCGTCTCTTCAACAGGCCCAAACAACGCCCTCAAACAACAATGTTGTCCTCCTATTCTCCTTGGCCTAGACAACCCTTCAATTTGGCCCTAATCCACACCTAAGACAACCCTATTCACAACTTAAAATAACTCTTCTCCTCCACGTTGACACCTACAACAATAAAAAAATCCACGCTGCTCTTTCTAGGCCTATTTAACATTGTCTTTAAGTCTCCTTCTCACCGCAGTTTAGCTCCACTTCTATCCTACAAACCAAGCCCAAGAACAACCCTAATCATTTCCAAACAACCTCTCTTTCCCCACATTGTACTTACAGCAACAGAAAATGTCTACATTGTCCTTAAGTCTCCTTGCTTCACTGAAATTTCAAAGCTCACTTGGAGATGTATTTCTCACAAATGGATGCCTCAAATAGCCTCAAATCATCCTTAATTTATAGGCTTAATGTCTCATTCGAAGTGACACATCTATTGGCTCTCTTTTACATCAATTTGGCCTACTTGAAAACCAATAATTAATTTTTCAACTTCAAAAATCAATATCTCTTTGACGACAACTCGGATTCATGCGATTTTCCATGCGTTGGAATCATCTTTCCAAGAACTATCATCCTCATCCATCATATGTCGTAAATCCACCATTTTTTTGTACCAAATCTCAATGGTTGCCAAAACCCCACACTTGGTTTCCTAGCCCACAAGCTGCCCTTGTGGTACCTCAAAAGCTACACAAATAAAAACTCCCGCTTAGTGAGGGAGGTACTTCCAAGGCTAGGAAGTATCTCGTCATCATCATCACTGCTCGCAACACTTTCCCAACTCTTGGTGCTCACAATTGGAGCAATCCTTTTATGATGAACTATGCCCTTCTCAGAAGTTTCATTGTCACTAATGAAAGTAACCTCCTTCTTCTTCTTATCCTGTAATGCCTTCCACTCTTTCCATGATTCCTTCTTGTTAGTTGTAGGAGCACCCTTTCTCACCACTAAACACGCGATCTTCTTGGGTTGCAGAGTCGCCCTATGAATCTACAAGCTCCCTCTTGAACTAGAATCCCTCTGAGTCTCTGGAACCTGGACCTTCTTAGGAAAGTGTACTTTCTTCTGGGGAACCTGGACCTTCTCAAGAAAGTGTACCTTCTTCTGGGGAACCTGTACCTTCTCCTCTAAAGCCCGCATATGAACCTACACCTACTCTTGCTTCTCTGGAACCTGTACCTGCTCCACCTGCGTCTTTCCATGATCCACAGGCTTGGCTGTCAACCTATAGAGACCATGCTCTCTAACTTCAAGTACAATCTCATCAAACTTAGAGCCTCTAAGCATGAGTCTTTCCTTCCCATCCTGGAACAAGACCTCAAAACCTTTCCTCTCGATCATCGAGTGGAAATCACACTATATATGAGTCTTGGTACAAACAATACATCTTAGACCCGCATCATACGTCCTATCTCCATCCTGAATGGCACAACACCCGATCCTCAGATCTCCAACTGACTCTTATCGTCCAACACCATGTGAAACTTCGAGTCCCATCCAACTAGAGTCTCAAAAACCTTATGTGACCCTGTCATATGCTTCGTTGCACCACTGTCCATGTACCATCCATCCTCAATGATAGTACTCTATGAGAAATGATAAATCATAGAAAAGTCCTTCTCTTCCAATCTCCTTGAGAGATCGTCCATCTCTGCTGAAGTGGCAACACCGGCGACATGTTTTCCTTTATTCTTCTCATCATTTCCCTTCTTCATCAAACCTCTCGATGAAAAATGACCCATCTCGCCACAGTTGAAACACTTGACTTTACTCAAGTCCTTGTTTTTCTTACCCTTCATTCGTGATGCAAGTGCCACATCATCATTTGAAGCTTTCTGCTTCGGCTGAAGATCCTTGTCTCACAACTCTTCCTTAATGAAGTCATCCCACAGCCTATCCCAATCTAGCAACTTCTCCCTGGCAATGATTCCTTTGATGAAGGGCTTCCATTCCTCGGTGAACCCTTTCAACGCAATCCTTACCATATCTCCAGTTGAGACAGTCACACCGATGGCAACAAGCTCATCTTTGACTTGAGATAATCTCGTCAAATACGAGGTCACGCTTTCACCCTTTAACATCTTGGTGGACTTCAACTTATCCTCCAATACTAATACCTAGTTCTCTTTCTTATTTTGGAAAAATTATGAAGAGACATCCACATCTCATGTGCGATGTTCTTCCCAGATAAATGAGGTATTAGGGCTTCCTTCACACCATCTAGGATGACTAGTCTCACTGTTGCATCCAAATCTTCCCATATTTGCAGTTCTTTAGGGTTGGTTGGCTTTTTGATCTCTTTCTTGGAAAAAGCCTAGATCTTATTGACCTGCAAGATCAACCTAATCCTTTCCTTCCATGGTTTAGTTGGAAAACCCCTCCAACCTGTCCTCATATCAGATACATGCCTACAACTTCGACATTGTAGTGAACCCTTCACTCATAATGTGACCAACTCCTTCTCACATTTTACTACATTGCGCACGAATCTTATTTACTTACTTCCAAGGTAGCTTAGACACGCTCTGATACCATGTTGAATTTCCGTGACCTTGGGTCTAGGATAGAGTCTTAAAATTGCTGACGCTACCAAACGAAGAATCTCAACCATAAACAACTTTGCACAACAAAAATATAAAGCAATAAATCACATATGCACAAATATACACATTTTTTAACAAAATTGTACAATATGTACAATCCCAATCTTTGTTATATTAAACCAAATTTGAATAATACAACAGTTTATGGTATACAAGATACAATGACAAACTTCATTGCAACTTCTATGTCATATCTCGTCCTGTTGGTCCTTCGCTTCCATATTTCTCACTAGTAGTGCCTTAGTCCATCAAGGCCACTACACATCGAGAATCCAAGAGGGTTTCATCCTATCACTGCTGAAAGTCACGTCTGCTACAATGGATACAGGCTCATCAAACTGCTCTTTGTGTAGGTTTAATTCCCAAGCTCCAATATGTCAATCTAGCAGTCACTTTAGTCCATTAAATTGTTTCCCTTTAGGCTACAAACTTCACCTAATCATGCACCAATAACGTCCTTCTTATCTACTGCTCTAGGGCTACTTTGGGTAGCCAACTTGTTGGCCTCCAACCAACTCTATGACACCCAATCATCTCACTATCGATTCTTCTCATAAGATGACACTTCACCACCATAGAATGTCATCCACATGGCACCAATAGGCTGCTCAACAAAATAATCCAAACATAGTCAAGCCTTGACCCAAATATCTCTCCAAAACAATATTATTCACCTCACTTGACTGCTGCACTCTGCAATTCTGGTTAGGGCACAATATGCAGTCCTTAACCTCCACGTTGTCAACAATCTACACACTTCTAGGGTTGAATTCCACCTGGAAAAGACCCTCCAAGTGCCACGTTGTCCCTGTTCTTCCTTGTCCACCTCAAGGCTACTTGGAATAGCCTCAATTTGTTGGCTATGACCTTCGACCTAGCTCAACAACTTGTTGTAACTTTGGTCTCCTCAACAAGCCCAAAAAACAACCTCAAATAGCAATGTTATCCTCCTATTTTCCTCGGCCTAGACAACCCTTCAATCTTTCCCTAATCCACACTAAAGACAACATTGTTCACAACTTAAAATAGCCCTTCTCCTCCATGTTGTCACCTACAACAAACAAAAAATCCATGCCGCTCTTTTTGGGCCTCTTTAACGTTGTCTTTAAGTATCCTTCTCACTATTGTTTAGCTCCACTTCTATCCTACAAACCAAGCCCATGAACAACCCTAATCATGTCCAAACAACCTCTCTTTCCCCACACTGTACTTATAGCAACAGAAAACTTCCACGTTGTTCCTTAAGTCTCCTTGCTTCACCGAAATTTTCAGAGCTCACTTGGAGATGTATTACTCACAAATGGATGCCTCAAATAGTGTCAAATCATCCTTAATTTATAGGATTTTAAGGCTCAATGTCTCATTTGAAGTGACACATCTATTGGCTCTCTTTTACATCAAGTTGACCTACTTGACAACCAATAATTAATTTGTCAACTTCAAAAATCAATATCTCTCTAATGACAACTCGGATTCAGACGATTTTCATTGCGTTGGAATCATCTTTCCAAGCACTATCATCCTCATCCATCGCATGTCATAAATCCATCATCATTTTGTCCCAAATCTCGATGGGTGCTGAAATCCCACACTTGGGTTCCAAGCCCACAAGATGCCCTTCTGGTGCTTTTCCCTCCAAACCCTGAAACCTAGGGCTTGGAGTACCTCCCAAGCTACACAAATCAACAGTAACAAGTGTCACATCTATGTGGATTGTTCTGCTTGATGTTAGGTGATTCTATTTTCGCTTGTGTGTGCCTCTACTAGGGGTGGTACTATTACCTCTCTCTTAGCGGCTCACCTTTCCTCCCTTTTCAGTAGAAGAACCTTGATACACCTGCAACCGAATATTCACTAGGCATACTTACTTGTTTTTCACAAAGGCACATACACACTTCTCTCTCTTGCTGATAGCTAAAGCCAAGGCAAATCTATAAGAATATATGGAAATCGGGTCAATACTTTGGATGGGGCTCCTATTCCAAATGGTGTGAGGTCTAATTGGGACTTCACATTAGGGAGAGACCTTTGGTTGATGGATTTCCAACATCATCAACAAAATGGTGCTAAAAGGAGGGCTAGATGACAAGTTGTGCCCATTGAGTATGTTTTGAATATCTTATCTTAAATGGCTCATCCTAAAATCATACTCCTGAGGTGTTTTTCTAACATATCCCTTGGTAAACTTTCAATCCCCGATGAGCCTCTTTATCACTTGTCCCAATTGAAGTTTGATGGTGAGGATGGAACATCCATAACCAAGCACATTTCTGATTTTCTTAAATTTTGTGAATATTACGAAATTGATGATGAATATTTTGCATGTGTGACTTTCTTCCTCACCCTTGAAGGTCATGTTAATCAATGGTGTCATACCTTACCATATGCTTCCATCCATTATTTTCATCATTTCCTACAAGAGATTTATCAAGCCTTCGATAGGGATGATCACTAAGATGTTCTTAAAAGAATTAATCAGTTAAGAATGAAGCCTAATGAATCAATTGATGATTTCTCTGATTAATTCTTTCACGTTTGTTGTGAATTTCCTGAAAAGATATGGATTGAGATTTATAGAAACAAAAGTTTTAGCATTTGGCTCATATCTCTTTGCACGATGAATCTAAACCCCCTGATGTTTCTACTCTTGTAAATCATGAGACACCTCTAATTTCAGAGGAGGAATTTACTACTCCTTTTGTTCCTTGTCCTCCTCCTTTTCCAGTTCCGATGAGGGTGCCTCCTTGCGATGATAATAAAGTTGGGAAATCTACACATCAAATTCCTAATCCATCTTCTCATCCTCCTTCCACTTTTCATGATTCAAATTCAATAGAGGAAATACTGGAATGGCTCATGAAGCCTATGGTGAAAACCAATTTTTCCATTCCTCAAGATGGTATTAACACTCATAACTCTAGTCTTGAATCTAATTTGGATTTATGTTATCCTCTATCATCTACGTGCCATGACTCTTTCTACCATGATTCACTTGATCAATCTACTCTAGCAGCTAGTTTTTCACACTATTGATTTTCAAGTTATTGGTCCCAATTGTGATCAGGTTCAAGGTAGTCACATTACATAGGTAGAGGACCAGGAAGGTGAAGATTATTTCAATATTTCTTCTCTTTTTCAAAATCTTCTGTCTGAAGATGGTGTTTCCTCATTCTTGGCTGATATTGAATATGGTAATCTTGGTAGTCAATCAAATGCGATCAATTTGCATAATCAATCTCAAGTCTTGGGAAACAATCATTCTAATGAGGATGACTTCATCGATATATATGATGATGGATGCCCAAGTGCACCAATTGATATTCTGGTTCCTCAAGAAGATTTTAATTTGGAAGATTTAGATTTAGAATTTGATCTGGTCAAAGGATATGTTCTTACTGAAACCTCCTCTTCATCTCACTATCCCTTGTGCCCTATTGTTTGTGATGCATCTACTTGTGATGGAGACACTCCATGCTCTTCAAGTTCTTCATCCGATGAGTTAACTTCTCAATTGGCACAAGGTGGTGAGGATATCCATGATGAAAGAGAAAACAATCAAATCATCGAGTATCCTTTCCATCCCTCATCATCTCTTGTTTTGCATAAAGACAATTCTTCAAATAAGCTTGCTTAGGAAATCTCCTCGATTCGTTCATCTTTGGCTTTGCGATCAGAAGAATCTTTCGACTTGAGTATTCTAGTTATTGGATTTGTAAAATCTGATCAAATCAGTGGCAAAGATGGTTGCAGTGGTCTTATTGAAATAAGTGGTAGTATTTATCCTTACATTGTGCATGATCTGGTTCAATATTCAAAATATGATTTTACAATCCTTGAAAGTTTTGGGACTTGTGAGGGAGTCGAGGCAATTCAATTTTCATTGATGGTTATGTTAGGATCTCACGACTCTAGTAAGGTCCTTGAACTAAGTCAGATTTGGTTTCTCTCGCGAAATATTTCTCTTTGCATGGTTTCACTAGATGTAAATTTCATATTGAAATATGTTTGGTACTGCGGATGTAGTCTTTCAAGATTTCAATATTTTATTTTTGATCAGATTCATGAATCTTCTTCAGTTGATTCATCTTCATGAAATTCTCTTGTATCAAACTCGAGTTTGGAATGTGTATCTCTCATAGAATCATAGAACTGAGAAATAAATTATTTCAGAAATCATCTTTTACCGAAGCAATCATGTCTATCAAATTCATTTGAGAATAGTCAGCTCATGGTTGTCTTGTGAATGTTATACGGTTAATATGTTTCTTCATCATACCTAAAATCCTCTTGAGTGCTAATGAATGCATGAGTTGTTGTGTGAATCAAGTTCTTCATCGTTCACTATGTCTTGAATGGTCTCATATATTTTTTGTGTTGGCATTCCTTTTAAATTATTTTGATGATTATGATGCTTGTACAGTTTGTCACCAGTTACAGGAAAATGGTTTGTCACATTCGACATGCGAGTGTTATGAAACCAACTCACAAAAAGATAGAAAAGATAGATCAACAACTTCAAAATCAACCTCTTCGAGGGGGCAACCTCCTTTACATTACACAAATGAACAATTCTTGGATGATACAAATGATTAAACCTCCTTTCTATATAGAGGAGTCTAAGGGGTCACAATATAATCAAAGCCGACATAACAATAATAATATAAGGGCACAAGAATAACAATAGTGGGCTTCTATGGGGCACATTAATAACAATATGGGGACAATAGGGGCACAATAATAACAATAAGGGATACAATGACAATAGTAATGGGGGAATCACTAGTATTATAGGGACCTAACATGCCCCTCTCCTTAAAAAAAGTGTTGTCGTCAATGCTTGAGTAGTTCTGGATGCTTCTGTATAAAATTATCATCCTCCCATGCGAAATCTTCAACGAGTAAGTTCTTCCACTTGATGAGATACTTTGAAATTGATCGATTTCATAGCTGTCGAGTTGCTGTTTCTGTGACTGCTTCAGGTTCCAATATGATTTTTCCTTCCTCATCAAGTTCTTGCAATATTGTTTGAACTAGTAGCTTGTCACCTATAACCTTCTTTAAACATGAAACATGGAAAACTGGGTGCACTCGGGACGCTGCAGAAAGCTCCAATTTATATGCCATAGTACCAATCTTTTACAACACCTTGTATGGACCATAATACTTTGGTGATAATTTATTATCCTTCTTAGCTTGCTTGAGGGACATTTTCTTATATGGTTGTAGCGGTAGGAATACCCAGTGACCTACATAAAAACTTATTTCGCTGCGATGTTGATATGCCTATTGTTTCATTCTATTTTGTGCCAAAGTGAGGTTATCCTTTAAAAGTTGGAGAACTTGTTGTTGATGCTCGATGTGATCTTCCGTTGCCTGAACCTTAGAATTTTCTCTTAAATATGATGTGATGGATGGTGGATGATATCCATAAAGTTCCATAAATGGGGTCATTTTTATTGCAGTATGGAAGGAAGTGTTATACGACCATTCAGCCAAAGGCAACCATTTCACCCATTGTGTCTGTTTATCAGAGACAAAGAAACACAGATATCCTTCCAAACATTTGTTTACTATCTCATTTTTCCCATCAAATTGAGGATGATAAGATGAGTTATGAGCTAACTGAGTACCAAGACAAGAAAATAATTATGTCCAAAAATTTCCAGTGAAAATGGGATCTCTGTCGCTTATAATAATATTTGGGTTTCCACGTAGCTTTTGAATTGTTTCCACAAATGCATTAGAAACTATACTCACTTTAAATGGATGAGATAATGCACAAAAGTGTGCATACTTGGTAAGTTTGTCAACTACCACCATGATGACACTGTTTCCTTCGGACTTGGGTAAACCTGTGATAAAATCCATTGAAACCTCCTCCCAATGTTGGCTTCAAATGGATAAAGGTTGTAATGGACCTGGGGTCTTAATTGTTTCAAATTTATTTTTTTGGAAAACCAAACATTTTTCCACAAACTTTTGAATATCCGATTTAAGGCCATCCCAAAAAAATTCCTTCTTAACCCTGTGGTAAGTTTTTAAAAATCCTGAGTGCCCTCCTAAGGGAGAAGTGTGCAATTCCATAAGAATCTTTTGTTTGAGTTGGGAATTCTTACCTAGGTATAAGCAATCTTTGTACCATAACGAATCATTTTTCCAGCTAAATGTATCAGATGTATTGGGAACTTGTTGTAACTTTTGAATGAGTGAACTTCTTCGTCATTCTTCCATTCATCCCTTGTTTCGTTTATTCAATCTGGTTGGATAATAGAAATGGCGCATGTTGGCTTATGGGGACCTGACCCAGTTTCAGATTTATTTAGCCAAACAAATCCCTACACTACTAGCCCTTTTGGCATCAACTCGCGAAGTGTGGACTGAAGTCTCACTCGAAGCAGTATGGGGGGATGCTAGAACCAAGGTTTCGCACCCTTGAGATGGATGTGATGTCAGTTCAGTCCAACTATACCTTCCGTTGCGTAGGTTGTGACACACCCTGTTCCACCCTTCAGTACCCTCGCGAAGTGTTATATTCAGTCTTCACGCAGCCCTAACCAGGGGCTGAGATGCTTTTGCGCTGCTACGGCAGCGAACTGCGCTATTTCCCAACCTAGACTAAGTATCTTACTTATCTTAGTGACAGGTCTTAATTATCTTCACGAAAATAGATATTCCTCCTTGTGTTCACTTAACCAATACAGTTATACACATTCGTGCATCATATAAGCATTAAAGTGAAATTCATACCCAATATAACAGATGCATAGAATAGCAAATACAAATGCAGAATTAATAGAAACTTCTCTTTATTAATAATTCCAACTTATTACAGACTCGACTTGCCCTGCGCACTCAGCTGCAGGGGTCCACGCACTCAGCTACGGACTACTAGGCCTTTGCGCACTCAGCTGCAGAACCTCTTCCTACTCTAAGACCCAAAACTAGACTTTACAGTTCAGATCTATCTCGCATACATCATCATTCCTTAGACATTCTGTGATTAGCTACCTTAACTACTTAGAGATTTGTTATATTTATATAATCCCATGGTCTGCAGACCATGGGTAGATCTTCTACAACTGACATTACATTATCAAAATTAAGGGCGGACAACCCTATGACTCTTTAACAAACTACGCGCTCCGCACCCACAAAATGCGGAGTATTTACATTGGAATTACAAAATTGACCAAAATCTGGGCTCTAAGCCCCAAAACTGCCCTTGGGGGATCCCGCACCCAACAGGACCCCAACACAAACATCGTGACTCGCCCTTGAGTCACTCTGTAGGTGCAGAGATCTTTGCGCGAAGACCTCCCAACTCTGATTGGATCGCTGCAAGTTCAGTAGTGCACTGAGCGACTACCTGCTGAACTTCCTCTACGCGTTTTTCGGTGACTTCTATCGTTGAAATGCTGCTCTGAATCCTTTCCTCTGTTGCTTGCAGCTGCGCGAGCTTTGCTTCAATGGAGGTTGTAATGGTATAAGCCTCATCGATCCACGGTTGTAGGTGCGCTTTCAAAACTGCCTCTTTATGTTGAGCGGCATCCACCTGCTCCTTGAGCGCCTTTGCCTGCTGCATCCTTGCAAGCTTTTGTGTAAGGGCAACCGTCTGTGCAATCCCTTTTACCTCGTCGTACCTCTGTTGCAGCTCACGCGCCTCTGTCTCTAGTCACTCTATGTTTGAGTCCTCCTGCAGGGTGGTCAAGACCTCAAACAATTGCTCGAACAACTTCATGCAGTTTGTCACCACACTGTCAACGACCACCATTGTTGTTGTGATCATGGTGGTGCACTGTTCTCTGACCTCCAGTGGAGTTGAAGGTTGTGCCTTCAACTGTAGCTCTGTTATCTGAAGGTTCAGCTCTAGCTGAACCCTGGCCATTTCAGCTCTGGCGTCATACACCCCTGTGGCTAACTTTCGGACGCACGCCTCCACCGGTTCCTCTACTTGGATGGCCAACTCTGGGACCATCTAGCAGGTTTCGCCCACAACCTACAGTATCTGTCTGTTCTACGCCACTGCCTCATTGCGTTGCAAGCTCAACTGCTCAATGTTGATGCGCTTCTCTCTCATTATGTATAGTGTGACTCTCTGTGGCCCGAAGTTCTGCAGTGACTCATCCTACAAAAGATAGAGCATCTCCCGAGGGAGCGCAACCATGTTTAACCCGACCCGTGTCAAGCTGCTAACCATAGGCTTTTCGACCTCATTCTTTGTCATGAGTGCTCCATCTGGTAGCACTATTGTGTTGGTCACCTTGGCACGCAGCATTTCCTCGGCAGCTGAAGTACCGACTGTGAGGCTGGTGGACACTGTGCCAGCCTGTGGAGTGTGCACCTGCAACTCTTGTATTTGTGTCTGGAGAGCCCCCAATACCAACTGGTGTTCTTCATCAAACTGCTAGAGGACCTCCGCGGTGACATCCCTCACCGTTTCGCCAATATCGTGCAAGTCTCCTTCAGTAAGGGTGATAGGGTCGAAAGATGTTTTTGAGGCCTTTGTCTTCTTTAGCAGCCCTACCTGCTCTTGTGGTCACGGACGCTTTAGCTAGGTGGACGTTGTTTGTGGGTCTGTACCACCTTGTTCTGTATTGGTCTCTGGGTCGGGCGAAGGAAACTTTTGTCCTTCGTGCTCTTCCTCTACTGTCTTTTGCTGCTCCTTGGCTAACTTTGCAGTGTCGCGCGCCGCCTGGGCCTTAACCGCTACTTCTTCCTTCCTACGCTTTTCCACCAGCTATGCCATCCGCAGTTTCGTCTCTTCCTTCTTCCGCTGCACGACAGACTTCTCTGCTTCCACTGCAGAGCCAGCTGGAGTATGCCACTCCAGCGGCCAAGACTTAAGGACCATGAAAATTAAATTGTCAGTTGCCAAGTATGGTAACTCATGCCACGTCTTTGTGGGGCACTTCCGTGCCCTAATGAAGACATGGTGGAAATTTGCCTTGAACTCCACAAAGCTCTGCAGACTATTTTAGACCATGGGTGATAATCACGGCTTGCGATTGATCCCCATCCTGATGTTCATTTCCATGAGCACCCAAAATATCTTTCTCTCCCTTATCCTTTGTGCATCCCTGGTTGCCCACAATGAAGCGTACTTCGCTGCCTCTGGAAGGTCCTGCGCGATCGACGGGAACTGGCTATCTTTGGGCAACTCCCATGCCACCAGTACTATCGATAATAGGAGCCATGCATAATGGAATTTTTTCCCCTGCTCTAGTGCCTCGTGACAGTTCGCAAGGAACTCACCGCATAGATAGTTTTCCTAGTTGAACTGGTCCCCTTCTTCGCATTGCGCTGCTAGTGCAATCACTGGCGCAAGCACCTCATCCATGCGAAACTTCCGCATCACCTTCCCTGCCAATATCTGTGTCACGACCTTGACTGCAGGGTTGTTGATGTTGGAGATGGCGTACCCTCGCTTCTTTTTCTCCAACTTAAATTTATTTTTCATTGCCTCCGCGATGGCCAAATCGTCACTTTTTCCCTCCGAAATATTTGTTGGATCCTCCCTTGTGCAAGGGAGCCATGTGATCCTGTGAATCAGATGGTCTGTGATGGGGATGGGCTCCTCCAGCCACAAGCACCCATCATGCACCAAGTAGAGTAGCTACCTGATGACGAAAATGGTCAATGGGGTGTGGTGGTAATGCGGAACCCAGAGTGTTATAGCTCTGATACCACTTGTTATAGATCTAACTTGGAAATATTATAGATCTGATATGAAAATATAAGACAATGCAAATAAACCCAGAAATAATATGAAATGATTCTTTATTGATTCAACCCTTAAGGTAGGGCAACACCATACATTCACTCCTTAAGGAAGGAGAACACTCCACAAGCCATATGCTAGTTCACACAATAAACCTTCACACTCCCTTGACATCTCCCCATGAGGAGTCTCTAGCCTCTATATAGGCCTCATACATACAATACCATGGATCATTACCATGGTTCCCTCATACCATCGAACTAATACCATAGGCCCATTACATTATTACTAACTACTTGTGGTCCCTTACATGATATGGGTTAACCACCTTATTTATTACTATGGCCCATCTCATTATTACATTATTACCTTGGGTACCTCCCTTTGTACCCATATTATCCCCCCTAGGTATATAACACAGAGCAGGTTTAGCAACCCTGCTTTCTCAACATCTATGAGCCATTTGCGTGGCTCCAACTCTATTATTCCAGCCGATGCGTCTGTCTTTTGGCGCATTAGCTGCATGGTCACCAAATGCGGGAACTTCTCGTGGTCCACGAGGTCCCAATCTTCAAATTTCAATACAGGAACCTATCCCAAGTGCGCTCCTTCAAAAATAATATCATCTGGGAGCAGCAGAGTTTGCAGAGAGCTCTTGCTCTCATCTATATCCTTGGGCACCTTGGCTTTACCCTTTCACGGAGGAACATATGTAGGCAGCCTGGTGAGAGGGTCCGCACCCTGGGTTTCAACTTCCATCTCTACATCCTCCTCCTCCACCAAGATTTCTTCAAACTCTTCCTCCTCATCGGCCTCCAAATTGATGGCCTTCCACTTTTCCTCCATTGTTAGCTTGGCCCTTAGCAAATTTCTAGGTGAGACGTGCACCGGTATCGTGGTATGCTTATCCTTCTTAGGTCTCGGTGTGCGTAGTGATTTAGGGACCTCTGCGATAATTCTGACACTCTCTGGGGCTTCTACTTCTGCAATTTCCTGTGCGGCTACCTCAGTTGTCACTACGCCTATGTCCATGGCTTCTTCGGGTGCTGCCATAGTGTGATTCCACAGTTCTCTAGTAATTGCTCAAGCAATGAATGTGCTTTCAGAATATCGAATAAGTCTTGGTTCATGAATATCCGAGCGCGCAACAACTCAGTTCTAAAATTGTCAAGTGTTGTTTGTTGGACAACCGTTTGTAATTTATAGCGCCTTTTGAATTTGAATTTGACTGTTCCCCCCACATTTGGTCCATTAATGCTAGATTGGCAGTAGATTTTCAAGAATCTAGCCCGTAAAGTTCGGCTTAAATGCCTGCTGCTCCTCCATTCGGCCTCAAACTAAGCATCACATCATGAATAGTGACTATAACAGTCACTTTCCGACAGACTTGCGTGCCAGCATAGTTGTCTTCGCGCTGTCGCAGACCCTGTGACACTTCGCTACTGTGCGCAGTCCTGACGTCACGCAGTTCTCGAGTAGAGTAGTTTATAGTCCCGCGCCTCCTTTTAGCTGCCTAGAGCGCTAAGACTGTGCTTTGATCAGCTAGTCAGGTGGCTGGGCCACCTATGTATGGATTCAAATGACTGCCATTCACTTTTCCTGGGAATGGATCACCATTCAACTTTACCAACTGTACTATGCCACCATCTGTAATCTCCTTAATAATATACGGCCCTAACCAGTGCATTGTGAATTTCCTGGGAATTTATCAAACTTACTATCATACAACAAAACCAGATTGTTTACCTTGAATGTGCGTAGCTTGATGTGTCAGTCGTGCCATGCCTTTTCGCACTGCTTTTGGACCTGTTGGTGGAATCCAACCAAAAATCATTCTTCTTCGAGCTCTTCTAGCTGCGCGAGCCTCTCCTCTAGGGCTCCGCGATCTGTCATACCTGTGAGCGCTGCTATGCGCAGACTAGGCACGATATATTCCATAGGAATTACAGCTTCCACTCCATAGACAAGCCTAAAAGGTGTCTGTCCCGTCAGTTTCTTACATGTCGTTCGTTAAGCCCATAACACTGCAGGTATGCGTAGGTCCCAATCACTTCGTTGAGCATTGCATACCTTGCTCAATGCGGTTTCCAATACTTTTTTGAATGCTTTTTTGCAGTTTCTCTTCCTGCATAATGTCTTCCCAAGATTAGGAGCCATCTGCAAGTTCGCCCCCCCAACACATGCTTATTGACTAAGTATTTTAGCGCGGAGTACATGTGCATCTGCGCAAGTTGGGGTTCTTCTCCATAGGTCTGCGTCCACTTGGCCAGTTGCACGCGTAGGTCATCCTATCCATCATACTTGTTTGCCAGTCGCATCTTAGGCTTTCCAAAGCACGCTCTCATCATTCTCTTACATTCGCGCGAATCATCAAAGCTACCTTTGTGCGTACCCCACCATCTTGCGGGTGTAACACGTAGTACCCAGTCCAAGGCCTGGAAGCATTGCTTTTCCAGCACCTCCCTTTCAAATGCATCCAAGAAGGTATCTACCTCATTTAGATCATCATAAGTAGGCATATCTCTTACTTCTGTTGACAGAGAGCGCAACGACCGGGTCATCATGTTACAATTCAACGTAGTTACTTCGTGTAACCAATTCTGCCATCGTTCTACTTCTTCGTCGGAATACGAAGTGTAGGAACTCTCGTGCTCCCATGTAATCCGTCCATATACAGTAGGATTCACCCAGTCTTGGTCTCGCGCTGTTATCTTATAGATGCAGTCCAAATCATCATCACTCTCATAGTCGCGGATCGGCTCCGTATAGCGCGATCCTTCATCAGGGTCCAGGGGTACAATTACGCGTAATGACTTCTTCTCAAAGATCATTTTGTGCTTCTTCAAATCAATTACCCCATTCATATCAGTGGCCCTTCCCAAGAGCGTGGGGTAGGGATTGTTATCATCAACAATCTCTATCACTTCGAAGTCCGCCAACGCGCTCGCTCCCTCAATATCCACAGTTATTCCTTGCAATCGATCCATGGGTATTATTTTCTATTGGTTCGCCATTCTCAGGTGAATTGGAGACCACTATAGTGTAGGTCTTCCCATTCGCTCCCATGTCTGTTTCGGTAGAGCATTCACATCTGATCCCAAATCCAGAATGACTTGATCCATCTCATATTCTCTAATCTGCACTGTAAGTCTCATTTCACACCCTATCCTTGTCTTATGTTTTCCAATCTTTCGGACTATGTGCCGTTCTCTTGGCGCGGTCCCAGTGCATCTGTTGATGAGTTCCTGTAACCCTTTTACAGCGTTATTGTCGCGCAATAACTTCATACAAGTTTCCAGGAAAGTTGTGAGCATAGATGGGTCCATTTCCGGCTCTAGTTTATCTTTGCTTTCTGAAGTTGAGGCATCAACGAAGCTCTTCTTAGCTTCCATGAAGGTTTCTCGAGCGCGCTGCAAATCAAACTCAGCTTCTTTTGTCGGAGCTTTGCGAACCCAAGTACTCTCTTCTGGTTGTTTCCCCTTGTCATCTCCTGTCGCAATTCCACTTTGGAGCACAATTTTTACATTTGGGTCTTCCTTGCGCGGCTTAGACCTCATCATCTGCAGGTTCTGAGTCGGGGGAGGCGGTAGCGCTCCTTTTTCACATATCCTAGCTATCAGAGTAGGATAGTCTTCTGTCCCTTGATAAAACAGTGTGCAATACTTGCACGACGGGCGTGTTGGATTTGTGCAATCACGGGCATAGTGTCCTGGCCCTCCACAACTATAGCAAATCAACTGTCTGCGACCTCTACCAAGTCCTCCTCCACCTCAGCCTCATCTGCGCCCCTGAAATCCTGTTCGCGCCATTTCTACATTAAGGTCAATGGGTCGTGTTTCGGCCTGAACTCTGTAGGTGGGAGTTTTTTCCGTCATCAACGCATAGCTTCTGCAAGTGCGCTTGTCCTGTCCCACCGACCTACACAAGTTGTAAAACAAAACTATTGCGAATTTTGCGTATACTTCTGTAACAGGTGACAATTGTCTGTGGCATGCTTTCTGGCTATTTGATAGATCGCGCACCACAAAGCAGGTGCCACGCTAGGTCCTGCTTGAGCTTCTGTCCTTAAAGGCATCAGTCCTCCTCCTGCGAGGTAATTTGTAAAAATCGGGCAGTGGTATTTTTCATGACCCTGACCCTTGCATTTCACACACCATACTTCTTCGCGCACTTCTGGTCAAACCATCCTGTCCTGTTTCAGACTCTGCATCTCAAGGCACAGATTCTTCAACTGCGCGTGGATCTGTTGAACTCCTAGGTTAGGATCCTGCATCGGGGTCTCATGTAGCCTCATAGCAATCTCTAAGGCCTCTGCCTGAGTTGTTATCTTCTGTTGCGATAGCACACTCCTTAAATGTGGTAGTAGCGAAGCTACAAACCACTCGCAATGTTGTCCATCTATCAGATTCATATTGGCTTCGTGAATCATACATTTCAACCTTTGATCTAGTTCCCAAGGAGTCTCACCTGGTAGCATCGTGATCTATTTAAATCCCACGATCAACTATGCTTCAGATTTAGGCCTGCTAAATTATCTATTTAGTGTTGTTTGGATATCCGCGACTCTCGCATTCGGGTTATCGTTGGAATACTTAATATACCAAGTCAGCACACGATCCTGCAGGGCACTAACCAGTGTCACTTTCTTTATATGGTCATTTGTAACACCTTGCGCTTCCCATACATCTCTTACAACGAATTAGAATTGGTTCGGATCCTCATTTCCCAAACCTTTGAACACAGGCAACTTCACTGTGTTTGCCATACTAAATCGCAGTGGTGGTGGAGTTGGTATGGGTGAAGATGGAGGTGATGGTGATGACTCTGGTGGTGGTGTGGCTGGAGGTGGTATTCACAGAATTCTTTGTCTTATTAGATGAATAGCACTTCACGGAGAGACCTTCACGAGCTCTTCCTCGTCCCCTCGTGGAGGTGAAATCAAGGGGTTATTTTCTGGACCCTTATTTCCTTCATTCCTGTAAACCTTTCCACTTCGCATAGCCCCGAACATCAAGGTAACTGCATAACCCGCTTTTCACACAACAACATTTTAATCCAAGTATTCAAAGACTTTACGTACTTACCTCGCGGTCCTTTGAGAAAGCGTCACTCTGCCTCACTGTAGCTAACTAAGGTGTCAACCACGAACTCAGTAATGAATCCTCCTATAATATGATCGAGCCAATGATTGACGACGCGTGTGATCTTATCCTTCGATGCTTCCAACCTTTGCACTAGCTCTAGGGTCCACACAATAGGACCGTCAAGTTTCCACCTTCCTTGGCTATCTGCTAGCTTCGCGATCCACTCGTATAGCTCAGTAGGGAAGGACACGAAAAATATTTCGTGGATCTTCGTATATAGGTAGTTGTCTAGCCACTCTTCTTTTGACAGTTGCGGGTTTCTATTCTCTTGCGTCATGAAGTCGTGAATTCTTTTGTCCAACCAGCCTTCAATTTCTTTCTTAGTTGGATTCCAATGATACGACGTCACACATCTCTTATGCAGTTTCTAGTCCTGGCAACGAAACCATTTTTTAGCTTATGGGGGCCTAACCCAAGTTTATAGTTATTTAGCCAAACAAATCCCTACACTACTGGCCCTTTCGGTATCAGCCCGCAGAGCGCAGACTGAAGTCTCACTTGAAGTAGTATGGGGGGATGTTGGAACCAAGTTTCCACACCCTTGAGATGGATGTGATGTCGGTTCAGTCCAACTATACCTTCCTTCACACAAGTTGCGACGCGCCCTGTTCTACCCTTCAGTACCCTCGCGAAGTGTTATAGTCAGTCTTCACGCAGCCCTAACCAAGGGCTGAGATGCTTTCGCACTGCTATGGCAGTGAATTGTGCTATTTCCCAACCTAGACTAAGTATCTTATTTATCTTAGTGATAGGTCTTAATTATCTTCGCGAAAACAAATATTCCTCCTTGCGTTCACTTAACCAACACAGTTATACACATTCGTGCGTCATATAAGCATTAAAGTGAAATTCATACCCAATATAACAAATGCATAAAACAAGAAATACAGACGCAAAATTGATAGAAACTTCTCTTTATTAATACTTCCAACTTATTACAGACTCGACTCGCCCTGCGCACTCAGCTGTAGAGCCTTTTCTTACTCTACGACCCAAAACTAGACTTTACACTTCAGATCTATCTCGCATACATCATCATTCCTTAGACATTCTGTGATTAGCTGCCTTAACTACTTAGAGCTTTGCTCTATTTATACAATCCCATGGTCCGCGGACCATGGGTAGATCTTCTACAACCGACATTACATTATCAAAATTAAGGGCGAACAACCCTACGACTCTTTAACAAACTATGCGCTCCGCACCCACAAAATGCGGAGTCTTTATATTGGAATTACAAAATTGACCAAAATCTGGGCTCCAAGCCCCAAAACTGCCCTTGGGGGATCCCGCACCCAACAGCGCAAAGAAATTCTTCCACATCCTCATCCTTTCTTGAGAATGCATCTACCACAACATTTTGCTTCCCTTTTTCATAGATGATTTCAAAGTCATAACCCAACATCTTTGTGACCCATATTTGCTGCTCTTCTGAAGATAATCTTTGTTCTAAAAATTATTTAAAACTATCATGATCCGTTTTTACCTTGAAGTGTCTTCCCATTAGGTAGGGTCGCCATTTCTTAAGTGCATGTAGTATTTCCAATATTTCCTTCTCATAAATAGATTTGTGTAAATACTTTCCTTTGATTGGACAACTTTCGAAAGCAATGGGTCTTTCTTCTTGCATTAAAACAGAACCAATTCCATTCCGTGGCATCACATTCCACAATAAAGGTTTTTGTGAAGTCCAACATAGCTAAGACCGGTGCTTGGCACATTGCCTCTTTAAGATGTTCAAAGGTCTTCGTTTCTTCTGGAGTCCATGAAAATGCATCTTTCTTCAATAATGTTGTTAGAGGTGCTGCTATTCTCCATAATTCTTAAAAAACTTGCGATAATATCCTGTCAACCTGAGAAATCATCGCAGATGCTTTATGGATGTGGGGATTTTCCATTCCTTAATGGCTTTAATTTTTCTAGGTTCTACCTTAACACCCTCATGAGATACAATATGACCCAGATATTCCACCTCTTGTACTCCAAAGAAACATTTGGAGCTTTTTACATATAATTGTTTCTCCTCCAATAGTTTGAGCATCCTGTCAACATGTTGAATGTGATCCTTCCAAGACTTGCTATATATTAGTATATCATCAAAAAATACTAACACAAATTTTCTAAGGAAGGGTTTGAAAATGGAATTCATCAAATGTTGAAATGTAGAAGGTGCATTGGTAAGGCCAAAAGGCATGACCAAAAATTCATAATGACCCTCATGAGTTCTAAATGTTGTTTTCATAATGTCTTCAGTCTTCATTATGATTTGATGATATACTGAATGAAGATCCAACTTGGTGAAGTAAATTGATCCATGCAATTCATCCAATAATTCATCAATGAAAGGAATGAGAAATTTATCTTTAATAATGAGCTTGTTGAGCTCCGTATAATCCGGACACATGCGCCATGACCCATCCTTATTGTGCACCAATACTACTAGAGTAGAGAAAGAACTTTGACTAGGTTCAATTATACCAGCCTCTAGCATATCTACAACCATACGTTCAACTTCACTCTTTTGGGCATAGGGATATCTGTAAGGCCTGATGTTTGGAGGAACATTTCGTAGAATCAAATGAATAGCATGATCATGATAACAAATAGGTGGGAGGTCTTTGGGAGTCTCAAATACCTTGGAATGCTTGCCCAAGACTTTTTGGAGATCCGGAGAAATAAATTATTTCAATGTGGGAACCTCTAGCGAACATAATTGTGCAATTATTCCTCATTGTTCTTTCTTTAGGAGCTTTGTCATTCCGTTAGAGCTGATTATCTTTCCCAATTTCTTTGTGATACCCCTTAATTCAAATTCCTTTCCTTCCACAGAAAATTTCATGAAAAGTTCTTGAAAATTAAAAGCTATTGTACCCAAGGATTGTAGCCATTAGACTCCTAGTACAACATCAACACCACCCATTGGAATGGAAATCATTGGGCTTTTTTGGCGCCGTTGCCGGGGACAGAGTCTTTCTGTTCCCGGAGTTTCATCGACATTCATCTTCTCATCTCTCAGCTCTCAGTTGAGTTGGCAGATTCAATATTTTTGGCATCTTTTCATCCCATATCAGTAGCATCTCTTCGGTTTGTTTCTTGTTTGGGTGGCGACTCCACTTTCTTATTTTTCCCAGACAAGAAGCCTCCCGCACACCTGTTTGTTGATTGCTTTTTGGATCCTAGAATCAGATTCATTGTTCAAGTGGCGACTCCACTTCTTTCATCTCTTAATTTTCTTGAGCAGAAATCTTTTTCTATCATCCAGTTGATCCCTTATTGTTCATCATGGATTATTCATTTAAACCATGTCATTTTACTGATAATCTCCATGATCTTCCAAAAGAGGCCGTTGGTAAATTATTTAAGTTCTCGGGTGGTGATTTGGTCACTGTTGGACAACATTTAAACAGGTTTACTTGTGTAATGATCTTATATAGTAGATTTCCTCAATATAATCATGAAGATTTCAAGATGCGTCTATTTGTCCATTCTTTAGAGGGTGATGCCTTGAATTGGTTTAATAAATTTCCTAATGATTTCTTCACTTCTTTACAAGACATTCTCAATGCTTTTAAAGATAGATATGATAGTCCAAATAGCTTGCCCTCTACCTCTAAAATTGTGCAACAGAATGAAAGTAATTTGATAAGAGGTCCAGCTGAAAGATCCCAAGACGATTCATCATGTCAGAATGTGTCATCCACCGGAAATATTGCAGATCAAGTTCATGATAGTGAAAAATCAGGGACCAATGAGAATGAAAAAGAAGAGCAAAAGCAAATTATACGAGATCTAATGATGCTGGTAAGAAATATGGAAATCAATCAAACTAATTATGTCAATGATGTGAAAACTTTATGCACCCACCTGGAAAAACGTAATAGGGAGATTGAGGTCACGCAAAGTCACCATGCTAAAGAAATTGAGGCCATGAAGACTAATCATGAAACAGAAATTAGAATCATGCAAAGCAAGATGTCAGTCTTAGAGGAAAATATGGTGACCATGAAAACTGATCATGATAAGGAAATTGACTCTATGCAAAACAAGTTATTAACTATGGATGAGGAAATGACTATCATGACGTTCAATCATAATAATCAGTTGGTTGACATGCAAGCGAATCATAAAGAAGAAATAAATTTTATGCAACATTGCTTGATGGACATAAAGGAAGAGAATGTTAAAGTAATAAAAGACATGCAGGAGCACTATGCCAGACAAATCAGTGCTATAAAGGTTGAACACTCTAGACAGATGGATGCCATTAGAATACAGGTTCAAAGGTTTCAAACTGATTCATGTGTTTTCCCTCCGCCATTTCTTTCTACGGGCCAGCCTGCACTACGAAATAGCATTCCGCCACCAGAACCTGTGCAAGACAGTAAATAAATACGGGCCGAGTCATGTTTTTCACGCCTTGATATGCTTTAATCACTGGATCGGTTTGCATTCATTCACATTTTCGTTCCGGGCCAGTAAATCACGAGGGTATCAGTCAAGATCTTCATCGAAAATTCCAGGTGATCCGGCGGCTGAGGTAACATCGTTTCACGCCTTTTCCTTCAGGCATCGGGTTAAAGCCAGGATGCATTATTTACGCTGAGCGTTCTTTTATTTATTTACTGTGATGTATGCGTCTAAGTTTCTTATGCGGTTTCCCTTATCTTCGTTTGCCCAGGTAAATGAATCATTTTTGATCTCAAGCTATAGCCATGGTCACGTTTTAGTTTTCTTTTCAATGTCTTGTTTTATGCATCGTAGTTTTAGCATAGATTGTAATTTAAATTTACATAGATTTTAATTTATTTTTAGTTTAGTTTAAATTTTCTTCATTTAGTTTATTTAGAATTTAGTCTTGTTTTATTTTGTTTGAAGCTTTTAAATAAAAAATAAAAATAATTTTTTTTTGTAAGTTTCTTGTTACTTTTAGACTTTAGGATTTAGACTTTAGATTTTATTTGAATTTTTCCTTTTTTATTTTAATTTATATTAGGGTTTTGGTTTTGAATTTTAATTTTGTATAGTTAATGTTAGAATAGATTTTAAGTTTTATTTTTAATTTTTTTATAAAAAAAATAAAATAAAATAAAAAATAAAATAAAATTGAAAAAATATAAAAATTTCGTGGAAAAACTATTTTGCCAGTTGCAGTTGTCTATCATGTTATATCTTTCATACTGAGATCTAAATTTTCAAGTCGAGATACGAAATATGATATCTGGTTAATGGTTTGTGACTTGTGGTGGTTTAAAGCATTCATTTCTTTTAAAATTTTCAGTTGCCAGATATCGTTTTGGTCATGTGATTAAGCTGATAACAAATGATTGCTGTTCACGGTTGATGTTTCTGTATCATTTAACAAGTAATCATTGTAATAACAGTCTTTTAAGGCACTGGTCTGCTAATTTAACCAAATCCATCGAGTCCCTTTTTATATCGTATCTCGTGTCTCCCAACCAACTGGTCGACAGTTGGTCTCATCATCTTACAGGGACTACCCCCCTTAGCCGCGGGAGGCAGGCTTAAATGGAGGGATCGGGGATCAGAGTGACAGCCCCCGGTCTGAGCGTTGTCGTGCCAATCTGCGCGACAACACAATACATATTCTCCCATGGATAGCTTGATATTATGGCACTTTCCAAAGCAATTTATGATTCCTCCACTTGCCACCATCACTTGACACTCTGGTGCTGGATATAGGAAGAAATTCAATTCCTTGGCTATCTTACAATGAATAAAATTATGGGTACTTCCCGAATCAATCAGCACTATTACCTCTCTCTTCTTGATATGTCCTTCTATCTTGATAGTTTGAGGAGTGGTAATTCTCGCCAATGCATTACAATATATGGTCCGATTCATTTCTTCTTTCTCTAGGGTTTGTTCCTAGTGTATATCCTCTTCTTTTTTATGTTTCTTGTTCCTTTTCTTCCTCCTCTTCACAATCTATGTAAAATAATTTCTTCTCAGCACACTTATGACCTTTAGTGTATTTGCTATCACAACTGTAAAAATGCCCTTTTGCTATTTTTTCTTACAATTTTTGTGGTGTCAACCTTGTAGGTTGTGGAAGGCTAGGGGCAACAAAACTTCCATCTTTATAGTTGTGAGTGGTAGGCTTCCTTGTTGCCATAATTTTGCTTTCCATTTTTCTTGCCAACCTAAATGCCTTCTCCAATGAATTAGGTTCTCAAAGGCGAACCTCATGTTGGATGTTATCCTTTAAAGTCTTTATGAACACATCAATCCTATGCTGCTCTGGAATATATTTTACCCTTATATTCAATTTTTGGAAGTCCTCAATGTGCTCCATCATCGAACCATTTTGTTTGAGATTTATCAATTGGCTAAAAAAAGTGTTTCTTTTTGTATCCTCATAATGTGCTATCATTTCTTCCGTAAAAATTGCCCAAGTGACAATTTGTTTACGAGAGCAAAGCCATCGATACCATACAAACTAATTTGGTTCCAAATATAAAGTTTCAATACGTACTTTTTGTGTGTTTTGCACATTATGGAGATCGAAATATTGCTCCATTTGTAGTATCCATGTTACAGGATCCTTGCCATCAAACTTACTCATATCGATCTTTGTCTTTCATACCATCCATCTTACTTCCACGCCTTTCTTTAAACCATCCATCTTATCTTCCACGCCTTTCTATAAACAATCCATCTTAGCTTCTGTTACTTTTTGTGAGAATGAAATTTGTTGCACTTGGTCTCGTAATTTTGATATATCATGTTGCATTTCTTCCTCTTCTTCATGAGTCATGCTAGAGCTTTCAGGTTGCTTACTAGGTGTTTCCATTTTCTTTCTTCGGGGCATTAATTAATGATAATTATTCTTCACTATGCCCTTTGAATTCCTTCAAACTAATTTTTCAAACCGAACTTATGCAAAATTTTAAAAAGCTACACATATTTTTTCACTTTGTAGGAGCTCGATATTGAATTTGATGTATCTCTGAAATTTCGGATCTCCAAGGTCTGAAATTGTGAATTATGGTAGCCCTCTGAGTCCTCTTTCCAATGCCACCAGTCTTATCAAAATTGGATTCTCCAAGAAAGTGTTATGCCCAATCTCCCAAGATGACCTGATTATACACTTTTTCAGTAGAGCAAACTTGTATGAAGTTCCATGTGTCACTGTTTCAACCTTAGGACCTGAAAATGATGCACAAAAAACTACAGTTCGTCCCATTTCTGCAACTACTTACGAAATTTTAATTTGATACTCAGAGGGAAATTTATGACAATTTTCCGAAGGTCACCTATTTGCGATGTAATTCTAAAGCCTGTAAAAACCCTACCTTCCTTGGATCATATCTCCAAAAATATAGCGATACAAGATCTGAAATTCAGTCTTGAGGACCATCGAGATTTCATCTCAAATGGGTTTGTTTTTTAGCTTCTGAAACGTCGTAGAAAAAAATTTATAATGACAATTCCACGGTGCCCTATTTTGGAGCAGCGAAACCCTAGAATCCAAAGCTCTGATACCAAATGTTATGAAACCAGCTCACGAAAAGATAGAAAAGATAGATCAACGACTTCAAAATCAGCCTCTTCGAGGGGGCAACCTCCTTTTTTTTTCCCGTGGAAAAAATCTGTAACCTTTTATTTAAAAAATGAAAAGTTACAATTGCAGATGCATGATGCATTCCCATAAGCTGCCCAATGGGCTCCAGTGCCATGGCACCAAACGCAACGTTACATGACTAACGTGCAAAAAATGATGAGAAGATAGTAGAGAGAGAGAGAGGGAGAGAAGTGGAAGCAGGAAAAAAAACTGAATTTCATATGTGAGTAAGACTCACTCTTTAGGTTTTTCTTCCTTTTTTCTTTTCGACCTTGCGCCACTCGCCTTGGGTGGGCTCGATCGAGGCTATGACTAACTGTGTTTCAACTTTCTGCGAGCCTGATTCCTTGTCTGAATCTGATGTGTCTGATTGGTGGTGCCGCTTTATCCCTCCCATGTTCTGGTCATCGTTTATCTTGTCTGTCTGATTTGGGTGGAGCTGTGGATCCTTTGACGGTGCTATGGGAGAGGATGCCGCGGCTTCGCCTCCAATTGGGTCATCGTCATTTGCAGGTGGAGGATTGTCTTCCTCCTCGTCTTTTGTTTCTTCTTCTGGATTCACTGTATTCTGCCATCCTCTTGGTTTTTTTGCTTGTTTCTTGTTCCTTCTGTTTTCCTTTTTGGCTTGAGGACAGTTGATACGGAGATGTCCTGTCTGTTGACATCCTCGGCATCTGAAAGCCGTGTTTTCGTAATCTAGTGGTTGTTTCCACTGGGAGTTGTTATGGATCAAGATGATGTTGTCAGGAAGCCCTTGACTGAGGTCAACTTCAACACAAATTCTGGCAAAAGTGTGAATGCATCTAGCAATTCTTTCGACATCTTGCTTGATGTATTTGCCTATTGCATTCCCCATTGCTTCAAATACTTTGGGAAGCCAGAAGTGAAGCGGGAGATTATGCAACCTTACCCAGACCGACATTTTGGAGACCACCATAGAGGAGGGGTCAAATCCCGGAAACCAAGGGGTCGTAAAGAGCCCTGCGTTGCCCCAGAACCATGGCCCCTCATGGAGGGCATGGTCTTTTTCCTCCACTGTGTCGAATTTTACAATAAAAAAACCCTTTGTGCATAAAAGGATGTCACAATTTGGTGTCCATGTGGAATGGATCCAATGCCGTAAAGCATCTGTTTTTGGCCAAAACCCATTGAATCTACAAATGACTGCCAAAGAAGAGAGATCATCATGAAAGTTGTTTACCTCCGGCAGATCGATTGTCAGAACTGGGTTCTGCTTACTTTGCTCCACTATATAAGGACCAGGCAGATCTTGTGATGGCGCTGGCTTGTTGGTGGCTTCCCCTTTTCCTTTGACAGCGTCCTTGAACGAACCTGTGCCCTTTGAGCTAGATCCGAAGCTTCCTCCTCTCAGCCTCGTACTTAGAAAAATTGTTGAATCTCTCACTATTCCATAATGTTGCACTGTAAATTCTTCCTGTAGAGTGTGTCCTGCATAGACCAAGCTCAGCTGACTTGCTGATATGCCTGATAATTCTTGAATATCGTCCTTTATATTTTTTATCAGCATCCCTGTTCTTATTTGCATGCAGATTGTATTCCCTGACAAGGTTCTTATGAAAATTTGAATCGCTTTTGGACCGTCTGGCTCTGTCCCTCCAAACGCTGTATGCCCTTTCAATCGTTTGATGCCGCCCCTCGTTGGATCGGTGGGAGGCAGAGGATCTGTACCCATACGTAGGCTCCTCTTTTGTTTTTTGGCCAGATCGGTTAGATCCAGGCCAGATCTGCTGTCTTTGTGGACAGGGGAGAGCGGATCTGTACCATGCAGCCCCCCTTTCTTTCCTCCGACAGCAGATTCGATGGGTATGCCTGCAGATCCAAAAACCGCTGCCGTCCAGTTCATGCATCTGACATAGTCGGTTAAACCCCGATCTATATGATTGCTCTTCAGATCTGGCGGATCTGTGGTGATTCTAGAGTTAGAGGGCTTGATACCTCCTATCTGCAAAGATCTAGCTATCTCTGCCTCCGCGTATCCACTTCCTCCGTCACCATCCATCAAGGATTTATGACCATGGAAACCCTGATACCTGTCTAGAAAAACCTTCTTCATGATGCTCACCTTGCAGATCGTGATGCGCTTGATAAGGTCGTTGAAATCGGGGTGAGTGGAGGCGTATACCCAGTTCTCAGCATCGCTGGCCCACACGCAGGCCACGCCACCGCTCAGCATGCTGAGATTAAGACTGTGTCGCAGCGTTTTATCTCTCCCATCGATTTGCAGCCGCCCCTTCAGATCTATCGTTTGCTACCTGTAGTCTTCGGTCGACCATGTGTACACGGGCATCAGGCTTCCATCCAAATCTGTGGCGGCTCGGAGCAGGCCATTCTTGCCCAGGAAGCGAAAGCCGAAGGCATCCATTCGAAACCCTAGATCCGTCGTTTGCTTAAGAGAAAATCTCCTTTCCCCAGGGGCAGCCTCCTTTACATTACACAAATGAACAATTATTTGTTGATACAAATGACTAAACCTCCTTTCTATATATAGGAGTCTAAGGGGTCACAATATAATCAAAGTCGACATAACAATAATAATATAAGGGCACAACAATAACAATAGTGGGCTTCTATAGGGCACACTAATAACAATATGGAGATAATAGGGGCACAATAATAACAATAAGGGATACAATGACAATAGTAATGGGGGAATCACTAGTATTATAGGGACCTAATAACGAGGAATTTGGTTCTATTGATCAGAGCATTCGCGGAGCTGTTCAAATTGATTTATCTCTGCTAACTACTAACTGGGAATCTGAAGCATTAATCAAACCATCTGATCACGATGATTGTCGTTTAATTTACCATTTTCCCATCAACAAATTTGATGATAGCTGTCCTACATTATTTGATCCTTACGGTTTAACATCTCACTATTCAGGTACTTGTCAAGTAGTGGAGGCACTTCAGCCTTCGATTATGGTTATGTCAGGTTCTCACTATTTTGACAAGCCCTCTGAATATGATCATATTCATTTCCCCTCACAATATTCTCATCTTGATACTATGTCTTTAATTGAAAATTTGCCTCTTCAAGGATTTCAAGGTTTTCAAGAGGGCTGTTCAAATTTTACGATCCAATCATTGAATGGTTGGAGCAATCCTACTTGTCAAGCTTCGCTGCAAATAACAAGTTTCGATCTTTCCTCATTCTTTCTAAGAAGTGAAGTGCATATGAAGATATGTTCGTAAGAAGTTTCCAAGGTTTGTGTAATTATGGTTTTCACCGAAAAGGTAAGAACACAAGTTAGTTAGAGGTAGTGGCTATGACATATATTTATGTTGACAAGCAAGATCTTCAATTTGTTGTGCAAATTATTCAAGCTCTTATCTTTTCTATTGCAGACAACTTTATATCATTTTTAATTGATCATATCTTTGTGACTGCAGGTCAGGAACAAATACGGTGGCTTCATTGGAAATTTCATTATACTTGACCCCGACCTTCTAGCTGTTTGGGTTAGGAGTAGGTTTAGTTGCATGTTAGTTTCCTTTGCACATTCATCCTGCACTCATTTTCTGTAGTTTCTCTTGTGTTTTCTAACTTTTGTCTTGCATCCTCTTTTCGGTTAGCCTCCTTTTGTTTTTGTCCTCCTAGTTTTGTTTCCTTGTTGTGTTTGTTTTTGTGTTTTGTTTAATGAGACATTGCATGAAGGGTATCCTATGTGGGCTTGAAAGACAATCTAGAAAAATAGAAAAGGACTTCGTGACACTGCAACATTTGGCTAACTCTTTGTATTTCTTCCTTGTCTTGGTTACACCTTTTGGTCAATGACGTTCCGACATAAAATATGATCCTTGCGTAAGGAAAGCCTTGTGTCAAACCATGATCTCCATGTCTATTCTAGAAACTTCATGCCTACACTAGGGTCTTTATGTTTCGATGTTTCCAGGATGATCCAATCAAGTAGAGAAGGACAAGGGGAAAATTTGAATGAGCAAACCAATATCAGAGGTCTTATATATGTTTCTCTGAAGGGACAGCCTCTGTTGCTCTCAATAAGTTAGGATCTCTCTTCCACCTATGAAATTAAAGTGTCGATGCGTGGTCCTATATAAAATAAATGAATAAAGACGAAAGAAGAAAGACTTTCTACATAGAGAGGTGAAGCAAGAAACTTCTTCAGGGTACTATCCAGGCATGTTGACAACGGAGCAATGTTTGTGTCCATGAAGTGACTTCGTCGGGGTACTGTCCAGAACTACTAGAAGCAGAGCAACACTAGAGATGAAAAACTATACTCTGAAAATCTAAAGCTCGCAAACTTCATTACCCTTTCTTGATTCGAAACATTGTGTGATCATTGATCTTGTGTTTGTATTTAATCGAGTAAAGGAATGAAGAGGACTATGTTTATGCATGGGGTAAGTGGAGAAGTCATGGTAATCTGAATGATGAATTAATACTCCCTGAAGAACTAGACCCTGCACGAAATAATTGACCAAGGCAAAGACGTTGGAGTTCTACCAGTGTGTTACCAAGTGTTGTTGCTATGAAAAACACCCTCCAAAATTTTACCTACACTTTAATTTTGGAGCCTACTGTGGATATTGTGATCGGTTGTTTCATGGTCACTTAATTGGTCAAAGTCACTTGCTCACACATGCTCAGTTCACAAAAAGTTCATGAGTGCATTCTTTTACGCAAGCTTGAACAAGCATAGCACAGTCCATCAAGACAGTGCATGTGTAATGTTCAACCCATGTCGACAGTCAGTGCGCACTGTCATTGACAGTCCCTCACTTTTGGTTGTGTTTGTACTTCTATTTTGGTGAGTTTTTCAAACTGTAGATTTTGCGCACCTTCGCTTTCACGAGTTTCGTTTTCATGCTTTCGATTGTCACTTTCACTTGCTTTCACTTTAATTAGTGTCATTTTCATGTTATCTTCACTCTAGCATGTGTCACTTTCACTGTCGTTCGCGTATCGCAAGTGTCGTTCGCACTTTTCTCTTCATATAGTAAATGTCGTATTTTAGCATGTGGAGTGTCGCACAATGCATGAAAGCTAGTTTTGGTGGTTTCAAGGGGTAACCTTTGTGTAAATGAGTTGGTATTACCATGTAAACATGTATCGCACTCATTTCCAAAGTTTCAAGCATTGTCGCACAAGTGTCGTCACGGTCGTTGCAAAGTGTATCTTTGGTGTCGCACTTGGTGTAGGTCATCGCAAAGTTGTTGCATTAAGGAAAGGATGTTGTTCATGTGTTTTGAGTGTTCCATGTTGTGTCTTCAAGTGATCTAAGTGTGTGGTCATGTTTAAAGTCATGCATTTTTCTATCTTCCTCTCACTGATCTGATATTTAGTCAAATTGGGAAAACTCTCTGATCGGACCACTCAGCCTCCTTTAGCCAACTTGAATTGTGCATTGCGTAGTCTCAGCCCTCAAGCAGCAGCCTTGTCTCATGGGCCTCCCAGAAATGCACACTGCACAATCTCAGTCCTCAAGCCTCAGCGTTGAGCTCCTAAACTACGCAATCACATGGCTTCCATGTCCTTCCATCACTGTGCAGTGGTGAAACTCAGTGCTCAAGTCCTCAGCCTAGTTACTTGAATCCCTCAACTGTGCAATCACTCAGCGCAAGCCTTTAGAACTGTGCACTGCAGAGTCTCAAGCCTCAAGCCTCCATCTTGAGCCCTTGAGTCCCTCAACTATGCAATCCCTCTTCCCATGCCTCTAAAACTACTCATTGTGCAGTCTCAAGGCTCAAGCCTCCAGCGTGAGTCCTTGAGTCCCTTAAGTACACAATCATTTGACCCCGGCCATCATGAACTATGCATTGCACAGTCTCAAGCCTCAGTCTTAGACCTTGGCCTCTTGAACTGTGCAATCCCTGAGTCAGTAACTCAACCAGTCACTAGTTCCAGCCCTAACAAGTGATTTCATAAAGCATCTTAGGTTGGGGGATTATTGAGCTAATGTCATCTTGTCATGGGTGGATTGCAATCACAAGTATTATATTATGTCATGACAGAATGATGATGAAGAAGATGGAGAAGGAGAACATGCTAGAAGACACTTAAGGCGCTGAGGAGATAAGATGATCATCAGGCAAGAAGACTAAGGAACATTGGATTATAATAGAAGATGGAACATCAAGACCACATTGAAGACTCATTATCTTCAAGTCATAAGGAGGAGGAAGAAGAAGAACATGCACCATATTTTCAAGAAGACATAAAGAAGCAGCAACAAAAAGTGACTTGACATTGCCATGTCATCAATGTCATGTCATGTCATGAGCTATCGTGTGCCACATCATTCGTGGATTATGTAATTCTATATTGGAAAATATAATGTAAAGTGGAGTCTAAGAGTCATCTATGTAATGTGAAGAGTCATGTAGGAAGTCGAAAGTCATGAGAAGTTAAACAATCATGAGGGTAGTCCAAGAGTCATAAGGGGGGTGAAGGATCGCTCCATTTGTTATATATATACACCCTCATTGTTCATGCAAAAGACTTTTCACCTTGGCTTCTTCAATAAGGCATCAAATAGACAGAGTCATTACTTTTGGGGAGCAAGTCATGGCTCCAACGCTCCACTATTGGAGCTAGTGATGTTCATTGTATTCATGTATCTCGGGACTAATACTTAATACATGAAGCTTGATGGCCATCACGTTTTCATGCATGGATTGTGAATATTTGTAGCATTTTTCTGTGAATGTTTATGATTCATATTTGTTTGAAAATAGCAACAAGAAATGCTAAAAATAACATTGCTATAGATAGCATTTCAGGATATATTCCAATTTTAATTTGTCCCTGAATTAAAATTGAGAATTCAAATTCAAATTTAGTCTCACCAGCTATTTGAAAAATAATTAATTAATTCATCTTGAGTTAATTAGTTGGTGAAAATCAAACATGAAGTCTTTGTGAAGACATGCAACAATTATCCCTTTGATTGAGGAATTTATCCTTTAATTAAGGAGATAAGGATGAGTTGTATTTGAGTTGTAATTAGTTAGCTCAGTTAACTAAGTTAAGTCCAGTTAAATTAGTTCCAAATAGTTTGTGGAACTAATTGTGAGTTCAATCAGTTAATGCATGCATGCATGCAACTAGTGTTCTCTAGATAACTGAATATTCTCTCATAAATAACTCATGCATGTCAGTTCAGACAAAGACCCAGTTGAGATTAAAGACAGGGACATTGTACTATCAGTTGGAGGAATTTTCCTATAAAGGAAACTCATCCATGCAGAAGGAATAATTTTCCTTGAGGATTGCGTAGTTTTACAGTGTGTAAGAGCAGTGTTCCACTTGGTGAATCATCGTAGAGGAACAACGCAAGGAAATAGGAGGCTTGGAGGGTAGAGGAGTAGGTTTGTGAGAAGCCTTGTTTGCCTATGAGTAGCAGTCAGGGATTGTACTAAGAGCTGGATAGCTATGAGAGCTAAAGCTTTGTGTAATCTTGAGATATTTCCACCTTGTATGATAATACAGATAGCGGGGTTTTTAGCTGAGGCTTTCCCCAGAGTATTCTTCTGTGTTTCATGTGTATTGATTCTTCTTCTCTATTATATGTGTTCTGTTTGATCTTGATCAAAATCGACTAAGCTTCCGCAAGTTTGATAGTAGAAGTAGATTAAGTATTTTGCTTTAGTACATCGCATAATCAGATTAATCTACAGTGAGAATTTCTACATGGTATCGGAGCTAGCTGATCTATAGAGAAATTTCTACCTAGTATCAGAGCAAAGGTGATCAAAGCAGAGAACAATATACAAAGAAGGGAGAAGTTCAAAGTTTTGAAGTTCTTGATTGTAGGTACAAATTTTTTTTCTTATCACATCTCAAAGTTCACCAATGGCGTTCAATGGCTTGAGACTTGAGTATGCCCTGGATGGCAGCTCGAATTACATAGCCTAGAAGGATCACATGGAAGTCGTATTTGAGGACAACGGCTTGAAGGATTTCATTGATCAAGAAGTCTCCAAGCCAATAGCAACTAATGCCCAAGAATTGGCAGAATGGAAGAAATGTGTGGTGAGAGCGAGGAGTATTCTTCTAGAGGGAGTTCGAGACCACATTGTCTCGAGTCTACATGGGAAGAAGACTCTGTTTTCAATGTGGAAGACATTGAAGGATCTATATCAGAACAATAGCGACCAGAGGAAGCTGGCGCTGAAGGACAAGCTTCGGAAAATCAAGTGTGAAAAGGGTGACACGATCTCTACATATTTGAACAAGCTCACCACCTGCAGAGATGAGCTTGGAAGTGTAGGAATCACGACAGATGATGATGACATGGTGAGTCTTGCTCTCCTTAGTCTTCCTAAGAGCTGGCATAGCTACCAGGACTCAGTGAATGGAAGAGAGAAACTGCCAAATTGGGAATGACTGTGGTCGGATCTGATGCAGGAGGAGATCAGGAGGAGCACTAGAGATGGTTCTTCATCCAAGGAGGATGAAGAAAATCTAGCCTTAGCTAGTAAGGCAAGGAAAGGGAAGGAGAAGGATTCTCATTCCAAATTGAGTTCTTCCCATGGTGGGAAGAAGATTGACAAATCTAAAGTGAGATGCTTTAATTTTCATGAGGTGGGCCATTATGCAACTAATTGTCCATTGAAGAAATCCAAGAAGGGATCCTCGGAAGGATCTGAAGGTGAGGCATTGGCCTCTCAGTTCGAATTGGATTTTACCCTCATCGCATGCATGGTTTCATCGATGATGGGTTGTGGTTGGTTTCTTGACAGTGGAGCCTCATTCCACATGACCGACGATAAGAGTTTGTTCAGTACCTTGGAGGAGAAAGACCTCCAGATGTGCATAGAGATGGGTAATGATGAAAGGTATAGTGTTTCAGGAGTGGGCACGATTTCTTTTCAAAGGGAGCATGGAGCTCTCATTACCTTGACAGATGTGAAGTATGTGCCTGGACTGAAGAAGAACTTGGTATCGATCGCGATGTTGGAGGACAAAGGCTACGATGTTGTCTTCAGTAAGGGAAAGGTTTTCCTTAGACACATCACCACGAGACAGGTGAAGCAGATCGGTTCACGAGTCAAGAACCTGTATGCTCTTGAGGTTCAAGATGCATGCAAATCCTTGAGGAGCAAGGCAAATGTTGGAGACTTGGTGGTTGAGAGGGAGAGTACATTACCTCTCAACATGCAGCCTCAAAAGAAGTCTCAGACAATTGTGGAGGAGTCACAATTGGTGAAGCAACTTTAGGAGGTTGTGGAACAGCCACAACTGAAGAAGCTGAGAGGAGATCGAGTGGAGGCATCCACTCATGCAGAGACCTCCAGTAGGGGGAAATTTCGAGCTAATTGGGCAAAGGGATCACATGCAGCCATACCTCCAGGTGTGAGGTGGGGTGATGTGAAGAGATAGTCCCAAGAAGTATGAAATAGGGGCAGGATCCTTGAGGTACCCAATCTCTTTGATTAAACCTTGCTACGGGAGCCGAAACGAGGAGTAGTTGGACTGGCTGAGTGGGTAGAGACAGCTGCAGATGGAGCAGCAAAGGAAGATGCAACATCAAAGGGTGTTTCTAGCCCAACAGGGAGGTCAGTTGGGAGATCAGTTACTTACTTCTCAGTAACTGAGTTGCAGTGCAGCAATGGGCAGCACAATGCAACATGATGAGAGGAGGTGCAGTGCGGATGCATGGTGGGAGATAGGACCAGCAGCAACACAGATGCAGCAGGAGGAATCAGTGTGATTGATGTAGTCAGAGATCAAAGTGACAGAGGCTAGAGCAGTCAGATATTGAAGAGCATAAAGGTGCAGAGTTTTCAATCGACAGAGGCAATAACAGTTAGAGACTTTAATGATAGAGGCATCATTCTGATTCAAGTTGGATATTTTTTTTCGTTTCTGAAGTTGCTGGAGCAACAACACTTGAGAGAAGTGTTGCATGCAAAACATTCCAAAGGTTCAGGATTGGGTTTGAGTTGAATGCATTTCTTGTTGAGAGGGAGTGTTGAAAATAGCAACAAGAAATGCTAAAAATAACATTGCTATAGATAGCATTTCAGGATATATTCCAATTTTAATTTGTCCATAAATTAAAATTGAGAATTAAAATTCGAATTTAGTTTCACCAACTATTTGAACAATAATTAATTAATTCACCTTGAGTTAATTAGTTGGTGGAAATCAAACATGAAGTCTTTGTGAAGACATGCAACAATTATCCCTTTGATTGAGGAAGTTATCCCTTAATTAAGGAGATAAGGATGAGTTGTAATTAGTTAGCTCAGTTAACTGAGTTAAGTGCAGTTAAATTAGTTCCAAACAGATTGGGGAACTAATTGTGAGTTCAGTCAGTTAATGCATGCATGCATGCAACTAGTGTTCTCCAGATAATTGAATATTCTCTCATAAATAACTCATGCATGTCAGTTCAAACAAAGACCCAGTTGAGATTAAAGACAGAGGCATTGTACTTTCAATTGGAGGAATTTTCCTATAAAGGAAACTCATCCATGCAGAAGGAATAAGGTTCCTTGAGGATTGTGCAGTTTTATAGTGTGTAAGAGCAGTGTTCCACTTGGTTGAAGGTGAATCATCCCAGAGGAACAGTGCAAGGAAATAGGAGGCTTGGAGGGCAGAGGAGTAGGTTTGTGAGAAGCCTTGTTTTCCTATGAGCAGCAGTGAGAGATTGTACTGAGAGCTGGATAGCTGTGAGAGCTAAAGCTTTGTGTAATCCTGAGATATTTCCACCTTGTATGATAATACAGATAGCGGGGTTTTTAGTTGAGGCTTTCTCCAGAGTATTCTTCTGTGTTTCATGTGTATTGATTCTTCTTCTCTATTATATGTGTTCTGTTTGATCTTGCTCAAAATCGATTAAGTTTCCGCAAATTTGATAGTAGAAGTAGATTAAGTATTTTGCTTTAGTACATTGCATAATCAGATTAATCTACAGTGAGAATTTCAATATGGTATCGAAGCTAGCTGATCTATAGAGAAATTTCTACAGTTTTCACCATTACTAAAGGAATTGAACTATTTCAATTATTTTAGTGCTTATCTAATTGAAAATGTGTTGTAATGGTTGTAACAATTGTCGCATCTATGTGGACTATTATGCTTGATATTAGGCGATTCTATTTTCACTTGTGTGCGCCTCTACTAGGGTGGTACTATTACCTCTCTCTTAGAGGCTCACCTTTCCTCCCTCTGTAGTAGAAGAACCTTGATACACTTGCAACCGGACATTCATCAGACACACTTGTTTTTTAGCAAAGGCACATACACGATTCTCTCTCTTGCTGATAGCTAAAGCCAAGGCAAATCTATAAGAATATATGGCAATCAGGTTGATACTTCGAATGGAAATCCTATTCCGAACTGTGTGAGGTCTAATTGGGACTTCACATCGTGGAGACCCCCTTGGTTGATAGATTTTCAGCACCGTCAACAAAACTGTAAAGCAAAGTTCACATGATAAAACACCTAACGTTCACATCCCCTAACAAAACTGATAGAGTCGACATTTATAGCATGTGCCCTAAGTGCATGTGCTGACATACAAGCACTCCATCACGACAAGGAATTGCATGCTAGCATAATCAAAAGTGGATTTGTGTTACATATCATGGTGGGAAATGTGTTTATTAAAGACAATGCTTCCATATTCTCCTATATGAGGGATTCGTTAACTATTGTGTGGAAGAACTTGAAGAGAGGAATAAGAACTTGAAATTAGAATTGAAAAATCTCCCACTGGCTCAATCATGTATTTCATTTGGTCACTCATAAGCTAAACTATGCAGCTATGAAAATGTGATTCTTGGCTAAACCCCAAGAAAAACAACAATTCATATTCACACCATTGATGACTTTACATGGATGAAAAATAGTTATAGCCTAGTTTTAGTTTTGAGACAGCGTGGCTCTGCATCTATAAAGGAAATTTAGGTTGCATCGTATGAATGCAAACTCTAATTTGAAGTATCAGAATCTAGATTATCTATGTATCTTTAAGCTCCTTCGCTTCTACCTCCTTGAGCTCTCTCCCGTGCTCTATAAAGTTCTCTCCTTGGATGATGGATGATGATATTGTAGTGCAAAGGGATTTGATAGAACTTTGGAATATTTACATGCAAGGGTGGGTAAATAGTGCAGTGGAAACATATGGAGAAAGCTTCCATAGGTTTAACAAATATCTCAATTTTTCCCATGAACTCATTGCAAGAAATTTGATCCAAATACTCGTGGATGGGCATATTAAGCATGTAGAGAGGTAATTTATGTGAAACTCAAGTGAATATTGTGGGATCATAAAATGTCATAATGTCAACGTATGTGCTTAATGGTTGTTATGATGTGACGCTGAAATTGTTTCATTAAATGCAAAAAGTGGACTTGGAGTTTGACCAGCTGACTTTTGCATGTGTCCTGAATGCACGTGCTGCATTACAAGCACTCCATCACGGCAGAGAATTGCATGTTAGAAGAATCAGAAGTGGTTTTGTGCTACATATCATGGTGGGAAATGTGTTTATTAAAAACAATGCTTCCATATTGTACTATATGAGGGATTTTTTAACTCTCATGTGGAAGAACTTGAAGAGAGTAATAAGAACTTGAAATTAGAATTGAGAAAAGTCCCACTCGCTCAATCTCAGCAGGGGGAAAGCACCAATGCAGCCTTGCAAGAAAAGGACAGTACCAAAAGCCTTGCAAGAAGATAAAATCTTCATTTCTGCCTCTTCTTCAGCAGATGCCATTAGGACTTTTTCTTTAGGAGGCTTTGTCCTTTCTTCCTCTTCGCTGGAACTGTACAAAAATTCAGAGTCATCTTCATAAAATATATGACATGCACAATCTTCTGAATTAGAGCAAGAACATTCAGATGATTCAGAATCAGAATACTGGCCCATATTAACTTGAAATTCTTCTTCTGAAGTGCTAAAAGAATCAAGAGATGATTCCTCTAATTGGTGCTGCTGGGCTGAGTCTGAGAGGCAGTGCTACTTTTCTTCGAGGCAGTGCTACTTCTACTTCCTCTGATGAAATGAAAATAGTAGCCGTGGTTGATAGGCCTACAAATATGACTGATTTGAGGATTCCAACGTTTATGCATCTAAGACAAATGGGAGTCTATCTTAGTTCTACTGTATACATTGTGATTCATTAAACACAATTGCATTTAAGTATTCCATATGTGGAAAATTTTCCTCCAATAATTCTTTGTAAAATCAGATCTCTCCATTGTTTAAATTCAAAGGAAATTCAACACAAACAACGTTGTTATTTCAAATAGGATGTGAAATATTCTTTAAAAAATTCCTTTGAATATGCTCTCGTTATCAGAGGATTAGGGCACAGTTCTGTGTGGCTGTCCGCGACTTGTGGTTTTTAGTTCATGCACTTCTTTGCCAACTGAGACACAGTTGTGTTATTATCTAGAGGTGCACTTGCAGGCACTGTAATTTTGCTCATGTGTTCATTCTCTGTTTCAAGCATAGTACCCTCTTTTGATGGATCTTGTTTATGTTTTGCCTTTGAATTGGTAATTTTTTTTTTTTTCTTTTGAATGCTTTTTTTTCAATTTTTTTGGAGCAATGGCACTAGATTCTTTTTGCACATCACCATTACTGGGAAACTTCTTGTACACACCATCCTAAAGCAATCTCTACCCTTAAATCTGTCCAACCGCTTGATCTGAGCTTTTGTACTTCACTTACATCATTGCCTTCTTCTCTTGCCTGCCTGCGAAATTTGCTGTTTCTCAAGATCTCTGGATGTACATCTTTGACAAATCTTTCAAAATCTATAGGCATGCTAACTAAACTGGAGGTTTTGCAGCTCAGTGGATATGTGAAGCTCAGAACTATGCCATCTACAATAGGGCCAACTGCATCAGTTGTTGGTTGGAAATTTAGTGTTGGCAATAATAGCTCTTGGTGAAGAAACTATTCCAAGTTATTTGCACCGTTCTTTTTTACATTTAGTTCTAAACTGTGATTCCCTGTTTGCTTTCTGCTGGATATGATTTTATTTGGACTCATTGTAAAAGGAATTTGGGTTTGGAGCTTCACTTTGTCTCCAAGTTTTTCAGAGATTGTAGGGCAGGTAGAAACCCTTTTCCTAGTTCAGACAAGCAAATACCATATGTTTGGTACATGCAATTCCTTGTCTGGTTGAGCTGGCAGAGAAGGAAAGAATGGACAATAGAGACGTTCAAGAATTCAGGTGAATCCTTTGGGGGCATGAAGAGAACATACATTCCAACAGAAGTTCATTACTCTTTGTGACAATGAAGATTCAGAAAATTGAACACCATTGCAACTCCCAGCACGCCAATATCACCAGTTTGTTGCAAAATCTGGCCATCAATCTTCAAAAACAGGCATTGTCAGAAGCCTCTAACAACAGGTCATCAACTACCTCTGCTCAAGCTCATGTTAAAGAAGATGAAACATTTCACTAACTTACGGAGCAAATGGGCATAGAACAACAAAACTCTTCCCCTTCAGATCTCGGTTAGGAGGAAACAAACAGTAATAATGTCTATCATTAAGCTATGTGTTCATCTATGTTTTTCAAAGTTATTAGGAAGGAAATTTTGTCAAGCAAGCATACTTGAAAGGTATGTCATATAGTTAGTCGTGAACTACTTCATGTAGCCGTTCAGCACTGCTTATTTTGCTTTTGTGAGGCACTTGACCGATCTATGTTCACGTTGTTATTTAGTCTACAACCCTTTTGATAATAAAATGTTTTTTGTTCTGGTTAAAAAAAGACACATGAAAAACTAATCACCATCAAAAAGTTTCATGTGTACCACAAAATATGTTACAGAAAATTCAAATACTGCAGCGAAATTAACTCATAATAAAATTTGACAAAGCATACTCAAAACAACAGAAGTATATATAATACCTCTATTAGCCGCAGAGACTTAGAACCAATGGATCCACTATAAAATGTAAATATTCACAAGGGCCCAATTTATGAGGTACATGAAAAGTAAATCACCAACTTTACATCTGTGTTTGCAGAATGCATCAGAATAGTCATTGCAAACAGGCATAAAGTTTCCACACAACTTACAAAGCAACATGCAACACAGTAGGTGCAAAACATCAAAAACCCTTCTAACTTGCTTTCTAAGAATATATTCATATTTTTTTCTTCTCTTCTTGAACACCATCTATCCGTTGTTCATCTTTCTCAACATGTACCTGTTTCTCTTCCTCTTCCTGAGCACCATCCTTCTGTTTCTCCTTTTGCACATCATCTGTCTGTTCCTCTTCTTCAGCACCATCTGCCACATGCCTCTCTCCATGAACATCTTCGGAGAAAACAAGAATTTCATAGCAATTTCAGAATATCTACATATTAAAATTGTTGTATATGTATGCTCGTAAACAATTATTTATGGTGGAAACAACAAATGAATTTAGATATTGATGAAACTTAACGAGGCACGCATGGCATCTAGGTGCTGGCCACTGGAGACATATACTGCTTCAAATTATGCCGACAGAAAAATGAAACAAAATAGAGGGACTTTTCTTGTCCGAATAAGGAACACGAAAACCAAAAAGTTAAAAATATATTCCATCACTATTTGACAAACTTGTTAAACCCAAAACTGGGAGAGTGACTGCTGGCTGGAAGCAAGACAGGAAAATAATCTATTTACTGTCTGTCAAAATAAAAAAGCAGCATGGTCTCAACCAAGATGTTAAAAATTGAAAGGAATGAAAGATCGGCCAAGTGATGGGACTTCTTCTAACCAAGAATATAAAACAAAGACGCATCCATGTAAACCTTTTCAATTATAAACTTCTTAAATCTTCAGTCCTGAAAAAAGAATCAACTACGTACACTCATGAGTCATCAGGATTCAGAACATAAAATTACCGAGCACGAAAATTGATTTGTGAACATTTTGCTAAAAGAACAAGCAAATACAAAAATCAGACAAAAATACCCTATTGGGTGTTTTCAATGAAGCTGTTCAAGAGGCCTGGTATAAATATCAAAAAATCAACTGTATAAGCACGCAGAAGCAAAAATATCCTACATCATATAGCATGAATCAAACCTGATATAGCACAGGTTTTCTGAACCCTGAGAAGGTATATACTATAATGAAATTAAGATTACCAAGGTATAAAATGCGGTTGCATGGAAGTGCTACAAGACTTCAATACATCAATGCCCATCATGCACATAATAAAAATAATGGAGATAAAACTGGGAATGTCCATGGTGTTAGAAGATCCTACTGCCCAAAACTAAAATAGGGAATGGGATCACAAATGATTTGTGTTTTTTTAATGCTTACAGCTAAATTCCCCCATGTGCTGTTGCACTGAATAATACGGACTTTCTTAAAAATTAAAAGAAAACTTGAAGCTAAATAAACCATTTCCTTGTTACTTAACATGAAAAAATTACACAAGCGGGAGGATATACATTATCAATTTTTACTTAGGGCAGGGGCAACCTCTTAGAAACATTCAGGATGCAAAATGTTTTTTTGGCCAATGTAATCCAGAGATGCAAAAATATATAGATTTAATATTAGCAATCAGAGAAGTTCAAATATTTTCTTGTAGTCAAGACTCAACCCCCCAAGTAACGAGTTGGGGCCCTGCCCCAGATGATCATGATGAACACCAAATTTCTGTGGGCATTATCGTTTAGCGTTGTATGCATCTGGTTGGATTCCTTGTGGCACAATTGAATGTGATACTTTGTTTTATGTTGTTGATGGATGTTTGCCCTCGAGTGTTTTGGCATAAGCCAACCCAATTTTGAGTTTGTGTAACCTTTTGACAGTGCTTGTGACAGCTGCAGCCTGCATTTGCAGCCCAGCCTTTTATTAAAGCAATGTACATTAAATTATCATTGATAGTTAAAGGAAGCTTTGATACCAGGAAAATATTACTTTGTCCAGAACGTCTTTCCATAACTACCCAGAAAGCATTCAGTTAGATACATATTTCCCAACTGTACCCAATGAGCTGAACATAGTAAAATAAGTAGTTTGTTGAAATATGTCCTTTTTTCAAACTACCTAGAATGTTGATAATAGACCCTTATACATGATTCTACATAATTAGAAGGTGTACCAAATTATGTGCATAAATTGAGAAGAATCCATATAGGGCTCTCAGATGATCCAGATATATTGTCTTTTAGGAATATATTTTAATATTGCCGTGCAAATTTCATGATTATCATATCTGTTTAATGTCAAATTTTATTACGTTGTTTGGCAATATAAAATTTTAGCCGAGCCTCATAGTCACCAAACTCAACACAAACTTAATCCAGATGAGTTAAAAGTAAACAAAGGAACTAAACTTGATATGATAGGGGATAAGATAAGATAACACAATTTTATTAATGTACCACAAAAGTAGGTCAATGGCACCAAATAAGTATAATCAATTTAATACTTAGTGGGAAAGCTTAAGCAGCTCCTAGAGCTATGTTAAAAAAAGAAAATTATCTAGTTTGTTCATGTGCAATCGTGCATATTAGATTTTGAGCAATGCAAGAAACTTTCCTTCTAATATGCATCAATGTCAATTGGGTCCTAATTCTACTTGATGAGGTTGATGGACTACTAAGTTGTCCACCAGGATCCCATTCTTGATGTAGTGTGCCCCACCTTAATGGAAGGAAGCCTCAAAGGGGTAAGGCTAGAAGATGGTGCATACTGGATTTTGGACAGTTCAAGTGTGTCTACTTTCTTTAAGCAGCTCAACAGGAATCCATTTTTGTTGTAGGTTGTAGTTAATGGAGGTTACAAGACAAGAAAGAAATGAAACCGACAACAACCATACAAGTAATAACTAAGGATTTACGTGGTAAAACCCTGACAGAGTGTCAAGGAAACATTCACGGGGCAAGGGATTGTAATTTCTATTCAATCAATGAAATGATTCTCCGTTACAATAGTTCAGGCATTCATCAATTTTATATGAGCTTCCTTAGTTACATAACTATTGATTTGGTATGAAACTAGCTTGTCAATAACTAAAACAATTTATCCAAATTTACATTTACATTAATTTGTTGTCAAATTACCAACAAACTCCACCTTGACAACAATTTTCCTAATCCCTTGCCCATGCCTATTCATCATCTTTTCTGCAAGCCAAGAGAAGCTAAACACCATTGCAGCTTCTCTACTGTAACTGGCTTTGTGAATATGTTTGCACAATTCTCTCGTGTATGGACCTTTTGAAGAGCTACTTTTCCGCCATCGATCACATGTCTCAGAAAATGATAACTTACATCAATGTGCTTGGTTCTGCTGTGATAAGCAGGATCTGTAGCCAAGTGAGTAGCACTTTGACTGTCACAAAGTACATTCACTTTCCCCTGCATCCTTCCAATCTCATCAAGTAGACCCTTTAACCAGATTGCTTCTTTACTGGCATCTGAAGCAACTATATATTCTTCTTCGGTAATGGACAATGCAACTGTTTCTTGAAGCTTTGACGTCCAACTAATTGCTCCACCTGCAAGAGTAAAGACATAACCCGTAGTAGATTTTATTTTTTCCAAATCACCTGCATAATCAGCATCTACATATTTGCAGACTGATTCTTCACTACCATTAAAGATGATGCAATGGTCACTTGTGCCTCTTAGATATCAAAGCACCCATTTCACTGCTCGCCAATGTTCTTCACCTAGATTTGCCATGAACTTGCTGACAACTCCAACTGCATGTGAAACGTCAGGTCTTGTAGATACCATCGCATACATTAAGTTGCCTACAACATTTTCATATGGTACATGAGACATATACTGCTTTTCTTCATCAGTTCTAGCACTCAAAACTGAAGAAAGCTTAAAATGGGAAGCTAATGGAACATTAACAGGTTTCACATTGTTCATATAGAACTTTTCAAGTACTTTCTCCACATACTTCTGCTGTGATAACCAAAGCTTACCATTTTTCCTGTCTCTGTGTATCTCTATGCCCAAGATACATTTTTCTGCTCCAAGATCCTTCATATCAAATGTCCTAGAGAGCTGAGCCTTTAACCTGTTGATCTCTTCCATGCTTTTGCTTACAATAAGCATATCATCAACATACAAAGCTAAGATAATGAATATGCCATTGAAACTTTTGAAGTATACACAATGATCATACTCACTTCTAATAAGGTTCTAGCTCACCATGAAGGAGTCAAACTTCTTGTACCATTGTCTGGGAGACTACCTCAGACCATACACTGATTTCTTGAGCTTGCAAACTAATCTTCTGCTGTGACCTTGTACAAAACCTTCTGGTTGTTCCATATGTAACTCTTCATTCAAATCATCATGTAGAAAAGTTGTTTAACATCTAACTGTTCTAACTCAAGGTTAAGTAATGCAGTTAGTGCCAACACAATAGAATAGAAACAAGTTTTACAATTGGTGAAAAAATCTCATGAAATTCGATACCTTCAACCTGAGAATACCCTTTTGCTACCAGTCTCGTCTTATACCTTTCGATACTTCCATCAACTTTCCGTTTCAGTTTGAAGACCCATTTGCATCCAACAACACTTCTTCCTTCAGGAAGTTCTACAAGATCCCAGGTATTGTTCTTGGCTAAGGAATCCATTTCTTCTTACATAGTTGTTTTCCATTTTTCGTTATCTGTATCATCTACTGCTTCCTGATAACAAGAAGGTTCCCCATCTTCAATAATCAAAGCAAAAGATGAAGCAGAATCTTCATACCTTTCGGGAGTTTTTCTTTCCCTTGTAGACCTTCTTAGAGTGATTGGTTGTTGAACTGGTTCAGAAACTTCAGCAATTTCCTTTGTATCTTCAACATTTTTTTCTCTAGAAGTCTCTTCTTCCTTTTGACTGTCACCGAAAGGTCTAGCCTCCAACTGAATTTGTTGATTTGGTGATACCTGTTCCTGTTCAATTCTTTCAACATTTGATTTTAAAAAAGAAGATTCATCAAATGTTACATCTCTACTAATGACTATCTTCTGCGATGTAGGATCCCACAACCTGTATCCTTTCACCGCATAGTCATGCCCAACAAAGACATAACATTTCGATTTGGATCTAATTTTGAATGCTGATTTTTAGGAATAAGAGCATAAGCATCACAACCAAATATCCTTAAATGTGAATAATCACAAGACTGACCTGACCAAACTTCTTCAGGAATTTTACAATTAATTGCTACTGAAGGTGATCTGTTAACTAAATAACAAGTAGTGGATACTGCTTCTACCCACAACTCCTTTTGCAAGTTAGCATTGCTAATCATGCTTCTGGCTCTTTCCATAAGAGTCTGATTCATACGTTCAGCAACACCATTTTGCTGAGGAGTATAAATAGTAGTTTTGTGTCTAACAATTCCTTCATCCTTACAGTATTGTTCAAATTCTATTGAAGTGAATTCACCACCATTGTCAGTTCTTAAACATTTAATTGATTTTCATGTTCTTTTCTCTACCATTGCTTTAAATTGTTTAAAGATATTGAATACATTAGCTTTCTTTTTTAGCATAAAGACCCAAACTTTATGGGAGAAATCATCAATAAACGTTAAAAAATATAGAGCACCTCCATATGATACAATAGGAGATGGTCCCCACAGATCAGAATGAATATAGTCTAAAATATCTTTACTATTATGATTTCTAGTTTTAAATCTTTGTTTACACTATTTTCCATACACACAATGTTTACTGAAATCTAAATTCAAAGATTTCAAATCAGGAAGTTGTTGTAGGGAAAAGTATCCGACTCGGATGACCCTATCCCACTCTAAGGGTGATAGTTCCTTAGCAACAACTGTAAAACAAACTACTTAAGGTTTACTTCTTTATGAAAGCAAAAGAGAATGGAGAAATGCACTAACTGTTGCCTTGCGCTTAATGTCGAATCCAAACTCTTCTCTTTGGCCGCTTGCTCCTAGCTCCCTGTTCTTTTGCTTGCCCAGCTACAGTGAGATCCTGCAAAATAACAAAGAAGGAAACTACAAGAGGCATGCAATCATAACTGGTTCATGGATTAGTGTAAACCAAACATGCAATCATCACAATATATTATTGAAACAAGAGCACATAGAAGAACCTCAATAGCTTTTATTAATGAAGAAGTAAAGGTTCTGAGAGTATTACAACCATTGAAGGCTCCAACCCAGCAACACCTCCCAGCAGAAAGAATTTCTCCTCTTCACCTCTCTCAAACAATCACCCAATAGTTCTATAGTGAAACCAACAGCATATCATTACTTTGCACAAAATTCCAGCCTCCTGAGCTCATAGGAGAGAGCTCAATATATAGATGAATTGAGAAAGGATGAGTCAGCTTGCAACTGATGTGTAGCTGCCTTGTGTCCTCTCTCTCTTCAGTTAATCTTTAGTTGATCTTCAGTTCTTGAGTCCACTTGGAGAACCTTGCTTCCACTTGGAGAAACAGAGCCTCTGACTCATCACAAGGCGAAATACCTGATCCAAGTGTCATTTTTGGAAGATTCCAGAGCAATGACTTAGTGTGCCACTTGTCCCATCTCGCTCAGCGCAGGTGGCCTTTGTTCCACTTGCTTTGCAACGCAGGTACACCATGGAGCAACTGAGTTTCAGCGCAGAAACCTAGTGGAGCACCTGCTTTGATTTCAGGATTGCTTGTTTTTGAGTGTTTTCAGGTGGAGAACTGATCTGAGAGCTGTTGGTTTGCTGACCTTGTTCCTCTAGGGGTAGGAACATCATGTTTAGGGAACTTTGGATCCCTTGGATTATTGACAATTCATGCTTGTTGCTGTAAGGCACAAATTTGTCTATAACAGATGCCCCCTAAAGTATGAGGTCGTTTATCGGGTGAAATGCTTTATTGAGAGGATCCGAAGTTCATTCAATCTGCTGAGAAGTGTCCTGTAATAAGATACAATACGATACATTATTTTTCATACATTTTCATGATCTAGCTGAGGCGGGCATTCCCATGCTCAGCTTTATAAATACATTTTGGTACATAGAACAGACGATCGTCTGATTGTAGACTGATAATTCTCTGCTGAAATTATCATCCTTTGAGAAGGATGATCATCTGCTGCAATGATGTACATATCAAATGTCTTTATATCCTGAATATATATCGCAGCCCGGATGGATGAAACTAGATCCGGGGTCTTCAATCTCTTCCGATCTTCACTCGATGTACAAGTCGATCCATGTGAGAATTTCTTGAAGTCGAACATGGAAAGACATCGCTTGATTACCGGCCAATGATGTAAACCGTTAACAAGCGCGAGAGGAATCACCGATAAGGATGATGACCCTCAAGGTATAGCAGTACAATTCACATGGCGGGAATAAAGGACTTGGCATCGACCACCATGCAAAATCCTCTGGTCGAAGGTCATTGATGTATACCTGTCGCTGGAAGTGAGAAACTTGCCATTGAGGCATGCAAGCTTCAAAGTACTGAAGGGGTTGTTCCTAGATCAACTCCTTGGATAATGAGCTGATGTCGACAAGGAGCGATCCGTCAAAGGAGGGCCTTAATGAATCCCACATCAGTGACACGGAACGGAGCTAGTGATTGTGATGAGGTGAAAACAAACTGTGATGTATGATTCAGGGTGGCGGTCATGAAGTGGATGAAGGATAATGTATGGCAGTGGATGGGACACGGTTGACTCTTTGCAGAACCACATCTCTTGAACATATAACGACACTGATGTGATGGATCGGTAGCATTACCCCAATTGTGGATGGTGTGGCGAGGACCATGGTTATGAGACCGGTGAATGAAACAACCCAACCCGATGTGATACGGAGGACAAAGTGTCATGTTCAAGAGCGACTTGCTACCATTAATGCTGTGAGGTTCTCCCAATTTTTCCCCAGTCATTGCTGACCAGTACCTCTTTATTTTTGTCAAGCTTGAGGAGGATAACATATGCTTGTTCTATAACCTGCCCTTCGGGCAAGCCCATCGCTATGTTTTAACGAGCCTAGCGATAGGGAAACTCGTTCTCATCTAAAGACAAGTTTGTCGCTATTTAATCATTTTAACGAGTCTAACGACAAGGAAAACTCGGTCCTTTTCATTTTTAGAGAGTCTGAAAAGGTACGGAAAGTTAACTCCAAAATTCCTTTTCGTCTTCTAATCCCTTAAGTCCGAAAAAGTATAAAACAATACAGAAGGGATGAATTTTCGATTGCTTTAACGAGCCGAACAAAACAAGCGCTCGATCTTTTTGTGCAATAATCCCTCAGGTCCAAAAAGATTAAAATCTAGAGGAGGGATAGCTTTCCGGTCGCTTTAACGAGCTGGAAGGCCAAAACTCGGCAATCTTTTCATATTTTACGAGTCAGTGAAAAGAGCTTAAAGACGACTCGTCTTTCGAGGAACGAGTGATTAACAGGGTAGCAGCAGATTCCAGGTACAGGTTGGAATATTCCAATCATGGCAGTGTCACAAGGATGGCTTAGTGAAATCACTCTTCGCAGCTGTTCCTCAAAACGGGTAAACAAACATATGGAGATGAACGATTGGCCAAATGAACGGATGGAGGTGAGACTGCAAGAACACGACCAAGGGCTTTAATATGGCTGTCAAAGGTTACATTTACCAAGGTTATTTACCGGTTCATTTTTTCTGGGTGAGCTTGAACTCTAGGGGAAGATTGCTCACAACTTATGTTTATTTTTTAACGAGCATGAACTATGCGCTAAAACTGCTCGGATCTTGCGTTTATTTTTTAACGAGCATGAATTGTGTGCTAAAACTGCTCGATCTTACCAGTCATAATACAAGAAACGCCTCAGGTGAGGTATTCTTATTTAAGGAGCTATACCTCACTAGCTACTCCAATTTGGCAAGTTTTAACTTTTGCCCCACATCCTTTTTTCATGCTAGTTCGGAAACGACTAATCCAAAAAACAGATAAATAACCGCTCTTAGCTTGCACTCCAAAAGGTTTGCATGCCCCCAGGTATAAAATATAATTTCAAGGCTACCCCTCCTCCGTCCCACCTCTGTTTTTCTACTTGTCGTCTTGCTATATTTTTAACGATACTTGTCTTCTCGTTATTTTTCGGTGCCGACGGTACTTGTCTTCCCATCAGTTCACTTTTAGGTTTTGCAAGATCGCAACAGATAAAACATTGGTGTTACGGAGGGAGGTTTGCCTCTTACTTATTATCCGAAAAATGGTTTTGCTTGCTGCCGCAAACTAAACTCTCTTTTCGGCGGTGTCTATCATTAGGTTGCTAAGGATGGTGACTACTTGTTGCAACAATTTCATCTCTTTCTTTGAAGACTGCCCCTACTTATCCTTCAAAACATATTGTTTTAATGGGTGAGGCTTGACATTCAAAGATGGTGGCTACTTGCTGCCACAAATGGATCTCCTCCTTAGGAGAGCCTACTTTTTTAGACAAAGGGAGACGATCTTTTCGCTCACATAACTTTGACAAAAGAATTTTATTCTAGAACAACCCTCTCTTCCTTTTTCGGACGGGGTACGGACTAGTCTATTCTTCTGCGGAAATTAACTTTATACCCAAGGTTTTCTCTGCCCAAGGCAGGCCAGGGTGCATGCCCCCTGGGTCCCAGTTCTTTCTTTCCGAATTACTCGCATTCATCGGGAAGTAGAACCGGGGGTGGAGGCATTTCTTGAGTGAATAAGCCGTTTAGGGTTGGTATTTGACTATTTGCGATGCGAGATCCCGGGAATGAAAGTTGGTCTACGAGCTTGACCATCTTTCCTTCGTGTGGAAAACACACTACTCTAAAGAGTGAGGAGACTATAGCTCCCATGCAATATATATAGTCCCGTCCAAGGAGTAGGTTATAATCCAAGGGTCCTTGGACGACCATGACATTCATATGAACTGTCTTCTTCCTCAATGTAATGGGAACATTGGGGAGAATCCCTAATGGACGACTGGTTCCTTTATCAAAACCCGATAGATTTCTCATCTCAGGTAAAAGCGCCGGGGAACCCAGTGCTTTCCAAGCAATAGAGGAAAGGATACTCACAGATGCCCCTTCATCACTGATGGTTCCAGCCATTACCATTCTATAGATTTGGACAATGATTCTGAATGGTATACTGGCTGGTAACCGGGGTCTGCCTAGTTGGTTCCAATCAAAGGATACAACCAGGTTGCTTGGTGGTGGGACCGAATACACGGCCGGATACGACCCTGACGATGTTCCTTCCTGCGATAAAGGAATGGGCGCATTGCCCTGATGCTCATCAGAGTCTGTGTTGATGAAAAGAATCTGGACGGTGTCATCCTTATTCTCTTCAGTGAGGGTGTCATTTGAAGATGAATCTTCAACGACGGTGTCATTTGAGGATGAAACCTCCGAAAGAAGAACCGGGTCAACTGCCGTTTCGACCTTTAGACTTTCGTCTGGTCTGGATTCAGTTGGTTCATTCTCAATGACTGACACTTCAGCTGACCACTTGAGCGGGCCAGCTGGATTTTCAACTATCGAGGGATTAGGCACAAGTTTTTGGTATCCAGGAGGAAGTCGTAACGGTGATACCGGACGATCTTCCAAAACTCTTTTCACCTCATCTAAGAATGGACATCGGTGGATGGCGTGATCGCCTTCACACAACATACAGGGTGATCTTGGTCTCCCTTTTCGTCCTTCACTCTCGCTAGTTGACGGATTGCAATCAACATGACTACCAGAGGTTGATGCTACCGGATTATGCAACCTGGGGGACCAGTCCCTTAGTATCCGGGGAATACAAGGACAATCACGATGGAAGTGGGTCCCTTTGCAAATGACACATGGCGATTTAGGCCCGGTCGGTGCAGTGTGTGGATTTTTGTCAGATGTCTTTTGCTTGCCCCCAGTCGCCTTCGCCATAGGCCCCTTCTGCTTCTTTTCTTTCTTCTTCTTTTCCTTCTTCTCCATGGGAGGCTGACTTTTGCCGGCTCTACCTTGTGAAGATGAAGGATCAGAGGAAGAAATGTAAGAAGTGGAAGGCTGGTGGGTAGCTCTAGACTGGTCTGACTGTTGATTCGACTGCTCAGGATTTGTGGTGATTTGAACTACATTAGTTGAAAAGAGCCATATAGGTAGGCCAATTGTCAATCCTGGAAGTGACAATGTGGCCATATGAGGCGCACCAACATCTCCCCAAGAGGAGAAGGGATTTGGACTTCCACCAAGGTTACTTCCTTGGTTGGTGGGCTCCATACTTTTCAACTGAAAGATCAACGTGGGAATAACAGGTGATTATGTTCCGTTTAAAATAAATTTTATTAACGACGCTTTTAGACACAAACTTGCTTTTTCATGTTTTAAGAGTCGAGAAAAAGCTAAAGATGACTCTAGTCTCCTTCGATATATTAACGAGCCCGAAGTGACAAATGCTCGGATGGACTTTTTCAGTTATAGAGTTTGAAAAAGGCCAAAAGAAACTTCTTTGGAGTTCTAGGCAGAGGGTGTGCCAAATTTTTCGCGAAACCACAAAATACGTTTTACGGTACGGGTGGTCGATCTTCGTGAATGCTGTGTTCACTGCATCGCGATCAGTAGGGCGGCCGACACGGCTTCCTATGGATAAAGGATAATTGCCTATAGGGGTCTCCCAATATATACGCGACGGTACGTGGGAGCACAAGTCCGTATTAGTGCCACCGACTCTCAGGAGGAATCACCCACCTTCGTAGAGATCGACAGTCACTATGTTTAACGACGCCGGAACACGTCTCTACCTAGACCTCTATTTGTTTGCGTTATGTTACAAAGCGTTGTTATGTAAATTGGATTTATTTTAATGTTGATCTTGCTTAGCAGTTTGCCTTTAAGGATCACCACGAGATGTATGTAACAAATTCCTGAATGCAGTCTAAGATGAGAAGCAAACTTTTCAATCTTTCAACTTTGAAAACCTTAACTACTGAGGGAAAAGAAAGGCAAATCTTTTCACACAGATCATAGAGCACACACTAAATGCAAATTTTTCCTAAATCGTCAAGCAAACAGTCAAATGCAAAATGCACAATGCATGTATTTTCTTTTTCCCTTTCTTAATGTGGATGGGTTACAAAAAGAAAGTTGTTATATAACTTTGATTTCGATTTAAAGCGAAAGTAAACAAGCTTGTCCAAAATCAAAAGACACCTTAAGATTCACTTGCTTAATCACTGGAAATGCATGAAATCAAACCATAATGATGAAAGTAAATGACTAATCAGCTATGGACAGCAAACAAGCTAACTCTTCAGACCAGCAAAATGCCTAACACAGGTTCAGATCTAAGAGGCCAAAAGAAAGACTAGTTTACTTTTCGTTATGGGAAATTGTAAATGAGTAAGAAATACAAAAGAACAAGTACAATTTCGTTATATAACATAGGCAGAATGATGGCAAGTAATGTTGGTTTCAGAACAGGTGCAAGACTGGTAACTGGCAGCCAAATCAATAGTGAAAACAGGCAAGAGAAAAGGAGGAAACCCCAACAGCACTAGGCAAAATTGGGCCAACGCAGGTGCTGCACAGCCAGTCTGGCTCTCAGCGCAGGTAGCCCCTTCGGGACCTGCGTTGCAAAGCAGGTAGCCTATGTACTACCTGCTTTGGAAAACGAAAGTTGCGTTTTCACAGTTTCCGGGTCATAATTTTCTCAAAAATGCACAGTTTTTGCTCAAATCAGAAGCAATCAGTCAAGCACACTCAAAGGGATGATTAGGAAGGTGAAAAGCTATCACTAAGAGCTTACAAGGATCCTTGTAGATCAGCTCTTCAAATCATGAACATGCTCAGAAATGAGCTAGAGTAGCTGCCCTCTACTTCGCTTTTGATATAGTCAAAAGCTTTTCGATTTGGTACTCTTTTGTTCAGGAAATGAATAGAAAAATACTACAAACAATCAAACAGATACGATCCCCAGCGGGGTCGCCAGTTTGTTGTAGGGAAAAGTATCCGACTCGGATGACCCTATCCCACTCTAAGGGTGATAGTTCCTTAGCAACAACTGTAAAACAAACTACTTAAGGTTTACTTCTTTATGAAAGCAAAAGAGAATGGAGAAATGCACTAACCGTTGCCTTGCGCTTAATGTCGAATCCAAACTCTTCTCTTTGGCCGCTTGCTCCTAGCTCCCTGTTCTTTTGCTTGCCCAGCTACAGTGAGATCCTGCAAAATAACAAAGAAGGAAACTACAAGAGGCATGCAATCATAACTGGTTCATGGATTAGTGTAAACCAAACATGCAATCATCACAATATATTATTGAAACAAGAGCACATAGAAGAACCTCAATAGCTTTTATTAATGAAGAAGTAAAGGTTCTGAGAGTATTACAACCATTGAAGGCTCCAACCCAGCAACACCTCCCAGCAGAAAGAATTTCTCCTCTTCACCTCTCTCAAACAATCACCCAATAGTTCTATAGTGAAACCAACAGCATATCATTACTTTGCACAAAATTCCAGCCTCCTGAGCTCATAGGAGAGAGCTCAATATATAGATGAATTGAGAAAGGATGAGTCAGCTTGCAACTGATGTGTAGCTGCCTTGTGTCCTCTCTCTCTTCAGTTAATCTTTAGTTGATCTTCAGTTCTTGAGTCCACTTGGAGAACCTTGCTTCCACTTGGAGAAATAGAGCCTCTGACTCATCACAAGGCGAAATACCTGATCCAAGTGTCATTTTTGGAAGATTCCAGAGCAATGACTCAGTGTGCCACTTGTCCCATCTCGCTCAGCGCAGGTGGCCTTTGTTCCACTTGCTTTGCAACGCAGGTACACCATGGAGCAACTGAGTTTCAGCGCAGAAACCTAGTGGAGCACCTGCTTTGATTTCAGGATTGCTTGTTTTTGAGTGTTTTCAGGTGGAGAACTGATCTGAGAGCTGTTGGTTTGCTGACCTTGTTCCTCTAGGGGTAGGAACATCATGTTTAGGGAACTTTGGATCCCTTGGATTATTGACAATTCATGCTTGTTGCTGTAAGGCACAAATTTGTCTATAACAGAAGTGATTTATGTTTCATCAATATTTGAAGACCCTTCTCACTCATGTGACCCAATCGCTGATGCCATATGCGAGTTCCTTCTTCTTATTTTTCTGACACAATCACTGCTTCACTGACCTGAGTACTTCCTTTGAGTCTGTAAAGATTTCCGACCTTTTCTGCTTTCATAACAACTAGGGCACCTTTAGAGACTTTCAACACTCCATTCTGACCTGTAAACTTATAACCATCCGAATCCAACACTCCTAAAGAAATCAATTTTTTTTTTCAAATCAGGTACATGTCTAACACTAGTTAATTTTCTAACTATGTTATCATACATTTTAATCCTAATATTTCCCATCCCAACAGTCTGACATGATACATTATTACCCATAAACACAGAACTACCATTTACATTTTCATATGAAGTAAACCAATTTTTGTGTGGACACATGTGATGACAAGCATCAGAGTCTAACAGCCAGCTTTAAAAACCCTAAGAGACATTACATACAGGTGAAGTTTCATCTATCATACATAATTCTTCAGCAAATAAAACTTCATCTATAATACCTGAATCAACCTGATTTGCTTCCTTCTTCGGGTTATCAGACTCTTTTCATTTCCAACAGTCTTTCTTCAGGTGTCCAATTTCATTGCAGTGCCAACATTTCACCTTACACTTCTTTCCCTTTGATTTAGATCTAGAAGACCCCCTTGTTTTTTCTCCTCTTTCCTTTGATCGCCCTCTAGTTATCATGGCTTATGATGTTGTTGTTTCAGTACTGGATTTCCTTCGTACTTCTTCAGACAAGAGAGCTCCCACAATTGACTCAAATTTCAAAGAATTAGCGGTGCTCAAACTTATTGAAGCTACGAAGGGATCCCATGATTCGGGCAGAGAACACAACAAGGTTATAGCTTTGTCTTCTTCCTTAATTTTAACTTCTATATCTGCTAATTGGCATATAAGTGTATTAAAGACATTCAAATGTTCTGCAACTTTTGAACCCTCCTTCATTCGAAGACTGTACAGTTGTCTTTTCAAATAAATTCTTTTGCTTAACGACTTTGTCATGTATAATTTTTCTAGTTTTTCCCATAAACCTGAAGTTGTACTCTCTTCAACAAAGTTGAAGAGAACTTCATCAGCCAGGCACAATCTGATGGTACTGAGAGCTCAGACATCCAAGTCCTCCCAGTCCAAATCTTTCATGCTTGCAGGTTTCTTATTTGCCCCGTCCAAAGCTTTGTGCAACCCTTGTTGCACCAAAAAATCCCTAACTTTTAGTTTCCATAGAGCAAAGTTGCTCTTGCCGGTGAATTTCTCCACCTCGAACTTTGCATTCGACATCTTGGCCATTTCTTTCCTCCTAGGGTTTTAGTCTTTCAACTAGGGTTTCCAAAAAAAAAAAATGGATAGTCTTCTTCCAACAAAGGATTTTCCAAGTTTTTATTTTTTATTTTTCCTACTTCAATTTTCCGGAATTTTTTTTTTACAAATTCCCCAATAAAAAATTCATAATCTTATTTTCCCAAATTTTCCAAATTGACTTAGAAAACCTACAAATTTTTATTTTATTTTTTTTAAATCCTTTTGTTTAATTTCAGTTTCCTGGAAAAAAAAAAAATTCTTCAATTCAAAGAAATCTGGAAAAATCTTTGTTCTTCAATTCAAAGAAATCTTTCAACAAACCTTGAATTTATTCACAAATTTTGAAAAGAAAATACCTGGCCTTCCAAGATGATCTCTCTTCGACGGGTAATGTTCACGCAGCGCAGCCTCTGATGCAATGGTAACACGTAGGTGGCCAGCAACAAGTATGTAGCTTGATCCATGCTTCTCCTTGTCGGCACGTAGGTTCTGGACAACGGAACCATGCAACCACTGGACAGGTTCTGGAAAGCACGAGGGCCCCAGCCAATGGAACCACTTCACTATTTTGCTACGCACTGAACGAGCAGCAACGGTGACAACCTCCTCAGTCCACGCAGAGAACAGCATGCAGAGGGCAGAGGGTTTGGTCTGGCAACGTAGAACACTCCACGGGCTCTGGCTCCTCACGGTTTGTAAGCCAGCAACAAGCGTAGCAGTGGTGCCCTCCTTGACAACCTTCAAACTAAACGGGCAGCAACGGTGATGGCCTCCTCAGTCCACGCAGAGAACAGCATGCATAGGGCAGATGGTTTGGTCTGGCAGTGTAGAACACTCCACGGGCTCTGGCTCCTCACGGTTTGCAAGCCAGCAACAGGCGCAACAGTGGTGCCCTCCTTGACAGTGTTCAAACTGAACAGGTAGCAATGGTGACATCCTCCTCAGTCCACGCAGAGAACAGCACACAGAGTGCAGAGGGTTTGGTCTGGCAGCGTAGAACACTCCACGGGCTTTAGCTCCTCACGATTTGCAAGCTAGCAATAGGCGCAATAGTGGTGCCCTCCTTGATAGCCTTCAAACTGAACGGGCAACAATGGTGACAGCCTCCTTAGTCCACGCAGAGAACAACACGCAGAGGGCAGAGGGTTTGGTCTGGCAGCGTAGAACACTCCACGGGCTTTGGCTCCTCATGGTTTGCAAGCCAGCAACAGGTGCAGCAGTGGTGCCCTCCTTGACAGCCTTCAAAAAATTTAATTGCAGGATTTTACACAGCCTTTTTTTTCCTTTCACACGCATTCGCCTCCAAAACTCAACTCAATTCCTTTGATACCATTTGTAGTTAATGGAGGTTACAAGACAAGAAAGAAATGAAACCGACAACAACCATACAAGTAATAACTCAGGATTTACGTGGTAAAACCCTGACAAAGTGTCAAGGAAACATCCATGGGGCAAGGGATTGGAATTTCTATTCAATCAATGAAATGATTCTCCGTTACAATAGTTCGGGCATTCATCAGTTTTATATGAGCCTCCTTAGTTACATAACTACTGATTTGGTATGAAACTGACTTGTCAATAACTAAAACAATTTATCCAAATTTACATTTACATTAATTTGTTGTCAAATTACTAGCATAGGTTTTCCTACCCTAATGACAGGACATTCAAAGGGATGAGGCTGGGTGATGGTGCATATTGGAAACAAAGCAGTACACCAGGATTACATTCTCGCTGTAGTGTTCCCTACACTAATGGCAGGAGTATCAAAGGGATAAGGCTAGGTGATGCAACATGTTGAATAGTAATCAGTCCACAAGGATTCCATTATTGTTGTAGTGTACCTGACACTAATGGAAGGAAGAATCAAAGGGATGAAGTTGGAAGATGGTGCATATTAGATTTTGAGAAGTGTGGATAATGTTTACTATCTAATATTAAGTTGTCCACCGGGATTCCATTCTTGATGTAGCGTGCCACTCCCTAATGGCAGGAAGTCTCAAAGGGATGTGGCAGGGATGGTGCATATTGGATTTTGAGTAGAATGAATGTGTCTGCTTTCCAATATTAAGCAATCCACCAGGATTCTATTTTCACTGTAGTGTGTCCTAGCCTAATGGTAGGAGTCTCAAAGAGATTTCATCAAAATGCATGGGAGTCATGACCAAGTCTTTGGGTTATGGTAATGCATACATGAACTGCACTGAGGACAAGGAACTCAAGCCAGGTGAGTTTGTATATTCCGAACAAAACAATTCAACATTTTTTTTTGTCTGAAAGCACTTTAGTATCTGAGGCATGTCAAGGGAAAATTTCAATAAACAACACAGATAGGAATTGTCAGGTGACTTGTTTCCAAAAGGAATGTCTCCTATTTGTGACTGAATGCAATATTAATTCCTTTCAAGGATCTTCATTAGATGAAACATTATACAGAGCAACAAAGTTCTCAATTTATAATAGCAACATCGACCAACTTCTTCCTCGGTAGTTTTCATGAAAATGGCCCAGCTTTTAGTTCTTGATTTGAGGGGATGCACATCTTGTACACACCTTCCTAAAGCAATTTTTCCCCTTAAATCTCTCCAACTGCTTGATCTGAGCTTTGGTACTTCACTTACAGCATTGCCTTCTTCTCTTGGCTGCCTGTGAAATTTGTGGTTTCTCAAGATCTCTGGATGTACATCTTTGACAAATATTCCAAAATCTACAGGCATGCTAACTAAACTGGAGGTTTTGCAGCTTAAGGGATGTGTGAAGCTCAAAACTATGACATCTACAACAGGGTGACTATCTCTTCTCGAGAGACTTGATTTGAAAGGTTGCATCTCTTTATGTTCATTGCCTCCATCTGTGGGTTCACTCAGACAACTCTACTTTCTAGATTTGAGCAAATGCAACAATCTCTCTTATAGTCTTCCATGCACATTTATTACTGCCTATCATAAGAAATAATAGAATAAGTCATTGAAATTAAATAAATATATCAAAATGGCACTGAGTGCAATACAATACATGTCAACAACAAAATACATAATTAATAAGGCTCCAAATGACCTCTAGAATCCAAAAAACAAGCTACAAATTATCAGCTTACTACATTTTACAAGTCATTAATCAACCGAGCTCCCAGCTCAAACCTCACAACTGCTATTTGAGATTTTAGCACTGCTCCAAAACTCCAAATACTCAATGAAAGGTGTGACCCAAATAGAGGGAGTGGGTGTGGGGCTCTCTTTATATCATTTTTCTGGATTTAGAGATTAGGGTTTTTTTTCCTTACCAAAGCAAAGGTCGGGGATTTCTTTATAACAATTTTTTAGGGTTTAGAGAATAGGGTTTTTTTCCTCATCAAAGCAAAGATCACAAAAGGGCTTCTGGATCTACTTAGCCAAATAGGTACATAATCAGCCAAGTAGGGGCAGTTTGGTACCAATCTACCTGAATTTGGTACCAACCAGCCCACCAAATCAATATTAGGCCAAGGCAGTTCAACCAACAATCAACTCGACCAAGTCCAAGTCAACTTGAACTGATTTTCAAAACCATGATTCAATACTGCCCAAAATACTTTATAATCACACATCCTTTATTGTTGTCATTGCACCTACTAGTGCCAGGATATTCAATTCCATACTGTACAAAATAATTTGTATTCAATTCCATACTGTACAAAATAATTTGTAATCACGCGTTATTTGTAATCACTTTGTTTATTATTTTTCATTGCACCCTATTAGCCAAGCTATTCAATCCTATTGTGAAATTACTTGTAATCACACTTGTTGTGAGTGCACCCTACTAGTGCCATGCTATTCAATATGGTTGTGAAAATTCATGATTGCACCATGTAATAAATAAATATCTATTTCCAAAGAAAAAAGAAAATAGTTGTAATTTTTTAATGTAGCTATTACATGAAATATTAATATAATTGTTACTTGTTTTTAATATATTAATAAATTAATATCATAATTTAAATATTATTGTTCAAATATATCTGTTACATGAAATTATGGTCTTTACGTTGCTTTCTATTTAAGCCTTTGCCATGGTCTGTCTCTTCATCTAGTCTTGGTGATGAACCACACTTGTTGGTTCGAAACACGTCAACCAAAAATTTCTCTTATGTGATTTTTACCGAAAGACTTTTCTTAGTTGTAGTCTTGTAGACCATCAATTTTCTACTAAAGATTGAATAGTGCATATCATTCACAGAGGATACCCAAGCCAAACTTAAAAAATACAATTAATGTATATAAGAAGCGAACAAAGTCCCTTCTACAGATTTATTACTCCAACAGACTTGGAATATAAAGATATCCATGAGGATACAAATATTATATATTAAATGTGTGAATATGAATGATTATACAATGAGAATGAGAGGCTTGCTTATATATCAAGCAGGTGTCTCTTCATGGAGAGTCATTTCTCATTTAGACATGTCTCTTCAACCTGATTACTAATTAGCTAATCATTATTTATAATTATTATCATTTACATTATTTTACATTATTTCCTATATATTTATTCATAACATTGCCTTCCTCCTCAAAACTTGTTAATGAAAAGGTTTGATCTCTTTTTCGGCTTCGAATGTCTTTCTGTCTCGAAACTGTCATCTTTGTCGATACATGTTGATATGATCTTTTAAGTGACAAACAAAATTGTCGCACTGAGAAGGGATCAGACAATCCTAGATTAGTCTTCTATGGAATATTCTGATCATTGGAATTTTGTAATGACTTGCCATCATAGGGCTGGATTGAGGTTACATCATTATCTCTGGAACATCGGTTTGTTGTTTCTATTCTGAATGGTCCCGATACGTAGCTTGGTTGAGTTGTCTACTCTCATGATTCGGATGTCGATAGGGAACCTTTTTTCTTTGACTTCCCCTTATTAGGTGTGGGATTTTTTTGATTTACTTCAGGGGACGATGTCGTTGAGTTGGTTACAAAACCTTCACTTGGGATGTTAATCATCTGAATTGCAGCATCTAAGTGTGTTATTTCTTCAACTGACTTCTCTCCTTGAGTTGTCATATTCACTAGATCAGCATTCACTCCCTTATCTTCAACTTGGATTGTTACGACTGGGGATTTCGACACTTCTTCTTGAGTGAATTGTTCCAACTTGTCTTTTAATGCTTTCTTATCATCCTTAAGTTTCTTAATTTGAGTGAGTAGACTTTGATTATGATTTCTCAGATGTAAAAGTTCTTTGATTTCTGATTTATCAACCTTATTTTCAGTGTTTTGAATTTTAAGCTTTTTATCTTTTAGATCTCTGATTTATTCTAATAAATTTTTATTAAGGTTCTTTAAATGTAAATTTTCCTCCTCTTGTTCGAATAGGTGCTTCTTGAGTTCCTTCTTTGTGACCTTAGTCTTCTTGACTTGTGCAATTAATTTTTCAACATGGTCTTTGAGGCGAGAAATTTCTTCGTCCTTTTCCATTACTTTTTTGTAATGCATATCCACAAGATCTTCATATTCCTATTGTAACACTTTCTTGTTTTGCCGAAGTTTGGTTATTTTGTCTTTCTCTTGATCTTTTAGCTGCACTTTCTCGGTACTCTGGATTACATTGTTTTGTGGGAGTGATGATGGACGTTCAACTTGGAATATGGATTCCATTTTCTTTCTCTCCTCATTAAAATCAGCATGTTGTCACTCAAGTTTTGTCATTAATTGTTCTATATCTCTTGCGAATGATTGTTTTTGTTCATTACTTAGAGATTCCATATTTTTTTCACTTACTTTATCTCCCTTTTTTTAATTAATTTTTTTTAATTAATTTTTTTTGTTTAATGTTTTTTTTCTTCCAAAATATAAATAAATAAATAAATAAATAAATAAATATATATAGAGATATATATATATATATATATATAGATATAGATATAGATATAGATATAGATATATATATATATATATATATAGAGAGAGAGAGAGAGAGAGAGAGAGAGAGAGATAACTTATTATTTTATTTTTTAATATTTTTTTTAAATAATAATAATATTTTTATTTAATTAAATTAATTAATTAAATTAGTTAATTAACTTTAATATGTATCAAATTATTATTCAAAAGGGCGAGACTATTCCACCACAGTCACACCGTTTTTATTGCAAACGTGACTGTTGACCCGCGGTCACCAAAACGACGGGCGGAGAGGATTCTGACAACGGATAGCGTTCTAGCCGACAGAAGGGAAAACTCTTGCGGTGATGTGCATGGGAAAATAATCATTGCAGTTTGGAGTTTCGAAAGTGTACAATGGATGGTGGCTGTGAGTGCACAATCGTGACCGAGTTGGATAGAGGGACGATGGAAGTGTTAAAAATATCACTTTTATGTTAGTAATGTATTTAATCCAACACTGGCAAATGTGTTATGTAACGTCACGACTTTCAACAAAAATTCTTGCCGTCTCAAGCGTACATACCTAGAATTTATATTACCCTTTTTATAATTTACAAATGCCACTCATCATCAGCAAAAAAAAATTGTATACACAATAACAGTCGCAGTCAATTTCTACGTCCTCAGGAAGTGGTAATTATCATCGTGGGGCAGTTAATCGATGTGAAGTGTGCTAACTAGAACACTGAATGTGTTTTTAAAGATGGTGTTGGCTAGCGAAGGATGTGGCCAAGGTAAGTTGTTGCTCTTTTTTATTATTTATTAATACATTATATTTATATGACTTTTCTTTAATTAACGGGCAAAGGCCTGATTGGTGATATGGAGAAACTCCAACTTTTTGTAGAGAAACGCTTCAAACTTGACGGCAACAATGTTGACAAAACCTTGATGGCCAAGGGCCTAGATCGGAGAGTGTGGCTCTATGCAGGGTGAAGCAGCCAGAGGATCAACTCCCCTGATACCAAATGAAGCGAACAAAATTCCTTCTATAGATTAATTACTCCAAAAGACTTGGAATATAAAGATATCCATGAGGATACACATATTATATATTAAATGTGTGAATATGAATGATTATACAATGAGAATGAGAGGCTTGCTTATATATCAAGCAGGTGTCTCTTCATGGAGAGTCATGTCTCATTTAGACATGCTTTTTCAACCTAATTACTAATTAACTAATCATTATTTATGATTATTATCATTTACATTATTTTACATTATTTCCTATATATTTATTCATAACAATATACAACACACGAGGTTGCTGCTGTGCTCTCTGCTGCGCTCCCCCTGCCATGATAGCCCTCTGACTTCTTTCGCTGCCCCCGCCTTGCAGCTCTGCTGCGGGGCCTCTCGTCCTCTGGCCGAGCCTCCCTCGCCCTCGCTCTGAGGCTCCTCTTTCCCTTCTTCCGCCCGCTGCTGACCCTCTCTGTCCCGCGCCTAGCAGCGCCGCTGCTAGGCTGCTCTGCTCAGCCCCCTGATCATGGCCGCCTTGGGACCTTCTGGTCCAGATCCGGATGACCTCATGAAATCATTTGCTTCTATAACTCAGGAGAACTCCACGGAGAAGACCAGGCCGGTGACATCTCGATTCGTCAAGAAAATGGATGAAGTCCCTGAAATCCCTATTCCCCCGGCCCTTCCAAGAAAAGCGGCAGTGGCTCTTGCTGAAAGAGGTTTAGTTGGTCAGTTCACGGGCTTATGGCCCTCCCCTCGCACTGTTCAGCGATGGGTTGAAAGGAATTGGAACTCGATGGTTCAAGGCAAGATTGCGATTCGCTTTTGTGGAAGAGGTTTCTTCACTTTCCTCTTCGAATCTGTGGAAGACCGAAACCTAATATTCAGGAACGGCCCATACTTCATGGACACAAGAGGTCTATACCTGAACAAGTGGACCCCCAGCTTCGACCCAGAGATGGATGTCCCTAATGCAGTACCTGTTTGGGTCCGTCTCCCCCACCTGCCCCTGCATTGCTGGGGAGATGAGTCAGTCAGAGCTATTGGAAATGGAATAGGAAAGTACATAGACAGATCAGAGCCCAAAGAGAACATGCACGCATGTGCCAGAATCTGTGTCGAAGTAGACTTGGGGAAGGGATTGCCGGAAGCCGTCAAACTCAGAGTCGACGAATGGACTCACCTTCAGCAAGTGGACTACGAACAACTTCCTTTCAAATGCAAGGTATGTCATGAGTATGGTCATTTCGCAAATAGATGCCCTAAAGCTAACGCAAATCTTTCTGAATCTAACCCTGAGAAGGCTGATGAAGTGTGGGAAACTGTAAAGAAAAAGAGGCCCAACCATCCACAAGGCAGCAACAAGAATCCCTCCTCCTCCTCCATGCCCCCTATCTTCCATGGCCCGAACATCCCTGCTTCCTCCAACCAATTCGAAACCCTCTCTGAGGTCGACCCTCCTTCCCCTCCCCAATCCCCTAGAGCCCCCCCGGTTAACCCCGCCTCCCCCCTGCCCCCCTCTCCCCCGCCCTCCTCCCCCCCCCACACGGTAGAAAGAATTCTAACAAGGAACAAATCTAAGGAAAGTAGTGCATCTGTAGATCCCCCAAGGAAGGTTGGAAGGAAATCAAATAAGGAGATAAGGGATGAGACGGCAGCAAAGGAAATGACTACAGGGATTCAACAACCAATGGACACCTATCTGGACAGGACCAAAGGAAGTGGAGAAAAGGGGAAAGAGAAGGGAGGTTCCCACACCAGAATAAGTAAATGATGAATCTGGTCTCTTGGAACTGTAGGGGGATGGGCTCCTCCCTAAAGACAAACGCAGTCCGTGACCTACTCAAATCCGAAAACCCGGACATCCTCCTCCTCCAGGAGACCAAAATCAATGAACAGGACTTCCAAAAATTCTTAAAAAACAACAAAATTTACGAAGGAATTGCAATAAGCGCTTCGGGCGCCTCAGGTGGTATAGGCACTATATGGGACAAGAGAAAATGGAACCTTCTAAACCAAAAAAACAGCAGTTGGTGGATCCGCTCAGACATCCAAAACACATCAAAGACAGCAGATTACACTATATACAATGTATATGCCCCTCCCCAAATCTATGACAAAGCAGCATGCTGGAATTCCATTAAAGAAGACCTCATGGAAATGCAGGATAGAAGCATCTTTCTCGGAGGGGACCTGAATCTGATTAGAAACGCGGAAGAAAAAATGGGAGGAAATTTTCTAGCTGACTCCTCAAGGGATTCCTTGGAGGAAATCATTCTCAACCACCATTTGGTGGATTTTCACCCTCAAAATGGGCGCTTCACCTGGTCGAATAAGAGGACAGGGAGAAACAACATTAAAGAGCGACTGGATCGCATTTTGGTGCAGGAGAAAATAGTAAGCAGTTATGCATGTGTTAAAAGTTTCATCATCCAGGGCTATCTCTCTGACCACAAGCCAGTGATTCTAAAGCTCGACAAAGGAACGAATCTAGGGCCGCTTCCGTTCAGATACAACCGAGCGTGGGAAGATCAAGAGGACTTTCGAACTATGGTAAGAGAACATTGGCTAACAGAGGTAAGAGGGTCCCCGCATTATGTCTGGGAAACCAAGGTCAAGATCCTTCGTTCGGCAATAAAGCAATGGGCAAAATCAAATGCAATCGCTGAGAGCAAAACCAAATCAGACCTCCAAGCCAAGATAGTGCAGTGGAACCATGAAAAAGAAGAGAGACAGGACACGGAAGAAGAGCTGATTACGGAAAGGGATCTCCAAAAGGAATTGTACAAGTTAAACAGAAAGGAGGAGGAAGAGCAAAGGCAGAAATCCAGGTGTCTTTGGTTAAAGTCAGGAGATAAAAACACCTCCTTCTTCCACAACAGCGTGAAAACGAGGAGAGCGGCCAATAACATAGAAAAGATTACAGTTGAAGGTACAGAAATAAGAGAGCAAAACCAAATCAAGGAGGCAGCGTCCACCCACTTCCAAAATCTCCTCACGGAGGAACAACATGAAAGATTAGGTTGGGAAATCCTCGATTCAATGGAGAACAATACCACAGCGGAACAGAACGCGGAGCTGGACAGAGAAGTCACCGAAGTAGAGATAGAGACAACAATCCGCAGCATGGCCTCAGATAAAGCGCCTGGTCCAGATGGGCTCACAATAGACTTCTACAGGACTCATTGGGACACTATTAAGAAAGACTACATCAGAGTGGTTAGGAATTTCTTCAATAAAGGAAAGATGGGCAGCGGAATAAAATCTTCCTTCTTGGCCCTCATCCCCAAAGATCCGAACCCTCTCACTTTCAATCGTTTTCGCCCGATCTCCCTTTGTAATGTGTCTTACAAAATTATAACCAAAATTCTTGCTAATAGACTCAAACCTATCCTCCCCTCTCTCATCTCTGAAAACCAAGGCGGTTTTGTGCCTAAAAGGCAAATAGCAGACAACGTTATCCTCATCCAAGAAGCCATTCACAGCAGCATCAACAGGAATGAAAAAGGTATGATTATGAAAATGGACATGGCTAATGCCTTTGACCGGGTAAGTCACTCCTTTCTCCAAGCTGTCCTCAAAAAACTCGGCTTATCTGATCTCTTCATCAGCAGGGTCCACGAATGCATCTCAGGCAATTGGACAGCCCCTCTCATCAATGGAAGACCAAGTAAAGCTTTCAAAAGCTCTAGGGGTTTGAGGCAAGGGTGCCCTCTGTCTCCCTTTCTCTACATACTCATGGCAGAGGCCTTTAGCTCTAAGCTAGAAAATATGAGGAAGAGAAAAGAAATAATGGGGATAGAGATCATAAGAGGCTCGAAAGGCATTAACCACTCTTTATTTGCTGATGACACTTTGCTCATTGGGGGTGCCTCTTGCATCATGGCTAGGAGATTCAAGAAAGCCCTAGACCTTTTCCTTCAGGCATCCGGGGGCCAACTAAGCAACAACAAGTGCATGATTTATACCTGGAATGTCCCTAATCATCTCATTCAGCGCATATCCAGAATTATGGAAATTCCAGCCCAGCTAAATTGGTCCCACTTCATGTATCTGGGGCTGCCTCTGGCCAAAGAAAAAATCAAATCTGAAAGCTGGGTCAAGATCATTGAAAAGCTCAGAGGAAAACTCCAAAATTGGGGAATGCATTGGTTAAATTTAGCAGGCCGCATGACTTTGATAAAATCCATCCTGGCCTCTCTCCCCATTTACCAGTTCGCCATCACGCTTGCCCCGGCAAGCATACATAAGCATATGGAGCTAATCATGCGCAGCTTCCTATGGCAAGGAGGTAAACAAGGCTCAAAGAAATTCAGTTTGGTTAAGTGGGAAAAAGTAATCCTTCCTATGGAGAAGGGAGGGCTTGGCATCAGGGTCCCAAGGCTTGCCAACTTAGCAATGGGATTCAAACTCATCTGGCGGATCCTCAATGAACAAGAAGCTTGGTGGGTGACGGTCCTTAAGAAGAAATATCTGCATGGCCCTACCAGCAACATCCTTATGGAAAATGCCCCTGAAAGACAAGGCACCCCGACTTGGAACCTCATTAAGAGAGCCCTTCCTCTTTGCAAATCCCTTTTCTCAAAGGCCCCTGGAAATGGTAAAGAAGTCAATATATGGAATGACAGCATCCTGGGATCTCAGGCTAGAAGCTCAATTCCCCATCTTTATCCCCTTCGCAGGTGGATGGCAGAAGCCAATCTCATCTCTCTCTTTGACATCTCAGTTTGGGAAGAGGATCGATGGGCTGGGTGGATTCCTCTCAACCTCCCTAACAATCTTGCTCAGCTTTGGGCCGACCTCAAGCGCTCCCTCAGTGGTTCTGCCCCTATAGACAGAGGGAAAGAGGACAAGTTTATATGGAATCCAAATGGTGGCAACTATTCGGTCAAAGAAGGCTACAAAGCACTCCAAGACATCTCCTCTGTAAACAACTGGCCCTTGCACAAAGCTGTCTGGAGTACCGAATGCCTACCCAAGATCAAACTCTTCAATTGGACCCTAATGCACGGCAAAATCCTCACTGCTGAAAATCTCAGAAAACGAGGCATCCAAGGTCCCTCAATCTGCTGCATGTGCAAGTCTGCGGAAGAGACTATCTCCCACCTCTTCATTGAATGCCCGATTGCCAAAGCCTGCTGGAATCTTCTCTCTGAGTCTATCTCCACTGAAGCCCTCCCTCCCAAGATCCAGAACCTTCACAAAAGCTGGGACAAGAGACTCTACCAGCCCAAAAAAGTAAACTCCATAATGCGAAGGCTCTGGAGCAGCATTCCCTCCAATGTATGCTGGCAAATTTGGAAAGCGAGAAACAATTGCATCTTCAATAATGAGAAGCCCACGATATCAAACATTGTGGCAAAATCCTCTGCCCTCATTGCAGAGTCTCTGGAAGCGACAGGGGTCCCTCAGACAGCGTTGGATGTAAAGGAGGAGAGGCACAAGTTTTGGCTGGGGAAATTCAATCTCAATCCCAACTCAAAAAATCATCTGAATCATAAGAAAGGCAATCAGAACTGGAAGCTTCGGGGTTCGGAGGATGAAGTGAACAATTGGATCAGAAATCAAAAAAGACATGTTTTGTATTTTGACGGGGCCTCCAAAAAGAATCCGGGCCAAGCTGGTGCTGGAGGGATTATAAAGGATCGCCAGGGGAATCTCATGGCCTCCTTTGAATGGGGTCTAGGCCAGATGTCAAACAATAAAGCGGAAGCTTATGGCCTACTTCTAGGCTCTCACATTGCAAAAAATCTTGGCCTCAGGAACCTGCTCATTCTTGGGGATTCAGCCATAATAATCAAAGCCATGATCTCTGGGAGAGACTATAAGCAAAGGACCTTAAACAACATAAAGAATAGAACTATGGAGAATATTAAAGAGCTGGGAGAGGTAATATTTAAACATATTCTCAGAGACAACAATAAGGAAGCTGATCGTCAAGCAAATCTCGCAGTCCGAAGAGACATTGGTCAAGTCTGTGAGAATGGAAAGGTTTATGTCAGAGATATTCCATAGCCTTCCCCTTCATCAAGTTCGAAGTCTCCTCGTGCCCCTTGAATATCTTTTCGACCCCCCTGGCAAATCCATAAGCTGTTCAGAGGAGTACGCGGGGATATCTCATCATTATCGGGATAAGAATCAAATCACGAACTTCAGAGCAGGTGTGATATTGAGCCCCAAAACCGCAGTCTTGCCATCCTCCAGTACCGCAGCCTCTGTCTTTGGCACGAGCACGCTCAGCTTCCTAATCATTCACCTTGACCGCGCCCATCCCCGGTCTCCTGTCACTAATCCCTTCATCGCCCGATTCACGAGCCTCCATCCTTCCTTAAATACTGGACAAACTCTCACCTTCTCTGCGCTCATTGCTCAAGCATTAACAGTCTCTTTCTCCATTTGGAATAGTTCGGGAATCCGCGGCAATCTCAGTTTCCACTCTCCAAGTTCCATTACAGGGGTAAGCTGTTTCCCTTTGGTTATTTTGTTTCCTCACAGTGGCTGTTTTTCATATATCAGGATCATAGACCCTCCTCCCTTCAGCTTCGTAGATTCAGCTGCTGGCTCGAGCACGTTCAGCATCTCAACCACTCTTCTGGACTGCGCCCAACCCCTGTCTCCTGTCATCAACCCCACCATCTCCCGGATCACGAGCTACCCTCCTCCTCTAAACCCTGGACAAGCTCTTATCCTCTCTGCACCTTCAGCACAAGCCTCAAGCGTCTCTGTCATCTCTTGGAGCATATTGGGAGCCCGTGACATCCACAGTACCCCGTCTTCAACACCCAATACTGTTTCCTGGGATCATCCTCCCCTCTTCTCTTCTCCCCGACTCCTTGTTATCCTGTTTTTGCTCAGCAACGCTCTCTCGGCCCCTTCTTCTCAGCCAGCGACAATGGAGAACAACCAAGGTCAGCCCTCCAATCAGGGACAGAACAACGATCCAATGGGGAAGCTCTTCAACAACAAAGAGTGCAATATGTGCTTGGCACACACCATAATGATCAACAGTATTAAAAAACAGATTAAAGACTTATCAGAGGACTATTATGCTGACCGTGAATCCAAACGAAAGAAGTTGGGGAAACGCAAGAAAGAGATTGAAGCTTTGAAGGACCGCTGCATCCATATGGAGGCGGTTATTGATCATCTTCGCACTCTCACTGAAAGCAATCAGGCAGAAGCTCCGACCAGAGAAAGTGCCCAGAAGGAAGACTCGGTCACTCCTCACTTTCCGTGATTTATGTACTGCAAATTTGCTTGGTTAGGAGGGTCCTTTGTACGGCAATATAGCCGCCTAAACTTAGTTTGGTTTTCAATCAAGAGAAGCTATGAGGAAACTGGGTCTGCGCACCCGATTTTGTACCTCTGCTCTCATGCTTTCCCTTATTATGTAATAGTTTGCTTCAGCACGTTTTTTAATATATGAGTAGCCGACTTTGTAAAAAAAAAAAAATATACAACACACATCAAAATTCAATAAACAGATACTAGTCCCAAGAAAAATTTCAGCCAAATTAAAATAATGTTGAGCTCTGTTGTGCTGCCATTTTCCTTCCAATGTAGAGGAATTATCATCATTTACATGCATGTGCACATAAAGTTGATGTGAGAGCTCTTTATTATCAATCTCAGCAGTATGATAAGTACAATGCTTTCCAAAATTCTGAACAACCCATCAACAACTCTCTCTTGAACCCTAGGAGCTGCAAACATCTCATAAGCCTAAGCTATCTGCACCATCATTTAATCATACTTATGCTGCAAAAAATAAAATAGCTATGTATATGTACAAATGAATCGTCTGCGGCAAGATTTCAGTCTCGTTTAAGCTTACAAGTAAGAAGTTCAGATAGAGACAAACACGACCACACAAACATATGTGCACACCACACACACATTCATTTTTTATGCATGAAATACATTTCATATGAGAATGAATTCATAATCATGATTTACATGACAGAACAACCATTAGTGTTCTCATCACTGAAAATATGAGTGGCATAATCAACAACTAGAGAATTAGGATTTTCCATTGGATATGGTAGCCTGTGTGGCATCATCACGTGTCTGCATTCATATTATTCATGTATCCTGGATGGAATTTAAGGTGTCGAGAACAAAATCATGCCTATACTCTAAAAGTTGCAAATGCACATTGATATTTTCGGTTTTGTGTTTAAATATATATAATGTCTAAATTTAGGAAGAAATAGGCATTGATATCAGTTTGACAGAGTATTGCATTGTAACTGTGATATTGACATTCAGTGTTATGACTGGATGATGCATAAATAATGCATATGAAATAGTCTATATATATCTTGTTTCTTTTGTTGAGTAGAGAGGCTCATTTTATAGTCCAGTATGATGTGTAACCCTATCTGTAGGTCATCAATGTTGAATTTTTTCTCATGTTGACCAAAATAAAAATCTAAAAATAAAAATAGAAAAATTAAATAACCATACAAAACATTCAAATAATCTGAGCTCATAAAAATATTTGCACTTAAAAAAATTAGATCCATATTAAATCCCTATTTAAGATAGATCTTTTTATTACAATGTGAAAACTGAGTATATTAGTGATAATGTATCTATAGGCCCAAGAACGACTATGCATTGGAACTGGACTTTGAACCCTTCAATGCATCTGTTCCTCGTATGGCAAGGCTCTCATCAATTCACAATGGAGTTCATTTTTTGAGCATGAATTTGTAATGTTGACTCTATCATGACGCACAAAGCATGCAGCCCTTGCTGGATTTCCTGCAAACGTGCAATTATTGCAGTGAGGTAAAATAATGCAATCTTTGTTGCTATGTTATTGTCTTGGCTAGAATCATTTGGGATAAAGGCAAGTCCAAGACAAGACTTATTTGGTTTCCATGTAGATTACACTTTGTGATACTTAATCTTATATATGGAATGTATCTTGTGCTTCCTCCATATCATGGGAAGGCAATTTATACATTTTGAAATGGTAGCATCCTCTCCAATAACTAAGGGATTGCACTAGTTTTAAATATATTGGATAACTTTCACATAATTGTCTTGAATTTCACCCTGCAATCAAGCTTTAATCTTCTTCCATTTCTAGAAGGCATAATTAACTAAAAGCTCAAAATTTGAGATTAAGGAAAATTTCATTAATGTTGGGAAGGAGAAGGAAAATAGTAATCCTCTACTTAGTCAAGAGCCTGATTGCTTACTTAAGAGTTTCAGATTTTTGGAACCTGAAGAATTAGTATTTGAACCATTAGTCATGGTTTAGTGTATGGGTTGTTTGCTTTAATCCATTTCCCTTGATTGGCAGAAACTTAAGGTGAGAAATACAGTAAATATTGCATCCCAAATCCAAACAACCTTGGTCAAGGAAAAAGAAACATTGTCTGATCTCTAAAAGGATGCAACATATGAAGAATTTGAGCACAGGTAATGAATACCTTGAACTTCCCACAACTCAAAGTAATAAGGGAATATATCGTTGGTGGAACAAAATTTTTCATAAAGACCAAATATAATATTAAGCTAGCATTCCTATCATCAGATTCTTTGTTTCTTGCAAAGTTCCTATTACAAGTAACTACCAAAAATTAAATGTTTACTAGGGTTTAAGAAATCTGAATACCGGTTAAAGGAATAAGTTACATAATCTGAAGGCACATATCTGATTAATAATAAGAAAAAACCATATGACTTCAAATTCATCTGTTGGATGAGCCATTCGACTTGACCGACTAGTTGAATAAAAAAAGGGCTAGTCGGCCCTGTCGACTAGTCCCAGTCAAGTCGGCAGTCTGCATTGTAATGTAATATTAACTAATGGCATCTTGAGCAACATAATCAGTCAAACAATGAGACATGCATAATTGTTCCACTAGTCTATATATATGTGTTTATATAGCAATGTAATGATCGTCTTTTGATACATAATAAGAATATATTTGTGTTCAACTTGGCTATCTCTCCATTATTGTGTTCTCGTATCTTTATATGCTTACTGTATAATTGCTTGAAGTCTGTCTACTGGTAACCATGTTCGTTATTCACTAGATTACAACATTGGTTCTGTTGTCGGTAGTCAGAACTCGAGTCATATATGGTACAAGCATAAATGTTATCCTTAGACAAGATATAATTATGGTGAGAAGCAAATATTAATAATTATTTGAAGAACTACACACGAACAAATTGCTTGTTGCTTGCAAAAGCTAGAAGTAATTTCTTCACAAAATCACATGAGCGCTTTATAGAAGGTGCTCCAATAAAAATCAAAAGTTTTCTCAATAGTGTCTCCCATGAAAAAACCTCAAAATGAAACGGACGCACGACTACTACTAAAATTATCAAACAATGGCTAAACGAATCTACATGAGTGGCTCAAGTGTATTCTAGAAGACTGCTGCGAAGAATAAGCCATAGAATAATGAACCTATGTAGAATGTATAAAAACTAGATTCTATGACGATTTGCACAACAGTTTCTTCTGCACAATTCCAACCTTATTACACAAGTTTCTTCTTGACAAAGGAGCATGCCACATAGTCAAGTATCAACCACCATTGGGGCGTTGATCAACACTGGCTAGAGGAAAGATCAAGCGAAGTGGTGAAAATTTCTCGATAATCGCTGCAAAGATACGGAAGAAGCATGGGATTAATTTTTAAGCAAATAAATATGGTCGACGGGTATATCCTTGTGAACTTACACTAGTTGGGTCAACATGGTGGGGGGGGGGGGTAATGGATCGTGAGAAATAAAGAAAGACAATGAAATCAAAAGATAAAGTGGAGAAGTATTTATAACCAACAAAGATGGAAGGAAGGAAGTCGTCTGTTAGGAAACAACAATAAGAAAAGAATAGACCAAGTAGTGACTGACAATACAAGCAATCGACTGACATACAAAAACTAGCAAGGGATAAAAGACAACAAAGACAGAAGCAAACTAGAGAGCAAGAATACTAGAGGAAAAGAATGAAGAATAGAGAGTGTGAGAGCAGAGATGCACATGACTCCTTAGATGAGTTGAGAAGCGTAGCACCACCCACACCGACAGAGAATGAATGTCTACTGATAACCCCAAGAGAACAAGTAGACACTATGGAAGTTGACGACTCTAGTCCAACAATAAGAAATGCTTCGATTAGATCTATATCAAGTCCCAACGTTAGATAATTTCTTGAGTCATGAAATTATTCTGAAATACCTGCAGTCTGGCAGACCATGGAACAACAAAGAAACCTTCAAGAAAATGAAAATGTTAACCAAGATCAATCAAATAATAATGATGGATTAGAACAAATACTTCTCCAAATGACTAATCTCATGATCGTACCCTCCCCTACTGCAGCTCGTATCTGTTGAAGAAACCAAAAGTTTGGAATCGGTCGACAAAGAGTCACGACCACAAGTAAGTCGGTTCACAGAATATATATAGGGCTTGTCAGACCAATGAGATGTTATACCAAAACATCATTGGTAGTGAAGAAGAAAACACAAGTGATGATGACCAAACTAATTGAAACGATCAATTTCATCTAACACTCAACATGGGCCTGAATCATATACCCATCTATGAGGAGGATGAAGACCCGAAAAGACGTTGGTTTATCTGTGAAAAATTTTGCACTGTGAATGACATTAACAATGAAGATAAGAAAATGGCCCAATTTGTTGTAGCCTTAAAAAGCACGCTCTGACATGGTTCATGAACCTAACTGAAAAGAAAAATAAAACAAAAGATGAGATCAAGACTAGCTTCCTCACATTTTTCAAGGCACAAGACATCAAACATTTAGCAACACAAAAACTAAAGGAAATCAAGCATAGGCCAAATGAATATGTTCGAGAATACGATAAATGCTTCAAAGACTTATTAAGCCAAATCCCATATACTATCGACAAGAATCTTCTAGTACAATGGTATGTGGCAGGCTTGTTGTAGAAAATTTTCGGACCACTATGAATGCATGAAGGTAATACATGTGAGGAAGCCCTTAAATTAGCATAGTGAATCTAACAAGATGATGAAGGTTAATCCATTATCAGCCCAATCAACAATAAGATTGAAGATAAACTAGAACAATTACAAAATTCTTTAATTCAACTATCACTTCAGAAGAATCACCTATGGTGTACCAATTTTCATATGGAAGGTCACACGAAAGACACCTGTAAGTTTTTAGACTATTTTGATCAAGATGTGAGAAGAATACAAACTGAAGTATATTGTGATATTTTTCAAACTTCTTCTAGTCATACTACTAAAGAATGTCATTATAATTTACAGAATTCCAAACCAAAGTGGTGTGCAATCTGTGAAGACAATGTACATTCCACCCAGGAATGTCCATTGAATGGGAAAGTTAAACCTAACTACCACGTTGTTTACCATACTCAAGCTACTGATGAAATCCCAGAATCATATCCATTTAATGGAAGAGGATGAGGTCGTGGAGGCTATGGAGAATGTTGAGGCGGTTATAATGGTAGAGGTCGTGGTCATGGTCGAGGACAAGGAAGATTTTATTGTTATACCTGTTGGCAAGAGGGGCATATTTCGACTGAATGCCCCTTAAAAGACAAGGATGAATTACATTTCTATAATATGTGTGGGTTGTGTTAGGGTCATTAGTTTTCATCGTCAAATGTATTTTCCATATCCTTTAATTTTCATTTTTTGAATAAGTCGAGCCTATGACCACTGTTGTTGTCATAGCCTCAAAGGTCACTGTCCGACATCGTCAAATTTTTGTCATAAAGGGTTCACCAAAAGCATGAAAGAGTGTCAAGTCGATGGGAGTCATGGTTGCACATCTTTGTATAGTCAAGTCGAAAGGGTTATGTGTTAGTCATATGTCTATTAGAATTGTTCAATTGATTTTATTATAGTCAGAGTTTTGATGGTCAAGAGATATGGTCCTTAAAAATATCCTACATTTTATTCCCTATTCTTATCTACCCTTGCTTCCCTATTTTTACAACCCATTTCCCCATGATACCACTACCATTTCCCATACTTATAATATTACTTGACCCCCCCATTACCTAAGAGACATTATACTCCCAACATTTTAATGATTTCCTATGCTTTTATGCTCATGCCAAATCAAGTGGAGTGTTGTAAAACATCAGGTCAAACATCATTGCGCTATAGGACAAGACAGGGGGTAATTTAAATCAGAACATCACCTTAATTTTATGCACAATACCTTCATGCTAGTTCTGAGCTAATCAACTGGCAATTCAGAAGACCACAGGTTGATCCCTAGTTAGTAATTGACAAGAAACAAGGTCACACTTATTGTGGAAAATTCGTTGCGCATCAGTGCTACTCAGACTATTTGATGCACAATGTTGTGAAAAATACCATGTTTTAGTCATTAGTTTGAAATGCTGATTCCGACCACATGGAACCAAATTTTGAAAAACTGAAAGAGTTTTTTCTCAAGCACGAACCAAAGCACAATAACCTCTTCCAATTTTTGCACAGGTGTCATAGACTAGGAGTTTCGAATGCATATTTAAGGCCACCTATACAGATTGGAACCTATCTATGTACAAAAACCTATCTCATATTTTACACAGGTGCTACCGTTTGGGAGTTACACGTGTCACTTGGTGGCCCATTTTCGCAGTTTTTGTTGACAGAATGATGAAATTTTTGGATTTCGGTTTGAAAATGTGGAAATGTATAGATATTTTTTTATTCTGGAGGTTGTTGGTGTATAATAGAATTTCAATGAAGTAGATATAACCACCTTGTTTGATTTGAGGCAGGAAGAAAGTGCCAAACACAGTTTTGAATTTCGCTGCATAGTGCTGCACAACTACTACGCACACGCTGCACATGGATGGAATGGATATTTTGAGGTTGTAAATTGTCATAGAATGGATGAAAGGGTCCATTGCCTACTCAGATGTCTACTCAGCGCCCAACCATCAGCCAAGTTTTCCTCCAGTACACAAGAAAGCATGCCAACATGGAGTTGTTGCGCAACTACTGCACAACATAGCCTAAGCTGCCTTTTCCATTTTCATCATTAGTCTGAGATTTCAATGTCAAGATAAGATCTTGTGAGATAATTTTGTTATCTAGATAGGTTGAAAGGATAGGTATAAAGTAGTTTTTATGTTTTTTCTTTAAAAGACAAAGATGTTGTTTAAGGTTGCTTTATCTATTTTTTGATGAAAAAACAATGGGTTGCTAATTGTGTGTGTTCCAGTCCATTCTGAATGGATAGATCGTACATTGAACCTAATCATGAGATATCTTTATGATGTAAATGTATTTAAGATCGTGATGGACAAGGAAGAAGGGGTTAGTTGGTTGGTTGGTTTGAATCGAAACAGACCCTGTGTGTGTAAATATTTTAATAAAAAGCTCAGAGCAGGCTTGCGCCTCTGTTTTCAAAGATTCTTATGGTGTGTGGTTTCAAGTTTGTGTTTTCCTTATGTTAATATGATATCCATTTCTGAAGTTGTTGTCTTGAATTCATCCTTAGATGCTCAGGATAATTGTGGATCTCATATATGATGGAATTCTTCATTGCTTTTTCATGGTTCTTCTGAATATTTGGTCATTAGTTATGTAGCAGAATTCATAATCATATGCTTTGTTGCATTTGATTGGATATTTTTATGTTTCCCTCATTCTTCACTATACTACAATCGATAATTGACTTGGAATATGCGCCTACCTTGCCTTTGTTATCTAGATGGCTCATGCATGCCCTAATGTTCTATGATCTTATACTTCAATGGCCCTCTCTCCCAACAATTTTCATTAAATCTTATGTCATCTACCTTCTGAGCTTAATAACCAGTCTAAAATCCATATCCTATCAGTCTTTGATTGATAGTTGATCCAGTGAGAGAGCCCTCTCCAAGGTTAGGGGGACTGGACCTTAACCTAAAAGTGGTTTGTGGTTACCTCTGGGATTTCTCTCCTCAGCTTGGAGAAATTTACGGAGTGCTAACAGGTCAGGCAACCACTCATTAGAAGACTATCCTAAAATCATAAAAAAAATCCTAAACAAAAGGCCTGTCAACTTACTACAAACTATTCCAAACCATGAGATTCTAAACACTAAAAATCTTCACATAGTCACCAGATCTGGCACAGGGAAGAATATGACCAACCAAGACCATCAAATAGTTTGTCCAATCAAAAGTACAACAAAATACTATAACATGTAGGATCACAATGATTCAATGAAACAAGTTGTCGAATTTTTTACGAAATAAAATGAAGGACAACGTCTATCTAAATACTTACTCTTAGAAGAATTCCTTGAACTTCTAAAAGAGGAATAATCTATCGCTCATCTTGTCGACTTGTTAAACATGTTAAAAAACTGTAAATAAAATAAAGAAAGAGGGTGGAATGTCAGATAGCTATTGTAAGGGATTCGAATAGAAGATCATGACCCACAGGCGGACTTGGAAATAAATTGATTTATGGTCAAGCAAGTTGTTTTTTACTTTGGACTGCGAGTAAATATTCTCCCCATGGAGACCTGGATTAATATGGGACGACCAAACCTGCACAAAACATCTAACTATCTTAAGTTGGTTGACCAAAGATTTATAGAACCAATTGGGACATTACGACAAGTTAAAACAACTATAACGAGCATTCCGACGACAGTCGATTTCGAAGTCATCGACCTAGTCAATGGAATTCTTGCCTATCTAGCATTAGTTGGTCGACCGTGGGGATGAAGAATGAAAGCAATGGTATCACTAGAAAAAGAAAAAATCAAATTAAAAGGTAAAAATAAAAATATTATCATTCCCCTAGATCCCCGATAAGGTAAATTGTGGGTAGAAGCATCGAACGAAGAAGCTAAAATAAGAAAACTCTTCAAGTCTTACATTGAACATGATAATGTCGAACCAAATGCTTATGGTGAAATTCTAACTGGGTCGCCTCTCTCAATCGGACAAAATTCAGACGTCGAACTATACAAATGGTAGATTAAAAACTATGAATCAAAAGAAAAAGAGTGTTGGACAATCCAATCCATTTCGACATCAAAGATCTGACTGAGTTGTTCTATTAAAGCGATGTAAATTATACGAGAAAAGAATTGTCGAGAGACTCCATCCTTACTCTGATCTGAATGGAAAGAGGCATCCACTAATGGTATTCATCCACCAATGGTATTCATCCACCCATGGTATTTATCCACCCATGGTATTGTAAGTGACATATATCCATGGTATTCATTCACCCATGGTATTTATCCACCCATGGTATTCATCCACATATGGAATTTACCCATGGTATTGTAAGTGGCATCCACCCATGGTATTTACCTACGCATGGAATTTACCCATGGTATTGTAACTAAAAAACGCTATAAGTAACAAGTTGCATTTTGTAAAAGGACAAATTATCCACCATAATGTAGCTTTTACGATTATTATTTGTTTTAATAAAAAGTTTATTTGTGGTTTTTTTTACTGTGTGTTCTCCTCTTTTCTTCTAGCATTTTATTTTTTTAGATCTTGGGAGCCTCCCCTCAAGATCCAAATCAATGGTATCAGATCCTGGTTACGGCTCCATGGGAATGAGGGTTTGAAACATATTTTAGTTTCAAATTTTTGCAAAAATCCTCAGCAAAATTCATGCAAGTCATTTTAGAAGGTGCAAAATATCTCATTTGAAATTATTTTTTGTTAGTTCAAATGGGTTTTTTACGGAATTTGATTTTGTTTCCCAGTTTGAGAGATATGAGAAATTGAAGTTACACATATTTGGAACGTTGCGCGGCCGCACATCCCTTGAATTTCTGGAACGATTTTCTCACTCCGCAAATCATCAAAGTTCGAGTGTCTTATATCAATGGAAATATCTCTTCAATACCTCAAATGTGTCTTTGACGGAATTTGATTTCATTGCCTATAGCAGAAGTTATCAACAAAGTTGCAACAAAAGGTCTATAATGTGAAAGAAGTCTTTACAACATCTCATTGGATAGAAGAATCTACCAAACAAACCACCATGCTTTTACCAAACAGGGTGATAATCATCACGGTTATGGGTCAACCGCACAAAACCCTTATCATCGAAATCCATTTGCTAGGCTGCACATTATTAGTATCACAGTTGGTCACAAGCATTATAGTTTATCTCTATCCTTGGATCTTCATTTTTCATGGTTATGGGCCATCCACATACCCACACTTCACCAAATTCCATTTACTAGGCCACACACTATCAGTATCACAATTGGTCACAAGCATTACAAGGTATCTCTATCCTCGAATCTTCGTTCATCACGATTATGGGTTAACCGCGCAAACCCCTTCTCTTCAATTGTTCTTCATATTCAACAAAGGCTTCTTAGGAGGGAACTTCACACAATGGGGACCATTGCTTCTTAGGGGGGGAGGAATGATCCAAATGGAAAGTGGAATCCACCCATGGTATTCATCAACCCATGGTATTTATCCGCCCATGGTATTGTAAGTGACATTTATCCATGGTATTTATCTGCCCATGGTATTGTAAGTGACATTTATCCATGGTATTTATAGACCCATGGTATTCATCCACACATGGAATTTACCTATGTTATTGTAAGTGACATCCACCCATGGTATTGTAAGTGACATCTAGCCATGGTATTCATTCACCCATGGTATTTACCCACCCATGGAATTTACCCATGGTATTGTAACTAAAAAAAACTATAAGTAACAAGTCGCATTTTTTAAAAGGACAAATTGTCCACCACAATTTACAATTATTCTTTGTTTTAATAAAAAGTTTAATAATGGTTTTGTTTATTGTGTGCTCTCCTCTTTTATTCTGGCATTTCAATTTTTTATATCCTGGGGGCCTCCCCCAAGATCTGGATTAGTGGTATCAGATTCAGGTTACGGCTCCATGGGAATGAGGGTTTGAAACATATTTCAGTTTCAAAGTTTTGCAACAATATTAAACAAATTTCATGCAAGTTCTACAGCCTCCACAGAGAATTTTAGAAGGTGCAAAATATCTCATTTGAAATTATTTTATGTTAGCTCAAATAGGTTTTTTACAGAATTTGATTTCGTTTCCCGGTTTGAGAGATATGAGCAATTGAAGTTACACATGTCTAGAATGTTGCGCGATTGCGCAACCCATGAGTTTCTGGAATCATTTTCTCACTCCATAGGTCATCAAAGTTCAAGTGTCTTATATCAATGGAAATATATCTTCAATACCTCAAATGGGTCTTTGACGGAATTTGATTTCATCGCTTGTAGCAGAAGTTATCAACAAAGTTGCAGTAAGAGGTCTATAATGTGAAAGAATCCTTTACAACATCTCATTGAATAGGAGAATCTACCAGACAGGACACCATGTTTTTACCAAGGAAACTGATAAGCATCATGGTTATGGGTCACCCATAAACCCAAGTTTTATGGGTCAACCACACAAAACCCTTGTCATCGAAGTCCATTTGTTAGGTCACACATTATTAGCATCACAGTTGGTCACAAGCATTACAGGGTATCTCTATCCTCGGATCTTCATTTGTCATGGTTATGGGTCATCCACAAACTCACGCTTCATCGAATTCCATTTGCTAGGCCGCACATTATCAGTATCATAGTTAGTCACAAGCATTACAGGGAATCTCTATCCTCGGATCATCATTCATCATAGTTATGTGTTAACCACACAAACTCCTTCTCTTCAGTGGCTTTTCATATTCAACAAAGGTTTCTCGAGAGGGAACTTCACGCAATGGGGACCAATACTTCTTAAGGAGAGAGGAATGATCTGAATGGAAAGTGGCATCCACCCATGGTATTCATCCAGACATGGAATTTACCCATGGTATAGTATGTGGTATCCACCCATGGTATTGTAAGTGACATCTACCCATCATATTCATTCACCCACAGTATTTACCCACCCATGGAATTTACCCTTTGTATTGTAACTAAAAAAAGGTATAAGTAACAAGTCGCATTTTGTAAAAGCACAGATTGTCCACCACAATGTAGCTTTTACGATTATTCTTTCTTTTAATAAAAATATTATTTGTGGTTTTGTTTACTATGTGTTCTCCTCTTTTTTTTCTGGCATTTCAATTTTTTAGATCTTGGGGGTCTCCCCCCAAGATCTAGATCATACTCCCGACAGATATAACGAGTGACTCTAATAAAAATATTTGTTTTAAAGAAAGAGCCTCCCCTATCAATCACATAGAGCAAGTAACGAAAAGTATTGGTGAACAAGGGCGAATGCAAAGCTTAGTTCAAACTTTTACTGGTCAGGCAGCAAGATGGTGGGACACCCATTCGTCCCGACTCCAAACATGGACGACCATGACAACCTATTTTATTGAATGGTTTGGAGGGAAAAAGTTATATGCACAGAAAATATACCCACTTTTAGTGTTGGTCAAGATCTTGTCGAACATATAAAAAATTGTGAATCAGAATGGCGAAGAATTGGTTATAAAGATGAACGTGTTTGGTTGCATATGTTCCCAAATACTTTAGATGATTTACCAAATAAATGGTATAAGTTAGAGGAAGCAAGGGGCCAATCACTTCAATGGAAATAACTAAAAGAAAACTTCATTAAAGACTTTGAATTCAAACCAGAGGAGGCAAATTTGAAAGACACAGTTCAAAAAATTAAAGAATTCATCAAAGAGAAACCAACTGATCATCAGACTTTACTTAATGATTCAGTAACTTGTAACTATGTAACTCGCACCTTAGACCAAAATATGGCTAGCCACTTAGAAATGGAAGAAACACCCATTGAGGGTCAAAGTTTTTTCTTAAATAAGCATCATCCTGAAAATCATAAGAAAATCCAATCAATATACAAAGTCGTTAAGCAAGATATAGAAAAATTAGATAAGTTAGACTTTTCGCCAACCTACCAAGAAGTAAAAGTTGGGGAACAACCACTTGATGAATCAAAAGCACCCAACTGGATGGATGCAGAAATCAAAATATGTGAAGTAGATATATCAAATAACGACTGACCGAAAATTGCTCGACTTGGTGATGATTGGTCGGAGAAAAAAGTGCGGAATTTGTAGACCTACTAAAAGAGTATAAAGACGTATTAGCTTGAGAATTTAAAGAATTAAAAGGGTTAGTCAAGGAAATGGGAGAAATGAACATCAACCTTTGTAGTGTTCTAGTTAGGGTACTAGACTAGACTATATTTATTATCGACCAGGATGCGTAAGCTTAGAGGCATGCGTCTAAAGTATATAGACATAAAGGATTGTTGGCTAAGTGGTTATGATGTAGGTCACAGGGCTTCTTTACGGGAGACTGGGGTATGTCACCTATCATCCAAACACTCAAGTCACTCTGCTAATATACCTGATTACAAGACTATCATTAAATGCATTTACCAAATTACACACTGAAACTAAACACTGTGTATCACTGCAACAATGATCTCAATCTCCTTACAAAGACATTAAACATAAAACCCTTGTTCAGTAAACACCCAGCATTCACTAATATTTATACAATATCAAAATATATAGAGATCATAAATGGATTTTGAAATGAAAACAAAGTTCATGACAGTGCTTTTAAAAGACAACACAGGGATCGAATCCCTTACAGGATGCACTTCAAGATCTCAGTGATGACTGTTCAGGAATTACCACAAACGCAAACCATATACATTCGATGGAAATCAAGAGCTATGGAAATCGAAACCCAAGTAATTGTAACTGCTGTGCAAACCATATAATACCTATTGAAATCGAAATCCAATCAATCGTAACTACTGTGCAAACCATACGATAACCTAAGTGCAAATAAAATGAAAAGAACAGTATACCAGTTGAACGCAGGGCCCGTCCGCGTTCCAGAGGTACACTGGACTATATTCGACCGGCTATCAAATCAATGCACGAGACACAAGTCATAACTGTAACTGGGTTCTTAGTATTAAGTTCAAAAATTCTGTTTCAGAATGATACAACGATTAACCTTACATCCATTACTCGGACTGTATTTACATATGTCTAGCACAACCATGTCATTTCGATAATGAATGTACATTCGGAATTTGGCTGTTTCCGCTTTTACTACATCGAGCTTTTCAAAATATTTCTATCCTAACTGATTTCAAAAAGAACAAAAACTAAATCAAATTAGAATGAACTGTTGTTTCTGCCTTTGTCGCCAGTGTGCCAAGCTTTGACCTGAGTTGACCACGCATGTAGGAGAGTCGATCCAGCTGTAGGATAGGTGTTTGTCCATGCTTGGACATTCTACTTTTCATCCATGCCTTTCGTTCTAGCCCAGCTGTTGTGCCACATGTCAAACAATGAGCTAATTACAGGATGTTGGAACTTCCTGTAACCATTTCACCAAAAACTTCTAATTCTTCAACATAAAATTCCTAAATCAATTTCAATGCATTTTAATAACTATAAGACTATTAATAATTAATTTTCAAGGATTCTAAGGGATATATGATGAAAAGGAATGGGTAAATGATATTTTTTTAGGAGGAAAAAGGGGTCTTGGGATGATACCAACATCTCTCCCCGACTTAAGGAATTAGCATGTCCTCATGGTATCCCCGAAGTGCTTCCCTTGAACTCTGTCCCTGCCTGGATCTCTGCTGCCTTGAGCAATGTGTCCACATTCTTTTTCACCCTGTTATCTTTCTGACCCTTGAGCTCCTGTTTTAACCTTTTGTATTTTTCTTTGAGGGTCTTCTTCTGATTGTACCACTTAGTGGCCCAGTTAGAAATCTCAGTTTGCTCAGCCTCCAGTTCACTGATTCTTTCCTTTAACTTTTCATTCTTCTTCTGAGTTTCTTTACTCTGCGCCCGGAGCATTTCATTTTCTCTCTTGATAACTTTTTCTAGCATATTAGCCTCCATGAGCTCTTCCTTTAATTCTTCAATTTGTTTTTCCAGTTTCTTCTGTCTCTTAATGGGAGGTGGTGAACATTTTTCCTGCTTGTTATTACTTTCTACCTCTATATCAACTTCTGGTCCTGGTAGTGAGTGGTCACCACTCTCAACATCCATTTGTGCAGGTGCATTGGATTCAAGCTGGTCTTCTTGTAACTGGGCTTTTGGTGTCCTCCTTGTTCTTCGTGAGTAAGTGGTGAAAATTTTATCTTTTTCGGCCCTCTTAGCATCTTCCTTTCTCATGTTCCTGGTCCTTATGCTGCCCACAGGTAGAGGTGCCTTGCTGGTTTTGGATACTGGGATTTCTTCATCAATGTCCTTCATGAACCCTGAGTCCTCTTGCACTTCTTCTTTATCTTCTTCATCTCTAATTTGATTAACAGCTAGGAATTCTTTCCATGGTTTCCCTCTTCTCTGCAATTCATGTTCAATAAGAATTTTAATTAAGCCAAAGTGATACAGGCTCTTGTCTTCATTCCCCTTCTGCTTCTGGATAGTCTTGGACATCTTGGTTAAGCTTTGTAATAGAAAATATGGTACACTGATAACACATTGTTTCTTCAAGTGGAGCAGTAGTTTAATGTGGTATAGATAGACAATACTGTAACGGCCTTCACAGGTTATGAATTTTTGAAGGATGTAGACCATCTCATCCCAGGGATGCATCAACCAACTTCTTGGAACACCCTTCTTCCAGTTCACTGATGAGACTCTAGATCTAGACATAAACTGTGTCCACGATTTCTCTTTAAATTGCTTGGTTTTAAAATACTTCTCCCCTTCTGGACTAATCCCTATTGCCTGAGCTATAGTATCCTCTGAAACCCTGAATGAGAAGTTACCTATCAGGGATTTTTCTCCATTGAAGGTGAAAGCAAATTGCTTGGTAACCTCCTCATTGATTCCATGAAATTTCTCTAGAAATGGTAACCACTGTATTTCTCTGAGAATTTCAATGCAATCCTCATGATATTGTGAACTGTCGAACACACTCGGTTCGACCCTATTAGTCATAGTGGCAGAGGGTCGTGCTTCTAACCCTTCTCTGTTTATGTTCTTACAATTTTAGAAAAGAAATTTCAAATTGGTTACCTGGTGTATCGCTTCCCTTTATCTTCAGTATGATGCTCGGCCGGTCGATTGTCTTATGACTGTGGTGGGAGTCGAAACAGAGTGGTTATACTTTCCTCTTTCGGCGCTCACTGCTTCCAATCCTCACTGTGTAAATCGAACCCAAATGATAATACTTCTTTCGGCGCTCACTGCTTCTGATTCTACTTTGAAAGTCACGGGAAATCAAATGCGAAAATGATGGTGGGATAACCGGCTGTACTCACTTCACAACGTATTCATTCATTTTAGAACAGAGGAGTGCTGTACGCTTACATAGATGTCACCACAAGAGCGCTGGGAGCATGTATATATAATGCTGGGTATGGTTTTGGGGAGTCCCTTGAATCATTGGGTACGTCGGGTGGTGGAGTTATGATTTGGCTGTGTGGAATAAAATGAATAGGCCGCTTTACATTTGTCTCTTTCCCTTGTATTTAAAAACACAATCCGCCACGTGTCCTATTTCAGTTGGTATTCGGTCAGATGGAGGATGTTGGTATGACTGTAGGATGTATGACAAGGTTGATGTGTTGGTAATGGGTTTAGAAGTATGAATAGGTTTATGTATGAGAATGATGAGAATCGGTGGAATAAGGGATGATAGGAAATGTAGGTGTCCTTGAAATCAATCATAACAGTTCACAGTCATCAAAGTTACATTAAAAATCAATCTAAGAAATTAAATGTTTAAGAACAAGAAACATATTACTCTTTTGTTGGTCGTTATTGTATTGACATGCTGAGTAGCTAGTCCATTTTTTACTGTTCTTTTGCTTGTTGTAACAGGTCCTCTAAGAAAGATTGAATGCACAGGTCCTTTGAGAAAAATTTGAAGATATAACAGGTCCCTTGAGAAAGATTGAATGTAACAGGTCCCTTGAGAAAAATTTGAAAATGTTCATGTAGCTCCTTATATTGATACAGGTTCACTGAGCTTAGGCATTTGATGGAGTCTTGGTGCCCAAATCCTTGTAGAAACTTGATGAAACTTTGTTGAAGTATCCCTTGGTGTCAATTTCTTTAACAGGTCCCTTCTGAATGTCTTAAACAGGTCCCATTACTGCTGGTGTTGGTAGCATAGTTGTCTAGACAGAACAGGTCCCCCTGCATAATGTTTATAACCAGGTCCCTCTGAGATAAAACAATGACAAAACAGCTTATTTATTGAAGTCTGGAATGCTGGAACAAGCTGCTTTGGAAATTTACAGTGAAGATATAGGATAAGAAATCTTTAAGAATTTACAATGGAGAGATAAAAGAACAAAGTGTTGATGCCTCTCTCCCCGACTAAAATTTTGACTTGTCCTCAAGTCATGATTCAGCTGATAAATCAAACAGTGAACAAAAGAAAGAGAATTCATACCCGCCAACGAATTGGTTTTCAAGTAGGAATTCGAGGTTAGAGTGTGCCAGAGACTGGTTTTCACATCTAACCCATTATTTTTTTATATTTTTTTTTTTTTTAGTTTTTGTTTTATATTAATTTTTTTTATTATTTATTTATTTCTTTATTTCCTTTTTTTATTTCTTTTTGACTCTGAAATTGAAAGGAAATGAAACTAAGGCAGTGATACTACAGCTGAGGGCTGCAATACCTCAACCTCCCTTTGCTGAGATAGTGTATGGAGAAAATCTTGCTTGCTGATGGGCTTGGTGTATAGTTTCAAGCGATGACCATTGACTGTGAAGGAGTGACCTTCTCCATCAATAGTTTTGAGCTTGACTGAACCATTGTCATAAGCCTGAACAATTTCATAGGGGCCCATCCAATGGGTGGTGAACTTGGCTTTATGATCTCTGAATTTTGAGTCAAAAAGTAAAGCCCAGTCGCCTTCCTTGAACTGCTTCTTCTTAATATGTGCATCATGCCACTGCTTCCTTTGTTTTTGCATGAGGATTGTGGTTTCCTCTGCTTGCTGCCTCATCTCATCCAGCTGGTTCAACTGCTGAATTCTTTCTTTTTGTGCTTGGTCCAAATCAATTTGTAAATCTGCAGCCAGTTTAAAAGTATGTATTTGGAACTCAATAGGAAGCATTACCTCTTTGCTGTACACCAATTGATATGGTGTAAATCCTGTAGTATCTTTCCAGGTAATTCTGTAAGCCCAGAGTGCATCTTTGAGCTTCTCTTCCCAGTTTTTCCTGTTCATTGCAACAGTTTTAGTAATGATGCCTTCCAAGGTTTTGTTTGTGGATTCCACCTGCCCATTGGCCTGTGGATGGTAAGGGGTACTTTTCCTATGCTTGATTTGGTATTTGTCTGTGATGTCCTTCACTAACTTTGAGGTGAATTGGGTACCTTGATCAGTCACAATTTCCCTTGGTACTCCATACCTCACAAAAATCTCCTCAAAAAGGAAATTGACTACTGTGTGTTCGGTTGCTCTAACCAGTGCTTTTGCTTCAGCCCACTTTGTGACGTAATCAGTACATACTAAGATGTACTTCTTACCATTGGAGGTTGGGTTAATGGGTCCTATAAAGTCTAGAGCCCACTTATCAAATGGCTCTAAGTGAACTTGGGGCTGAAGGGGCATCTCATCGGTAGCTGTTGGTCTGCCCATTCGTTGGCAGCTGTCACAACTCTTTACATACTTCTTGGCATCCTTGAAAATGGATGGCCAGTAGTATCCAAGAGTAAGAACTTTGAATGTTGTCCGCTTCGCTGCAAAATGCCCACCACATGGTTCATCATGGCAAGATTTCAAAATATCAATTACCTCATCATTTCTTACACATATCCTAATAATCATATCATAACCGGTGTAAAATAAATCGCCATTAAGCCATGAATATCTAGCACTTTGTTTGACTAGTCTCTTCCTTTCCTTTGCAGTAAAGTGTGGAGGTGTCCTTCCTGTAGACAAATAATTGGCCAAATCAACATACCAAGGAGTTACTATGGAAATTGCAAATAAGTTTTCATCTAGAAAAGAATCTTCAACTGGAACAACCTCACCTGGATTTTGCAGTCTAGAGAGAAAATCTGCCACCAGGTTCTCTTTGCCTGGTCTATCTAACACTGTGATGTTAAATTCCTGTAACAATAGTAGCCATCTGGTAACTCTGCCACTAGTTATTGGTTTATTCATTAAATGTCTAATGGCCGAATGATCAGTATGTACAAAGACCTCATAACCAGTTATGTAATGTCGGAATTTATTCACAGCATAAATGATGGCAAGTGTTTCCTTTTCTGTAACTGTGTAGTTTAACTCTGCAGGTGTTAGATTTTTACTAATGAAATAAATGGCATAAGTAAAAGATTCCTCTTTTTGGCCTAAGGATGCACCTACTGCAGTGTTGGATGCATCTGTAAAGATATGAAATGGTAGGCTCCAATTAGGCCCTCTCAAGACTGGTGCGGTTGATAACTTCTTTTTGAGCTGTTCGAATGCTTGTTGGCAGTTCTCATTCCAGTTGAAAAGTACATCTTTGGTTAGAAGTTTAAACAAAGGTAAAGCTATCTTACTAAAATTTTCAATAAATCTGCGGTAATTGCTTGCATACCCAAGGAAACTTCTTACCTCTCTTTGATTCTGTGGAACTGGCAAATCAGCAATGATCTGGATCTTGGTTGGGTCAACCTGGATGCCTTGAAAAGAAATATAGTGGCCTAACACTATCCCTTCGTTTAAAATCATAAATCACTTTTCATTGCTGAGGGACAGGTTAGCTTCAATACATCTTTTCAAAACTCTCTCAAGATTTTCTAATGCATGTTCAAATGAATTGCCATATACTGAAAAATCATCCATGTAGACTTCAACAAAATCATGAATTAAATCAGCGAAAATAGCTAACACAGCTCTCTGAAATGTAGCTGGAGCGTTATAAAGTCCAAATGGCAAAACATTGTAGGCATAGGTGCCCCAAGGACAGGTGAATGTGGTTTTGTCCTGGTCTTCAGAGGCGATCCTGATCTGGTTGTAGCCACTGAAACCATCAAGAAAAGAAAATGATGATTTGCCAGCTAGGGTGTCTAACACTTGGTCAATAAATGGCAGTGGGAAGTAATCTTTGAGCGTTGCTTTGTTCAGCTGTCTGTAATCAACACAAATACGCCACTTACCATTTTTCTTGGGCACTATAACCAATGGGGATACCCACTGACTGTCAGAAATAGGATATATAAAATTAACTCTCAAAAGTTTTTGCAATTCCTCTCTGACAATATCTTGGAGCATGGGGTTCATTCTTCTCTGTGGTTGCCTCACTGGTTTAATGGTGCTATCTGTACATATATGGTGAGTGCATGTGTCGGGGTGAATCCCATGCATATCGATGTAGTCCCAAGCAAAGGCTTTTTGGTATTTTCTCAAGAGTTTAATCAATTTCTCTTGTTGAGATGAGTCTAGGTGGTTGCCTATGTTCAGAGTTTTCCCTGGACTAATCTCTATGATCTGACTCTGTGTATTGGTGATGGATTGAACTGGAAAAATGTCGTGAAATGTAGTTTGCAAAGATTGGATGGTGCATGTTTCCTGAAAGCTTTGGGCCAGAAGTACATCCGCAGCATGATATTGTTCACTTCTCAAATTTTCAGACATATCAGGTTGAGAAAGGAATAATTCTACCAATCATTATTGTCTTGGTCCTGGAAATCATAGATTTGGTCAATGCTAAAAACAGATTGTACTTCTTCTTTATCATTAAATTTATCATCAAGCCACAAATTATGTGTTACTACTGGTGATTGTGCCGATGGATAAAGGGTGAGTTGTTTTCTTTCGGTCCCCCTTGAAATGATCATGTTGCCCGATCGACATCCTATAAATGCATCAACAGTCGCTAACCATGGTCTACCTAGGATGATAGGGTGTCCTCCTAAATTGGATTTGGGTTGGAGGACTAGGAAATCCACTGGATACTCCCAAGAGTCTAGTGAGACAATGATGTCTTCCAAAATCTCTTCAGGAATGACTTTGGACCTATCAGCTAGTTCGAGAACAATCGTGGTATGTTGCAAATTCATGAGCTGGAGTGTTCTCATGGTTTCAAGAGTCATGACATTGATTGCGGCTCCAAGATCTATCAAAGTGTTTGGAATCCGTATGTTGTTAATGATGGTGGTCACTTTGGGGATGCCAGGATCAACATACTTCTCCATGGAGATGGTATTGGTCATAAGGCCTGCTAAATTTCCTAAAACATGAATGGTTTGAGGATCAATCCTTTTCCTAGTAGGCTTCTTGAGGCACATGTCTTTGATGGCTTTGGTATAGATAGGAATGTCTTTTATAGCTTGCAGCAGTGGAATTTTTATGTAGACATTTTTAAGTTCATCTAAGACATCAAATTGTGGTATAGACAGTGGTGGTTTTACTTGGACCAATCGGTCTGGAAAAGGTGGATGCAGTGGTTGCATCTGTTTATCTTTGGTATCATTGTTTGGTTTTGTTTGATTTGTCATTTCATTTTCCTTTTCTAAGTTTTCTTCTTGCTTATCTGTTATTGGAGAATCTTTGTGGAGCACCCTACCAGACCTCAAATTAATGTTTTGCAAAGGCAGTGTGGAATATGAGGTTCCTTCTTCTACATTGTAGGTTGGCCTCTCTGCTCTATTATTCGGATTTGGGACAGTTTGAGCAGGAATTTGAGTGGGTCTGGGAGGTTGTGAGTTAGCTGGAAATTGGAGTTGTGGTGCATTTATTGGTGGAGGAGCAGGCAGAGCTTGTTGAGGAGGTTGGGGCTGATAGACAACTTGCTGAGGATACTGTTGATATGGTTGAGAATGTGATGGATACGGCTGTTGGTATTGTTGATATGGTTGTGAGTAAGGTGGGTATGATTGAGGATATGTATGATAAGATTGGGAGTACTGTTGAGACGGTCTCCATTGGTGCTGTGGTTGGTTTTGGTGCTGCCATGGCATGGGTACATTCCATGAGTTTTGTGCATACATTTGATCATTCATAGGAAATTGCAGATTTTGATTTGGAAACATACCTTGGGTTGCTGGCCTTGGCTGCCATGGTCGCTTTGTGCCCATGTAATACACGTTTTCCATCTCTGTATTGGCTGCCATATTACAGTTCTGCAAAACTTTAACTTTAGGACAGTTAAACATATCATGATGTTCAGTACAGAAAGCACAAACTTGGATGTTCTCTAGAGGGCAATCTTTTAATGCATGTTTCTTTCGGCATTTTGGGCAGAAGATAGCCATGATATGATCTTCATCTTCTTGTTTCTTCTTGGCTTTTAAAGTGTCAATTTGGTTCCCTAGAGTGCTTAACAAATCTGTTTTAAACTCTTCTAAAAGATTCCCTATTTCGGCCCTTGTAACACTTGCAGAGGCAGATTTTGTGACCCTTGATGACAGGCTTCTCTTTCCCATTTTAGCTTTACTCCTTGAATACTTTTCGCACAACTCAGCGATTTCTTCAAAGGGTAAGGCAGAAATGTCACCTTTGCCCATCAAGTTGAGATCATCCGTGTATTCCTCTCGGATACCTTTCAAGAATATTGTGCGGACCAGATCAGGAGGCATAGTTCGGTGTTTAGATTTTTGTAAGTTGTAGACAAACCGTTCTAAATATTCCTCTAAGGTTTCATCCTCTTGCTGACTCATTCTAAAGATATCATCTTTAGAGTCTTTGGATCTGCAATAAGGCTGATATTTCCTAAGAAATATTCTCCTCATACCATCCCAATCAACTATAGCATGCTCACCAAGCCCCATGAACCATTTTAAGGCGGATGCCTTTAATGTGGCTGGGAACAATCTAAGCCTATGGGCATCATCTGTATAGCCATAAGTTCGACATACAATGTCAAACTCGAACAAGAATGAGTCTGGATCCTTCGAAGCCATACCATAGAAATTTGGTAGCACGGATGGGGGTATGTTTTTCATTTTGATCTCCTCATCCTCCTGTGGTTCATGTATAGGGAACTTAAAAGTTGACTCCTCTTCATCTCCTTGGCGTGGTACTGATCCAGATCCTTCCTCAGCCATTCTAATTGGTCTCTCTGTGTCAGTGTCACTTGGTGGAAAAAGGAGGAAGGAAGATTGTTTGGTAACTGTACTACTTTCTCCTTGTGTAGAAGGTCTAGGAAAGTGCTTCTTTTGCGATTTATGTGTGAATAAAGTTTCCCTCTCAATAAGAGTAAGTTTCTGTCCTGAATAAAAAATTTCTGCCAATGTTTGGATAACTTCCTCAGCTGGTGTTGTATTCCCTAGAGAGTCTGCTCCTGATGATGATGAGTTAGTTTTTAGATGGTGGGGGGTTTTTACAAATCTCCCTTGACTGTCTCTAAATCTAGGCATAAATGAACATGATTTCTAACTGTGTTTTTGTTTATTTTTTTGTGTGTTGAAATTTTTTTTCATTTTGTCTGAATCCTTTAAGTACGCCTCCCCAGCAACGGCGCCAAAATGTAGTGTTCTAGTTAGGGTACTAGACTAGACTATATTTATTATCGACCAGGATGCATAAACTTAGAGGCATGCGTCTAAAGTATATAGACATAAAGGATTGTTGGCTAAGTGGTTATGATGTAGGTCACAGGGCTTCTTTACGGGAGATTGGGGTATATCACCTATCATCCAAACACTCAAGTCACTCTGCTAATATACCTGATTACAAGACTATCATTAAATGCATTTACCAAATTACACACTGAAACTAAACACTGTGTATCACTGCAACAATGATCTCAATCTCCTTAAAAATACATTACACATAAAACCCTTGTTCAGTAAACACTCAGCATTCACTAATATTTATACAATATCAAAATATACAGAGATCATAAATGGATTTTGAAATGAAAACAAAGTTCATGACAGTGCTTTTAAAAGACAACACAGGGATCGAATCCCTTACAAGACGCACTTCAAGATCTCAGTGATGACTGTTCAGGCATTACCACAAACGCAAACCATATACATTCGATGGAAATCAAGAGCTATGGAAATCGAAACCCAAGTAATTGTAACTGCTGTGCAAACCATATAATACCTATTGAAATCGAAAACCAATCAATCGTAACTACTGTGCAAACCATATGATAACCTAAGTGAAAATAAAATGAAAAGAACAGTATACCGGTTGAACGCAGGGCCCGTCCGCGTTCCAGAGGTACACTGGACTATATTCGACCGGCTATCAAATCAATGCACGAGACACAAGTCGTAACTGTAACTGGGTTCTTAGTATTAAGTTCAAAAACTCTGTTTTAGAATGATACAACGATTAACCTTACATCCATTACTCGGACTGTATTTACATATGTCTAGCACAACCATGTCATTTCGATAATGAATGTACATTCGGAATTTGGCTGTTTCTGCTTTTACTACATCGAGATTTTCAAAATATTTCTATCCTAACTGATTTCAAAAAGAACAAAAACTAAATCAAATTAGAATGAACTGCTGTTTCTGCCTTTGTCGCCAGTGTGCCATGCTTTGACTTGAGTTGACCGCGCATGTAGGAGAGTCGATCCGGCTGTAGGATAGGTGTTTTTCCATGCTTGGACATTCTACTTTTCATCCATGCCTTTCGTTCTAGCCCAGCTGTTGTGCCACATGTCAAACAATGAGCTAATTACAGGATGTTGGAACTTCCTGTAACCATTTCACCAAAAACTTCTAATTCTTCAACATAAAATTCCTAAATCAATTTCAATGCATTTTAATAACTATAAGACTATTAATAATTAATTTTCAAGGATTCTAAGGGATATATGATGAAAAGGAATGGGTAAATGATATGTTTTTAGGAGGAAAAAGGGGTCATGGGATGATACCAACAACCTTATTCTCGAAGCTAAGCCAATAAAGAAAAGACCATACAAGTTAGCACATAAATACAAACCCATAGTATGGAGAGAAATAGAAGGGATGTTTGTCGCAGGTATTATATACCCCATTGAATCATCAAAATGGGTTAGTCCTATGTTTTTTCAACTAAAGAAGCATGATCTGACGAGACTACACGTTTGTGTCGACTATCGAGGGTTGAATAAATTAACAGTTACGCATCCATTCCCGACTCCCTTCGCCGATGAGATTATCAATGAAGTCGCAGGACATGAATGTTATTGCTTTACAGATGGATTCTCAGGATATAATCAAGTATCCATAGCAGAAGAGGGTCAAGAAAAAATGACTTTCTTTACTGAGTTCGGTTCTTTCCCAAACTCAGTAAAGAAAGTCATTCAAATTTAAAAAAACGCACCTGTGGTACTTACCACAATTGTTGTTAAATCATTTCAAGAGTACATCTAGAAAACCATGGTTGTGTACTTTGACGATTAGACAATATACACACTATTAAACCATCATATTCAATGGCTAAAAATAATTTGGAAAGATGCAAATAGATACGACTATCTCTAAATATTAAAAAATGTATCTTCACAATGCTAATCAGAATATTGTTGGGCCATGTTGTTTCAAAGGACAACATTAAAGTTGATATGGAAAAAATCAAGGTGATTTTAGATCTAAAACCCCAAGTAAATGAAAAGAAAATTAAAATATTCCTAGGACACACAGGATACTATAGAATATTTATTAGGCATTATTCCAACATAACATTCCCAATCGACGAATTTTAAAGAAAGATGTTCCTTTTATATGGTCTGATAACTGTGACAAATCATTCCAATTATTAAAAAAGAAATTGGTCGAGGCACCAATCCTTAAATTTCCAGATTGGTCCAAATAGTTTCATGTTCATGTCGATGCGTTCAATGCTGTCGTCAGAGCAGTCTTATCACATCCTGACAACGAATTAATAGACCACCCAAATGCTTATGCTAGTCGGAAGCTCAATAAAGAAAAATGAAACTACTCAAAAATGGAGCGTGAAGCTTTAACAATGATATTCTCCCTATAGAAATTTTGGCACTACTTTTTAGCAAACCCCTTCATATTTTACACGGACCATCAAGCATTAAAATACCTTGTAAATAAACCATTTCATCAAGGAAGAATTTGTCGTTGGCTTCTTTTATTTCAGATATTTGAATTTGAAGTTTTCGTTCAACCTGGTAAATGTAATGTCAGCCTTGATCACCTATCTTGACTAGAATCGCAAAAGGAACCGTTGGACATTAATGATGATCTTCCTAACGCACATTTATTCAGAATTGAAGCAATACGAGTTGAACTTGCTGAAATAATGGAATTTTTACACACACGTAAAGCACCAGGAGGATTATAAAAAAGAAGGAATAGCAATCAAAGGAACACCATATAAATTGATAAATGTCCAACTTATAAACTAGGAATTGACGAAGTACTTCGAAGATGAGTCCTGGAACATGAAAGAGAAGCAATTATTAATGAAGCCCACAAAGGAGGATATGGAGGCCATTATCAAGAAGACATGATTGCCAGGAAAATAATGCAAGCAAGTCTTTGGTGGCTGACAGTATTTTGTGATCTTCGACAACGGGTGTAAAGATGTAATATATGTCAAAGAATGGGTCGACCCTTACCAAATATTTAAATTCGCTACATTCCATAGTCCCATCATTACCATTTGAAATATGGGCTATTGACTTTGTCGATCCGTTCCCTAAAAGAGCTAAAAGGACAGGTGCAAAATACATCATAACTACAGTCGAGTATGTAACAAAATGGGTGGAAGCAGAACCTGTAGCATCATGTACTAAAGAAGTAGCAACTAGATTCATATATGAAAACATAGTGACATGTTTTGGCTACCCCTTGGTCCTTATTAGTGATAGGGGCACACATCTCATTAATAACACAACTGAAGCACTCACAAAGAACTTTATGATAGAGCATATAAAGACCACATCATATCACCCTCAAGAAAATGGTGCAATTGAATCATTCAACAAAACTCTACATAAAGGACTACTGAAAATTTGTAATATAGACAAAAAAAAAGGGACGATAAAAATCGAGCAATATTATGGGTGTATCATACAACATACAAACAATCGACAAAATCAACATCATTTAAGCTTGTCTATGGACAAGAAGCAGTCGTGTCATTTCATTGCTCATCAAATGCACAAACTATGTCGACTATACTAAAGTATAACACAAATTTACAAGCACAACGCATCACACAACTACATCAATTAGAGGAAGATCAAATGTTCGCATTGTATCATCAACAAATCAACAAAGAACAGCAAAAAGCATGGCACAACTAGAATCTTCAAGCTAAACACCTCCAAGTCGGAAACCTAGTCTTATTGTATGATAGTCGAGTCAAAGGCAAACCAAAGAAACTTGAAGTCACATGGCTTGGTCCATTTGTTATTGAAGACATCCGACCATCAGGAGTGGTGGGCTCCAGTATTGTAGCAATAATGCTACAACTCCTGGAGCTTCCTTCTCTAATTTTATCAACCCGGTAGTTCGTAACAAACTTGGAAGCGACGGTGCTGTATGCACAAGTACTAGCTCTTGTCGCAGCTGTCACTTGGTCGGCTGGCACAAGTCTGCTAGGGCTCAAGCCAACTTCTATATGTTCTCAGAAGAAGCTTTCTAAATGATGAACGAAGGCTATCTCAAAGGAAATTAACCTACTTTGCAAGAATGAACTGAAAGTCAACCAAACATGGAAACCCTAGTAAACCCTAATCTGACTAGCTTAATCCTTATGATGCAATGGTGGGAATGCAACTTCTAGAAATGATGCCATTACTTCTAGTGAGATGAGATGCATGAATTTAAACTACTTCTATTGAAGAGAACACATTTTTTGTATTTTTGCTCAAGTGGGTGGAGTTATTGTGATTGTGCTTCTTACTGGGTCTTGACTGTGCAGGGGTAGTTCAAAGGGGAGGAAGGCTTGGGAAAGGTCGGGAGGACTCTGAGAGGTTCCAGGGGATCCCTCACATCATTCCATAGAAGTCCACAACGTTCAGGTGCTTGGCAACCGTGTTTGCAGGCTTCTACAGGATGTCTGCAGGGGATCCTACAGGAAGTCTGGGATTTCTACAGGAAGTCTGCTAACTTCTACAGGATGCTCTGCAGTCGGAGTTTTGGGTGATGGAGGAGTGAAGGAGCTGTATGGATGGGTATGAAAGAGGAGCTTGAGATGGCCTATGGACAGAGAGATGAGGTGGGGAAGGTGTGTGTAAAGCTGGCTGGTCTAGAGGAGGGTAGTAGTAGTGGAAGGTCAAAAAAATTGAGCAACATGGACAGTAGAAGGGTTGGAAGGCAAATGAGCTGAACAGAGGATGCGTAGGTGGCTTAGGCACGGTTCAGAAGAATAAGAACACGATGAAGTGGTGCTGCGAAGTGTAAATGAAACAAATCACCCTTATCTTGCATGTAAACGAAAGTTCACCAACCTATTCTAACTGTTTTATTAGGAATCAAAGAACATCAATGTAAGTTGAAGAGAATTTGTGCATGATGCTGAACCAAAGAGTCATTACTCAAGATATAATCGCATGGACAATTCTTCAATCGAAAACATTACATCAATACTTGCATGCATATGTTAAAACAGTGTTTTTGGCAGTTGGCACGGTCTACACTTCCGGTCCCCAAACAGAGGTGAAAGTGAGCACACATTCAACCTTTTTTTGAACTCAACGTACTTCAATCTCCCTACGCTAATGCTGAACTACTGAAACAACTGCATTCATGAAACTAACCTACATAACCAAACCGAAACAGTCAACTCAGCAAACTGTGTTTTCCAAGTGCATGTAAAGGAAAGAAATGCAATGATAAAAGAAAGACAAGTAACAATACAAAAAGAAGGAGGTCTATTGCTCTCAGGTTGGGCCCTAACCTGAGAGCTATAGCTCCCCTAAGAACTCAGAATCGAATCCAATTCTGCCTGCCTTTTATTAAAAGATCATGATCATAAGTCTAACAACATGCCAAAATTGGCTTACAAAGAGCAAAAACCGAGCTACAACTCGTGGTTCAAAATCTACAACAAAAGTTCAAGAGTCTCATCGAAGGCTACAACCTCAATATTTATACATGATGAGGGCCAAGCTGGCCTCCTCAATTAGTGGGGCTTGGCTGTCCAACTAAAAGTAAACTGTTGTTCCTGTAGAATCCATTGGCTGCCTTCTAGCTCGGTGGTGATAGTTGTTGGAGCTCGGAGTTGGGGTGGAGATCACGAGGGAGGTCATTCAAGGCTGTGGACAACCTCCCTATAAACCTGCAATGCCACCTTGGTTGTCTCCTTGTCTTCATTTGCATGGTCTTTGCTCCATTTAATGTCAAAAAACCTGAAATCATCATGTATTAGCCACATAGGCATAATGACTGCCCTTCTTCCTACAAATAACACGAATATACTAAGAAATGATGCATAAGTGATAAAAAATGAAGGGTTGAGCTAGGTAAGTAGGCCAAATGAGCCCAAATTGTTACCAAAATTTGGGGCTCATCATCACCCCCCAGCTAAAATATTTGCTCATCCTTGAGCAACTAGTCCAACTCTTCATCCTTCATTGCCTTTACTGCTACCCTTACATCCCAAGCCTCTGTAGTAGTGTCCTCCTTGCTGATATGAAACCCAGCCCTTCTGTTTACCTCTTCCCACTGTTCATTATCATCTGTCTCTGTGCTGCCTTCCATCAATCCTAGCAGCAGTGGTGGAATGAGTTTAAGGCCAATCCAGCTGGCCTGGAGGTTTTGCATGGATTTCTTATAGAGGGCTACCCGTACCAGAGCTTCCCTCATCCGAGTTGGGGTATGGTACTCTCGTATTTTCAGACTGTGTGCCAATGTATTCCATTTGCGTGTGCATGCTTGGACAGCGTTGTCTCCTAGCAGTCTCTCCATGTCCTCAAAATGAGCTATGGCTTGGGCCTGTTGATCCATATATCTTAATGAAGCTTGAGGGTCAGTGGACAAATGTTGGTGTGTCGAGATTAGTGCAACTGGATCCCTTGGTTCTGGTCTGATGAGCAATGGCTTGTTCAGGTCTCGGTTCATGATTGCTTTGGCTTCTGCTGCTCTTTTGTCCTCTTGGTTCAGCCATGAGGCAAATGCCAATAATTGCATATCTCCCAAGGCCGTATTGGGATCCCATGAAACTTCATTAGGCAGGGCCAGATTATGGAGGTAGAACTCCACTAATTTGGCCCTATCCTCTGATGAGCTAGTACTGCAAACTTCAGTGAATTGTTGTGGGTCTTGGAGCTGAGAGATACCTCTTTGCGCTAAGGTATTGATCTGAAATTGCAGCCATTGGTCTTTCAAGTACAAGCCATAGGATTTGGTTGGCTGTCTACATTGGATAGCATCCATGGCCCAGCTGGCCATGCAGGCCAATTGTGCTTCTTTCTGCTACAGCTGTTCTCTGAGAGCTTGCACCTCAATTTGTGCTTGCTGTTCTGCTTCCTGTAGAAGTGTGGTTGGCTCCCCAAGATCGGTGTTCAGTTCCTTTTTACCTTGTTGTTCCTCTGTGGTGTCCTTGGAGGATGTACCTGTCCCTGCCCTCAGCTCCTGTAGCTGCAATCTCAGCTTCTGGTTTTCTTCCTGTAGAAACACACGTTGGCAATTTGCCACGTGTTTGGCCATGGACAATTCACTTCTGGCCTCCTTGAGCTGCTCCTGTAAGGGACCTATGTCCGCCACACCCTTTGACTTGGCTATTTTCATCCACGTGTGTGTACGAACTCTTTCTTCCTCTAATGCAAAAAACAGTGGCACAGTAAATTTCTGAGGTATGATTTTGCCAGCCTCTAAAAAGTTGTAATATGAACTCAGACTTGGCTGAGGGCTGGGCTCCGGTATGTGCTCTTTCTCCACTCCCTCTGGTGGCTCTACTTCACCCTCCCTTGGTGGTGATAAGGGTGCTTCTCCTTCCATTTTCTCATTTTCTTTAAGCCTGGCTAAGGTTTCCTGTAGAGCATCTTCAGCATCCTGTAGCCGAGCTTTTTCAGTCAATTGGTCTAACTTTCCTTGCCACGTAGTTTTCTTCGGGCTTCCCCTCTCATAGGTGACTGATATCCTCGAGGGGGACCTTTCCTTGGGCGAAATAGGGGCATCTTCAATGATGATCGGGCTGCTGGACGGAGGCTGTGGCTTGCCCGTCTTTATTCTCACACTTCTTCGAGCTTCAAAGTATAGAGGGGTCTCCCTCTTTCTCTTCTCCTTTGGCTTAGGAGGTGTGCTGAGGGCGGCCAGCACAGCTGCTGCCTCCCTTTCACGAATGTCAGCTTTCTTCTCCTTGGGTTTCACTTTTTCGGGGCTTCCTGTAGAAGACCCTGTTTTAGTCAATTTCGGGCTTCCTGTAGAAGACCCTTTTTCAGTAATTTTCGGGCTTCCTGTAGAAGCCGGTTTCGGCTTTCCTGTAGAAACAGGTGTCACCACCTTAGTTTGCTTTGCTGCATGAGTTTTGCTTTTTGACTTGGTTGCGGTTGCTGTCGAGGCACTCTTGCTGATGTGGACCTTCTCAGCCTTGTCCACTCTGCCTTGCAACCTTTGCTCTCTTGCTGTCAAGATGGGTGTGTCATCTTCCTCCTTGTCACCCTTTTTCTCTTGTTCCTTTTCTTGCTTTTTCTTCTGCTCTGTGGTCGGGTTCTTTTGGCCTTTTTCTTTCCTTACTACGGCCACTGACTCTTTCTCCTCACTGCTAGAAGAACCGAGCTCTTCGGTTAGCATCTTTATGTCCCCGTCCTTTGTCAAATTTCTGAAGGCTTCCCATGAGAGAGGAACCTTGTATGTGTGGAGCGCATCCTCCACAAGGAGTTTGATCAGTCCATGGTGGGCTACCTGGTCTGGTGTGCCTTCTTTCAACTTGGTTGCACACTCAATCAGAGACTGTAGTAGAAAGTAAGGGAGACTAAGCTTGTTTTCTACAGGTAGATCCATCTAGTGCCGCAATTCAGTGAGTAACCGAAAGTGGTACCCGTATACAATGCTAAAACGGCCTTCGCAGGTGATGTACTTCATAATTTGCAGGCTCACTTCATTCCATGGTGGCAGTAAACTGGTTCTACGAACCCCATTTTTGTCTTCTGAAAATTCCTCCTCTCGTGGAAAGAATTCTTTCTTAGCTTGTTGGCTCAATTTCCTTTCTTGTTTATCCCATGGTAATCCCATTGGGAGCTCCGTAACTCGGCTGATGAATTGTGGGGTGAGTTTGAGGCTCAGACCCCTGAAGGTAACAGTGGCCAACGTTTTAGATTTCGGCCTCAGAGCTTGCAAAAACTCTTCTGCCACTTCGTCGTCATAGCCCTGCAATTTGTCACAGAAGGATATCCATTGTGCTCGTGTGAAGAGCTCCACCACCTCAGGATTTTCTCTTAACTTTGTTGAATCGGTGGGTTCCCTTCTGATGAACCCACCCGGCATGGTGAAAAACTGTTGCGTTAGCTGGAGGTGGCAAATGGGGAAGAAATAAGGTCTACTGGGTCCCCGGCAACGGCGCCAAAAAGATGGTGGGCTCCAGTATTGTAGCAATAATGCTACAACTCCTGGAGCTTCCTTCTCTAATTTTATCAACCCGGTAGTTCGTAACAAACTTGGAAGCGACAGTGTTGTATGCACAAGTACTAGCTCTTGTCGCAGCTGTCACTTGGTCAGTTGGCACAAGTCCGCTAGGGCTCAAGCCAACTTCTATATGTTCTCAGAAGAAGCTTTCTAAATGATGAACGAAGGCTATCTCAAAGGAAATTAACCTACTTTGCAAGAATGAACTGAAAGTCAACCAAACATGGAAACCCTAGTAAACCCTAATCTGACTAGCTTAATCCTTATGATGCAATGGTGGGAATGCAACTTCTAGAAATGATGCCATTACTTCTAGTGAGATGAGATGCATGAATTTAAACTACTTCTATTGAAGAGAACACATTTTTTGTATTTTTGCTCAAGTGGGTGGAGTTATTGTGATTGTGCTTCTTACTGGGTCTTGACTGTGCAGGGGTAGTTCAAAGGGGAGGAAGGCTTGGGAAAGGTCGGGAGGACTCTGAGAGGTTCCAGGGGATCCCTCACATCATTCCACAGAAGTCCACAACGTTCAGGTGCTTGGCAACCGTGTTTGCAGGCTTCTACAGGATGTCTGCAGGGGATCCTACAGGAAGTCTGCTAACTTCTACAGGATGCTCTGTAGTCGGAGTTTTGGGTGATGGAGGAGTGAAGGAGTTGTATGGATGGATGGGTAAGATGAAAGAGGAGCTTGAGATGGCCTATGGACAGAGAGATGAGGTGGGGAAGGTGTGTGTAAAGCTGGCTGGTCTAGAGGAGGGTAGTAGTAGTGGAAGGTCAAAAAGATTGAGCAACGTGGACAGTAGAAGGGTTGGAAGGCAAATGAGTTGAACAGAGGATGCGTAGGTGGCTTAGGCACGGTTCACAAGAATAAGAACACGATGAAGTGGTGCTGCGCAGTGTAAATGAAACAAATCACCCTTATCTTGCATGTAAACGAAAGTTCACCAACCTATTCTAACTGTTTTATTAGGAATCAAAGAACAGCAATGTAAGTTGAAGAGAATTCGTGCATGATGCTGAACCAAAGAGTCATTACTCAAGATATAATCGCATGGACAATTCTTCAATCGAAAACATTACATCAATACTTGCATGCATATGTTAAAACAGTGTTTTTGGCAGTTGGCACGGTCTACACTTCCGGTCCCCAAACAGAGGTGAAAGTGAGCACGCATTCAACCTTTTTTTGAACTCAACGTACTTCAATCTCCCTACGCTAATGCTGAACTACTGAAACAACTGCATTCATGAAACTAACCTACATAACCAAACCGAAACAGTCAACTCAGCAAACTGTGTTTTCCAAGTGCATGTAAAGGAAAGAAATGCAATGATAAAAGAAAGACAAGTAACAATACAAAAAGAAGGAGGTCTATTGCTCTCAGGTTGGGCCCTAACCTGAGAGCTATAGCTCCCCTAAGAACTCAGAATCGAATCCAAATCTGCCTGCCTTTTATTAAAAGATCATGATCATAACTCTAACAACATGCCAAAATTGGCTTACAAAGAGCAAAAACCGAGCTACAACTCGTGGTTCAAAATCTACAACAAAAGTTCAAGAGTCTCATCGAATGCTACAGCCTCAATATTTATACATGATGAGGGCCAAGATGGCCTCCTCAATTAGTGGGGCTTGGCTGTCCAACTAAAAGTAAACTGTTGTTCCTGTAGAATCCGTTGGCTGCCTTCTAGCTCGGTGGTGATAGCTGTTGGAGCTCGGAGTTGGGATGGAGATCACGAGGGAGGTCATTCAAGGCTGTGGACAACCTCCCTATAAACCCGCAATGCCACCTTGGCTGTCTCCTTGTCTTCATTTGCGTGGTCTTTGCTCCATTTAATGTCAAAAAACCTGAAATCATCATGTATTAGCCACATAGGCATAATGACTGCCCTTCTTCCTAAAAATAACACGAATATACTAAGAAATGATGCATAAGTGATAAAAAATGAAGGGTTGAGCTAGGTAAGTAGGCCAAATGAGCCCAAATTGTTACCAAAATTTGGGGCTCATCCTCACCCCCCAGCTAAAATATTTGTTCATCCTTGAGCAACTAGTCCAACTCTTCATCCTTCATTACCTTTACTGCCACCCTTACATCCCAAGCCTCTGTAGTAGTGTCCTCCTTGCTGATATGAAACCCAGCCCTTCTGTTTATCTCTTCCCACTGTTCATTATCATCTGTCTCTGTGATGCCTTCAATCAATCCTAGCAGCGGTGGTGGGTTGAGTTTAAGGCCAATCCAGCTGGCTTGGAGGTTTTGCATGGATTTCTTATAGAGGGCTACCCGTACCAGAGCTTCCCTCATCCGAGTTGGGGTATGGTACTCTCGGATTTTCAGACTGTGTGCCAATGTATTCCATCTGCGTGTGCATGCTTGGACAGCGTTGTCTCCTAGCAGTCTCTCCATGTCCTCAAAATGAGCTATGGCTTGGGCCTGTTGATCCATATATCTTAATGAAGCTTGAGGGTCAGTGGACAAATGTTGGTGTGCCGAGATTAGTGCAACTGGATCCCCTGGTTCTGGTCTGATGAGCAATGGCTCGTTCAGCTCTCGGTTCATGATTGCTTTGGCTTCTGCTGCTCTTTTGTCCTCATGGTTCAGCCATGAGGCAAATGCCAATAATTGCATATCTCCCAAGGCCGTATTGGGATCCCATGAAACTTCATTAGGCAGGGCCAGATTATGGAGGTAGAACTCCGCTAATTTGGCCCTATCCTCTGATGAGCTAGTACTGCAAACTTCAGTGAATTGCTGCGGGTCTTGGAGCTGAGAGATACCTCTTTGCGCCAAGGTATTGATCTGAAATTGCAGCCATTGGTCTTTCAAGTACAAGCCATAGGATTTGGCTGGCTGTCTGCATTGGATAGCATCCATGGCCCAGCTGGCCATGCAGGCCAATTGTGCTTCTTTCTGCTGCAGCTGTTCTCTGAGAGCTTGCACCTCAATTTGTGCTTGCTGTTCTGCTTCCTGTAGAAGTGTGGTTGGCTCCCCAAGACCGGTGTTCAGTTCCTTTTTACCTTGTTGTTCCTCTGTGGTGTCCTTGGAGGATGTACCTGTCCCTGCCCTCAGCTCCTGTAGCTGCAATCTCAGCTTCTGGTTTTCTTCCTGTAGAAACACACGTTGGCAATTTGCCACGTGTTTGGCCATGGACAATTCACTTCTGGCCTCCTTGAGCTGCTCTTGTAAGGGACCTATGTCCGCCACACCCTTTGACTTGGCTATTTTCATCCACGTGTGTGTACGGACTCTTTCTTCCTCTAATGCAAAAAACAGTGGCACAGTAAATTTCTGAGGTATGATTTTGCCAGCCTCTAAAAAGTTGTAATATGAACTCAGACTTGGCTGAGGGCTGGGCTCCGGTATGTGCTCTTTCTCCACTCCCTCTGGTGGCTCTACTTCACCCTCCCTTGGTGGTGATAAGGGTGCTTCTCCTTCCATTTTCTTAGTTTCTTTAAGCCTGGCTAAGGTTTCCTGTAGAGCATCTTCAGCATCCTGTAGCCGAGCTTTTTCAGTCAATTGGTCTAACTTTCCTTGCCACGTAGTTTTCTTCGGGCTTCCCCTCTCATAGGTGACTGATATCCTCGAGGGGGACCTTTCCTTGGGCGAAGTAGGGGCATCTTCAATGATGATCGGGCTGCTGGACGGAGGCTGTGGCTTACCCGTCTTTATTCTCACACTTCTTGGAGCTTCAAAGTATAGAGGGGTCTCCCTCTTTCTCTTCTCCTTTGGCTTAGGAGGTGTGCTGAGGGCGGCCAGCACAGCTGCTGCCTCCCTTTCACGAATGTCAGCTTTCTTCTCCTTGGGTTTCACTTTTTCGGGGCTTCCTGTAGAAGACCCTGTTTTAGTCAATTTCGGGCTTCCTGTAGAAGACCCTTTTTCAGTAATTTTCGGGCTTCCTGTAGAAGCCGGTTTCGGCTTTCCTGTAGAAACAGGTGTCACCACCTTGGTTTGCTTTGCTGCATGACTTTTGCTTTTTGACTTGGTTGCGGTTGCTGTCGAGGCACTCTTGTTGATGTGGACCTTCTCAGCCTTGTCCGCTCTGCCTTGCAACCTTTGCTCTCTTGCTGTCAAGATGGGTGTGTCATCTTTCTCCTTGTCACCCTTTTTCTCTTGTTCCTTTTCTTTCTTTTTCTTCTGCTCTGTGGTCGGGGTCTTTTGGCCTTTTTCTTTCCTTACTACGGCCACTGACTCTTTCTCCTCACTGCTAGAAGAACCGAGCTCTTCGGTTAGCATCTTTATGTCCCCGTCCTTTGTCAAATTTCTGAAGGCTTCCCATGAGAGAGGAACCTTGTATGTGTGGAGCGCATCCTCCACAAGGAGTTTGATCAGTCCATGGTGGGCTACCTGGTCTGGTGTGCCTTCTTTCAACTTGGTTGCACACTCAATCAGAGACTGTAGTAGAAAGTAAGGGAGACTAAGCTTGTTTTCTACAGGTAGATCCATCTGGTGCCGCAATTCAGTGAGTAACCGAAAGTGGTACCCGTATACAATGCTAAAACGGCCTTCGCAGGTGATGTACTTCATAATTTGCAGGCTCACTTCATTCCATGGTGGCAGTAAACTGGTTCTACGAACCCCATTTTTGTCTTCTGAAAATTCCTCCTCTGGTGGAAAGAATTCTTTCTTAGCTTGTTGGCTCAATTTCCTTTCTTCTTTATCCCATGGTAATCCCATTGGGAGCTCCGTAACTCGGCTGATGAATTGTGGGGTGAGTTTGAGGCTTAGACCCCTGAAGGTAATGGTGGCCAACGTTTTAGATTTCGGCCTCAGAGCTTGCAAAAACTCTTCTGCCACTTCGTCGGCATAGCCCTGCAATTTGTCATAGAAGGATATCCATTGTGCTCGTGTGAAGAGCTCCACCACCTCAGGATTTTCTCTTAACTTTGTTGAATCGGTGGGTTCCCTTCTGATGAACCCACCCGGCATGGTGAAAAACTGCTGCGTTAGCTGGAGGTGGCAAATGGGGAAGAAATAAGGTCTACTGGGTCCCCGGCAACGGCGCCAAAAAGATGGTGGGCTCCAGTATTGTAGCAATAATGCTACAACTCCTGGAGCTTCCTTCTCTAATTTTATCAACCCGGTAGTTCGTAACAAACTTGGAAGCGACGGTGCTGTATGCACAAGTACTAGCTCTTGTCGCAGCTGTCACTTGGTCAGCTGGCACAAGTCCGCTAGGGCTCAAGCCAACTTCTATATGTTCTCAGAAGAAGCTTTCTAAATGATGAACGAAGGCTATCTCAAAGGAAATTAACCTACTTTGCAAGAATGAACTGAAAGTCAACCAAACATGGAAACCCTAGTAAACCCTAATCTGACTAGCTTAATCCTTATGATGCAATGGTGGGAATGCAACTTCTAGAAATGATGCCATTACTTCTAGTGAGATGAGATGCATGCATTTAAACTACTTCTATTGAAGAGAACACGTTTTTTGTATTTTTGCTCAAGTGGGTGGAGTTATTGTGATTGTGCTTCTTACTGGGTCTTGACTGTGCAGGGGTAGTTCAAAGGGGAGGAAGGCTTGGGAAAGGTCGGGAGGACTCTGAGAGGTTCCAGGGGATCCCTCACATCATTCCACAGAAGTCCACAATGTTCAGGTGCTTGGCAACCGTGTTTGCAGGCTTCTACAGGATGTCTGCAGGGGATCCTACAGGAAGTCTGGGATTTCTACAGGAAGTCTGCTAACTTCTACAGGATGCTCTGCAGTCGGAGTTTTGGGTGATGGAGGAGTGAAGGAGCTGCATGGATGGATGGGTAAGATGAAAGAGGAGCTTGAGATGGCCTATGGACAGAGAGATGAGGTGGGGAAGGTGTGTGTAAAGCTGGCTGGTCTAGAGGAGGGTAGTAGTAGTGGAAGGTCAAAAAGATTGAGCAACGTGGACAGTAGAAGGGTTGGAAGGCAAATGAGCTGAACAGAGGATGCGTAGGTGGCTTAGGCACGGTTCACAAGAATAAGAACACGATGAAGTGGTGCTGTGCAGTGTAAATGAAACAAATCACCCTTATCTTGCATGTAAACGAAAGTTCACCAACCTATTCTAACTGTTTTATTAGGAATCAAAGAACAACAATGTAAGTTGAAGAGAATTCGTGCATGATGCTGAACCAAAGAGTCATTACTTAAGATATAATCACATGGACAATTCTTCAATCGAAAACATTACATCAATACTTGCATGCATATGTTAAAACAGTGTTTTTGGCAGTTGGCACGGTCTACACTTCTGGTCCCCAAACAGAGGTGAAAGTGAGCACGCATTCAACCTTTTTTTGAACTCAACGTACTTCAATCTCCCTACGCTAATGCTGAACTACTGAAACAACTGCATTCATGAAACTAACCTACATAACCAAACCGAAACAGTCAACTCAGCAAACTGTGTTTTCCAAGTGCATGTAAAGGAAAGAAATGCAATGATAAAAGAAAGACAAGTAACAATACAAAAATAAGGAGGTCTATTGCTCTCAGGTTGGGCCCTAACCTGAGAGCTATAGCTCCCCTAAGAACTCAGAATCGAATCCAAATCTGCCTGCCTTTTATTAAAAGATCATGATCATAAGTCTAACAACATGCCAAAATTGGCTTGCAAAGAGCAAAAACCGAGCTACAACTCGTGGTTCAAAATCTACAACAAAAGTTCAAGAGTCTCATCGAAGGCTACAACCTCAATATTTATACATGATGAGGGCCAAGCTGGCCTCCTCAATTAGTGGGGCTTGGCTGTCCAACTAAAAGTAAACTGTTGTTCCTGTAGAATCTGTTGGCTGCCTTCTAGCTCGGTGGTGATAACTGTTGGAGCTCGGAGTTGGGGTGGAGATCACGAGGGAGGTCATTCAAGGCTGTGGACAACCTCCCTATAAACCCGCAATGCCACCTTGGCTGTCTCCTTGTCTTCATTTGCGTGGTCTTTGCTCCATTTAATGTCAAAAAACCTGAAATCATCATGTATTAGCCACATAGGCATAATGATTGCCCTTCTTCCTACAAATAACACGAATATACTAAGAAATGATGCATAAGTGATAAAAAATGAAGGGTTGAGCTAGGTAAGTAGGCCAAATGAGCCCAAATTGTTACCAAAATTTGGGGCTCATCAAGGAGCAGTCCAACTAATGGCACTACAGGGTCACCTTTTCAAGTCTCTTGTTAATGTTGCCCATTTAAAAAAATACATTTCATAACAATAATTACTATAGGTTAGCTATAAGCATTTTAATAGAAAAGCTAACTGACTAACATGTAAAATATTAATTTCTTAATAACAAAAAGAATAAATAAAATGAAAATTTATTAATATATTACAAACTTTGTGCTTTTTCTATTTTAAATTAAAAATTAATAAAACAAACAAAATGTAGTTATAAAAATAGCTGACGCAACAGTCGGCACATCAATAAATACCAATTGTAGGAATACATTTGGTGACCAAACCGAGTATCTTTATGGAGCGGGGAGCCAAATTACGTAACCTTCTCAGAGAAAAACAAGGCTTTGAGCAACGACAATACAAAGATAATCAAGGAACAAAAAACAACATTCAATAGAACCCCCACATAGAGTATGATTCCATAGAGTATTGGAGATAGAATAAAACAACGTCTATTTACCGGGAAGCAATTCGGAAGTTCCAGTCGCACAAAGTTATCTTACGTGTGACTTTCACAAAGATTTGCGAAAAAAGAAAAAATAGGGACCTACAAACCAAAACAATCAATTACTAGCACCTGCTCCTGACACATCACATGCTTCGCACATTCTAACATCGTCAGAAAATTACCAAAAGTCATTTCAAGATAATCCTCATTTACTGCCCAGTCCGCACGAAAGGCGGCAAACCGATGACATGCACGAATGACATGACAATCCGAAAATCCATCGAAAGCTAAAGAGACATTTTGAACAAAAATAATCAAACAACAATTATGGCGCGTTCAACGCCACATCTATTAAAATCAAGGAGTGTTCGATTTTGTTAAAAATATTTCCTAAAATTCCCAGTGATATCCCGTTCGACCTTGAGGACATTCCAAATATACCTAGTCCTGTAATTTCAGACTTGGAGCTCTTAGATTATCTCTGCAAAAAAGAATTCCTAGGCGACTTCTCCATGGCGAAGAGAAAAACCAAACAAAATGAAGAAGAAATTACAGTAGAGCCCTGGACCAAAGCCTGTTTTGATCTTTCCAGTGAAATGAGCTTGAGATACACATGCACAATATTAAGCAGGCGAAAGTTGACAAGCCTATGTGGGAGAAGCACTTCGAAGCCTACCTCAAGTGGGCCAAAATGGGAGACCAGTGGAATGCTTGCATAGACCACTTAGAGAAAGTCAAAATTTGTGACATTCTTGGCGCCCCTCTAGTTGCAGATCTTCAGGGGATGAAAGAGGAAGCAACCAAGTACCTAGTCAGCAGGTACCACAATGGAAAACTTTAGCTAGACCAACCACACTCTATTTCTAGAACTACCATCCATTTAATAACCGAACTCCCTTACAAAGGAACCAAGGTGTCGACCACTACAAATATAAATCATTGGCTCATCAAGCTCGCTAGAGACGCCTCGGCAAAGAATTCTCTTGGCTTGGTCATTGTCCAAGTCTAAGACCCCTTGTTTAGATGGGTATGCACGGTTGTTTCTCTATGTCTCACCACAACAGGTCGAGCCTTTAATGTCAAGCTTACTATGCTTGAAGTTATCGATGAAATTGCAAAATCTAGAATTCAATACGATTGGGCTGACCATGTAGTTGATCTCATCAAAGTCAACTACCATGATTGCCAAAATTTCAGTAAGGTTATTCGCTTTCCCTCTCTCTCAATATGGATTGCCATGAAGGTGAACCCACCATTTGGGGAAGTCTACTTCACACCGATGATGAACAATTTTAGAATCTTTTGCCAGTAACTGGTCAGGGAAACCCGAGTCTCTCGAACCCTGTGAAATTTTTAGGAACTAGCTACTGAACATCAAAAATATTTCTAATAAATGGAGAGTGCCCCAACACATCCGTCAATCCATTCCTCCATGTTCTCATATTCAACTTTTTCTTGATTATACCACAATTTGGTACAACAATTCACCCCAAGTTGACCCCCAAGAACTCCCCTATCAACCCACTATTGACCAAATATTTGACGAATTATGTTGTCAATCGAACACCAACTACATTATCCCAACCACAATCTTTGAACCCTCTCATGAAATTATCACTCCTTTACGCACCGTTGAAGTCGAAGAAGAAGTCCACGCCGCCCTATACCTGCAACCCTTCAAAGTTGATTTGTCTTCACCTTTTCCTGAGTCTTCCCACAGGTCTACCCGCAAAGAATCCACCAACCCAAAATCCAAGTCATCTCAATGGAAAAAAGTGCTTAAATCCATCAAATTGAGTAACTCGGAGCAACAATAGTAGTTAGATGAGGTACTCAAGCAATTGCAACCTAAAGAGAAGTCAACAAAGCAGCCTCACAAGCCGAGAACCCCATCCATCAAAACACAAATCTGTGATGCTTTAGAGAATTATTTTGGCATTCTCTCTTAAGGCACCCAACACAAAATGGATGAGGTACATCAAAATTATAAGCAAGTTAACGGTTCTTCTTATCAAACGCAACAACTTAATGGTACGACAGACTCGTTGGAGAATCAAATGGGACGGTCTGCTACAATCATGGAGATCAACCTAACAACTGATTCTCCTGTCCATTCTCCGACCCACGTCATAGATGAAGATCACCATTCAGGATTGAATCACTCAGATATTCAAAATAATTCAAATGTCAACTCTAAATATGATTTGTCTGAAATAATCCAATCTGACGACATCATCAGAAATGACAATCAACACTATACTAGAACTTCGACTAAGCACCAACAAGAGGAAACAAATGAAGTAACACAACAACTGCAAACAACTCAAGTATTCAAGATATCTCGTCTTCTCAAACAACGACATAACTGACTTCAACATCCACTCCAGCAAATAAGGACAAAAAGAAGCCCATTGATATCACTACAAAATATTCTGACATTAAACTCTCTAGTGACATGCATCTTTTCCAAGTCATTGATCAAACTGTAAAAGTTGCCAAAAATCAGCTACATAAGAGGAAAAAGGATATCGAAAAGCTTCAATGCCTACAAGAACAAGAAAGGGAGAATTGGCTGGCTTGTCAGAGCCAGGCAGCAGAAAAACTAAACATACCAACTCCAACCAAAATCGAAGATCATCTTATTGTTGTTCAACAAATGGTACACCAACTGTTAAATTTGGCAACTAGGGCCAAACTTCACCTTGGACATCTCATATAAGGAAGCTGATATTTTTATTGGATTCTTCTATCCGAGAGGTGTAGGATTGATCTAAAGATCATCCCATTAAGACATGTACAAATGGAATTATGAATTTATTTTGATTATGGAAAAATTGTCAAGACCGGCCAACAAACTAATGTAGGATCAGAAGCCCAACAGTCACGTCTATTCATCCTCAACGTTTTCATATAAATACAAGGTGCCTCCTCCTCATTTTTACACTTCACTCACTCACACATCTCTCTCTTCTTAATTGGGTATGGATTTCTGAGGCCTCTCTCTCTCCACATGTGTGAAGAAAGGACTGTACTTTTTTTCTCCCTACATTGACCAGAGTTTACTGAAAATTGAAGAAGGTTGTTTTGACCAAGGTTGACTACCTTTGATTGTAGTTTTGTGTGGGGTATTTCTGTTTGGGTAGGCTGCAGTTCTGGGCACAAAATTCGAGGTTGTTTGACCTCTGTTTGACCATCGTTGATTGTGCTAGGGTTTGCTGCTGTGTTGAATTTTGTTGACCAGATTTGACTAGACATTTCCATACTGTTTTTGGGCTGATGTGACTAGATGTTGGAGGCTGAGTTGACCGAGTTTGACTGAGCTATTTTATAGGTCAAAATATGCCATCGTTGACTTTCTGGTTAGGGATTTCTGTTACTATTATTTGACTAGTCAAATTTCACTTTGATTGGGCAAGTGAAAATTGTATACTGTACTCTTTCTCTACTAAACTTTTGAAGAATTATAAGAATAATTGATCAAGGGTTTCCCCACATTGGGGTTTATCCTTGGCTGGTGCCATATCTTGTGTCCTCTTGTCTTAGCTTGTCTTCTACTGTTATTGTTTATTTTCTATCTGCATTTTACTATCATGATGATGTGATTGCTAAACCAGATATTGAGATTGGGCTAATAAAGAAATTGAAGTAAAATTTCTCTAAGCATAGAACATACCATTGTTATCCTAAAATTAACATGGTATTAGAGCTGAGGTGAAGACAAAGCCCAAGCAAGAGTGAGAAGAGCAATCACTAAGAGGAGCAATCATTGATCAAGGACCAAAATTTAATGGCCTCCACATCCTACTTCAAGTCTGATGATAAGCTTCATGATAAGTCTGATTATCATGCATGGAATATGTCTCTTGATTTGACTTTAGAAGAGCAAGATGTTATGGATTATGTGTAGGGAAAGATTTCAAAACCTCTTTCAAATGCGCCAGTTGCTGTTAAGACAAAGGACAAGAAGGGTGAAGTCAAATCCAAGAAGATCATTAGGGATTCTATTCATAAGAACTTAGTTGCTTACATCTCTGATTTGAACACATCAAAAGAGATATATGACAGGTTGATTGGCATGTTCAAATATAGCAATGCAAACCAAATTCTTTTCCTCGAGAACAAGCTGAAGGATATAAAGAAGGGGAGAAATGAAGATATTAAATCCTACTGCATGAGGATTACTGAGATAAAAAATGATCTTCTTTCAATTAGAGAATCTATTGCTGATAGGGAGTTTACTCTCATTTCCCTTGGAGGACTCCCTCGTGAATGGGACGTGTTCAACACTAATATTCTTAACAACAATAGGATGCCAAGTTTTGAAGAATTGCTGACTAGATGTTCTCAAGAAGAAACAAGGATGATGGAATTAGATATGCCTTCAAATAGGAATGATCCTACTGCATTCTCCGCGCATGCTAAAAAGAAGAACAATGCAGGTTCAAACAAGCAATGTCAAGGAAGGTCAGGTTTCAAAAATGGAAGGAAGGGAAGATGCTTCATTTGCAACAAGTTTGGCCACTATGCTAGGGAATGTACTAATAGAAGGGATACACCTCATGATGATGACAACCACAACAACAACAATTTTAGGGGCAACAACAATCAAAGGAATGGTAGATTCAACGACCGAGGAAAAAGGAATGCTCCCACTCCTCATCAAGGAAATGGTCTCCCTCCCAAGAGATCAAGAAACACCAGGTATGATGGATCTAATGTTGTTGATAACAAGCAGAAAGAATTTCATCTTATATCTTCCCTCTCCACTACATCTCCTCCGGAGACTTTGGGAAGTTGGTTGATTAATAGTGGTGCCTCAAGGCACTTCACTAGGTATATGGAAGCTCTTTCAAATCTGATTGAAAAGGATACAAATTTGGAAATTATCCTTGGAGACAATGCCACCTATCCTGTGAAGGGAGTTGGGAATGTTACTCTTCAATTAAATCAAGGTAACACCATTCATCTACAAGAAGTACTATATGTACCCGATCTAAAGAAGAACCTGGTATCTATCTCGACAATGGAGGATAAAGGATTCAAGGTGGCATTCATCGATGGAAAGGTACATGTGTGGAATAAAATTTTCAAAGATGCATTTACACTTGGCTTCAGGGTTGATAGGCTATATCAAGTTGGAGGAAGCCCATTGGGACCTATGTCTTGCGACATCTAACTTCAATCCGAATTATGGTACCAAAGGTTTGCTCACATTATAAGGCTCTACCCGATGTGAGGAAGATGGTGAAATGTATGCCTGAATTTAAAGTATAACATGAAGGTGTTTGTCAGGGGTGTGCTAAAGGAAAGCATATAAGGGGACCATTCCCCTCAAGTGATAGAAAGACTACTGACATATTGCAATTGATTCATTTTGATCTATCTGGTGCGATGCCCGTGAACTCATTAGGAGGATATTTATATTATGCTATCTTTATGGATGATTTCTCTCACAAGACTTGGATATATTTCTTGAAGAAGAAAGACAAAGTATTCTCATGGTTCCATTATTTCAAAGCTTTGGTTGAAAATCAAACTGGGAAGAAGATCAAAATATTGAGGACCAATAATGGAACCGAATATGAATAAAATGAGTTCAAAAATTATTGTAGAGAAGTTGGCATTAAGAGGGAGGCTACTACCACATATATTCCTGAGAAAAATGGTGTTGTTGAAAGGAAGAATTGTTCTATCGTAGAAGCCACTCGTGCCATGCTTCATGATCAAAGCCTTCTGAAGTTCTTATGGGCCGAAGCTACAAACACCGCCGTGTATGTTCAAAATAGATGCCCTCATCAAGCATTGGACTCCAAAACTCTCGAAGAAGTTTTCACCGGTAAGAAACTTGATGTTTGTCACTTTAGAATTTTTGTTAGTCCCATATATTTTCATGTGCTAAAAGAAAAGAGAAGCAAATTGGATGCTTCTGGGAAGAAAGGAACATTTGTGGGCTATAGTGAAACTTCTAAGGCATATAGAATCTATGTGCCTAGCCAAAGAAAAGTGGAGATAAGTCATGATGTCACCTTCGATGAGGATGCTACCCTGGGGAAGATTAGTAACCTTATTCTTCAAAGGAAGGACAAAGAAGCTGATTCAGGAAAGACGAAGAACCGCAGGATGAGCTGATGCCCGATGTTGAAGGGCTAATGGATCCCGTTGATCCACCCCCTCACAAAACCTCCTCCTAAAAAAGGATACCCTCATCATGGCTTAGGGAGACTCTCAAATATGTTGAGAGACATGTTGCACCTAGGGGGACATTTTGTGAAAGCAAGAAGCCGAATAGGTACCAAGGGTACTTAACTGCAATGAGCACCATTGTTCAATCTAAGCCTTAAACATTCGAAGAAGCTGCTAAGAACCAAGTTTGGAAGGACGCAATGAACGAAGAGTATGAGTCAACTATGAAGAATGATGTCTAGGATGTGGTCCCTAGACCCAAGGAAAAATCCATTATCACCTCGAAATGGCTCCACGAGATCAAGCATGGAGCTGATGGAAGTGCTAAGAAGTTTAAGGCTAGATTTGTTGCTCGAGGCTTCTCTCAAAAGGAAGGTGTAGATTATGATGAGATATTTGCACCAGTTGCCCACTACACCACCATCTATTCGATTATAGCTTTTGCTGCCTCGCAAGGATGGAATCTACACCAGATGGATGTCAAGGCTGCCTTCTTGCATGGTTCACCTAAAGGAGGAAATCTATGTAGAACAACCTGAGGGGTTCGAAGTTCAAGATCATCGGAAACATGTATGCAGGTTGAAGAAAGCCCTCTATGGGTTGAAGCAAGCACCCCAAGCTTGGTATGAGAGGATCGATAGCTATCTAATGAAGCTAGGATTTACAAGATTTGAAGTTGATCTGAACCTTTACTTTAAGGTTGAGAATGATAGACCTCTCATCTTGGTACTCTATGTAGATGATCTCTTTCTAACATGCAAACCCTCTTATTCATCAATGTAAGAGGGAGTTGGCTTTCGAATTCGAGATGAAGGACCTAGGATTGATGCGTTACTTCCTAGGGTTGGAGGTCTTGTAAAAGCCAAGTGAGATTTTCTTTCTCAAGGAAAATATATTGTGAAGATACTTGAAAGATTTGGGATGGTGGACTACAAGTCGATGACTACTACGATGGAACTTAACTTCAAGAAGTTATGCGGAAGTGTTGTTGGGCCCGGTTTGGGAAATCCTTTTGAGTACTGTCAAATCGTGGAGGCCCTGATGTTCTTAGTGAACTCCTGTCTGGACATATGTTTTCCAGTGAATACATTGAGTCAGTTTATGGTCGAGCTTCATCACATACATTGGATTGTTGCCAAGAATCTCTTGAGATATCTTCGGGGCACAATCACTTATGGACTGAGATACACTGTCGGGAATGTGCGGCTCCATGGTTATTCTTATTCATACTGGGTTTCCATTGTGGTGGATCATAAAATCATATCTGGATGTTGCTTCTCTCTAGGTTCTGCTTCAATATCATGGATGAGCAGGAAGCAAAAGTTAGTTGCCTTAAGCACAGCTGAGGCTAAATACATTACTGCTAGTATGGCCTCCTATGAAGTTGTTTGGTTGAAGAAGCTCTTTAGTGAGTTGTTTGGACATGTGTTAGATACCTCTATGATTTTCTACGACACTGAGAGTGGGATTCATCTTTCTAATAATCTCGTGTGTCATGAGCGCTCCAAACATATTGATATCAAGTACCACTTTATTTGGAATATGGTACAACAGGGATCAATAAGGATCCAACACATTGGGACTGATGATCAGGTCGTCGATATTCTCACAAAGCCCCTAGGGAAGTTTAAATTCTTAAGCTTCTGTGAAGGACTTGGAGTCGTGGAGAGACCCTCTTATGAGGGTCTCGTATGAGATGGATGTTGAACTCTCAGAGCTCCGGGGACCTTGGGGTACTTCTTGGAGCGATGAGCGACCATAGGGTGAGTGGTTCACCTTCCCCTAATGGTGTACGATGTACAGGGTGAGTGGTTCACCTTCCCTTGTGATACCCCATGGTGACATACGCATAGGTTCAGTGGTTCACCTTCTCCTATGGCATATGAGTAGGATGAGTGGTTCACCTTCTCCTGTCGTCACATCCTACCCATGCAATCCGGGACTCATGGGAAGTACATCTCATCTAGCCAATGAGTAGGGAAATGAGGATAGGGACCATAGTACTACCGATGGACACATCATGTACTACTGTACTCCCTATGCTAGGATGTTGATATTGATTTGGGATCAATGGAAACTGACTTCGGGTTGGTTAAGAGTGATATGACACACTCTCTATTATTGGAGATTGACTTTGGGTCAGTGGAGAATGGTATGATACATTCTCAATCGTTTCTTCTTTCTTCATGGTTCAACGGAGTAGAGTAGAGACAAGGATGGTACAAATTGTGAAACAATCTGGCAGGTGAAGTTCTCCCTAGTTGAGAGGGAGTGTTAAATTTGGCAACGAGGGCCAAACTTCACCTTGGACAACTCATATAAGGCAGATGTTATTTTTATTGGATTCCTCTCTCTGAGAGGTGCAGGATTGATCTAAATATCATATCATTATGACATGTACAAATGGAATTATGAATTTATTTTGATTATGGACAAATTGTCAAGGTCAACTAACAAACTAATGTAGGCTCAGAAGCCCAACAGTCACGTCTATTCATCCTCAACGTTTGCATATAAATACAAGGTGCCTCCTCCTCATTTGGACACTTCACTCACTCACACATCTCTCTCTTCTTGATTGGGTACGGATTTTTGGGGCTTCTCTCTCCCACACATGCGAAGAAAGGATTGTACTTTTTATGTCGTTGCATTGACCAGAGTTGACCTAAAATTGCATAAAGTTGTTTTGACCATCTTTAACTGAGGTTTTGTGTGGGGTATTTATGTTTGGGTAGGCCGCAGTTTTGGGCACGATATCCGAGGTTGTTTGACCTCTATTTGACCACCATTGACTATGCTAGGGCTTGTTGTTGTGTTGACTTTTGTTGACCAAATTTGACTGGACTTTTTTGGACTGTTTTTGGGTTGATTTGACTAGCTGTTGGAGGCTGAGTTGACCGAGTTTGACTGAGCTGTTTTGGAGGTCAAAATCTGCCAGCATTGACTTTTTGGTTAGGGATTTATGTTACTGTTGTTTGACTGGTCAAATTTCACTTTGATTGGGCAAGTGAAAATTGTATATTGTACTCTCTCTCTCTGCTAAACTTTTGAAGAATTATAAGAAGAATTGATCAAGGGTTTCCCCACATTGGGGTTTGTCCCTGGTTGGTGCCATATCTTGTGTCCTCTTGTCTTGGCTTGTCTTCTACTATTATTGTTTATGTTTTATCTGTATTTTACTATCATGATGATGTGATTGGAAAACTGGATATTGAGATTGGGCTAATAAAGAAATTCAAGTAAAATTTCTCTAAGCATTGAACATACAATTGTTATCCTAAAATTAACACCAACTCATCAACTAGAATGTCAAGCTTCAAGCGCAGGTGTCTGAGTTGCAGAACCAACTCGTAGTGGTTACAAATCCTAGCTTCACGTAAGTTCTGCAAAAAACTCATGATGAATTTCTAGTAGCAAAACAAACTCTGGAAGCTATGCTAGAGGATCTGCCATTATTACGACGCTAAACAATTGACCCACCTATCTAGCCTCTATTTATTCAAAGATAAGGGCCTAGGAGATGCTCATTAGAGATTTATCAGCTAGGAAATTGTTAGATCTTAGAGCCCAACAGACCATTCATACTCAACTAGAACAAGAAAGGGAAACCCACTCACAACTCCTACAACAATATCGACAATGGTTGCGGGAAGGAAATAAGTCTCAACAAGAAGCATCAAACGCGTCTGAATTCCTGCAACAGATCCTTCAATAAGTTGTGAGCATTGAAGGAACCAAACCTTTCAGCTAGAGTATAGAAGATGACTCATCAGCAGAAGAAAATAATAATAATAATAAAATAATAAAATAACAATAATAATAATAATAAATGATAAATAAATAATAAATAATAATAATAAATAAATAGGCAAATCAACAGGGTTGTGGTGTGGGTTTCATTCTTTACATCAATGAACACCATTTCTTCAAAGTAAAGATGGGGTTAGGAGTGGGCACCAACAATTTTGCTGAACTCATATCCCTCCGACACCTATTGTATTTCTCATTGAGACAACAGTGCTACAACTTGAACATTTTTGGGGACTCAAAGATTATCATTAATTGGTTCAATAGCATATCAGTTTGCCACATTCACACACTCAACATACTTTTAAATGAGGTGAATACATTCAAGGAGGAATTTAACAATATCTCTTGTAATCACATTTACAGGGAACATAACAGCAGTGCTGACCAACTATCCAAGGAGGCCGCGTCACTACCCAGAGGTGAATGGATAGTACAAGAACAGAGGGGGGCTGATGAATATCGATACTACCATCGGCCGTATATGGATCAGCAGCAACAGGGGGCTCCCAGCCCTTGACTTTCAAATACAAGTGAAAAGAACATTCAAATGTTATTTTTTGAACTTTTTGATAGTATATATATATGATATCAACTGAAAGGGGTCCTGCGTGGCCTATGTACAGGCGAAAACTGATATATAACAGTGCACAAACAACAAATTTTTGTTTTATAAAGCAGAACACCCTGCGTGGTGTATCTTAACAGCACAGAGTCTCCTACAGACTCAGAATACAGCATATGCAAACGCATCTACAATATGTAATTTTCTCTATCTAATGAAAATTACGGATTTTTCCAGTGGAAAAAAAAAAAAAATAAATAAATAAAATAAAAATAAAATAAAAATAAATAAGAAAATAAAAATAAATAAAAATAAATAAATAAATAATAATAATAAATAAATAAATAAATTGTACAGTATCTAACTGATCTTCTAGATTCTCATCAATCTTTGATGAGAACTTGCAGATGCTTGCTCCAGTTATTTATCATACTGCTTTCCTAGGTTCAATTCCACCGCCACGAGCTTGTTTCGCTTCACCACATCCCCAACGGCCTACCCATCAATTTTATGCACCTAGTGTTTCAACAGTTGTTTGCTACTTCAGAACATCATTCCCGTGAAGAGGAAGTCGACCAACCAGTCGACGCAACCAACTTCAGAGAACACAACCGCAACAACAGAGGCATAGGGCGCAGATCCAACAATTGTCTTACCTTGAGTTTCTTTATTGTATTGTTTCTTTTAAAATTATCTACTCAATATGCAAAAAATCATTGTCTTTTGTAATTTTGTTCACCCCAACTCTCCCCTTCTTCAGGACAAAGAAGGCTTTGAGGGTGGGGGAGATGCTGGAGGAGCCATTCGACTTGATTGACTAGTCGAATAGAAAAAGGGCTAGTCAGCCCTGCCGACTAGCCACAGTCAAGTCAACAGTCTGCATTGTAATGTAAGATTAACTAATGGAAGTTATCTTGCTAACCAAGATTACCTCTCCTCCTACACATACTATGATCAATGAAAATGAGTGACCACTTAAGCGTATATAATATGACAGACCCATTAACAACTAGCAAAAAAGCTCTCTCTCTTAGGATCAATTACTGCTACTAGAAGGTTGGCTAAAGGGTAACTCAGCCTATTTCTAGGTTAAAAATATTCATGGTAAAGTGGAAAGAGTCTCCATGGTTAAGGATCTTTTTACATATTATATATATATATATATAGATTTTTCCCCTGGGAAAAAGTCGTAATTTCTATTATGAGTTAAGAAATTACTTTTTGCAGATGCCGTAGCATATTCATATGTAGGCAGCATTGCCTATCAGAGTTTCAAGAAATAACTGTAGAGCAGTCCATGATGTCTCCACGCAGGGAGCATTTCCAAAATAATAAAACTGTTAAGTTTATCAGAGATCAAAATTTGACTGTGCTCTTCGCAGAGAGCAATATATATACTGTGTATAAACAAAATAAAGTGTGCTGTAGACATATCTAGACAGTATCTATGTACATATTATAAACAAAAACTGTGCTGATATAATGTGGGCTTCACAGCCCCGCGTCCAAGAGGTCGTCAAAAGGTCTGTGGTAATGCTGGTAGTATGTGCCATCGATCTCCTCCTGTATCAACCAGTCTTCTCCATCTCTATGCGCGGCCTCTTTGGAGAGCTGGTCGGCGACGGTGTTATGCTCCCTGTAAACATGTTGGCAGACAAAGGATTCAAAAGCAGCAGTTAATCTCTTTGCTTCATCAAGTATATGCCTCAAAGTAAATGCATAACAATGGGATGCATCATTCAGCCAATTACAAACAATTTTAGAGTCTCCAAAAAGCTGTAGGTGTCTGCATTGCTTATGAAGAGCAAAATGAATGATGTGTTTGGCGGTGCATAGCTCAGCAAAATTATTAGTGCCTCTTCCAAGGTTGATTTGTAGCTTATAACAATGCCTTTCATTTAGGTGGAGGATAGCTCCTCCCCCACAGCCCGCTTCTTGAGCCGAGCCATCAAAGAACGCCCATGGTTTGGATGTATCAATGGGTACAGGTCTGAGAATGCGGGGCGGGGTTGGGGGATCCTCATCAGGTAGCATATTGTAGTCTGCAACCGTGTGGAGAATGATAGAAGGCCAATGAGGGGCTTTAAGCTTGAAAATAGACTGATTCCGAGCGATCCAAATGGCCCAACATGCCAGCAGTGGCATGTTAATAGCTTTCCCAGAGTGATTTTGACACCAGGCATTCCAGGCTTCCATGAGGTTGTTGCCTTGCCAGTCTTTTAATAGCGGGATCTGCGATGTAAGAGATTGCCAGAATTGCTGTGAAGATCTGCAAGAGAGGAATAAGTGCTCGGTGCTTTCCTCTGCGTTATGACAGAGGTGACATCGGAAGGGTCCATAAAAGGACCGCTTCATGAGATTGGTGCCAGTGGGAATTTTATCGTTTAGGATGTTCCACATCAGCAGTCTCGTCCGGGGGGCTGACTTAAGTTTCCAGAGAGCCTTCCAGGTGGGTTGAATTTCCGGGGGCTTATAAGGTTCCATGAGTTTTAGATATCCAAGCTTCGGTGTATAGACACCATGCTTGGCAAAAGCCCATATGATTTCATCCGGACCATCAGTGAGCCTGATATGTGCTTGAGATAGTGCGCATGTATACTCTGTCCATTCGTTTGTCCATTGAGCAGGTACTTCCAGAGCTTGAGCGGTCAACCAAGCTTGATGTAGGAACGTTGAGTTTGCATTGTCTCCAATATGCTTGATGTGTGTAATACCTCTGCCCTGAAGGTGTCGAATTAATTCAGCAGGTAATCTGTGGGCATTTCCACATCCCACCCATGGGTCCAGCCCGATGCGTACCGCGTTGCCTTCCTTTATGCGCCAGGTGATGCCTTCACGCAGAAGAGGTAAGGTACCCATGACAGCTTTCCAGATATTTGAGATTTGATGATTGGTGCCATGATGGGTACAAATCCAATCCAATACGGACTGGGGCTTGATGTATTTAGCGTAAGCCACCTGTGACCAGAGGCCATCTGAGGTGAGTAGCCTCCAGCCAAGCTTAGCAGCCAGAGCTTTGGAGAAGGAATCCAATCTCTTGATGCCCCATCCGCCCCAACGCTTTGGCTTGGCAATGGTGTCCCATTTGACCCAAGCAAATAGTCTCCCCTGTTGATTTCCTTTCCAAAGGAATCTGCAGCAAATACTTTGAAGCCTATTCAGAATGCCTTTTGGAATCCAGGCTAGGGCCATCCAATAGACTGGCGTGGCTTCAATAACAGCTTTGATGAGTACTAATCTGCCTGCGCGTGAGAGGTATCGGTGGTACCATACCTGGAGCCTCTTTTCCACTTTTGCAATTAGCCATAACCAATCTGCAATCTTATATCCGGATGGTTTTAGTCTGAAACCAAGATACTTTATCCCATCCTTCAGATTCATAAGAACAAAGGGAAATCGCTGAGAGATATAGGCAGATTCCTGTATGGAGCAGCCCACCATGGTGATCGTGGATTTGTTTTCATTAATCTTCATTCCCGTGGCTTGCTGAAATAGAAGGAAAGAGTTGTGAAGCGTTGTGGAGTCGCCAATGCTGCCGTTTAGGAAAATCAAGATGTCATCAACGAATAACAGGTGCGTGAGGAAGAAGTTGTCCACCATTTTGATGCCTGTTAATTGATGTCTATCCCTGGCTGAAGTGATAATTCTGCTTAATCCTTCCATGATTAGCAGGAACAACAAAGGCGAGAGGGGACATCCTTGTCTAAGCCCTCTCTCAGAAGTGAAGAAAGGGGTGGCTTCCCCGTTGAGTAAAACACTGTAAGATACATCAGTGATGCAGCTCATTGTCCATTTGATGAAGTCATAGGGGAAGCCAAGATGAGTTAGCAACAGCCTCAAATACAGCCAGTTTACTCTGTCAAATGCCTTCGAGAGATCCACTTTAAGGATCATTCCTTTTTGTTTTTTGATCTGCAGGGTATGCATGAGCTCTTGAGCAGTGGCGATGGCTTCATGAATTTGTCTGTGGTGTAAGAAAGCGAATTGTTCAGGGGAAATGTGTTGCGAGAGGATGGGCTTGAGGCGGTTAGCGATAATCTTGGCAATGATTTTATAGAGGCAGTTACAGAGTGAGATGGGCCGGAAATCATCGAAGGAAGACGGATCATCGGATTTAGGGATAAGGGCGATGAATGTGGTCTTGATGGCTGCGGATATCCTGCCTCGTCGCCTACTATCCTCCACAATCTTCAGAAGGTCATTCCCCAAGATGTCGAGAAAAGCAATGTAGAATTCAATGGTCCAGCCATCTGGGCCCGGGCTCTTATCTTTCTTAAACCATTTGAGAGTGGCTTCCAATTCCTCCATGGTTACTTCCTTCTGCAGCTCATCCAATTCATCTTGTTCAACATATCTGGGAAAGAGTTCCGCAACTCTCATGATTTCCAAGATATTTATATCCCCAGGAGCAGAGTATATACCTCGAAAGTGATCAGTGGCCAATCTTGCCAGGTTCGGTTGTGATGAAACAGTATGGCCTTGGTTATCCTTAAGCTCCCAAATCGTATTGATGGCTTTGCGTCCATTGGCGAATTTGTGATAGAATTTAGAGTTATTGTCTCCCTCAGTGAGCCAGATAGCCCTGCTCCTCAGCCTCCAGCTTTCTTCCCTTTCTTTCAGAATTTGAGTGCGCTTAGCAATAAGTGAAGCGTACTGTTCTTTCCTCTCCTGTGAGGGGAAAGTCCCAGAGGATGCATTTTCAAACTCCTCAATAACCTGTTCTGCCTCTTTCAGAATGAGGTTATCTTGGATTCGCTTCTGGTGGGCCCAGGTTTTGGTGATATGTTTTAGTTCCCTGAGCTTTCTGACAAAACCTGCTGCTAGTTCCTCCTCTTCCCTGATGGGATTGTTCTGCCAGAAATTTTGGACCAGCTGAAGATACGAAGGGTCCTGGAGCCAAGAGGCGTTAAATTTAAAGGGGCTCTTGATTTTGTGATTAAGGTCCTCAGCCTCCAGGAAGATAGGTCTGTGATCGGATATGCCACCTGATCCGACCCATTGTCGTATTCTGGGGAGGCTGTTGTACAGGGTTTCCTTGATAAGAAAACGATCGAGTCTCCTGGCTAAACTCTGCTCCCCACTCCTATTATTTGACCAGGTGTATTGTAAACGAGCAGAAGGGATGTCCACCCATTTATGATCCTCTAATAAGGAGGAGAGGGTTTCAGAGAGGGAGTCGACCTGAGCCATATGCCCCCATGATTCACAGTAACCCAAGGAAAAATTCAAATCCCCTCCCAATATGATGTTATCAGCTTGTAGAAGTTCAGATGCCATTAATGATCTCCAATAGTTGACACGATCAGTGCAAGGGCCATAGATGTTGATAATGCGAAAGTCTCGTTCGATAGAGTGGACAAAAATGTCAAGACCTATGAATCCCCTCCCACCCCAGAGGTTCCGAATATCCACAGCCCTGTTTGAGACCCCAATAGCCAATCCTCCAGATCGCCCAGCTGCATCCAGTGCGTGGAAGGTCCAGTTAGGGAGCCAAGAGGAGAGGGTGAGAGTGAGGGGTTCAGCCAAGCATAGGGTCTCTTGCAGGAAAATAATGTCAAGTTGAGTCGAAGTAAGCAGCCTCCTGAGCGCTAGTTTTTTTGGTGAACTAGCAAAACCTCGGCAATTAAAGGATAATACTTTCATGGGGGAAGGGGAAGAGGGCCATCCTTTGCTCTAAGCGCCCCAAAAATAGTCTGTTGTCGCCCAAGGGCAACCTCTTCGTCGGCAGTATGCCTAGCTTTTGTGATACGGGAGGGTCGACCTCGGGAGGTCTTTAGTGAGGAGGGGATGCTCATAGAGTCAAGACCAACCGCATCAGGACCCTTGTCCCTCATCCGAGATCGCAGAGCGTACCGAGGAGATGACTGAGTCGATCGGATAGAGAGGGAAGCCAGCGTCGATGTGATCAATAGAGGGGGGGCCAATGGCGGAGGGAGCGGGAGGGAGCAAGTAAGGGGAGAGTGAGAGGAAGAGTGTCGCGGATCGGGATGAGATAATGAGGGAAGGGGAACGGAGCATGAAGGGAGAGTAGATATGCCCAATGCAGTGCAGGATGCATGAGATATCAAAGAAGGGGGAGATGAAGACATACCCGAGTTCGCAGCGTCCTCCGGCTGTGCTGTATGAACAGGTGTTGTTGAAGTAGGAGGTGCCTCAGGGGCAGAGACAGTATCAGCGGCCGCAGGAGAGTTCTGTGGGACAGCTCCTTCTTGTGCTTGCATCTGAGGCCCCGAATGCTGTAAGGGTTGCTGATTTGGGGAGGTGTCCAGGGGAGGGTCGTCTCCAGCTTCATTGCCTTTCCCAGCCCCTTTCCGGAGGAGAGGGCAATCCTTATAGAGATGCCCTACTTTGTGGCACCTGCGGCATCGGTAGGGAATGCCCTCATAATCGATGATCTGTCTGCGAGCAGAGTCTCTCCACTGAATTGTAATGTGCTCATATAGCCCGCCTCTGGTATCCATGTTGACTAAGATTCTAGCATAAGCCATCATGCCAGTCTGATGATAAGATTTATCATAGCCCATGAAAGTGCCAAGTGCATTTCCAATGCGCTTGAATATATCCTCGGACCAGTATTGAAGAGGTAACCCTGGAAGCCGAATCCAAACTGGTCCAATGCCTATCTGCTCCGTCTCAGGGTCGAATAAGGGTGTCCATCTCTTGAGGAGCACAGGGGCGTGCTCAAAATGCCAGTAGGAGGACAAGACCCAGTTTGTGTGGTCGGCACGCGCGAACCTCAGTGCGAACCATCCCCTCACGAAAGTCTGCACATGAGGGATGTTCACCAAATGATGCCCCCATACTTCAGTTGCCCAGGTTTTCAATTGTGCCGCCGAGTAGCTGCGTCCCCTGATGCGGCCGACCAAGACCCGATCTGCAAAGTCCATCGATTCTCCCCACCGAATGTCCTCTTCGAGTCTGAGAAAAATATCGTCCTCCTTGGATTTGAAACACTTATACTTCCGCTTAGAGCCGCGAGCAGGTGGAGGGTTCAGTGGCTGTCCCGGAGGCGGGGCAGTAACATTCAAAGGGGCCGCGAACTGGTGAGTGATAGGAATGCCAAAACCGGATGCAAAAGGGGGGCCCGAAAGCGGGGGTACGGCATTGAAACTGCCAGAGTGGTGACCAAAGGAAGCTGCGAGACCGGCGGAGGATGAGGGCAGGGGAGGGTTAAACGGCGGATGAGAAAAGGAGCTAGATTCCGGGGGAACCGACCCAGGGTTAGGGTTTAAGCATCCGGAGACAAAACCGAGGGTTGCCGGAGAGTGAGGCGGCGTGGAGAGGGCAGGCCATGTAGGGGGCTCATCCGGGAGGACCACAGGCTGAGCCCTAGACGATTCACCGAGGGAAAACTGTGAGAAATTTCCGGGAAAATCAGGATTAAACATACCTTCTGATGTGGCATATGGAGTGCGCCAGATGGAGACCCCTTCCAATGGGTCAGCGGAATAATCTACGGCCTCCAAGTCCTCCATGGCCAGCTGCACCTCGGGACGGCGGACACCTTATGGAGTAGAGAATCCCGGGGAAAAAGACAGGTTGCAGTTACAGCTAACGGACCGTGCCAGGTTAAAAATGTAAACCGTCACAGATAAGTAAAACGGAAGTCACGGAGGTCACGGCGAAGGAGTCCCTCAGCGCGGTGCTTTGAAGTCTACAGCGGCATTGTAACGGAGAAGGGAGCGCGGAGTCTGCAGTAGCGGCGAGAGCGAAACGGAGACCCAAGCGCGGTTACTGCAGCTTCAAAGCTCAAATCGAAACCCTAACCAAACCCTTCGCGTGCGCTAACCTGACCCGGCGACTTCAGAGCCATTTTCATTGTTCGACTCACCATTCCCTCATACTATATTAATGTGCTAATAATTTTTTTAATAGCCTATATATATAGATATAAAGATTTTAAGTTTTATTTTTTCAGATATGAAGTAAATATTAATCATAAAACTTTGAATACCTTGAGAAATATGACAACTCTCATAGTGAACAAAGCATAATTCCAACTAAATGCGAGTGCTTGTGGCATTAAGGCAATGTTGATAAACCAGTGATTTTGGTGAAAGACAGCTCTTAAGAATTCTCTAGATAGTATTGAATCTGACAATGGTAAACGCAATATCAGATGTGATGGTACATTAACTGGGTGGAGAGAATAATTCAAAGTAATGATAATAGAAGAATTAGGGTTTTAGTTTTGGTTTATTGTTGAGGAAAATTGGGACGAAAGAATGATGGGGAGTAATGATAGTGATGGAAGTTGCACAAACATGGGGTGTGGCATAGAATTATGCTGAAACAACTATTCTTTCATCATGGTCCATTGCACTTGTCATGAAGGTGGAAATTATACGTTTAAAATATTAACCAATATAATGATGACAAATTGGTTTTTTTAATAATGTTAATATATATATATATAAACATTAGAAAATATATTGGTCAAATCTCAATTAATGGGTAGTTAAAAGCAAATCAATTGCTATAAGAGGTTAAAAGTAATATAGAGCTCATTATGGTGGAGATGTTGTAGTATAAGCATTTAAATCTTGACTCAATTAATAATAAAAAAGTAACAAAATAATAAAATTCAATTTGTTATATTGTAATTTTGTTTGTAGGGCTATTTAGCCCCTCCAATTCAAGTTAGAAATTATGCGCATAAATAATTATAAGTTATATTGGTCAATGTTGAATTAATAAAGGTTGATAAACAAATCATTCTATAGTCTTGCTTTGGAAGTAACTAATAAATTGGGATGTGAAGTGGAATTGTTTGCTCGAGCAAAAGAACCTGCATAATTTTTGGTGAGTAGTAACCACTAGTAAGTCTACACATTTACAATTTTACTCCTACATAAGTGTTGAAGAAAACATAAATAATGGTGGAAACTAATTCATGTAAGTATATTTTTTACATCTTATCCCTATCCATTTTTTATGCAAAGACTTGCTTAATGCTGGAAACTAATTGATGGTAGATATGTTATTTACTTAAGCATAAGTTATTTTCAGGTATTTTATTTTTGGATGGTTTTCTGCAAAGCTTAAGAAAAAAATCACTACACAAATATCTAAAAATCATGCACGAATATTGCAACTATATCCATAAATTATGGCATAAAATATGTAAGGTAGTTATCCGCCAAATCTCATTATATTGTGCAAAAGTTGCAATAAGACCTTCCACTTTTGGTCCAATCAAATGTTTGAAAAATATTTTTAGAGTCTAAACTAACAAAAAATTTGATTGTTAGAGCCTTGCCTTGGCATAGACTAATAATGATTCTATAGCCATATTTAAATTTAATTAATAAGGACATAAAAACTTAATACTTACAATAAAATTACACTATAACAATATGGATGTTATTAACTTGTAAATAGGTTTTGTTACAATACCATGGGTCAATACCATGGCTTATCAATACCACATGTCGAAAAATCATAACTCATTTCACAATAAAAAAATTAAAATGTAAAATATTTTAGACATTACATATAGAATTAATTACACATAGTGAAAATTTTCCATGGTATGGATGGAGAGAAAGAGACAAAGAGAAATGAGGGGTGATAGAGTCGGAGGGTAGAGAGAGAGTGATGGGAGGAGAGAGAGAGAGAGAGGAGGAGGAGAGAGGAGAGAGAGATGGAGTTGGAGGGGGAGAGAGGGGGAGGGACATACAAAGATAGAGGTAGAGAGAGAGGGAGTGAGAAGGAAGAGACAGAGAGAGAGGGAGAGAGGAGAGGAGGGAAGACATAGAAAAGGAGAGGAGAGAGAGAGGGAGTGAGAAGGGAGAGATGGAAAGAGGAGAGGAAGGAAGACATAGAAAAGGAGAGGAGAGAGAGAGGGAGACATAGAGATGGAGGGGGAGAGAGAGAAGGAGAGAGGGAGGGAGATAGTGACAGAGTTGGAGGGTAGAGGGTAGAGAGAGAGAGAGGTGAGGGGGAAGAGAGAAAGGGAGGTAGGAGAGAAAGGGAGAGAGGGGAAGGAAGAGAGAGAGGACTCGAGATAGAGGACAAAGGGAGGGAAAGAGTAGAGGAGGAAATAGAGATATGGAGAGGAGATAGAGAGGGAGAGATGGATCTAGCCTAGATATGGTATGTGTGTATATAAAAACTAACCTAGATCCATATTAACCTTGGATCTATCAAGCACCGAGAGGGATTGAATCTTGTTTCACTTTAAACGAGGCTTATATCTTAAGGGATTTGATCCCTCTATAGGCTTGATAGATTAGGGTTTAAGATGGATCTAGTATGGTTTATAAATTTATTATAATGTTGAAGCAATGAGATTGAGTATAATATTATAACATTAAATATATTGTATGATTTTATATATTAGTTTCTCATATTTTTTAAATGTTTAAGATTATTAGTGCATTTTTGTTTTACCAATATTTATATATAGTGATACTTACTTTTAATTAATGTAGATACTTAATTTTAATTAAATGTGTAGAAAATATACACACCAAGCATAAGAATTTGCATCTCCATTTACTTTTTTTTATCCTTCTTGATGCTTACTAGATTGAGAATTTATATTAGATCTACTAAGCATCTACTGAGATTAATAATAATAATAATTGAGATACATATATCTTAATTTCTTTTTTATATCTATCAATGGTTAATAAATAAAAAATATTGAGGTACTTTTCATATTCCACCTTTTGTTTGCTAATGTAACTCAATAGAGTAGCAATACTTCATATGTAGTTAGTAATATAGGACATGATTGTGTAGGTCAATTGGTTCACTTGCCTCTTGGGTGACAATCCATAGAACTTGGTGCCCTAGGTGGTACCAAGATCCAAATCACTTGAGTGTCCTAAAGAGCTCTCTTTGTGGGGCTTGATGTTAAACTTGTAGTATGACCCTTGTGTGAAGATGTGATATTGTTGTTTCCAACCATACTAGAGGAAACTACTCCCATCCCTTTTGGGCATGGGGATACTCATGTATCAATGGAAAATGTAGGTAGTAATATATTTGCCATTCTTTCCACGGTGTGCATTTTTTAGCATTGATTATTTTCAATTCTTATACTCTATTGATGGTTTTGACAAATTTTAATTGTATATGTATTTTCATATTCATTGATTGCATTATTGTGCATACCAGTATTCCATTACATAATGATTAAACGGAAAAAATAATAATAATAATAAAAATAAAAATAAATACATAAATATATATATATATATATAATAGTGAGTATCATTTATATTAGAATTAGCATAATTGTGAGGTACCCTTCCAACAAAGTAGAAAGGATTTCACTAGGGATCAAGTATAGAGTATCCATTACATAATCATTAATAGGAAAAAAATATTAGTGAGTATCATGTATATTAGAATTAGCATAATTGTGAGGTACGCTTCCAATAAAGTAGAAAGGATTTCATCAGGGATAAGTATAGAGTATCAAATTTGAAGGGTAGAGTCAAACATCAATTTGAAGAATTATGATTTGTTTAATGCCTCTATATTAATATAATAAAATAAATTAAGATTTTCATTTGAAAAAAAAAAATTTACTATAAAATGTTTAGTTAGAAATTGGATAGGCTTTTTTATACATATTACTCTATGCAAATAGAAACAAGCAAGCACTAGATAATTCCTAGTTTATATATATATATATATATATATATATATATATAATCTTTTAAGTTCATTCCAATTACCATAATACCCCTAATTGAAATATATCAAAAGATATTATTAAAAAAAACAAATATTAAAAAAATTGGCAAAGCAAATATTGTCAAAAAAAAAAATGTTCACATGAAATGTATCATATCTCATGGTAGCATATTTTTTTAAAAGATTTGAATTATTAAAAAAAATATAGACTATAACTCATTTTCAAAAATTACACTATTTTTTTTAAATAATTAATATTCATAAAACAAATCAAACAACAATGTAAGTAAATTGGGCCTCGAGTATGCCTAAAACTGCTTTTGCTTAGCTAAGAGCTCGTCTTCCTCAAACCTAAGAAAACAAGTTAACGGTCCAAGACTTAGAGGCATCTGGCAAAGTGAAACCTTGCCCCTTTATGGCCAATATTATTGTTTCCACTATTGATTTTATAGGTAAATTATAATAAAATTTCCCATTACTTACAAAATAAAAATAATTAATTCACAAAAGATTAAATAATAAAATAAGTATTATATTTTATAGAGCTTTTATATACCTACATAGAAGCTCGTCTACAATTTTTTTTGGATAATCATAAACATGTCCAAATCAAATCCAAAAAAAAAGTCAATATTCATCAAAATTTTCCTCATACATATAATTGTCTCCATTACTTTCAATATGAAAATTGACATTAATTGTTATTATAAATAGTGAAAATTGACATTAATTGTTATTATAAATAGTTAACATTAGTATTATCATTTACTCAGTGTTAAATTTAATTTTGAATTTTAAAGATTTTGTTATTTTAAAATTTAAAATATTATTTTTTAAAATTTTAATATGAAACTAAAAAGTGTGTAAACTAAACTAATTTTTCAATAAAAATTTATGCAAAAATTATAAATTTTTAACCATTTTTTTTACCATCTATCCAAGACCCCGTAGACTTTTTAATAAAGAAATTAATCAAAAACTTTTTCTTTCAAAAAAAATTATTTTATATATATATATATATATATATATATATATATATATATATATATAAATCACCAAAACTTCACATTATCGTTACACTTTTTGAGTTTCCCTCCATGATTGCTAATGAACTTTTATTTTAAATTTTATTTTACAGAGATAATTTAATGTTATTTTGTAAGGAGCCCGTAGAACGCTAGAGAAGAATTGAAAGCCTCAAATTTGCTACATGACAAGACTATGCCATCGCTTTGACCTGCTGCTTCAATGTCTTTAACCTAACTATGATAATGCTAATGGACTAGATGACCTTTGGTCAAAAAAATTCTCAGTGATATATTGTGCCAAAGCTATTATTTTTTTATTCTATTTGAAGAAATATGACATAGGAAGATATTAATGGAAATGGGCTTGTGAGTTGTGCCATGCCCATAGATATATTTTGCCATCTCCGCAGTATACACATGCATTTCATTTTCCAAATTGCAAAGGAAAATCCATGGTTAGAATCTGAGTTTTTATAAATATTAATTTCCATATATACAATACTTTATTTTTGCAATAAGCTAAAAACGGGTTGCTACAAAGGAGTTGTTGCAAAGTACAAGGAGTTGTCACCACCATCATAGGGAATTACCACAACGTAGTTTCAACAAAGAACAAATATAACTACATTGTGGCAAATAAAAACTGTAGTTAAACAAAACTTTGTGAAGCTAATTAATTTTGCTTTTGCCCCTTCAAATTTCCAACTTCGTCGTCTAGATAAACTCACCGAAGCCAAGGTTTCTTAGAAATATCCTTGTTCTAACAAGAATCCTCATGATGCCTTGATTTTTACCTAATAACTATAAATTAAATAATTGAAGTACCCACACACCAAACACCAAAAGTACCCAGAGACACAAAACATATGTCAATGAATCCCATGAATAACATGGTTGTCTTTGCAAGTTTAGAGAACTACATTTGTAGCAACACTCGATCCCCGGTCAAATGTGTTCCCCATATCTTGTTTAACTCCTCCCCTTTACAAACTCAACTCCTCTGCAACAAATTCAGTCAATAGGCATGGTTGAAGCTAAGGCCTACAAAGGGGCTAAGAACAACAACAACTAGCACCAACGTTGGAAAAACTACAACACTAGAAATGGCCTCCAAGCCACTGTGAAATTGGTCGTAGAGATCGCAAATGTCTTCTTCAAACCGATATAGAGCATTTATTCGTCGTCCCACTCAAACATAGAATGAAAATCATAGTGGTCGGAGTTGGCAATGTGGGCATGCCAATCACATAAATGATCCTGACACGAGAGTTCACAACAAAGCTCGCCCTGGAGGATGTAGAAATGGCAAGAACTTTGCAACTGCTAATGAATTCGAACTGAAAATAATAGACACAAATTTCTTCTACTCAAGTTGTGAAAGGGAAAACATACAATAGAAACGCGTGAAATAACATGCAACAATTAAAACACAATGAACGCAATGATTTTACTAGGGAACCCAATTGGGAAAAAACCCTCCTCTATTTTGCATTAATTCAAATGAGAATATCGATCAATTACAATGATTGCTTCAGTCATGAAGCACACCCTGCACTGCAATTCTGATCTCCTACTCTCTGACCTGCTCTAACCAATGCTTAGCCAAAATAGGCCTCATCCTTCCTCCTATTTCTTTACGCAATCCTTGAGGAAATTAGCTCCTAAAAGATAGGGAAATTCCCTATTTCCTTGCGCAAATCCTAAAGGAATTGATCACCTGCTCCAATGCAAAACTTGTACACTCAACTAGTATACAACAATAAATAAAATTATGCATTTTCCCTCCACTCAACTAGGCAATTCGAATTGCATGCATGACTAGGGAAATTTTTAGTAAATTGATTAGTTAACTGAGAGATCAGTGAGTTAACAATTGTTACAACTACTCAACTGAACTCCTATTGACTTTATTCATGACTAAAGCTCAGATAAATGAGTTTAAATAACAATAACTCCACTAACTTGCTAGATTTTAGAATTAAACTCATGCAAAACTCTACTTCTAACCTATAAACTTGAATTTACTGATTTAAGTATGATATAAAGCCATGTCACTCCAACTAACTATCCAAGTCATCATGTTGATGTGGTAATTCAAATTTCTCTGTTTGACTAAGTCACAAGCCTTTTATTGCTACAATTTCAACAACGGACATCAAGTCAACAAGTAACGGAGCAAACCACTCTTGTCATTAGCTGATGAATCGGGTAAACAATGATGAGATTCAAATTTCAAATTTAGATAATTCAACTTTCAACCCCGCAAGTATTTCAAATTTTAAATTCAAATTGGATTCGATGGATCCATGGCATGGTAGAAACATGGATGTGAATGGGTGTCAGAGAACGAACGTTGGAAAACGATGGGAGATGACAACAGAGTCAGGGAGCGGAGGCCGTGATGAAATAGACAAACAATGTCATAGACAAATTCAAGGTTGCCGAAAGATAGTCGCCGACGAGAAGAGGGTGCAAAAAACTAAGGAAAAATTGTCGAATAGTTAAACTACGTCAAACCTCACTATATATAACACCTATCAACATAAATATAAAATAAAAATACATTTATACATATAAATGCAAATCATGTGGACATTTAACCCATAGCAATGTCATCGTCCCGAATATATTTTCAATTAAAAATTGATTTGGATTACGAATATACATGTGCATCCAATATTACTTGGGCGAGACACCATCCGTTAAACCATGTGTGTAATTTTCAATATATTCTTAATGTTTTTTTTTTTTTTTTGTAGAAAGTCGATTGTATATGTGTAATTTTTTCAAAAATTAACGGGCCTCTTGCGATATGATATGAAGTTAACGGGCCTCTGGCCATCTGATATGATGTGACGGCGAAGACGCAACTAGATTGATGGTCTTTACATCTTTTCAGAAATCAATCAACGTTGTAGTTAAGCCAAGAAATTGGTTCAATGCATCCGATGGTTAGAATCATTCCCATCTTATGAATGAAATTTAAATGTAAGTCTTTCACATTAATTTGTCACCTTACCTTTATTAACTAAATTTACGAGTTTAAACCCGTATTTTTACCTTTATAGTTGATTATTGCATTGAAATTATCGCTCTCACCTTGCACAATTTTAGGAAAATGGTAAAGATAAACTAAGTGATGTCTAAAGAAAATGGTAAGTCTACCAAGCTTTATTATTACTCTCGAATGGTAATCTTTAGCAATGTTCCATAGCTTTCACAAGTAGAAATGGTTGTTGAAAATTCAAACTAAGTTTTTGTTAATATACTTGCTCAAATTTAGGATACCCATGTAGAAAATGTTGATATACATACCCTTAGAACTAAGTTAGAACTTGGCATTGAGCATTTTAGCTCACAGACCTACTTGTTTAAAGTTGGATTACTTCGAGTTGTCTTATTAATTGTTCAATTTAACCATGATACAATCTTTTTTTTATGAACACTTTGACCAATCTACCTGAAATGTTATGTGTCATTTAAATGTGCAAGTATTCTTTGAAATATTTGAAGAAGCTATAGTTAAAATGTTGAAATTGCATGTCTCTAGAAAGAATATTACTATTAAGGAATTAAGTGAGGAGTGCATAATGTGGGTTGAAGACGAAAATTTGAATTTTCTGTGAGGCTTATTTGAAAACCCCAATGAGATATCAAAGGTAGAGTTTCTCATGTCAACTAAATTATTTAAACCACTAGTTCGAACTATGATTTCACTTATGGTTGTTATTTTTGGATGTTTTGATGATTCCAAGATGGATGAGGTCATATTTATGTGCTTAAGAGAAATAACGGTAAACCCGGGGAGATTACAATTAATTTCCTAGGTTACTTGGTTCGAAGTATTTACTTAGACCTATGTACAACTCCATCTTCTCATTTCTTTAGACATTGTATATATTTGATACATTTGATGTTGTTCAATTAACCTGAGTACTTAATCAATGAAAGACTATTAGAAGGGTTAAAGGATAAAAATGAGAATAAAAAGGAATATGATAGGTGAACTAAAGCATTATACCAGGGAAAGACGTCAAAGGGTTATGCTACATATATAGATTGTTTTTCATTTTACACCCCAACTCTTTGCCTTATAAGTTCCAAGACAAAGGTTGCATGTAAATTATCTTCATTTTCTCTCAAAACGTATAAACTCACTAATCATAATGCCTTTGGAAATATTATCTTTCATAATTAGACATAAATATACATTGGAGATCAATGAAAAGGACTCAATATAGTATGGATTAGAAAAGTACTCTCCTTAGAAATATCATCCATTACACATAATATCTTATTTAAGGAAACAAGTAGGTTTGTCAAGCTATGTAAATGTGTCAAACCCTTAAATGGGAAAACTAGTCAATATTGACACTTGACTTCAAAGTAATGAAAATACAAGTAATATACAGGTATCCAAGGAAGATATGACCGTGGAAGTACAAATGGAGTAAGCTCAGTTGTAGAGAATCTATCTCATGCAGTTGAAGAAATAGGTCAAGTTATTGGACATATGATAGATATTGTGGGTGGCATCCCTTGGTTGAGTTCATTAAAGAGAAAATCAAGTGACGCAAATGTTGATGAGGAAGATCACATCATGAAAGGAAGAAGTGATGATGATGAAGACACTGCCTTCCAAAGGGCCAATGAAGAGTTATTTGAGCAAGCGCAAAATGTGTTGAACGAAATGCAATGTTAAAAATAGCAACAAGAAATGCTAAAAATAGCATTTCAGAATATTCCAATTTTAATTTGTCCTTGAATTAAAATTCGAATTTAGTCTCACCAATTGTTTGAAAAATAATTAATTAATTCATCTTGAGTTAATTAGTTGGAGAAATTCAAACATGAAGACTTTGTGAAGTCATGCAACAGTTAATAACCCTTTGATTCAGAAAGTTATCCCTTAATTAAGGAGATAAGGATGAGTTGTATTTGAGTTGTAATTGGTTAGCTCAATGAACTGAATTAAGTCCAGTTAAATTAGTTCCAAACAATTTGAGGAACTAATTGTGAATTCAGTTAGTTAATGCATGCATGCATGAAACTAGAGTACTCCATATAACTGAATATTCTCTCATAAATAACTCATGCATGTCAATTCAGACAAAGACCCAGTTGAGATTAAAGGCAGGGACATTGTACTATCAGTTGCAAGAATTTTCCTATAAGAAAATCTCTTGCATGGAGAAGGAATTCATTCCTTAAGGATTGTGCAGTTTTACAGTGTGTAAGAGCAGTGTTCCGCTTGGTTGAAGGTGAATCATCCCAGAGGAACAATGCAAGGAAATAGGAGGCTTGGAGGACACAGGGAAAGGCATATGTGTTGTCTATTCTGTCTATGAGCTGCAGTGAGGGATTGTACTGAGAGTTGGATAGACGTGAGAGCTAAAGCTTTGTGTAATCCTGAGATATTTCCACTTGTATGATAATACAGATAGCGGGGTTTTTAGTTGAGGCTTTCCCCAGAGTATTCTTCGGTGTTTCATGTGTATTGATTCTTCTTCTTTATTATACGTGTTCTGTTTGATCTTGCTCAAATCGATTAAGGTTCCGCAAGTTTGATTGTAGAAGTAGATTAAGTATTTTGCTTTAGTACATTGCATAATCAAATTAATCTACAGTGAGAATTTCTACATGGTATCGGAGCAAAGGTTATCAGAGTTATGAACAGCATACTGAGAAGAGAAAAGATTCGAAGTTTGAAGTTCTTGATTGCAGGTACAAAATCGATTTCTTATCACACCTCAAAGTTCACCAATTGCATTCAATGGCTTGAAACTGAGTATGCATTGGATGGTAGCTCGAATTACATAGCATGGAAGCGGTATTAGAAGACAATGGTTTGAAGGATTTCATTGATCAAGAAATCCCCAAGCCGACAACAGCAAATGCCCAAGAATTGGTTGAATGGAAGAAGTGTGTGGCGAAGGTGAGAAGGATTCTTTTGGAGGGAGTTCGAGACCATATTGTCTCGAGTCTCCGTGGGAAGGAGACTCCATTTTCAATGTGGAAGACACTGAAGGACCTATATCAGAACAATAGCGACCAGAGGAAGCTGGCGCTCAAGGACAAGCTTTGGAAAATCAAGTGTGAAAAAGGCGACATTATTTCTACATATCTGAACAAGCTCACCACCTGCAGAGATGAGCTTGGTAGTGTGGGAATAACGACAGTCGATGATGATATGGTGAGCATTGCTCTCCTCGGTCTTCCAAAGAGCTGGAATAGCTACCAAGACTTAGTGAATGGAAGAGAGAAACTGTCAGATTGGGAATGACTATGGTCAAATCTGATGCAGGAGGAGATCAGGAGGATGGTTCTTCATCTAAGCATGATGATGAAGAAAATCTAGCCTTAGCAAGTAAGGCAAGGAAAGGGAAAGGGAAGGCTTCCCATTCCAAATTGAGTTCTTCCCATGGAGGGAAAAAGATTGACAAATCTAAAGTGAGATGCTTTAATTGTCATGAGGTGGGCCATTATGCAACTAATTGCCCATTGAAGAAATCCAAGAAGGGATCCTCGAAAGGATCAGAAGGTGAGGCACTGGCCTCTCAGTTCGAATTGGACTTTACCCTCATCGCATGCATGGTTTCATCGATGGTGGGTTGTGTTTGGTATCTGGACAGTGGAGCCGCATTCCACATGACCGACGATAAGAGTTTATTCAGTACCTTGGAGGAGAAAGACCTCAAGATGCGCATAGAGAAGGGCGATGATGGAAATTACCATGTTTTAGGTGAAGGTACGTTGTTTTTCAAAGGGATCATGGAGCTCCTCTCACCCTGACTGATGTAAAGTATGTGCCTGGACTCAAGAAGAACTTGGCATCGGTCGCAATGTTGGAAGACAAAGGCTATGATGTAGTCTTCAGTAAAGGAAAGGCGTTCCTGAGACACATAGCCACAGATCAGACCAAGAGGATTGGGATTCGAGTGAAGAATCTCTACAAGTTGGAGGTAGATGATTGTGCTACATTGAATTTGAAAGCAGAATTGGTGCAAAGCCAAGACATTGGCAAGTTATGGCATAGGCGGTTGGGCCACTTGCATCATGGTGCCTTGAAGATAATGCAACAGATTTCTACAGGACTTCCCAAAGGTAAACTTGAGCAAGTAGACACATGCAAAGGTTGTACCTTAGGAAAGTACGCCAAGTATTCCTTTCATGATCGAGACAGTCGAGCTAAAGCAATATTGGAGAGAGTTCATACAGATGTTTGTGGACCATTCTCGACAGCCTCCATCATGAAACAAAGGTATTATGTGAGTTTCATTGATGATTTTTCTCGTAAATGTTGGATCTATTTCATGCAGAAGAAGGATCAAACCTTCTCAAAGTTTTGTGAGTTCAAAGCTTTGGTTGAGAAAGAATCAGGGAAGAAGATCAGGGCCTTGAGAAGTGACAATGGTGGAGAGTATGTCTCTCAAGAGTTTAAGGACTTCTGTGCTGCAGAAGGAATTAAACGGGAGTTGACGGCACCTCATAACCCACAACAGAATGGGGTGGCCGAGAGGAAGAACAGAACAATTGTGGGGGTAGCTCAGGCGTTGTTGCATGACCAAGGCCTACCACTTAATTTGTGGGCTGAGGCATGTAACGCAGTGGTCTATTTATAGAATAGAAGCCCACATCGCATACTTGGGATGAAGACACCAAAGGAAGCTTTCTCCGGGAAGAGACCAGATGTGGGTCACTTCAGGATCTTTGGCTCATTGGTATATTTCCATGTGACCAAGGATGCCCAGAAGAAACTTGAGTCGACAGCAGAGTTGGGGATACTTGTGGGGTACACTGATACACCCCACAACTATCGAGTGTATTTCTCTACCAGTCGGAGGACAGTGGTTCACAAAGATCTTAAGTTTGATGAGCAAAAGGCCATGCGAGTTTCCCTTGAGAGGGAGCTCCAACTACTGGTTTTGGAGGAACTTTTGGTTCCTAAGGAGGAGGAGCCTCAGACTAATACGAAGCAGCCACATGTAGAGGTTCCAGGAGTGGCGACATCCACTCAAGCAGTCTTCCATAGATGGGTGGAAGCGCACGAGAGAAGCTGACAGATTGTTTTCGAATGCGAGAGAGAATGTGGGAGAACCATCTTCTCAGCGTAGACAAAGGAGGTCACCTAATAGGTACACTGGGTACATGGCCATTGTTGGGGAATGTGTTGAGACCGAGCCATCTTCCTTTGAGGAAGCAGTGCAGCAGCCGATTTGGGTTGATGCTATGGTGGAGGAGTATGACTCCATAGTTCAGAACAGTGTTTGGGATGTGGTTCCAAGACCGGAGAACAAGTCAGTTGTGAGTTCCCGTTGGCTTTACAAGGTAAAGCAAGCTGCTGATGGTAGTGTGGAGAAACATAAGGAAAGATTTGTTGCCCGTGGTTTCTCACAGGTCGAGGGGATCAACTATGATGAGACTTTTGCTCCTGTAGCAAGGTACTCATCTATTAGATCGATGTTGGCACTATCAGCACAGATGGGTTGGAAGATCCATTAGATGGATGTGAAGACTGCATTCCTCAATGGAAAGATTGAGGAAGAGGTGTACATAGAGCAGCCGGAAGGTTTTGAGACCTTCGATTGTGAGTCGCATGTGTGCCGCCTCAAGAGAAATTTGTACGGGCTGAAGCAAGCACCTCGTGCTTGGTACACTAGGATTGACAACTACTTCACCGGGTTGGGCTTCACAAAGAGTGAAGCGGATGCGAACTTATACCACATCATCGCGGAAGATAAGCAGTTGATCGTTGTTCTTTATGTTGATGATCTGATATTGACAGGTGATGATCAGTTGATCATGTCTTACAAGGAGGACCTTGCAAGAGAGTTCGAGATGAAAGACGTGGGTCTCATGCACTACTTTCTAGGAATGGAAGTGTAGCAGAAGGATGGGGAAGTGTTTGTGTCTCAAGGAAAGTATGCCAATGAGATACTCAGGAGATTCCACATGGAGAAGTGCAAACCCATGCAGACTCCTCTAGCAGGTAACTGGAGGAAGGAGGATGCTACTTCAGGAGAAGTAATAGAAGCTAATGTGTATCGGCAACTTGTGGGTTCACTGATGTACATAGTGAACACACAACCATATTTGTGCTATGCGGTGAACCAGCTGAGTCAAACTATGGTTCAGCCTACCAAGCTGTTTTGGAAGGTGGCTAAGCATGTTTTGAGATACCTCAAAGGCACATCTCAGTATGGATTATGGTACAAACGGACAGAGGGAGTGAAGCTACAAGGCTTCACAGATGCAGATTGGGCAGGGAGTCCATCAGATCGTAAGAGCACATCAGGGGGAATTTTCAACCTTGGTTCAGCTGCATTTTCTTGGTACAGAAGGAAACAGAGGTCAGTTGCACTCAGCTCAACATAGGCTGAATACATGGCTGCAAGTCCTGCAGCATGTGAAGCCATTTGGATGCGGAAAACTCTAGTTGGTTTATTTGATCAGAGGATGGATCCAACTGTGATCTATTGTGATAATCAGATTTGTATCAAACTCTCTGAGAATCCAGTATTTCATGACAGGTCCAAGCATATCGACATTTGGTTTCATCATCTTAGATACTGTGTGGTGAGGAGGATCATGTTGTTGCAGTATATTTTGACCGAGGAGCAAGATGATGACATTTTTACTAAGGCATTGTCGAAGTGTAAATTCGAGTTCCATAGAGACAGGATCGGGGTGGCAAATAATCCCTTTCTTGTTGAGAGGGAGTGTTGAAAATAGCAATAAGAAATGCTAAAAATAACATTTCAGAATATTCCAATTTTAATTTGTCCTTGAATTAAAATTCGAATTTAGTCTCACCAACTATTTGAAAAATAATTAATTAGTTCATCTTGAGTTAATTAGTTGGAGAAATTAAAACATGAAGTCTTTGTGAAGTCATGCAACAGTTATCCCTTTGATTCAGGAAGTTATCCCTTAATTAAGGAGATAAGGATGAGTTCTATTTGAGTTGTAATTAGCTAGCTCAGTTAACTGAGTTAAGTCTAGTTAAATTAGTTCCAAACAGTTTGAGGAACTAATTGTGAGTTCGGTTAGTTAATGCATGCATGCATGAAACTAGTGTACTCCAAATAACTGAATATTCTCTCATAAATAACTCATGCATGTCAATTCAGACAAAGACCCAGTTGAGATTAAAGGTAGGGACAGTGTACTATCAGTTGCAAGAATTTTCTATAAGAAAATCTCTTGCATGCAGAAGGAATTCATTCCTTGAGGATTGCGCAGTTTTACAGTGTGTAAGAGCAGTGTTCCACTTGGTTGAAGGAGAATCATCCCAGAGGAACAACGCAAGGAAATAGGAGGCTTGGAGGACAGAGGGAAAGGCATATGTGTTGTCTATTTTGTCTATGAGCAGTAGTGAGGGGTTGTACTGAGAGCTGGATAACTGTGAGAGCTAAAGCTTTGTGTAATCCTGAGATATTTCCACTTGTATGATAATACAGATAGCGGGGTTTTTAGCTGAGGCTTTCCCAAGAGTATTCTTCTGTGTTTCATGTGTATTGATTCTTCTTCTCTATTATATGTGTTCTGTTTGATCTTGCTCAAATCAATTAAGCTTCCGCAAGTTTGATTGTAGAAGTAGATTAAGTATTTTGCTTTAGTACATTGCATAATCAGATTAATCTACAGTGAGAATTTCTACATGCAACCCAAGAAATCTAGAATTCAGTTGGTAACAATTGCTACTAGTGTAAATGCAGAGAAATTTTAAAAGGTAAAAGATAAAGAGATAATGACAATTCCAAAAGAGGCTGGAATTAAAGAAGGAATTGTAGGTGGAGAAATGGATTCATGCACAGGTCCCATATTTCTATCTACAACTAATTTTAGTCAAATGAATTTCAATTCGATTGTTATCTATCTAGAAACCAATTGTAACAACCAAGAGTTAAAATTTCATGTAATAAAGTTAATTTAGTCAAAATAAGACCAAGGTCATGGGACAGTTATACAAAGTTGAATGTTGGGAAAAACATCCTAGTGGGAATCACTTGTTGTTTATTATGGCTAAGGGGGGATTGGAAAAGGCATTAAAAACACAAAAATACATTAATTGGCATTTATTTATGAAAATAAAGGAAATTAGGAGAAAAGGAAAGTGAAAGGTCATAGATTGCATGTGAGGAGGAAATTGAAGGAAAATAGAGGGAAAATGAAGAAATTAGAGGCATTAGAACATCTGTTTGGGGCCATTTTGTCAATTTATTTTTGGAATTGGTTTCATAGAGGAGAAGAGCACCAAGAGGAGGAAGCAAGCAAAGGAAGGACACATAAAGCAAAGGAAAGCAAGGATCAAGCAAGGAAAACTTGGATCAAGCAACTTCAACATGAATACTTGCAGGGAAAAAGTTGCATGGTTGATTTCCTAGTTGGTTTGTGTATGCATGGTATATGCACGTGTGTATTTGGTTCTCTTGTTGTCATTGGCATGGGTTTTTCCATGTGTGACAGTGGTTTTAGCCTTGTTTTGACATTTGTGGATAGCCATGGTGTGATGGGATTCATTCTTGGTGGAGCTTTGGATTGCCGAAGGTTTTGGATCCGAGTGAGGTGGTCTTAGGAAAATCCAAAGGGATGGGCATGGAGATGGTTTTTTTCGAGAATCCCTCAACAAGTAAGTGGAGACAGGAAAATTTATTAAGAGATGGTGAAGGAATTATGATGCATCCAAGCTTGGTTTGGTTTTGTGATCTCAGGACCTGTTTAGGTGAGATCACGATAATGTGAGGGTGGAGGTGGTTTAACCTTTATATTCCCTTGGTTGTTTATGTTTTGGTTTTCCCATGAGATCTCACATTCATGCTTGGGATATAGGACAGGGATGATTGGTTGAAAGAAAGATTTGGTTTAGCCCAATATATGGTCGGGATGTACATGGAAGTCCCTGACTTTGTTAGCTTTTGCATATGTTAATAAGAGTAAGTTTCCACTTGTATTTCACGAGTAATTCTACATTTTATTATGTGGCTTTAATGGTTGTTATATCATTGTTATTTATCTGGTTATATGTTGGTTATAAGCATGGTTTTATGAAAGATTCCAGTTATGGCTTTTATCATGTTTTGATTGGTAATGAATGGTTATTGAATGCATGACCTAATAGATGTTATTGTAACTATACTGAGAGGGCATTAGACCTTCCTGATGATTCTCAGATAAGTATAAAATCCCCATGTTCAGATATGCATTCATCATGTAGAAATTCCTTGTAGATTCAAACTGCTAATTGTAATATGCTAAAACAATTGACTTGAATCTACTCTAATCATCAGAGGAAACAATTAAACGATCGTGAAATCACGAAGAATACAAGAGAAAGAAATCAATCAACACATAAAATAATGGTTTCTTGGGGAAAGCCACATCTAAAAAGCCCTGCTATATATATATATATTACATTAGTCAGAAAATATGAGAAGATTACAATGCTTTTCTCAAGCCCGAGCAACCTCTACACTATCTTTATCTATCTCACTTCTTCTTAGACAAGGCTTGGCCAATACTTAACCAATTTTCTACTTGCCCAAGTCCTTATTTCCTTGTGTTGGTCCTCAAGGAATTAGCCCCTATTTAATTGTGAAATTCATCAATTATGAATTGTGCAATCCTCATAGGCCTTCCTCTGACTACATGCACCACCTGTACAATTTGGATGATTATACAACTGATAGTACATTGTCCCTAAACTCCAATCTGACATGCATAAATTAATTATGAGTGAATCTTTAGTTTACTAGTTGATCACTGTAGGTAGCACCTCATTGCACTTCACGCAGCACCACCCTGTGCTTCAGACAACACCACACTGCATTTCAGGCACCACCACACTATACTTAAGGCAACACCACACTGCACTTCAGGCATCACCACATTGTAATTCATGCAACACCACACTAAACTTCAGGAAGCACCACACTCGACTGCAAGCAACACCGCACTAATAGACCTTCCACTAGTTCCTCCATCATTAGGAACTAGTTTTAACCGACTTTAACCCAGTTAAACTAAATTAATTAATTACAACTCAAAACAAACTCAATCAGGGCTCCAATAATGTAGGATACACTCTACATGACTCTAGTTATACCCTCAACTTGAATTAACTAAGCTAACTAAGTCAAATTAACTTAGTTAACTAATACAAGTTGTCATGAGATGTGGAATTACAATTTAATTCCCAATTTAATTCAAGGAAAAAATTAAATTAGGATTTTATTGTTGCATTTTCAAAACTCGCTCTCAACAAGAAAGGGATTATCTGCTACCTTGATCCTGCTTCTATGAAACTCGAATTTTCATCTTGATAATGCCTTTGTCAAAATATATGCATCATGTTCCTCTATAGGAATGTACTTCGGCAACATGATTCTCCTCTGCACACAATCTCGTAGATGGTGATACCAGATGTCGATATGCTTGGACCGATCATGAAAAACTGGATTCTCAGAGAGTTTGATACAACTCTAATTGTCACAGTAAATCATTGTAGGATCCATCTGCTAACCAAATAACCCAACAATGATCTTCCTCATCCATATAGCCTCACAAGTTGCTTGACTAGCATCCAATTATTATGCTTTTGTTGAACTAAGTGCAACTGATCTCTGCTTCCTGTTGTACCAAGAAACTGTTGTTGACCCAATACTGAAGATTCCCCCTGATGTGCTCTTCCTGTCGGATGGACTCCCTACCCAATCTGCATCTGTGAAGCCTTAAAGCTTCACTCCCTCTGTCTGTTTGTACCAAAGACCAAACTAAGTGGTGCCTTTAAGGTATCTCAACACATGTTTAGTTGCCTTCCAATAGAATTTGGTTGGCTTATCCATTGCTTGAATAAGATCGTTAACTGCAAAGCATATGTCTGGTTGTGTGTTCACCAAATACATAAGTGAACCCACAAGATGCCTGTAAATAGTAGCCTCCACTACTTCACTTGAAGTAACATCTTCCTTCCTCCAATTACATTCTAGAGGAGTCTCCATGGGTTTGCTTCTCTGCATGTGGAACTTCTTCAGTATATTGTTGGCATACTTTCCCTGAGAGACAAACAATTCCCTATCTCCTTGCCATACTTCCATACCAAGGAAATAATGCATGAGCCCCAAGTCCTTCATCTCGAATTCTCTTGCAAGATCCTCTTTGAAAGATTTTATTAGCTTCTCATCAGCTATTAGAATCAATCATCGACATATAATATTATAATCAACAATTTACCTTCAACCACAATATGGTAAAGGTTTGCATCTGCTTCACTTTTGGTGAAGCCCAACCTGGTAAAATAGTTGTTAATCCTCGTGTACCAAGCACGAGGTGCTTGTTTTATTCCATACAATGCTCGCTTGAGTCTGCACACATGTGACTCTCTATTGAAGGTCTCAAATCCTTCCGGATTCTTAATATACACCTCTTACTAAATCACATTGTCGAGAAATGTTATCTTCATATCCATCTGATGTATCTTCCATGCCATTTGCGCTGAAAGTGCTAGAATATATTTGATTGGAGAGTAGCTTTCTACCGGAGCAAAGTTCTCCTCATAATCGATTCCCTCCACCTGAGAGAACCCACTTGGCCACAAATTTGGCCTTATGTTTCTCCACACTCCCATATGTTGCTTTATTTACCTTGTAAATCCATCTGGAACTTACCATTAACTTGCCTGCTTGTCTTGGGACTACTTCTCAAACATTTTTTATGATAACCGAGTCATACTCCTCAACCATGGCATCAACGCATTCTGGTTGTTGCACTGCTTCCTCACATGAGGATGGCTCAACCTCTACATTCTCACTCATTAGAGCCATGTAGCCAGTGTATCGATCTGGTGACCTCCTGTATCTGCGTTGTGATGTGGGTGCTTCCAAATTCTCTCTAGCATCATGCATCAGTATGTTAGCCTCTTTGGTGCACTTCCTTTCATCTCTAGAAGTCTCTGCATGAGTGGGTGTTTCCACTCTCTACTCCTCTGCATGTAGCTACTCCACATCATCCTGAGGTTCTTCCTTACAAGCTAAAAGCTCATTTTATCCATGCAATTGAAGCTCCCTCTCAAGGGAACATCTCACGGCCTTCTCTTCATCAAACTTCACATCTCTATGAACCATTGTCGTCCTGTGAGATGGCCACTATCACCCTGTGAAATGGCAGGTACACCCAATAGTTGTGAGGTGTGTCAGTGTACCCCAAAAATATCCCCAATTTAGTTGTTGGCTCTAGCTATTCCAATTCATCCTTGGTAACATGACAGTAGAATTATGAACCAAAGATCCTGAAGTGTGCCACATCTGGTTTCTTGCCTGAAAAAGCTTCTTCTGGTGTACTCATCCTGAGAATTTGATGAGGACCTTTGTTCTGCACATAAACAATTTTGTTGCATGCTTCATGCCACAAGTGCAACTGTAGGCCTTGATCATGTAACCTCGCCTATGCAGCTCCCACAAAACTTTTGTTCTTCCTTTCAACCACCCCATTCTGTTGTGGGTTATAGGGTGTTATTAACTCTCGTCGAATGCCTTCTGATGCACAGAAGTTCTTGAATTAATTCAACACATATTCTCCACTGTTATCGCTTATGAGAGCTTTAACTTTCCTACCAATATCTTTCTCGACAAGTGCTTTAAATTCAAAAAGCTTAGTGAACATCTGATCTTTCTTCTGCATGAAGAAAATCCAACACTTACAAGAAAAATCATCTACAAATATTACATAATACATGTGTTTGGTCATGGAGGCTATCAAGAACGGTCCACACACATCTGAGTGAAATCTTTCAAGGATCGCTTTCACTCGATTTTCTTTATCATGAAAGGTAGCTTTGGTTTACTTCCCTAATGTACACCCTTTGCATGTGTCACTCTGCTCTGGTGTACCCTTGGGAAGTCCTATGGAAATTTGTTACATGATATTCAAAGTTCTGTGGTGCAAGTGACCCAATCTTCTATGCCACAACTCATCGATGTCTCAGCTCTACACCTTCTCTGCTTTTATGCTCAAAGCAGCACAATCTTCTACATCCAATTTTTAGAGGTTCTTCACCTAAACCTTGATCCGCTTCACTTGCCTTAAGGCTATGTGACGAAGGAAAGCCATTTCCTTGCTAAATATCACATCGTAGCCATGGTCCTCTAACATGGCAACTGAAACCAAATTATTTTTCAAACTTGGAACATACATGACATCTTTTAATGTGATAGGAGAACCAGACTCCCTCTGAAAGGTAACAGTACCTATGTTGGTCACGCTATACCTACCATCATCTCCCATTTCAATGTGCATCTGGAGGTTCTTCTCCTCCAAGTCATTGAAGAACTCTTTGTTTCCAATAATATGAAATGAGGATCCACTATGCAGGTACCATACACTACCCATCACCGATGTCACCATGCAAGCGATGAGGGTGAAATCCAACTCGAATTGTGAAGCAAGAGCTTCACCTGCTGCTCCTCCTGAGGGATTCTTGTCGGCCTTCTTGTGTGGACACTTCATGGCAAAGTGTCCCAACTTGTGACAGTGAAAACACTTAATATTCGACATGTCATTCTTCTTACCGCCCTGACTAGAAGTTGATTTGTAATGGGATGACTTCCACTTCCCTTTCTTCGCCTTTCCAACTAAGGCATAGTTCTCCTCATCATCATGCTTGGAAGAGGATCCATCTCTGGTGTTCTATTGAATCTCTTCTTGCACCAAGTCAGACCACAAACACTCCCACTCTGGTAGCTTCTCCCTCTCGTTAACTAAGTCCTGGTAGTTGTGTCAGCTCTTGGGAAGGCCTAGAAGTGTTAGGCTCACTAGATACTCTTTAGCAACTGTAACACCAGCACTTCCAAGCTAATCCAAAGATTGGGTGAACTTGGTCAAGTACTTCGGTATTGTGTCACCCTTCTCCATCTTGATTTTTATAAGCTTGTCTTTCAGTGCCAGCTTCCTATGGTCATTGTTGTTTTGAAACAGGTCTTTCAAGGCCTTCCACATCACATATGGAGTCTCCTTACCATGGAGGTTCTAGACAGTATGATCTCAAACTCCTTCTAGGATAATTCTTCTCGCCTTTGCCACACATTTTCTCTACTATGCCAAACCTTGAGCATCAGCTGTTGAAGGCTTAAGAATATCTTTGTCTATGAATTCCTTAAGCACGTTGTCTTCCAACACTGCCTCCATCTTGTTCTTCCAAGCAATATAGTTCAAAATAAACGCAAGGGCATATTCAAGCCTCAATTTATATAACAACATCGTGTTGGCTCTGAAGTATGATACTGCAAATTCGATTTCACCTGCAAAAGACAAACTCATATTCTCCTCTTCTATAGTGATTTCAACTTCGATACCATGTAGAAATTCCTTGTAGATTCAAACTGCTAATTGTAATATGCTAAAACAATTGACTTGAATATACTCTACTCATCAGTGGAAACAATTAAACGGTCGCGAAATCATGAAGCATACAAGAGAAAGAATTCAATCAACACATAACACAATGATTTCCTTGGGAAAGCCACGACTAAAAAATCTTTCTATATGTATATTACATTAGTCAGATAATATGAGAAGATTACAGTGAGTTTCTCAAGCCCGAGCAACCTCTGCACTATCTATATTTGACCCACTACTTCCTAGAAAACCTTTGGCCAATACATAACCAATTTTATGCTTGCCCGAGTCCTTATTTCCTTGTGTTTTTCCTCAAGGGATTAGCCCCTATTTAATTGGGAAATTCTTTTTTTATGAATTGTGCAATCCTCATAGGCCTTCCTCTAACTACATGCACCACCTGTACAATTCAGGTGATTATACAACTAATAGTACATTGCCCCTGAACTTAAATCTCAACTAGGTCTTTCTTTGATATGAGATGCATGAGTTAATTATGAGTGAATCTCCAGTTTACTGGTTGATCATTGTAGGTAGCACAACACTTCACTTCAGGTGGCACCACACTGTGCTTCAGGAAGCACCACACTGCACTTCAGGCATACCACACTGTACTTCAGGCAACACCACACTGCACTTCAGACAACACCACATTGTACTTCAAGAAGCACCACATGCACTTTAGGTAGCACGACATTTCACTCCAGGAAACACCACACTACTAGACCTCCCACTGGTTCCTCCATTAGTTGGAACTAGTTTAACTAAATTTAACTCAGTTAGACTGAATTAATTAATTACAACTCAAAATAAACTCAACCAAGGCTCCTATAATATAGGAGACACTCTACATGACTCTAGTTAGACTCTTAACTCAAATTGACTAAACCAACTAAGTCAAATTGACTTAGTTAACTAATACAAGTTGTAATGAGATGTGGAATTACAATTTTATTTCCAATTTAATTCAAGGACAAAATTAAATTAGGATTTTCTTCTTGCCTTTTCAACACATTGCATGTAGGTTATATGTTCTCAAAGTGTTTGACGAAATATCTGTCATGGCTAGGCCTGGGTAGGTCAAGTATGTGGTTCAAATTTCTAATTTTTTCTTTGTCATTTATTTACTTATCATTCTGGAAATTTCTATCAAGTTCTAGGTAGGGGTCTAGACACTAGCCTTGAAAAAGTGCCTCAGATTCAGGGGTCACATGCTAAGAACTAGGAAATCTAAACCGCATTGGTTGGGAAGTAGGGTTATCCATGTGACTGGAGGGTTACAGTCACTAGATTTCCTTGTCATGGGAGAGACTGGGGCTCTAGATCACTAAAAGAGAAATTTAACTCGGGGTTTGGATACTTGGAGTGGTTGTTTAGCTCCTGGGGTTCTTGTAGCACCTAAGGGAAGTCAGTAAAGTTTTGGTTTGTTGATTCCACTTCCTTAACCATACATAAGGAGTTGAGTCATGTAATAATAGCCCTCAACTCATGTTTACCCTAACATCCTGGTGAAAGTGGGTAAATTTTGGAAGGGTGGTGATAGATTGGTATTAGAGTGTAGTTCAAATACTTGGACTGGATAGGCTAGATGCACGTTGTTAGGCATGCATTATAATGGTAATGGTTTTCGTGCATGAGGTCATTGTGTGTAGTTGGTATTTATTATGCATGATGTTGAAATATTTATATGACTATGATTATACATGTATTGTGCTAATTTGGACTGAATTTTAGATGAGATAAGCCTCACCTCAGCGTCATTGAGGTATGATTTTGATTATGGTATATATTTAGTTTATCTGACATGGCATGCTTGCAGGAAGAAGAGAATCAGAGATGACGAGAAAAATGGTGGACTACGGTTCATGTGACTATCCCTACATATCAGTTAAGTAGCAAAGAGATGAATATTCTCCTGATATAGTAGATACATTGAGGAGTTTTAGGGAAAATCTCAAAAGTTGCAAGGTCGAAAATTACAGGTTGGTTGAGGCTGGGGAAATACTTGCAAGGGCTCAGGAAAAGCAGACAAAGGTCAATGCAGTGATCCTTCAGAGTTTGTCAGACTTGCAGAGATAGGGACGGGTGAGCATTAATCAAGAACAGGAAGAGAAGACTAATGGGACCTATGGTAGCAGGTCTCGATCAAGATACAGGTTGGATAGAGGGAACATAGTCAGAGGTGGCAGATCATTGGATACAAATGACAGGAGCAATGGTATGTATGGGTATCATTCTAGTTCTTCATCCAGGGGACATCATCAACATCATTAACACCATGGTAAGGATGTTGAGGATGTAAAATTCCTCAAGAGGTACCATGTATCGCAGTAGTTTCAATAGGTATTGTTGAGTCCCAAACCTGCATCTTCCCTATATACCTTTTCAGCCTTCTTTTCCATTTACTTGATCCACCAAGCTGTCAAATCATTGCATATTTAGTCTAAAAAGAGCTTAAAATGGTTTCCTAACTATGTTTGTGACTGCTATTTGATTTAGATTTTTGTTCAATCAGCTGCGGAAACTTGTCACTTTCCGCAGCCAGCTCAAGTTTCTGCAGCCATTTCGTTAAAGACTATGTTACAGGCGTCCAATGGAGAATCCAGCCACATGGGCAAGCTGCAAATGACATGTACATGGAGTGTGTCCACTTGGTTGAGCCGAATCACTCACAAACAGCCATGGTCAAAGACGGTCAAAGGAGTGGTCAAACCAAGAGTTTTGCAATGGCACGGCTCTGTTTTGCCCACATGAAGTTTTGTGTGGCAAGATCCTCAATCTCTGGAGGTGTGCTAACCCCTATGGATCAACCCGTGAACCGAATCGAGCAGCCACCACTCCATGGATTTATCTGTCATGATTACCATACCGCTAGATCTCAAGCCGTGGAGATTTACGTGTCTGTTTGGCAGCGTAGAATCTAGGAATCAGTTATAGCATTTTCACTTATAAATAACGCGTTATCATATGCTTGATAGTTAGCTTTCATATGTAATCTTGATTGTGTTTACGAGCCCACTGTGCCGTGCTCTAGTTCTATGTTTTTGCTGCACTTTAATATATGAGAAGACAACATTCTTGAGTTCCATTTGTGACTGAGTATTGATTGGCCGAGGTTGCAGAGGGCCCCTATACACCAAGGCTCTGTATCTACTATATAGTTTCTCAATTTCTTTCATTATGTTACTGCTTTTATAATCAATTGCTTATGTATATATTTCCTAATATTTATACTAACTGCTGCTCATCTTTTCTTTTATGCTTTCTCATGGTTGCTAGCTGATCAGTCTTTTTCTTTCAGGTTCTTGTAGGCAGCCCAGGCAAATTACATAGTTTTAATGACTACTGACATGAGATCATCTTGTCCTTTCTGTTGATTCATTTACTAAGTTTTAATTCCAGCATTGTCATTTCTTTCAGTTTTGCTTTGCTTATTTACTTTTCTGCAACTTAGATATCATATTACTCATCTGTTTATGATTTCCTTCCTATAGCCAAGTGACTCAATTAGTGACGAATCAGAATAGTACTTGATGTAGTATGATTTAGTTTAGTTTTCTGCAAGATAGTGATTAAATTACTTATGTCATTTTCAGGAATTGAAATATGAATGAGTAGTTAAATCTTAGTTTCATTTTATGCAATTTGATTTCCTGCAATTTAGATATCATATTACTCAGCTTGTTTATGATTACTTCATATAGCCGGAGCGAGTCGAAAGGTCAAGGGTCAGAATGTGGGTTGAAGTAGTGTGATTTACTTTGCTTTGCTTTCAGTCTTTGAGTTGCTTTGAGTTCAGTTTTTATTTTCTTTTTATAAATCAGTAAGGATATTGGGCTTCATTGTCACTAGTTCACTGTTTTGGTGCATTTTTATTTTCTTTTGAGAATTGATTTCATCACAGTGAGTTTGAAACCTTCTTTCTGAGAACTTTAAAGTTTGGAAAATCATTGTAGAAATCACCATTACCATCCATACTTGACTTTCAATTTTGCCATCTCACACTAGGGAATCCACAGAAGATAAACCCAAAAACAAACCAAAAACTCAAAAACGACAAAGAACTAAGAAATCAGTTATCTTGCATATACAGTGCACTTCACTTTAGCAGTTTACGACTCTCGGATTGACATTTTAAATAGCAATTTAGGACACACTAAATTGACCAATCATTTTGGTGCCGTTGCCAAGGAAGTGAAACAAGGTAGCCAATTTCTCAAAAAAAAAAACAAGAAAATTTCAAGGAAAATTTGATAACTTCTCAAAGTATGCTCTCCTCTTGCACCTAGTGTGATCTGGAGGATCAGAAAAGAGAGAGTTATTGGTAATAATTTCTTGAGTATGCTCTCTTCTTGCACCTAGAGTGACCTGGAAGATCAGAAAGAGAATTATTATCCTGACTTGAAGAAAAATAAAAAATGACATGCATAGAGTAAGAGATTCTAGGGGAAGGTTTTTAGCTAGGGCCAAGAGTTCGATTTTTACAACTCCATCTACTTCAAGGAATAAACAAGAGACACCTCCATCATCTCCAACTTACACTCCTAGCCTTAGGATTCATGGAATTCAAGAGGCAGTAGTTGAATTAGGAGACTCTCCCACACCATCCATCAAATCTGAATTAGGAAAAGACCCTTTCTTTACTTCTACAGGAAAAAACATTGTAATTGAAGAAGTAGAATCACCTGAAGAAGAAGAGGGATAAATTCCTCCTCGTTCGCCATTAGTAGAGGAACCAGAGGACTCTGAAGTCTCTGAGGAAACTATCATGGCAGAGGAAGTAGTAAACGGATTCGGTAGAGGTAGAGGTAGAGGAGGAGGAGGAGGAAACAATGGAGGAGGTAGAGGTAACAATGGGGGAAATAGGGATGGAGATAACTCATTCGGATTTCCTATAGTTGATGAGGATTTGCGAGCAACAATGAAAAACATTTCACCATTTGTCCTCCCAAACTTTCATGGGTTAAGAAATGAGGATCCTGAAACATTTCTATTTGAGTTTGAAGTCGTGTGTCGAACTTATGATTATCTGGAAGACTCTCAAAAACTCAAATTGTTTCCTTCAACATTGAAAGGAGCTGCTTTGAAATGGTTCATGGGATTAGTCACTCAATCCATTAAGACTTGGAATGATATGAAACAAACATTTTTGGATAGATACCTGGACTATTGTATGCCCACCAATCACAAGGATGAGGTATTCAAAATGGTGCAAAGAGAAGATGAAAACTTAGAGGATTTACTTGAAAGATTTCAATACAACCTGAAAAGAGCAAAAATGAATAACTTAGATGAGAAAACCTTGAAAGCCCTTCTATTAAAAGCCATTAGAGATGAATGGATAGATATTTTGAACATGATGGGAAAAGGAGATATATCTCAACTTCCATTTCATGATATAGCAGATCTATGTGTCCATCTCTCAAGGGGAAAATATAAAACTGGAAAAGGGCCTAGAGATCCTTCTCTCATTAGAGCAAACAAATCTGCAACTGGATCAATAAGTAGGGCTGAGATTGGCAACATGCTTGATGAATTCAAAACTGATATCTTAGGGAGTCTTAGTGAGCAACTAGACACCCTTAAAATACAAAACAAGCAGAAAGCTGAAGCTGAAGCTTTGGCCATCTTTTGCCCAAAATGTAGAAAGAAACATGCTCTAAGGGAATGTCCCTTGGATGCAAAAGTTGTAGAACATGTGTGATTTGTTCAGAAAACCATGAGACCAAGGATTGTCCTTCAATTCATGGGCTCAAAGTTGTCTTTCAAAAAGATCCAAATTCAATTGAGTCTCTCTGTTTTGTTGCAAGGAGACCTTGGCAGGGGTAACAAAACCAAGGGTTTAACAACTCTATGAATTTTCAACCCCCAACAAATTGGAATCCTTGGCAACAACCTTGGTCCCAACCTCAAAATCCTTTTCAATCATGGGTACAAGGTATGCAAAATCCTTATGGGAGATTTTCTCAATTTTATCAATATCCTCCATCTTTTCAAAATCAACAAGCTCCACAACTTCCAAATCAAAATCCACAACTATCATTGCCATTTCCACAACAACAACAACCTTCTCAACAGAATCCAAATTCTCAAATCTTGCTTCCGTTCCAACATAAGACAAACCAACTACCTTCCCAGCCATTGTCGAACCCCAACAATAAAAACCCTCAAAATTCTTACATGGTAGAAGGACAACAATTTCCTACCTATATGATTGTTCCTCTCAATGATGTACAACTCAGATCTGGTAGAGTTTTAGATAAGCCTTCTATAGATTCTCAAAAGCAAAGCATTTCTGAGGAAGATTCTCTTGAAGCCAATAAAGGTTCTGAAGTATCTCTTCAAAACCCAAGCACTCAAAAAGAAAAAGAAAAAGAGTCAACCCCCAGAAGTATGTAGATCCCAGTAGTCCAATTTCAAAACACATATCATTGGGGTAGAAATTCCAAATACTTTGATTGATTTAGGGGCTGCTATCAACATTATGAGTAGACAGACTATGGAACAGCTAAAACTTCCTAATCTTCTTTTTACACCTACTTTACTGCAACTTGCAGATCGATAAATTATCAAACCAGATGGTGTATTAGAAGACATTTCGGTCTCCTTAGACTCTTGGGAATATCCAATAGATTTCATGATTTTAACTCCCAAAAGTAATTTAGGAGGACACCCTCTCATCTTAGGAAGACCTTGGCTAGCCACAATTGATGCTTTTATCAGTTGTAGGTCTGGGGATATGTATATTTCTTATGGTAATTCGACAAAGAAATTCAATCTGTATCCTCCAGCAAAAGCAATTACAGAAATAGGAGATAATGAGTGGGTTGATGATGAGGATACTATACAACCTGTCTTTACCATTTCTGAAATCAGTGAAGATAGTCAAATTCTGAACACATTAGAAAACTTTGAAACATCTTCAGAATATGACCACATACAATTTCAGTTAGATTCTGATATTAAGTATCTATCATCTAAACAAATGTCTCTTTTCTCTATGGAAGAGTTTGGTAGTTCCGCCATTGAGATCTTTCCAGGTAAAACATTGAATATCAACAAAAACTTGGAAAAATCACAACAAGGAGAGCTAACCAAAATCTTGCAAAAACATTCTACTGCATTTGCATGGGAGTATACCGATATGAAAGGTATTGTCCCTAAGACTTGCATTCATCACATCTATATCGAGGAAAACAGTAGACCAATCAGATAACCTCAGAGAAGGATGAATCCAAACCTTAGGGAGATAGTGAAAGAAGAGCTCCAAAAACTACTCAATGTAAACTTCATTTATCCAATTTCAGATAGCCGATGGGTTTCTCCTTTGGTTATAGTACCTAAAAAGAATGGTAAATGGAGGGTATGCATTGATTACAGGGAATTGAATAAAGAAACTTTGAAGGATCACTTTCCTTTACCCTTTATCGATCAGGTATTAGATACTTTAGCAGGCAAAAAGTATTTTTCATTTTTGGATGGTTTTAATGGCTATAATCAAATTCAGGTAGCACCTGAAGATCAAGATAAGACCACATTTACCTGTCCATGGGGAACTTTTGCTTACCGAGTACTTCCTTTTGGATTATGTAATGCACCCGCAACATTTCAAAGGGTAGTACTAGGAATCTTTTCTGATCTAATCCATGATTGTGTAGAGGTTTGTATGGATGATTTTACAGTTTATGGTAATTCATTTGAAGAGGCATTAGAGAATTTGGAAAAAGTCCTTATAAGGTGTAAAGAAACAAACCTTTCATTGAGTCATGAAAAATGCTTTATGATGTTTACTGAAGGTATTGTTTTGGGACATCAATTTCGGGGGATGGGATTAAAGTTGATAGATCAAAAGTTGAAGTCATCTCCAAGTTGCCTATTCCAAATTGTCAAAAAGATGTTAGAATTTTTCTTGAATTTACTGGATACTATAGAAGATTTATCGAAAACTTCACCAAAATATCATCTCCACTCTTCAAATTACTTACAAAAGACTGTGAATTCAAATGGGATCCTGATTGTCAATCTGCATTTGAAACTTTGAAAACAAGAATATCTGAAGCACACATTTTGAGAGGGCCAAATTGGAAACTTCCTTTCCATATTTCTACAGATGCTTCAGATACAGCTCTAGGAGCTGTGTTGGGTCAAAAGGATTTAGTTCCTTATGCCATTTACTACACCAATAAAAATTTGACTCCCACCGAGTTGAACTATACTGTGACTGAAAAAGAGTTCTTAGTTGTTGTTCATGCAATCAATAAGTTTAGAGATTATATAACAAGCTATGAAACTTTTGTCCATACTGATCATTCTGTAATTAGATATCTAATGAACAAACCTGTTACTAATGGCAGAGTTACAAGATGGCTCTTACTTTTACAAGAATTCAATATTACTGTGTTGGATAGACCAGGGAAACAAAATACATTAGCTGATTTCTTGTCTAGGATCCAAAATACTAACGAAGATTCTCCTGTAGAGGATAAGTTTCCAGATGAATATTTATTTGCAGTAATTACTAATACTCCTTGGTATGTAGATATTGCTAACTATTTGGTTACAGGGAAGCTACCTCCACATTTATTTTCTAGTGAAAAAAGAAGAATTATTCAGGAGAGTTCGAATTATTCATGGATTTCTAATTAATTGTTTAAAACATGGCTAGATTGTGTGATCAGAAGATGTGTTCGGGAAGATGAAATGCCTGACATCCTTAAGGCATGTCATGATGAACCATGCGGTGGACACTTTGCTGACAAAAGGAAAGCCTATAAAATCCTTTCTTTAGGATATTATTGGCCTTCCCTCTTCAAAGATACAAAACAATATGTCAGAAGGTGTGACAGCTGCCAATGAGTTGGGAGACCAACTCTTTCAAATGAAATGCCATTACAACCACAGGTACTCATCGAACCCTTTGAAAAATGGGCTTTAGATTTTATTGGACCCATTAATCCACCATCTAAATAGAAGAAGTATATATTGGTATGCACTGATTATGTCACTAAATGGGTAGAAGCCAAAGCATTGCCTTCTGCCACTGAAAATTCAGTTGTTAATTTTCTTTATGAGGATATTTTTACTCGTTTTGGTGTCCCAAGAGAAATTATGACAGATCAGGGAAGTCAATTTACATCTAACTTGATGGAGAAGCTTATGGAAGAATACAAAATCAAGCACAGAAAATCTACTCCTTACCATCCGCAAGCAAATGGCCAAGTGGAGTCTACAAACAAAGTTCTTGAGAGCATCATCACCAAAACTGTCCATTTACACAGAAGAGATTGGACAGAAAGGCTTCCTGAAGCCTTGTGGGCCTACAGAACTACATGGAGGAACACAATAGGACATTCTCCCTATGAACTTGTTTATGGAAAAGAAGTCCTGCTCCCCATTGAATTTCAAGTCAAGACTTTCAAGATGGCAGTTCAGTTGGGGATGAATCTATCAGAAGCCCAAAAGCACAAAATGGAGCAGCTGAATGAGCTAGATGAGATCAGACAAGAAGCAATTTTAAGAACTGATCTAGTTCAACATTAAAGAGCTAAGTGGCATGACAGATACATCAAAGAGAAAAAGTTTCAAGAGGGAGATTGGCACTACTGTTTGATTCCAAGTTTAAAGACTTCAAAGGTAAATTTCAGACCCATTGGCTTGGGCCATATGAGATTGACAAAGTCTTTAGCAATTGAGCAGTAAGAATCAAGACCATTGATGAATTTCAAACTCCTCTCATTGTGAATGGCCACCGATTGAAAATTTATCATAAGCCACTCTCAAAAGATGAATTTGTCAAAATGTTTCAAGAGAATTCTGCAATAAGGCTGGTGAAGAAGAATCCTTCTTCCCCACCAGCCTAGCTTTTGTTTCTTTCACCAAAAAAAAAAATTGTATAAGACTGAAAACCAATCACAGATTGGCGGTCTTATACAGAAAATGTAGAGTGAAAATCAGGGACACCTGACACTCTATATTTTCCAAAAAAATAAATCTCTTCTCTCCTTCTGTTTCCATTTTCACTCCACCTCATTTTCCATTCCACTCCATCTCCATCTCATTTCACTTCACTCCGCTTCATTTCACTCCATTTCATTCATTTCATCAATAAAAGTCCCTTGCAGGACCATTTTCACTCAGTTAGTTATTATCTAACTATCTTTGTTCAACTAAGTGGGTTTTGTGTCAGTTTCCGCAGCTGATAGCAGTTTCCGCAGCCACCACTCTATTTTTCAATTCCACAGTCAAAATGTTAGTGCAATAATCATGAAAATGCAGGTGTGATTGAGCATATGCTATGAGGACATGGAGCATCTCCAAGACATCAATGAAGAGCAATTGGTTAAAAGCTAATGAGCAACAAATGACAAGGCTTCCAAAGGTATGAGAAAAAAAAAAATTCAAATAGCAATTAAAGTCACGATTATGCATAGTTATCAAACCATAAAAGCTCTACTATGTGCAATGATCGTCATGATAGCTCCATTACCCACTACCATTCCACGATATTATTCCACACACCACGCATTCATTTCTTAATGGTCTCATGATTGATTTTTTGGTTTAAACTTATAGTCGACTGCACTTTCATTCAGCACCTGTAATCATGAGATGTGACCTATCCCATTACAGCTCCTCTCCACCGCATTTTCCACAGCCATCCATTAAAACGTGTAATATTTCATACGCAGTCGTTTAATTCAAAATCTCGACCTCACTCCATTCCCTTACCATTCTATTAAGACCATCTTCTTCACATACGTCTGCACTTCATCTTGTGGACTCATTGCGGCTGCTTATCCTCTGTTCTGCCTGTAATCCCGAAGCACTCCCGTTACCTGCTATCCATCTACCGATTGCAGCCACTGTACTTTGCCATAAACCCTGCAACCGAGCCGCCTTCCCTCTGCTAAACCCTCACACGCAATTGAGTTTTCAGTTGAAATTCAAAATAGAGGAAGGAATGGGACGATTACTAAGGGCAGAACCAGAAGGACCTAAATATTTAGAAGGTTACCCTCAAGCAAAAGATTTGCTGAAGAAAGCCAAATGGTTACGCTTCATCCAAAAATTTAAGGGCTATAATAAAGAGGTAACCAAAGCCTTTGCACGGCCTTTCAATGGCCAGATGGTGGAAATTGGAGACTTAAAGCTTAGGGTGACTGAAACAATAGTAGCAGCTGCCACAGGCTTACCCCAGGAAGGTGAGCGATGGTTTAAAAACAAAAGCGTGGACGAACAGGCATGGAGAATTATGCTACGAAACCCACGTATGGACACCACTGTGTTTACAAAAGGAATTCATGTTCATGCATTGAAAGAAGAATGGGCCAGCCTGCTGTTAGTTATCCAAAAATTTATCACTTGCGAAGGACGCTTTGGTTCAATGTACATGTACCATGCTAGACTGTTGATGAATTTCTTAGAGAGTCAAACTCTTAATTTGCCTTATTTCTTATTGTTGAGTTTGAAAAAGATGAGTATCACAGTCCAAAAGCACATAGGAAATATAGAACCTCATCTATATCATCATGGACTTGTAAAGATTCTCATTGAGGACCAACTGAAGAAAAACAAAGATACCTGGGAACAATTCTTAATAAGAAACTACTTTCAAGAGCCCTCTGAGGCATCTGAAAGTAGTACACCATAGACACCAAGAAGGAGTAGGAGAAAAGAAAAGAGTGCCATAGTCCAAGACTCTCCTACTACCGAAACTCAAGAAGTTGATCAAAAAGAAAAAGAGAAGAGAACTAAGGACAAGAAACAGAGAAAAGTGAAAGGCAAAAGAAACATACAAGAAGTCTACCAATCACCTGAGCCATCTATAGAGGAAGATTATCAAACATTGTCGAGAGATTAGTGCATATTCAAGAACAGGCTGCTATAGCAAAGAAAAAGGAAAAAGGGAAACAGAGCATACAAGAAGGGAGTACTAGTCCACCATATTTAAGGAGAAGCACCAGGCTTAGAGGAAAGGGAGTAAAACACAAGTAAAACGGCCCCACTTCATTGACTTGGGTGGAGAACACCCGAGAAACCTCCAGCTCGCCGTAGTCCACCTCGTCCTCAGCCAAGTATTGAAACTAGTCCTCCACATGTTGATGAAAGCCCTTCTCGGGCAGAGCTAGAAAGCAGTCCTCCTCCTCCACAAGACTTTGAACTCAGTCTAAGAAAGACACCTGAAATAGATCCCAGTCAACAGGAGGTATATGACTAGCTTGAATATTTAGAAAAAACAGCTGCAGGTCCGAGTACCACTCTGCCCCACATGACACCAGATGCACAAGTTCAATCCTTAAAGCAAGAGGTGTTTGAATTAGAGGTTCTAAACAGGTATATCAAGCAAGAAAATGAAGCACTTAAGGAGCAGAGCAAAGTAGATAAAATTACTCATGGTAACACTATGCTTCATTTGGGACTATGGCAAAAGAAGAACAAGAAACTAAAGAAAAAGTGCAGAAAGTTGAGCAGAGAATTGATCAATCTCAAATTCAGATGTCTAATAAGGAAACCCAGGATGGTGGTAGCACCAAGGAAGAAGAAAAGAGGACTAGATGTCCTAGCAGAGGCTTCAGAACATATTGATTAAAGGGGAATGACTAAATTTTGGTTGCATGAGGACATGCAACACCTTCACAGTGGGGGTATGTTGAGTCCCAAAACTGCATCTTCCCTATATACCTTTTCAGCCTTCTTTTCCATTTACTTGATCCACCAAGCTGTCAAATCATTGCATATTAGTCTAAAAAGAGCTTATAAAATGGTTTCCTAACTATGTTTGTGACTGCTGTTTGATTTAGATTTTTGTTCAATCCGCTGCAGAAACTTGTCACTTTCCGCAGCCAGCTCAAGTTTCTGCAGCCATTTTGTTAAAGACTATGTTACAGGTGTCCAATGGAGAATCTGGCCACATGGGAAAGTTGCAAATGACATGTACATGGAGCGTGTCCCCTTGGTTCAGCCAAATCACTCACAAACAACCATGGTCAAAGACGGTCAAAGGAGTGGTCAAACCAAGAGTTTTGCAGTGGCACAGCTCTGTTTTGCCCACGTGAAGTTTTGCGTGGCAAGATCCTCAATCTCCAGAGGTGTGCTAACACCTGTGGATCAATCCGTGAACCGAATTGAGCAGCCACCACTCCATGGATTTATCTGTCATGATTACCATACTGCTAGATCTCAGGCCGTGGAGATTTACGCGTTTGTTTGGCAGCGTAGAATCTAGGAATCAGTTATAGAATTTTCACTTATAAATAACGCGTTATCATACGCTTGATAGTTAGCTTTCATATGTAATCTTGACTGTGTTTACGAGCCCATTGTGTCGTGCTCTAGTTCTATGTTTTTACTACACTTTAATATATGAGAAGACAACATTCTTGAGTTCCATTTGTGACTGAGTATTGATTGGCCGAGGTTGCAAAGGGCCCCTGTACACCAAGGCTCTGTATCTACTGTATAGTTTCTCGCTTTCTTTCATTATGTTACTGCTTTTATAATCAATTGCTTATGTATATATTTCCTGATATTTATACTAACTGCTGCTCATCTTTTCTTTTATCCTTTCTCATGGTTGCTAGCTGATCAGTCTTTTTCTTTCAAGTTCTTGTAGGCAGCCCAGGAAAATTACATAGTCTTAATGACTAATGACATGAGATCATCTTGTCCTTTCTGCTGATTCATTTACTGAGTTTTAATTCCAGCATTGTCATTTCTTTCAGTTTTGCTTTGCTTATTTACTTTTCTGCAACTTAGATATCATATTACTCATCTGTTTATGATTTCCTTCCTATAGCCAAGCGACTCAATTAGTGAGGAATCATAATATTACTTGATGTAGTATGATTTAGTTTACTTTCTTGCAAGATAGTGATTAAATTACTTATGTCATTTTCAGGAATTGAAATATGAATGAGTAGTTAAATCTTAGTTTCATTTTATGTAATTTGATTTCCTGCAATTTAGATATCATATTACTCAGCTTGTTAATGATTACTTCCTATAGCCAGAGCGAGTCAAAAGGTGAAGGGTTAGAATGTGGGTTGAAGTAGTGTGATTTACTTTGCTTTGCTTTCAGTCTTTGAGTTGCTTTGAGTTCAGTTTTTATTTTCTTTTTATACAGCAATAAGGATATTGGGCTTCATTGTCACTAGTTCACTGTTTTGGTACATTTTTATTTTCTTTTGAGAATTGATTTCATCACAGTCAGTTTGAAACATTCTTTCTGAGAACTTTAAAGTTTGGAAAATCATTGTAGAAATCACCATTGCCATCCATACTTGACTTTCAATTTTTCCGTCTCACACTAGGGAATCCACAGAAGATAAACCCAAAAACAAACCAAAAACTCAAAAACGACAAAGAACTAAGAAATCGGTTATCTTGCATATACAGTGCACTTCACTTCAGCAGTTTACGACTCTCGGATTGACATTTTAAATATCAATTTAGGACACACTAAATTGACCAAACAGGTACCATGTCTTGTAGCAGTTTTAGGATGTATTCCTAACAGAGATTTCAGAGTTGCCTTCCTATAGGGAAGTAGACTTTTCTATTGAGTTGGTACCAGGAGCAGCACTAGCATCAAAGGCGCCTTATTGTATGAGCAACCCAAAGCTAGTAGAATTGAAGTTGTAGTCGAAGGAAATGCTTGATAAGGGATACATTGGGCCAAGTGTATAGCTTTGGGGTGCACCAGTATTATTTGTGAAGAAGAAAGATGGTATTCTTAGATTTTCCATTGATTACAGGCAGCTGAACATGGTGATGATCAAGAACATGTATCTGTTGCCGAGGATTGATGACTTATTTGACCAATTGAAGGGAGAAGTGGTGTTCTCGAAGATTGACTTGAGATCATGATATCATCAGGTGCCCATCAAAGAAGAGGATCTCTACAAGACTAATTTATGGAACAAGTATGGGAATTTTGAGTTTGTTGTGGTTCATTTCGGTTTGACTAATGCTTTATCCACTTTCATGTGTTTGATGAATAATGTGTTGTGTCCTTATCTGGACACTTTGTGATAGTATTCATTGGTGATATATTGATATATTCTAAGATTGAGGAAGAGCATTCAGAACGCTTAGCAATAGTGTTAGTACTATTGAGAGAGCATCAATTGTATACCAAGCTTAGTAAGTGGAGTTTCTTTTAGATAAAATTTCATTACTTGGGACATGTTGTTTGCGAGGAAGGCATAGAAGTGGACATGGAATAGATCAGAGCTATCATGGAATCGGAATTTCGTAGAAATGTGGATGATGTTAGATCATTCATGGGGTTAGAAGGTTATTATAGGAGGTTCATCAAGAACTTATTACAGATTGAATATCCTATTACATCTTTGCAGAGGAAAGGAAATAAATTTGAATGGATAGAGAGATTTGCAACAAGCTTTGAGCAGTTGAAGCAGTTGTTGACAAATGATCCAGTTCTCAAGATTGTAGATCCAGATAAAGAGTTTGTGGTGTGTACAAATGCTTGCAAGAGAGGACTTGGTGGAGTCTTGATTCAGGAGTGATAGGTGGTGAGCTATAAGTAAATGAAATTGAATGAGAATGAACAGAACTATGTGAATCATGATCTTGAGTTGGTAGTTATTATTCATTCATTGAATATGTGGAGGCGTTATCTTCTTGGCAAGAGGTTATTTCTGATGAGAGATCATAGTGGGCTGAGATACTTGTTTGATCAACCTAATCTAAATTATAGGAAAGTTAAATGGTTGGCTACCCTTAGTGAGTTTGACTTCTAGATTAGCTACATCAAAGGAAAGGAGAACAGGGTTGCAGATGATCTCAGTATGACAATGCAGGTAAACCATGTTGCAGTTGTTAGCTCTTACGGGGCGAATTTATAGGAGCGGATCTTGCAGGTAGGATAGCGTGATGGCAGGTATCATCAGCTTAAGCATAGGTTACAACAGGGTATAGGTGAATAGGATATGGACTACGATCTCATGGTAGATGACTTGCCGAGGTTTAGGGATAAGATCTATGTGCCAAATGACAGTGACCTCAAGAAGCTTATCTTGAGGGAGTTTCATGTCAATCCATATTCAGGTCATTCGGGATATGAAAAGACGTTGAAAATTGTGAAAAAGTTGTGCTATTGGCAAATTTGAAGAAGGAAGTGGCAAAGTTTGTTGCTAGATGTATGGACTATCAAAAAGTGAAAGTTTAGTGTAAGCACCCAGTTGGTTTGTTACAGCTAATTCTAATTCCGGAGTGGAAATGGGAGGTCATTTCCATCGATTTCATTATAGGTTTTTCGAGGTCATCGAAGAAGCATGATTACACCATGGTTATGATTGGCAGGTTGACTAAGGTAGCTCACTTCATAGAGGTTAAGTCTACTTATTCAGCTAGTGAAGTAGTGCAGGTCTTCATCAAACATATAGTGTGGTTGCATGGTGTTTTGAAGAAGATTATGTCAGATAGAGATGCTAAGTTTACTTCCAGGTTTTGGAAGGAGTTATTTACAGGTTTGGGTATAGGGTTAGCCTTTAATATGGCTTATAATCCTCAAATAGATGGAAAAACATAAAGGGTCAACAGGATACTAAAGGATATGTTGAGGATGTATGTTATGCATCAGTAGCATAGGTGGAAGGAGTATCTTCCACTAGTAGAGTTTTCTTACAAAAATGGGTATCAGGAGTCACTAAGGATGAGTTCATTTGAGGCACTCTATGGGCAAAGTTGTAACACTCCCATCAGTTGGAGTGATCTAGTAAATAGGGTATTTATAGGAGTGGACATGTTGGCAGAGATGGAACAAGAAATATAAGTTGTCAAGAAGAATTTAAAAGCAAGAGAGGATAGATAAAAGAGTTATGCAGATTAGCATAGGGCATTTAAGGAGTTCCAGGTTGAGGAGAATGTGTATTTACACATCAAGCCCAAGAGAAGATCCTTTAGGATTGGGTCATGTGTGAAGTTAGCACCTCAGTATTGAAGGCCTTTGGAGATCCTTGAGAGGATTGGACCAGTGGCCTACAGACATGCACTGCCTCTAACAGAGAAATTCCATCATGTTTTCCATGTTTCATTGCTTAAAAGATATATAAAGGATGTTGATAATGTCATTTATTGGTCTATATTGCACGTGGATCTAGAAGGATAATTCCAACCAGAACCTCAGTGCATATTGCAACGGAAACAACTAAATCGAGCAATTGAGCAAGTTAAAGTGCAATGGAAGCACTTTGGGCCCGAAGAAGCTACATGGGAGATGGTTAATCAAATGCGAGCTATGTATCCTTCATTATTTACTGGTGGAGGCAAATGAGATTTTGGTATATGTATATATTTATGTACGGTTTTTATTGTAAATATCGTAATGAGCTATGTTATAAAGCTCCAATAAGCATTACAGTTGTCATGTTGTCATGTTTGTCATGACGGTTTTTCTTTTGAGTAGATTGTTCATTGTAAATATTGCATCAAGTTATAAAGATCCATAGGCAGTATGCTTTGTTTTCAATGCTTTGTTGGTTATAGGTGTCATAGAACACCGAGGATGGTGTTCCCCTAAGGGGGAGGGGTCTGTAACAACCCCGGGTTAAAATTTCATGTAATAAAGTTAATAAAGGAAAAATAAGACCAAGGTCATGGGACACGTATTCCAAGATGAATGTTGGGAAAAACATCCTTGTGGGCATCATATGTTGTTTATTATGGCTAAGGGGAAATTGGCAAAGGCATTGAAAAGGAAAAAAGATATTAATTAGAATTTATTTATGAAAATAAAGGAAAATAGGAGAAAAGAAAGGTGAAAGGTCACAGGTTGCATGTGAGGAGGAAATTGAAGGAAAATAGAGGGAAAATGAAGAAATCAAAGGCATCAATAATAAAAAGGCATCAGAGCATCAGTTTGGAGCCTTTTTGTCAGTTTAGTTTTGGAATTGGTTTCAGAGAGGAGAACAGCACCAAGAGGAGGAAGCAAGCAAAGGAAAGACAAGGAAAGCAAAGGAAGGACAAGGAAAGCAAATGAAAGCAAGGATCAAGCAAGGAAAAGTTGGATCAAGCATCTTCAACAGGATTATTTGTAGGTAACAGGTTGCATGTGTGATTTCCTAGCCGGTTTGTGCATGCACGCTATATGCACGTGTGTATTTAGTTCTCTTTTTTCATTGGAATGGGTTTTTCCATGTGTTTCCAGACAGCCATGGTGTGATGGTATCGATTCTTGGTTGAGATTTGGATTTCCATAAGGCTTTGCGTCCGAGTAAGGGCCTCTTAGGAAACTCCCAAGGGTTGTGGGTGGAGATGGTTTTCTCTGGGAAGCCCTCGACGGATGGGTGGAGATAAGGAAAATTCCTCAAGGGATGGTGAAGGAATTATGAGGCATCCAAACTTGGTTTGGTTTTGTGATCTCGGGACCAGTTTAGGTGATATCATGCTAGTGTGAGTGTTAGGTCCTTATAACACTAGTGTATTCCCTTATTATTATTGTAATTGCAACCCCTTATTATTATTTTTGTGTCCATGTTGTCCCCATATTATTATTATTGTGCCCTATAGAAGCCCACTATTGTTATTGTTGTGCCCTTATATTATTATTGTTATGTCGGCTCTAATTATATTGTGACCCCTTAGACTCCTATATATAGAAAGGAGGTTTTTTCATTTGAAGTATCTAAGAATTTTTCATTTGTGTAATGTAAAGGAGGTTTCCCCCTCTAAGAGGCTAATTTTGAGGTCGTTGATCTAACTTTTCTTCTATTTTGTGCGTTGGTTGCATAACATTTGGTATCAGAGCTTTAGATTCTAGGGTTTCACTACTCCAAATAGGTCATCGTGGCATTTTCACTATAACTTTTTTCTACAAAGTTTCAGAATCTGAAACCAAAACTTGTTTAAGCCGAAATAGTGATGAACCTTGGGTCCAAAATTCAGATCTTGTCTCAATATATTTTCGGAGATATGATCCAATGAAGTTATGGTTTTTGCAAGCTCTCGAATTACATCCCAAATAGGTGACCTTGGGAAAGTCGTCATATCTTTCTCTCTGAGCATAAGATTGAAATTCCGTAAGACACTACAGAAAGAGGACGGATTTTAGTTTTTTGTGTATTGTTTTCAGGTCCGAAGGTCGAAACTGTGATACATAGCACTTCGTACAAGTTCTCTCTACTGAAATAGTCCATAATCTGGTCATCGTGGGAGATTTTGCATAACTCTTTCTTGGAGAATCCAATTTTGATCAGACTTGTGGGGTTGGAAAGAGGACTCATAGGTATACCACAGGACGCGATTTCAAACCTTGGGGATTGGAAATTATATAGATATAACGTATTTAATATCGAGCTCCTGAAAAGCAGAAAAAGTTGTGTAGTCTTTTTAAAATTTGTATAAGTTTTGTTTGAAAAATTAGTTTGAAGTAATTAAAAGGGCATGGTGAATAAAATTGTCATTAATTTATTCCCTGAAGAAAGAAAATGGTGACACCTAGTAAGCAACCTGGAAGCTCTACAATGACTCATGAAGAAGAGGAAGAAATGAACCATGATATTTCAAAATTAAGAGACCAAGTGCAACAAATTTCACTCTTACAAAAAGTAACAGAAGCTAAGATGGACACTAAGATGGATGGCATGGAAGCTATGATATGAAAGGAAACATTGAAGATATGAAGAAATACATGGAAGGTTTTAAGAGAGGTTTGGAAAAGTTGCTATAAGAAATGCTTCCTAATGGCGAAAAGGTAGTAGAGGAAACTCATGATGAGAACAAAAGAAATGGTAATCATGATTTCATAGACTCTAACGTTGGATTGAAGACCCACCATATTCCAAATACCAATATGAGGAATTTTTATGGAAAGGATCCTGTAACATGGATACTACAAATTGAACAATATTTTGATCTCCATAATGTGCAAAACACACAAAAGGTACACATTGCAACTTTATATTTAGAACCCAATCTGTTTGTATGGTATCAATGGCTTTTTTCTCGTAAACAAATTGTCACTTGGGTCAATTTTTATGGAGTAAATGATAACACATTATGAGGATACAAAAAGTAACACCTTCTTTAGCCAATTGATAAATCTCAAACAACAGGGTTTAATGGTGGAGCACATTGAGGACATCCAAAAATTGAATATAAAGGTAAAAGATATTCCAGAGGAGCATAGGATTGATGTGTTCATAGGGACTTTAAAGGATAACATCCAACATGAGGTTCGCCTTTGGGAACCTGATTCATTAGAGAAGGCATTCAGGTTGGCAAGAAAAATTGAACGCAAAATTATGGCAACGAGGAAGCCTACCCCTCACAACTATAAAGATGGAAGTGTTGTTGCCCCTAGCCTTCCAGAACCTACAAGGTTTACACCACAACAATTGGAAGAAAAAAGAGAAAAATGGATTTGTTACGGTTGAGATAGAAAATACACTAAAGGTCATAAGTGTGCGGAGAAGAAATTATTTTACATAGATTGTGAAGAGGAAGAATAAAAGGAACAAGAAACTTCAAAAGAAGAGGATATACACCAGGAACCAACCCTAGAGAAAGAAGAAATGAATCCGACTATATCTTCTAATGCATTGGCATGAATTACCACTACTCAAACCCTTAAGATAGAAGGACATATCAAGAAGAAAAAGGTAATAGTGTTGATTGATTCGGGAAGTACCCATAATTTTATTCATTGTAAGATAACCAAGGAATTGAATTGCTTCCTATATCTAGCATCAGAGTGTCCCTAGGGGCATGTTAGGTCCCTACAATCAATTTGTCGGGTTTTCCAAAGGATGGAACTCTCACCAAAAAACTATTAGAAACCAAGGATATGGAAATCAAAGAATTAAAGTTGGCTCTGAAAAATCTTAATTACGAAGTGACAAATTTAGTCGGGACTTTTTAGCAGAAGAAGAAGAAAAGAAGCTCCAATAATTTCAAATAATATTAAGTATGATAGATGCTCAATTAAAGGAACTAAAAGAACAATTTTCCAAACATATTAAAAATTTGAAGAAAAAGGAAAGAAATATCTTAGCAACCTAGAAGAATATTAGACCATTGTTGACAATGCCCTCCAGCAGGATGCAGCAGGGAATGATAAATCTAGACACACTAAAGTTCTTTGAGATTAAAATTGTCGAACTTGAGGGAAAAATAACAAAAGAACAGCAAGAAAGAAATCATCTAGAGCAGAAGTGGAACAATGAAATAAAACACAAAGATGTAGTTATTGAAGGTGTGTAGTGAGTGTTAAAAGAAAAGGATAGATGAATAAAATTTATGCAACAATATATATAAAACACCACATTTGGAAGGGCCACTCTTATTGAGGCTAATGACAATGTTTGGCAAATTATAAACGAAAAGATCCTCAACAAAATACCGTATGTGAATCTCATCCTTTGTAGTGAGACAATGGTCATGGCAAATGCCAATATTGAAATAAGGAACATAAGTCCTTCAATGGAGGAAAAATTACAGAATTTATATTAGATAATCAATTGTTTAAATACACTAGCTGAGGAAAATGTTAATTTCCTTTAGTTACCCAACAAAGATGAGAATATACTATCAATATTATCAGTCAAAGAGAAGCATAGAGTTATAGAAGAAATGGATAGTGTGATCACTAGAGCTAAGAAGATCATTTCTAAGTTTAAAGAAGAATGAGGTTATATCCAAAGGTTTGAAATCTCATCCTTCCAGTAAAGTTCTTCTTGGCTAGTAGCATAAGAACAATTTCAAGATTCTCTCAAGAAAGCTCAAGAAGGCCATGGATGTCTTCCTGCTACTTATGACAAAAAAAAAATCTAAATAGTTACTGGTAAACTCTCCCTTTGGAGACTTTAATGTATCAGATCTCTTGGAAAGATGATACAACAACTTCCTTCTTCCCCGATATCAAATCCTATCTAAAGTTAGCGTCACTTATTTGAAATTTAAGAATGTACAATGGGTATCTCCGACCGAATGGGGCAAATTTATGAAGTTAAAAAGGAGCCTTGCCTAACAAATCATCCTTGCTTCTGCTACACAAGGTATTTAGACAATTCCACATTTACAAATTGTGATTGAAGAAATTGAAGAATCATAGGATGAAGGGGAAAATGTCATGATTTTTCCAAATCCAAAGAAGAACAATGTCTAAAGCCCTCAAGTCCTATAACCACCCCTCGCACATTTATCCAATTTCACCGACCTTCCAGGGTAAACACGAGACAAAGAGTTACTACGACATGACCCGACCTCCAATCTCCAATTATGGAAGTGGGGTAGACAAACTGACAACTCATAACATTCCTCAGGGCTACATGATACTCAGAGGCCAAAGGACTGCCCCATGTGACCAATCCCTTAGCTAGCACTATTTTTTTCACAACTTAACCCCCAATCACACACATAACAGGGAAAGGGTGCAGTTATAGGCCTCCAACTGCATGCACAACACCCCCCCCATGCAGTTATAACCCAACTTACTTAGTTCAAAGGGTGCAGTCCCGATATCTAAGCCACTTTTCCAAGCCAGCCTTTAGACCACTGCCCTAAACTGCCTATAACTTCTTAAAATGATAAATAACATGATGACAAAGCTAATCATACAAAACTCGAACAAGAACTAGACTAGGACATGCCTAATCCATAACAGAAATCTTGTCAAACACATGGAAAACATAAGAGCTTGTTGAAGGCCCCGAAAATCGGGTCGACAACAAGGGGGATACCCACCCGGTCCGGACCTTGGTTGGCAGCTCCTTATCCGTTTGGTATAGCGGGTCCGACTGGGGATAATGGGACCAGTTTCCCAATCTAAGGGTGTGTGTGTGTGTGTGCAGAGTTGGATGTTGTTGATCTAAGAATACTTAAAGCTAATCTAATTCAAACTTTTAAACTAACTTTATGCTATTGTAATCTAATGAAAAACAGCACATCTAATCTATGCTAACCCGAGATGTATTTCTTCTATTATGCGATCTAAAAAGATTTCAGACAATAACTGATAATAAAGATCATTCAGCTATCATAAGAATGGAAATCAATTTAAGATGAACCACTTTGCATAAAAAGTTAGGCAAAACAATTGTGAACAACATATCGCATAATAAGTTATTCATATATCAAACATAAATAAATGACTCCACCGTACAAAAGTGCCAAATGGTAACTCACACATTCATGCAATAACATATAAACAACTACAGACTGTATATCACTTTAAGAATATAAGCAGAAATGGCCAAGAGATAAAAGTACCATTTATGACTGGTTCTACTCATAAGCTTCAAGCAACAATGATCTATCTCTCCTTGCTCTAACATCTACTAAGAGTACAGAAGTGCAACATCAGTAGCAGATATCAAATGCAAACATTAATAAACCTTGATCCATCCATTCATCAAAACCCCCTCCGAGGGTGCAAAAGTGCATGTTCTGAGGACAAGTTTTTGACAAATTTCTAGACCCTTCTCCAAATGCATGAGAAGGGTTTAAATACTGCTAACTAAAATAGCTTAATTACATAAATTTCGGATACGGTTTAAATGACCGCCCTTTTTCTTAAGCAAAACTATTTCTAAAAATTGAATCTAATTCCTAACTATTTTTGTATTTGCTCCTCAGTGTTGCGAGCATGCAACATTCGCCTAGGAAGAGTCGTCTGGTCATCTTCTGCTTTTGTTTGAGCTATGAAAATAGAAATGGCAAGTGTTGGCACCACTTTCTAGTAAACTAGAAGATATTTTTGAGAATCTTCCTTTGGCTGGGTGGATTTACTGCGTGTATACTTGGTAATAACCCAAATTTCTCTCAAACTGCTTCTGCTTTTGCTATTTCGGTTTCCGGCCTTGTGAATGACTAAGCAAGTTAGGGACTTTGCTTTCTGAACAATTTTCTTAGTGATGCGTGATTAGCGCTAGGCGCTAATCGCGCATCAAAAACTGCCTCCATTCTTTGTTCCGAGATTTTCTGGTGCATTTTCCGCCTTTAGCGCTTTTTCCTTCACCGGGTAGAAGTTTCAGGATTTTTCGTAAACATGCTGCTTTTGTGAGCTTTCTGACCCTAAATGTTGAATCACCTATTGAAATCAGCATCTGTTGAGTGATACTCTGGAATCTGCGGTTCTGTTGCATGCGGCATCCGTTTATGAAGGCATCTCTTCTCTGTTCTCCGAGCATTGACGCTTTCCCCTTTTCCTTAGATGTTTCCTGCTCATTGCTTCATATTGTTTCCTGTTTTTCATTCCTGCAGTTCACGCAAAGGAAAAGAGTAATGATAATCAATACTGATACGAAAGCTCTAACCTCTATGAATGTATAAAATCATGACACTCATCGTGAACTGACTCTTCGAAAAACACAAAACTGTCCTTCTTGAATACTTTGGTGTACATTCATTAATTTCTTTTAAGGTGCGCACCCAATTTTGGTTTATAGACAGCTTTTCTTGAATGTTGAACCGAGGAAATTTGCGATGGGCGATAGCAGCATCGCGTCATCGCATTACCTAGATGTGTCATCGCAACTTTTTCAGATTAGATTATCGCAGATCACAAATCGCGTTTGGTGGGCTCCAGTATTGTAGCAATAATGCTACAACTCCTGGAGCTTCCTATCTCTAATTTTATCAACCCGGTAGTTCGTAACAAACTTGGAAGCGACGGTGTTGTATGCACAAGTACTAGCTCTTGTCGCAGTTGTCACTTGGTCAGCTGGCACAAGTCCGCTAGGGCTCAAGCCAACTTCTATATGCTCTCAGAAGAAGCTTTCTAAATGATGGACGAAGACTATCTCAAAGGAAATTGACCTACTTTGCAATAATGAACTGAAAGCCAACAAAACAGGGAAACCCTAGTAAACCCTAATCTGACTAGTCTAATCTCTATGATGCAATGGTGGGAGTGCAAACTTCTAGAAATGATGCCATTACTTCTAGTGATATGAGATGCATGAAACTAAGCTACTTCTACTGAAAATAACATTGTTTTGGTATTTTTGCTTAAGTGGTTGGAGTTATTACGGTTTTGTTTCTTATTAGGGTTTGACTGTGCAGGGGTAGTTCGAAGGGAAAGAAAGCTTGGGAAAGGTCAGGAGGGCTAGGAGAGGTTCCGGAGGATCCAAAACATCATTCCATAGAATTCCACAACGTTCAGGTGCTCGGCAACCGAGGTTACAGGTTTCTACAGGATGTCTTCAGGGGATCCTACAGGAAGCTTTGGATTTCTACAGGAAGTCTGCTAACTTCTACAGGATGTTCTGTGGTTGGAGTTTTGGGTGATGGAGGAGTGGAGGAGTGGTATGGGTGGATAGGTAGGATGGAAAGGGAGCTTATGATGGCTCAGGGACAGAGATATGAGATGAGGAAAGAATGGGTCAAGTTGGTTGGTGGATAGAAGGGTGGAAGCAATGAAAAGTCCAAAAAGATGGAGCTACGTGAACAGTGGAAGCGTTGGAAGGAAAACGATCTGAACAGAGGTTGGGTAGGTGGCTTTAGACGCGGTTGAGAAGAAGAAGAAGATAATAGAGTGATGCAACGCAGTGTAAAGGAAACAAATCTGCACAAAACCGAGAATTCATCAATTTATCCTAACTGTGTTATTAAATCAATGAACAGCAATGTATGTTTCAGAGAAAAAATCGTGCATGGAGTCGGAATGAAGAAGTACTGCTCAAGATCAGAATGCATGGATGGATCTATAATTGAAATGACTGTGTTGCAGCTTGAATGAAAGTGTATGACTGCGTTTTTGGTGGCTGGTACGGTCTACACCTCCAATCTCTAAACAGAGATGGCAGTGAGTGCACTGTCAGCCTTTTCTTGGAGCTCTAATGAATGCTGATCCTCCTACTCTAATCTAAGCAACTAAAAGCACTTGAACCATAAACTAATCCTACTCAATCACATAAAAGAAATCAACTCAGCAGACAGTAATTTCTAAATGCATGTCCAAACAGAGGAATAAAGTGCCGGAAAGAAAGACAAGTAACAATACAAGGAAGAGGAGGTCTATTGCTCTCAGGTTGGGCCCTAACCTGAGAGCTATAGCTCCCTTGAAAACTCAGAATTGAATCAAAAGCTGCCTGTCTTTATTGAATAATCATGAGTCTAATGACATGCCAAAACTGGCTTACAAAGAGCAAAAACCGAAGCTGTAGCTCGTGCTTAGAAATTGCAACAGTAGTTCAAAAGTTCAAAAAGCTCCTATCAAAGGCTACGGCCTTAATATTTATACAAGATGAGGATCAAGCTGGCTTCCTCAATTAATGGAGCTCGGCTGTCCAACTAAAAGTTAAACTGCTGTAAACTGCTGTTCCTGTAGAACCTGTTGGCTGCCTTTAAGCTCGGTGGGGAGAGCTGTTGGAGCTCGGAGTTAGGGTGGAGATCACGAGGGAAGTTATTTAAGGCTGTAGACAACCTCCCTATAAACCTGCAATGCCACCTTTGCTGTCTCCTTGTCTCCTTCTGCGTGATCTTTGCTCCCTTTAATGCCAAAAAACCTGAAATCATCATGTATTAGCCACATAGATATAATGCCCGCCCTTCTTCCTACAAATAACACGAATATACCAAGAAATGAATGCATAAGTGATAAAAGATAAAGGGTTGAGCAAGGTAAGTAGGCCAAATGAGCCCAATTTGTTACCAAAAATTGGGGCTCATCATCACCCCCCAGCTAAAATATTTGCTCATCCTTGAGCAACTTAGTCCAAGTCTTCATCCTTCATTGCTTTTACTGCTTCCCTTACATCCCAAGCCTCTGTGGTAGTGTCCTCCTTGCTGATATGAAACCCAACTTTCCTGTTCACCTCTTCCCATTGTTCACTGTTGTCCTCCTCTGTGCTGCCTTCAGTCAATCCTAGCAGCAGTGGTGGGCTGAGTTTAAGGCCAATCCAGCTGGCCTGGAGGCTTTGCATGGATTTCTTGTAAAGTTCTACCCTTACCAAAGCTTCCCTCATCCAAGTTGGGGTATGGTACTCTCGGATTTTCAAACTGTGTGCCAAGGTATTCCATCTGCGTGTGCATGCTTGGGTAGCATTTTCTCCTAACAGTCTTTCCATGTCTTCAAAATGAGCTATGGATTGGGCCTGTTGGTCCATAAATCTCAAGGAAGCTGTGGGATCAGTAGACAAGTGTTGGTGTGCTGAGATGAGTGCAACTGGGTCCTCTGGTTCTGCTCGAATGAACAATGGCTCGTTCAATTCTCGGTTCATGACCGATTTTGCTTCAGCTGTTCTTTAATCCTCATGGTTCAACCATGAAGCGAACGCCATCAATTGCATATCACCCAAGTCAGTATTGGGATCCCAGGAAACTTCATTAGGCAAGGCCAAATTGTGGAGGTAGAACTCTGCTAATTTGTCTTTATCTTCTGACGAACTAGTACTGCACAACTCAGAAAATTGCTGTGGGTTTTGGATCTGAGAAATACCTCTTTGTGCCAAGGTATTTATTTGGAACTGCAGCCATTGGTCTTTCAAGTACAAACCATAGGATTTTGCAGGTTGTCTGCACTGTATTGCCTCCATGGCCCAACTGGCCATGCAGGCCAATTGTGCTTCCTTTTGCTGCAGTTGTTCTTTTAGAGCTTGCACTTCAATTTGTGCTTGATGTTCTGCTTCCTGTAGAAGTTTCATTGGCTCCTCAAGACCGGTGGTCAGCTCCTTTTTGCCTTGTTGTTCTTCTGTGGTGTCTTTGGAGGATGTACCTGCCCCTGCCCTCAGCTCTTGTAGCTGCAATCTTAGCTTCTGGTTTTCTTCCTGTAGGTACACTCTTTGGCAATTAGCCACATGTTTAGCCATGGCGAATTCACTCCTGACCTCCTTGAGTTGCTCTTGTAAGGGACCTATGTCCGCCACACCCTTTGACTTGGCGATCTGCATCCATGTGTGGGTACGGACTCTTTCTTCCTCTAATGCAAAAAACAGGGGTACAGTAAATTTCTGCGGTATGATTTTGCCCGCCTCTAAAAAGGTGTAGTATGAACTCAGACTAGGCTGAGGGCTGGGCTCTGGTATATGTTCTTTTTCTGCCTCTTTAGGTGGCTCTATCTCACCCTCCCTTGGTGGTGATGAGGGTCCTTCTCCTTCCCTCTTCTCTGTTTCCTGTAGCAGGGCCAGAGTGTCCTGGAGAACATTTTCAGCCTCCTGTAGCCGAGCTTTTTCAGTCAACAGGTCTAACCTTTCTTGCCACGTATTTTTCTTTGGGCTCCTCTTCTCATAGGTGACTGTTATCCTTGAGGGGGACTTTTCCTTGGGAGAAGCAGGGGTATCTTCAATGACAATCGGGCTGCTGGACGAAGGCTGTGGCTTGCCCGTCTTTATCCTAACACTTCTTCGAGCTTTAAAGTATAGAGGGGTCTCCCTCTTCCTCTTTTCTTTTGGCTTAGGTGGCGTGCTGAGGCCAGCTAGTACAGCTGCTGCCTCCCTTGCTAGAATGTCCGCCTTCTTCTCCTTGGGTTTCACTTTTCCGGGGCTTCCTGTAGAAGCCCCTGTTTTGGTAATTTTTCGGGCTTCCTGTAGAAGCCCCTGTTTTGGTAATTTTCGGGCTTCCTGTAGAAGCCCCTTTTTCAATAATTTTCGGGCTTCCTGTAGATGACCCTTTTATTGTTTTCGGGCTTCCTGTAGAAGCCTATTTCTGCTTTCCTGTAGACACAGGTGTCGCCACCTTGGCTTGCTTTGCTGCATGGGTTTTGCTTTTTGGTTTGGTTGCGGGTGCTGATGAGGTACTTGTGCTGATGTGGACCTTCTCAGCTTTGTTCGTTCTGCTCTGAAACCTTTTCTCTCTTGCTGACAAAATGGGTGTGTCACCTTTTTCCTCAGCATTCTTTTTCTCGTGCTTCCTCCTTTGTTCTTTCTTTTGCACTGTGGTCGGGGTCTTCTGGCCTGTTTCTTTCTTTTCTGCGGCCACTGCTTCTTTTTCCTCACTGCTGGAGGAACCACTTTCCTCGGTCGGCATCCTTATGTCTCCATCTCTTGTCAAATTTCTGAATGATTCCCATGAGAGGGGAACCTTATATGAATGAAGCGCATCCTCCACAAGAAGTTTGATCAATCCATGGTGGGCTACCTGATCTGGTATGCCTTCTTTTAACTTTGTGGCACACTCGATTAGAGACTGTAGCAAGAAATAAGGAATGCTCAGTTTGTTTTCTACAGGAAGATCAATCTGGTGTCTCAATTCAGTGAGCAACCTGAAGTGATACGCATACACGATGCTAAAACGGCCTTCACAGGTTATATACTTCATGATTTGCAGGCTAACTTCATTCCATGGTGGCAGCAAGCTGGTTCTTCGCACCCCATTTTTGTCCTCCGTGAATTCCTCCTCGGGTGGGAAGAATTCTTTCTTTGCCTGCTGGCTCAACTTCCTTTCTTCCTTATCCCATGGCAAACCCATTGGAAGTTTAGTAATTCGACTGATATATTGCGGGGTGAGCTTGAGGCTTAGGCCCCTGAAGTTCACGGTGGCCAGTGTTTTGGATTTCAGCCTCAAGGCTTGTAAAAATTCTTCTGCCACTTCGTCGTCATGACCCTGCAACTTGTCACAAAAGGATATCCATTGTGCCCGTGTGAAGAGCTCCACCACCTCCTGGTTTTCCCTTAATTTTGATGAATCAGTGGGTTCCCGTCTAATAAACCCACCCGGCATGATAAAAACTGTTGCTAGAGGTGGCGAATGCGGAAGAAGTTTAGCTTTATAGGACAGAGCGTAGAATTACGCTTCCGTTGTGCAAATAATCCACAAAACTTATCCCTGAGGACCTTAACACAGTTTAATTCACTGACATCCTGTAGAACGACAGTCTATGCACAACAGACAACAATTTCAACCATTTCCTACAACCAGACTGTAGACGACGATCCTGCCACCTTTAAAACCAATTGCATGGAGAGTTCAGGGTTACCTTTTTATCTGCCACCTTTTTACGTGAGGAACTCGCCTTCCTGTAGAAACAGCTTTCCTATAGAAGCAGCGCGTGATGCCTGGGGAAGACTGCAGTTGGTCTACGCTCTCGGTGGTGCTTCTCAACCGTTCTGATAGCCAAAGGCTCGGAGTTTCGAACTGCAGAGAGATCTGAATGTTCACTCGAGGTTCGAATGGCGAATGATAAATGCATGCGGCCAATCTAGCCGATTAGATTTGAATCGGCGGAATCCGTGGCGCGGGGGTGAGCTGTACCCACCGGACCGTTGGATGACGTCGTTCCATCATTTGACTGCGCGTTCACTTACTACCGCATCATCCCTCCAGCAGATCCGCCGCCGTTTCTTCTGCTAAATCCATTTTTTCCGACGGGGATTGTTCTCACGTGTGTGCTGATCATTCCTTTTGTCACGGCCGCCACCCAAACATCTGACTGGACCATTAACCGGTCGAAGTGGCCAGTCAACTGGCCATACAGCCGCTCAACCCATTCACTTTACACTTTGCAAACAATTCAAAGTAAAATTCATGCGATCTGACGGAAGAGAGAGTCGAGACACTTACCTGCGCGGTTGCAACACGATTTTTCGGGTTTTGGACGATGATGAATGGATCTATCTGCTGCTGGTGAATTTGCACAGGCCCGGAGGTTCACGTTTACAGGCTGCCGACGATGGAGTTGATGCTTGGCTGCATGCGTCCGCGTTCATTGCATATGGCCAGCGCTGTGAATAGTATACACTCTAGCGGGCTTAACTGTTACAGGACTCCCGCGGGATGTCTTGTAACAGTTCTTCCTCCTTGGGTGCATGCTGCACGACGAAGGATCTGGCCGCCCGATCACGCTCCCAGGGCTTCTGGATGACTGGGATGGATATGGTAGGAGATCTCAGTGTTTTTTTCATTTGACAATTGCTTTTTCTTGATAACTCATCGATCTGCTTTGCTGGTGCAGGTAACTTCGTTGCATGTCGACAAGGAGGGCAGGACGAGGTGACAACAATGTGCAAGGGAGATAACAATAGCTTGCATGCGTCCAAACTGATCCTTAGTCGTTAGATCTCCTCATAAAAATCTGGGCCGTCCTGAACTTCTACAGGAAGTTTCCTGTAGAAATACAGAGCTTCCTGTAGAAAGGTTGCGTTTCCTGTAGAGAGTCTGCACCTTCCTGTAGAAAATCTGCATCTTCCTGTAGAAAATCTGTGTCTTCCTGTAGAAGACTCAAGCTGTAATAAAATTGCACATACCTTGGAGAAAATGAGTATTCTTGGAGGAGGTGCTGGTAAGGTCTCCTTACTGCATGATAAGGATCCTGAGCTTTGAGTTGAGAGGCTTCCTCTCCTCCATAGAACACCTGCAACCTGCATGCAATTTTACATTACGAATTTGCTGACCTTGTTTTTCTTTTTTTTTCTTTTTCTTTTTTTTTTCTCTTTTTTTTTTTTTTAAAAGATAACAAGGGCGCCTCAATGAGGTTTTCACCCTTGCCATCTGCCCTGAGCGCCTCAAAGAGGTTTTCACTCAAGGATCTTTTCCATTCTCTTTTTTTTTTTTTTTTTGAAAGACAATAGGGGCGCCTCAATGAGGTTTTCACCCCTACCACCTGCCTTGGGTGCCTCAGAGAGGTTTTCACCCAAGGATCTTTATTATTTTTTCTTTTTTTTCTTTTTTTTTTAGATCTTTCAGGGTATGCCCAAAGGAGAGGCAGAACCCTTCTCTATGACCAACACTGATTTCTCCATAGTTTTGATGAACTCTTGTCTTGAGAGAGGCTTCCTGTAGATCTTCAATCGATGCCCATTGACAAGCATGGGGATGGCTTCCTCATCAATGGTCCGAATAAGAACAGATCCATTGTCATGACATTTTTCCACTGCATAAGGTCCTAGCCACCTAGTTCTCAGCTTTCCCTTGAAATCTTTGTATCTGGAGTCATACAACAAGGCCCAATCTCCAGGTTGGAATTGCTTGTCATGGAGATGTTGGTCATGCCACACCTTTCTCTGAAGTTGAACCACTTCTGAGTGAAGGAGGGCCTGCATTCGGTGCTCATCCAATCCATTCAGCTGCAATAACCTTTCTTGTTGTGCATGGCTGAGATCTAGGTCCAGCTGAGCTGCCATCCTCAAAGTGTTGTATTCAAACTCAATGGACAGCAAAGCTTTCTTCCCATAGACTAGCTCATAAGGTGTGAAGCCGGTGGTGGTCTTCCAGGTGGTGTTGTAAGCCCATGTGGCTTCAACCAGGCGATCTGCCCAGTCCTTTCTGCTGCTGCTCACCACCTTAGTCAAGATCCCTTCTAATGCTCTATTGGTGACTTCCACCTGCCCATTTGCTTGAGGGTGATAGGGGGTGGAAGTCCTATGCTTGATCTTGTGGTGAGCTAGTAGATCTTCAACGAGGTTGGATGTGAATTGGCTCCCTTGATCGGTGACCAGCTCTCTTGGGTAGCCAAACTTGTAGAAGATGTTTTCTCTTAAGAACTCGGCCACCTTTTCTTCTGTTGCTGCTTTGATTGCTGTAGTCTCTGCCCACTTTGTCAGGTAGTCAGTACACACAATGATGTAAGACCTTTGCCTCGAAGGAGGGTTGATTGGACCCACAAAGTCCATGCCCCACTTCTCAAATGGCTCGAGAGTCACTTGAGGTTGGAGAGGCATCTCATCCCTTTGAGTCAGTTTCCCCATTCTTTGGCATTGGTCACATTGGCTGATATATCTTCTGACATCTTGATGAAGTGTGGGCCAATAGTAGCCTGCCTGCAGGATCGTGAAGGCAGTCCTCTTTGCTGCAAAATGTCCTCCACAAGGCCCATCATGACAGGTGAGGAGGATATCAAAGACTTCCTCCTCCCTTACACAACGCCTTAAGATCTGATCGGGGCCAAGCTTGAACAGATTGCCCCCGATCCAAGTAAATGAGGCACTTTTTCTGATGATTCTGCTCTTCTCTCTTGAAGATAGGTGCAGAGGGAACTGTGCTGAAACAAGGTAGTTTGCTATATCAGCAAAACATGGAGAGAGTGCTGAGATAGCAAACAGATGTTCATCAGGCATCTGGTCATCCACTGTTCCATCCTCATCTGCAGACAAATCCAATCTAGATAAGAAGTCAGCAACAACATTTTCTTTACCTGGTTTGTCAACAATGGTCAAATCAAACTGCTGCAACAAAAGTAACCATCTAATAATACGAGCATTCACATCTGGTTTATTCATCAAATATCTAATTGCAGCATGGTCTGTATGTACAAATGTTTGATAGCCAGTGATATAGTGTCGGAACTTGTTCAGTGCATGGACCACAGCCAAAAACTCTTTCTCAGTTACAGTGTAATTCAGCTCAGCTTTGGACAAGTTTTTACTAACAAAGTAAATGGCATATGGAAGTTTTTGTTCAACTTGTCCTAAAGCTGCACCTATGGCTTTGTTCGAGGCATCAGTGTGGATGTGGAAAGGTAGGGCCCAGTTTGGACCTCTCAAGATTGGGGCTGACACCAACTTGTCCTTTAATTCATTCAAAGCCCTCTGACAATCATTAGTCCCCTTAAACTCCACATCTTTTGCCAACAGGCCAAACAATGGCGAGGCTAGCTTGCTGAAGTCCTTAATGAATCTCCTGTAATACCCTGCTAATCCTAAGAAACTCTGAACATCCCTTACCTTTTGAGGAGGTGGAACCTTCTTGATGAGAGCAATTTTGTTAGGATCCACCTGTAACCCTTGGCAAGAAAGGGTATGGCCTAACACGGTACCTTCAGTCATCAGGAATTCACATTTTTCAGGACTAAGGGACAGGTTCATCTCAATGCATTTGGTTAGGACTTTTCCTAGATTGGACAATGCTTCCTGGAAATTGGCCCCATAAGGAGTGAAGTCATCCATATAGATTTCCACTGCATCATGGACCAGCTCCGAGAAGATGCTCAAGACAGCTCTCTGGAAGGTAGCAGGAGCATTGCATAGCCCAAAGGGAAGAACTCGGTAGGCAAAGGTACCCCAAGGGCAAGTGAAGGTGGTCTTATCTTGGTCTTCCGGGTTGATTTGAATCTGGTTGTACCCGCTAAACCCATCCAGGAAAGAGAAGAACTTCTTTCCTGCCAGTCCATCCAACACTTGATCTATGAAAAGTAGAGGGAAATGGTCTTTCTTGGTAGCTTTGTTCAGTTCTCGGTAGTCCACACAGATTCTCCACTTCCCATTCTTCTTGGGAACCAACACTAGAGGGGACACCCATTCACTATCTGAGATGGGGTAAATGAATCCGGCATCCAACAGTTTTTGCAGTTCTTCCTTGACAATGTCCTTAAGGGCTGGATTCATTCTCCTCTGAGGTTGCCTAACCGGTTTACAACCCTCTTTGATGTATATGTGATGGGTACAGACCGAGGGATGGACTCCTTTCATCTCCTTATAGCTCCAAGCAAAAGCATCTAGGTGACTGGCCAACAGGCTACACAGCTCCTTTTCCTGGGAAGGAGATAGGGAGGAGCTGATCTTTAACGTTCTCTCAGGGCCGAACTCCACATTCTTGACTCTGGGAGTGACAGGGTTGGTCGTACAAAGATCCACTAGGGTGCTGGCTTGGGCATCCTCCACCAATTTCTCTAAGGATAGTGCACTGGAAGGTGGATTCTGGATCAAGGTCTCAATCAAGTCATCCTCGGTTGGGGGGTCTCTTCTGGTGGTATCTAGGGTGCACAAAGGTGCTGAGTACACTTCATCCTCTTCTCCTTCCTCCAACCAAAGTGGTAAGTCATGCTCTAAGGAAGGTTGGGCAGGAGGATATAGGACTAGCTGCTTGGACATAGGACCATTTTTTATGGTCATATTTCCTGCACGACAACTTATGTAAGCATCTGCAGTGGCTAACCAAGGCCTTCCCAAAATAAGAGGATATCCAGTAAGCTTTGCCTTGGGTTGCAGAACCAAGAAATCTGCAGGGTATTCCCAAGAGTCGACAGAGACCAAGACATCCTCCACAATCCCTTCGGGAGTCACAGTGGAGCGATCTGCAAGTTGCAGAACTGTTGAGGTCTTCCTCAAGGAACCCTGAAGATTGAGTTTGAGCATGGTATCCCTGGTCATCACATTAATGGCAGCCCCCAAATCAATCAAAGTGTGAGGTATGATGATGCCATTGATGTGGACATCTACTACAGGACTCCTAGGATCTAGATACTTTGGGCAGATGACTTGTCCTAACATAAGGTCAGACAGTTGTCCTAAGACATTGATGGTTGAAGCATCTCTCTTTCGCCTGCCTGGGTGTTTGAAACACTTTTCCTTAACCAGTTTGTTGTATATTGGCACATCCTTGATGGCTTGGAGAAGTGGTATTTTTACACACAACTGCTTGAGCTCACCCAGGAGCTCATCCTCCCCTGGGTTGGGTTGTGTGGTGGCTGTTAGTCTCTCAGGAAAGGGTGGAATAGCCTTTGGTTCACTTTCCTATTTATCTTCCTCATCCTCTGGGGGAGGAGGTTGGCGATCTGGAAGAGTCTTTCCAGATCGAAGATTGATCTCCTGGATCTCCACAGCATAAGTAGGGCATGATGTTTCCCCAGTGTATACCTGCTGGGCCTATCTATTTTTGGGGTTCGGGTTCGGTTGAGCAGGTATTTGAGGTTGCCTTGGAGGAGCAGGAGGTAATGGTTGAGGTTGAACTGGTGGTGGAAGCAAAATGGCAGGAGGAGTGTTGTATTGGGGCCTCCACCCCGACTGAGGTGCATTCCACTGAGGCTGAGGCTGGGCCTGTGAGTGATAAGAATGAGTAGTGGGTTGAGTAGGGTACTGAGGTGGATAAGACCATGGAGGAGGCATAGACCAAGAAGGATGAGCAGGGGGACCCCAGGAAGGCATAGGAGTCGATTGGTTGGGGCTGTAATAAGCTTGAGGTGCCCCTTGCATCCCCTGCTGGTAAGTTCTAGGTCCTTGTGGCCTCCTTTGGTTGAGGTAATAGAGAGGTTCAGTGGGAGCTTCTGTCCCTTGGTACATGGCTTTAAATCCAGGTAAGGTTGGACATTGGTTTGTGGGATGGTCCTCCTCACAAACGAAACACACTTCAACCGAATGCAATGGACATTCGTTCTTAGGGTGTCTCCTGGTACATCTAGGGCAGAAGATAGCCAAGGCTCTCTCAGCTTCTTCCTTCTTCTGCTGGATCCTGAATGTGTCCAGCTGCATGGCAATGGTCTGTCTCACCTCACTCTTAAGATCTTCCAATTGATTTGCAAACTCATGTTTGGAGAAAGGGACACCAGTTGAGAGGAGGTTTCCTCTACCTCGTTTCCGAGCTGCCCTAGAGTGGTTTCTAAACACAGTCTTGATGTCCTCATAAGGCAGTTGGTAAATGTCCCCCCCAGCTAACATGTGAAGGGTATCTAAGAGGTCTTCAGGGACTCCTCGAAGCAGGACCAACTTGAGGGATTCAGGGTCAAGTGTGCACCTGGCCCGCTTATAGCTAAGTTGGAACCTCTCCTCATAATCCTCTAAGGACTCATCATTTCCCATGGTCATCCGAAAGATTTCTCCCTTGGTTTCCTTGGACCTACAGTAATCCCTGTACTTGGTATTGAAAGCTTGCTGCATCTGAGCCCAAGTGGTGATACTATTCCCAGGTAACCCCATGAACCAGCGTAATGCTGCATCCTTAAGAGTTGAAGGGAAAAGTTTCAGCTTCTGCTCATCTTCAGTATAGTCATAGGTTCTACAAAGGACAGCAAACTCAAACAGGAAGGTATCAGGATCTTCAGTAGTCAGTCCATGGAAGTGAGGTAACGCGGAGGGGCTAATGTTCTTCATTTTCATCTCTCCATTGGTCTCTCGGATGGGGAAAGCACCTTCTATTCTCTCATCTTCTCTTCTATTGTCAGCCATAGCTTCAGATGGGATGGTCTCTAATTCTCTTCTGCTATAGGATCTTCGTATATCTCAGGAGGTTCACCTATAGGTTCTTCTGGATCACTGTCACCGAAGAAGAGAGAAGGGTGACTCAGTGATGTGGTGGGGGTGTTGGGTAAGAATTTGCCTGTTTTATCTCGATTCCTACGAGGCATGAAATGGAAAGACTTTTTTTTTTAATTGCTTTTGTGTTTTTTTCTGTGGTACCTGCAAAACTGAAACAGATTGATCTACAACTAACTATAAAGATGCAGAATTAAACGGAAAGAAGGAAAGAACTAATCTACTTTGCTCAAATGAAATTGCAGGAATGGAAATGCTAGTCTACGCTTGCAGAATTGAAACACTAATCTACGCTTGCAGAAATGAAATGCTAATCTATGAAAGCAGGAAATGCTAATCTATCAAAGCAGGAAATGCTAATCTATGAAAGCAGGAAATGCTAATTTATGAAAGCAGGAAATGTCTATGCTACTTTTGCAGAATGGAAATGAAATAAACTACTTAGCAGAAGGCAAGAGTAAGAAAATAGAAGAAAAGCAACAATTACTAATACTCTGACGCTTCCCCGGCAACGGCGCCAAAAATATGGTGGGCTCCAGTATTGTAGCAATAATGCTACAACTCCTGGAGCTTCCTATCTCTAATTTTATCAACCCGGTAGTTCGTAACAAACTTGGAAGCGACGGTGTTGTATGCACAAGTACTAGCTCTTGTCGCAGCTGTCACTTGGTCAGCTGGCACAAGTCCGCTAGGGCTCAAGCCAACTTCTATATGCTCTCAGAAGAAGCTTTCTAAATGATGGACGAAGACTATCTCAAAGGAAATTGACCTACTTTGCAATAATGAACTGAAAGCCAACAAAACAGGGAAACCCTAGTAAACCCTAATCTGACTAGTCTAATCTCTATGATGCAATGGTGGGAGTGCAAACTTCTAGAAATGATGCCATTACTTCTAGTGATATGAGATGCATGAAACTAAGCTACTTCTACTGAAAAGAACATTGTTTTGGTATTTTTGCTTAAGTGGTTGGAGTTATTACGGTTTTGTTTCTTATTAGGGTTTGACTGTGCAGGGGTAGTTCGAAGGGAAAGAAAGCTTGGGAAAGGTCAGGAGGGCTAGGAGAGGTTCCGGAGGATCCAAAACATCATTCCATAGAAGTCCACAACGTTCAGGTGCTCGGCAACCGAGGTTACAGGTTTCTACAGGATGTCTTCAGGGGATCCTACAGGAAGCTTGGGATTTCTACAGGAAGTCTGCTAACTTCTACAGGATGTTCTGTGATGGAGTTTTGGGTGATGGAGGAGTGGAGGAGTGGTATGGGTGGATAGGTAGGATGGAAAGGGAGCTTATGATGGCTCAGGGACAGAGATATGAGATGAGGAAAGAATGGGTCAAGTTGGTTGGTGGATAGAAGGGTGGAAGCAATGAAAAGTCCAAAAAGATGGAGCTGCGTGAACAGTGGAAGCGTTGGAAGGAAAACGATCTGAACAGAGGTTGGGTAGGTGGCTTTAGACACGGTTGAGAAGAAGAAGAAGATAACAGAGTGATGCAATGCAGTGTAAAGGAAACAAATCTGCACAAAACCGAGAATTCATCAATTTATCCTAACTGTGTTATTAAATCAACGAACAGCAATGTATGTTTCAGAGAAAAAATCGTGCATGGATTCGGAATGAAGAAGTACTGCTCAAGATCAGAATGCATGGATGGATCTATAATTGAAATGACTGTGTTGCAGCTTGAATGAAAGTGTATGACTGCGTTTTTGGTGGCTGGTACGGTCTACACCTCCAATCTCTAAACAGAGATGGCAGTGAGTGCACTGTCAGCCTTTTCTTGGAGCTCTAATGAATGCTGATCCTCCTACTCTAATCTAAGCAACTAAAAGCACTTGAACCATAAACTAATCCTACTCAATCACATAAAAGAAATCAACTCAGCAGACTGTAATTTCTAAATGCATGTCAAAACAGAGGAATAAAGTGCCGGAAAGAAAGACAAGTAACAATACAAGGAAGATGAGGTCTATTGCTCTCAGGTTGGGCCCTAACCTGAGAGCTATAGCTCCCTTGAAAACTCAGAATTGAATCAAAAGCTGCATGTCTTTATTGAATAATCATGAGTCTAATGACATGCCAAAACTGGCTTACAAAGAGCAAAAACCGAGCTGTAGCTCGTGCTTAGAAATTGCAACAGTAGTTCAAAAGTTCAAAAAGCTCCTATCAAAGGCTACGGCCTTAATATTTATACAAGATGAGGATCAAGCTGGCTTCCTCAATTAATGGAGCTCGGCTGTCCAACTAAAAGTTAAACTGCTGTAAACTGCTATTCCTGTAGAACCTGTTGGCTGCCTTTAAGCTCGGTGGGGAGAGCTGTTGGAGCTCGGAGTTAGGGTGGAGATCACGAGGGAGGTTATTTAAGGCTGTAGACAACCTCCCTATAAACTTGCAATGCCACCTTTGTTGTCTCCTTGTCTCCTTCTGCGTGGTCTTTGCTCCCTTTAATGCCAAAAAACCTGAAATCATCATGTATTAGCCACATAGATATAATGCCTGCCCTTCTTCCTACAAATAAAACGAATATACCAAGAAATGAATGCATAAGTGATAAAAGATGAAGGGTTGAGCAAGGAAGTAGGCCAAATGAGCCCAATTTGTTACCAAAAATTGGGGCTCATCAGCATTTATCGCAGATCGCAGATCGCGACGAGTCATTAAATCATTGGGTGCTGCTTATGTGATATTGCGATATGCGATGTCGCACATCGGCCGTCGGAGATTTCTTAAGATTTTCATTTAAGAGTGCTTCATAATGTACGCGATGTGATGAATTTCGCGTCGCCTCTTTGCAGTTTATTATGCTCATAAGGAAATGCTTTATTCTCTTCTCGCGATGCGATATAGTTTTAAGGAGTTAAATACAAAAGTTTTTATAAAAATGTTTTTTGGATTTTTTATTAAGGGTCCCCATTTGCTTAGTGTTATTGCTAATACTAAACAAAGAGGGGGGTTGTTTGTGGCCACAACAATGGCGATTCACCTGGAAGAACCAGTTATCTCTATTTTTCTATTGAATTCTAACTTCCAAAACAGAAAAATTTTCATAGGTCTAAATTTCGTTATGGACAGATAGAGTACATTATGCCTTATCCTATTAATGATATTTTGTTTCAACCTTTTTCTATTCTAATTGCTTGCTTCCTCAGGCTTTGTCCTTGTATTTACATCAGCCATTACTTGGTCTTGTAAAGGTAAAATAAAGTCTTCTCTGTGTGCCGGCTTTTAAAATATGCTCATTTGTCGTAGGTAGATCCTCTGCTTCCAGCAGGCGTCCATAGCCTCGACAGGGTTACCTGTTACCCAGCAATGATCCTTTATCCTGCTTAAGGCTATCTACAACGTTCGAAGAAAAATCCACATTGACACTTTTTCCTTTTTTATTCTCTAAAGAAGAATGTCTTGGTTTGGTAGCCAAATTATGACACAGTCATTCACTTGATTTACACTTTTGCTGAACAAGCTGGCTCGTGATGAGACCCCTTGTCTTTTGATTGCAACAATCTTGAGTCATTGCCCTGTTTTGGTAGACAGTATTGGCAAAGTCAGCAAGTTATAATATCTGTGATCATGATAAGCCGGCTCGTGATGAGACCTCTTATTCTTTTAAGAAATAGTGTTTCTTGGATTGTTCCTCTGAATGCTGCGATTTTCTTTAGCGGGGAGGAAGTCATTGTTTTTCCTTAAGAAAGCTCTGGACGACAATAATAGAGTTTGAAAACAGCAGTTTTACAGAGAACCCTTATTTTGCTATTGATACCTTTCATTGTGCTGATATAAAACAATTTCTTCGCTAAAGGTTGCTTTCATCAAATTTTTGAAGTTGAAACTAGCATCATATCTAGGCTAAAGTTTTTTTAACTCTATCTGTCTATAATAAAGATCAAATTTATGAAAATTTTTGTTATTTATACAAGCGAAAAGCTCAAAATCTGAAAGAGAATTGGTGTCTTTTCTGTGAATACCTGTAGTAACCATTTACAACTGGTTTTATTATGCAAAAGAAAAGAAAAACCAAAACTATTCTACAAAATAGAAGAATAATCTTCTATGGAAAATATTTTTGAGGATTTGTCCATTAACAGGCAAAGAATCCCTTCTACCTGCTAAATCCTGCAACACAAACGTTGATGGACCTATGACTTCAACAATCTGAAAAGGACCAAGCCACATCTTTTGAAATTTCGTATGTTTGCCCTTTTCTTCATGAGCCTTATCCCATTTCAAAACTAAATCTCCCATCTGAAAAAAATTTCTGGTCATTATGCTTGAATCAAAAGAGGATTTTATCAGCGCTTGGTGATGAGCATGGGTTTTCTTAGCTTGTTCTCGTTGTTCTTCTAATTTAATTATTTCCATTTGTCTTAGTTGTATGGAGGAAGTAGATACTTCATCGATGTATTGTACTAAAGACAAAGAGGGGATGACTAAGTGAGTTGGAAGAACCACTTCCTTCCCATAAACTAAATTAAAGGGAGAAGTGTCGATTGAAGCTTTCTTCGTTATTCTATCTGCCCATAAAGCATTTACCAAAGCTTTGTGCCAATTCTTTTGGTTATGGTCAACTGTTCTTTTAATCATCCTGATTAGGTTTTTATTTGTTGACTCAGCTAACCCATTACCTTGCGGATAGTAGTTGGCCGAATATTTCAGTTTGAACCCTCTTTTAAGTGCAAACTCAGTCATTGCATCCCAGGAAAGTATGATGCATTATCAAACATTAAAGCCGTTGGTAATCCAAACCTAGTTATTATAAATTGATCTATGAATTCAATAATATTTTCAGAATTAGCTGTCTTGAGGGGAACTGCTTCTACCCATTTAGTAAAATAATCTGTTGTCATGAGGATGTATCTATGCTGCTTAGAAGAGTGAGGAACGATCTCACCTATTATGTCCAAGCCCCACTGATTGAATGGTTGCTCGATGTTTACTGGCTGTAGTGGCAGGGACGGCTTCTTTTGTCTTCCAGTAGTTGTTTGGCAGACTTGACATTTCCTTACGTAACTGTGTGAGTCCTTGAACAGCGTAGGCCAGTAATATCCTGCACGTAAGATCTTATGTGCAGTAGCATCTCCAGCATAATGTCCGCCTGCTGGTCCGTCGTGGAGTTCCTCATACAGTTGTACCTCTTCAGATGGGACTTCAGGAATTTGCGATGCTCCAGCCAACATTTTGTAGAAGCCTTGACCTCTTACAATGTTTGTTGGTTTGATCTCAAGGTCGTATTCCTGTAAAGCAGTGATCCAATTTGCTCTTTTCTCACCCACATCCTTCTGTACTAGAAGATTTCTTACCGCTGGAAACGGTACTATGATCTTAGTATGGGTTTTAAGTAAGAAAGGTCTGAAATATTTGACCGCTTTGAAAACAGCATATGCTTGTTTCTCCATGTCTGAATAATGGAGTTCAGCACCTTGTAAATTTGAGCTAAAAAACGCAATTGGAGCTTCCGCTTTTTCTTGATTTGCTTGAGTTATAATCACAGCATAAGATTTCTCTGAGGCAAATGTGTATAAGATAAAAGTTTTTGAAAAATTCGGGGTTGCTAAAGATGGAGCATTAATAATAGCTTGTTTGATCAGGTTGAATGCTTCATGTTCATCTTGACCCCATTTAAAATTTGAATTCTTTTTAATCATGGTTTGCAAAGGAGACACAATTCGTGAAAAATCTGGGACAAATCTCTTTACAAAATTGATTTGACCAAGGAAAGATTGCATGGCTTTTTTATTATGAGGTAGGGCTATTTCAGAAATTTCTTTGATTCTGTCAGGCTCAATGTGAATACTGGATTTTGACACTATGAATCCTAGAAGTTTTCCTTCACTTAATGCGAAAAAAGATTTCTTTGGGTTAAGTGAAATCCCATACCTTAAACATCGTTGAAAGATTTGTTTTAAGTCTCTGAGATGGTCGCTTCGCTTCTTAGAGTACACTGTTATATCATCCAAATAAATTACTACGGATTTATTGACTAAACCCTTGAATGCGATGTCCATGGCTCTCTGAAATGTAGCGTCGGCATTGATCAAACCAAATGGCATCTTCCGATATGCGTATGTGCCCCATTTAGTTCTAAATGTGGTTTTCAACTGATCATCAGGATGTACCAGCACTTGATTATATCCTAAAAATCCATCCAAGAAAGACATCAGTTCTGAGCCTACTACTACCTGTAATATCTATTCCATAGGTGGGAGAGGAAAATTGTCTTTTTGACAGGCTTTGTTGAGATTCCGAAAATCGATACAGATTCTAATATCTTCGCTTTTCTTTCTAACGGGTACCATATTGGAAACCCATTTGGAATGTTTGACGGGGAAAATTATTCTGGCTTTTAATAACTTGTTTAGCTCAGTTTTTATCTGATTTTCTAAATTGGGGTGGATCTTTCTCAGTTTCTGTTGGACAGGTTTTTCGTTGTCAATCATAGGAATAGTGTGCTAAAAATAGAAGTGTGGTACGTCTTCAGCTCATCGTAATTCCAAGCAAAGACATTCTTATATTGTCTCAAAAGACGAATATACGCTAGTTTTTCTTCCGGGGCCAGGCCTATGCCTAGAGTAACGTTTTGTGGTTTATCATCGGTCCCTAGGTTTACTAATTCGTAGTTCAGAGTTGAACTGTAGAGCTTTGAATTGGCAGGCCTTTTAAACCGATTTTTCAAATCGTATAAGTATTCTAACTTAACCACCGATTTAGGTATAGCATTATCAGTGCCATTTTGTTGTATTTGTCGATCGTGATGGTCTTCGTCAATTATCTGATTGGAGTAGGATCCTTCGGAAGTGAGGAAATTTACAATATCAGGATCGTCGTTGAATACTCTCAAATTTGTAATGTTGTCAGGGATGGATGGTCTAAAGATCAATTCTATTGAGAATCTATCTGGACTAAACTCTTCGGAGGGAATAAGCCTAGAGGCTACGTTAGCCAAAAGGTCTGCGCTTGCGTTTTGGAGTCTTGGGATTGAAGAAATATTGAATGCTATGAAATGCTTAGTCAGATCTTGTACTAAAGATTGATAGTGTTTTAAATGACTTGATAGGCAATGTATAGTATTAGGTACCTGTTTGACGACAATCTCAGAGTCTCCGAAGACTTGAAGATACTTGACATTCAACCCGATTGCTTTGTATAGGCCTTGCACCAAGGCTTCATATTCTGTTGTATTGTTTGTGCAATCGAATTCGAGTCTACACGTAAGCATGGTCTTATTTCCTTTTGGACTAATCAGAACGCATCCTGCTCCTGCTCCTTCGCTAGATTTAGAGCCATCAAAATATAATTTCCAAAACAAAGATGTATTTACAGGTTTATCTACAAAATTAACACACTTTGAATTATCAGTTTGGGAAAAATTTTCGACTTGGGATAAAACTGAATTTTCTAAGTAAGGTGATGTATGAGCATTGAAATTGCCGAGAAAAGAATCTACCGAGTAATTGCCTATGATACTGCTGTTATACGCTATTGCTTCATTTTCTCCCTCCAATTCCGTTACTATGTACTTCTGGTGTAATTCTTGTTCAACCTTTATTTGATTCGGTTTGCCATTATAGGGTAACCACATGTGTGACCAGTCGGTTGAAAAGTATCCATGGAGTTTCTCGGACCAATCCCTGCTAAGAATCAAGCCATAGAATTCTGGGATATCAGCCACTAGAATGTCAATAACCTGACATACCTTCGGGTTAGATGACAATCTTATGGTTACTTGATTAAGTTCACCAATCACTTCTACTTGAGATCGATCAAGCTGAACTATGCGCACTGCGGATTTTTGTGGTTGGACATTTAACTTGGCACATATTGATCTGGGTAAAATATTCGTTGAAGCACCAGAATCTACCAAACAATTGTGCACATTTTTATTGAAAATTTCATAAGTGAGAAGAAAAGGGGGAGTGTGAGATCTTGATCTTCCTCCAATAAAGGCGATGTCATTTGGATCAATCTTATTGATCGTGTTGGTTGGAGGTCTTCCCATGTTGTGGGAAGCTACAGCTGTAGGCAAAGATGTAATAGGCACGGCATGTAATTCTTTCATCATTATCTTCTGTTGATGTTTCAATTTGCTCAATTCGTAAAGGGTAATATTAGCCCTAGTCTTTTTCATGTCGTCAATAATATTGTATTCCATTTCATCCGACACTATCAGTGTTCTTGATGGAGTTGTTTGATCTGGTTGGACTGGGCTAGATTGAGTCGCTTTAGCGGTCGTTTTCTTTGTTGCGACTTTATCTTTTATTGCAGAGCTTGCGCTCTTCTGCTTAGGGGTAGTTTGGGGAGGATCAAGTTGATTTTTGCTTCGTGTGCTAACCGGAAATGCTTCTTGATCTTCTTCTTGTGGGAGGATGAAATCCCACATTCCTTGTAATTCCACAACTTCTTCATCATCAGTCTGTCCTTCAGTGGTACTGTCTTCTTCTTCCTCTTCTTCGGATTCGACATTTGAAATAGCGTTGGGTGGTTTCACATCTATTGAAGGACCTCTTTTAAAAGCTCTGTAGGGCTTTTTTGAAGAAGTTTCTGCTACTTGTTTTTTTATGTCAATCATCTCATTGGACATGGTCTTTAATACTTTCTGCAATCCTTCCAAATCGAAAGGGTCTTTTGTTTGTTTCTTCTTGGAGTATTATTTGAAGGTGACTTTTTTAGACTTGCGTTCCTCTAACGCAGATCTTTTTTCCAGGGCTATTACGCGTTTCTCTACTGCTATCGCCTCTGTCAAGTTTTCAACTAAGGTTGTTTTATTTGCCCTATCCACGAAGATTGCTAAGTTTGATGGTAAGGCCGTAATATAACATTCACATCGTACCTCTTCGTTGGGTTGGGAAGCAGTGGGAATTTTGTTGAGGATTTTATTGAACCGTAAATTGAAATCTTTGATGGGTTCTCTAGCCTCGGCTTTAAGGTTGGATAGGTCATTGATTAACGTTGTCGTTGATCTGTCATCACCAAACTTGGTGAGGAATTGACTTCGAAAAATGTCCCAACTTGTGATAGACCCGGAGGGTAATGAAAAGTACCATGACCCGGCTGTTCCTTGCATTGTATAGGGAAAAAGCCGAACCACAGCATCTTCGTTAGTAACTCCGTTGAGATTGACAGAAAGCATGAAATTGTTTATGTGTTCTTCTGCTAGCATGCCTGCTTCTAGATTGAATTTGGGTAGCCATTTCTCAGGATGGGTCGGTATTTGACTCAAGGGTGGAGGCATTAAAACTGCCCCAGGATTATTCCATGGAGACTGGGCCATCGTTGAGTTGCTAGTGAATGAAAGCGCAGAAGATGATCCCTGTGGCTGGGAAGATGAGGATACTATGATCATAGATGATTGAAGAAGGGTTGTGGGAGTTCCGGTAAGCGGATGAATGATGGTTTGGAATGAAGATGTGGGTGGCTGAATTCGCGGTGAGGGAGTTGAAATGGACGATGTAGATGAAAGAGTCTCACTGTCAGACTCTTGTGGTGTTTTCCTTGCTCTTTTCCTGGTAGGGAGAGGGAATTCAGTTGGCTGGATGCCAAATTTTTCACTCTTTAATCTGGTCAGGGGATGAGCAAGATTGTACTGCGAAGTCACGCTGCTTTGAGATTTATCAGACCTCTGAGTAGAAATGGAAAATCCCTGGAGTTTGTGAATCAGAGTTTGAGCTTCAGGGGGTTCAATGGTAGATTGGTCTGAAATATTAGGGTGTGTAGCAGCGGTTAATACTCGAGTGACTTCTGACTCAGGATTTAAACTTGTTGGGGAAGTCGGGGGAGTTGATGAGGGCGATTTACTCTCAGAATGGTATTTAGATTTTGACTTAGGTGCCATTCATATTTCGGCCCTCCTTCTAGCGCCAAATATGTTGAAGGCCCCGAAAATCGGGTCGACAACAAGGGGGATACCCACCCGGTCCGGACCTTGGTTGGCAACTCCTTATCCGTTTGGTATAGCGGGTCTGACTGGGGATAATGGGACCAGTTTCCCAATCTAAGGGTGTGTGTGTGTGTGCAGAGTTGGATGTTGTTGATCTAAGAATACTTAAAGCTAATCTAATTCAAACTTTTAAACTAACTTTATGCTATTGTAATCTAATGAAAAACAACACATCTAATCTATGCTAACCCGGGATGTATTTCTTCTATTATGCGATCTAAAAAGATTTCAGACAATAACTGGTAATAAAGATCATTCAGCTATCATAAGAATGGAAATCAATTTAAGATGAACCACTTTGCATAAAAAGTTAGGCAAAACAGTTGTGAACAACATATCGCATAATAAGTTATTCATATATCAAACATAAATAAATGACTCCACCATACAAAAGTGCCAAATGGTAACTCACACATTCATGCAATAACATATAAACAACTACAGACTGTATATCATTTTAAGAATATAAGCAGAAATGGCCAAGAGATAAAAATACCATTTATGACTGGTTCTACTCATAAGCTTCAAGCAACAATGATCTATCTCTCCTTGCTCTAACATCTACTAAGAGTACAGAAGTGCAACATCAGTAGCAGATATCAAATGCAAACATTAATAAACCTTGATCCATCCATTCATCAAAACCCCCTCCGAGGGTGCAAAAGTGCATGTTCTGAGGACAAGTTTTTGACAAATTTCTAGACCCTTCTCCAAATGCATGAGAAGGGTTTAAATACTGCTAACTAAAATAACTTAATTACATAAATTTCAGATACGGTTTAAATGACCGCCCTTTTTCTTAAGCAAAACTATTTCTAAAAATTGAATCTAATTCCTAACTATTTCTGTATTTGCTCCTCAGTGCTGCGAGCATGCAACATTCGCCTGGGAAGAGTCGGTTGGTCGTCTTCTGCTTTTGTTTGAGCTATGAAAATAGAAATGGCAAGCGCTGGCACCACTTTCTAGTAAACTAGAAGATATTTTTGAGAATCTTCCTTTGGCTGGGTGGATTTACTGCGTGTATACTTGGTAATAACCCAAATTTCTCTCAAACTGCTTCTGCTTTTGCTATTTCGGTTTCCGGCCTTGCGAATGACTAAGCAAGTTAGGGACTTTGCTTTCTGAACAATTTTCTTAGCAATGCACGATTAGCGCTAGGCGCTAATCGGACATCGAAAACTGCCTCCGTTCTTTGTTCCGGGCTTTTCTGGTGCATTTTCTGCCTTTAGCGCTTTTTCCTTCACCGAGTAGAAGTTTCAGGATTTTTCGTAAACATGCTGCTTTTGTGAGCTTTCTGACCCTGAATGTTGAATCACCTATTGACATCAGCATCTGTTGAGTGATACTCTGGAATCTGCAGTTCTGTTGCATGCGGCATCCGTTTATGAAGGCATCTCTTCTCTGTTCTCCGAGCATTGACGCTTTCCCCTTTTCCTTAGATGTTTCCTGCTCATTGCTTCATATTGTTTCCTATTTTTCATTCCTGCAGTTCACGCAAAGGAAAAGAGTAATGATAATCAATACTGATACGAAAGCTCTAACCTCTATGAATGTATAAAATCATGACACTCATCGTGAACTGACTCTTCGAAAAACACAAAACTGTCCTTCTTGAATACTTTGGCGTACATTCATTAATTTCTTTTAAGGCGCGCGCCCAATTTTGGTTTATAGACAGCTTTTCTTGAATGTTGAGCCGAGGAAATTTGCGATGGGCGATAGCAGCATCGCGTCATCGCATTACCTAGATGTGTCATCGCAACTTTTTCAGATTAGATTATCGCAGATCGCAGATCGCGACGAGTCGTTAAATCATTGGGTGCTGCTTATGCGATATTGCGATATGCGACGTCGCACATCGGCCGTCGGAGATTTCTTAAGATTTTCATTTAAGAGTGCTTCATAATGTACGCGATGCGATGAATTTCGCGTCGCCTCTTTGCAGTTTATTATGCTCATAAGGAAATGCTTTATTCTCTTCTTGCAATGCGATATAGTTTTAAGGAGTTAAATACAAAAGTTTTTATAAAAATGTTTTTTGGATTTTTTATTAAGGGTCCCCATTTGCTTAGTGTTATTGCTAATACTAAACAAAGAGGGGGGTTGTTTGTGGCCACAACAGAGCTATAGGTCATGAATTCATATCTAATCATAAGGTTTTAAATCCATTTGATAATCATCAAGAGGGCTCTATTCCAACTCCACATAGTTGCAATAACACTCATTAGTCCATGCATTCATCAACCATTCAATAGCTTATAAAAACATGTAAGAAGCCATAGATAGAATACATCATATAACCAACTTATAACGAAAATAAAAATAATGGGAAAAAAAACCATAAGATAACCATCAAAATCAACACATATGCTCATAGATCAGCCCTCCTATTAACATATGAAAATGTCAAACAAGTTAGGGACTTCCACGTACCACCTAACCATAGATTGGATTAAACAAAATCTTTCTTTCAGCCAATCACCCTTGTTCCATATTCCAAGCATGAATGTGGGATCTCATGGAATAAACCAAAAAAAGTCCAACCGGGGCTTCCAGAGGCCAAACCACCTCAACCCTCCACCAGTGTTATTACAACTCTATTGTCCTGAAATCATTAACCATAACTAGATCGGTATCTACCCAAGATTTCCAGGTCTCCAGGAACTAATAAATCAACCCACAACTATTACATGGATCCAAAGTGTTTGTCCAACTCGACTCTAGGGACTAGTAACTCAACCCACCAAGGGATCTAAAGTGTTTGTCCCAACCTAGTCTCCAAGACTAGTAACTCAACCCAAGTTGTCCAGGGCTCCATAGAGTTTATTCCAACGCAAAGCCATAGGGAATAATGAGAACCAATCAGAAAAATAAGCAAGTGGAAACACCCATAAAACCATGGTTATCCAGGAAATGGAAAGGCAAGGCTAAAACCACTGTCAATCCAAGAAATCCTCCATGCCAATGACAACACATAACCAGATAATCACTTGCATATACCATTCATCATAAAATCAACAAGGAGATCATACATGCAACCTGTTAACTGCAAATCAATCCAGTTGTAGTTGTTGATCTCATTGTCTCCTTTTGATTCCTTGCTTTACTTTGCCTTATTTCTCCAATCCAAGTGAAAACTATAGTGCTCCAAGAATGCTCTAAGTGTGCAAGAGTATGTGAGAGAGAGAGAGAATGAAAGGAGAGGGCTAACATTAAACTGACAAAAGTTAAACCAACAAAAATTTAGAGTGAGAAAAGCTATGAATTCATCCTCATAAGAATTTTTATCATTGATGCCTTTATTTTATTCATTTTCCTCTATTTTCTCTTCAATTTCCTTCTCATGCAAATCGGTGACTCTTCATCTCCCTTTTGTCCTATTTTCCTTTATTTTCATAAATAAATGCCTCTTTTACTTTGCCAATTCCTTTTTCAATTCCCATAGAAGTACATTGACTCATCATTTCCCTTCTGAGGAGAACTCTAGGGAATGGTGAATGCTAATGAGAATGAATATCCCTCCTTATGCAGATCTACCTCAATCCCAAAGAGAGATGAAATTACAGTCACTCCACATTGGTTTCAGAACTATTAATTGCTTATCTTGTAGCATGTGAAGACAATCCCACCTCCAAATAGAGAGTTTGTTCTTCCCTCGCCTAAATGAATAAGAGGGAAATCATCGCACCAACATACTCAATGGGGATGAGTTCCACCTACTGAGCCCAAACGAACCAACCTAGAAACAGAAGGGATGAAAGGCATGAGGATCTCACACAAATACGTGGACAACTATGACATTTGTCTTAATACCCATTGATTTTTATTGATTGCACTTATTCTCGAAAGTTCGAACTGACTAAGCCAAATATCGATCTATGTTCCAACCATAAATTCCTCCTCCATCCAAATTGAATCCCATGCTACAATATATCCTTCATTCCACCTTGCTTTTATTATGATATGTTCATATTGCATTTAATTAGGTGGTAAGGCATGGGAGAAGATCCAATTTCTCTCTATCTCTATCCTTATATCTTGTGTGACATCATCTCGCAAAGGGTCGGACTAATAACAATCATTCAACCAATGAAGCATGACACAATTTCTACACCATCGACTGGAATTGATGCTGATTAGGAGGGAGATACGATAAATTAAAGGAGTTAGGGTGACCTTATATATTTTATGTCAATTTGTCAAATACTCTTGATTCCATATGTCCCTTTATGTTGATTTTATGGTATGTTCTATGCTTGCAACAATTACTTCAACAATTTATTATCCCAATAAGAAATTCACTTTAGATTACAATAGCAATCAATTAGCATTCACCATTGACAGTAACTGTAGATAGAAATTCAACAATAATATGCACAAGAATACAAGCCAAGACAATGAACACAAAGATTTAGGCTAATGCCAGGGAAAAACCCCACAAGGGGGAAAACCCAACCAATCCTTCTTATTGATTAATATCAAATATTCAGCACAGAGAGAAAATCTGATCTAGCACAACGATGAAAAATTCAAAGTCAAGGCTTTGACTATTTAAATAAATATGACCAATCATAATTAATTCCAAAATAAGAAGCCCAAATTGATTTCTCAAATGCTACAATTCTGAACACTATCAACAGTAGTCAAACTGTCCTAATTAGAGAAGTCAACCATGGTCAAGCTCCAATCAAAGTTCCTCCAAAATTTCGGTCTAGTATCCCAATCATTGTGGCCTCAAGAGCTAATGAAAGTAATGCCAAAATAGTCCATAAATCAACAATCAAAGGGGAGAGTAAACACCTTATCAGATATACATTCAACCTGAGATCAGACCTTGTCGTGAACGTAGGTCAAACCTCACCAAAATCCTCAGTTCTTGTTCTAGAATGTGCGACCTACCTAAATAGAGATATCTCCACAAACATTACAACAAAATAGTGTCAAATAAGCCTCGGTGAAAGTTGGTTGAAGGTCACTGCAGAAAAGTCAACACAAAAGAACAAAGATGCACATTCCACCCTTCACATTTTGAGAAGAATCTATTGCCTCAGATGTGTATGAACCAATCATAAGAGAGAGAGTGATGTGCGATGAGGTGCCAAAATGAGGAGGACATATGTTATATTTATAGTGGTTCATTTGGGGTGAAAAGACATGTCAATTCATCATTGGGCTCACTTGAAGAGGGGTAGAGCTGATCCAACTTGAAAATGAGGCACTTATAGGTGAGAAAAAAATTATATTTTTTGAGGTGAAGAATAATTCCATCAAGGGTGATCCAATGGAGGGATGATCCATCAAAGGAGAGGCTTCTAGGATGGGGAATTAGCCCCTAGTTGCACTCTTTAACACTTTACGAGAAAGGGATCCAAAAGGTATTCTTATGCTCTTCATGGGATAACCAGCCATCCAACTAAGCCATTCATCTCCCTCTGTGCAACATCTAACTAGAAATCTCTTATTTTGTCCTTTCATAATATGGAAATAAGATTTAGAAGAGAAGTCTTTCAACAAGGCTCAGATTCTGCAACGGAGGGAGATTTGGTTGTTCTCTATATTAAATCCTTTGAGGAGGTGTTGGATAGTAATGAGAGAGTCACCAATCATTATTATCAAGGAAAATTTTAGGTTCTTGGATATTTAGAGGCCACAATGCAACACATACATCTCTACAAGGTTATTTGATCTCTCAGGATTAAAAAGAATCCCTTCCCCTCCTACCACCCCTAATGTATTTTTATAGTTAAAAGTTATTTATTCATAAAATTATTGAATTTTATTGTATATAAGGACCTCAAATTCATTTTGAGGGGGCGTATTTTTGGAGAGGTGAAACTTATGTTTGAATTGTTTCAACGCACACCCTGTGTTAACTAGATTGTGATGATTTCGTGAGTTTATGATATGCAATTTGAGTATAGTGTTTTTTTCTCATTTATGTTTTGTTAATTTTACTTCGTCGTGTTTTGGTTTATGCCAATGACTAATGTGATTGACATGATCAATTGATAAAACAATGGAGTATTAGTTTATTCATTCCCTTTTAGATATACAATATGTGAAATATTCGGGTTAGGATATTTAATTGACTTGTTGTAGGTTGAACATACTAATACACAATGTTGAATGATTTTGTTGCTCTTTTCATGAGAAATATAATTATACATCAATAATATGTGTTTTGTTGTTTTATTTTTCTTATGTTTATTTTATTTATCTCTTATTTTCTTTCTCCATATTGTAATGTATGCCTTTTGTTAGTTTATGTGCACATTGTTTATCATTTCATCCTTAAAGTTTACATCTTCATTTATCATTTGTTTTATATAAGTTTTTTTCCATAAAAATTTTAACCACTTATTGTTTTCAACATTTATTTATAATCTTGCCAAATCTATAAGTTATCATAGAATATATAAATATATAAGTTCACAAGGAATACCTAGCCTAAAATTAAGGAAGACTGGTCCTTCAAGCTAAAGTAGGAGGATATTTTTATCCTCATTAAATGTCCTTTTAGATTGTTTTGTGTTTTGTGGATAATTTGAAAGACAACAAACTCGGTTATACAATGCGAGATCAACTTACAATTACATTTTAAGAGTGACTATGGAATAGATTGTGTCCTTGCTACACTTGTAGAAATTTTGAATAATTTAACACATATTCAATGGAGATTATCCTGATCATGTACTATTGCGGAATACATACACAATACATAAGCTCCTCTACATTGATCATCAATTTAGCAGCATCAATAACAATAAAACATCAAGAGCATTCACACATTAACACAGTATGTAACCCGGGGAAAGCTTACAGCTGAAAACCCCACACTATCTATATATTAATGATTGAGAACATGTAACATTACAAAGTACAATGCTTATCACAAGCAATCCAGTACCAGCTCCACCTGTTACACACAATACAACTCAGATCTGATCTCCAAATCTATTCCACTGCTTGCCTGCCTCCACTGCTCAATACCTGCTCAAGAATGAATGAGAATGGATTAACCAAACTCGTATTTACCTCCAAAGAATCACTCACACTGTGAAAGACGTGAGCAGAGGCTATAATACTAGGCAAATACTTTGGCAAACTCATTGGCATACTCAATCCCTTGATTGTGCAAATCCTCATGCACAACTATAGTCACAACTGATAGCAATCTGATGCTCTAACACCTGTCCCTACTGAACTGAACATGCACTGACATGCAACTGAGTTAACTGATGTATTCTATAGTTGCATTATGAGTTAATAATTAGTTTAACAACTCATCATTAGTCTATTTGCAGTTAGACTAATTACAACTAGTTTAACCAAGTCAAACTGAAGACAACTCCATCAACTCCACCAAACTCAACTGATTGAGTTCTAACTGAAGTCATGCATGCAACAACTCAACTGACCCACAAAGAAAGCGTACTTCCTTCTGACAGCTGCATGTGCCACATCTGTAGCTCAAACTGAAGTGCTCCAAGAGAATAAGATCAATTTTATAGTCCAAATATTATTATGAGACAATAATATTTGACTTTTCTATTTTTGACAGCCAGTCTAAAAATAGACTTTGATCACTCCTGCTGTGATCACTCCTGCTGTGGTCACTCATGCTGTGGTCACTCCTGCTATGATCATCCCTGCTGTGATCCAAAAATAGAACTTGCGCCATAATTTGCCTGCGGGCCCACTTAGTGAAGGCGACTCTTTTCACTAAGCTCCATCATCTTGTTGCAATCTCAACAACACTTACTTCGACGTTGTGTACACGCACACACACAATGCATATATAATACATGTATTTGATGTAATAATTACCACTATGCATAATGTGCACATCCCTACAACGAGGAAAGGCTCATCCATTGTGCATATTGTGGACATCCCAATACATATACATATAGATACTGTACACTTGATGTAACAAGGATAGACTCATCCACTGCATGCACAATTCTCTATACTCAACATTGCACAATACCAGATATCAGGAAATGTAATTGACAACTATTCAAATGAGGTATAACTACAATGCGCTAAGTCTGAAGATATGTAGGTCATTTCTTCCGCTCTCTCATTAGTTGTGAAGTATGGTGGATTCAACCATTTACCAGGAAAAATACTCCTAGAACATCTAAGTAGCTCATAAATTAACCACAGACTCTCTAGCTAACTACATACATTCATATACATGGTTCACAAAGTTCCATTGACGTATACAGTTCAGATAGCCACATGTATGCACATAAATATGCACGTCAATCCTATAAACACCTCACCCAGTCATTTATCAAACATTAGAGAGAAAATTTTCACACAAAGGCACACACACAAAGGAACCATAACTCAATATAAATAGTGAGCATAAATCTTGTGGCTTATCTAAATGATTCAATGGGAAATTGAAGGAAGCGAATCCACTCTCCTCCCAACTGTAAGCCAGCTACACTGTTAATTGTCTTGCAATTGAACATCCCTAAGCTTAATCCAAGGTCTGATGAAGTTGCATGATGATGATGCTAATGTAAGCAAGGAATAACTAGTGTCAAAGAGAAAAGGGTGGAGTGATTGTTTGTAACAACAAATGAGATAAATGGTGCAGTAGTGTTGAGGCCTCGAAAATTGTTGCATCAACATGGGGGAAAACCACTCGGTTGGGGACTTGAATACCATCCCTTATCTGTTTGGGTTAGTGGCTCCGACTGGATATAATGGGATCAGTTTTCTAATAAAAATCTGATAGGATGAAAATGGATCCTGGATAAACCTCTAAGTCTAAAAGACTTCTTGCAAGAGGTAAAAGGTGCCAAATGGCACAAATCCTTTGTAAATCAAAGGAAAATGAAAATCGCAGGTTGCTCTTAGACATAGTCTCATTGCAGGGATCCCCATTCTGAATCCAACGCAACTTAAATGGGCAAAAATGGACTTCAGATGGGAAAGCTATCATAAAATGAAGCTGCCCTTTTTCAAAGGAAAAAGAGGCAAAATCCCTTGAAATATGGGTCTAAAAACCCTCTAAGTCTTCCAAAGCTCCCTAAAAGGCAAAACCACTAAAAAAGGAGAAGTCTCGAACTTATCAGGAAACACTATCGGGAGGCTACAAACATAAGAAAAGCCATGAAATGAGCCTAATCAAAGGTCAACGGAATGGTTGCACAGGGGCCGTCGAATCTGGTTGATCAACAGTCCAGATCTGATCGGCATATCGCATCGACGGTGATCGGCGGGTCTGATGAGTCATAGCGCGATGGACCGAGGCGATGCACTGGAGCGATCACCGAAATCGGCGGATCGCCATCGGCGAACACAATGGAGCGGCCATGTTATATACATACATACATACATATATATATATATATATATATATATATATATATATATATATATATATATATATATATATGTGCGATAGTCTGACTGCGATCGCCGATATCGGCGGATCAGTGTCGGCGATACCAAAGGGGAAGCCAAAGGGCCATTGCGACTAGTGATGCGATATGGCCGGACCCGATAGGGTTCCGGAATGCAAATACATAAAATTTGAAATCTGCCATAAGGCCATTTCGAATGTATTTTCAACATTTCAACATGTTTTCCAAATACAAAGGGGGACTATGGAACAGGCCAATTTTGATTGCGATATGCGATAGAAGGCGGACCCAATAGGGATATAAGGTGCATTTGTGAAAATTTCAAGTCCGAGGAACCGTTTTTTGGCGGATTTTTCCGTGTATTGCAGCGTTTCCTATGTTGACAAAAAATGGTAGTTTCAAAGGAATTTTAAGCGTCAATTGCCCTTCTGTTACGATAGAGGTGGCATCCATCCCCGAGGGTGTTTAGCAATGATTGCTAACACCCAGAGACGGGATTTGAGCAGACCTAAGCGGGAAGACGGGGAGGCCAAGAGGGAAGATGAACCAACAGCACCGATTTGGCTTTTAAGCCATGAATGTCAAAGACAGAGGGCTGTTGGGTTGTGAATGGTTTCTATTATTGATCCTTGAGGGGTTTTTTGCTGAGTAGAAGCCAAATCAGAAAGTTGAAGCCAACGGGACAGCGCAGAAGCCAAGGGAATCACTTCGAGTACAAGTGAAAAGGCCAAAGAGAGCTGTAAACAGCCAGAAGGCAGAAAGAAGCCAAAGCGAAGAGCCAGAGAACCAGAGCCCAAGCCAAAGAACCAAGAGTTAGAGCCAAGAGCTAGAACCAGAGCCAAAGAGCCAGAGTCAGAGCCAAGAGCTAGAACCAAGATCCAAAGAGTTAGAGGCAAGAGCCAAGAGCCAAAAGCCAGAGCTTCAAGAGCCAGAAGGGATAAAAAGGTGTCTGAACCCACTGTTTATGTGTAGAACAGTAAGAGTTGAGTCAAAGACTTGTAAAATACTTACACCATAATCCCAGAGAGCCAAGTCAAATTGACAAGAGCTCATGGAGATGTAGCCCAAGAGTTGTGGGTGAACTTCAAATTAATTTGTTGTCTTATGTGTCTGTTGTTACTACTGCTTTATTTACTGTGATAAGCATTTATATATCAGTTTCAGCACATTAATTTACAGCACTTAACAGTAAAAAAAAAAATACAAGCATACACCTATATTTTCAAGCATTTCTTAATTCCACATTGGTTAATCATTAAAGACTTGGGAAAATTCAAGCTTTGGAAGTGGGAGAGGTTCTTGTAAGCTAATCAAGAAGCCTAAGAGCCCCATTTTCAGATCAGGTGGTATTAGAGCTTAAGTTTGATTAACCCTAGCTTCAAATAAGGATTATCTTAGAATGCTTGACTGACAGAGCAAAGACTGCTTGTCTGAAAGGTGTTTGAACAACAAGAGGCTGATTGTATGCTTGTTTGCAGACTGACTATTTGTTGAGTTTGCAGAAGGAAGAAGAGTTGAAGGCATTCTTCTATTCCAAAGGACCTCAAGGAAATCCAAAGAACAAGAGGTTTGTTGCAAGAGGTTGCTTAAATAAGCTCTTTATTTATCTTGTTGAAGTTTTTTTGGTTCATTGGCATAATGACAACTTCTACAAGTGGGTCCTCAAATTCTGTGTTCTTCACAAGATTCTGTGGTGAAGACATGAAGCAAGAATTGTCCACCATGATGGATATGGTGAGAGAATTGTATGCGGATGGAAGGAAGACCAGCATGCTTAGAAAGCAGCTGAATTCCATTAAGGAAGAGAAGCAGTTGCTTGCTGACAAATTGCAGGAAATGGAGAGGCAACTTCATATTGAAAATATGAACCTGAAAAGGATGCATGAGTTGGAAACACAGATCTTTGTTGCCCAAGAAGCCTTGGTCAAGTACCAGCTTGAAGAAGAGGTAAGCCATTCCAGTTTGTCTTCAAATTCTTCTGAGAACGCTTGTATTGGTTCTTTTGAAAAGCATACTAAAGGCATAGGTTCCAAGCTAATGTCCAAGATGGGCTATGAAGGAAAGGGCTTGGGAAAGCAAGCACAAGGTATTGTTGAACCAATAATGGTTGAGGAAAGGCCTAAATATTTGGGTCTTGGCTATGGACAGTCTTATGGACAGAGTTCCAAAGCTGCCATGAATGCAATTGAAACAGTCCCAAGAAGGAGTTTCATTTCATGTCCTCTACCTCATAAGTGTGAAGGTTGTATCCAAGAAGAATACAATAGCTCGAAACATCAATTGTAGGACGCAGGTGTTCAGAAGCACACACTTGAACCAAAGAGTTGGGGAGACTCTAACAACCTTGAAGAGTTTGATGGTGTTCCAAAGGGAGCCACTTCTTCATTTGCTTCACCTCCTAATGAAGGCAATAAAGGTGAATTAGGCAGGTATAAATCTGGTTCTAATTATATTCCTTTTGATTTTGCAAAGCATGATAAATTTCCACATAAGTACGAGGAAAGAATTGCATGTTCCTTTTGGGGTTTGGATAACCATGATGTTTCTAGATGTTGGAAGAGAATGGTTGCATACAGGAAGCAGAAGAAGGAAAAGAAGCAAGAAGCCAAAGGTCCATTGGACAAGGCAAATCATGCTAGCAAGAGGATGCACATGCAGTGCACTTATTGCCAAAAGCAAGGACATCTTGTTGCAAAGTGTTGGACATTGAATCCAGCAATGCTTCCACCAAAGTCGAAGAAAGTGGAAAGAGAAGATGGCAGAAATGGAAGTGAAGATTCCATGAATGATGTGTCTCAAAATGATTCACATGATGATGCTGATGTGCAGACAAGGGTAGTACCTTTGAAAGGGATTGGTAAGGAATAGTAGAGTTCTTATCCAATTAATATTGTATGTCTATTGATGCATCTACATTATATTTCATTTCAGCTTCGAAAGTACAGTGTGCTTAAGTGAAAGTTAAGGGATGAAATGCATGCATTGCATGTGATGCCATGTTGACTTGAAAGAAGTTAACTTGGTCTCCAAATGGAGATAATGATGAAAGTTTCATCTTTTGGAAAAATAGTCCTAGTGGTCTTCTTCTACATGCTTGACTTGAAGGGTCATTTGTTTAAAGGCATGTTTTGTGGGCTTGTTATCTAGTCCATCATTTGTATGCAGATATAAGACATGGAAGTGTTCACAAGTTGTGAAAATCGGTTTCTTTTGTTGAAGCAGGAGTTAGTCCATCCAATTTTTGTCTATATGCCTGTTGTTGTTAACAGTTGTGTTGGCAGCTTGTCAAACAGGTACAAATGAAAGTTTTGTGGAGCATATGTACTTCACATTTATTGAGCCACCTTGGATCAATGATCAAGGCAAAGAAGCTCAAACTACCTTCTATGACCATTTCAGTAGAAGTTCTGCAGGAAGGCAAGGAGGAAGACAGTTCTTCTCAAGAAGACCAGCCCATCCAGAGAAGGGAAGCAGTCAGAAACTTTGGTTCAGAGGCACTATGCAAAGGCAAGTGTAAGGGAGGCTGAAAGAAGAGGGTGAGTAACTCTCATTTACTGTTCAGATTAGTATATCAGTTTTTTGGAGACCAAAAGTTCTTTTAGTGGGAAGGCGTGATCCAAAAATGGATCTTGGATAAACCTCTAAGTCTAAAAGACTTCATGCAAGAGGTAAAAGGTGCCAAATGGCATAAATCCTTTGTAAATCAGAGGAAAATGAAAGTCACAAGCTGCTCTCAGAAATAGTCTCATTTCAGGGATCCCTCCGTTCTAAATCCAATGCAACTTAAATGGGCGAAAACAGACTTCAGATGGGAAAGCTATCATAAAATGAAGCTACCATTTTTCAAAAGAAAAAGAGGCAAAATCCCTTGAAATATGGGTCTAAAAACCCTCTAAGTCTTCCAAAGCTCCCTAAAAGGCAAAACCATCGAAAAAGGAGAAGTCTCGGACCTATTAGGAAACACTATTGGGAGGCTACAAAGATAAGAAAAGCCATGACATGATCCTAATCGGAGGTCAAAGGAATGGTTGCACAGGGGCCATCGGATCTAGCCGATCAATGGTCCAGATCCGATCAGCATATCGCATCGGCGGTGATCGGCGGGTCTGATGAGGCATAGTGCGATGGACCGAAGCGATGCAATGGAGTGATCGTCGAAATTGGCGGATCGCCATCGGCGAACACAATGGAGCGGCCATGTTATATATATCTATATGTGTGTGTGTGTGTGTGTGCGCGCAATAGTCCGACTGTGATCACCGATATCGGCGGTTTGGTGTCGGTGATACCAAAGGGGAAGCCAAAGCGTTGTTGCTACTAGCAATGCGATATGGCTAGACCCGATAGGGTTCCAGAATACAAATACATAAAATTTGAAATCCGCCATAAGGCCATTTTGAATGTATTTTCAACATTTCAACGTGTTTTCCAAATACAAAGGGGGACTATGGAACAGGCCAATTGTGATTGCGATATGCGATGGAAGGCGGACCCGATAGGGATATAAGGTGCATTTGTGAAAATTTCAAGTCCGAGGAATAGTGTTTCTACAGATTTTTCCGTGTATTGCAGCGTTTCCTGTGTTAATGAAAAATGGTTGTTTCAAAGGAATTTAAGCGCCAATTTCCCTTCCATTACGATAGAGGTGGCATCCATCCCCGAGGGCGTTTACCAATGATTTCTAACGCCCAAAGATGGGATTTGAGCAGACCCAAGCAGGAAGATAGGGAGCCCGAGAGGGAAGATGAACCAACAACACCGATTTGGCTTTTAAGCCATGAATGTCAAAGACAAAGGGCTGCTGGGTTGTGAATGGTTTCTATTATTGATCCTTGAGGGGTTTGCTGCTGAGCAGAAGCCAAAGCAGAAAGTTGAAGCCAAAGGGACAGTGCAAAAGCCAAGGGAGTCACCTGGAGTGCAAGTGAAAAGCCCAAAGAGAGCTGTAAACAGCCAGAAGACAGAAAGAAGCCAGAGCGAAGAGCCAGAGAGCCAGAGCCCGAGCCAAAGAGCCAAGAGTCAGAGCCAAGAGCCAAAACCAGAGACAAAGATCCAGAGTCAGAGCCAAGAGCCAGAACCAAGAGCCAAAGAGTCAAAGCTAAGAGCCAAGAGCTAAAAGCCAGAGCTTCAAGAGCCAGAAGGGATAAAAAGGTGTTTGAACCCACTGTTTATGTGTAGAACAGTAGGAGTTGAGTCAAAGACTTGTAAAAGACTTACACCATAATCCTAGAGAGCCAAGTCAAATTGACAAGGGCTCATGGAGATGTAGCCCAAGAGTTGTGGGTGAACTCCAAATTAATTTGTTGTCTTATGTGTCTGTTGTTACTGCTGCTTTATTTACTGTGATAAGAATTTATATATCAGTTTCAGCACATTAATTTACAGCACTTAACAGTAAAAAAAAATACAAGCATACACCTATATTTTCAAGCATTTCTTAATTCCACATTGGTTAATCATTAAAGACTTGGGAAAATTCAAGCTTTGGAAGTGGGAGAGGTTCTTGTAAGCTAATCAAGAAGCCTAAGAGCCCCATTTTCATATCAGGTGGTATCAGAGCTTAAGTTTGATTAACCCCAGCTTCAAAGAAGGATTATCTCAGAATGCTTGACTGACAGATCAAAGACTTCCTATCTAAAAGGTGTTTGAACAACAAGAGGTTGATTGTATGCTTGTTTGTTGACTGACTATTTGTTGAGTTTGCAGAAGGAAGAAGAGTTGAAGGCATTCTTCTATTCCAAAGGACCTCAATGCAATCCAAAGCATAAGAGGTTTGTTGCAATAGGTTGCTTAAATAAGCTCTTTATTTATCTTGTTGAAGTTTTTTGGTTCAGTGGCATAATGACAACTTCTACAAGTGGGTCCTCAAATTCTGCGTTCTTCACAAGATTCTGTGATGAAGACATGAAGCAAGAATTGTCCACCATGATGGATATGGTGAGAGAAATGTATGAGGATGGAAGGAAGACCAACATGCTTAGAAAGCAGTTGAATGCCATGAAGGAAGAGAAGCAGTTGCTTGCTGACAAATTGCATGAAATGGAGAGGCAACTTCATATTGCAAATATGAACCTGAAAAGGATGCATGAGTTGGAAACACAGCTCTTTGTTGCCCAAGAAGCCTTAGTCAAGTACCAGCTTGAAGAAGAGGTAAGCCATTCCAGTTTGTCCTCAAATTCTTCTAAGAATGCTTGTATTGGTTTTTTTGAAAAGCATACTAAAGGCATAGGCTCCAAGCTAATGTCCAAGATGGGCTATGAAGGAAAGGGCTTGGGAAAGCATGCACAAGGTATTGTTGAACCAATAATGGTTGAGGAAAGGCCTAAATATTTGGGTCTTGGCTATGGACAGTCTTATGGACAAAGTTCCAAAGCTGCCATGAATGCCATTGAAACAGTCCCAAGAAGGAGTTTCATTTCATGTCCTCTACCTCAGAAGTGTGAAGATTGTATCCAAGAAGAATACAATAGCTCGAAACATCAATTGCAGGACGCAGGTGTTCAAAAGCACACACTTGAACCAAAGAGTTGGGGAGACTCTAACAACCTTGAAGAGTTTGATGGTGTTCCAAAGGGAGCCACTTCTTCATTTGCTTCACCTCCTCATGAAGGCAATAAAGGTGAAAGAGGCAGGTATAAGTTTGGTTCTAATTATATTCAATATGATTTTGCAAAGCATGATAAATTTCCACATAAGTATGAGGAAATAATTGCATGTTCCTTTTGTGGTTTGGATAACCATGATGTTTCTAGATGTTGGAAGAGAATGGTCGCATACAGGAAGCAGAAGAAGGAAAAGAAGCAAGAAGCCAAAGATCCATTGGACAAGGCAAATCATGCTATCAAGAGGATGCACATGCAGTGCACTTACTGCCATAAGCAAGGACATCTTGTTGCAAAGTGTTGGACACTGAATCCAACAATGCTTCCACCAAAGCTGAAGAAAGTGGAAAGAGAAGATGGCAGAAATGGAAGTGAAGATTCCATGAATGATGTGTCTCAAAATGATTCACATGATGATTCTGATGTGCATACAAGGGTAGTACCTTTGAAAGGGATTGGTAAGGAACAATAGAGTTCTTATCCGATTAAGATTGCATGTCTATTGATGCATCTACATTATATTTCATTTTAGCATCGAAAGTACAGTGTGCTTAAGTGAAAGTTGAGGGATGAAATGCATGCATTGCATGTGATGCCATGTTGACTTGAAAGAAGTTAACTTGGTCTCCAAATGGAGATAATGATGAAAGTTTCATCTTTTGGAAAAAGAGTCCTAATGGTCTTCTTCTACATGCTTGACTTGAAGGGTCATTTGTTTAAAGGCATGTTTTGTGGGCTTTTTATCTAGTCCATCATTTGTATGCAGATATAAGACATGGAGGTGTTCACAAGTTATGAAAATTTGTTTCTTTTGTGAAGCAGGAGTTAGTCCATCCAGTTGTTGTCTATATGCCTGTTGTTGTTAACAGTTGTGTTGGCAGCTTGTCAAACAGGTACAAATGAAAGTTTTATGGATTAGATGTAGTTCACATTTGTTGAGCCACCCTGGATCAATGATCAAGGCAAAGAAGCTCAAACTACCATCTATGACCATTTCAGTAGAAGTTCTGCAGGAAGGCAAGAAGGAAGACAGTTCTTCTCAAGAAGACCAGCCCATCCAGAGAAGGGAAGCGTTCAGAAACTTTGGTTCAGAGGCACTATGCAAAGGCAAGTGTAAGGGAGGTTGAAAGAAGAGGGTGAGTCACTCTCATTTACTATTCAGATCAGTATATCAGTCTTTTGGAGACCAAAAGTTCTTTTAGTGGGAAGGTGTGATTTAAAAATGGATCCTGGATAAACCTCTAAGTCTAAAAGACTTCATGCAAGAGGTAAAAGGTGCCAAATGGCACAAATCCTTTGTAAATAAGAGGAAAATGAAAATCGTAGGCTGCTCTCAGACACAGTCTCATTGCAGGGATCCCTCCATTCTGAATCCAACGCAACTTAAATGGGCGAAAACAGACTTCAGATGGGAAAGCTATCATAAAATGAAGTTGTCATTTTTCAAAGGAAAAAGAGACAAAATCCCTTGAAATGTGGGTCTAAAAACCCTCTATTCTTCCAAGGCTCCCTAAAAGGAAAAACCACTGAAAAAGGAAAAGTCTCGGACTTATCGGGAAACACTATCGGGAGGCTACAAACATAAGAAAAGCCATGAAATGAGCCTAATCGGAGTCAAAGGAAGGGTTGCACAGGGGCCGTCAGATCTGGCTGGTCAACGGTCCAGATCCGATCGGCATATCGCATTGGCGGTGATTGGTTGGTCTGATCAGAGGCATAACTCGTTCGACCGGGGCAATGCGATGGAGTGATCACCGAAATCAGTGGATCGCCATCGGCGAACACAATGGAGCGGCCATGTTATACATATATATATATATATATATATATATATGTATATATATAATGTTATATATATATATATATATATATATATATATATATATATGTTATATATATATATATATATATATATATATATATATATATATATACATATATATATATATATATTATATATACATATATATATATATATATATATATATATATATATACATATATACATATATAACATGGCCGCTCCATTGTGTTCGCCGATGGCGATCCGCCGATATATATGTGTGTGTGTGTGTGTGTGTGTGTGTGATAGTCCAACTACGATCGCCAATATCGGCAGATCAGCATCAGCGATACCAAAGGGGAAGCCAAAGTGCCATTGCGACTAGCGATGCGATATGGCTAGACCCGATAGGGTTCCGGAATGCAAATACATAAAATTTGAAATCCGCCATAAGGCCATTTTTAATGTATTTTCAACATTTCAACGTGTTTTCCAAATACAAAGGGGGACTATGGAACAGGCCAATTGCGATTGCGATATGTGATGGAAGGCGGACCCGATAGGGATATAAGGCGCATTTGTGAAAATTTCAAGTCCTTGGAACAGTGTTTCTGCGGATTTTTCCATGTATTGCAGTGTTTCCTGTGTTAATGAAAAATGGTCGTTTCAAAGGAATTTTAAGTGTCGATTGCCCTTTCGTTATAATAGAGGTGGCATCCATCCCCGAGGACGTTGAGCAATGATTGCTGACGCCCAGAGACGAGATTTGAGCAGACCCAAGTGGGAAGACAGGGAGCCCAAGAGGGAAGATGAACCAACAACGCCAATTTGGCTTTTAAGCCATGAATGTCAAAGAAAAAGGGTTGTTGGGTTGTGAATGGTTGCTATTATTGATCCTTGAGGGGTTTTCTGCTGAGCAAAAGCCAAATCAGAAAGTTGAAGCCAAAGGGACGGCGCAGAAGCCAAGGGAGTCACTTGGAGTGCAAGTGAAAATCCAAAAGAGAGTTGTAAATATCCAGAAGGCAGAAAGAAGCTAGAGCGAAGAGCCAAAGAGCCTGAGCCTGACCCAAAGAGCCAAGAGTCAAAGCCAAGAGCCAGAACCAGAGCCAAAGAGCCAGAGTCAGAGCCAAGAGCCAGAACTAAGAACCAAAGAGTCAGAGCCAAGAGCCAAGATCCAAAAGCCAGAGCTTCACGAGCTAGAAGGGATAAAAGGTGTTTGAACCCACTGTTTATGTGTAGAACAACAGGAGTTGAGTCAAAGACTTATAAAAGACTTACACCATAATGCCAGAGAGCCAAGTCAAATTGACAAGGGCTCATGGAGATGTAGCCCAAGAGTTGTGGGTGAACTCCAAATTAATTCATTGTCTTATGTGTCTGTTGTTACTGCAGCTTTATTTACTGTGATAAGCATTTATATATCAGTTTCAACACATTAATTTATAGCACTTAACAGTCAAAAACAAACACAAGCATACACCTATATTTTCAAGCATTTCTTAATTCCGCATTGGTTAATCATTAAAGACTTGGGAAAATTCAAGCTTTGGAAGTGGGAGAGGTTCTTGTAAGCTAATCAAGAAGCCTAAGAGCCCCATTTTCAGATTAGGATGGATAGGGTGTTGATGACCAAAACTAATTGATAGATGGGGTGGTTTTCAACTGAAATACATGTATATTTAACCTATCTATTTATTACCGGGGATTTTACTTATGCGATCTACAATGATTATCTTTAGTGTATGATAATGAAGATTAATCAAACACTAACATAAATGAAAAGCCTTTAAAATAATTATTTTGATTAAATAGTTAATCAAAATAATTGTTAAACATATATCACATAAAATATCATTCAAACATTTGCTCATCTATGTATTAAGGATAACAGTCCTAGTATGTTCAGAAGTGAATGAATACAGAACTTGCATTAAAGGAGATACATATAACAAACAATACAAAGAGAAAATGGCTATCAATTCATAAACAAATAAATATACAATGATAGAAGTACCCAATGCATATAACTCTACTCATGAAGTAAATAGCTCCAGTCCAGTCTTTTTCACTAAGATAGTTTCAAAGGTACAAAAGTGTAAGCTTCCAAAAGCCTTCTCCACAAAAATTCAGGACTCTAATCCAGTCATTCTACTAACATAAACTTTAAAAGTACAGAAGTGCAAGATTTTACAGTGTTTCTTTATAAAATTGGGGACCCTTTCTTTAAAGATATGAAAGGGTTTATATAATAATAAAAAAGGTACAAAAATAGATATTACATGAAAGTTCTGAGGAGTTTTAAACAACTCTCCTTAAAATAAGTGAAAGAAATACAGAAAACACAAATTGTTGCAATGATGATCTCAAGTATGTAATGGTGTCTACTCTTTCATTCGTTGTTTGAGCTCATAGATATCCATCATCGACTTGACTTCGGGAGGTTGACCCGTCCTCATGTGCAGCTGCGTTATATACACTGCATCTGAAAGAGTAGGAAGAATGTGCATGGATGAGTCAGCGAGGCAGTGTAGCATTAGCCACTAACTGTGTGGCTTCACCAGATATCTCCAATATACTTCCCAGTCTAGTTTGGTCAGTTATTTAATCGCCTCTTCCCTTGCTTTTGAGGTTTCTTGCCATTGTGCTTCCAGGACTTTGATATCGGGGAGACTCCCAGGTGGGCATTCCTGTATCAAATTAGCATTGTGCAAATTATCATTGATGGTTTCAATGATATTATTTGCAGCATCGGTCGCTCTAGAAACTGCTCTTTCTACCTACTTTAGTTGAATGTCCCAATTAGTAAAGAGGATGTCTTTATGAGATTCCTCTATCCTGGGAAGATCTACTTTTCTGCCCTCTGGAGTGTCCTGCCATGTTATATATCTCGAGATCTTATCATCAATCTCATTAAAAGTCACCCTCAGATCGGATGCTTGATTCATCAGTGAATCACTTGTCTTGCACATTGGATTGATGATAGACAACTTTTGACAGAATGTTGCTTGTTGCTTTGATAATAAAGAGTTGACCTCTAATGCTTCCTTTATAAAATCCTCGACCTTAGGATTATCCTTCAACTGGTCTAGTGAAAACTGTAGCTATTGTATCTGGATATCCTTAGCACTTGTTTCTGCTTGATATTGGAGCTTCAATTGGTCAAAGCTCTGTTGTAATTGGGACATTTGACTCTTCATTTGATGGTCAACATTATGTCTCTCTTTTGTCAACTGTTGCTCTAGTTGTTGGATTCTCTCCTCTTTCTCTCTTACTAGTTGCCTGACTTCAACTGCCTTGTCAATAGTAGCAGATGCATAAGCACCTACAAATTGTGATAGTTTTGTCAAATTTTCTAAAGGATCCATGGGGGTATCCTTCCATACTACATCCATAGGTTCATTATCAAGAATTATTGTTGATGACTGTTTTGTTCTCCTCCTTTTCCTCTGTCTTTTTACTATAGCCCGATGCTTGGGACTGTAAAAGACATCAAGAGGAGGGATTTCTTCTACCTTGAGAACGATTTCTGATGAAGGGAAGGCCAGGATGATCTCAACTTCCTCCATAGTGACAGCTTTATCAGTGGCCCTTTCAGTAAGCGAGCCCTGCCCAGTGTTTTGGGGAGTGTTAAATGTTGTTTCCATTTCAACATCTTTTTCCCCTTGATGTCCTCTAAGTTGTTGGTCAAATTGTTTCCATGCCTCATCCAGCTGGTTCTTGAAAGGAGATTCATATGTATGTAATTTAGTGGATACATCTTCCACTTCTTTCTCCTTGGAAGCTTTTTCTGTTTCCTTCTCAGTTTCCTTTTTTGGACTCTTTTCAGGACTTCTCTAGACTGGGCTCTTCTTTGGACTGTGCTCTGAGCCCTGTTCTAAATCATGCTTTGAACTATGTTCTGAGCCTTGTGTTGATTTCTGCCCTGAAGTCTACTCGGAACCTTGTTCCGATTTCTTCTCTGAATTATGCTCAGAACTATGTTCTGAGCCCTTCTCTGAATCTTGATCTGAACCCTACTCCTCTTGAACAATTGGTTGAGGGATCTTTAATAGATCCAAAGGGAATTTTTGTAGCCTTTTCCTCCTATACTAGTGGAATTGAGCTAGATTTTGTGGATCCAGTCTCAAAGTAGCCAAATGTTTCACTTGTGAAAACAACTCAACAGACTCAAACAGGTCGTCAAAATCATCATCCTCATGGCTGAACTGTCTAATTTTCACTTGGGCAGTGAAATTATGTGCAACCTTGTTAGGGTCAAACTGTCTGCCAGGAATGGTGGCAAGTTTTAAACATGTAATGTGATCGATTTCAAGCGCAGCATGCTTGAAATCGTGTAATGCATAAACATTGCATTGGAGGGGAAAGGAAGGCCAAAGAGACTTCTTAGATTCTTTTAGGGTCTTGGTTAACCCATCCCCTACAATTTGGTAAGAAATCTCTCTAGCAAGTAGTTTATCTAGTACATACCATGGGAGAACATGGGGAGGTGCTAGGCTTCCATAGACTCAGACATAAGTAAACAGTTCTTCTCCAAACCACCTACCTATTGGTAAAAAGTCAATTTTGGCCTCATTAGACAATCTTGAGGCCCTTCTGTCAAAAACGGCTTGGTGGATGGGAAGCATAACTCCTTGACAAATCTTATAGAAATGGGTGTGGAAATTGGATTCCCATAGGATTTTATGGTATATATGGATGGGAGTGGGATCTCGAATAGTCCATTTCCATCCCATGGTTGGGAAATTGGTAGTGAAACAGACTGCATCCATAATGTAGGCACTCATGAAAAATGGTGGGACTGTTCTAGTGGTGACATACCGGTGTTGTCTAAACTCTAGGATTTGAGAAGAAATATTATTAGACAGGATAGTGCCCCAATCCATTATAAAAGAATTTACAACAACATCAATTAGGGGAACCCACTCAATAGATAACTTAGTTGTATCGACATAACCAAACAATCTACACATCATAGCTGCGATATACGAGTATGGAGCAACGAGAGATGATATAGAATACATACCTGATTTCTCATGCTTGTGCTTGTTCGAATTTGACCTCCATTGTTTAATTGGGTCTGATGGCACATCATTTTCATTTGCAAATTGCTCAAGAAAGGCTTTATCATATACCTTCTGGTACATGATACATTCTCTTCAAGTCTTCTGTTGTGAAGGACCCTATAACCGTTTTCCTTGAAGTCTGAAACGTCTGATCGGTAATGTTAATGTTTTCAATTATCCATTTTACCATATCGGTGTAAGGCAAAATTTTGGGCCTAGCAACAATTCTATGGAGAAAAGAGCTGGCAGCTTCAAAGTGGGAGGCTTCTAAAGAGGTAGTAGCGTCGGTTGTCACTAATCTTTGAATTATCTTAGGACCCTCACTCTCCAGCAACTAGTACATGGTTTCCCATGAGGAAGTACCGTTGTCGATTGTGCATGTCATATCTGAGAATAGTGGGGGCATTTTTGTTACATATGAAGCAAAAGATTGTGAAGCCTCCATAGTTTTCTTTCCCTTCTTTGACTTAGTCATCTTGTTACAAAGTTCTTTCTTGTGCTAAATCTACGAATTAAGAACACAAAGAAATGAAGAGAAATAATTGTGAAATGTGGAAACATACAAACACACAAGGCTTTGAAATGACAAAAAGGAGAGTTTAAATGTGAATCAATCTATACAGGCCATCAAATCACCTTGGGCTTTGAAATCATAAATATCATTAGAATTCTTTAAATAACTGAAATCATGGCTTTGTGTGGTTATTTATTATCCATTAATATATCGCATCGCAAAAACCTTTTTCAAATGGTAAATAAAACTTATTTTCAAGCACTTTGTCGATATGCAATAGCAATATCACTATATCAGTTCATTAAGTATGAGAGATGTGCGATTGCGATAATCGTAATATCGCAATTAGAGGTTTCGAGAGTAGCAGAGAATGGATAATGGCCAAAGGCTTTGTGCGATTGCGAAATCGTGAGACATGATGTGGCATTACAGCAGGCCCAACAGATTATTGACAAGTGCGGCTTATGTTTTTTAGTTATTCAGTCTTATGATTTTCTTTAAGCGCGCCTTTTGAGAAATAACTTTATCACAATCGAGAGTGGAATAAGCGGGGAGCTTTTATTATAATCTGCAATTTAACTGGACGTGATACGTTTGTTATAATTTGTTTATTAATTTATCGATTTGAGTTCATTTATCACATTTCGAAATAGGAGTGTTCCTTTGCCTTTTCGTATATCATTTTCGTTATAAGTTTGCGATGCGAGCAAGTTCCGCTGTGAATTAATTTTGTTAACACTTAAGCCTTTTAAGGAATAGATATGCTTGGTTCTCGAGGGCTATCCTTTATCGCATCGCAAGTTTCAAAAGGGTAAAAACAAAGTGTTGTTTCTTTGAGACTTTGCGATGTGTGATATTGTCAGGATTTTCCTTAAGGCATGCTTTATTCAAGTTGTTTGGGGCCGATTGGATATGTTTTATTCAAAAATCAAATTTATTCTTTCAAAAACTTAAACTATGTTATTTTCTTATGTTTTTAAAATTTTTAAGGGTCCCCATTTATTTATACAATAATTTCCTAAGAGATTTATATATAAATAAATGGGGGGGTTATTGCATAGCACAACAAGTAGCTAGGGCGAAGAACTAGTGTGACTAGAACATAGTCAGAGTGAGGTTTGAGAGTGGCAATAGCAACAATAGTACCAGTGGGATGGTGCCCAGGACCTCTGTGAGATATAGTGAAATCGTGGTCCCCCATTTCATTGTGAGGACATGGGAATTTAAATGTCTCCCCTCTACACCTCTTGGCTTGGTCGAGAAGGCATTGCCATCACTTCTTGTTGCTTCACATGCACATTTATCTTTTTTAAGTGGCAGAATGACACTTTGACTCTTCCGGCCACACCACATAGCCACTTTTCCTCTTCAAGGCACTAACATTCGATGGGTCTATTGGCTAAATCGGCCAAGTTGTTGACTCAGAAAAAATTGTTCCCACATCATTTAATATTTTGATCAAATTAGGGGATGGATTTTCTTAGCAATAAGGGGTTTGGAATTTAATTTAGCGGGGTGCAGTACATATGCAATATGGTTGTTCAAGACAACAAGCAGAAACCTAACAGTTTTCCCTTAGACCAAGGATCCATAAGGTGGTCCAATCTTCAATTTCTTATTAGATTAATTTTGAATGAATATCAGTTATTAATTAGGGTTTCGCCAAATCATGGCTTTCTCCACATTGGCGTGGTTGTCACCACTACATTGTAAAATAGTGGGGGTTAAAAGGGGGATGTTACATTAGATCTATGGTCAACTGTAACCAAGATAGGATTGCTCACAAGTATACCTTCCATCTCCAGTTATTAATTAGGGTTTCGCCAAATCATGGCTTTCTCCACATTGGCGTGGTTGTCACCACTACATTGTAAAATAGTGGGGGTTAAAAGGGGGATGTTACATTAGATCTATGGTCAACTGTAACCAAGATAGGATTGCTCACAAGTATACCTTCCATCTCCACCACATAGGCTTGGAGGTCTAATTATCTATTCTTCGAAGCTAGAGCAACTTGAGGTACACTCTTAGCCACATCATTTGCAATAGTGGCCTCTTGGATATTATATATATTTTTGTTATCACATTGCCTATGTGGACAATCTCTCACTAGGTTCTCTTCCCCACACTCCCAATGCTTTAGTGGTCATTCCTTTTGTTCTTCTAACCTCTCACTCACTACTCTAGCTATCTTATCTCCACTTTGGGTAGTATAGTTATGCTAGTGCTCACTCCTTACTAAAACATTGTACTTTATATGTTTCCTAGATAAATTATAGTGAGAGGACCTAGATTTCCTCTTGAATTTGGCTTTATCTATCATCTTCCACATTGTTTAGGACTCCACCTTATGCTTGGAATAATCATAACAATATTTAGCCTTCCTGATGGTATCATCAAGTGTTTTTGGATCTTTAAACTTAATGTGATCTTGGTAAGCTTGCGGTAGTCCATTGAGAAAGAGATGTCTATTCACTTTCTCATATTTGATATAAGGTACATATCATAGCAATTTTTTTTTTTTTCAAAGAAATAAATCAGCCTCCCTCTCAGCCCGAAGAGTGAGGTTGTTGGTACTAGGCCAACCCATAGGTATATTGACTTAAGAGTTCACAAGGCTCAAAGCCAATACAACAATATTCATAGGCATAAATCCAATAAAATAATATTTATCAAGGCATTATAGCTCATCATGTCACTAGAATGGATTTAAACTTAGGTTGGGAAGATAACAACCATTCTCCCCAACCACCCAAGGTAACCCCAATTGACTCAATTCTATGAATATATTTACGTAAGTTTCCCTAATTTGTGCTCATGGAACTCTCTAATCTTTCCATCATAATACCCTTTAGATAAGTATTTTTCTCTGAATGATTTTTCAATTTTTATTATCTAAACTTATTTTCATCAATGCTTTTAAAACTTTTTAGGTCCTCTCACCAAATGTCAGCCTTTCCTTTTAAGTTGAATATGGATTGTAGGTTTTAACCCCGTACAGAAATTAGCATACGAATTCTAAAACACAAAAAATAAATAATGCAAGAGCATAACAAATAAAACACATATACACAGATATTTTCCCCTGGATCTCAAAACTAGGACTACCAACTTGATTTTTCATTATATTCCTTTCAATGTTACAATACATATTTATACATGTCAAAGAATCCAATACCATGGACCGAAAACGATCGCGTCCAAAACCAAGTGCAAAAACCATGCACAAAACCATAGGTAGGTCCACCCAACCTAATATAGGGTCCAAGAAAAAAATCCCAGTGCGTTTCCCCGGACCCCATAGAGGGGGGCTACTTGCCCCCTCAAACCCCCTGTGACCCCCCTGTTGTGCAATCAGCGCAACGAGGGGGAGGGGGCTTCGCCTCCCCTCTAACCCCCTGGTTAACTATGTAGGCTAGTCGTGGAAAGAATATAACACAACCCAAAATTCTCCCACTTGTTGTTTTCTTTCCACAGGGGGCCACAAGAGAGCTTAGTCATTTATCCAACCCTGCAACACCCATTGTTTCTCTACACCAAGAGAACTTCTCAGAGCTCACAGATTTTGTCAATGCATCTGCAGTATTCTTCAAAGTGTCCACCTTTACCAGCAACACCTTTTTATCTTTTATCATATCCCTCACAAAGTGATATTGAACATCAATGTGCTTTGTCTTTGAATGATAAGACGGGTTCTTTGACAATAAAATTGCACTTTGGCTGTCACAATCTATCCTTATAGCTTCCTGCACTAACCCCATACTTAAACACAATCTCTGCAACCAAACTGCTGCCATGTATTCTGCCTCTATAGTTGATAGTGCCACTACAGATTGTTTCTTACTCATCCAACTAACTGCACCTCCAAATAGGTTAAACACATACCCACTTGTAGATCTTCTCTGATCCAGATCTCCAGCCCAGCCTGCACCAACAAAGCCATGAATATCCAACACTCTTTCCAATCCTGGTCTTCCTTGTTAGCACAAGCCATAATCACTAGTGCCACACAAATACTTAAACACCCGCTTCATTGTTGTCTAGTGCTCCCTCCCTGGTTTTGACATAAACCTGCTCAATACTCCCACTGCATGTGCAATGTATGGTCTAGTACAAACCATCGCATACATCAAGCTACCGACTGCACTTGCATATGGAACATGGGAGATGTCCTCTTCCTCTTCTTATGTCTTGGGACATTGTTCAACAGATAACTTTACACCTACAGGAATAGGATCCTTCACCGGTTTACTATCCTGCATATTAAACCTTTGCAAAATTGTCTCGACATACTTCCTTTGGTTTAACTAAAGCTTCCTCTTTGCCCGATCTCTTTTAACTTCCATGCCCAAAATATAGTTTGCAGCACCAAGATCTTTCATGTCGAATTTGAAGGACAATTGGGTCTTCAAATCCTGGATAATTTCTTTGTCATTTCCAACCAACAACATATCATCCACATACAAGATCGGATAAATAACACGGTCACCAATTAATTTAAAATACACATAGTGATTTGTTTTGCTTCTGGTGAAGCCAAGTCCCCGTATAAATGTATCAAATTTCTAATACCACATCCTTGGTGATTGTTTTAACCCATACAGAGACTTCTTTAACTTGCATACCAGTTCTTTCTTACCCTTCACCACAAAGCCTTCAGGTTGCTTCATGTAGATATCCTCTTCTAGATCCCTATGAAGAAATGTTGTCTTCACATCCATCTGTTCTACCTCAAAATAAAAAGAAGCAGCAACAGATAAAAGTAATCTAATAGAAGCTACCTTGGTAACAGGAGAAAAAATATCACCAAAATCAATTCTCGGCACCTGGGAATAACCTTTTGCTACCAACCGATCTTTGAATTTCTCCACCTTTCCTTCTGCATTTGTCTTCTTCTTGAACGCCCATTTGCTGCCAATGGGTTTCCTTCCAACTGGCAACTCCAACAGATCCCAAGCCTCATTTTTGTGCAAAGATGCCATTTCATCAACCATGGCCTCTTTCCAAAGTTTTCCATCCTCTGAATCAACTGATTCCTTCACAGTTCTAGGATCATCATCAGTAACAGACAAAGAAAAATTTGAATAGAAAGCAGATGGACTATACCTTTTTGGCTGCCTTCTTTCTCGAACTAATCTTCTCACACCCAGAGTTTGTGGCTCTTCATCTTCTGATTCCTCCTCTGTTGTAGAGTCTGATTCTTCCTCCTTTAGCTCAAACTCTATCTTCTCAGGTTCCTTTGGTTGGACTTCATGTTTAATAACATCTTTCACCTCTTTGAACACCACATCTCGGTTGTACACAACCTTCCTTGTTACCGAGTTCCAAAGCTTATAACCCTTTAAACCATCCTTATACCCAATAAAGATGCACTTTTCAGTTGTACTATCCAACTTGGTTCTTTTCTCCTTTGGAACATGTACATATGCATCACATCCAAATACCCTCAGATGTGAAAGAGAGGGTTTCTTACGAGTCCATACCTCTTGTGGAGTCTTATCCTCCAACGCTGATGAAGGTGATCTGTTGACTAGGTAACATGCTATCCCTACCGCCTCTGCCCAAAATTCCTGTCCTAACCCGGCACCACTGAGCATGCTTCTTGCCCTTTCCATCAACGTCTTTTTCATTCTTTCTGCAACTCCATTTTCATTAGGTGTGTATGGAGTAGTATTTTGCTATGCTATACCACACTTCTTACAGAATTATTCAAATTCTTTGCTGCAAAACTCTCCACAGTTATCTGACCTCAACACCTTTATCTTCTTCTCTATCTGGTTTTCCACTAGAGCCTTAAATTCTTTAAACCTGTCAAAGACTTCAGATTTCTTCTTAAGGAAATATATCCATGTATTCCTTGAGAAGTCATCTATAAATGATACATAGTACATAGACTTACCCAGTGATGGAACCTTCACAGGTCCAAACACATCACTGTGCACAAGCTCTAATATATGTTCTGCCCTCTTACCACCAGAGGTTAAACTCACCCGATTCTGCTTCCCATATACACAATTTTCACAGAAATCAAAATCCAGAGAGTTATTACTCATACCTTCTACCATACCTTTACCATGAAGTATTCGAAGGCCCTTCTCTCCAATATGTCCAAGCCTTTGATGCCACAGCATGGTCTTCTCTCCAGAGACCACTAGATTTTTTGCTTCACTTTCAGGAACTGCAGAACTGTTGCACCCATCAACAACAGTGCTACCTTGCAACTTGTACAGAGTTCCAATTCGAACTCCCCGCATCAATACCAATGCTCCCCGAACCATCTTGCAAGTATCCTTATCGAACACTATTTTACACCTGCATCATCTAGCTTGCTTACAAAAATCAGATTTATGCCCACTGCAGGAATATGCAAAACACCTGGAAGTGTTCTAACCCTTCCACCTTACAACTTCAACTTTACTTTTCCACGACTAATGATTCTAGCCTTCCTGTCATCCCCCAAGAAGACATCACCACCATCATATTTCTCATACTCGCAAAACCACTCTCTATGGGGAGTGAAGTGAAAGGATGCACCTGAGTCAATCAACCATGCCTCATGATCTACATGTGTACTTGAAGAAGCCAAGTACACATCCCCACCTTCATCTGAGGTGGTTTTTGCCTCTGCAAAAGGATCATCATCAGATCCCTTTCCTTTGTCAAGAGCTTTAGATTTACAGTCCCTTTTGTAGTGCCCTTCCTTTCCGCATTTCCAACACACCACCTTTACAGGTTTTCCTGGAGATTTAGATCTCCCACTTGATGACTTATTTTTGTTTCTGTTTTGGGACCGTCCTCATATAGACAAGGCATCACTATTCTGGCTCTCCATATTTTTCCGTCTCATCTACTCTATTAGTAAGGATGAGACTATTTCATCAAACTACAAGGCAGTTGCATTGCTACCTATTGCAATAACTAGTCTATCCAATGAATCTGGTAGAGAACAAAACAAATTGATGCACTTATCTTCATCTGAAATTTTAATATCAATAGATAATAACTGACTTACCACAGTATTAAATGTGTTCAGATGTTCTATCACCGAGTCTCCATCTTTCATCCTTAGGTTATAAAGCTCTTTCCGTAAGAACAGTTTATTCACCAGAGACTTAGATTGGTACAAAGTCCCTATCTTGTCCCACAAAGCCTTTGCCGTAGCTTCTCCTGATACATTCAGCAATACTAAATCTGAGACAAACAATCGTATTGTGATCTTAGCCTTCCAGTCCAACTTCTTCCATTCTTCATTGGACACTCCCGTTAGTTTAGTACCTGACTCTACCACGATCCACGGATCTTTATCCACCAACAGATCCTCCATCTTGAGTTTCCATAACTAAAAACTTTGACCATTAAATTTCTTGATCTCTATCTTTCCACTGCTCGCCATATTCTTTCACCACAGAATCGATCCAGCAGATCTCCCACTGAACAGGGTCTACCACACACCTGAGCAAAACCCCTCAGCAACAAAGGTGTCCCCTTGAAGCCAAAACAACTCTGATACCAAATGTAGGTTTTAACCCCACACAAAAATTACCTGCATACAAATTCTAAAACACAGAAAATAAACAATGTGAGAGCATAACACATAAAACACATATACACATATATTTTCCCCTTGATCCCAAAACCGAAACTACCAGCTTGATTTTTCATTATATTCCTTTCAATGTTAAAATACATATTTATACATGCCGAAGCATCCAATACCATGGACCGAAAGCCATCGCGTCCAAAACCATGTGCAAAAACCATGCAAAAAACCATAGTTAGGTCCGCCCAACCTAATATAGGGTCCAAAAAAAAAATTCCTGGGGCACTACCCCGCCCCCCTCAAACCCCCTATGACCCCCTCATTGCGCAACGAAGGGGGGGCTCTGCCCCCCCTCTAACCCCCCGATTAACTACGTAGGCTACTCGTGGAAAGAATATAACACAACCCAACATGGATATTGTGGCTTTCATGTTCTCGAAGTAATTGTGTACCTTGAAATATTTCTTCATCTTGAGTAACCATGCCTTTGCCTCTTCATATTATTAAAGTATCCATCAAAGATAGGTGGATTGGCCTTCTTAAATTCCTTAAGCAAGAAACTCCTTATAGCCCTCTACTTTATATTCTTAGTCAATCATGATTTGCATTACTTGATAGCTGCATGAACTTCTTCTCTCATGAACAAAGGTATTTATTGAGGTGTCATTATTGGATGTGTTGGGTATGTGTTATGTTCTTTCCATGACTGGCACTAGAAGCATCGAGGTGGGGGTCATTGGGGGGGCTTCCGCTCCCTTGTCGAGGGGTTTGCAAGGGGGCAGCGCCCCAAGAATTTTTTTTTTATGTGGAGCCAATAATAGTTGGGCAGACCCAAGGATGGGGGCTGGACCCAAAGATGGTGGGTGAACCTACCCATGGTTTTGTGCATGGGTTTTGCAAATGGTTTTGGGCATGGTGGTTTTCTTCCCATGGTATTTGTAGATTTGTTCAAGGGAAATATGGTTATATTATAATCCAGGGTTAGTGGATTGGGGTTTATGAATGCTTCGACATGTATATATATATATATATATGTATTGTAATGTTGAAATGGATATAATGAAAAATCAATGTGGTAGTCCCGGTTTCAGTATCTAGGGGAAAATATCTACATATATTTTATTTTATGTTCTCGTCATTTTATATATATTTTTTTCTATTTTAAGAATTCATTTGCAGTTAATTTGTTGCTGAGGGGCTTTGCTCGGGCCTGTGGTAGAACCTATTCAGTGGGAGATCTATGAGATCGATTCTTGCAGTGAAAGAAGATGGTGAACATTGGAAAGATAGAGATCGGGATATTTAATGGTCAAAGTTTTGAGTTGTGGGAGCTCAAGATGAAGGATCTGTTGGTGGAATAAGATCAGTGGATTGTTGTAGATCTCGGTACGACACCATCAAGAATTTAGGAAGAAGACTAGACAAATCTAGATCGGAAAGTGAAGAGCACAGTATGATTGTGTCTCTTAGATTTAGTATTTTTGAATGTACCAGGGGAAGCTACGACAAAGGCTTTTTGGGACAAGTTAGGGACTTTCTATCAATCCAATTCTCTAGGGAATAAATTGTTCTTGTGGAAAAATCTATATAACCTAAGGATGAAGGATGGAAACTCAGTGACAGAGAATTTGAATGCCTTTAATATCGTGGTAAGCTAGTTCTTATCTGTTGATATTAAAATTTTAGATGAATATAAGTGCATCAGTTTGTTGTGTTTTCTATCAGATTCATGGGATTGTCTGGTTGTTGTAATAGGAATCAATACAACTACCTTGAAGTTTGATGAAATAATCTCATCCTTGTTATCAAAAGAGATGAGACAAAAAAATATGGAGAGCCAGAATGGAGATGCCTTGTCTATAAGAGGATGGTCCCAGAATATAAACAAAAATAAGTCCTCAAGTGGGAGATATAAATCTATAGGGAGATCTAAATATCCATGAAAAGTTGTAAAGGTATGCTGGAAATGCACAAAATAAGGGCACTACAAAAAGGACAATAGATATAAAACTCCTGAGAAAGGAAAGGGATCTGATGATGCTCATTCTACAGAGGCGAAAACCACCTCAGATGAAGGTGGGGATGTGTACTTGGCTTATTATTAAAGTACACATGTAGATCATGCGGCATGGTTGATTGACTCAGGTGCATCCTTTCACTTCACTCCCTACAGGGAGTGGTTATGCGAGTACGAGAAATATGTTGGTGGTGATGTCTTCCTAGGAGATGACAAGAAGGCCAAAATCATAGGACCAAGAAAAGTCAAGTTGAAGTTGCAAGGTGGAATAATTATAATACTTCTTAGTGTTCTACATATTCTTGCATTGGCCAGAAATCTAAAATATGTAAGCAAGATGGATGATGTAGGTGGAAAAACAATGTTCGAGAAAGATACATGCAAGATGGTTCGAGGAGCACTAGTACTAATGTGGGGAGTTCGAATTGGAACTTTATACAAGATTTTGGATAACAATATTATTGATGGGTGCAATAATTTTGTGGTTCCATAAAGTGGAGAATAAAATCTTCTAGTCTCTAGTGAAAAGACTATGTTGTGGAATCAAATACTGGGACACATTGGAGAGAAGGGCCTTCGAATACTGCATGGTAATGGTATGGTAGAAGGTATGTCTAATTTCTCTCTAGATTTCGATTTCTGTGAACATTGTGTGTATGGGAAGTAGAATCGAGTGTGTTTGGACCTATTTCAGTTCCATCTCTAGGTAAATCAATGTACTATGTATCATTTATAGATGAATTCTCGATGAATACATTGATATCTTTCCTAAGTCTTTGATAGGTTGAAAGAATTTAAGGCTCTGGTGGAAAATTAGACAGAGAAGAAAATTGAAGTGTTGCGGACAGATAATGGTGGAGAGTTCTAGAAGAAGGAATTTGAAGAGTTCTGTAATAAGTGTGGTATAGCACAATAGAAGACTACTCCATACACACCTCAGTAAAATGGGGTTGCAAAAAGAATGAACAAGACATTGATGGAAAAGGAAAAAGCATGATCAGTGGTGTCAGGTTAGGACATAAATTATGGTCATAGGAAGTGGATACTTTATGTTACATGTTTAACAGATCACATTAATCAACATTGGAGGATAAGACTCCATATAAGGTATGGACTAGTAAGAATCCCTCTCTCTCACATCTCATGGTATTTGGTTGTTATGCATATGTACATGTTCCAAAGGAGAAAAGAACCAAGTTGGATAGTAAATTTGAAATGTGCATCTTTATTGGGTATAAGGATGGTTTAAGAGGCTATAAGATTTGGAGACCAAAAACAAAGAAGGTTGTGTACAATCAACATGTGGTGTTTAGAGAGGTGAAGGATTTTATTAAACATGAAGTGCTACAAAAGGAACCTAAGAACATAGATTTTGAACTGAAGGAGGAAGAATCAACTCGACAATAGAACAAGAATCAAAAGAGGAAGAGCCACAAACTCTAGTTTTGAGAAGATCAATTCGAACGAGAAGGTATCCAAAGAGGTATAGTCCATCTGCTTTCTGTTCAAAATTTGCTTTATCTATTACCGATGATGATCTCATAACTATCAGGGAGGCAGTGGATTTAGAGGATGGAAAACTCGGAAAGAGGCCATGGTTGATGAAATGGCATCTTTGGGCAAAAATGAGGCTTGGTATCTAGTGGAGTTGTCGACTGGAAACAAACCCATTGGCAGCAAATGGGTGTTTAAGAAGAAGATGAATGCAGAAGGATATGTGGAGAAATATAAAGCTCAGTTGGTAGCAAAAGGTTATTCCCGGATGTCGAGAATTGATTTTGGTGATATTTTTTCTCTTATTTTTCAAGTTAGATTCTATTAGATTACTTTTATCTGTTTCTACTTCTTTTTATTTTGAGGTAGTACATACGGATGTGAAGACAACATTTCTTCATGGGGATCGCAAAGAACAGATCTACATGAAGAAACCTAAAGGCTTGGCGGTGAAGGGTAAGAAAGAACTGGTATGTAGGTTAAAAAAGTCTTTGTATGGGTTAAAACAGTCACTAAGGAGCAAAGGGGATCACTGTATGTATTTTAAATTAATTGGTGACTATGTTATTTATTTGGTCTTGTATGTGGATGATATGTTGTTGATTAGAAATTATCCAGGATTTGAATACCTAATTGTCCTCCAAATTTGACATGAAGGATCTTGGCGCTGCAGACTATATTTTGGGCATGGAAATTAAATGAGATCGAGTAAAGAGGAGCTCTGGTTAAACAAAAGGAAGTATGTCAATACAATATTGTAGAGGTTTAATATGCAGGATAGTAAATCGATAAAGGTTCCTACTCCTATAGGTGTAAAGTTATATGTTAAAAAATGTCCCAAGACAGAAGAAGAGGAAGATGACATGTCTTGTGTTCCATATGTGAGTGCAGTTGGTAGCCTGATGTATGCAACGGTAAGTACTATAGCAGACATTGCACAATGTGCAGTGGATTATTGAACAGGTTTATGTCAAAACCAAGGAAGGAGCATTGGACACCAATGAAGCGGGTTTTCTAGTATTTGTGAGGCACTAGTGATTATGATTTGTGCTACCAAGGAATAATGGGATTGGATATAGTTTTGGACGTCCATGGCTTTGTTGATGCAAACTAGGATGGAGATCCAGATTAGAGAATATCTACAAGTGGCTATGTGTTTAACCTATTTGGAGGAACAATCAGTTCGACCAGCAAGAGGCAGTATGTAGTGGCATTTTCAACTATAGAGGTTGAATACATTGCAGCTACTCATGCAAGCAAGGAAGCAGTTTGATTGCAGAGATTGTGTTCAAGTATGAGGTTGGTACAGCGAGTTATAAGGATATATTGTGATAGCCAAAGTACAATTTTCTTAGCAAAGAACCGTGCTTATCATTCAAAGACAAAGATATTTGATGTTCAATATCACTTTGTGAGGGATATGGTTGAAGAGAAAAAGGTGTTGCTATTAAAGGTGAACACTTTGAAGAATGTTGCAGATGCATTGACAAAGTCTGTGAGAACTGAGAAGTTTTCTTGGTGTAGAGAAATAATGGGCATTGCAGCCCTGAACTAATGACTAATCTCTCTTGTGACCCCCTGTGTGGAAAGGAAACAACAAGTGGGATAATTTTGGGTATGTGTTATGTTCTTTCCATGACTAGCGCCAAGAGCATCACTGGGGTCACAGGGGGGCAGAAACCCCCCCTATCGAGGGGTTTGCAAGGAGGTTCGGGGCAGTGCCCTAAGGAATTATTTTTTATGCAAACCCAAAGATGGTGGGAAAACCTACCCACGGTTTTGTGCATGGGTTTTGGACATGATTTTGGGCATGATAGTTTTCTACCCATGGTATTTTGTAGATCCGTTCAAGGGAACTGTGATTATGTTCTAATCCATGGTTAGTGGATTGGAGTTTATGAATGCTTCGGCATGTATATATATGTATTGTAACATTGAAAAGGATATAATGAAAAATAAATTTGGTAATCCCAGTTTTGGGATCAAGGGGAAAATCTCTTTGTATATTTGTTTTATTTTCTCGCCATTGTATATTTTTTCTGTTTTAAGAATTCGTTTGCAGGTAATTTCTATACAGGGTTAAAACCTACATGATGTGTCTTTCTTGGCACTCTTGTGCCTCTTCCTTGAGGTACTCCTCCTCAGATTGTTATGCTTAGCCCATGTTTTTTAATTTTTGATGGGCTTATTACCTTATGTAACTAGTATCTACCCATATCACTGGACGTTGATATGTGCTACAACTACTTTGATATGTTGGATAGAATTTGCAGCACCACTACATTGATGTCAACCTATTTTTCCTTTTCTCTCATGATCTTTTCATTATAAACATTACAACTTTGAAGTCCAACCTTTAGTCTCCTCACTATATTAACCATGTCTATAAGGGTTTCACCCATCTTTCTCTCCTTTGAATCATCTTCTCTAACATGTGATGTCGCTTCCATGCTATATTGCACCATTCTACTAAGCATTTATTTCCTTTTATTATATTGGTAAATCTTCTTATGTGTTGAAATAACTTTGTTTTTAGTTGAAAAAAATAGCACAATTTTGGTATATTTTGTGGTATAGGTTAGATAGTATTGGCCTACTCTAACCTAAAATTGAATCATGCAGGTAATGCAGATTGCACTTAAATCTAGGTTAGAGAAATCAATAAAATTAACTGAATGATTTTATTTTGGCAAACCTTTCCTTTAATTCTAAGCCCATTCATCATAAACCTCTTCTCCTAAATATTTCCTTTTCCTTTCCTCCTAAACCTTAGATTTGATACCACTATGTAACATACTTAGTCCATTAATGTTTGATTAAGGATACAAAACACCGAATTTTCATCTTCATTGGCTTGATGATTAGCTCCAATACCATTTTATAACATACTCAACCCCCTTAGTCATCCGTGAGGAGGTGGGGTTAAGATTTTTCACTTTCTTTTACTCTCCTTTAAGCTCGATCTGGATTTATGCAGGAATGAAACAAAATACCGATATAAACATAACACAGAGATGCAACATAAATAAATTTTCATTTCATTAATATCAAACAACTAAAAAATTCTTACAAGCATAATGGAAATAAACTAGCTTAGGCGATGGTAGCTTATCTTTGAGAAGAGATGTGGTGGCTACATGCCTCCGAATTGTGTTACAATGATGCTCAAGGACCTTTTTATTATTAAACAAGGGAAAAACCTAAACGACCAAAACCCTAACTCTAGGAGATGGAACGCCAAGGGTTTGTGGGCCCCATTGGGGTTAGTTGGGCAACCAACTTCTCGGGGTCATAACTTGGTCATATGATCTTCGTTTGACACGTACGATACCTCGTTGGAAAGATCTCTCTGAGTATTACAATATTTAGCGCAGGCCCATAGTTGTAGCGTGAGCATGCTGCTAACCTAAAAAAAAAAAAAACGTCGTTTACGGGGTCAAAACAGCTCCGAAAGTTCAGGACCCAAAAAACTACTAAAAATGGTAAATGTTGCTATAATCAAGGAAACAAATGAAATCGAATGGGGGTCTAGGTGGAATAGGCGGGTTACCACCAATATCCACCTGGATCAAAACTTCTTTATCAAAACATCATCATCATCATCATCATCATCTACTCATCAATATCTTTCTAATTATTAAATTTCATAAAAACTTGAGCTATGGATACAAAATTATTCCTAGTTGCATATTGCACTTTAAAATACCATGTCAGCGTTTGCACCATTGCCCCGTAGAAAGCAATGGCAATCCTTGCATATGTGTCCTAGCTACTAATGCCACATCATCTCCCAGTACATCATCCACAACCTCATTCTAATCTAGTGCCTCCCTTGAGTGATCCTTGTTAAGAAGTTTCATATCTATAGATCCATCAACCACTCTCCCATTACATCCAACTTTGGGTATTTATTTATGTTACCATTATGATAAGTTTTGAATACAAGAAATCTAAAACATCTATATTCAATGACAATGTAAGTGCCCCTCTTTCCTATGATCTAGATCTTTGGATATTCGGATTCTGGATCACCTGCCACATTAGCTTAATGTAGACTACCATGTCTATCCTTCTAGCCACTAATATTCATGTCACCTTGCCATGTTTACATAAACATCAATATGCCACATCAATTAAATCCCACCCCTTATGCCACATTATCACGACATGTCATCACACTACATCAACACATATCAACATGCCACATCACCACCCACTACCTATAAGATATGAGATTTACTCATGTCTGTGTAACCCCCACATGGATAATCGCTCTAGAATTTTCCACCCAATATTTGGGATTTCATTATGGGCCACACTTAACTTTGTTCTGGATACCCAGATACATCACACTTTGTCACCTCATAGTTTGTTACATGGGTTCTAACATCTCGCATCCAACCCCTTTAAGAGGAAACCCTTACATGGACACTTAAATTCACAAAGGCCTAGATACATCCTACATGACCTCCTCCAAGTTCCATTTCATTTGAGTTCCATTATATAAGACATTATCCATCCCCTTTTAGAGGAACCCCTTGCACAAACCCTCAATGCTTGTACACCTGGATACCCCCGTCTTTGCTGCAATTAACAAAACTTGCTTTGTCTACGAATCTTGATGACCTTTTGACATCACATCTTCCATATAGCTACATCAAAATGAGTTTGATTGTCAAAATGTTCCAGATGAACGAATGCCCAAATATCTTTTTTTACTAGAATTTATATATGAATCTAGTCCTCAAGGGCGTGTCGTCCATTGTCACCTCCAAGATGCCTAGATGCCAAATTATTATTGGCCTCTACACTTCAACTCCTCCTATGGATTACCTCTCATTCATGGCCCCTTATAGTCCACGTGACCTCTTGAGGCTAAGAACCTTTAATCACAAAGTTGTTGAAATGTCTCAAATCCAAGGAACAATCCCCAACTTTTAATTCCTCGGTTGAGCTTCTAAATCAATTGTAGAGGACTATAAACTAACTCTAACAAATAAAAAAAACTTTCACAAACTCTTCTAATGGCTTAGAGAGCTTAAAAAACCTAAGAAATCACTTCAAGTCATGCTCATATCCATTACTTCTTTGATAGAGGACAAGGAGATGACTTGTGGTCAACTCCACTACACATCCCAACTAAATAAGGTTCTCCTACTCCTTTAGGATTGCAACAACATATTATCAACCCCAATCCCTTAACAATAAGGGACAATAATTTATCTTACCTACAAGGAGTCCAAGTCTCCTTAGCAAAAGAACCTTCAAGTCTTAGGCCACTAACAGGAATACAACATTAATTGTTTCACTCTTCAAGTAGCCTAGTGAGGGCCAATCACTTAAAATATCACTTAAAGAGATTTGAAGCTCAATTCAACATACAAATTCCATTTCACAACATTTTTTATTTATCACAAACAACATAATCCAAAGAAATATCTTTATATCCAAAGGTCATGCACAAAAAAAATCAAATCTAATAAACATGCACAATCACACATTTATTATTCCATTTCATCATTACAACATATCCAATAGCTAGCATAGCAATATTTATGAGACACTGAACAATAATTTCCTTTCATTAACAGTGAAAATAAGTACACTTATCTAGTTACTCAAGTTTTTTGGAAGCTAAAGAAGGGAGAGCCACTCTCCACCCAACCATTGCCTCAACTACACTACAAGCTTTCTTACAGCTAGCCATCCTTGAGCCAAATCTGATGCCTTGAGGGGAAATCTCACTTAGGTAATGTTAGCGATTCAACATGGCATATGTCATGAAGCTTATTCCCGTTACTACATAAGAATTCAATATGTTTCCTTTTAATAACTAAGTTAGGGCCTATTATCTCTCACAATGTGGCCACATTAGGATTAAATAACACACAGGGAGCCCTTCTTTGAACTAGTAGTCCTTCAGTACTTCACCTCTGTTAGTGCTTATTGTGCATAGATCCAACAACAATTTGTAAGTAGTTTCCTTCAAGATCTCTAACTCTAATTGAAAGATACAACACTAACTTCCCAAACAATTAGTAAACCTTCGCTCCAATAGGCGATTGAAGGGAAAATGACCTTTCCCTCATCTTCTACTTAGATTTGTAGTCTTAGAACCCACATGTGGTATTTTGGTTCACCCCAAAGGTCATTTTGGTTTCACACACACTTTTTTACAATTCTTTCTTCTCATTCCACACTCACAACAACTCTCTCTGCTATGCTTTTCTACTATGAAAAAGCACATTCTCGCACTGCCCTCCCTCAAGATCTTTGAGTCCTTCCAAGATATCGTGGTCAATTTTGGAAAGCTTCAAATGGCATGTTTCCCATACCTCTAGGTATTACTGTACTACTCCCCATTATTTTCTCATAAATGGTGGTAGTTAGTGGTTCAACTACTAAATCTATAGTTATAGGAGAATAGGACCATAAATTTAGGTTAACAAAGGTTTCATCAAATCTCCCTTATAGGTTCCTTTCTTAGGCATCAATATATACACTAGTTGCTCTCTTCTCAAATTAACAATATATTAAATAAAATGCATATTTCATAAATTAAAGTGTGTAACGATGTTCTTGTTAGCGACTCCAACATTATAAGCCTTAAGTAATTACAAAACTTGGTCGTTTAGAAAGGGGTGTTACAAACCCCTCCTCCTTAAAAGGAACATCATCTTCGGTGTTTTTCTATCCATGATAGAGATATGTATGACAAATAAAAATGATTATGTTATTTTCATGGCATCCTCCAATTCCCAAGTGGCCTCATTTGCTCCAAAGTGTTTTCACTACATCTTGACCTACATGATGGCTTAGTTTCAAATAAGGGACTCCTTCCTCTCGAGTATCCTCTAAATCTATAGCTAAAACTCCCCTTCAGGTTTCACATGAATCATGGCCCTATCAATTATATGATTAGCATCATGCACATATTTATTAAGAAAGGATACATGGAATACATTATGTACTTTCATGAAAGGAAGTAAAGCAAGATTGTATGCTATTGGCCCCTCTCTCTCTAATATCTCAAAGGGTCCATAATAAACAGGTGTCAAGTTTGCATATTACTCCATTTTCAAGGAACTTTTCTTGTGTTTGATCTTGAGATACATATGTTATCCTACTTGAAATTCCTTATGAGTTTTGTTTTGATATGCATAAATTTTCTATTTATCTTGCGTAGCCTTCAAGTTCTACTTGATCTATGCCACATCCTATTCCTTCTCTTTCAACATATATAGTCTAACTGTAATCCAGTCCACTAGATTATCCCAACTTACTGGGATATTATAATGTCTACCACACAATGCTTCAAAGGGACTCATCTTGATATCCATACAATTTGATGAGGGTATCGTCTTCTTTATTCTCATGTATCCCGTTCCCCCGTAACAATTTTTAGGCATGTGAGGATATTATTCTAAGTTCCCACCCTATTAAAAGGTGGTTGAATTTTTTGACAAACAAGTCTTGTACTTGAGAAAAATGGAAGTGGGTTTTATGTCTCCACAAGTGTAACCACCCCTCCCACATTTACCTAATTTCACTATCCTATTAGGGTAAACATGAGAGGAGTTACTATGACATTAACTAACCTCCTAGATCCAATTAAGGAAGTGGAGCTGAAAAATTAACCACATACTGACATACTACAGGGGCTACAAGACACTCAGAGGCTGAACAACCACCCCAGGTGGACAAACCCTGAGCTAGAAACCTTTTTCTTTGCCTTGGGAACACAACCACACCCAAAACAAGGCATGCATGCAATTAGAAGCCTCCAACCGCATGCACAACACTACATCCATGCAGTTATAGCCCAATTTCACCAGTTCTGAGCATGGGGTCCTGGGATGAATGCCACCTTTTCAAGCCTGCCTCTAAACCACTACCCAAAATTGCTTGAGACTTTTCAGAATCATATTTAACATGGAAAAAAATTTAAACATTCAATCTCAACTCAAAGACTTGACTGAGACTAACTAGAACATACTAGGCATTTTGTCAAACACATGGCGAACATGTAAGCTACAATTCATGATAGTATATTTGATCATTAAAAACTGAGATTCATCTCATAATCACCAAGAAGTCCCAATTCCTTCTCCACATAGCTACAACAACACTTGTTAGTCCAACATTCATCAATTGGTCAATAACTAAACAATTCATCAAAAGAGCCATAGAAGATACACATCATATGAACATCGTATAAACAGAAAATAACCAACATATAAGCCATAAAAACTCAGCCATAATGTTGCTAACATAATCACTACCAATATACATGAATCATAATAGAAGAATAGTTCTTATTAACGTATGAAAATACCAACCAAGTCAGGGACTTCCAAGTACCACTCGACCATAGATTGGGCTGAACCAAATCTCTCTTTCATTCATTCAACCCTGCGCCATATTCCAAGAATGAATGTGGGATCTCATGGAATAAACCAAAAAAAACTAACCCAGGGCTTCCAGAGGTCAAACCACCTCAACCCTGGACCATTGATTCCACCTCACTGTCAAACATCACTAACGCCAACTAGATCGGTCTCTACCCAAGTTATCCAGGGCTCTAGGAACTAGTAACTCAACTCACATCCTTCTAGGAGTCCAAAGCGTACCACATGCATCTACCATGCATTTGTAAATCAACAAAGAAATCACACATGCAGCCTATTACCTACAAATCAATCTAGCTATATTTGTTTATCCACATGTTCCCTTATGCTTTCCCGCTTTCCTTCACCTTCTTTCTCCAACCCAAGTGAATACTAGAGTGCTCCAACAATGCTATAAGTGTGAAAGAGTATGAGAGAATAAAATAGAGCTCCAAAATTGAACTAACCAAAAGGTTCACACACTTATAAAAGATATCAACTGATCCTCATAAGACTTTTTATCATTGAGGCCTCTATTTTCTTGATTTTCTTTCAATTTTCCTCTCATGAAAATGCATGACCTTTCATCTCTCTTTTCTTCTATTTTCCTTTATTTTGATAAATAAATGTCAATCATTGCCTCTTTTCCTTTTCCAATTTCCATAGCCATTAATTAATCATAAGTGCTCCCCATCATTATTTTTTTTCCAACATTCAATTTGGAATATGTGTCCCATGACCTTGGTTTTATTTTTTTATTTACATAGGAAATCAATGAGGGGTTGTTACAAACCCCTCCACTTTGGGGGGACACCGTCCTCGGTGTTCATTGACATTTATAAACCAAAAAAACCCATGTTTCCCATGGAGATTTATAACACATCTCGATACAACATTTACATCATATCATACTACTGAGATCATGACCAACATACTATGAACACCATATTGCTTATTGGAGATTTATAACACAGCTCGATGTGGTATTTACATACATATGCATATATAGACATAATCAAAACACAACATCAAAGCATATATCATAATATATCCACTCAACCAGCGAATAATGAAGGATACGTAGCCCACATTTGATCATCCATCTCCCATGTAGATTCATCGGGCCCAAAGTGCTTCCACTGCACTTTAACTTGCTCGATTGCTCGATTCCTAAGCATGAGCATCTTTAACTGTGTGGAGGTAGTGCAATTCAGTAGGCCACTACTCCAATCTTCTCAACGATCTTGAAAGACCTGCAATACTGAGGTGCCATCTTAGCACATGATCCAATCCTCAAGGAGCTCTTCTCGGGCTTGATGTGCAAGTACACATGCTCCCCAACCTGAAACTCCTTAAATACCCTGTGCTGATATGCATAACTCTTTTTTTGGTCCTGTGATGCCTTTATATTCTTCTTAATAACCTACATTTCATGTTCTATCTTTGCCAACATATCGGGTCCAATCAATACCCTGTTCACTGGATCACTCCAACTAAACGGAGTGTTACAACTCGACCCATAAAGTGCCTCAAACAAAATCATATTCAAAGACTCTTGGTACCCATTATTATATGCAATCTCTATCAGTGGAAGATACTCTTTCCACTTCTGTTGTTAATGCATGACATACATTCTCAACATGTCCTCAATAATCATGTTAGCCCTCTTTGTCTGTCCATCTGTCTATGGATGATAATTTGTGCTAAAAGCTAACTCTTTCCCCAAACCTACAAACAACTCTTTCCAAAATCTTAAAGTGGACTTAACATCTATGTTTGATGTGATCTTCTTAGGAACACCATGCAATCTCACTATCTCCCTGTTAAAGGCTTGAGCTACCTCACCAGTTGAATTTGTAGACTTCACTGGAATGAAGTGAACTACCTTAGTCAACCTGTCAACCACAACCATAATAGAATCATGTTGTCTACATGTCCTCGACAAACCTGCAATGAATTCCTTATAAATGACCTCCCATTTCCACTCTAGAATTATAATCGACTGCAATAAACCACCTCGATGCTTACACTATGCTTTTACCTATTGAAAATCCAAACATATCATAACAAACTCATCCACCTCTTTCTTCAAGTTCGGCCAATGGTAGAACTTCTTAACTGATGTCAATGTTTTATGATACCCGGGGTGACCTGAATATGGCTTAACATTTAATTCCCTCAAGATAAGATTCTTGAGGACATTGTTGTCCAACACATAGATCTTGTCCCTAAATATCACAAAACCATTTGCCATGAGATGATAATCCACATCCTGGTCACTTGTACCCTATTGTTGTAACCTGTGCTTAAACTATTTGTACCTGTCATCCTGTTGCCCTGCTTGTAATATTTGATCTTGTAAATTTGTCCCATATGAAATCATAGTTGTAATGTGATTTTCTTGCACTCTTCTGCTAAGAGCATCTGCAATCCTGTTCTCCTTACCCTTGATGTACCTAATCTCATATTCAAACTCACTTAGTGTGGCCAACCATCTAGCTTGCTTGACATCTAGATTGGGTTTGTCAAACAAATATCTCAGCCCACTGTGATCACTCATAAAAAAAAACCCTCCTGCCAAGAAGATAGTGCTTCTACATCTTCAATGCATGAATGATGACTGCCAGCTCAATATCATGAGTCACATGATTATGCTCGTTCTCTTTTAGTTTCCTTGAGTCATAGCATACCACCTATCCCTCCTGCATAAGGACTCCACCAAGTCCTCTCTTGCAAGCATTTGTACACACCATGAACTCTTAATCTGGATCTACAACATTTAGAACTGGAGTGTTTGTAAGTAACTGCTTCAACTACTCAAAACTGGTTGCACATTCATCTATCCATTAAAAGTTATTTCCTTTTCTCTGCAATGATGTAATAAGATATGCAATATCTTATAAGTTCACAATGAACCTGCTATAATAACCTGTTAATCCCATGAATGATCTAACCTCATCCATATTCCTATGAGTTGCCCATTCTAATATAGCTCTAATCTTTTCTAGATCCAATGTTATGCCTTCATTAGAAACATGTCCCAAGTAATGTACCTTGTCTGAAAGAAATTACACTCACTAAGCTTGGAATATAACTTATGCTCTATCAACAGTCTTAACATTATTACTAGGTGCTTTGCATGGTCTTCCTCATTCTTAGAATATATCAATATATCATCAATGAATACTATCACAAACTTGTCGAGATAAAGGGTGCAACACACTATTCATCAAACACATGAAAGTAGTCAGAGCATTATTCAAACCAAAAGGAACCATAACAAACTCATAATACCCATACCTGGTTAAGAAAGCATTCTTGTAGATGTCCTCTTCTTTGGTGTGTACCTGATGATATCTTGATCTCAAATCAATCTTCAAGAACATTGTTTCTCCTTTCAACTGATCATCCAAGTCATCAATCCTCGGTAAAAGGTACTTGTTTTTTATCATCACCTTGTTCAACTACTTATAATCAATACATAACTGGAGAGTACCATCCTACTTCAAAAACAATACTAGTGCACCCCAAGGTAACATGCTTGGCTTAATGTATCCCTTGTCAAGCCTTTCCTTCAACTGCAACTTCAATTCCACTAACTCTGGAGTGCTCATCGTGTACGATGCCTTTGATGCTGGTGTTGCTTCTGACATCAACTCAATAGAAAAGTCCACTTCCCTATGAGGCGATAACTCTGAGATCTCTGCTAGAAATACATCCTGAAACTAATGAAAAATCGGATACCTCTTCAAGACTTCAACATCCTCTACATCCTTCCCATTGTCACTAGAAATATGAACTGCAAACAATACACACCCTTTCCTACTACTGCGCTTTTCCTACATAGTTGTAACCATTCCCAATTGTCTATGCTCCTTCTTACCCTGCACGATCCTCTTATCTTTGTCATCATCCAAGTACTCAATAGCCTTATCATAGCAATCCACATTAGTACTGAGAATGTATAGCCAATCCATACTCAACAACATATTGTATGATCCTAACAGAAGCACATTTAGATGCGCTGATGTATACATACCATTCAGCTCAAATGCACATGATCTTACCCAATGATGAACTCTTTTCTTGGTACCTTCAGTCAATGACACCAACCAATACTCTGCATGCACTTCTTTATTCAAGCAACACTTATCCACTAGTCATGACTGATATAATTATAGTTAGATCCAGAGTCAATCAAAATAGAAACAACTTGATCACAAAGCTTACCTTCCATTTCGATAATAGATGCTTGATGATCAGCCTACCTATTATCTAATGTTGCATAAATATGAGGAATAGTTTGTCCAACATCCACAAATTTTTGTGCCTCTTGAGCACTATAAATCTGTGGTTTTCCACCCTAATTTCGTGGAAAATCTCTCCTACGATGGTCCTTGCCACAATTTCAACATTGTAAAGGATTCTTTCCATCACCCTTGTTTTGTTCCTCAGCGAAAATCCTTCTCCTTTGTCAACAAAATTGAATTTCTTGTACGATGCTCCATTTTACTTATCATCTATAGCTTGAGGTTTTCCTCTCTTCTTAGCCCACTTTCCTTTATTCTTCTCATTGCCTTTCCAATCCTCCTTAGATTCAGTCTTGTGTTTCGAATACTCATAACAATGCTTCAACTTTCTTATGGATTCCTCGAGCGTTCTTGGCTCATCAAACTTAATCCTATCTTTGAATGCCCACAACCCATTGATGAATCTGTGAATATTTGCTTTCTCCTCCTTAAGATAAGGCACATATCTCAACAACTCCAACAATCTACTAGTATACTCCTCATCGGTCATAGATCTCATATTCAACTCATAGAAATCCTTTGCCCTATCATCGTCATATCTTTTAGATAGATACTTCTTCCTTAAAAGTATCTCAAACTCAGTCCAAGTAAACTCCTCCTCTCAAATGCCTTTGACATTCTTCACATCTTCCCACCAAATGTCTACTTTTCCTTTAAGAATGAAAGTAGTTATCCTGACACTCATATTCTTTGAGTAATCATGCAATCTAAAAAACTTATTCATCCCAAGAAACCAAGCTTCTGCATCTTGTGACTTCTTCATTTCTCCATCAAATGTAGGAGGCTTTTCTTTCTTGAACTCCTCTGGAAAGTACTGATTCTCACTCATCCTATATGGATTGTGGTCATGATGATGGTGTTGTCTCTCTAAACTAGAACTAGAATAGAACCCATGGTCATTACCCCTCCTGTGAGGTGTATCCAAGAACCTACAGTCTCTTACTATATCATCCATGTCAATCCTATATCCTGATTGAGACCTACTGCCATATGCTCCATTGGTCATTTCCTCTTATCCATGACTGATCCTAAGTGGTACATGGCTCTGAAAATATAATAGACTCTGAAGAATCACTCCATTGACCTTTGCTTGTTTTTCCAATGCTCTGGAAAGTATTTCCTATGACTGAATGATCCAGTCATTATATGCCCTAAAACTTCTGATCTATGCTTTCAAATTTCTCGATGTATCTTCTATGTCAGGGGAGTACTCTCACCGTGTTGTTCATATGATATCTAGGGAGAATCATGTGAACTATAGTCCACCATTTTTCTCGTCATCTTGATCTTCTACTTTCTGCAAATATACCATATCAGATAAAGCAAATATAAACATAATCAACATACCTTAGTGAAGTTCAAGGGAGGTTATCTCGTTTTCAAAATCAATTCGAATTAGTACAACGTATGTGTATATAATGAAATAAACATATCAATAATCTTAACATCAACATCTACATGATGACACAACTACAACAATGGCCATCACAGTGCAAAAGACAACTGAGATGCATACATGACAAACATAATCCACCCATCCAGTGCAAGTACTTGAACCTAAGAGATCTAATACCAATCTGTAGCCACCCCTCTCACATTTACCCAATTTCATTGGTTTACTAGGGTGAACATGAGAGGAGAGTTACTATGACATGACCAAACCTCCTAGATCCAATTAAGGAAGTGGATCCAACAAACTGACCACATATTGACATCCTACATCAGCTACATGTCGCTCAGAGGATGAACAACCACCCCAAGTGGAAAAACCCTAAGATGGAACACTTTTTCTTTGCCCTGGGCCCACAACCACACCCACAACAAGGCATGCATGTGGTTATAGGCCTCTACCCACATGCACAATAATGAATCCATGCAGTTATAGCCCAATTTCTCTAGTTCCGAGCATGTGGTATTGGGATTAGTGCCACCTAATTAGGCTTGCCTCCATACCACTGCCCAAAATTGCTCGATACTTTCCATAATCATATTTAATATGGAAACAAAGTTAAACATTCAATCTCAACTCAAAAAATTCACTTAAACTGGCCAAAACACACTAGGCATTTCATCAAACACATGGCAAACATGTAAGCTATAGGTCATGAATGCATATCTAATCATAAAAGTTTTAGATTCATCAAATAATCACCAAGAAGGCCCTATGGCCTCTCCACATAGCTATAACAACACTTATTAGTCCATATATTCATCAACTAATAAATAACTAAACAATTCATGACAAGAGCCATAGAAGATACACATCATACAAACATCATATAACCAGCATATAAGCCATGGAAACTTAGCCATAATATCATCAAAATAATCGCTACCAATATACATGAATCACAGTAGAAGAATGCCTCTTATTAACATATGAAAATACCAACCAATTCAGGGACTTCCACATATTACTCGACCATAGATTGTGCTGAACCAAATCTCTCTTTCATCCAATCACCCCTGCACCATATTCCAAGCATGAATGTGGGATATATTGGAATAAACAAAACAAAACCAAGCTAGGGCTTCTAGAGGCCAAACCACCTCAACCCTCAACCAGTGATTCCACCTCACGGTCAGACATCACTAACACCAACCAAATCGATCTCTACCAAGTTGTCCTGGGCTCTAGGAACTAGTAACTCAACTCACAACCTTCCAGGGCTCCAAAGCGTTTGTCCAGCACAGCTCCAGGGACTAGTAAATCAACCCACCAAGGGCTACAAATATTTTTTCCAAGCCTAAGCTCTAGGCCTAGTAACACAACCCAAGTTGCTCCAAGGCTTCCAGAGTGTTTGTTCCAATGCACAACCATAAAAAATTATGAGCACCAACCAAAAAATAATCGAGTGGAAAAAAAAACCCACAACACCATGGCTATCCAGGAAATGGCAAGGCAAGGCTAAAACCATTGTCAATCTAGGAAATCCTTTATGCCAATGACATCACATAACCAAAAAACCACATGCACCTATCATACATCCATAAATCAACAAGGAAATCACACATGCAACCTATTACCTGCAAATCAATCTAGTTGTAGTTGTTGATCCACATGTTCCCTTCTGCTTTCCCACTTTCCTTTGCCATATTTCTATAATCCAAGTGAATATTAGAGTGCTCCAACAATGCTCTAAGTGTTCAAGAATATTATAGAATGAGAGAATAGAAAAAAGCTTCAAAACTTAAATGAACAAAAGGTTCACACACTAACAAATGTTGTGAACTAATTCTTAGAAACCTTTTTATCATTGAGGCCTTTATTTTCTTCATTTTCCTTCATTTTTATTCTAATTTTCCTCTCGTGAAAATCTATGACCTTTCTTCTCCCTTCTCTCCTATTTTCCTTTCTTTTCATAATTAAACGTCAATTATTGTCTCTTTTCCTTTGCCAATTTCCATAGCCATTAATTAATCACAAGTGATCCCCATCACTATATTTTGCCCAACATTCAACTTGGAATACTTGTCCCATGAACTTGGTTTTTCATTTATTTATTTACATAAGAAAACAACTAGGGGTTATTACAAATCCCTTCCTCTTGGGGGAACACTGTACTCGGTGTTCAATGACACTTATAAACCAACAAAATCAATCCTTCCCATGGAGCTTTATAACACAACTTGATATAACATTTACATCATATCATATTGTTGAGGCCATGACCATCATACCATGAAAACCATACTGCTTATTGGATATTTATAACAGAACTTGACATGGTATTTACATACATATGCATATATAGACATAACCAAAACACAAAATCAAAATATATATTAGAATACATCCGCTCAACCGGTGAATAGAGAAGGATACATAGCTCACATCTAATCATCCATCTCCCATGTAGCTTCATCGAGCCTAAAGTATTTCCACTGCACTTTAACTTGATCGATTGCTCGATTCCATAACATGAGCATCTTTCGCTACAAAATTCATTGAGATTCCAGCTAGAATTCCCCTTTTGGTTCCACCTACAATATAGACCAATCAATCACATTATCAACATCTTTCACATACTTTTTAAGCAATGAAACATGTAAAACATCATGTAATTTCATTGTTAGAAGTAGTGCAAGTCGGTAGGCCACTGGTTCAATCCTCTCAAGGATCTCGAAAGGCCCGCAAGACCAAGGTGCCAACTTGGCACATGATCCAACCCTCAATGAGCTCTTCTTGAGCTTGATGAGAAAGTGCACATTCTCCCCAACCTGGAACTACTTAAATACCTATTGTAGCGGCTACAACCACCCTCCAAAATTGTGCCTTAGCTTCGTTTTGGAGCCATTCTACCAATCATCCTTAGCAGCATTTCTTGCACTATCAAGTACACTAGATTCAGTGGTTTTCTATTAGATTGTCAGCGTGTGCATGATAGCTTGTTGCATCCCCCTCACAGGCTATTTCTCTAGACTTGTTCCAGCTGCAGGCTAAGCAGCTCCCTCAAGGAATTGCATAATTTTGGAGGGGAACCATCCTTCCCTCTAGAAATTGTTCAATCTTGAATGGCAGCTTGCTGGGCTCTAGAATTGCACAATTCGGCCTATCAAACTTCACTAGAAAAACTGTAGAATCCAGCCCAATAGGATTGCTCAACCCAGAAATTGTGTAATTCTAGGCAGCAGTCACCTGCTTCTCCTAGAAATTGCACAATCCCTCTAGGACAGCCAGCCTAGCAGCTAATAGAAATTGCATAAATCCAGCCAGGCAACCTCTTAGACTCAGAAATTGCGAGATGCAGCCAGACAAGCTTCCTTGAAAAAATTAAGAGGTCTGACCCAGGATAGTTGCTCAACCCATAAATTATGCAATCCTGGGAAACAGTCATCTGTTCCTCCTAGAAATTGTGCAATCCCTCTGGGACAACCATCTCTGCTCAGCCCAGAAACACGCATATTTTCATCCCAGACTCGCAGATCAATGCATGTGCCTTTAGGTTCACTGGTTCCCTCCAGGACCGATCAAATCTGATTTGCATGCAAGGACTGCTTCTCCCAAGGCAAAATTCAAAGGCATCCCTTGATTCAGGGATCTATTTTTAGCAGTTGGAGGTTACATGCAAGGATCATTTTAGAAACCTCCTGCCAAGTATCACTTTTCCTAGATTTGTGGCTTGCGCGTCACAACCACTATCTTATCAAAAATCATCAGTCGGACGCTGCAGAGCTCATTCCTCTCATCGACCTTGCATATTTGACATCCCACATTGTATCTAGGAGTCATCAACACATTCAGCTCAGTTGCTTCAGGGTAAGCTCGCTTTTCATGTCTCGCTCTCCATTTATGTTGCTTTTTGTGTTTCGCTACGTGTGAGTGTTGTCTGCTTGATTTTAGTGAGCGCTTGTTGTCATTTTCATGTATGTTAGCTCGTAGAATCACCATTTCAGTTTTCATTCGCATTTCACTGTTGTCGCATGCATGACACTATTTTTGCATGAACGATCGTCGTTGCAGCGACTCGCTTCACACACATGCATGATTTCCCATTTTTTGAATCTTGCACTTGTTGCTTGCATTTATGATCATTCACTCGTGTTTGCACTCATCTCATCATGCAATCATACTTCTCGTGTTTTCATTCCCCCGCCGACCAGCCTGGGCTGCCTTAGCCTTGACCATGCCTTGCCCGGCTAGAAATGTGCATTTCCGGAAGCGAAGGCTTTTCCTTCCCTCCAAAAATTGCACAAGTCTGGCCCAACACCAACCTCCAGGCTTGCATTGCACAATTCTTGGTGGCAGTATCCTGCTGGCCCCAGAAACTGCACAATGAAGTTTGCTGGTTGCATGTCACTGCTGACTGAAATTACACATTTTGCAGTTTCAGTCCTCAATAGGCCATGTTGGACTGTGCATTGCGCAGTTCCAATAGTTAGTCAGCTTCTTAATAGCACAAACTATGCCTTGCACAGTTTTGGCAGTCAGTCTCCCGACCTCCTAGGGGAAATTGCGCAACCTTCATGATCAATCACACATGTATGTTACAAGTCAATCCTCAAGTTTGTTTTGGTTTTCGACTGATAGATTTCTTTCCATGTGTGTTTCTATGTCTCCAGGCATCACAGGTGTTCATCTATCTCTCAGTAACACAAGTACAATGGCCTTCAAGAAAGCAGAGTCAAAGGACATTGTTGAGAGCACAACAGGGTTTGCGGCCAAGCAAGTATCTATGAGCTTGCCTACCTATGAAGACATCAATTTGTTCGTAGACAAGGACATTAAGATAAGATGGCAGCAACATCACAGTGAGTAGCAACAACAGAAGGAAACACATCTGCACACAACGAATGCAAGAGGAAGGTTGTTGACAACACAGAGGCGGAACAAAGTTGCAAGCTCAAGAAGATCCACTTGTGATGAAAGCAACTTTGGAGACTGAGGCTATGAGGTGACGGCGCGACACGAAGATTGCGTGAAGGAAGATAGAGAAACATAGAAGGAGTTGCAATGTGCTGAAGCGAAACCTCAAGGAAGAACAAGAGATGCACAAACGAGAGAATGAGTTGCAGCAAGAACAGGTACAACAGGAGGCACAACATGCATAGACAGATGAAACTGCACTCATACAAGTTATCGATCCATCCTAGTAGCTGGCACGGAGAAGAAAAAGTGAGTATTGATATTGATCACATGCAAGGGAATTAAGTAGCATGCATATCATTGTGTGCACGCATGTGATCCAACCCATTTGGCACGCTCACTGAGGTGAAGACAAGAAGCAAGTCCGACTGGAGATGAAAATGTACTTCAACAAGTTGATGCGCATGGCCACCAGCACATGCTTGGAGATCAGCACAGACACTATGTGTCGGTATGTTATTGGTCAAGCCACACTCAAGATGATGATGTGCATGCTATCAAACGAGTTGGACAAGTGGGCCATATCAGTGTATCCGGATGCAATGGAGGCAAGAGTTCACTTTCAGCAGGATGTCACCATTGGGCGCACGGACACCATCATGGAAAACCAACCTTAGCATCAGTTCGCCACCATTGACCATCACAAGGATGTCAAAGAGTTGGTCTCACCACAATGGTTTGAGTGTCAATGATGTCTTGCATGGCCTACTCAAGCCATTTTGTCTCACATGGGTACATGTGCAGATTCTATGTAACATCTTGTCAAGTGGAATTTCAAGTGTCGACAGTTGAACGTAACAGTCATAGAGTAGTTGAAGAGTCATGAGGGTAGATGAACAATCACAAAGGGGGATGTTAAGGGTCACCCCACCCTTTGATATAAATAGAACCTCATAACTCATTGTAAAGGCTTTTGGTCAGCCAAGCTTCCAATAGGACTATCTTAGAGAGAGCTTGGACAATATTGTAACGAGCCTTGGCTTCTCCACTGCGCAGAGCTAGTATATCTCTTTAGAGGAGCAGGTGGTAGTGACAGTAATGTTCCGCTATCGGAACTAGTGGTTGGACATGGATGTATTGTATGACTGGAACTTACAGTTCTTAATATAACAGAGCCAACATGTTTCATGCATATGTCGTATTGTATTTCAGCTATCTTGTGTACTCTAAATGATATATGTATATGTTTGCTTACACATGTATGTGTAGCTATTTTTTGTATATGTATGTAGGAATATTTCTAAAATGCATTGTTGGTTTAACCATCACTTTGAATTTATAGCGTAGTTGCCTTCCATGTTGTGATGCATCTTTGCTTATGTGTTCCCTTCTTAACTCCGTGTTGTCACAGGTTTCTAAGGGGTGCACTCACCTCACCCTCTGTGTGTTAGAACCGCTCATGCACCTTCCTTGACTTACTGCATATGTCACACCCTTGCTATCAACAGGAACATCTTACTTGCCTTTGTGCGAAACTGCGGTCAAGGCATTACCGTACGACCCATTGCTGGGACTCCTACACCAAATGGTTCGAGGTCTAATTGGGACTTCTTATTAGGGAGATCCCTTGACATGTTGGTGGGTCCAACACTATCAACAATACCCTGTGATGATCTACATAACTCTTTTTTCAGTCACGTGCTGCCTTTAGATTCTTATTAATAACCTACATTTCATGTTCCATCTCTACCCACATATCTGGTCCAATTAATACCATGTTCACTGGATCACTCCAACTTATGGGAGTGTTACAACTTTTCCCATAAAGTGAGTCAAATGAACTTCTCACTTCCACTACTAATGCATGACATACATTCTCAACATGTCCTCAAGAATCCTGTTAACCCTTTTTGTCTATCCATCTGTATGCGGATGATAATTTGTATTGAAACATAACTTTGTTCCCAAACTTGCAAACAACTCTTTTCGAAACCTAAAAGTGAACTTGGCATCTTTGTCTGATACAGTCTTCTTAGGAACACCATGCAATCTCACTATCTCCCTGATGAAGACCTGAGCTACCTCAAAATTTGAATTCGCAGACTTCACTAGAATGAAGTGAGCCACCTTAGTCAACCTGCCAACCACAACCATAATAGAATCATGTTGTATATATGTCCTCGAAAAACCTGTAATGAAGTCCATTGAAATGACCTCCCATTTCCACTCTGGAATCAAAATCGACTGTTATGAACCACCTGGATGCTTACACTTTTCTTTCATCTATTGGCAATCCAAACATCTCGCAACAAACTCAGCCACCTCTTTCTTCAATTTCTGCCAATGGTAGAACTTCTTAACCATTGTAAATGTCTTTTAATATCCTGGATGATCTGAGTATGGATTGACATGAAATTACCTCGAGATAAGATTCTTGAGCGCACTATTTTCTAGCACATAGATCCTGTCCCTTAATATCACCAAACCATTTGTCGTAAGAGGATAATCCACGTCCTGATTACATGTACCCTGTTGTTGTAACATGTGCTTAAGTTGTTGGTACTTGTCATCTTGCTGCCCTGCATGTAAGATCTGATCCTGTAAATTTGTCCCATATGAACTCATAGCTACAATGTGATTTACTTGCACTCTTTTGCTAAGAGCATCTACAACCATGTTCTCCTTACCCTTGATGTACCTGATCTTGAATTCAAACTCATTAAGCATGGCCAACCATCTAGATTTTCTGGAATTCAGATTGGGTTGGTCAAACAAATATCTCAACCCACTATGATCACTCATCAAAACAAACCTCCTGCTAAGAAGATAACGCTTCCACATTTTCAATGCATGAATGATCGCTGCTAACTCAAGATCATGAGTCACATAATTATGCTTGTGCTCATTCAGTTTCCTTGAATCATAAAATACCACTTATCCCTCTTGCATGAGGACTCCAACAAGACCTCTCTTGCAAGCATATGTACACACCATGAACTCTTTATCTAGATCTACAATCTTTAAAATTGGAGCATTTGTAAGTAAATGCTTCAAATTCTCAAAATTGGCTGCACATTCCTTTATCCATCCAAATTTCTTTCCTTTTCTCTGCAATGATGTAATAGGATAGTAAATTCGTGAGAAGTTCCTAATGAGCCTCCTGTAATAACCTACTAACCACATGAATGATATGACCTTATCCACAATCCTAGGAACTAGCCATTCTATGATAGCTCTGATCTTTTTCGGACTCATTGCTATGCCTTCCTTGGAGACAACATGTCCCAATTAATGTACCTTTATCTGAAAGCAACTACACTCGCTAAGTTTGGCATACAACTGATGCTCTCTCAACAGTGTTAACATTGTTGCTAGGTGTTATACATGCTCTTCCTCATTTCGATAATATATCAATATATCATCAATGAATATTATCACAAACTTGTTCAGATAAGGACACAACAAACTATTCATCAAACACATGAAAGTAGTTGGATCATTAGTCAGACAAAAGGAACCACAAAATACTCATAATTCCCATACTTGGTAGGGAAAGCAGTCTTGTAGATGTCCTCTTATTTGATGTGTACTTGATGATATCCTGATCTCAAATCAATCTTCAATAACATTGTTTCTCCCTTCAACTGATCAAACAAGTCATCAATCCTCAGTAAAGGGTACATGTTCTTGATCGTCACCTTGTTGAACTACCTGCAATCAATACATAACCTAAGAGTACCATTCTTCTTCTTCACGAACAATATTGGTGCACCCAAAGGTGATACACTTAGGCTAATTTATCCCTTGTCAAGCATTTCCTTCAACTGCAACTTCAGTTCCACAAACTCTGGAGTGTTCATCCTGTACGATGCCTTAGATGTTGGTGCTCCTCCCGACATCAAACCAATAGAAAATTACACTTACCTATGAGGCGGTAAATCTGAGATCTTTGTTTGAAATACATACTAAAACTGCTGCAAAACTAGATACCTCTTCAAGGCTTCAGTATCCTTGACATCCTTCCTATTATCACTAGAAGTATCAAATACAAACAATACAAACCCTTTCCTACTACTATGCTTTGCCTAGATATCTATAACCATTCTCACTCATGTAAGCTTCTTCTTACCCTACAATATTCTCTTCTCTCTATCATAATCCAAGCACTCAATAGCCTTATCATAGAAATTCAATTTAGTCCTGTGAATGTATAACCAATCCATACCCAATAGCATATTGTATGATCCCGATGTAAACACATTTAGATGCATTGATGTATACATATCATTCAACTCAAATGCACAAGATCTTACCCAATGATGAACTCTTTTCTTGGTACCTGCACCAACTAAGACTCTACATGCACTTCTTTATTCAAGCAACACTTATCCACCAGGTCATAACTGATATAATTATAGTTAGATCCAGGGTCAATCAAAATAAAAACAACTTGATCATAAAGCTTACCTTCCATTTCGATAATAGATGCCTAATGATCAACCTGCCTATTATCCAATGTTGCATAAATATGAGGAATACTCTATCCAAAATCTCCAAATTTGTGTGCCTCCTAAGCACCGTAAATCTGCGGTTTTCCACCCGGATATCATGGACAATATCTCCTTCGATGGTCCTTGCCACAAGTTCAATATTGTAAAGGCTTCCTGCCATCACCCTTTTTTGTTCCTCGGACTAAAATACCTGTCCTCTATCAACTATATTGAATTTATTGTGTGGTGTTGCATTTTCCTTGTCAGCTGTATCCTTAGTTTTTCCTTTCTTCTTAGCCCACTTTCCTTTATTCTTCTCACTACCTTTCCAATCCTACTTAGATTCAACCTTGTGTTTAAATTGCTCATAACAGTGCTTCAACTTTCTAATGGCTTCCTCCACCATTCTAGGCTCATCAAACTCAATTCAGTCTTTGAATGACACCGACAACCCACTAATGAATCTTTGAATCTTTGCTTTATCCTCCTTAAGATAAGGCACATATCTCAACGACTCTAACAATCTACTAGTCTACTCCTCAACGGTCATAGATCCCATCTTCAACTCATAGAACTCCTTTGCCTTGTCATCATAGTATCTTTTAGATAGATACTTCTTCCTGAAAATTATCTCAAACTCACTCCAAGTCAACTCCTCTTCTTGAATTCCTTTGAAATTCTTCAGATCTTCCCACCAAATGTTTCCTTTTCCCGTAGGACTGGAAGTATCTATCCTGGCTTTCATATTCTCCGAGTAACCACGTAATATGAAAAACTTATTCACCCCAAGCAACCAAGCTTTTGCAGCTTGTGACTTCTTCATTTCTCCATTAAATGTAGGAGGCTTTGCTTTCTCGAACTCCTCTGGAAAGTACTACTTTTCACTCCTTCTATATGAATGGTGGTGGTGATGACAATGTTGTCTCTCTAAATTAGAACTAGAATAGAACCCACAGTCATTACCCCTCCTGTCAGGTGTATCCAAGAACGTACCATCTCTGACTGTATCATCCTTGTCAAACTTGTATCCTGGTTGAGACCTATTCCCATATGCTCCATAAGCCATTTCCTCATGTCAATGACTGATCCTAAGCATTACCTGTCTTTGCAAATATGATAGACATTGAAGAATCACTGCATTGACCTCTACTTGCTTTTCCTATGTTGTGGCAAGTCTTCCCTATGGCTAAATGATCCTGTCATTATCTGCCTTACAACTTTTGATCTCTTCTTTAAAACTTCTCAAATGTATCTGTTATGTTAGGGGAGTACTCATCACCATGTTTTTCATCTTATCTGTAGGGAGAATTACGTGAAATGTAGTCCACCATTTTTCTCATCCTCTTGATCTTCTACTTCCTGCAAACATACCATGTTAGATAAAGAAAATATAAGCATAATCAACATAGCTTATTGAAGTTCAGGGTAGGCTATCTCGTCTACAAAATCAATTCGGATTAGCACAACATATGTATATACAATGAAATCATCATATCAATCATCTCATTACCAACATCATCAACCTCTACATGATGACACAACTGCAACAAGTACCATCACACTGCATGCATAATGACACATACACAACTAACATGCATGCATGACAAACACATTCCACCCATCTAGTCCAAATGCTTGAACCTGAGAGCTCCAATACTAATCTGTAATCACCCCTCCCACATTTACCCAGTTTCACCAACCTGCTAGGGTAAACATGAGACAAGAGTTACTATGGCATGACCTGGCCTCCTAGATCCAATTAAGGAAGTGGAACCGATAAACTGACATCCTACAGGGGTGACAGGTCACTAAGAGGTTGAACAAACACCCCAGGTGGCCAAACCCTAAGTTGGAACCCTTTTTCTCTTCCCTGGGCCCAAAACCACACCCACAACAAGGCATGCATGCGATTATATGCCTCCCACTGCACGCACAACATTGCATCCATGCGATTATAGCCCAATTTCTCCAGTTTTGAGCATGCAATCCCGGAACAGTGCCACCATTTTAGGATTGCCTTAGCATTGCCCATAATTTCTTGAGACTTTCCAAAATAGTATTTAACAAGTAAATAAAGCTAAACATTTAATCTCAACTCAAAAAATTGACCTAGACTAACCAAAACATACTAGCCATTTTGTCAAACACATGGAAAACATGTAAGCTACATGTCATGAATGCATATCTAATCATAAAAGTCTGAGATTCTTTTGAGAATCACCAAGAATTCCCTATTACCTCTCCACATAGTTGCAACAACACTTATTAGTCCATACATTCATCAACCAATCAATAGCTAAACAATTCATGACAAGATCCATAGAAGATACACATCATATGGAAAACATATAACTAGAAAATAACCAACATATAATCAATAGCAACTTAGCCATAATATCGCCAACATAATCGCTACCAATATTATACATGAATCATAGTAGAATAATATTTGTTATTAACATATGGAAATACCAACCAATTCAAGGACTTCCACGTACAACCCGTCCAAAGATTAGGTTGAACCAAATCTCTCTTTCAGCCAATCACCCCCACACCATATTCCAAGCATGAATATGGGATTTCATGGAATAAACAAAACAAAACCAAACCATGTCTTCCAAAGGCCAAACCACCTCAACCCTCAACCAATGATTCCACTTCATGGTCGGACATCACTAACTCCAACCAAATCGGTCTCTACCCAGGTTGTCTAGGTTTCCAGGAACTGGTAACTCAACCCACAACCTTTCAAGGCTCTAGAGAATTTGTCCAACCCGGCTTCAGGGACTAATAAAACAACCCACCAAGGGCTCCAAAGTTTTTGTCCCAACCTAGGCTCTAGGACTAGTAACTAAACCCAAGTTGTTTAAGGGCTTCGAGAGTGTTTGTTCCAACCCACAACCATAAGTAATTATGAGCACCAACTAGAAAATAATCAAGTGGAAAAAAACCATAATGCCATGGTTACCCAGAAAAATGGAAAGGCAAGGCTAAAACCACTATCAATCCAAGAAATCCTCCATGCCAATGACAACACATAACCAGAAAACTACATGCGTCTACCATGCATCCATAAATCAGTAAGGAAATCACACATGCAACCTATTACCTGCAAAGTAATCCAGTTGTATTTGTTGATCCACCTGTTCCCTTGCGCTTTCCTGATTTCCTTTGCCCTATTTCTCCAATATAAGTGAATACTAGAGTGCTCCAACAATGCTCTAAGTGTGTAAGAGTATGAGAGAATGAGAGAATATAAGAAAGCTTCAAAGCTGAACTGACCAAAAGGTTCACACACTGACAAAAGCTGTGAACTGATCCTCAAAATCATTTTTATCATTGAGGCCTCAATTTCTTCATTTTCCTTCATTTGTCCACCAATTTTCCTCTCATGCAAATATGTGACCTTTCATCTCCCTTTTTTTTCCTATTTTCCTTCATTTTCATAAATAAATGTCAATTATTGACTCTTTACATTTTCTAATTTCCATAGCCATTAATTAATCATAAGCGATTATCATCACTATGTTATTCCCAACATTCAACTTGGAATACATGTCCCATGACCTTGGTTTTATTTATTTTTATTTACATGGGAAATCAAATAGGGGTTGTTGCAAACCCTCCCCCTTGGGGGAACACCATCCTCAGTGTTCAATGACACTTATAAATGAGAAAAACCCATGTTTCCTATTGAACTTCATAACATAGATCGATACAACATTTTTACATCATATCATATTATTGAGACCGTGACCATCATACCATGAACACCATATCACTTACTAGAGCTTTATAACAAAACTCAATGCAGTATTTACATACATATGCATATATAGACATAACCTAAACACAACATCAAAACATATATCATAATACATCCACTCAACCGACGAATAGAGAAGGATACATCTGATTTTCTGTAGGCTCAACCCTACAAGGGGTTGTTACCTCAACTTTTATGCAAGCTACAACATGCAAGGAAGCTCCAACTCCCATATGTTTTTTGCAGGCTACAACCCACAAGGGGCTCCTACCTCAACCAGCTCCAACTGGATATTTATCAACCCACAACTTGAAAGGAGACTACAACCACTTCATATAAACAAGAACCAACAACGTTTTGGTTTACCTTGTCATAAATTATGCATATCTCCATCTTCATTTCTGCATCTTCTTCCCTTCAAATTTTCTTCACATAAGCTTCATATGTGCCAGATAAATAATGCATAACACCTCAATCATCTCTCACACATTCTCCAACTCTCCAATCGTTTAGCCTTGCAACCTCACACATTTTTATATGCATGCTTTAATGGTTGTTAGTATTCCACGCACACGAAGCTAAAATGACAAAGCTTGTCTCTTTGCGTTCCAAAAGTGTCTCTCAATTCCAAAACTCTTGAATATTAAAATACATAATAATGAATTGCATCATATCTAAATTTCACAACATATTCAAATAACATACATTAATATAGCCTTGCACCACAATATTCTTCATGTCTTTGCCTTTTCCTTGCATCACAACATCTCAATCATCACAAACATATGAAAACAAGATTTAACAATTTGTTCTCCAAGGAATAACCATAACACCATCAGCACAAGCATGTCATCAACAATACTTTTTCAACTTTGCATACATTATCAACCTCTTCAACACTGATCTTTGTTGCATAATGCATCTTACAAGAACCACAAGTATTAAGCATACTACTTCTTTGTTGCTCCTTTGCCTTTGCTCCCTTTGCCTTTTCTTTTACCTTTGCATTTCCCTTTCCCTTGCATCACAACTATCAAACATACTGCTTCTTTGTTGCTCCTTTTCCTTGTTTCTCCGGTTGTTTCTTTGCCATCAATAAAAACAATGCCAACAATCCCCCCTTTGACATTCATGACAAAACTTTTCTCCTCCTTATTTTTTCACGAGAAAACACTTATCCTCTCCTTTTCTTACCTCCCCTTTTTGACATCAATGACAAGGGGGTGAACATATTGCATATGTTTTGATTGTTGATAACATTTCTTCTTATTAATGACTCAATAGATGAAACTTTGTGACTTGAGAATGTGAAATATCACAGAGCAGTACTCCTTGAGAGAACCCTTCTTTAAACCTACCAAAAAAAGCTGAAAATTGTATGACTTAAAACGTTTTGAAGCCACATATGTAGTGTTCTATACACAACGTTTTCTAAATAGAATCTGCAATTCAATCACTTGGAAGCAGTTAGGGCAGTCACACTTTTGATCAAATAGTGCAGAAAATCCTAGATTCAATGTATCAAAGATATACATCAAGGTTTCAGAAGATCTTGAGTAGTTGTAAAAATGCTCTCCATAATATATTAATGCACAATAGATAACACAGTCTTGATGATATGAATCTCCATGAATGAATCTTGTTCTACAGTTAAAGTTGCTCCATAATAAACACTCTCCATGAATTCATTGTATTTAATGTTTTCATATCAACACATTGTAGACAACATGTTGCAAATAAATGCACTACGAGCAATATGGTAGTTCAAATATCATTTTTTCTACAAATATATTTAACCATTTGCCATATGTGTGAAATCATTATTTCAATGCTCTCCATAATATATGTATTGCAAACTCTCTCCAGCGTATCAAATGAAGGTTGTCATTAAATAAACAAATGTTGCCTTTAAATGAATGCTACTCCAAAATGTTGAAATCTGCCAACAACTCCGTTTGAAGAATGCATTGGAAGAACCCTGGAGTATATACTAAGTTAGGGCACAAAACCCTAATTTATAAAAGTAGCATCAATCAAGATCTCAATTCATAATGCATCTCACTTCATAATTCAAAAGTTGCTCCAAAGCAAAAGTCAATTCAATTAAAAAAGATTTTCTCCATAATGTATTAAAGTTGCATAAATATGAACGCTACATAAATAATGTATCAATGTTGGCTTGAATGTATTCACAATATTCAATGTTGTTCTTGTGCAATTCCTCTTGTAAACATTGCTCTTCTAAATGTTGCTTTTGTACAATTCCTCTTATAAAGGTTGCATAAATAATTTCTCTTGTAATTGCTCTTATAAGGCTGTTCTTGAGCAATTCCTCTTGTAAGGTTGCTCTTGAGAAATTCCTCTTGTAAAAACTGCATAAATAATGTAAAGAACGCTCTCTCAAAGCATATAATAATTTGGATAGTTAACCCATTGTACTGAGCCATAATTATTGAGCCAACACATAATATTAGGACATTACATTGTATATATACCAACTCAGAGTATTGAGCCAACGTTGTAATAATTTTATTGGCAACACATATAATTATTATCTTGATGAATAATTGACTAAGCTATACAATAAACACCAACAAAATATTCACCAAAATATATTGAGTTGTTGGAAATGTAAAATAGTGCTCAATATTGAAATCTCTCCTGTAATATCCCCGATGGGGGTGTTGAACTGAGTGACGCGGTCCTTGAAGGAATGTGTGGGATATGATGCAGGGCGTGTGGATGCAGGTGCGAGGACCTACTTCCCGGTCCTCTCCAAGGACCTTGAGTATGGGGGAATTTAAAGAACCTTGTGTGAACCATCCGTTCACATGGTATTCTGCAGGTGGTGGTGCCAGTGGTGAATTAATGGATGATGGCATGATCCGTGATCACCCAGGAAATACTTCACTATGGTGCGCAATTAGCATTGAGAGTTGTGGAGTTTTTTTATGCCAACAAACGTGTTATGTGAGTTTAGAGTGGGTAAACGGTTGTTTTTATGGACACCTGGTTTGTGAGAGGTGGCGTCTGAGTCACCGAATTTCATTCTTGCATTCATGGGGGTTTACCTTTGACAATTGTTGGTTTTGTCTGCAAGTTAAATATATGGAACAGAGGAGTCGATGGGGAAAATTGTTTTTACTAGAGAAGTGTTGGTTCAGTAGGGGTCTAGGGATTCTCCTACTACGCAAATAGGGTCTGGTGGTTTTCTCATTGAATTGGAGGGATAAGGTCTTAGTCAGCCCCACTAGTGCTTTCGTCAGGCCCATTAGGGCTTGGTGGCATCTGTGGGGTGAATGCATTGTTCTCTAGGTGGTCGTTTGGCTTGCGAGTGACCTTCTTAGGGTGAGCGTTGAAGATTTGTCTATGGATGTGATGAGTCTAAGATCTTCAAAGTCCGTCTTAGAGAGACTAGGAGTGGTCTTGCCCGTAGGAGGGGTGATTTTTCCCTCAGTGCAATTATTTTGTGGTTTCAGGTTAATCAATATGTGCCCTGCTCCTTGCATGTCTCATTCTTCGCCGCGCGTGAAGCCCAATTCAAGAATTCCATAGGGAGGTGCGAGCCTTTCCCAAATGGAGTTGTCTCCCATCCCCAATTGTTCAAGTCGTGGTGGCTCCAGAGGGGGTTGCTCAAGCTCGACAACCTCAACAAGCCGCGGAGGTCGCAAAACGGGAGGCAAACATCAAGGGTTCTTGGAGACAAGGGGTGGAAACGCCCAGGGAGGTTCATTCGAATGGTTGAGGGGGCCACTCTAAGCGAAGTCAGCATGGCGGTGGGTCAACCCATCACAGAGGAGTGAGGAGTCAGGGGGTGCTGCATCGTGTGGGATGTGGGCAGCAACATGTGTGTTGTATGTAGCATTATCAGGACCTCATTCAATCAATTCTGGACCGAATAGAAACTACGAAGCGAACGAGGCAGGAGGAGCACATAGAGCTAATTGCAACCTTAAACAAGATGCACTGTTTTCAGCTACATAATCAGGAACATGTGGTGGTCGTCTAGAGAGGCCAGAACATCTTATTTTAAAAAATTCGAAAAGTTGGAGGCCTGGATGGCCCATTTCGAAGAGCACATTCAATGTTCTTTCTGCCCTCCTCTGCCTCCAGGAACAACCCAACTTCCATCACTTCCAATGAATAACAGGATTATAGGTGTTTTATGTATCTTGTTTGTTTACTGGTGCTTTTGGACCTTCAAGTTGTGCACTTGGTGTTTTTCTATTGCATTTTAATTTGCTGCCAGCGGTAGTCAACAAACCTTGTCAGGGTGAGACTACATGCATTTTACTTTTGATGTACTCTTTTTTGGAAGAATGAATAGAAACTCGATTAAAAAAAAAAAAAATCTCCTATAATATAAAGAATGCAATATTGAACATAGCATATTGAACGTTCTCCAATAATATAATAAATGTTGCTCCAACATAATAAAGGCTATCTCCAATAATATGATAAAATTTCTCTCACATGGTAAATTCTCTCCCACATTATAAATGTTGTTGCTTAATGCATTTTGAATGCATTTGAATGATCAAACCACTCATATAATAAATGTTGCTCCAACATAATAAAGGCTCTCCCAATAATATGATAAACATTCTCTCACATGATAAATTCTCTCCCACATGATAAACATTGTTGCTTAATGCATTTTAATTATCAAAGAACTCAAGCATTTGTAATATGCAATGTTTGAATTACCTTGCAGTATGCACCATTTGAATTATCTTGTAATATTCACCATTTGAAATACCTTGTAATGCAATATTTGTAATAGATGCATTCCATTGAAAATAATGTCGCCTCCTTTAGATTCCCAGTTGTTGAAAATAACCCAGGTATTGCATTGAAAATAATGTTGGCAATGATAGAATGTTGTCAATATGAATACTAATGATGGCAATGAATGTGAATATTAATGTTGCTCCAAATAATAAACAATACAGGATGCTCTAAATCACATATAAGCATCTCACTCCTCAAAAGCTGCACAACAATTAGCAATATATGAACAATAATAGTTTGATAATATATGAATGTTGTGAATAATAATAAAGGAGGACGTTGTCATAAAGGAGTACACTACCATTATTAAACCATGATTGAATTCCAATGTTGTTGGAGATTAATTCCAATTGCAACCATATAACAATAACACTCTCCTCCTCATATGAATAGCACTTCTCAAAAATAATATATACTTTGCTCCAAACATTAAATAATAAGGCTACTCCAAATAATATGCTTTGCATATCAATACACTTTGCATTAATAAAGATGCTCCAATGAATACACAAAATAGTTGTTTATAAATCATGTCTACACTGACCAATGTATTAAAGCAATGTTGTAATAATAGTTATTGCACAAGAACATATCCATGTTGCCATATCTGATGTAATAATAGTTTGCGTTGTTAACATTCTATAGCATATATCAAGGAAGTATGCAACATCTTAATTGCAATAAGTAAGTAAGCTCTCCATATTCAAAGCAACTTGCAAAACCAGAGCAAATATATTTATCCTCCCAACATATCACTCCATTATTGTTCCATGTGGTTCCATTATTGTTGCATTTTTACAAGTCTTGAAAACAATTTCAACATTATATTTGTACAACCAGTGATGTATATAAACTATCATTCTTTTGAAACCAGTGTTCTATAGAACCAACATTCATAGTATAACCATCGTTTTATTGAAAACAAAGTTGTATTCATTCCCATATGGTTGCCATATTGTTGTATACACAACTTTCCATATGCATTCCAAGCAATTATTTTAATGTTGTCAATGTACCAAAAGATGAAAAAAACATTGTTCCATAATGATATTAAAAACCCTGCAAATACTATAAGATGTTGCATATATAAAGTTATGAAAGCTTTCTCATTATCAACACATGTTTTTTTTTTCTCATTTTATCAACCCATGCAACAATAACTGCAATGCATTGTCTTCTACCCATTGTATCAACACACTTCATATTATGCATTGTATTAAGGCATTGCAAACAATAAGTTGCAAATATTGTATTCAACTTCTCAATGTAAAAACATTGCCAATGTATTCCACAATATATGTATCTCCAATGTATTATCATATTACTTCACCACACTGTACTATCCTCAAGGCACTGTAAATCACATTAAATGCCACTGCAGATATTGTAACGCACTAAGATCACTTGTAGAATAATTCTCAATCTACTCATTCAAAATAGCATTGTCCAATATATTCTGACCTGAGCACAATTGTCATATTCCTTCATATGCCAATAGAATTTGAAACGTTGCTTTGAAATAACCCCATTAGTATTAATAACACATGATGTTAATAATTTTAATGCATAGTATAAGACGGGCTCTGCGCTATGCATTCTAGGGTTTGAACACTTGCAGCGACGGCAGACTGTGCTAGACTGCAGAATACCTGCAACTTCTGACGGTTTCAGGCCCTCTCATTCACCGGACAGAGGGTACACTTTCTCATGGAGCCCCCGCGGGGGGAGGGCGATGAACCTCCCCCACAAAAAGACAATGAGCAACTACTGAATAAGGAAGAAATTGGAACTGCAAACCAGAACGAGGACAATGAGGATCTGATATTTCAACGGACAAAACAAGACGAAAAGCCACCAGAGGTACACTCAGCTACATGCAAACCCGTTGCCTCTGTGCATCCAAAGGTAGAACTACCAGGCCATCGAATCAATGCGAAGATACAATACATGAAAGATCACGCTTTAATAGGGAAGTTCATCGGTCTGTGGCCAACTGAGAAGGAATTAAGGAGCTGGATAAATGCGAAATGGCACCCAAAGGGACATATAACCCTACAGTTAGGACCAAAAGGGTTCTTCAACTGCCTGGAGGACAGAAAGAGGGTCCTGGATGGAGGGCCTTACTTCTTTAATGCAGCTGGTCTGTTTCTCAAAGGATGGGTGGAACGCTTCGACCCGGACAAGGAGTATCTTAGCTGGGCTCCGGTTTGGATCCACTTATACTCACTGCCAGTGGAATATTGGGAGGAAGACTCCCTACAAGCAATTGGAAATGCTTTTGGCGAGTTTGTAAAGGTGGCAGAGGAAACGAAAACATGCAGATACACCTCCTTTGCTCGTATCTGCGTCTATATGAACCTCAACCAGGCTCTTCCAGATGCGGTAAGTATATCTCACTATGATATTGAATGGGTTCAGACGATTGACTATGAACATGTGCCCTTTAGATGTAGAAGATGTCACGCCTTGGGACATTTATTCAGAGACTGTCCGTTAACGCAAAAACCCTCTCCTGCCTCTGGTCCAGAAGCATCTGAAGCAGACGGCTTTATCAAAGTAACAAATCGCCAAAAATCTCACAAGAAACAAGCTCCAAAGCCCAAAATGCCGCAAACCAGCCCCTTTGTGCCTTCAACAAGTAACAGTTTTGGGGTTTTAGCTCATCAGCAGGATCAGCGAACGGACTCTCCTACACCACCAGAGCCAGAGTCAATGAATAACAACCACTCAAAGATGGCAAATCCCACAATGCCTCATGCAGATACTCAAGGTAAGGAAGCTTCTACCTCCGACAAGCAAAAAGAAATTGTATGGAACACCCAAGTCATGCAGATGGAGATACCACATTCGAATGCCAGTCTAGAAGAGGAACCGAATGAAGAATCAAACTATCCACAGTTCATGGAGGAAGAAACAGAAGCAATAGATATTGGGGAATTGGACATCCCAGGTCTAGAAAAAGCTTGCACAACAAACAACTTTGACAACATTCCAGCGGGACAACTTAAGAATCTGGAAGAAGTCCTATCTCGGGCGCAGCGGCAAAAATATTTAGGTATACAGACTAGAGGCCCCTGGGATGGAAGATTCATAGCCAAAGATATCAAAAAGTGGGGAAGGAAAACTGATCTACAAAGAACAATCACAATAGGACAAATATTAGTGGATTCCGGCAGGTATTCCAAGTTAACCAAGTACTATAGCTCTGAAAACACTCCTTCCCAATGAAGTTAATCTCTTGGAATATAAGAGGGCTCAATAGCCCAAGGAAAACTCGAATTCTTAAAAACATGATAAAGCAAGAAAATCCTCAAGTCCTATTCTTGCAAGAGACCAAATGCAATTCTAGTGCATTAGATAGATTAGCTACAAAAATTTGGCCAGGGAGTCTTAATATAGCAGTGGATGCGGATGGAGCCTCTGGAGGCCTAGCGATCATCTGGGATCCAAGAGCTATCAGGCTCAACAATTTCCACGCACAGAGGAATTTCCTTCAAGCAATCTTTCACATCATAGGCACAAATATACACGGGCTCTTAACTAATGTATATTTTCCACAGGAAACATCCCTTAAAGTGAGTATCCTAAACTCTCTCTCTGAAATTAACCATAACAGATCGCTCCCTCTTTGGATTGTTGGAGGAGACTTCAATATGATTACAAGACTGGAAGAAAAAAGAGGAGGAAGATGCAGAGGAAGTCAGGAAGGGTCACTCTTAAAGGACTTCATTCAGACTAATTGGCTCATCGACCTTCCTTTCAATAATGGTGTATTTACCTGGAATAACAAAAGAGCAGGGAACCAGCAGATAGCTTCTCGGCTGGACAGGTTTTTGCTCTCAGACAATGTTATTCATCTCGGTGGAGACTTCGCAGCTTCCATCCTGCCTTTCTCGGGATTTGATCACTGGCCCATTTCCCTCCAATGGTCTCGTCCGGGAAACAAGCTTCGCAGGCCATTTCGCTTTGAGGCCTTTTGGCTATCCCATCCGGACTTCCACAAATTAATCAGTACAGAATGGAACAACTTCTCTCCTCCTCCAGGCTCAAAAATGTTCCAATTCCAGCAAAAGCTCAAGCATCTAAAAGGCAAGATCAAGCATTGGAATCATACATCTTTCGGCAATATCTTTCAGGGTAAAGCTGCCCTCGAGCTAGATATGAAGCAGCTACAACAAAGGATTATTATTGATGGCCATTCAGAGGACCTGACAGAACAGGAAAAAAGTCTTGAAATGCAACTAGCAGAAAAGGATAAGCAAGAAGAGACGTTGTGGAGGCAAAAATCAAGGGTCAGATGGCTCAAAGATGGAGAGAAAAACACTAAATTCTTTCATAGCACCACAATCCAGTGCAGGATGCATAATAATATAACTCATATTCAAAACGAGCAGGGAATCAAAGTGGAAAAGCATGAAGAAATTGAAACTGCATTATTAAATTATTTCAAGCAGATGCACCGAGAGCCAAGCGGTGACCGATCACAGGCTATAGAGAAAATTACTCGAAATATTCCCAAACTTATCTCAGAAGAGCACAACCAAATGCTTCTCAAGCCTGTTGACCTTCAAGAAGTGGAACTTGCAGTGCGACAACTGAAAGCAGGCAAAGCCCCAGGCCCGGATGGATTTACCTCTAATTTTTTCCATAACTTCTGGGATCTGATCAAGATGGAAGTCTGGCAAGTGGTGGAGGAGTCTCGATCTTTGAGATGGATGTTTCCGGGGGTGAATGCTACTTTCATAGCCCTGGTTCCCAAGGTGGATCTTCCAAGCACACCTGACAAGTACAGACCAATAGCACTATGCAACATAATCTATAAGATTGTATCTAAAATCATCACCTCTAGGCTCAAACTTTTGCTTCCTCTCATCATCTCGCCCGAGCAATCCGGATATGTTGAGGGGAGGCAGATCACGGATGGGATCATCCTGACTCATGAAATAATTCACTCTCTGAAGACCTCTAAGAAGCCAGGTATGCTCCTCAAACTAGATCTTTCAAAGGTTTTTGATAGCCTAAGTTGGATGTATATTGAAAAAGTTCTAATGGCTTTTGGATTTGCTGCTCCCTAGGTTCGATGGATAATGAGCCTCATCTCCTCCTCTTTTTTCTCTGTTTTAATCAATGGTATACCCTCTTCTACCTTTCATCCTACTCGGGGCATCAGGCAGGGAGACCCCCTCTCCCCCTTTCTGTTCGTAATCATGGCTGAGGGTTTAGGTCGCAGTATTAGGACGGCTCAACAATCCCAGTGTCTCAAAGGCCTTTCCTTTCATAATTCCCCCGCTTTCACTCACCAGCAATTTGTAGATGATAACATGCTTTTCGGGCATCCTTCGGTCCAGGAAGCTCGTCAGCTCAAAACCCTTTTGACGAACTTTTCGGAAGCCTCTGGAGCCTCTATCAATAACTCCAAGTCTCAAATCTTTTTCTTTCATACTCCCTCTGTAACTCAGTCCGCCATAATCCGCATTCTGGGATTCTCTTCAGCTAAACTCCCTTCCACTTATTTAGGTGCTCCTCTGATTGCCTCAGCCATAAAGCACTCTTCCTGGAAAATTCTCTTAGAAAATCTGGAGGCACGGCTATCCTCTTGGACTCACAGATCTCTTAATATGGCAAGCCGACTTGTCCTCATAAAAGCAGTTCTTCAAGCCATGCCCTTATACCTCTTCTCCATCCTTGCTGCTCCCAAATGGGTTCTTAAAGAAATTAAAATACTCCAAAGATCGTTTCTTTGGGGCAGCAGTGGCCACAGGCGCAAGTGGGCTCTGGTTAAATGGGAAACGGCTTGTCTTCCAAAGAAAGGAGGCGGTATTGGTTTGAGGGACCCCTCTCACAGCAATGAAGTAATGGGAGCTCGAATCTGGTGGAAGTGGCTAACTGAACCTCTCACCCCTTGGGCCTCGCTATGGACAGCTAAATATGCAAGAAACTGCCCAATGGAGGAACTAATCAGAATATCAGAGGTCAGCACAGGTTCAATCATGTGGAACTCGGCCAAGCAGCATAAGAATCTCATTCAGCAGCATAGCTTTTGGGAAGTGAAGAATGGTAGCAATGCAAGGTTTTGGGAAGATTCTTGGCAGCAGATGCCCAAACTCAAGGACCAACTCCCTCTTAGTCCTCATCTGGAACAGGATATGCAACCTTATGACACGGTGGGAAACTTCTGGAGAAATTCATCAAACCAAGATTACAGAGAATGGCTCAAAGCGACTCAAATCTTAAGACAGGGGCCGACGCAGATCCAACAAATTCTGGACACAGAATTAATGAAAAGAAGAATTCAATATTCTGAGGAAAAGGATATTCTTAGGTGGGGATATGAAGAAAAGGGCACCTTTTCTATGAGAGAGGCCTACAACATCCTGATCAAGGAACACATGGTGATAGATTCGCTCTGGAGCAAAATATGGGACCCCTCCATTTGGCCGAAAGTTTCCACCTTTCTTTGGCTCCTTTGCCACAACAAGATTCTCACGTGGGACAATCTGAGAAAAAGAAATTTCCATGGACCTTCCATCTGTCCCAACTGTAAACAAGAAGAGGAAACCATAAAGCATCTCATGCATTCCTGTCCGCTGGCACACAAGCTTTGGCAAAAGATCAGTTTCCACTGCCAAAAGGAGGGAAGATCTAACGGAGATATCATTGCAACTGTGCGCAACTGGGACCACAACCCCTATCAAAGTAAGATCTTAAACTTTCTCTGGAAGCTCATTCCAGGCTTTATTATGTGGGCCATATGGAAGGAGAGAAATGGCAGAATATTCAAGAACCACACCAGATCGCTGGAAGATATCTGGAAAATAATCAACCAAAATATTGAAGAAACCATATCTCTCAAGACCTGGTACCAAGAGGATCTCCCAACTATCCCCCAAGAAGAATCAATATGGAATAATTGGAATTTCCAATGGAAGCGAGAATAGCTCATCAAAGGAACAAAGCCTCCGAGGAGCCACTCACCTGAGAAATGGCAACCTCCCCCCATGCATATGTACCAGCTAAATTTTGATGGGGCCTCAAAAGGCAACCCAGGGAATTCTGGCTTTGGAGGGATCTTCAGAGATCATAAGGGAGCTCCTATCTTAACTTACTTAGGTTCAAGAGGGTGGGACACCAATAACTCAACAGAATTGGAGGGTCTTTGGCAAGGGCTAATTCTAGCGCAAGGCAAGGGTCTATTTCCTCTTATAATAGAGGGAGACTCCCAAATCATCATCAAAATGGTCTCAAGAATCCTACAGGGCTCCCCCTCCTGCAAAGTAAGTAACAGTTGGAGAATGGCAAACAGGCTACAATCTATTGAATGCTGGTTTTCCACCCACAGGGCGATCACTTTGAAACATATTCGCAGAGAAGGGAACAAAGTCGCAGATTTATTAGCTAATATGGGGGTTGAATGCGGGATGCATCTATTTGTTGGATCAATTTCTAGCTTAGCCTCTGAATCTCAACTCTTCGATTATAACAATCTAGTGCAGAAGGAAATGCCTCAGATAGAAGAAGCACCCCGGATGCGGGTGGCACAAATGAATTAAATGATAGTTATGATAGTTTGTAAAACCCGGTACTGCAAGCTGCAGGGCAGCGTGGCTTCCCAGGCTCTCACCTCGCGCAAGAGGGATGGCCTTATTAAGGATGGATACTATCGGATTTCTGCATTAATGGAGTACACTGTTCTAGGCAAAACTATGGTTGTTATAATCATGGCGATCTTGTATGATATCTTCACACCTCGCGCTCAGTCTTCAGACAGAGGCAACCTCCAGGCGGGCTCTCTGTTTTTCTGGAAGAGACACTATTTGGCTAAGGCTCCCCACGGTAGGATTAGCATAGCTTCAGGGGGTAAGCAATCTAAAGCTCTTGAATTTAGAATTGGGCGTGTTGCATCTCCGTCTCGGGCATTCTCTGTGTGTTTGATTTGGTCTCTGTATCAATCATTTTATCCCTCGGTTGTTGTCTCTGGTTTCTCTGTGCCTTCCCCTTCGCTCTTCATAATGGTTCGCCAGGGTAGTAGGAACCGTTCCGGGGGGCGACATGGAAGCGGAAAACGTCCAACCGCTAGTCATGAGGACCCTGAACAATTGCCCATCAATCCTCCCTCCTCTCATTTGAATTCACCTTCTCCAAGCCCTGTGCGCAAGCCAATTCCAAACAGTGCTTTCCAAACCATGCACTTTAAATTCCAAAGCAATCTGAATAGGCCTCTGATTATTGCTCACGTCACTATAATCCTTTCGGAAGAAGAAAATCAAATTTCTCCTCTGTCATGCATAGTTCCTAATCCTTCTTAAAGCAGTGAGCATTCAATGGGTAAGGGAAGCCAGGAGAATTGGACGAATGATAAGTTTGTTCAGGATGATATGCCCAAAAGCATTCCGCCTCTTGAAGACATAAATCCAGTGGCCGAGGAAGGGACCTTTGGAGCTTCAGGTCATTCCCTAGCGAACCCAGTAAGCGAGACGGGCAGCAACGAAAATTTAAGGTTTGGCAGCGCATGCCTGGTAGCGAAGAAGACTCCTAGTGAGGATGTGGAAGGCTAATGCCACCTGTGTCTGTTTTTTCTCCTTTTTGGTTTTGATTTCGTTCAGATGACCACTTCCAGGCAACTATGCTCACAGTCAAGGTTCAGCATCTTTAACTTGTTGTTTTTGCTTCCCTTTGTGGAAGTGGTTGTTTATTTACCAGCTGGTCTGCCAAGTACTTAAGTTTTTTGCTGACAATGTCTCTTTCTACGTTCTACGAGTCTATCTCTGGGTTCTATATATGTCTCCTAGATCTTTGTAGCTGTTCTCCCCAAGTTCCTTTTGTATGGGGGTAGTTCTGCTATGTTGAGTGCTCTCGGATTCTGTTCTCTGAGGCCTCAACTTATTGTAAAATTATTGCTCTTTTCAGTTAATAGATTTTAGTCTTTGCAGAGAAAAAAAAAATAATGCATAGTATAGGATGTGAGATTGTCCAATTAATTTATTTGCACAATATTCATTATTTGTCTCTTTGTCTCCTGCCATTTCTGCCATTCACTTGTGTCAATTTGTCTTATGTCATTTCATCCCTGGCACTCATTTTCTACATTTCATTCTTGTGAATCCTTTTGTAAAATATAATGCACATTCTTTCTTGTTCTTTAGTTCTCTTGAGCTGATAGAATCTTTTGTTTCTCTATCAAGGCCATTCAAAGTCTATTGATCTCTGCTTGTGCAGATTCAAATTTGTTATTGCAGAGTTTTACTTAGTCTCTAAATTTTCTTTTGTGATTTTTTTTTCAAGAAATTTTCTCTTGCGATTGATTCACATAATGTTCTTGATTTTAGGGTTTGGTCTTATTTTCATTTCTCAAAAGTTTGTACTGGTGATACCCTTTTTCCTTTTCTCTCCTTCTTTTTTATTTTTATTTTTGTATGTAGTCTTCTTCTTTTGCAAATGAAATGTCTCTGTAATAGAAATATTGCTTTGATGTTGCATTGCTTTCTTCATATCACTATGGATCTTTTCATGTGGCCGAACTACCTATAATGTAATCAGTTTGGTGCTCAATATTTCCTTTAATTCTATGTAGGATGATTCTTTACATGCTTAACTTGTCAATCTAACATGATTTGCTTTAGATTTGTATTCTCTACCATGTACATACCTCTGTCAGCAGTTCGTGTTCTTGACATTTGAGTATTTCACTACATAGATTTCATTTTACATTTTTATTTCATGTCCCTTTTCAAACACCATTAATTGACATAAACTTGCATATCTCAAATTGAATTACAGGATTTGCATCATGTGAGAAAGAACATTGTGTATCATTCCATGTATAACTTGCGCAAAATCACATACTTGGATTTGGTGACTGGTGCCTACTTCAACCTTTTAACACTAGCTTCTTTGTCCTTTAATATTTGTTTTGTAAATTTCCTCTTTTGCTTTTATTTTTGCTTAGCCTTCTTATTTTTGACTTCCTTTGTGTCACGAAGCACCTCATCTACTCCTTTTCCCTTGCACTTCCATGCTCATGTAATCTACTTTATGTTCTTCAAAGGAAAATAAATTGGATGGAACATTCATTCCATCACAATTGTGAGCAGATATGTTAATAGTACCAACTAATGCATTTTCATTTTCATATTGTTGGGAACGGGTTCACCCAAGGACAATTTTGGGGCTAAAAGCCCTTGTTTTGGGACAAATTTTGTAATAAAGTTGTAAAGTCTTCGCATTTTGTCGTCATGGAGCGCGAAGGTGTCAAGAGTCATAAAGGGTTTTCCGCCCTTATTTTGTAAAGTGTAAAGGTGACTGTAAAGATCCACCCATGGTCCACGGACCATGGGATTGTATAAAAAGGAGCTAAGTAAGTAAGATCTAGGTAGGGAAGTCGGTAGACAAGTTTTGGAGTCTTGGTAGAGAAGTCTAAGTGCCTCGGGTCTTAGCATAGGTAGAGGCTCTATAGCTAAGTGCACAAAGGCCTAGGGTAGAAGTCTACAGCTGAGTGCACGGACCCCTGTAGCTGTGTGCGCAAGGCGGATAGAGTCAGTATTAAAAGATATCAATAAAGAGAAGTATCTACAAATCATGTATATTTACTCCCTGTTACTGCATTTGGTTATATTGTGTTTTGGGTTTAATTTACAATGTTTATGTGATGCGTGAATATATGTGATTGTATTGGTTAATTGAACGCAAGTAAGAATATCAGTTTACGTGACACTAACCGTGATTGTTTAGTAAGATAAGCAAAACACTTAAGATAACTCGGGAACCTATACAATACGTCATCATAGCAGCGCAAAAGCACCTGGATCACGGGTTAAGGCTGCGCGAAGGTCAATCGTACACCTTCACAGAGGTACTGAAGGGAGGAATAAAGGGGTAGACTGACAAAGCCCTAAAGCCTGGTGACTTGTGTGAAAATAGGAATAGAGGGTATAAACCGACATCAAAACCATCTCAGGGTGCGGAAACTTGGTTCCAACATCCCTCCATACTACTTCGGGTGAGACTTTAATCCGCGCTCCACAAGCTGATACCAAAAGGGCCAGTAGTGTAGAGATTTGTTTGGCTAACTAACGTTGAACCTTGGTTAGGCCCCACAAAGCCAACAAATGGTTCAATTGCCAGGACCATAATCTGCATGTGAGATGTGCGATGTTGTATCACTAGAATCCAACTAAGAAAAAGGTTGAAGACTGGTTGGATAGGAATATCCATGAATTTGTGGGGTAGGAGAACAAAAATCCACAGCTAACAAAGGAACAACGGCTAGACAGGTACCTGTATACAGAAATCCACGACAACTTTTTATGTTCCTTTCCAGTTGAGTTATACAAGTGGATCATGAAGCTAGTAGATAGCCAAGAAAGGTGGAGACTTGACAATCCTATTGTTTGGACCTCGGAGCTAGTACAGAGACTGGAAGCCTTTGAGGATAACATCGCTTGCGTTGTCGATCATTGGCTTGATCACATCATAAGAGGATTCATGATTGAATTCACGGTTGATACCTCAATTAGTTACAGCCAGGCGAAGCGACGCTTTTTCAACGGTCCGCGAGGTAAGTACTTGAAGTTTTTAAATACCTGGATTAAGATGTTAATGTGTGAAAAATGAGCTATGTAGCTACCTTGATGTTCGGAGCCACGCGAAGTGGAAAGACTTATAGAAACGAAGGAAAAAAGGGTCCTGAATATAGCCCACTAATTTCACCTCCATTGGGTGACGAAGAGGGAGTAGCGCAGGCTTCTCCGTGAAGTGAAGTTCAATTAATAAGACAGGGATTCCCGCGATTGCCATCTCTACCTACACCACCTCCAACTTCACCACCGTCACCCACGACCTCACCCATACCACCACGACCTCCACCGCAGTTCAACATGGCAAATTTAGTGAAGTTGTCTTTGTTTAAGGGCTTTGGAAATGAGGACTTAGACCAGTTTTGGCTCGTCGTGAAAGCTGTATGGGAAACTCAGGGTGTCACAGATGATCACATGAAGAAGGCAACATTGGTTAGCACTTTGCAAGATCGCGCACTAACTTGGTACATGAAGTAATCTAATGATAACCCAAACGCTGGGTTGGCTGAGATCCAGACTGCGTTGAATAAAGGGTTCAATAGGCCTAAATCCAAGGCACATTCGATTGTGGGATTCAAGGAAATCGCAATGAAACCAGGTGAGACACCTTGGGAATTAGATCAGAGATTGAAGTGTAAAATCCGCAAAGCTAATATGAACTTAACAGATGGACATCACCGTGAATGGTTCGTGGCTTCGCTCCTACCTCACCTAAGGGTTGCACTGTCACAACAGAAGATTACAACTCAGGCAAAGGCCTTGGATATTGCCATAAGACTGCATGAAACACTGATGCAAGACCCAAATCTAGGGTTCAGCAGATCCATGCGCAGTTGCAAAATCTTTGCCTTGAAATGCAAAGTTTGAAGCAGGAAAAAATAGTTCGACCGGAGGTGCGTGAAGAGATATGGTGCCTAAAATGTAAGGGTTAGGGGCATGACAAAGACCACTGCCTAATATTTGCAAACTATATTGCAGGAGGAGGATTGATTCCTTTAAGGTTAGAGGCCCAAGTGGGACTGAGCGCGGGGTATTTGTTGTGGTGCGCTATATGTTAGGTATCAGGGAAACATACGACAGATAATTGTCATTTGCTACAAAAGTTTGTACAAACACCGCAACAACTGTTCTTCAACTTCTGCAGGTCGTTAGGGCATGATGAGCGCAACTGCCGAAGTTATGAAATGATGGTGGATAAAATGCCCACCTATAGAGTTCAGGCAGAAACACGGCCCCCTGACTAGAGCGTTGGGATGGCGTGAACAGGCTTTCAAGGGCGTGGACGAGGCCGAGGCAGAGGAGGACCTGGTAGAGGTCGGGGACAGCTAATCTGCTACAATTGTGGAGGACTAGGACATTATGCCCGTGAATGCACTAACCTAATGTGTCCATCATGCAAATATTGTACTCAGTTTGATCATGAGACAGAGGATTTTCCTATGCTAATAGCAAGGATACGCGACAAAGGGGTGTTATCACCTCAGCCGACTTAGAACCTGCAGATGATGAGGTCTGAGCCTCGCGAAGAGGATCCAAATGTGAATATAGTGCTCTAAAGTGGAATTGCAATGGGCAATGATAAGGGGAAATAGCCTGAAGACAACGCATGGGTTCGCAAAGCTTCGACGAAGGAGGCTGAATTTGATTTGGAGCGCACACACGAAACGTTCATGGAAGCAAAGAAGAGCTTCGTTGAGGCCTCCACCTCAGGGAGCAGGGATAAGACTGATAAGGAAATGGACCCTTCTATGCTTACAACCTTTCTAGAGACCTGCATGAAGCTGTCGCGTGATAGTAAGGCTGTGAAGGGATTATAGGAACTTATAAATAGATGCGTCGAAAACACTCCAGGGGAACCGTGCATGGTGTGGAAGATTGGTAAGCATAATGCAAGGACAGGGCATGAGATGAGACTGACCGCGCAGATAGGAGAAAATGAAATGGATCAGGTTATTTTGGATCTAGAGTCAGACGTGAACATTTTACTAAAGCAGACTTGGGAGCGGATGGGGAGACCCGTGTTGTAGTGGTCTCTGATTTAGTTAAGGATGATGAATCAACAGAAGATCATCCCCATGGGACAGTTGTAAGGAGTAACTATAGATATTGAAGGCGCGAGCGCATTGGCTAACTTTGAAGTGATAGAAATTGTGGATGACAACAACCCCTACCCTGCGCTCCCTGGCATTGATTGTGCTACTGACATGAACACGGTAATCAACCTAAAGAAGCAAAAGATGATATTTGAAAAGAAATCGCTTCACGTAATAATCCCCCTTGATCTTGTTGAAGGATCTCGCTATACTGAACAAGTTCGCGATTGTGAGAGAAATGACGATTTGGACTGCATATATAAGATAACAGCGTGAGACCAAGATTGGGTGAATCTGACAATGGATGGACGAATTACATGGGATCGCGAGAGTTCTTACACCTCAGACTCTGATGAAGAATTAGAGCACTGGCAGAATCGGCTACATGAAGTAACCACGTTGAGCTGTAACATGATGACTCGGTCGTTGCGCTGTGTATTGTCAGAGGTAAGAAATCTGCCCACTTATGATGGCTTGAATGATGTAGATGTATTTTTGGATGCATTTGAGAGGGAGGTACCAAAAAAGTAGCGCTTCCAGGCTTTGGACTGGGCACTACGCACTACGCCCGCAAGATGGTGGGGTATGCACAAGGGTAGCTTTGATGATTGGCGCGAGTGTAGGAGGATGGTAAGAACACGCTTTAGGAAGCCGAAGGTACGAATGAAAAACAAATATGACGATAAGGATAATCCGCACGCACACTTGGCCAAATGGGCTAAGGCTTATGGAGCGAAGCCCCAACTTGAATGGGTGCACTTGTTCTGTCATACCTTGGATGTCATCCCGATGAACTGGTACTTGGAGACAGAGCTCCGCCATGGCACAGGTGAATGGGATATTTTGCACGAAGGATTCATAATGACGTTCAACTTCGAAGATGGGTTTGACTGTATTGATGAAGCGCTACAAGAAGTTAAAGTAGCAATCTTTAGGATACCGCAAGATCCTTTGGATCTGATCCAACCTGATTGGACTACTCAGCTGAGCCATGCACTGGAATGCTATAACGTGACTACTAAAGAAGAAGACGAGGATCCACAAAAGATTAATATCCCTGAAACTGAGGGTCACCGCGAGGTTGAGGGACCGCAGATTGAGAATCCTGATATAACGCACCACTGAAAACGAAACAGGTAAATATTGGTATGGAGGTGGAGCCCAAATTCGCAAAGATTGGAGATTACTAGGATGACGCGACAGTAGATAAGGTCGTTGAATTGCTTCGCGAATACCAGGATTTGTTCCCTACCAAGTTTATGGAGCTAAAGGGGATAATAGGAGACCTGGGAGTTATGAAGATCACATTAAAACCTAACATGAAGCCGATTAAGCAAAGACCTTACCGTCTCAATCTGAAGTATAAGGAGAAAGTCCGCTTAGAGCTAAACAAGATGCTTGCGGCAGGGATCATTGAGCCCATAGAAGAATCTGAATGGGTAAGCCCAATAGTGGTACAAGAAAAGATGCAGAAGGATGAAATAAGGATATGCGTAGATCTTAGGAAGTTGAATGACGCTTGCGTACATGATCCTTTCTCAACTCAGTTCACTGATGAGGTATTGGATAATGTAGGTGACCAAGAAGCGAACTCCTTCACTGATGGGTTCTCTGGGTACCATCAGATCAAAATCGCGCCTGAGGATAGAAGCAAGACGACCTTTGTGACTAAATAGGGATGTTTTCAGTACACTGCAATGCCTTTCGGATTGAAGAATGTGCTTGTGATTTTTTCGCCCAGAGTCATTGTTGCATTCAAAGAATTCATTCATAAGTTTCTGTAGGTGTACTTCGATGACTAGACTGTGTTTGGGCTGGTAAAATGCCATGTGGAAAGTTTGCGCTTGATGCTAGATACTTGTCGAAGGTACCAGATTGCGCTCAATCTGAAGAAATGCCTGTTTTGTGTTCCTTTTAGGACTCTACTGGTGATGTGGTTTGTAGGCAGGGACTGATGGTAGATCCTGTGAAGATCGAATTGATACTTAACTTGGAGGCACCAATGAGTGTAAAACAGTTGTGCACAACCTTAGGACATACTGGGTATTACTGGAAATTTATCAAGGGTTATTCCCAGATCACCGCGCCTATGGAGAAGTTGTTTAAAAATGATGTTACATTCTATTGGAACAAGGACTGTTAGAATAGCTTGGATGTATTGAAAGGAAAAATGGTCATCGCGCCAATTTTAGTCTTCCTAGATTGGAAGAAGGAGTTTCACGTACATGTAGACACGTCATGTATAGCACTGGGAGCAGTACTGACACAGGCTAGCGGAGGAGAATTGGACCATCCTATAGCATTCACAAGAAGGATGTTAACCAAGGTTGAGAAGAACTATTCCACCACCGAGCACGAAGGGTTAGCCATGGTATACGCACTCCAGAAGTTTAGACACTAATTGTTGGGTCATTTTAAGATGTATACGGATCATTCTGCATTGAAATACTTGGTCAATAAGCTTGTGTTGGGGGGGAGAATCTATAGGTGGTTGTTATTGTTCTAGGAATATTATTTTGAGGTTATTGTGAAGCATAGATGATTGAACACGGGACCAGACCATCTGTCATGCATTGAAACAGTGGCAAAGCCCACTAATTTAGAGGAGGGATTACCTAACGCGTAGCTATTTGCAGTGCGTGTCACGGATGGTCACTTTGAAGACATCATACACTTCCTAACAACAGGAACTACCCCGGAAGGTTACACCGTCTAGCAGAAGGAGCTAGTGGTGTGCGTGATAGACTTTTCTGTCATTACTGGACATCTGTACAAAATGGGGTCTCATGAACTATTACGACGATATGTACCGGAGTTTGAAAGGAGCAGTATCCTCGCAGAGGCCATTATGCAAGAAGGGGGATTGTGCAGAAGATTCTACATGCAGGGTTGTGGTGGCCAACCCTCCATCAGGATTCAAAAACTTACTGTAAGGCGTGTGATGTGTGTCAAAGGATTGGCAGGCCATCGTGGAGGGATGAGCTGCCTCTGAACCGACAGATGACGTTACACCATTTTGAGAAATGGGCAATAGATTTTGTGGGACCCATTCAACCCCAAGGGAAGAAGACGAGAACGCGGTACATTATCATCGTGACTAAGTATTTGACTCAATGGGCAGAGGCAGAGCCTGTGAAGGACTGCATAGGCGCAACTGCTGCGAAGTTCCTCTTTGAGTATGTACTGAAGTGATTTGGGTGTCCTAAGATTTTGATGAGTGATCGTGGTACGCACTTTCTGAACGAAATGATCAACGTGCTGATGGAAGAATTTCAGGTATATCATCAAAAAAGCACGTCTAATCACCCACAGGATAATGGGACGGTGGAAGCATTCAATAACATATTGGAAAACATGCTAACCAAGGTTTGCAATGCTCAACGAAGTGATTGGGACCTCTGCATACCCGCAATACTATGAACCTATTGGACGACATGCAAAAAGTTGACTGGACAGACACCATTTAGGCTTGTATATGGTGTTGAAGCAGTGATGCCCATGGAATACATTGTGCCTAGTTTGTGCATAGAAGCACTCACGGGTATGGTGGATCGCAGAGCCCTGGAAGAGAGGCTCGCACAACTGGCTGAGCTTGAGGAAGAGAGATTTCTAGTTGGATTTCACCAACAAGTCTAAAAGCAACGCGAAAAAGCAGGGCATGATCAACACATTAAGTTGCGCACCTTTAAGGTAAATGATCTGGTTTTGTTATATGATAGTAAGTTTGATAAATTTCCAAGGAAGTTCTGAATGCACTGGTTAGGGCTCTATGTCATTAAGGAGATTACCGATGGAGGAGTTGTTCAGTTGGTTAAATTGAATGGAGATCCCTTCCCAGGAAAGGTGAATGGCAACCGATTGAAGCCATACACCGGTGATCCGGCCAGGTGACTATATGAGGGTAGCATAGTCTTAGCGCTCCAGGTAGCTGAAAGGAGGCACAGGACTATAAACTACATTGCCCGGGTTGGGGGACTGCACGATTGGAGGAATGTGTGGAGTAGGAAATGTCACAGGGTTCGCGACAATGCGAAGGGAGCTCCACTACCTAGGAAGAAATCGCACAGGTCAGCTGGAAAGTGACCGTTAAAGTCATTGTTCATGATTTGACGGTAGGAATGCGGCCAAATGGAGGGGGTAACCGGCATTTAAGACAAACTTTATGGGTAATATCCTTGGAAATCTGCCGCCAATTCGACATTAATGAACTAAATGTGGGGGGAACAGTCGGATTTGAATTCAAAATGCCATATAAATTACAGGTGGAGGCCCAACAAAAAACACTTAACATTTTGAGAATTGAGTTGTTAAGCTCTCTGGCGCACATGAACCGCGAAAACTTCGAAGCTTTGCTAACCAGTTCAGTATTTGAGACGTTTCCAAAGGAGACACACGAGTTGTTGCATAGCATCATGTTGGCACCCGCAGAAGATATGGATGCCGAAGTAATGACAGCCGAGGGGGATATGCCGAAATTTGTTAGGGAGGCAGAGGGAGCTGCTCCAGAGGTTGCAGAGGTATTAGATGAAGTTCCCAGATCACCACGAACACCTAGACCAAAGCTGACCCCAACCAAGGAGAGTGCGAAGGACAAAAAGGGCAAGCAGGCTGCAATATCGGTGCGCGTGTCGCCGAGAAGAAACCCACCGAAGGATAAGCCCACCGCATAAGAAAAGGGTAAAGCCATTAACCTGGAGCCAGAGGAGGAAGAAATTGAGGACATCCTGATGGATGATGAGGACTTGGGGTAGAAGTGGAGGAAGTTGAATTCCAGGGTGATGACCCTCTCACTAAGTTCCCCAAGTACGTCCCTCCGCGCAAGGGCAAGACCAAGGTGCCAAAGGACATTAACGAGAGCAAGGTACCCTTGCAAACTCCTCTACTGCTGGCCAAGATTGTCTTTGAAGGACAACGATTGGGGCAGGTTCCTCTATTAAAACTGGAAGATTGGAACTTAGCTGACTATGAGAACTTCCCGCACTTAGCGACGAAGCAACTAATGCACCGCATTATTGACACAACCACCAGGATGACTTCATTGGAATTGCGGAAGTGGCTCAAAGGAGTAGACAAGGCAGGTCTGATCAACCTGCTATGGGTGTCGCACTATAATCACACCCCCATTATAGTCTTGGTCATAAAGCAACTACTATGCTTGGTGCATGATGGGTGTCTGTGGCTGGAGGAGCCAATACCCATCATCGACAAATTGATCCATAGGATCACACAACTACACTACACAGGGGAAAATCCGGCCATGATGTTTGGCATAAAAGGTGGCGAGCAGGCCCTTGCGGAGGCCATGAAGCAAAAATTCAAGCTCGTGAAGAAGTCACGAGGCTATGCCATCTCGAGTATCTGCGACCATGTAGTCGAGGTGGCCATGCAGAGTTTGGCAGGAAAGGTTATGAGAAAGTGTAGCGCAGATGAAGTGCCGACACCAATCGTCGCGCTAGTAGCTCAATGCATCGAAGGAGTCTAGTTTAATTGGGCACACTATCTATGCGGTGAGTTCCTTGCGAACTGTTGTGAGGCATAAGAGCTCAGCAAGACCTTCCACTATGCATGGCTCTTGCTGTCTATTGTGCTGGTAGCCTGGGAGCTACCGGAAGACAGTCAATTCCCCTCGATCGCGCTGGACCTGCTAGAAGCAACGAAGTATGCTTTGCTGTGACCAACCAAGGATGCTCAGCGCACCAGAGATAGCAAGATCTTCTAGATCTTGATCAAAATGAGCATCCGCATGGCTATCAGTCGAAAACCATGATTGTCGCCTACTATGTTTGACAAACTGCAGGGGTATGCAAAGTTCAAAGCAGACTTTCACTGGGTATCAATCAGGGCACGAAAGGACCCTACGCAGACATGGTATGACTTGCCTTACCTGGCAATGGATGACACAATTGATGTAGTACTTGATTGCTGGCCGGCAGAGTGGCGCACTACCTCAGACTTGGCAGTGGGTTCGAGCAAGTCTGTCGCGCAGTGCAAGAAGGAGGAGGCCAAGCACAAGATGGCGCAGCTGGCCGAGAAGAGGAAGAAGGAGGGCGCTGACAAGGCCTAGGCAAAGCGGGATGCCACCCAGTAGACGGAAAAGCAGACAGGCGAAACAGAGTGTGGCTCTAACAAAGGCGCGAGGTCGCCTTCACCCGTAACAAAGGAAGAAATGTGCGAGCAAACAGAGCAGCATGGCGTGGACCCACAGACGATGTCAGACCGCATCAAGCATCCAAGGGAACAAGAGAAAGTGGGTCGAGGAAGAAATCCAAGGCTACTAATGCGTTGCTGGACCCAATCACCCTCACAGAGGGCGATTTACATGACATTGGAGACACAGTGCAGGATGTCACCATAGAGGCATCACAAAAGTTCGAGCAGCAGCAACAGCTGCTATTGGGGGCCATGTAGAAAAGTCTACAGGAGCTACAGACCCACGCATCACAAGCTGGCATGGTGTCCACCAGCATTGCTATTGGTACTTCAGAAGCTGCCGAGATGCTGCGTGCGAAGGTCTCTCGGACGATAGTGCTGTCGGGTGGTGCATTGATCACAGATAATGAAGCTGACAGGCCCATTGTCAGCACCCTCAAGGGAGTGGGGTTGAACTAGGCAACGCTTCTTGGCGAGGCACTCCACCTATTACAGGATGGAGTGATCGCGGAACTGACGACCCGCAAACACCGCACTTTGCAGGTGATCAGTGAGTAGAAGATTAACAATGAACATATGGCCCTACAACAAGACTCTACCATTGTCACCGTGACTGAGGTAACTAATCGAAACAAGCGTATATTCTAGGTTGTGGAGGAGGCATGCTGAATGGTCCCAGAGTTAGCCATTCCTGAGGAAGAATCGGTCGAGGTGCTCGTTCACAAGCTTGCTATTAGGGTGCGCGATGCTTGCACAGAGTTGGATAAGGTTCAGCTAGAGCTGAACCTACATATTGCATATTTACAGTTGAAGGACCAGCCTTCAACTCCGCCATAAGTAAAGGAGCAGCGTGCAACCGTTGTCACATAAGCGATAGCGACGGTAGACAGTGCAGTAGCAAACTGCACACAACTTTTTGAACAGTCGTTTGAGGTCCTAACGAGCCTGCAGGAGGACCCTAATGAACAATGGCTAGAGACAGAAGCGTGAGAACTACAACAGCTTTATGACAAAGTAAAAGGTACAGCGTGAAACATCACTCTCACGCAGATACTAGCGAAGCTACAAGAGGCTATGCAATTGAAAGAACAGGTAGATGTAGCGCAACATAAGGAGGTAGTGCTGAAGGTGCGCTTGAAGCCCTGGTTGGATGAGGCTTATTCGATTATGGCCTCTATTGAAGGCAAGCTTTCTAATCTGCAAGTAACTTAGCAAAAGCTTCAGGCTAACAGTTCAAGACCAACGATTGAGCAGTTGGTTGAGGAAGCGAAGCAGGCGGCCACATAGTGCACTGTCAAGGTTGTGGTCATACAGGTCGAGCTGGGAGGTCTTCGCGCCAAGATCTTCGTGCCTGAAGAGTGACTCGAGGGCGAGTCACCCATGTTTGTGTTGGGGTCTTGTTGGGAACTGATATGATAATCACCCTATGAGTGACATTAGTTAAATATTTATTGAACAGAGGAATAACAAACTCATGTGCTGGTGTGTGTGTCTATGTTATTTAAGTAACGGATCAATCAGATTGCAAATACATAGACACTTGAAATGGAAATACAATAGAGAAATATAGTAAGCAAACACAAGAACACAAGAAATTAATAAGGAGTTCACCCTATCCTCCAGGGCTACATCTCCGGTCCAGCTTTCAATGGTGGCCTTATTTTATTGTGTCTTAAGTAGAGAATTACAATGCAAGAGCTCAGTATGAGTCACCTAAAGCAGATTTGCTTGGCAGGGTGGTTCTTGGATTCCCCAAGCCACTGGAGTGCACAGACTCTGATTGCCTACCAGCTCTATGACCTTCTGGTCTACAACGGAGAGAGCCCAATGTGGTGCTCAGTCCGAACAGATCCTCTCTGGGATGGCTTGAATCTCTCAAGCTCTCTAGTGCTCGATGCTGCCTTTGGTCAGCTCGGCCCTCTGTCTTCTTCTGCTTTTGCTTCACTGTCTTTTCCTCTGGGTTCCATCCTCCTCTCAGGGTTCTGGTTCCTCTGTCTCTCGGGGTTCTCTGTCCCTCTCTTTGACTATGTCTTCTGTCTCTGTTCATGGCTTTGAAGCCATTCGTTCCCATGTCTGTTCGGTTCCTCTTCCGCCTCCGTCGAATTACCTTCTGCAGCTGTGCTTGGAGTTCCTTATTCAGCGTCATCATTAGCTCGCAAGGAGTGGCCACATGTCCTCCTGTAACTCGCGCCAACCTGCTTCGTCTGTTCGATTCTTCAATTTCGTTGTGGGATGAGTCTTCCTCCACCGTGGCGGTCAAACAGACCTCAAATCTTTACAAACCGTGGCTTAATCCTTCGTTGATTCCGCTTCCCCATCAGGCACGATCTCAGCCATCCGATCTGGGTCCCCCAGATCCAACGTCGTTCGCTCATTTCAAGCAGTTGACTTGCTCGACCATTAGCACGCAATGAACGGTGATTTTCTCTCTCCTCCGCTCGCCACGTGTTGATCGCTGAATGGGATCACTCCAATTTCTCCAAAATTGCTTACTATTTGAGGGCGCCCTGATCAATACCGCCGGTTTTTCGGAGCAGGTCCTGCCTTTGTCCTTTAGCTCTTCTGCCTTTTTCCCTACGGTTCTCCGGCTCCCCACACGACTGAGTGCTCGGGGCTTCCCCATTTCGAGCCTTTTCACCCAGCAATGCGCTAATCGCGCGTCAAAATCCACCTCTGTTTCCCGATCCAAGCCTCCCAGGGGCTAATTCGGCTTCTCGCGCAGTCTCCATGGGACTCGATCAGCGCGCTTTGATCGAGGTCCTCGTCATTCCACACTGGCTGCCATTGCCACTGGTTCAGGGGTGTTTTTTATCATTGTTTTGAATTCTTTAATGTTTTGTCCTGACCTGATACAGTCATGGTTCCTTTCACAGTTCTTTATGGATCCAATTCGGATCAGGAACGGGTTCCCCCAAGGACAGTTTTGGGGATAAAAGCCCTTTTTTTGGGACAAATTTTGTAATAAAGTTGTAAAGTCTCCGCATTTTGTGGTCCCGGAGCGCGAAGGTGTCAAGAGTTATAAAGGGTTGTCCACCCTTATTTTGTAAAGTGTAAAGCTGGCTGTAAAGATCCACCCATGGTCTGTAGACCATGGGATTGTATAAAAAGGAGCTAACTAAGTAAGCTCTAGGTAGGGAAGTCGATAGACAAGTTTTGGAGTCTTGGTAGAGAAGTCTAAGTGCTTTGGGTCTTAGCGTAGGTAGAGGCTCTACAGCTGAGTGCGCAGAGGCCTAGGGTGGAAGTTCGCAGCTGAGTGCGCGGACCCCTGTAGCTGTGTGCGCAGGGCGGATAGAGTCTATATTAAACTGAAGATATCAATAAAGAGAATTATTCTGCAAATTCTGTGTATTTACTCCCTGTTACTGCATTTGGTTATATTGTGTTTTGGGTTTAATTTACAATGTTTATGTGATGCACGAATATATGTGATTATATTGGTTAATTGAATGCAAGTAAGAATATCAGTTTACGCGACACTAACTGTGATTGTTTAGTAAGATAAGAAAAACACTTAAGATAACTTGGGAACCTATACAATACGCTATCATAGCAGCGCGAAGGTCAATCGTACACCTTGGCAGAGGTACTGAAGGGTGGAATAAAGGGGTAGACTGACAGAGCCCTAATGCCCAGTGACCTGCGCAAAAGTAGGAATAGAGGGTATAAACCGACATCACGACCATCTCAGGGTGCGGAAAATTGGTTCTAACATCCCCCCATACTGCTTTGGATGAGACTTCCGCGCTCCGTGGGCTGATGCCAAAAGGGCCAATAGTGTAGGGATTTGTTTGGCTAACTAACGCTGAACATGGGTCAGGCCCCACAAAGCCAATACATATGCATCCTTGTTCTCTTCATTAACAATGTCAATCTTGACATATATTGTATTTTTCATTGCAGGAGTTTGCTTCCTCAAAACTTTGATATTTTTCAAAATATTTTGGGGTTGCTCTCCCCCTAAGATGTTGTTGCTCCTCTAACACTGATTGGCTTCTTCATTTATTCCTTGACTAGCTCCCCCGTGAAATCAAGCTACGTCAATGGTTATTCTTTATTCTTCCTCTTCCATACCTTAGTTGGTTGCCATCTTATGTCTACATTTTCTTTTGTCTCGTTGTTTGGATTTATTGCAGTGTCCATCTTCTGTCTATAGTTCTTTAGGGTATAATGAAACTTGCAATATTTGGCTATATGGCCAGGATTGTTACACTTATAACACCTTGTGTTGCCAAGAAATGAAAGAAAATGCTCGTATTTTCTATTTTTATTTTCAAAATGTTTACAATTAGCGGCCTTATGTCCGAATGCATAACACGAGAAAAAATAGCCATAGAAGAAATTTGAGTACCTGATAACTGATGGTCTTCTAGTGGACAGAGGTCTCATTTGATTGCTTACTTGAGACAACTTCTTTGTCTGCTACATATTTTGTTGATTAGTCTTTATTTGCTTGTTCTTACATGTTGTTGCTACATGTCCAGATTCATGACAAGAAAAACATTTGATATCTTTCATGGGAGCGAAAAAATCTCCTTTGGGATCTTCCAACTTTGCTTAGTTCATCTCCTTAAGCAAATGGCCTTTTTGCAAAGAGCATTTTCTTCAACTCATTCTTTTCATTTTGATGATTTCCTTTGCTTGTTTCCTTATTAATCTCATTGCTTGTCTCTTCTTCTACATGTATTTTCAAGGTTATATTGTCCTCTTTAATGGCTAATTTTTCTGAGTTCTTCATGGATACATTATCCTCTTTTAGTTGTTTACACAGTTTATTCTTTTCTTTGTTGGGCGTGGAATCCCCCCAAGGCATGGTTTGGGGCTTAAAGCCCAAGTTTTGACTAAGTCCATCGTAAAGACTCCGCGAATTGTGGGCACGGAGCGTGAAGTTGTAATAGAGTCATAGGGTTGTCCGCCCTTGTTTTTGTAATGTAATGTCGGTTTGAAAGATCTACCCATGGTTTGCGGACCATGGGATTGTATAAATAGAGCGAGGCTCTAAGTGTAGAAAGAAGCTAATAATGGAAGCATGGATGAATGTAAGAAGTATTGAGTCGAAGTGTAAGTCATGTCTTTGGGTCGTAGAGTAGGAGAAGGCTCTACAGCTGAGTGCGCAGAGGCCTAGCAGTCTGCAACTGAGTGCGCGGACCCCTGCAGCTAAGTGTGCAGGGCAGGTCGAGTCTGTAACCCTTGGAAACAATAATAAAGAGAAGTTTTACCATATTTTTGTGTATCTTTTTCCTGTTTTATGCATTATTGGGCATGAATTGCAAGTTTATTGTTTATGTACTACGCGAACTTATATAAATGTGCTGAATAAGTAAATATAATATAAGGCATCTGCTTATGCGAAGATAACTAACTGTCATAAGAAGATAAGTAAGATCCCCGGGGTGACTTAGGGAAGTAGTGCATATCGCTACTCCAGTTGCGTGAAAGCCCCACAACCCTTGGGTAGGGTTGTGCGAAAGCGAATATATCAGGGCACGAAGGCCTCGCAGACCAGGGAAGTGCACAAAGTAACCTACAAGAAGGTATTCACAGTTGGACCAAATCAACCCCTTAGACATCTCCAGGGTGCGGAAACCTGGTTCCAGCATCCTCCCATACTGCTTCGGGTGAGACCTCAATCCGCGCTACGCGGACTGTTGCCGAAAGGGCCAGTAGTACAAGGATTTGTTTGGCTAATTAACTTCGAACCTGGGTCAGGCCCCAACAAGCGAACAAATGGTTCCGCTACCGAGATCGGGATCTACATAGAGATGTCTGTTGTCGTATGATTGGAATCCAGCTAAGGAAGAAATTGAAGGTTGGTTAGACATGAGAATTCACAAGTTCGCGGTGTAGGAGAACAGGAATTCGTGACTATCAAAAGAAGAGTGGTTAGACTGCTACTTATACACAGAGATCCATGAAATTTTCTTCGCATCTTTCCCTACTAAGTTGTACAAGTGGATCGCGAAGCTAGCATATAGCCAAGGAAGGTTAAACTCGACGGACCTATTGTGTGGACTCCAAAATTGGTGCGCAGATTGGAAGCATCGGAGGATAAGATCGTGCGCGCTATTGATCACTGGCTCAATCGAATTATAGGAGGATTCATTACTGAGTTCACGGTAGATACTTTAGTCAGCTATACCGAGGCAAAACGATGCTTCCTTAAAGGACCGTGGGGTAAGTACGTTAAGTCTCTGAACACTTGGATTAAAATGCTACTATGTGAAAAGTGGATTATGCGAATACATTGATGTTTGGGGCTACGCGAAGTGGGAGAATCTATAGAAACAAAGGCAGTGCAGAACTAGAAACTAACCCCTTGATTTCACCTCTGCAAGGGGATGAGGAAGAGCGCACTAAGGTTTCACCAAGAAGTGTGATCAATCTGATAAGGCATAGGATTCCGCACATATCATCCACACCCACACCACTGCCAATTTCACTGTCTTCACCCCCATCTTCGCCCATACCACCTCCGCCACCACCGTGAGTCAATATGGAAAGTGTGATAAAGTTGTCGACGTTCAAGGGCGTAGGAAATGAAGATCCGGACCACTTTTGGTTCATGATAAAAGCTGTATGGGAAGCATAGGGAGTTACAGATGAAAATATAAAGAAAGCGATGTTGGTTAGCGGTTTGCAGGATCGCGCACTGACCTGGTATATTAAGCATTCTAATGACAATCGGAATGCGGGAATCCCAGACATCCAAACTACAGTGAACAGAGAATTTAGCAGGTCGAAGTTAGAGGCACAATCGATCATTATGTTGAAGGAGATCACGATGCTACCAGGCTAGACTCCTTGGGAGTTGGATCAGAGATTGAAGTGCACAATTCGCGAAGCTAATATGAATTTGACGGATGGACAACACCACGAATGGTTTGTAGCATCGCTAACGCCGCATTTAAGGAACGCGCTGTCACAATAGAGGCTAACAACTCAGGCCAAGGCCTTGGAGATCGCGATGAGGCTGCATGAAACCTTGATACAGGATCCTAACCTGGGAGTTCAGCAGATCCACGCGCAGTTGAAAAACTTGTGCCTTGAGATGCAGAGTATGAAACAAGACAGGACAGCTCGCCCAAAAGTGTGCGACAAGGTATGGTGTGTTAAATGTAAGGGTTAGGGTCATGACAAGGACCACTGCCTAGTGTTTGTGAATTACCTCACAGGAGGAGGACCGATGCCATTAAGACTGGAGGCCCAAGCAAGACCTAGCGTGGCGCCTGCGTTGTGGTTCGCGATTTGTCAAATAGGAGGAAACTATGCTACAGACAACTGTCATTTATTGCAGAAGTACACAGAATTTGCAACATTTATTCCTTTAATTTCTGTAGATCAGTGGAAAATGATGAGTGCACTTGTAGAAGCTATGAACTGATGATGAATAGGACTCCCACTTACAGAGTTCAGGTTGAAATGCGACCCCTTGACCAGAATCCAGGGATGGTGCGAACCAGATTTCAGGGGTGGGGACGAGGCTGAGGTGGAGGAGGACCTGGAAGATGTCATAGACATTTGATATGTTACAATTGTGGAGGGCCAGGACATTATGCCTGTGATTGTACAAATCCAATGCGTCCGTCATGTCTATATTGTATATTGTTTGATCATGAGATGGAGGATTGTCCCACACTGATAGCTAGGTTGTGCGACAAAGGAGGGCTCCAACCTCCCTCGACTCAAAACCTGTAAATAATGAGGTCTGAGATGCAAGGAAGACCCTAACGTGAACATTATGCTCCAAAGTGGAATTACGACAGGGGATGATAAAGGCAAGCAGCCTGAAGATAGTACTTGGGTTCGCAAGGCTCCGACGAAAGAACCAAAGTTTGATTTGGAGCGCGCTAAGGAAACCTTCATGGAAGCTAGGAAGAGATTCACTGATGCCTCCACTTCAGGAAGCAAAGACAGACCAGAGCCAGAAATGGACTCATAAATGCTCACGACGTTCCTAGAAACATGCATGAAGCTGCAGCGTGATAGCAAGGCTATAAATGGATTGTCGGAACTCATTAATCGATGCGCTGGGACCGCACCAGGAGAACCGTGCGTAGTCTACAATATTGGAAAGCATGCAATGAGGACAGGAAGAGAAATGATGTTGATCGCGCAAATTGTGGAATACGAGATGGACCAAGTGATTATGGACCTAGGATCGGACACGAACGTTCTGCCGAAGCAGACATGGGAGCACATGGGAAGGCCTACGCTATAATGATCTCCTATCCAACTGCGAATGGCGAACCAACAAAAGATCCTACCTATGGGAAGATTGCAGGGAATCATCGTGGATATTGAAGGAGCAAGCGTGCTGGCAGATTTTGAAGTAACAGAGATTGTTGGTGACAATAATCCCTACCCTGTGCTATTAGGAATAGATTGGGCCACTGACATGAACGAGGTGATAAATCTGAAGAAGTGCAAGATGATTTTTGAGAAAAAGTCTTTGCACGTAGTTGTACCTTTGGACCCTGTAGAAGGATCATGCTACACAGAGCTAGTGCGCAACTATGACAGCGAGGACGACTTAGATGGCATCTACAAGATAACCGCGCGAGAACAAGACTAGGTAAATCCCAACGTGGATGGACGAATCTCATGGGAGCGCGAAAGCTCCTGTACGTCAGATTCGGATGAAGAGATAGAGCGATGGCAGAACCGGTTACACGAGGTAACCACGTTGAACTGCAACATGATGACAAGATCGTTGCGTTGCATATCAACGGAAGTAAGGGATCTGCCTATGTATGATGGGTTAAGCGAGGTAGATGCCTTCCTGAACAAATTTTAAAGAGAGGTACCAAAACAACAACGTTTCGAGGCTTTGAAATGGGTACTACGCGCTATGCTCGCGAGGTGGTGGGGTACGCACCAAGGAAGCTTTGAGGACTGGCGCGAATGTAGGAGGATGATGCACATGCATTTTGGGAAGCCTCAAATGCGTCTAAAAGACAAGTATGACGAACGGGATGATCCACGCACGTATCTGTCCAGGTGGGTATAGGCATATGCTAAACAACATGCGTAGATGCACATGAACTTCGCGTTTGGAAACACGGGCAATAACTAGGTGTTGGCAAGGCAATTGCGTGAACGATACCTCTAGTTGGGATGACAAAGTGTGGAAGGAATGAGTACGCAGAAGCCTTTAACAAAGTGTTCGAAACATCGAACGAGGTATATAATGCGCAGCGGAGTGATTGGGACCTACGCGTACCAGTAGTTCTATGGGCTTATAGGAAAACGTGCAAGAAATTGACGGGGCAAACGCCTTCTACGGTGGCATATGGAACAAACATTGTAGTTCCAATAGTGCACAATAAGCCTAGTCTGTGCACAATAGCACCAGTAGATATGATGGTTCGCGGAGCCTTGGAAGAAGGGATCACACAGCTGAATGAAGCAGGACGCTTGGGACCTGAGGAAGAAATTTGACAAGGTGATCTTAGGCTCCAAGAACTTATGAAAGAAAGGGTGTGATTAAGGGAGAAAAGTGTTCTGGTGGAATCTAAATTCAAGAAGCTTCAAGAAGAAATAACGAAGGATTTTCTTGATAATGAAATCGAGTTGATAAAACAGGGTGTGCACGACTACGGTGACAAATTTGGGGACTACCGCTAAGAGTTGATCAACCTGATGCCTTGGATTAGACCACATATTACGGAATGGATCACCCATGGTGGCGCGCTATAGATGGTAAAGTGCGCGACGCATCCAATAACAATAAAAGGTGGATGTTTTCCAAGAAAAGTGATGGATGACCAGTTGAAACCCTATACAGGTGGCTCGACCACCTGACTAGCCATGGAAAGTACAGTCTTAACGCTTCAGGAAGTTGAAAGGAGGCACGGGACTATAAACTACTCTGCCTGGGAGCTGCGCAACGTTGGGGCTGCATGCAGGAGCAAAGTGTCACAAGGTCTGCGACTGCGCAAGAGGGGTTGCGCTGCCGCGCGGGTTGGCTAGAAAGTGACCATTGTAGTCACTATTCACAATGTGATGCTTGACTTGAGACCAAATGGAGTGGGCGACAGGAATTTAAGACACGCTTTATGGGCAATATTTGGGAAAATCTGCCACTAAGGGAGCATTAATGAACCGGATTTGGGGTGAACGGTCGAATTCAAATTCAAAAGGCATTATAAAATACAAAGGGTTGCCCCGCAAACAACACTTGGTCATTTACAAATTGAGCTGCTGTGCACCCTGAGTATCCCAAACTGAGACCTTTTTGTCCTATGCAGAGCGTTGTTTGAGCCCCTGAGTGAGCGGTTGAGAGATTTCTGGATGGACGAGATGGAAGCATCCAAAGAAGCCAAGGAAATTTCAGAGATGACTGCTAAAGAAGCCGCACAGGCCCTAACCGTAGAAGGTGCCCCTGAAGGTGTCGATATTGTTGCGAAAATCCCTAAATCACTACACATGCCGAGACCGAAGAAAGATAAACAACTAATGATTTCGGTGCATGTGTCCCCGCGAAACCCACTACGCACTAGATTAACGATGGAGAAAAAAGGGAAAGCATTTAACCGAGAAACCGACGAGGAGGAAGAAGACCTGGAGGACCTCATAATTGAAGAAGACGAGGATGAGGGCATGGAGGAAGCAACCGAGGCTGCGCACCCTCCAATAAAACTTCCTACGTATATCCCCCTGTGGAAGGGGAAGGCAAAAGTGCCCAAGGACCTCGATGAGAGCAAGAGCTTTCTCTAGACTCTTCTCCCCCTGGACAACATCATTTTTTAAGGCACGCACATGGGACGGGTGCCAAACTTGAAGTTTGAAGATTGGGATCTCGTTGACCACGAGATATTCCCTCACCTAAAGACCGTGCAACTCATGAAGTTGAAGCAGAACACCGCGGCGAGAGTTATAGAATTGGAGCTGTGCAAGTGGTTATGCGGAGTTGAAAACGCAAGGTTATTAAACCTGCTCTGGGTGCTGCATTACCACCACGCCCTAGTGACGATCTTTGTTATCGGGCATCTACTCTGCCTGGTGCATGGTGGGTGTTTGTGGCTGGAGGAGCCCATCCCCATCATGAACCACTTAATCCATCGCATTACCTAGCTCCCGTGTAAAGGAGAGGACCCCGCAGACATTTCGGAGGGTAAGAGCAGTGATCTGGCCATCGCGGAGGCCATGAAAAATAAATACAAGCTAGAGAAGAAGAAAAGGGGCTATGCAATATCAAACATCAACAATAGAGCAGTCAAAGTTGCAACCCAGATACTGGCAGGTAAGCTCATGCGGAAGTGCTGCGTGGATGAGGTACCCATGCCGATGGTGGCACTTGCTGAACAATGCGCAAAAGGGGTCTAGTTTAACCAGTCCAAATTCTTGTGCAAGGAGTTCTTGGAAAATTTCCGCGAGGCACAGGAACAAGGAAAAACATTCCACTATGCATGGCTTCTACTGTCCATAGTGCTGGTGGTGGGGAAATTGTCGGAGGACAACCAGTTCCCCACGATTGCAAGGGATCTCCCTGAGGCCAAAAGTACACTTCGCTATGGGCCACTAAGGAGGTGAACCGGATCTGCGATAGTAAGATATTCTAGGTGTTCATGGAGATGAACATCAGAATGAGGATTAACCACAAGCCGTGGTTATCACCCACTGTCTACAACAGCCTGCAAAGTTTTGCAGAATTTAAAGAAGACTTTCACCACATATACCTCAGGGTGCGCAAGGACCCTGCGAAGAAGTGGAGCGAGCTACCCTTCATAGCCACCGATGATGTGATTTTTGATGTACTAGAGACCAGACATCACCATGGTGGAAAAGTCTGTTGCGTAGAAGAAGGAGGAGGAGGCCAAACTGCGCATGGCACAGTTGGCAAAAAAGAGAAGGAAAGAAGCAGCGACAACAAAAGCACAGGAGGCACGGGACGCTGCGCAGACAGCAGCAGAGCAGAAAAAGGCCATAACAATAGCACAGAAGGCAGCAGAGAAGGCGTGTGAGGGCAAAAAGTCACCTTCGCCTGAGCAAGAGCAGGAGTAGGAAACAGAAATAAGGGTACAGTAGGGCGACGCAAACCCACAAACAACGTCAACACAATTAAAGCGCCAGCGCCTGGGAGAATAGATGGGATTGCATAAGAAGGTCAAAGCATCTAAACTGTATATCGACCCAATCACCCTTATTGAGGGGGATCTGCATGACATAGGTGAAACAGTGCACGATGTCACCACAGAGGTCCTCCAGAACTTCGCAGAGGAGAATTAGATTGTGTTGGGGGCCCTCCGAGCGCAGATTCAGGAGTTGCAAGTGCACACTCCTCTAGCTGGTACTCTTTCGACTAACCTCGCAGTAGGGACAGCTGCCGCTGAGGAAATGCTATGCGCTTGGACAAGCAACACAATAGTGCCGCTAGAAGGGGCAGTGGTTACAGCAAATGAGGCCGATCGGCCTACAGTTAGTGCATTAAAAGGGATAGGGATCAACATGGCTGCGCTCTTTAGGCTGCTCTATGTTCTGCAGGATGGGATTACTACAGAACTGCGGGCTAGGGAGAGCCGCACGTTGTAGGTGCTGAGTGAGCAGAAGATCAACATGGAACAATTGAGCTTGTAGCGCGACAAGGTTTTGTCTCAAAACCGACAAATGGTGCAGGTACTAGAAGAAGCCTACCAGATGGTCCTTGAGCTGGCCATCCCAGCAGAAGCACCAGCAGAGGCGTGCATCCAAAGATTAGCAACAGGGGTGCGAGAAGAAATGGCCAAGGTTTAGCTGGAGCTGAACCTTCAGATAGCAGAGCTGCGGTTGAAGGCGCATCTGTCCACTCCTCTAGAAGTAAGGGAACAACGCACCAACGCTATTACATCGGGGATGGAGGAGATCAACAATGTAGTAAGGGACTGCACCAGAATGTTGGAAGAGTCATTTGAGGTCCTCACCAATCTGCAGGAGGACCCTAACATCCAGCGCTTAGAGACAGAGGCGCATGAGCTCCAACAGTAGTATGACAGTGTCAAAGGGACCGCGCAGACGGTGGCCCTCACTAAGAGGCTCGCGCAAATGCAACAGGCCAAAGCGCTTAAAGAACAAGTAGACGTAGCGCAGCACAGAGAAGTAGTTTTGAAGGCGCGTGTTCAGCCTTGGATCGACGAGGCCTTCGTCATCACAGCAACAATTGAAGGCAAGCTCGCGCAGATGCAGGGGACGCAGGAACATATCCAGGGAAGCAGTTCCAACACCGCAGTCTCGGAACAACGTGTCCAGAAGATTCAACAGGCAACTACTAAGTGCTCTGCTGACCTTGCAGTTGTCCCAGCAGAGTTGGAGGGTCTCTGCGTGAAGATCTCCGCATCGACAGAGTGACTCGAGGGCGAGTCACGATGTTTGTGTTGGGGGCCTATTGGGCATGGAACCCCCCCCCCCCCCCCCCCCCCCCAAGGTATGTTTTGGGGCTTAAAGCCCAAGTTTTGACTAAGTCCATTATAAAGACTCCACGAATTGTGGGCACAGAGCGCAAAGTCGTAATAGAGTCATAGGGTTGTCCGCCCTTGTTTTTGTAATGTAATGTCGATTTGAAAGATCTACCCATGGTCCGTGGACCATGGGATTGTATAAATAGAGTGAGGCTCTAAGTGTAGAAAGAAGCTAATAATTGAAGCATGGATGAATCTAAGAAGTATTGAGTCGAAGTGTAAGTCGTGTCTTTGGGTTGTAGAGTAGGAGAAGGCTTTGCAGCTGAGTGCGTAGAGGTCTAGTAGTCCACAGCTGAGTGCGCGGACCCCTGCAGCTGAGTGCGCAGGGTAGGTCGAGTTTGTAACCGTTGGAAACAATAATAAAGAGGAGTTTTACCATATTTTTATGTACCTTTTTCCTGTTTTATGTATTATTGGGCATGAATTGCAAGTTTACTGTTTATGTACTGCGTGAACTTATATAAATGTGTTGAATAAGTAAATATATTATAAGGCATCTGCTTATGCGAAGATAACTAACTATCTTAAAAAGATAAGTAAGATACCTTAGGTGACTTAGGGAAGTAGTGTAGATTGTTGCTCTAGCAGCACGAAAGCCCCACAGCCCCTGGGTAGGGCTGCGCGAAGGAGCATATATCAGGGCGCGAAGGCCTCGCAGACTAGGGAAGTGCGCGAAGTAACCTACGCGAAGGTATTCATAGTTGGACCAACCCCTCAGACATATCCAGGGTGCGGAAACCTGGTTCCAGCATCCTCCCATATTGCTTCAGGTGATACCTCAGTCCGCGCTCCGGGGATTGTTGCCAAAAGGGCCAGTAGTACAGGGATTTGTTTGGCTAATTAACTCCGAACCTGGGTCAGGCCCCAACAAGCCAACATTCTTCTAACTCACTTCTAGCTGAATTAGTCTCAACCTCTAACATTTTACAATGTTCTTTTTTCTCCTTTAGTTGTCTGCTCACCATTTCTTCAGTTCTCATTGCTTCTTCTAATTGAGTCCTCGAACTAATAATTTCTTCCTTGAATTTATGTTCTCTTTCATCACATATTTGCAACAATTTCTTATAGTCTCTGCTCTCATTCTTCAATCTTTCTATTTCATTCAAGGCTATGTCAAGCTTGGTTTGTTCTTTAGCTAACTTTCCTTCATGAGAATCAAGTGTTGAATAGGTCTTATTTGATTTTTGACAAAGCTTCTTCTTCTTCCTCTTACCGTTCTCTTTTTTTCTGTACTACTGTTACTAGTCTCTTTGTCATGGATAAGCTACAATTCATCCCAGAATTCTTTTGCATATGTTAAATTTATTACTGTATCAATATCTTTATTATGAAGATTGTTAAACATAACACAATTTGCCTTACCATTCCATTATTGTTCTTGTGTAGAGGGGGAGTCTTTATAGTAGCCATCACATACAAGTTCCATACACCAGGTCCATTCATGAAAGTTTGTTGCACTCAACACAGGTACACTTTGATAGTTCATCACTCAAACAAACCTATCTTCAAGTTGTTGGGCTTATACAGAAGGAACTCGCTTTGATACCAATTGATGAAAACTTGACTAAACTGAAAAGGGGGTTGAATCAGTTGAGTCCATTCATGGACATTAAAATTATTTTCATTAAACTCATTAACTGAAACATTACATGAGCAGCTTAACAAATAATGGCCAACAGATTGAATATGTGAACAACAAGTAATAAGCAAACCAAAACATCACATCAACACATAATAACGACACATATTGACACTAAATGTAAGTGGAAACCCATAAAGGGAGAAAACCACGATTTTATTATTGTTGTGATGCAAAGGCAAGCTCCTACTCCTTATTACATCTGATTTTCTGTAGGCTCCAACCTATAGGAGGCTGCTACCTCAACTTTTCTGCAAGCTACAACATGTAAGGAAGCTCCAACTCCCATATGTTTTTTGCAGGATACAACCCACAAGAGGCTCCTACCTCAACCAGCTCCAACTAGATATTTATCAAGCCACAACTTGAAAGGAGACTACAATCCCTTGATACAAACAAGAAAAAACAATGTGTTGGTTTACCTAGTCGTAAATTATGCATATCTCCATCTTCATTTATGCCTCTTCTTCCCTTCAAATCTGCTTCACATAAGCTTCGTATGTGCTAGATAACTAATGCATAACACCTCAATCAGCTCTCACATATTCTCCAACTCTCTAACCATTTAGCCTTGCAAACTCACACATTTTTATAAGCATGATTTGATGGCTGTTATTATTCCACACACACAAATTTGAAATGACAAAGCTTGTCTCTTCAATTCCAAAACTCTTGGATATTAAAATACATAATAAGGAATTTCATCATATCTAAATTTCATGTCACTAAAATAAATTTCAACATATTCAAATAGCATGCATTAATGTAGCCTTGCACCACAATATTCTTCATGGCTTTGCCTTTGCCTTGCATCACAACATCTCAATCATCACAAACATATGAAAACAAGCTTTAACAATTTGTTTTGCAAGGCATAACCACATCTCCATCAACACAAGCATGCCATCAACAATACCTGTTCAACTTTGCATACATTATCAACCTCTTCAACATTGATCTCTATTGCATAATGCATCTCACAAGAACCACGAGCATCAAGAACCATAAGTATCAAACATATTGCTTCTTTGTTGCTCCTTTGCCTTTGCTCCCTTTACCTTTTCTTTTGCCTTTGCATTTCCCTTTGCCTTGCATCACAAGTACCAAACTTGCTGCTTCTTTGCCTTGTTGCTTCGGTTGTTTCTTTGCCATCAATGACAACAATTCCAAAAAAGACAACTCACCCAGATCCAAAATCTTCCAGCAATCCAAAGGTCAAAACTAAGAAAAATCCCATCACACCATGGCTATCTAGAAAAGGCAAGGCTAGGCTAAAATCCACTGTCAAAACTCGACAAAATCCATGCCAATAACAACTTAAGACCAAATACCAACATGCACATACCATGCATGTCAAAACCAACGAGGAAATCATACATGCAACCTATTACCTACGAGTATTCCCGCTGAAGTCATTTGATACTTGCCTTCCTTTGCTTTCCTTGTCCTTCCTTTGCTTTTCCTTGTCCTCCCTTTACTCTTCCTTTCCTTTCCTTTCCTTGTCCTTCCTTTGCTTGCTTACGTTCTTTCTCCTCTTGGTGCTCTTCTCCTCTCTGAGACAAATTCTAAAACTAAACTGACAAAAGGCTATTGACAGATGCTCTTAAGCCTTTTTATTGATGAGGCCACTAATTTCTTCAATTTTCCATTTTCCTCCTCACGTACAACCTGTGACCTTTCACCTTCCTTTTCTCCTAATTTCCATTATTTTCATAATTAATGTGCCAAAAATACCTTTTTGCCTTTCCAAAGCCTTAGCCATTGCCTTGACAATTTCCCTTAGCCATAAACACAACAAGTGATGCCCACTAGGATAATTTGCCCAACATCCAGCTTGGAATAAGTGTCCCTTGTCGGTGGTCTTATTTTTCCTTTATTAACTTTTATTAAATGAACTTTTAACCTGGGGCTTTTAGAATCCCATTTTGTTGAAACAAGTGATGGCTAAGGTTTCAAAGGACACCGGGAGAAAGGGTTTTAAGGTTCTATAAATGGGCATTAAAATAGCATGGATGCGAGTACAATTTAGAGATTTTCAATGTTGAAATAGGCCTCTTTGCGAAGAAGGGAAGATTTTCATGGGTGTGGAGATGTTGCTAAAAGAAAATGCAACCTCTCGCAGTTGTGATGTCAATGGAGAAATTGGTCTGAAGACCTTTGAGATTGTTGTGGAAAGGCTTGTCAAGGCAGGCATAGAGAACCAGGCTATTGTTTTTGTGCATACCAAATTTTTGTCTTGACTTCAATTTCACTTATGCCTCATGCTACAAGAACATTCATGCATATTGGAATAGAGTTGAAACCTTCAAGCATCTCTATTTTCCTTCCTTGTTCTTCATTCTTGTGCCCGAAATTGTTGGTTTCGTCTGAGTTCTACGATTAGCCCTCACACTCAGGTGACAACCCCCACTCTTCTGGCTTTGAAATTCTTTTATTTCGTAAAAATTGTTAGTTTAAAAGTATTCTATTGACATCCTCTGTCACTAGGACCTTTGCAGGGATAATAATGGATCCACAAGAGATTTCTTATTAATGCATCACAATTACAGGTGAATTCTTTTTAGAACCTCCTCTATTTGTTCCTTCAAAAAATTTTTTTTGCCTCTGTGAGACAACGCTTTATTAATGAACATAGGTCTCCCTTCCCATTCTAGGAATTCCAGTTCCAAAATAAAAATGGCTCGTCTAACCCCGATGCTAAGGTTTACCCTCCACAGGGTTTCTAGGGTTAATCTAATTTACATTCTTCTCGAATTATTACCCTTTGCCACTGTGTGGCAACAATTATGTGAAGTGCCATTTTTCCTCTTTCGTTTAGTTTCCTTTATTACTCTTATTTAATTTGGTAGGATATTGATGTTGTAGTGACTAATTTTCGTTATACAGGTAGTCTATATAGACCTCATGGCATGCTTCTTCCTCAAGTATAATCAATTTATCTTATCCTTACTACTTAGTAACACCAATTTAACATTTTGGTCTTTCTGGTTGATTTAGTAATAGGGTTGGGTTGTTGGACCCATGTATGTATTGAACTTTGCCTAGACTCTAATGCCTCGTGGAATGTTGCTTTGGCACAAAGAAACCCTAACTCTAGACAATACTCTTGTTTTATGGGTTGGAAGCTCTACGCATCCTGGCCGACTTTCCTCCTTAGTTTCCAATTCATTGGCCCTCCTTTATTAGGCATTCTATGACATGGTTTCTTAAGGCTTTCAAACAAAATGTTGGACAAACTATTGTATTTTTGTTGTTGTTGTTCAATTGGGAATTTTCATTATTAATGAGTCTCTGTGACTCTGATGTTTACATGTTGAGCATATGCACTCTCTCTACTTATACCGTACCATTTAATTTGATTTAATTAATACTACAAGGTTGTTTTTACTCTTAGATTGATAAGCTTGCAAAGATTGAATACTACTCTATTTGGCTAAATGCCACACATACTGCTATGTTCACCATAAAACTATGTTTGAGTACATGGTTCTAATCACTCCCTATTACTTTACAAAGTAATATCTAGTAGTGTGCTCTATGCTCGATTTTAACCTCCTATGTATTTTTGTTATTATGTTGGCTTCAGGGTCCATTTATAGTTTAAATCTTTTTTTTTTTAACGCGGTCGGATACTTTTATATTATAAAAAAACTGCTAGAAGCGATTGCTGTTACATAGAGTAAGAGAAGAAGAAGAGAGGAAGTCCAAAATGGGTACGCAGACCCTGACTTCTTGAGATTAAGCTTGAAGGAGATAAATTGAAATAAGTAACGGCTATATTGCCTGACAAAAAGACCAGCGAGTAGGCAAAATTTACTGGACATTTGGCTGATTACCAGAACTGATTGACCGAGTCTTCCACCTGAGGTTCCTTTTTGAGGCTTGCTTTGGACGATGCCTCATCTTGCATGGTCTGAGTGATGTTCTTAATGTGGGATATAGCCTCCTCCATGTGCTTGCATTTCTCTTTGAGGCTTTCTATCTCGGCTCTCTGCTTTTCCAATTTTTTCCTCTTGGATCGGCTATCTGCCTGGAAGTCATCTTTAAGTTCATTAAAGTGCTTGATGAACCTAGCGATCATGAAACAATGCTGTTTGCAGAGTGTGCAAGTATTGTTGCCGAGCACATGATCCAGTGGATTCTCCGGATGATCTCGGCCTTCCTGAGCCTCGTTCTGCATTCTATTTTCTGAAGGCTCTGCCATGGCTAGGAAGACAGCCTTAAAGAAGAGAAGAGTCAGCGATAAGAGAGCCTGAAAAAAACACAAGTTATACCTGTGAGCTTTTGAAGAAAAGCGCACTTCGATGCTGCTTTGGGGGCTGCCTCGCTTGATGTAGAGCCTCAAGATCCGAATGTATGGCGAAGGATACTTGAAAGAACCGAGCTGCTTACTGCTTCTATAAATGAGGACTTCTAAGTGCAGGGAGCCGGGCACTGCTTCTCTGCTCTGCTTCTGAGAGGGCGAAAGAGTTCTGAGATGATCGAGGGGGGGAGGGGAAGTATATATCATCAAGGAAGGCTGAGCGTGCTGGGGATGCGAGATTTTTTCAAGGATTTGGGCAGGCTCCGGTTCATTCAAAGGATCCTTGATGCAGTCGATGCGGATTGAGAGGGGACACTTACCAGATTTCCGAGGGAGGGAATCACGTGGAGCATGGGATGATCAGGTCTTTGGAGCAGGCCAGGATGCGAAATGGAGGCGAAAAATTACACAGGTTACGATGGGACAGATTGGGAGTGGCTTATCTGTATTGCGGGAGGGAAAGTCGAGAGGAGTATGACAGCTGATATGACTTGTTCTCAGAGATATTCTGCTGTTGCTGTTCAGAGGGGATGTCTGACAGCTTATTCTGCTATGGGATTGCCTTGATGTATATGCGCTCATTTTCTCTGATCTGTCCAACCTGTCTGCTGACTGCCTTGGAGGCAAAACAATCCGCTTCAGTGTTATTTTCTCTTAAGACGTGCTTAAACATTGTTTCTTCCATATTCTTGAGATTGTCCTGAATCCTCAGTTTTATGGTGTTAAGGGCTGCTTTGTTAAACTCCATTCCCGAAACCAAGGCAGCGATGACAATGGCCGAGTCCCCCAGAATGATTGCGTTCCTGATTCCCATTCTATTCAAAATAGAGGTGCCGAGAAGAAGACTGTATGCTTCAGCCACATTGTTGGAGACTTTCCCCAGGCCCAATTCATAGCTTAGAATAGTTTCCCCATTATGATTTATAATGATGCCCCCTGCTCCAGCTTTGCCTGGATTATTTTTGGATGCGCCATCGAAATGAAGTGTAGGGCGCTTCTGATCTAGGATCCACTTATTAACCTCTTCCTTGGATCCTCTGAGTTTCCAGTGCGTCCTTTTCTTGTGGGCTTTTGCTTGGAGATATTGATTTTTGGTGTGACTGAGACTGAATTTGTTGTACCAGTCCATCTCTTCTTGATGCCAGCTTGATTGATCTGGAAGGGCTATGACGTTTGTGCTTATTGTTTCTGAGATGGTGGCAGTTGTTTTAGCAAGGATACTGGCCATATTGGGCTTTTTGTCATTGAAGACATAGTTGTTCTTGGCAAGCCAGAGATGCCAGCATAGAGTGGCTGGAATACAATTCCACATTCTACTGATGTTGTGTTTGCCTTTCCTGGGAAAGGGGTAACATTTCCCCCAATTTTTCTGGAGAGAGGTGATCTGGTCAAAACTTTCGCTAATTTCCATGGGACTTGTCACCTGCTTCCAACAGCTCTGAGCGAAGGGGCAAAGTAAGAAAATGTGTTGTATGTTTTCCTCCTCTGCTCGACAGAAGCAGCACATTGAAGGACCCAAGATTCCTCTTTTCCTTAAGTTCTCAGCAGTTAGTAACTTGCCTTTCAGGAGGGTCCAATTGAAATGTTTAATCTTTGGAAGACACTCTGTTTTCCAGACAGTTGTGTAGAGGTTCCAGTTTGCTGAGAGAGTTGTGGCCTGCAATGTTTTGTATCCCTCTTTTACCGTGTATTTCCCTCCACTGGAGTCCCAAATATACTTGTCCTCAATCCCAATATTGAAAGGCGCGAAGCCAGAGAGAGAGGCCTTGAGTTTAGACCAAAGATCTCTGAGGTTAATGGGGGTTTGAAGATCCTTCCAATCCTGCCATTTGTTTTGGTTCCATATTGATATGTCGAACAAGGTGGTTAAATTTCTTTCTTCCATCCATACCTGCAAAGGTCTGAAGGCTTGAAGAAGGTTTCTCGGCTTAGAGCCCATAATTCTATCTGACCAAATATTAGTGTCCTTACCATTTCCAGGAAGTTTGGATGTGTTTTCTCGGAATTGGGGGAGCACTTTTTTGATGAGTTTCCATACCGGTGTGCAGGGTCTGTCAACTATTGATTCAGTAAGAAGATTAGAGTTCGTGTTTCTAAGATATTTCCTTTTGATGACCTCCACCCACCACGAACCTTTGCCAGAGAGAATTCTCCAGATCAATTTAAAACCCAAAGCCCGATTGGAGAGACTTGGGATTTTAATGGAAAGGCCTCCCTTTTCATATGGAATGGTTACCTGGTCCCATTTCACAAGACTAAATTTTTTGGACTCCTGCTTTCCTCCCTGCCATAGAAAACTTCGCATGATGAGTTCCATATGTTTATGAATACTGGCCGGGGCCATGATGACCGCATATTGATAGATTGGAAGTGCTGAGAGGATGGACTTGATAAGGATCGTTCTGCCTGCCAAATTGAGCCAAGACACTCCCCAACTCTGAAGAAGGCCTCTCATCTTTTCTATATGTTTGATCCAGATCTCCGCCTTAACTGTTTCTTTAGCAAGAGGCAGACCTAAATAAGAGAAGAAGTTCCAATTTCTTTGCACTGGAATGTCCAGAATTAATGATATTCTTTGTTGTATTTGAAGGGGGACATTCCAAGTATATATCTTGCATTTTCTATTGTTCAACTTCCCTCCTGAAACTGCTAAAAAGGCATCCAACACTTTCTTGAATCTTTTTGCTATTAAGCTGGAGGCTCCCCCAATGAGAAGTGTGTCATCAGCGAAGAGCGAGTGGTTGATCTCTTTGATCCCTCTTTCTATACAGATTCCAGTGATCTCTTTTTGTCTGCGAAGAGATTCTAGATGAATACTCAAAGTCTCAGCCATTATGATGTATAAGAATGGGGAGAGAGGACATCCTTGTCTCAGTCCCCTGGAGCTTCTAAAATATTTGCTGGGGCGACCATTAATCAGGGGAGCGGTCCAAGGGTTGGAGATGCACCCATTGATAATGCTTATGAAGTTTTCTGAGATCCCAAATTTTTTTAGTGCTGCTGTTAGGAAGGAGTGGTCAACTCTATCAAAAGCATTTGCCATGTCGAGTTTGATTATCATCCCTCTTTCTCCTCTGTTTAGGCTGTTGTGGATGGCTTCCTGAATCAATATGACATTGTCGGTTATTTGCCTGTTAGGGACAAAGCCTCCCTGGTTTTCAGATATTAAGAGAGGGAGGAGTTTTTTTAGCCTATTGGCTAGAATTTTTGTTACAATCTTGTAAGAGACATTACATAAGGATATGGGGCGGAACCTGTCAAACGAGAGAGGATTCACTTCCTTAGGGATCAGGGCAATATGGGAAGACTTGGTGTTTTCTCCCAGCTTATGGTTTTTGAAAACATTCTTTACCATCCGCACAAAGTCTTTTTTGATTGTTTCCCAATGATTTCGATAGAAGGCAACCGTGAACCCATCCGGACCCGGGGCCTTATCCTGCTGCATACTGAAGGTGGCAGCGCGAATTTCCTCTTCTGTAATGTCCTGGTCCAACTCTTTGTTTTGAGTGTCTGATATTTTACTCTCAACTGCACTAAGGAATTCAGAGTTGTCCGTTTGCTGAGGAGCAGCGGAGAGAAGGGATTTAAAGTGATTGAAAGCTGCTTCTTTAATTTCTTCTTGGTCGATGATCTCTTCTCCATCAGCCTCTATTTTCTCTATCTGATTTCCTGATCTCCTGAGTTTGATGTTGTTGTGGAAAAATGATGTATTTTTGTCTCCGGCTTTCAGCCAAAGGCACCGGGATTTCTGTCTTTGGTCCTCTTCCTCTACTCTATTTTGTCGGTAGAGTTCCCTATACATTTCTTTTTCCTGCTCTATGTATTCACTGGTGTTTTGTAAATTCTCTTTATCTTTATGCCACTGCTCCAACTTCGTGAGTAGATCTGATTTTTTTTTTATTTTCCAAGGTCGCTGCTTCCTTGGCCCACTGTTTGATTACTGCTCTTAGGTTTTTTAGTTTCGTTTCCCAGATATAGTAGGGCGATCCGATTACCTCCTTGGCCCACTGGTTTTGAATGAGGGAGCGGAAAGCTTCTTGAAGATCCCAAGTTTTATTATATTTGAAGGGGAGTGGCCCCAAGTTTCTGCCTTTGTCCAAATTTAGAAGCACAGGCTTGTGATCTGAGGCCGATGCATGAATTATTTGACTCTTAATGGACTGGTAACTTGCTGCAATTCCTTCCTGTATCAAAAATCTATCCAATCTCTCTTTGATATTGTGGTGGCCAGATCTTTTATTACTCCATGTGTATTTCCCATTAGATGGGGGGATGTCCATCAGATTGTGGGACTGTATTATTGTTTCTAGCATGTCTCTTGAGGGGTCTGCATGGTAGTTTCCTCCTAGCTTTTCATCCACATTTCTTATTACATTCATGTCTCCTCCCATTATTATATTCCTATTTTGCACTGATTGTAGATCTGAGGCTATAGTGTCCCAACAACGGCCTTTGTCCCTATAGTGGTTTGGGGCATATATGTTGTAGATATAGTAGATTTCCTGATTTCCTTTGTTTTTCAAGTCTGTTCTGACCCACCAGTTGCAAAATTGGGAATTGATGATTTCCCATTTGTTCTTGTTCCATATTGTTCCTATTCCTTCTGAAGCACCTTCTGAGCTGATTGATACCCCTGTGAAGTTTTTGGAATTTTGTAGTTGTTTTTGAAAGTCCTGTTCAGTAATTTTGGTCTCCTGGATGAGGAGAAGGTCTGGCTGCTCCTGCTTTAATAAATCCCTGATTGCTTTTAGTTTTAAGGGAGATCCCATCCCTCTACAATTCCAAGAGACCAAAATCATTATTTACCGTTTGTTGGGTGAGGTCCACTCTTCTCCTTTACCTTTTCTCCACTCCCTTTTAGCTTGCCTAAGTATGAATCCATTGGTTGCTGCGCTCCCGTTGCCATCTCTTTTGTCGCTGTTTCATCCCTGAGCTCTTTATTTGACTTTCTGCTAGGTTTTCTCGGAGGGTCTGTGGATTGACTGGCTTCTTTCGATTTGTTTCTGGTAAGGATTCTCTCAACGGTAGGAGGAGGGGAAGGGGGAAGGATCGTGCGGGGGGAAGAGGGAGGGGAGGAAGGTTCTTCGACAGACAAGGATTCGAAGTGGTTGGAGGATGAGGGAAAAGCTGAGCTGGAGGGGGGAGGAGGAGGAGAGGGGAGGGATTCTGGAGGGGTTTTGGAGTTGGGTCCTTGGGTGGGGGAAGGCTTTTTCCTTTTTACTGGTTCCCATGAGCCCTCAGGATTTTCTTCATTATCAGCAGAATCATCATTTTTTTTGGACTTGCTACATCTATTTGCAAAATGACCATACTCGTGACATACCTTGCATTTGAAGGGAAGCTGCTCGTAGTCCAGCTGCTGGATGTGGGTCCATTGATCCACCTTGATCTTGATGGCTTCCGGTAGACCTTTCCTAAGATCTACTTCCACACAAATCCTCGCACACGCATGCATGTTCTCCCTTGGCTCAGATCTGTCAATGTATTTACCTACTACGTTTCCTATTGCCTTTACTGATTCATCTCCCCAGCAATGAAGCGGCAGGTGAGGAAGCCGAACCCATACTGGAACTGCATTTGGAATATCCATTTCCGGATCAAAGTCCGGAGTCCATCTATTCAGGTAAAGTCCTCTTGAATCCATGAAGTAAGGGCCGTTTCTGAAGATGAGGTTCTTGTCTTCTTTCGATTCGAAAAGAAATGTATAGTATCCATGTCCACAGAATCTGATGGCGATCTTCCCTTGTATCATCGCGCTCCAGTTGCGCTCTACCCATTTCTGAACTGATCTCGGAGAGGGCCAAAGGCCAGTGAACTGGCCTACTAAACCTCTTTCCGCAAGAGTTATTGCAGACTTCCTTGGAAGAGGAGGAGGAAGATTAACCTCAGGGATTTCATCGAGCTTTTTGATGAACTTGGTCACAGAGGGGCGGGGTCTGGCATCTGCTGATTCAGAGAAAAGGGAGGCGAATATTTCCTCATGATTCTCAGTGCCTGGAGGAGGGGGGGCGAGCCCGGCCATTAGAGGCCCGCAAGGGGCAGCGGGGTAAGATCAACACAGGGGAGAATCGAAAGCTGGGCCCCAACGACAGGGACCAGCGGAGTCAGACAGGGTCGGGGAGGGATCGAGGAGGGCAGAGGCCCGGCCAGGCAGGGCCTGGGGGGCAGGAACAGGTGCGCGGGAGGCAGATTCAAATCGCCAGAGCCTCATCAATCATTTTTACTCGAAGGGAATGAGTGATAGTTTAAATCTTACTGTCAATATATGGTGGTTAATTTTTTTGTTGCAATGTGTCCTAATGTCAGGGAATTCTAGTAGAAAGACTCAATTTTTCCTATCCAAACAATAGTAGTTAGGAAATAAAGGACTACAATATTTGAATATACAATATTTGCATCACGATTTTTCACAAATAACTTACCTATTGTATTCTGAAAACAAACCCTTGAAAGCCTAGTTTTACATGTTCAAGCCCTTTGAGCTTCGGTTTCAACATGTATGTAAATCAATGAAACAGGAATGTGACAAAGGAAAATGCGAGAAGTTGAAAAAGGAAAGTGACAAACCAACCTCTACTTGTGGCCTTCAACTTTGATGTTCTCAAAACCTCGTAAACTGCTTCATTGCTGAAAAAGCCAACCTCTTCAGTATATATTGGTGCATGGAACTCCACCCAACATAACAACAAACACAACAAAAACTGAATGAAGTCCATGCCTCCATGCCTATTCAATGCATAAAGAGGTGGCCTAGGCATACCAATGCAAGACATGAGGTGAATATTAAATGAATATTGATTGTGAGGTGATTGAGAGAGGTGATCACATCGGATCCCAGAAAAACCAAACCACCATGTGAATCTAAGCAAGGTGGAATATTGAATGAATATTAAATGCGAGGCGATCAAGAGGATTGCGTGGAGATACAAGGAATGCTAGAAAAACTAAACCACCATTGCGAATTTGGGTGGGGCAGACACATGATGAACGGGTTTGGACACTGTTCATACTCCCACGTAATAATTTATAATTGGAAAAAAAAGATCGATAATGTGAATAATGTGTGCCCACCCCAACCTCACATAGAAATACCTATGAAAATAATTATTAATAATTAAATTAAAATTATAAAAACTTAGAATTATTAATAATTAAATTAAAATTATAAAAATATAATTAAATTAAAATTATAAAAGCCTATAATTATTAATAATTAAATTAAAATTATAAAAACCCAATTCTAAAATAACTCATACCTTATCATTATTATTAATTATATATATTTTAAAATAAATTTTTAATATTATTATTTTTATATATGTTTTTATTCTTTTAATATAAAGTATATAATGGAGTAAGTATATTGACCCTTTATGAACGTTTAATATAGTTAATTCATATGACTATGAATGTGACCACCAAAATTAAATAACGCAAAGACATGAACGCTTTCCTCTAAACACTATTTATAGATGTATGGAAACACGGCCTCGAAAAAAATATTTCAAAGAGAAACCCGGAGGGACAACTGACTCACCTTCGAGATTTCAAAGCATACCCACGACGGAGCAGTGTCCATGGAGCCCGTGGCAATGGAGGACCAAGAACATGAGTTCTTTCATGGAGTCGCAACTGATTCACCCTTAGACATTTCAAAGCATACCAAGGACGGAGCAGTGTCTATGGAGCCCGTGGCCATGGAGGCCCAAGAGCCCGAGTTCTTTCACGGAGTCGAGGCCTCCTCTGAAATGGACGCCATGGCTTCAGAATGTATCATTTCAGATTCCAGGAGGAAATTTTAAGGAAGATGCCTGGGTTTCCCAGCTCTCTTCCTGATTCACACATGTCTTGTTCTTCATCTCAAGAAGAATTCGCGTCTCAGGACGCCTCTGCCCATGGCCTCCTCAATCCCACGGTAGGCACCCGCATCACCGAGTTCTGCTCGCCGCGAGAGACGAGTTGTCCATGGGAAGAAGCAGAAGACGATAGCTTCGAGCCCAAGTTCGAGAGCGACCGGGCTGAATCCCCCGTGACGCAGACCGACAATGTGGTCATGATGAGAGGTCTGGGCTTCGATTCCAATCAACCGACCACTGGCATTCAAACCCCGGATAAATCCTCGCATCAGCTCCAGGAAGCCTCCGCTGCCAATCTCAGTAACAATAATAATGCAACCACTTCTTGCCCCTCTGAAATTACCCCGAAAACAGCTACCTGTCGTCGAATCCTTGTTGATAATGAGAGCCAACCTGAGGCCACTCTCGACAAGTCTCCTCTAAATTTAGCTCCAGATAAATCCACCAGCGCATCCCAGCCCTGGACTCAATCAGATGCTATAATTGATACCCAATGGCTTTCACGAGGAGGCCTGCTCAATTCCCAATTGCTGGGAAATCTTGCCGAAATTAGCGGCCAATCTCTTCCTACTGCTAAATCCCTACAAGGGCCTGACAATAATGAGAGCCAACCTGAGACCACTCTCGACAAGTCTCCTCTAAATTTAGCTCCAGATAAATCCATCAGCGCATCCCAGCCCCGGATTCAATCAGATGCTATAATTGATACCCAACGGCTTTCACAAGGAAGCCTGCTCAATTCCCAATTGCTGAGAAATGTTGCCGAAATTAGCGGCCAATCTCTCCCTACTGCTAAATCCCTACAACGGCCTGAGATACAAGCGTCCCCTGCTGCTAAATTAGCTGAAGGCCAGGGAGAGGCCATTGCAATCGGAGGGAGCAGGGCAGGCCGCATCTTGCCTCCATTTTTAGCAGGGTCTTCTGTGCAGAGAGACACAATGACAGCAATGGAAATTGAAAAGAATCCTGAGCAGTCGAAGGATGCTTTATCAAAAAAACGTCGGAGAGATCCCAGGCCTTTCCCAGAAACCCTCATGGATGTCATCATGCACTATTCAGGGGATCCGCCAATTCGGTTTGAAGATGTTGATATTGTACAAGCTGCTATCAAGGCTGGCATGACGTTTCCTCCACCCATATGCGGGCATTCTTTTACCCGGTAGATTTTTAAACCTTCTGTGACGAGTCTTCTTCGTCGTCTGTAATCTGAATTTTGAAATTTGAAATGGGTTGCCCGCACATAACTGCCTAGAGAATCCTTTCTGTAATTTTTTAAAGCTTGTATTCTATCAATATTTCCAATTTTTGTATACATCTTCTTCAGCTATGATTGGCTTAATGCAGTAGAACTAGGATAAGTGCTCTTTTAAACAATGATTGGTCTTTCCCCCTCTGCAATGCATTAAACCTCTGTATAACGCGGGGAAATTTATAATGAGACATTTGGAAGCTCATGCAACCGTTTGGCAGGAGGCAGCTTGAGATATGAAATGTCCTAAAACGGGGAAGGTTTCTGTCTTGAAGTTTTTGGGGAGAAGAAAGATGTCTGTGTATGTTAATCTAACAAGAGAGCTGTTTGATTACTAAGGATGTTTGCACACATGATATATATCTTTTTATTCGAAAAATTATCCTTAAATTTCACAGGTGCATCATATAATATCAAAAACCAGCAGACCAAGGCTTGAACATTCAGCTTACTCCTCCCTACGCTATAGCATATCCACTTCTGAACACATTTAAAAAGACTGGGCAAATCACACTAACATTTTTAACACATTGAATATAGAGAGTTAGAGTAATTATCTCTCGGTTTCTTGCAATGTTTTGGATTATGTTGAAAAATCTATTATTTGTGAGGTGGATATAATTGTGTGCAGTGCATTACATAAGGGTGTGTCAATTTGTTCAAGATCCAGTTTTCCAGTGTTGATAACTTCTTTTCTGCTATGGAGTTCAAGTTATTTTCTGTTTCTCTACCTCACTTTGATCTGAATGTTCTTATCTTGTAACTTGCAAGTATCTTGCTTTTTCTTTATGCAGGTCACTAATCAAACTGTCCTGGTTTCATTTTTGTGTTTGATTATCTCCTCGTAGAATATAAGTTAATTCCATATTGTAGTAAATGCTCTGCATATGTATGAAAAATACATATATATTTGATGACGCATAAAAAGGTCTAGCAACGACAAAATCACTGACAAAAAGTGGAAGCATAAACCAACTTAATAAGTTATATTTTGATAACTGATTTATTAAATACGTATTGACAAGGCAAAGGGATCACTTATCACTTTTTTTTCCAAGGAAAACCTTGCGGAGAAACTCCCTGCCACTTTCCTGTATTTCGTGGATGGTACCTAAGGTCTCACAACGAAAAAATCACTGACAAAAAGTGAAAGCATAAACCAACTTAATAAGTTATATTTTGATAACTGATTATTAAATACGTATTAACAAGGCAAAGGGATCACTTATCACTTTTTTTCCAAGGAAAACCTTGCGGAGAAACCCCCTGCCACTTTCCTGTATTTCGTGGATGGTACCTAGTGTAAACCTTTCAGTGCAGATTATGGCTCTTTCGTGGATGGTACCTAGTGTAAACCTTTCAGTGCAGATTATGGCACCTGAACTGGTAGGGACATTGAGTGAGGCATAAAAGAGAGACAGCCAGCCCAGGGGATTGATCCTGACCTCTTACATGAAACTTAATGCACTCAACCGCTTGAGCTAGCCTAGTGGGCCATCACTTATCAGTTGTTTACAAATACAAAATTACGAATTCCTTCTGTTAGGTTTTGATAAGTTTCTATTCAATCTACCTTATTAATATTTTGATTAGTCCAAGTGTAAGCCACTTATAGTTTGTATTTAAATTTCCTGAAGTTAAATAAAAGAAATGTTTGACCAAGCGAACATGGGAATGAATATGGAGTGCAATGACGCGACAGCAGGGTTGCTGGTCATCACAGAGGAGATGAGTGCTGCGTGTAGGTTCATAAATCTGTTAGAAATTTGTTAGAAGCAGACTGAAGGGGGTTCATTTGTAAGTCTTTTTCTTCCACGCTGGAAGTTCCACTACCTTTGGTTAAGGGTTCCTTTTGGAAGTCGGAACTGCCGGGAATAGCCGGAACTGTTGGAACTGCTGGGAATAGCAGGAATTGCCAGAACTGTCAGAACTGTCGGAATTGCTAGGAACTGCTGAAATTGCTGGGAACTGCCAGAACTGTCGGGAACTGTCGGAACTGCCAGGAACAACCGGAACTGCCGGAATTGCTGGAAATGCCGGGAATTGCTAGAACTGCTGGAACTACCGGGAATAGCCGGAACTGCTGGAATTGCGGGAACTGTCGGGCACTGTCGGAGCATCTGTCTTCGAAGGAGAGCAGCATGCAAGGGACAGCTAACTAACATTGGGACAGTTGTATGGTACTTAGTAGCATATACACCAAGCATGCAATGTCACAGCTAGCATGCAAAGGACAACTAGCATGCAACAACAAGCATGCTAAGGACAACAAGCATGCTAGGGACAACAAGCAAGCTAGGGACAACAAGCTAGCAAGGTGCAGCCAGAGCATAGGTCAGTATGACAACATGGTGTAGCAATGGCACATAATGTAGTACTGTGATGGGTACAGTCATGATTAATGAAACGTGATGAGATGTAGCATAGTGATGATGGGTGCAGCATGGTGCAGTGCGGTGAGGTGCAGCATGATGACGAAATGCATCACAACGATAGGTGAAGGAGTCACCTTGGAGAATCAGTTGAAGCAACATGTCTTCAACTGATCTCATGTATCATCTTCTTAGGGATGATCTATGCTCTTATCTAGATAAGTCAAACTGTTGACTTCTGTTGTAAACTTACTATCTCTCTCTCTGTTGAACTATTGAAGAACATATAAGAAGAAATGGTCAAAGGTTTCCCCACATTGGGGTTTGTCCCTAGCTAGCGCCACATCTTGTGTCCTCTTGTCTTGGCTTGTCTTCTGCGATTTATCTTTATGTTCTATCTGGAGTTTACTTTAATGTTGATGTGATTGGTAATCTGGAAAAGATATTGAGCTAATTGCGAAAATTAAAATAAATTGTTCTAAGCATAGAACATACCTAAAATTAACAAAAATCTTATGATAGGACCCTTTTGTGACGAATATCGTCTCAATCATAGTAGAGGTTTCTTACTCCCTCTTTCCTTGGCCCTTTTCTTCAGCGTCCTCCATCTATCTGGTGATATGAGGTTCCATCGTCTTTCCATAGTCTTAGCTATTCTATTCTGTCTTGTTTGAAGACCAAACTTCCTTTTCCTTTCTTGCCTACCAATTAGAACAATGATGATTATCTTCATTTCTTAATTGAGATCTTATGAAGATATCCTTCATTCTTTGATACCTTCAATCAGGTCGGAGTGATATGACCTTATTTACTTCATTTCAGAGAGAATGTTTTTCTAGCATTTCACATCTCTCTTTTATGTCACCTCTCCTACTACATAGGATATGGAGGACCTAGGATTGCTTTCATATGACTTCTCTTCCGGGCACTATATCTATACTCCTTTCTTATGCAAGGGATATTGATGACCCAACCGGTATATTGATCTTCTTGCAAACACAAAGTCATTTAACCAAAATTGTATTATGAAAAATACTTACTTGGCACATGGAGATGAAATCTTCACCTTGATGCTTTCTTGAATGATCTCCTTCAATGAGATTCTTGCTTGAGCTGTCGGGTACAATTGAGTTCCAAGACTTTCCTTGAGACTTCTTTGCATTGTTCAGCACCAAGCACTGTTGCTTTTATAATATGTTGAGATTACTTGATCCCTTGACTGTGAGGGTATGATATCGAAATCAAGAATTTTGAGAGCACTGTCATGATGCCCATTCGAGATGTGGCATTGTGTTCTCCTTCTGAAGTGATATCGCTGTAATGTATGATGTGATTGTATATCCTTGTGGTCTTGTTGTGATGCTCCTTGCTGGAGTAGAATCTTGTAGATCCTTGCTTGAGTTGACTAGTATGAACAAAGATTTCCTTTGAGACCTTCTAGCACTGTCCAATACCAAGCGCCGAAACTACTTCAGACTATAAGTTATTGAGATCTTTGTGGTATGACATAGATTGTAATGACACCCAATATTGGGCCTAGCACCGAAACTGTGAGAGGTACTGTGTTTTTCCTTCTTTTGTAGTGTAGATCAGGACTGTTTCTCGGATTTCGACCTTCTCCAAGATGATGTTATCTTCTTTTCGAGGTCCTTTGAGTTACCTTGCTTTGTAGACATCTCGATGAGGGTCTTGGTGGCCTTTTGATGATGACTATGGAGACAAATGTTCTTGTTGTTGTAGACTAATTCTTGATTATTGTTGTAGATTGTTGTTGTAGACTACTCCTTCTATCTTGACAAAGTTCTTGAACCTTGCTTTGATGCCCTTCTTGAAGCTGACCCTTGAATGTCTCTTTTTGCTGCCCTTCCCTTGACTTCAATACCTTAGCTCCGATTCCATGTTGAAGAATCTAGGGCACTTAGAGTTAATGAGATTCTTCTAGTATGATAACTATTCGTGAGATATTTTATTTTATCTTCTTAGCACAATCTTCACTTGTTCTTATTAGAGTGTGTCTTCTTATATTCATCAAATAGTTACCAAAACAAAAAGACAAGAACACAAGATGTTTGGATTTATCCTGTTAGGGTCCTATAATTTATAGGATCAATTGATGGTTATCTGTTGGTTTTTATATGTCATATTGTAAATAATATTTCATCCTGCTAATTATTTCCAAGAAAAAGATAGAAAAGAAAAAAAAAAAGAAAAAAGAAAAAGAAAAGAAAAAAAGACAAAAAGAAAAGAAAGGGGACACAAAAGAAAAAAAGATATATATATATATATATATATATATATGTGAAAATATGAAAGAAATAATATATATATATATATATATATATATATATATTATTTCTTTCATATTTTCACATATATATATATATATATATAGAAAAAAAATACCCCAATAAGTGAGCAAATTTAAATGCCAAAGCATTTCAAAGTTAAAAAAATATGCATGAGAAATATCTTTAGAATGATGTGCGGCTAGTTTAAATGCCACATTAGAGTTGAAAACGATAAGTAGGATTAATTAGTTTAATCACACCATTTAAGCGTGATTAGACTTGGATAAATAAAGTAAGTTAGTTAAGTTAAGATTAAATATTTGACTGTACAGTGTAAATGCAATCAAATTAGTTTTAATTCAGTTAATTAGTTAAATCGCATTGTATAGACTGCGATTATAATAGTTAATAAAGTGATTTGTTTGATACGACATTCTTGTTGTTTTGTAATAAACAACGCGCAGATGTGAAAGGCCACAATCTCACCCGCCCAAATCAACGACGGGTGATGAGTTTAGAACTCCCCGCCCCTCTGACGATTAACCCGGGGGGCGGGGGGTCCGAAAAGCAGTTTCCCCTCTCACTGCCTTTGCAACGTGTCGCCCCCTGGCACATTTCAGACCCCTCCCTTCAAAATCCACCTTCCCTATTCCCGCCTGCTGTGACCGTTGACTCTCGCGCTCGAGCTCCACTCCCTTCTCACCAAGTAGCGCGTATGGTCCCCACTTCACTCCTATACGATTTTGCCACATGGTGCTCGCCACTCTGCTCCTATCCTATCGCTATCCCATCCCTTCTCGCTCCACGTTAACTCACCCCCACCACATGGCACCCTTGTTGCACCCATTATGTAATTGTTCCTGCGATAACGGACTTGCTCCATTAATGACCAAATCACAACGGTAAGCCATTTTTGCTTATAAAATAAGCCAAAGCTCGTTCATTCACCCTTCCTTTTGCTATTCCAAGACATTAGAGACCAAAGCTTGTAACAACGCCCAGTCAGCAATCCACCCTGGTACCATGACCTCGTCAACAAGCAAAGTACTAGTGCAACTGATCGACCAACCACCAGTCTTCATCCTGTTGATTCCCGGGTAATTTAAATTCTTCAGTTCATTTCCCTTCCAACATGGCACCTAAAGGAAAAACTAAAGTTATAGAAGACAACCCCCTTCTACCCTCTGTCATTGATTTGGACCATCAAAACCTAGTAGACCAAGAGTATTAAATCATTGAAACCGGTTGTGAGTTCAACCTTTATGAACTCCACAACTGGTTAAAGCAGAAATTCATAGACCTCAACGATGAATTGGGCCTATGGGATTCCTCCCTACCCCAATTCATTTTCCCTTAGACCTACCACTTCCCTGAGTTCGTTTCATGGTGCCAATTTCGATATATTCCCAGTTAGAGGGCAATTGTGGCCCAAAATAATGACATCCTTTTCACAATCACCTCTGAATCCATCTCCCAAATGCTCCAAATTCAAAACTTTGCACCTCTAAAACCTTTTATAGTAGATTCCCTCATGGAATTCTACAAGAACCTCACCTTCCCTCACAGAGCAAAGATTTTTGAAACATTTCTCCTTGAGGATGCTCAATTTCCTAAGAAAAATCCCCCCTATTCATCTCCATGTTCCCTGAGATGACCAAATAGATTATCTCCATTGTTTCATGTTTACTGGGCTATCAATTCGATCAGTGGGTTGATGAGGCCATCATAGGTTTTTTGTCAGTCTTTTCAACAGGTGAGAAACCCTCCATCATCTTCAACTACAATGAGTTTCTAGTAGATGCAATTCATGAGCAGTTCCTGAAATTTTCTATAGAGGGAACCTTCAAGTATGCTTCAGTCCTAGTCTATTTATTTTTATACCATCAGGCAGACAGGTTTCAGTTTCCCTTACAAAAATTGGATGAGCAAGGGAATGGTCAATTAGTAATTCATTGGACTTCTTGGTAAGGAAGCATTCCAATGAATTTACCTTCACTGAGTATGTTGATCAATGCTTATATACAGTATCTTGCCTATTAAACAGTAATATTGAGCCAAGGATAGGACTTGAAATCAAATGATTTCTTCATCTAAGTGAGTAGACCAAAACAGGTGACTGGTACTTGTACCAAAATTACACAGAAATCAGGGTCTATGGGTGTGAATTTCCACCTTACAGGTTGCCAAAGTTTGTCCCAATGAGAATTTTCTCATTAGAGTACATCAAACAGATGATTAACATGGACGAGTTACATTTTGTGGCAGCCAAGAAGAAATCCCAATTTAAAATTAAAACACAAGTGGGCCCTTTCATCTGCAATACCAGGGCAACAACTAAAGAAGTAGATATCCTCCTCAAGCAGATGAATTTCAAGTTCAGTTTCACCTGGTCATATGACCCCTTGGGAATAATTTCAAAGCTAAGAGTAGAATAGAAGACTACTCCCTACATTCACACTCCCAAGCCAGAGATTGAAAGATGCATGAACCAGGATCAATGGCTGGAAAACACCTTGCAAGAAGCAGAAGAATAGGTAATCTCCACAACAACAACATAGACTCCAACACAACAGGAGAAGCATGAGAAGAGGCCAAGGGAAGATGTTTCCCTTGGAGTCACAAAAATACCAGAGAAAGGGAAAATGCAGATAGCCTTCCTACAGGCTGAGGTCCCTTTCTGTTAATTTTAGGCAACAATGGTATGTTCTTTGCTTTAGAGCAATTTTACTTCAATTTCTTTATTAGCCCAGTATCAAAATTCAGATTAGCAATCACATCAACATGATAGTAAAATGCAGATAGAACATAAACATAAACAATAGAAGACAAGCCAAGGCAAGAGGACACAAGATGTGGCACTAGCCAGGGACAAACTCCAATGTGGGGAACCCTTGATCAAATCTTCTTTTAGTCCTCAATATTTCAATAGACAGAGATAGTACAATTTACAAATCTGATAATTTATAACAGCAACAAAAGAGTCCTAACCAAAAAAGTCAACGTTGGTCAACAGGGCAAATTTGACCCTCAGCAAATCAGTGAATTTCAGTCAACTTCGGCCTCCAAACAACAAGATAAAACAACCCTCAAAATAGTCAAATTCAGCCCAGTCAAAGTCTGGTCAAACAGCCCACATGCGGTCAGCCCTAGCTACAGTCAACGCTGGTCAACAATCAACGTTTAGCCTCGATTTTTGTGCCCACAAATGCGGCCTACCCAAACAGGGATTGCCCTCACAAAAACACAGTTAAAGGAGGTCAATGCATGCTGGTCAATGCTTGGTCAAATTGTCTAGATATTCGGTCTCCCGAAATTTCGAACATGTGGAGAGAGAGAGGCCCAAAAATCCGTATCCAATCAATGAGGAGAGAGAGAGAGAGAAGTGTGAAGATGAGTGTGTCCAAATGAGGCTAAGTCATCTTCTATTTATATGCAACGTTGAGGATGAATAGATGTGACTTTTGGGCTTCTGAGCCTACATAAGTTTGCTGGCCAACCTTGACAATTTGACCATAATCAAAATAAATTCATTACTTCATTTGTACATGTCAGAATCAAAGGATCTTTAGATGAATCCTACACCTCTCGGAAAGGGGAATCCAAGAAAAATATCAGCTATCATAAATAAGATGATCCATATGGAGTTTGGCCCTAGTTGTCAATATTAACACTCCCTTTCAACTAGGGAGAACTCCATCTGCTAATCCATCTGCTAATCTGTACTATCTATCCCATCAATGCACTGCTCTGCTCTGTTGAACTATGAAGAAGAAGAAGTGATCGAGAATGTATCATATCATTCTCTATTGACCCGAAGTCAGTCCCAATCAAAGGAGAGTGTGTCATACCACTCTTACTGACCCGAAGTCAGTTCCAATTGATCCCAGATCAATATCGATCATCCTAGCATATGGAGTACAGTAGTATGGTCCCTATCCTAATTTCCCTACTCATTGGCCAGATGAGAGGTACTTCCCATGACTCCCACACTGCATGGGTAGGATGTCTCAACAGGAGAAGGATGAACCACTCATCCTGCCTACAAGTCGCCAAGGGGTATCGCAGGGGAAGGCTGAACCACCCACCCTGTATGCAACAAACCTCTTGGGGAAGGTTGAACCGCTCACCCTATGGTTGCTCATCGCTCCAAGAAGTACCCCAAACCCCTCGGAGCTCCCAAAGCTCAATGTCCATCTCATACAGGACCCTCATAAGAGGGTCCTTCCACGACTCCAAGTCGTTCTCGGAAGGCCAAGACCTTGACCTTCCCGAAGGCTTTGTCAGAATATCGGTGGCCTGCTCATCAGTCCCATTGTGATGGAGCCTTATTTCTTCTCGTTGTACCATATCCTGGATAAAGTGGTACTTGATATCTATATGCTTGGAGCCATCATGAAACATGGGATTCTTTGATAATCGGATCCCACTCTGGTTGTCGCAAAGGATCACGGTCGTATCCAACACATGTCCAAACAACTCACTGAGGAGCTTCCTTAACCAGACAACTTCACAGGAGGCCATACTAGCAGCTATGTATTCGTCCTTGGCGGTGCTAAAGGCAATCGATTTCTGCTTCCTGCTCATCCAGGATATCGGCGCAGAACCCAAAGAAAAACAACACCTAGAAGTGATCTTGCGATCCACCACACTACCAGCCCAATCAACATCAGAATAACCATGCAACCTCACATCTTTAACAATGTATCTCAGTCCATGAGTGATTGTGCCCTGAAGATATCTCAGAAGATTCATGGCACCAATCCAATGTATATGATGAGGCTCAACCATATCTTGGCTTGATGTGTTAACTGCAAAACATATGTCTAGACGAGAGTTCACCAAGAACATCAATGCTCCTATGAGTTGACGATACTCAGAAGCATTTCCCAATTCAGGTCCAGCAGCACTACCACATAACTTCTTAAAGTTAAGTTCCATCGGAGTAGTCACAGGCTTGTAGCCCACCATCCCAAATCTTTCCAATATCTTCACAACATATTTTCCTTGAGAGAGGAAAATTTCACCTCGTTTTTGCGAGACCTCCAACCCTAGGAAATAGTGCATCGGTTCTAGGTCCTTCATCTCAAATTTAGAAGCCAACTCCCTCTTACATTTGTGAATGAGAGGGTCTGCACCTATGAGAAAGTGGTCGTCCACATAAAGTACCAAAATGGGAGGTTTATCATTTTCAACCTTAAAGTAAAGTTTCTCATCGGCTTCACTTCTAGTGAATCCTAGCTTCATTAGATAGCTATCGATCCTCTCATACCAAGCCCGAGGTGCTTGCTTCAATCCATAGAGAGCTTTCTTCAACTTGCATACATGAGATTCCCGATCATGAACCTCAAACCCCTCGGGTTGTTCCACATAGACTTCCTCTTTGATTGAACCATGCAAGAAAACAGTCTTGACATCCATTTGATGTAGGTTCCATCCTTGCGAGGCAACAAGGGCTATGATCGAGCGGATGGTGGTGTATCAGGCAACAAGTGCAAATATCTCATCGTAATCTACACCTTCCTTTTGAGAGAAGCCTCAAGCAACAAAGCGAGCCTTGAACTTTTCTTCACTTTCATCAACTCCATGCTTGATTTTGTAGAGCCACTTAGAGGTGACAACTGATTTGTCCTAGGGTCTAGGGACCACATCCTAGACATCATTCTTTATTCATAACATCCTTCCATACTTGATGCTTCACGGCTGCTTCGAATGATGAAGGCTCATTTTGAATGATAGTCCTCATGGCGGTCAAATATCCTTGATACCTGTCCGGCTTCTTGCTTTCACGGAAAGCCCCCCTTGGTGCAATGTGTTTCTTGGCATCTTCAAGAGTCTCCCTAAGCCATGAGGGTCTCCTTTTGGAGGAGGGCTCATGAGGAGGAGGATCAATAGGATCCATAGGTTCATCAACATCAAGCATCGTTTTGTCTTCTTTTGCATCCTGATTTCCGGTGTCAGCTTCTTTGTCCTTCTTTAGGATAGGAAGGTTGTTGATCTTCTTGATGGCCATATCTTCGTCGAAGGTGACATCATGACTTATCTCAACTTCCTTTTGACCAACCACATAAATTCTATATCCCTTAGAATTTTCACTATAACCCACAAAGATTGCCTTCTTCCGAGATGCACCAAATTTGCTTATTTTCTCTTTCGACACATGAAAATATACGAGACTTCCAAAAAATCTAAAATGAGAGACATCAGGCTTCTTACTAGTGAACATTTCTTCAGGAGTCTTGAGTCCAATGCTTGATGAGGGCATCGGTTTTGAACATACATGATGGTATTTGCAGCTTTTGCCCATAAGAACTTCGGAAGGCCTTGATCATGAAGCATGGCACAAACTGCTTCTACAATAGAGCAATTCTTCCTTTCAGCCACACCATTCTGCTCAAGAGTGTATGGCGTTGTAGTCTCCCCCTTAATGCCAGCTTCTTTGCAATAATCTTGGAATTCATTGGATTCGTACTCGGTCCCTTTATCAGTCCTCAATATTTTGATTTTCTTCTCGGATTGGTTTTCAATCAAGGCTTTGAAGTGTCGGAACCAGGTGAACACTTCATCCTTCTTCTTCAAGAAGTAGATCCATGTCTTGCAAGAAAAATCATCCGTAAAGGCGAGATAATATAAGTATCCTCCCAAAGAGTTTACAGGCATCATACCAGATATGTTGGAGTGGATTCAATTGTAGTATATCTGTGGTCTTGCTATAACTTGAGGGGAATGGTCCACTTGTAAGTTTTCCTTCAGCACATCCCGGAGATACACCTTCATGCTCTACTTTGAACTCGAGCATACTTGTCACCATCTATCTCACATCGGGTAGGGTCGTATAATGAAGATGGGCAAACCTCCAGTGCCATAGTTCAAATTGTAAAGATGTGTCGCAAGACATGGCTCCCAATGGACTTCCTCCAACTTGATACAAAGTGTTAACCCTGAACCCAAGAGTAAAATCATCTTTAAAATTTCTTTTCCAAACACGTATCTTTCCATCGATGAATGCCACCTTGAATCCTTTGTCCTCCATGGCTAAAATGGACTCCAGGTTCTTCTTGAGATCAGGTACATATAGTACTTGCAAATGAATAGTGTTACCTTGATTCAATTGAAGGGTAACATTCCCTCCTCCCTTCACGGGATAGGTGGCATCGTCTCCAAGGACGATCTCCAAGTTTGTCTCCTTTTCTACTAGATTAGAGAGGGTTTCCTTGTATCCGGTGAAGTGCCTTGAGGCATCACTATCAATCAGCCAATTTCCCAAGGTGTTCGGTGTAGAGGCAGTGGAGAGGGCCGATATAAGATAGTACTCTTTTTGCTTATTGTTAACAATGGATTATTCATACCTGGAGTTCCTTGATTTCTTGCAGGGTCGACCATTTCCTTGATGTCCTAAATTCCTTTTTCCTTTGCCATTGGACTTGCCATTCCTTTGATCGTTGTTGTTGAAGTTGCCCTTAGAATGATTGTGATCATCATCATGCAATGTGCCCCTTCTATTTGGACACTCCCTTGCATAGTGGCCAAACTTGTTGCAAACAAAGCACCTGCCCTTCCTCCCTCCCTGAGATTCAGGCTTTCCATGGAAATGACCTTTAGACCCTGCATTATTTCTCGTTTTGGCATGAGCGGAGAATGCAATGGGGTTGCTTCTATCAGAAGACATTTCTTGCTCCACCATTCTTGTTTCTTCTTGAATGCATCTTGACATCAATTCTTCAACCCCTGGAATTCAATCATTGTTGAGGACGGTGGTTCTAAATACATACCACTTAGGTGGGAGTCTACCAAGGGTGGTGAGAGTAAGTTCCTTGTTAGGAATGACTTCTCCAATTGAGAGTAGATCATTCTTGATCTCAGTAATCCTCAAGAAATAGGATTGAATATCTTTGCCCTCGCCCTTCTTAATATCCTTCAACTTTTCTTGAGAAATAGAATTTAATTAGCATTACTAACTTTGAACATATCAACCAATCTGTCGTAGATCTCCTTGGAGGTCTTCAATTCGGAGATGTAGGCCACCAGATGCTTGTTATTGGAATCCCTGATAATCTTCTTTGCTTTGACTTTAGCCCTATTGTACTTGGCCTTCGCAGCAACCGGTGCATTTGAAGGAGGTTAAGGGATTTTACCCTGCACATAGTCCATCACTTCTTTTTCTTCCAAGGTCAAATCAAGAGACATCTTCTATCCATGATAGTCAGATTTATGATGGAGCTTGTCTTTAGCCGAGAAGTGTTGATTTGGGGTAGCATCGGATGTGCTCTAGCCATGAAAATTGGTGGAGAGGCTAAAGCACATGAGATCTCCAAGACCCAGAAATGGTTTGGGCAGATTCTAACTAGTTTGGGAGATATTAAAATAATTAATATTTTTAATGGAGTTCCTAAGTCTAAAATTAGGGAAAATAAAATATTAATGGGTATTTATATAAAACTGGGTTCGAAGGTTCCAAAAGTCATGGATCAAGCCAAATCTAATCTTAGTCGTTGATTAGAGATTTAATCTTGGTCATTGTTGGACCAACGAGAAAAGTATAAAAGGAGGCTTGAGGGTTAGTTGGAGAACACACTAGAGTGATCTGTCATTCTATTCTCTAGAGCGGGGTTTGCTAAGAGAGATAGAATCAGTGATTAACAATGAGGCGTAGTGAATACATAGCAGAGAGGCAGAGTTGGTACTAGAGAGATAGCGCAGAGCCCAGAGAGGTTGACGCAGAGGCAGCTGGGTGCTATGTAGAGGCAGCCAGGAGCTGCGCAGAGCCAGGAGAGGCCAACGTGTGAGATGCAGAGGGTCTAGGGGTTAATGCAAAAGCTCTAGAAGCTGACGCAGAGGCCAGTAGAGTTGATGCAAAAGCTCTAGAAGTTGACGCAAAGGCCAGCAAAGTTGATGCAGGGCCAAGAGGTAGCATTGGAAGGATTTTGTGGGACAGACTGGGTGTTGGTGAGCCGGGTAGGGTGACGCAGTCCCTATCAGAGTGATGCAGAGCAGTGAGAGCTGCAATTGTTGTTGTGGGATTGTTCATCCGATGATTAATCAGCTGAAATATCTATCTCTGAGGAGAGGTACTACTGCCGAGGGCATTCTTTGTTGGGTGAACCATTTTTGGCACCCTAGTTGTATTCTGAAAATTCATAATAATAAAACCCTTTGGATAGCTGCACCCATTTTCCTACATTGGGTTTTTCCGGGGACATTGGTCCAAAAATAACAGTGTCACTTGTGTGCTTGTTTTCTTTCAGTTGATGATTTGTAGATGTTGATACTATACTTGTGTTTATTTTCAGTATTTACATGGTAAATAACTTGTTAAGTAATTAAACAAGTAGGAAGAGATAAACGAGATGGTACACGAAGAATTTCTAACGGGTTAAACTTAGAAATTCCAACATGGTATCAGAGCGTTGTTTCAGATCACAAGATAACTGAAGGCATCAGCTAGCAGAGTAGTAGCAGCAGATTCAACTGTCCTGAGTGATAGAGTTGATTCGTGCAGAAGGCGACAAAGGAAGGAGTGACGCAGAGAGACTGTGTCATCATTTTGGGCCAGAGAGAGGTAGCGCAGAGGCTAAGGGAGGCAAAATCAGGTTCACGCAGAGGTCAAGAGGGTTGACACAGTTGGCTAGGGGAGCTGATTTGCCAGTGCCGGGATTGTGCAAAGCTAAGTGGCTAAATCCTTCAGTTGTTGAGGTATAGGAGGTTGCGGGTAATTTGTGGAGCGAAGCTGGTGGGGTACTGTGGTTAGAACAGTACCTAACAGGGCAAGACCAAGGAGGAGGGATTTCCAGAAGGGAAATTGAGACTCAGAGGGAGTCGAACCGAGAACTTCCAGACGGGAAGTTGAGAGGCTCAACAGGAGTCGAAAGAAGAGTAGCATAATGGTCGTGAATGGATTGAGAGATCAGGATAGGTTGGAAGGAGCATCCAACTTTGTGGTCTGGAAGGACAGGATCTTGTCCATTCTAGATAGTTATCGCATCAAGGACTTCGCCTTGAAAACAATAACGATCCTTGTTGACCCAACTGAAAATGAGAAGTACGATGAGGCAATGGCCAGGGCAAAGTGCATCATCCTTGATGGGGTCAAGGATCATATGGTGCCACATATTGCCGAAAAGGATACGGCAAATGAGATGTGGGAGGCCCTAAAGAAATTGTACCAACATATTTCCGTGTAGAGGAAGATGTTACTTGAAAATCAGTTGCGGTCATACCAGATGTAGAAGGGAGAGCAGGTAGATGTCTTTCTCGGTCGATTGAAGGAGATCCATGACCAGCGAACTTCCATAGGGGCCACGCCGATGATGAGGACCGCATTGAACGCAGTATCAGAGGATTGGGAGGTATTTGTCCAGAGCATACTAGGCAAGACGAGCCTTCCAGATTGGGAGGAACTGTGGGCGACTATTTGTCAAGAAGAGATCAGATGGGTGACCAAGGCAGGGAGGAGCGGCAAAAGGGTCAGAACCAAAGGAGGAAGAAGAGGATGCGACTCTAACATCTGCGGGGAAGCAAGAGAAGAGAAAGAAGAAGGACCTCTCCAAGGTCAAGTGCTTCCATTGTGGGGAACTGGGTCATTTTGCGAACCAGTGTCCTAGGAAGAAGAGCAAGGGAGAGGCTTCTAAGACCAAGGCAGCGCTAGCAAGGGCGGAGAAAGAAGTCGAGGAAGATGACGATTGTGCCATGAGTGCTGATGTGCCACTTGAGAAGAAGTGGGGAGACATCGAGCTGTAGTCAGACAGACTACAGGCGGTGAGGGGCAGGATCTTTGAGGTACCCAACCTCGTAGATTATACCTTGCTACGGGAGCCCCGAGGAGGAGTAGTAGGACTGGCGGATGTCAGTAGAGACGGATGTGGATGGAGCGACAGAGAGTGCTAAAGTGCAGGAGTCCTCGGATAGCGCGAGGCTAGCAGGCTGCAACAGTGCGAGAGGCACGAGAGTGTTGCACCAGTGAAGGATGGCACAGAGGTGTGCAACGGTGCGAGATGCAGGGAGTTGTTGCAACAACGCAGAGGTCAGTAGAGGAAGCACTTGTTAGCGACAGAGGGAGTTTCAACATCGGGAGTGTTTCTAGCCTGACAGGGACGTCAGAAGTTGGGTGATCAGTTACTTATTTCTTAGTAACTGAGTTGCAGTGTAGTAGTAGTATGTAGTAGCACGATGCAACATGATGAGAGGGGATGCAGTGCTGGGAGGATGGACCAACAACAACACAGATGTAGAGGGAGCTGCCGTACAGATGCAGTAGTGGCAGTGGCAGGGCCATGGGCAGCAGTACAGGATGCAACAATGTGGAGGATGTTGGGCGGGAGGCCTAACATTAGCATAGGGACCGATGCTGGATAATCAGTGTGATACTCAGTGAGGAGTATTACTAGAGCACAGTGCTCACTAAGAGGGAGTGTTGATTTGGGGTAGCATCGGATGTGCTCTAGCCATGATAATGGGTGGAGAGGCTAAAACACATGAGATCTCCAAGTCCTAGAAATGGTTTGGGCAAATTCTAAGCGGTTTGGGAGATATTAAAATAATTAATATTTTTAATGGAGTTGCTAAGTCTAAACTTAGGAAAATTAAAATATTAATAGATATTAATATAAAACTAGGTTAGAAGGTTCCAAAAGTCATGGATCAAGCCAAATCTAATCTTAGCCATTGATTAGAGATTTAATCTCGGCCTTTGATGGACCAACGAGAAAAGTATAAGAAGAGTTTTGAGGGTCAGTTGGAGAACACACCAGAGTGATCAGTCATTCTATTCTCTAGAGCGGGGTTTGCTAAGAGAGATAGAATCAATGATTAGCAGCGAGGGGCAGTGAATACATAGCAGAGAGGCAGAGTTGGTACTAGAGAGACAATGCAAAGCTCGGAGAGGTTGACGTAGAGCAGCCAGGAGCTGCGCAGAGCCAGGAGAGGCCTATGTGTGAGACGCAGAGGGTCTAGGGGCTGACGAAGAGGCTAACAAAGTTGATGCAGGGCCAAGAGGCAGCGCTGGAAGGATTTCGTGGGACAGACTGGGTGTTGGTGAGCCGGGTAGGGTGACGCAGTCCCTATCAGAGTGACACAGAGCAGTGGGAGCTGCAATTGTTGCTATGGGATTGTTCATTCGGTGATTAATCAGCCGAAATATCTGTCTTCGAGGAGAGGTACTACTACCGAGGGAATTCTCTGTTGGGTGAGCCATTTCTGGCACCCTAGTTGTATTCTGAAAACTGCATGGTAATAAAACCCTCTGAATAGCTACACTGGTTTTCTCGCATTGGGGTTTTTCGGGGACATTGGTCCAAAAATAACGGTGTCACTTGTGTGCTTGTTTTCATTCAGTTGATGATCCGTAGATGTTGATATTGTGCTTGTGTTTATTTTCAGTATTTACATGGTAAATAGCTTGTTAAGTAATTAAACAAGTAGGAAGAAATAAACCAGATAGTACAGGAAGAATTTATAATGGGTTAAACTTAGAAATTCCAACAGGAAGTAGGATGAGGAACCCATTGAACCTTTTGTCCTTGTCCAACTGCCTTTGGCGATTGCTCTTTCACTCTTGCTTGGGATTTGTCTTCACCTCAACGTTGATAACATGTTAATTTTAGGCAACAATAGTATGTTCTATGCTTTAGAGCAATTTTACTTCAATTTCTTTATTAGCCCAATATCAATATTCAGATTAGCAATCACATCAACATGATAGTAAAATGCAAATAGAACATAAACATAAATAGTAGAAGACAAGCCAAGACAAGAGGACACAAGATGTGGCGCCAGCTAGGGACAAACCCCAATGTGGGGAAACCCTTGATCAAATCTTCGTTTAGTCTTCAATAGTTCAATAGAGAGAGATAGTACAATTTACAAATCTGATAATTTATAACATTAGCAAAAGAGCCCTAACTAGAAAAGTCAACGCTGATCAACAGGGAAGATTTGACCCTCAACAAATCGGTCAACTTCAGTCAACTTCGGCCTCCAAACAGCAAGATAAAACAACCTTCAAAACAGTGAAATTCAACCTAGTCAAAGTCTGGTCAAACAACCCACCTGCGGTCAACCCTAGTTGCGGTGAATGTTGGTCAATAGTCAATGTTTAGCCTCGATTTCTGTGCCCAAAAATGTATCATACCCAAATAGAGATAGCCCTCACAAAAACGCAGTCAAAGGAGGTCAACACATGCTGGTCAACACTTTGTCAAACTATCCAGAAATTTGGTCTCCTGAAATTTCGGAGTCCTGAAATTTCGCTCTCCGGAAATTTCGGACGTGTGGAGAGAGAGGCCCAAAAATCCGTACCCAATCAACGAGGAGAGAGAGAGAGAAGTGTGAAGATGAGTGTGTCCAAATGAGGCTAAATCACCTTCTATTTATATGCAACGTTGAGGATGAATAGATGTGACTGTTGGGCTTTTGAGCCTACAAAAGTTTGTTGGTCGACCTTGACAAATTGACCATAATCAAAATAAATTCATAACCTCATTTGTACATGTTAGAATCAGATGATCTTTTGATCAATCCTACACCTCTCGGAGAGAGGAATCCAAGAAAAATATCAGCTGTCATAAATAAGATGACCCATGTGGAGTTTGGCCCTAGTTATCAATTTTAACACTTTCCCAAAAACTCCAGAAGATTACAAGAAATCAATCTTTTCCTTCAATACTTATCAAATTCATCCAATTGATCAAATAGACCTGCATAAGCAAACAGGGGAGATGTTGTACTCGACCTTGACAACTTTAGCAATGGCAGCTTCTAGGCTGCAAGCTTCAGTCAACAACATTCAATCCCAGCTCAAATTAGAGAAAATCTCTTCTCTGGCTAAAGACACAAAAATCAAGTCTTTAGAAGATCTAGTAATTAAACTGGGATATGATCCCAACAATGTAAAAGTTGCAGAGGGGATCAGTAGAAGGAAGGATGTTGACATTGCAGCACTCAAAAAGCAGCTCAAGCTTCCCTCCACAAAAGACCCACAGACTAAGGAAGTTGGACAGTTAGAGAAAGAAAAGGAAGACATGTTCAGAATTATTATTGAGCAAAGTGGACAGATCAAAGAAATGGAGGTTGAGATGGAGAAATTGTTAAAGGAAAGAGAATAGTCAACACAATTGGCAGCCATTCCACTCACAATAGTTCTTATTGCATTGAGATCATCAACAGGAGCATCCATTTCAGCAACCAATACAGTTGAGGCACAATCTACAGATTCATCAGAAGAACTAATCAAAGCAATGGATGACCTATCAATCAGAGGACACGGAATTGAGAAGCTGAAAACTCTGTTAAAATTTTGGTACCAGAGGACAAGTGGTTCCCTAAGGCTTTGATCTTTGGCCTAGGGAAAAGTGTCCAAATTTATTTTTTACTTTTTCTCCTAAAGTGACTTTATAAGTGGTAAGGTCATTTTAATTTAAAAGTGACTTTATAAGTGGTAAAGTTACATTTTAATTTAAAAGTGACTTTATAAGTGGTAAAGTTACATTTTAATTTAAAAGTGACTTTATAAGTGGTAAAGTTATATTTTAATTTAAAGGTGACTTCATTAAAGTCAATGAAGAATTAGAAAGTGAAAAAGTGACTATGGAAATAAAATACTAAGTGGGTCTTTATTTAAGTGGGTGAGTTAAAAAATAGAAAGTGAGAATTAAATGCACATTTATTCTCATCCCTAGATCTAAATGAATCTCAGCCATTAGATCTTAGGGTAACCCTAAAGGTCATTTAGAGAATAAAATGAGAAGAGAAGAGGAAAAGATTAATTCATTCTTTCATGAGCATTTGAGAGAAAGAGAAGAGAGAGCAAGGAGAAAATTTCTGAGTAGTGAGGAAGTGAAGAAGAGCAACAATAAGACATTTCAGCAAATTTGGGCAGCAACATTTATTGGCATGAATCCCAAGGCAAAATCGTACAACAGAAGAAAGACACAGATATCGAGGAAGAGGGACAATAATAAGGGCGTGAATTTCAAGGTAGGTTTGGGCACGAATTTCGAGGAAGCCGTATTGATAAAATCAATACAGTCCGTACAACAAGTTTTGGCCATGTTTTTCGAGGTTGGCCGTACAACATTTAACGCTTTTTTATTGCTAGAAAATTTATGTTTTGGCTGTTTGCTGATTGACAAGATTTTCAAGATAGAGTTCAAGCACAAAAATCGAGATAAGTTGTAATTTGTGGTTGCTGGAATTTTTACTGTGTGTTTCAGTTTCTCTGAAAAAACATTTTCAGAAATAAAGAAGAGCTCTCAAATTGGTTTTCCCCAAGAGTTGTAGGGGGTTTTTCTAGGGTCATATTGACGAAAAATCACTGTGTTATTTTCTGTGTGGGGCTATCATAATTTTGCAGTGTTATATTTCTGCAATTTCAGGAGTTGCGAAATCTCTAAATTTGTGTTTTCAAAAACTTATTGTCATTTTTAGATTTTAGAATTTTTATCATGCTTGGATTTAAAACTAAATGCATGGGGTGATAAGGAAAGCTGATAACCGGAGTGGGGGTTGAAATTTCTTCAAACTCAGTGTAAAAATTCCCACTGTAGATCACCTGATAATGAATATACTATTGCAAAATACTTGATCTACTTCTACAAATAAACTTGCACAAGCTTAATCGATTTTGAGCAAGATCAAATAGAACACATATAACAGATGAAGAAGAAACAATCACACATGAACACAGAAGAATACTCTGGGGAAAGCCTCAACTAAAAACCTTGATCTCTGTATTATCATACAAGTGGAAATATCTTCGGATTACACAAAGCTTTAGCTCACAAGCCATCCAGCTCTCAGTGCAATCCATCAATGTTGCTCATAGACTGAATAGACACAACATATGCCTGCCTTCAGTCCTCCAAACCTCCTATTTCCTTGCGTAGTTTATCTTGGGTCCTCGAGCTGCTACCTGTGTGTAATTACCTCACGCACTGCTCACCAAACTCAGAAATAACTGCGCAATCCTCAAGGAATGAATTCCTTCTGCATGCAAGAGGTATCCTCAAGGGAATATTCCTGCAACTGATAGTACATTGTCCCATCCTCTGATCTCAACTGGGTCTCTGACTGAACTAACATGCATGAGTTATTTATGAGAGAATATTCAGTTATCTGAAGTACACTAGTTACATGCATGTATGCATTAACTCACTGAACTCACAATCAGTTCCACAAACTGTTGGAACTAATCTAACTGGACTTAACTCAGTTAACTGAGCTAACTAATTACAACTAAAAGTACAACTCATCCAGATCTCCTTAATTAAGGGATAACTTCCTCAATCAAAGGGATAATTGTTGCATGTCTTCACATAGACTTCATGTTTGATTTTCTCCAACTAATTAACTCAAGATGAATTAATTAATTATTTCTCAAATAGCTGCCAAGTTCAAATTCGAATTTTAATTCACAATTTTAGTTCAAGGACTAACTAAAATTGGAATGTATCCCGAAATGCTATTTATAGGAATGCTATTTTTAGCACTTCTATTTTTAGCATTTCTGGTTGCTATTTTCAACACTCCCTCTCAACAAGAAAGGGATTATCTGTCACCCCGATCCTGTCTCTATGGAACTCGAATTTGCATTTTGACAATGCCTTAGTCAAAATATTTGCATCTTGCTCTTCGGTTGAAACATACTACAACAACATGACCCTCTTCACCACACAGTCTCGAAGATGATGATACCGAATATCGATGTGCTTGGACCTGTCATGAAATACTGGATTCTTAGAGAGTTTGATACAACTCTGATTATTGCAATAGATCACAGTTGGATCCATCCTTTGATCAAACAATCCAACTAGAATTTTCCGCATCCAAATGGCCTCACATGCTGCCTGACTGGCAGCCATGTATTCAACCTCTGCTAAGCTAAGTGCAACTGACCTCTGTTTCCTGCTGTACCAAGAAACTGCAACTGAACCAAGGTTGAAAATTCCTCCTGAAGTGCTCTTCCGATCTGATGGACTCCCTGCCCAATCTGCATCTGTGAAGCCCTGAAGCTTCACTCCCTCTGTCCGTCTGTACCATAATCCATACTGAGATGTGCCTTTGAGGTATCTCAGCACATGCTTCGCTGCCTTCCAAAACAGCTTGGTAGGCTGAACCATAGCTTGACTTAGCTGGTTCACCGCAAAGCACAAATCTGGTTGTGTGTTCACTAAATACATCAATGAACCCACAAGCTGCCGATAAACAGTAGCAACTACTACCTCACTTGAAGTAGCATCCTCCTTCCTCTAGTTACCTGCTAGAGGAGTTTGCATGGGCTTGCACTTCTCCATGTGGAATCTCCTGAGTATCTCATTGGCATACTTGCCTTGAGACACAAACACTTCCCCATCCTTTTGCCACACTTCCATGCCTAGAAAGTAGTGCATGAGACCCATGTCTTTCATCTCAAACTCTCTTGCAAGGTCCTCCTTGCAAGACTTGATCAACTGATCATCACCTGTCAATATCAGATCATCAACATAAAGAACAATGATCAATGGCTTACCTTCTACCATGATGTGGTATAGGTTCACATCCGCTTCACTCTTTGTGAAGCCCAACCCGGTGAAATAGCTGTCGATCCTGGTGTACCAAGCACGAGGTGCTTGCTTCAGCCCATACAAAGCTCTCTTGAGTTGGCACACATGCGACTCACGATCGAAGGTTTCAAATCCTTCCGGCTGCTCTATGTACACCTCTTCCTCAATCTTGCCATTGAGGAATGCAGTATTCACATCCATCTGATGGATCTTCCAACCCATCTGTGCTGATAGTGCCAACATCAATATGATAGATGAGTACCTTGCTACAGTAGCAAAAGTCTCATCATAGTTGATCCCCTCGACTTATGAGAAACCACGGGCAACAAACCTTGCCTTATGTTTCTCCACACTACCATCAGCTGCTTGCTTTACCTTGTAAAGCTATCAGGAACTCACCACTGACTTGTTCTCCGGTCTTGGAACAACATCCCAAACACTGTTTCGAACTATGGAGTCGTACTCCTCCACCATAGCATCAACCCAGACTGGTTGCTGCACTGCTTCCTCGAAGGATGATGGTTCGGTCTCTATACATTCCCCAAGCAGGGCCATGTAACCAGTGTACTGCTTGGGTGTCCTCCTTTGTCTGCGTTGAGAAGATGGCTGTGCCACATTCTCTCTCGCATCCATCATTAATCTGTCAGCTTCCTTTGAGCGTTTCCTCCCATCTCTTGAAGACTCTGCATGAGTGGATGTCTCCACTCCTGGATCCTCTGCATGCGGTTGCTCCGCATCAGTCTGAGGCTCCTCCTCCTTAGGAACCAAAAGTTCCTCCTCTGCATGCAACTTGAGCTCTCTCTCAAGGGAAACTCGCATGGCCTTATGCTCGTCGAACTTCAGATCTCTGCATACCACTATCCTCTGACTGGTAGGCAAGAACACTCGATAGTTGTGGGGTGTATCAGTGTACCCCACGAGTATCCCCAACTCAGCTGTTGGCTCTAGCTTCTTCCGGGCATCTTTGGTCACATGGCAAAATATCGATGAGCCAAAGATCCTGAAGTGACTCCCATCTGGTCTCTTCTCGGAGAAAGCCTTCTCTGGTGTCTCATCCCTAGTATATGATGCGAGCTTCTATTTTGCAAGTATACTATTGTATTGCATGCCTCAGCCCACAAATGAAGTGGTAGGCCTTGGTCATGCAACATCGCCCAAGTTGCTCCCACAATCGTTCTGTTCTTCCTTTCGGCCACCCCATTCTGCTGTGGGTTATGGGGTGCCGTCAACTCCCGTTTAATTCCTTCTGTTGCATAGAAGTCCTTAAACTGTTGAGAGACATACTCTCCACCATTGTCGCTTCGCAAGGCCCTTATTTTCTTTCCAGATTCTTTCTCAACCAAGGCTTTGAACTCACAAAACCTTGAGAAGGTTTGATCCTTTTTCTGCATGAAGTAGATCCAACATCTACGAGAAAAATCATCAATGAAAATAACATAGTACCTTTGTTTAGCGGTGGAGGCTGTTGAGAATGGGCCACACACATCTGTATGAACTCGCTCCAGGAATGCTCCAGCTCGACTGTCTCGATCGTGAAAGGAAGATTTTGCATACTTACCCAAGGTACAACCTTTGCATGTATCCACTTGCTCCAATTTACCCTTGGGAAGTCCGGTAGAAATCTGTTGCATGATCTTCAAGGCCCCATGGTGCAAGTGGCCCAATCTTCTATGCCATAGCTCGCCAATATCTTGGCTTTGCACCAACTCTGCTTTGGAACTCAATGCAGCACAATCATCTACCTCCAGCTTGTAGAGATTCTTTACTCGAATCCCAATCCTCTTGGTCTGTCTCGTGCCGATGTGCCTCAGGAATGCCTTTCCTTTACTAAAGACTACATCATAGCCTTTGTCTTCCAACATTGCGACGGATACCAGGTTCTTCTTCAGTCCAAGCACATACTTTACATCAGTTAGGGTGAGAGGAGCTCCATGCTCCCTCTGAAACACAACCATGCCTTCACCTGAAACACGGTACTTTCCATCATCGCCCATCTCTATGCGCATCTGGAGGTCCCTCTCCTCCAAAATACTGAATAAAATCTTGTCACTGGTCATGTGGAATGGGGCTCCATTGTCTAGGTACCAAACACAACCCACCATCGATGAAACCATGCATGTGATGAGGGTGAAATCCAATTCGAACTGTGAGGCCAGTGCCTCACCATCTGATCCTTTCGAGGATCCCTTCTTGGATTTCTTCTGTGGACAATTCGTAGCATAATGGCCCACCTCATGACAATGAAAGCATCGCACTTTCGATTTGTCAATCTTCTTCCCACCATGGGAAGAACTTGATTTGGAATGGGAAGCCTTCCCTTTCCCTTTCCTCGCCTTACTCGCTAAGGCTAGATTTTCTTCATCATCATGCTTTGATGATGAACCATCTCTGGTGTTTCTCCTTATCTCCTCCTGCATCAGATCCGACCATAGTCGTTCCCAATCTGGCAGTTTCTCTCTTCCATTTACAGAGTCTTGGTAGCTATGCCAGCTCTTAGGAAGACTGAGGAGAGCAAGACTCACCATGTCATCATCGGCTGTCGTGATTCCTACACTTCCTAGCTCATCCCTACAGGTGGTTAGCTTGTTCAGATATGTAGAGATCGTGTCGCCCTTTTCACACTTGATTTTCTGAAGCTTGTCTTTCAATGCCAGCTTCCTTTGATCGCTGCTGTTCTGATATAAATCCTTCAATTTTTTCCACATTGAAAACGGTGTCTCCTTCCCATGGAGACTCAAGACAATGTGGTCTCGAACTCCCTTAAGAAGAATCCTCCTTGCTCTAGCCACAAATTTCTTCCATCCTGCCAATTCTTGGGCATTAGCAGTTGCTGGCTTGGGGACTTCTTGATCAATGAAGTCCTTCAAACCGTTGACCTCTAATATCGCTTCCATGCGATCCTTCTAGGCTATATAATTCGAGCTGCCATCTAGGGCATACTCGAGTCTCAAACCATTGAACGCCATTGATGAAATTTAAGATGTGATAAGAATTCGATTTCTGTAATCGAGAACTTCAAACTTCGAACTTCTCCCTTCTTTGTATATTGTTCTCTGCTTTGATCACCTTTTCTCTGATACCATGTAGAGATTCTCACAGTAGATCACCTGATAATGCAATATACTAAAGCAAAATACTTGATCTACTTCTACAAACAAACTTGCGGAAGCTTAATTGATTTTGAGCAAGATCAAATAGAACACATATAACAGATGAAGAAGAAACAATCACACATGAACACAGAAGAATACTTTGGGGAAAGCCTCAGTTAAAAACCCCGATCTCTGTATTATCATACAAGTGGAAATATCTCTGGATTACACAAAGCTTTAGCTCACAAGCTATCTAGCTCTCGGTGCAATCCCTCAATGCTGCTCATAGACTGAATAGACACAACATATGCCTGCCTTCAGTCCTCCAAGCCTCCTATTTCCTTGCACAGTTTCTTCTGGGTCCTCAAGCTGCCACCTGTGTGTAATTACCTCACACACTGCTCACCAAACTCAAAAATAACTGCGCAATCCTCAAGGAATGAATTCCTTCTGCATGCAAGAGGTATCCTCAAGGGAATACTCCTGCAACTGATAGTACCCTGTCCCATCCTCTGATCTCAACTGGGTCTCTGGCTGAACTGAAATGCATGAGTTATTTATGAGAGAATATTTAGTTATCTGAAGTACACTAGTTACATGCATGCATGCATTAACTAGCTGAACTCACAATCAGTTCCACAAACTGTTGGAACTAATCTAACTGGACTTAACTCAGTTAACTGAGCTAACTAATTACAACTCAAAGTACAACTCATCCTGATCTCCTTAATTAAGGGATAACTTCCTCAATCAAAGGGATAATTGTTGCATGTCTTCACATAGACTTCATGTTTGATTTTCTCCAACTAATTAACTCAAGATGAATTAATTAATTATTTTTCAAACAGCTGCTAAGATCAAATTCAAATTTTAATTCACAATTTTAGTTCAGGGACTAACTAAAATTGGAATGTATCCCGAAATGCTATTTATAGAAATGCTATTTTTAGCACTTCTATTTTTAACATTTCTTGTTGCTATTTTTAACACTCAGCTAAATAATCTCAAGGAGCAGAAGTTGAAAATTGACAGTGCATACCTAGCAGAGCTGCAAAAGATTCATAAATTATGTTAGAAAATTGAATAGTTGGAGAATGAGTCTGCAATGGCACAAACACTTACACATGCAAAAGAAAGTATTGAACAGAAATAAATGAGGCCGTGACTAAAATATGGCCTTCTATTGAGATCATTTTTGACCAGGAGCAATTACTACAGAGATCTAAAGGAGTCATTGAAGAGGTGAAAGAAGATTTAGGATAGAAGCTAGGTGAAGCCACTGCTTTAATCCGGATTTTGAATTCAAAGACCAAAGAAGAATTGGAGGAGTTTGAGATTGAAGACAGGACAAAGACAATTTTGGAAGTGAGGAGGGTCCTTACAAAAAGGAACCTTATGCTTCAGCTGGAAAACAACTGCCACAACTTCGAGTCCAGCATTCAAAAGTTCCACAAAAAATTTAATGTGCTAAATCTAAAGGGTTTGTCAGGTTTGATAAGAATTGGAGAGAAGTTGATCAGGTTAGATGATTATCAAAAGAAGTTTTATACCATAGCTAGGGATAAGTCAAAGTTTTCCACTATCAAAGGAAGCATCACAGGAAAAGCGTTCATGGAAGCTTTGGATTTTGATTTGCTTATCAAACATGAGATAAAACACTTATTCATTGTCAAGCCTACTTTTCAAAAGTACACCGAGGTGGATGAAACCTATAGGAAGCTTGTTAAATTCTCCACTCCAGATGAAGACAAATGGGACAAATTGTGCCAGTTACTTGGGTAAAACAATTTTTCACCTTCAACAACAAAGAAACATTTTTTCAGGCCAAGTCATCACCGACAATCCTCAAAGATAGTGCCAGAGGACTACAGTAGTCTTAGTTGCCTACATTCTTGTACTATTTTTAAGATATGTTGTAAAAATCTTGATATTTCAAATCAAGATATTTTCTTAAGTTTTGTATAAATACTTCATAATTCGAAGTACAAATGTTGGGACTTGTATCAACAAAGCATACTTCGATGTAACGCTGTTCATTGAGCTAAAAGTGATAATTTCATTAATACAAAAGACCGTTCCAGGATTCATGTGTTAGGCAAATTGGTGATGTTTTTCTCTGGTAAACTTGTTATATCTCTATTTTCATATGTCTTTCTTATCTATATTGTTTAAAAGAAGATGAAGGACCGAACTTGTTTAATTACTCTCTGTCCTGGCTTATAAGCAATCTATATGTTTTCAAACTGAGATTAAATATAGAATTCATGTTAAAATGCTTTATGTTTATTTGAATTTGAATCTTTTCCTCCCTTTCACTCCACAAAGCTTCAAAGATCCAATAGCTTGCCTATCTTGCCCTGTTTCAAATCTATTATGATATTTCTGTATATGATCACCCTAAGACCTTGACTCCATTACCCAATGGCCTTTTCTTGCAGCTTCAACCAAACATTTCAAAAAACCAAACTCTGAACCTAATAACTATCCTAAAATCCCAAGAACAACAAATCTAAATCCAATAGAGAGATGCGTCTTTGAGTTTAGGAGGGCTAGCTTCTAAGCTTAAAGGTGGTTCTATGGTTACCTCTGGGTTTCTTTCACAGCCTTAAGAAATTACAGAGTGATAACATACTGGCAACCATACTGGGGATTTCGAACAAATCTGATTTGTATTCAATTTTCCCTGGTCAATTTTTTTATTTCAGAGCTTAAAGGCTATTTCTAGGTTTTTGGCTTAGAAATAGATCTGATTAACGCTGTTTGCTACTTATAAGTTGTACATACTCTATATTTGTAGATATACTATTGTAGATCTGGCTCCTAAAAAGATATATACTAGAGCTAATCCAGATCCTAAACCACCAAAAGTTGTAGATAATCCTGAAAAAATTCTTAGAAAGAAGAGTTTGACTGAGAGCCAAGCAAGTAATAATCCACTCCCCAGACTTAATTCTCTTCCTGAAAGTTTAGCAACTGTAGAGGATCTTGAATTTGATTTAGCTTTTGAACATAGTCTCTTTCGTACTAAATCTGAGAGCTTTGTACCTGAAATTGTTTTTGATGAAAACATTTTAAAACCTTACATTCCTAAGCATCAAACTGTTAATCCAGACTCTGATGAAGATGTCATCAAACAATTTAATAAGCTTGAAGTGTTGGTATCTGAATTAGATCAGGCTGTGTAGAAATCTCTTGAATCATCTAGATCTTCACCTTCTTCTTCTACTGCTTCATCAGGAACCCCACCAGTAGTTCCATCTAGTTTTACTACCGCACCAGTTATTCCACCTAATACCACCAACCCTCTCGAAATTCGTCTTGTTTCCACTACACCTCCAGCAATTCCCCTTATCACTAGTGTACGCATTTCATCTACGATCCCTACCACCACTATACCAACACAACAAACCACCATCCCACCTCCTTTAATACCTTCCACATCCACATCTATTGTAGTTACATCTTCCTCTCATATACCCATCATGGCAGGTCGTTATGCCCCACTGGTTTTATTGGATAACTCAATGCCATGCCACAAGATTACCAGAGTAGAATACCTCAATTTGATAGCACAGGGCCAATCACTGCTCAACAACATATAGACAAAATGAATGATTATCTAGATTTGCAAGAAATTGATGATGATGATGTGAAATTGAGACTATTTGCCCAAAGTCTCACAGGAGAAGTTAAGAAATGGTTTAAAGCATTTCCAGTTGCCTCTATCCCAGATCTCGCACAATTTCACCAAACTTTCCTTAGAAGATGGGAAGTAAAGAAAAACCCTCTTCAAATATTAGCTGAGTATGAGAGTATCAAAAGAGCCCCTAGTGAAACAGTCCAAGACTATTGCACAAGATTTAATAACATTTACAATTCTATCCCAACTGCAATACAACCCCCACCAGGACTAGCTCTGATCAAATTCCCAGATGGATTTGATCCAGACATGTCTTACCAACTTAGAGAGAGAAACCCTGCTACGCTTGAGGAATGGCAGAGAAACGCAGTCAGTGTATAAGCCAATTTGTTAGCAAAGAGAGCTAGACTAAAAGCTAAAAGGAAAGTTACTATTAAGGAAGAACCTTCTTCTTCCTCATCAGATGCTAAGTTCAATACATTAGTTAAAACAATGGAGAAAATGATGGAAAGGATAAGTTTAATTGATAGGGCTCCTCCAAGAGAAAATCAAGATGGCCCTCCAATTAGAAATCCTGGTTTTAGGAGAAACCCACCTCAAATCAAACAAAGAGAATATAGAGGCTAAATTGATCAACAACAAATTAGACCTCCTTTCCAAGAGAATTATGTAGATGAAGAATCTGAGCTACTAGAGGATCATGAAGAAAATCAATAAGCTTATTTGAGGAAAGTGAAATTGACCACATTTTCTTATCTAAAGAGGAACAAGCCCTGTTCTTGCTTTCCCAACCAAAAGTCCTCCCTTTAGAGTCGAATGATTATAAACAAGGATGCCAAAATGCTATCATGGAGGTGCACAAAGAGTACAATTTGAGAAGTAAAAATGTTGCTGAAAATCCTCCCAAGAAAATTCAGAATGACACCCCTACTAGTCAATGAAAAGGGGGTTCTCAAAAGGAGACTTCTAAGAGACAAGATCTAAATATCAAAGAGATAAATAAACCTCAGACAACTTTCAACATTGAAAATGAATTGGCCAAAGTGAAAATTTATATTCCTCTCACAAAATTAATCAATAAAAATGCATATAGACCTCAAGTCATGAAGGCTCTAAAGATAGGGGAAGGGACAAACACAATCAACTTAACAGATGACCAACCTGAGTTGTTGTTTGGACCTGAAGTTGAAGGGAAGTCTTAGGAGGGTAGTGTGCCACCTTTCTATATCAGTTTAAACATTCATGACAAAATACTGCACAATGCAATGCTTGACTCTGGTGCCTCACACAACCTTATGCCTAGAGCCATTATGGAGAAGCTAGGATTAGACATCACAAGACCTTACAAAGACATATTCTTTTGACTCCAGCAAAGTGAGATGCTTAGGCCTCATTAAAGACTTATGTGTCACACTGGTCCAAATACCAACAAAGAGTCTAGTTATGAACATTATAGTAGCAGACATACCTCCTAAGTATAGAATGTGACTATCAAGATCTTGGAGAGCCAAGTTATAGGGTACTTTACAAATGGATATGACCTATGCTACCATTCCTATTTTTGGTCAGCAGAGAAGATTATACAGGGAGACATTAATGAAGTACATGGTTAGTAGCCAAGAAAAACCAAACAATTACCCCCTGTACTCTGTGCATTCAGATTTAGACTCCTTTATTTTGTATAATGATGAATTTGTAGAGGAGGAAGTTTCACACTTAGAAGCTGAACTTAGCAAGATAGAGGAAATAAAATTAGATACTGAGAAACAAGATGAAGAGGGAGAAGCCCTATGGAATATGGATTTTGATGTGGTTGTGAGCAAGGAAGGAGCAGTGGCAGGTGTTTTCATTGTAAACTCACAAACAAATATGGCTAAGGGACATGCTTACCAGCTTAATTTTCAATGTACAAACAATATAGTTGAATATGAAGCATTAATCTTAGGACTGCAACTTTTAAAGAAGTTAGGGGCAAAAAGAATTTCTGTGCATGGGGATTTAGAACTCATTATTAACCAGATTAAAGGTGAGTACTCAGCCAAATGCCCTAGATTAAGAGCCTACAAAAATGAAGTTTTAGATTTTCTTCAATGTTTTCCTGAATACCAATGGTCTCTTATTCCTAGAGGCCAGAATATTTTAGCAGATGCTTTAGCCACTTTAGCTAGTACTTGTAAAAATCCATTCCATCCAAATAGAAAATATGAGGTGGAAGTAAAACACAGGCCAACTGTTCCAGATAATGTAAGATATTGGCAAGTTTTTGATACTGATAAGCAAGTAGATTTTCTTTTACAGTTGAAAGATGAATTTGAGTGTGTCCATATTAACACAGATAATGATGTAGATGAGAATAAAAAGGAAATAGTATTAAATGAAACAGAGGACAATCCAGAAGAACTTGAGGTTCTACAACTAAAAGACAATGTGCCACCAAGAGGATTGGTGCCATTGGAATAGATTTTTGATTTCAACGATGTAGCCAAGAGGCCAAAAATTGAACCAGTAGGAGCCGAGGTAGAGGATTGTAATATAGGAATTGAAGAGAGTCCTAAAATTGTGAAACTGTCCAAATCCTTACCTCCTAAAGAAAAACAAAAATACATAGAGTTGTTTAAAGAATTCTCTGATGTGTTTGCTTCGAGCTATGAAGATTTAAAATTGTATGATATTAGTATCATACAACACACCATACCCATTAGGGAAGATCAAAAGGCCTTCAAACAGAAATTGAGGAGAGTGAATCCAGTTTTATTATCTTTGATAGAAAAAGAAGTTAAAAACTTTTTGATGCAAAGATAATTGTACCCCTAAGATTTTCTAAATGGGTATCTAACCTAGTGCCTACCAGAAAAAAAACATGAGAAATAAGGCTTTTTGTAGATTTTAGGAATCTAAACAAAGTCTCCCTCAAAGACAACTACCCTTTGCCTAAAATGGATCACATCTTGCAAAAAGTAGTTGGTTCAAGTAGGATTTCTTTGCTGGATGGTTTGTGAGGATACAATGAGATTCTGGTTCATCCTGATGATTAACACAAAACAACCTTTACCACACTTTGGGAAACTTTTATGTATGTAAAATTGCCCTTTGGCCTTATGAATGCTGGGGTCACTTTCCATGGAGCAATGGTTATTGCCTTTGATGATGAGATAGATAGGTTCATTGTAATTTACCTAAATGATATTACTGTCTTTTCAAAAACAGATGAAGAACACCTATTACACTTGAGAAAAGTGTTCGAAAAATGCAAAAAATATGGCATCTCCTTGAACCCCAAGAAAACTCTTTTTGGATTAGAGGAGGGAAAACTTCTAGGTCATATTGTTTCGAAAAAAGGCATCAGAATAGATCCTAACAGAGTTGAAGCCATACTGAAAATTGACCCTCCTAGAAACAAGAAAGAAATTCAATCCTTCATTGGTATGATAAATTTCCTCGGGAGATTTATTCCAAACTTGGCGGAGATCTTAAGAGCTATTACAAACATTCTAAAGAAAGATATTGAAATAAAATGGAATATTGAAGCCAAGAAATCTTTTAGTGAAGTAAAATTAGCTTTAACCATTGCTCCTGTTTTGATAAGCCCTGACTTTGCGAAGGATTTTATGATTTTTTCTTTCGCATTTGATCATACTATTGCAACGGCTTTGTTACAGAAAAACAGTGAGGGACATGAAGAACCCATAGCTTTCTTCAGTAGAGCTTTAAGGGATGCCTCATTAAAGTATAACATCATGGAGAAACAAGCCTTTGCTTTGGTGAAGGCATTGAAAAACTTTAGAGTTTACATCCTACTTTCTCATGTCATTGCATTTGTCCCAAGTGCTGTGGTAAAGGATATTCTTACACAAACTAACCCAAATGGGAGAAGAGGCAAATGGATTGCAGTCATCCTAGAATATGACATTGAGATAAGACCTACCAAGCTCATCAATGGTTAGGGATTGGCTAAGCTAATGTCTGAGTCCAATTTTCATGCACTGGATATTAATTTTATTGCTGCACTTGATGAATAGGAAGAGCAGATGCCTCCACAGTTATCAGAAGCCTTTACTTCCTCTCCTTGGTATGCAAACATTATCATTGTGTTACAAAATTTACAAGCTCCCCCTGGTTTAACAAAGACAAAAGCTAGGTTTCTCAAGTTGAAAGCTATGAAATACTGCATTTTAGATCAGATTGTGTATTGGAATGATGCTGGAGGTATTTTGCTAAATTATTTGTTGAAGGATGAAGGTGACAAGGTCATGGAAGAATTTCATCAAGGAGACTGTGGATGACATTTATACTGGAAGACCACAACCAACAAAATCCTGAGGGCTGGTTTTACTAGCCTACCTTATTTGTAAATGTGCATAAGAAAGTTACCACATGCCACCAGTGCCAAATTTTTGAAGGCAAGAGAAAGCTTTTGCCTTTACCTCTGAAACCCATTTCAGTTGAGAATCCTTTTCAGCAGTGGGGTCTGGATTTTATTAGGGAAATCCATCCAAGCTCTTCAGGTCAACATAGATGGATCTTGACAGCCACTGACTACTTCAAGTGGATTGAGGTTATTCCAACCAGACATGCAACAAACACTGTAATCATTTAGTTTTTAGAAGGTAATATTCTGTCTAGGTTTGGATGTCCACATAAGATCATCACTAATAATGCTATTGCGTTCAAGTCAAAGAGAATGATTGATTTTTTCCATAAATATAACATAAAGCTAGGACACTCTACTGCCTATTATCCACAAGGGAATGGGTTAGCTGAGTCTTCTAATAAGAGTCTAGTCAACATCATCAAAAAACTATTGCAGGAAAAAAAATCATGGCATAAGAAGTTGATTAATGCCCTTTGGGCTGACAGAATTAGCACTAAGAAATCTATTGGGATGTCTCCATTTCAATTAGTATATGGAGTAGATGCAATTTTTCCTACTTCCTTGGGAATCCCTGTGCTAAAATTATGCAGGAATCACAAGTGGAAACAAATGATTTACAGAGAAGGATCAATCAGACCATATAGTTGCAGCAGTCCAGGGAGGAGGTCTACAACAAAACTCAACTCATTCAGGATAAAATTAAGAAGATCCATGACAAAAGGACAAAATCCGATGACTTCCAAATAGATGATCTTGTGTTAAAATGGGACTCAAGGAATGAAGACAAAGGTAAGCATGGTAAATTCGATAGTCTATGGAAAGGGCCCTACAAAATTGAGACTTTCAGAGGTAACAATGCATTCTTGTTGAAAGACTTGACTGGAGAAGGACTGCCAGGTGGACCTGTCAATGGAAAACTTCTCAAACACTACTTTCCTCAAGAATAGATCAATTTTCATTTAGAATCATTCTAAATATCATTTTACTATTCTACTGCAAGAGTGGGGTGTCTAACATCAGGAATTGAAGCCCAGAGAGAAGGCCCTAAGCTTCTGGTGATTTGTTACCCATATTTAAGAATAATAGCAGTTAAAATCAGTTCAAGTACAGAATAAGGATAACTTGCCCAATGGATAAAGGCCACTGATCTATAACGTTTTTGACACCTCACAAGGAGGATGCCATCCCCATTGGAGTCACTATTAGGGTCCTATAATTTATAGGATCAATTGATGATTATCTGTTGGTTTTTATATGACATATTGTAAATAATATTTCATCCTACTAATTATTTCCAAACAAAAGATAGGAAAGAAAAAGGAGGAAAAAGTAAAAAGAAGAATAAAGAAAGAAAGGGGACACAAAAGAAAAAAAAGATATATATATATGCGAAAAAATGAAAGAAATAAAATATATATATATATAGAAAAAATGAAAATACCCTAATAAGTGAGCAAATTTAAATGCCACTGCATTTTAAAAATAAAAAATATGCATGAGAAATACCTTTAGAATGATGTGCAGCTAGTTTAAATGCCACATTAGAGTTGAAAAAAATAAGTAGGATTAATTGGTTTAATCACACCATTTAAGCGTGATTGGACTTGGATAAATAAAGTTAGTTAAGTTAAGATTAAATATTTGACTGCACAGTGTAAATGCAGTCAAATTAGTTTTAATTCAGTTAATTAGTTAAATCGCATTGTATAGACTACGATTATAATAGTTAATAAAGTGATTTGTTTGATACGACATTCTTGTTGTTTTGTAATAAACAATGTGTAGTTGTGAAATGCCACGATCTCATCTGCCTAGATCAACGGCAGGGGATGAGTTCGGACCCCCCCCCCCGGCCCATTTGACGGTTAGTCAAGGCGGGGGGGGGTCCGAAAAGTAGTGTCCCTGCTCACTGCCTTTGCAACGTGTTGCCCCCTGGCACATTTCGGACCCCCCGCCTAAAACCATTTACCCCCCCGGTCCGAAATCCACTTTCCCTATTCCCGCCTGCTGTGATCGTTGACTCTCGCGCTCACGCTCCTCTCCCTTCCTATAAAGTGGCGCATATGGTCCCCACTTCACTCCTATACGATTTTGCCACATGACGTTCCCCACTCCGCTCCTCTCCTATTGCTATCCCATCTCTTCCGGCTCCACGTCAACGCACCCCCGCCACACCACCCCTGTTGCACCTGTTATGTAACTGTTCCCGTGATAACAAACCCGCTTCGTTAACGGCCAAATCACAATGGTAAGCCATTTTTTCTTATAAAATAAGCCAAAGCTCATTCATTCACCCTTCCTTTTGCTGTTCCAAGACATTAGAGACCAGAGCTTGTTACAACGCCTAGTCAGAAATCCACCCTGGTACCATGACCTCGTCAGCAAGCAAACTACCAGTGCAACTAATTGACCAACCACCAGTCTTCATCCTGTTGATTCCCGAGTAATTTAAATTCTTCAGTTCATTTCCCTTCCAATATGGCACCGAAAGGAAAAACTGAAGTTATAGAAGACAACCCCCTTCTACCCTCTGTCATTGATTTGGACCATCAACCCCTAGTAGACCAAGAGTATAAAATCATGGAAACTAGTTGTGAGTTCGACCTTTATGAACTCCACAACTAGTTAAAGTAGAAATTCATAGATCTTAGCAATGAATTGGGCCTATGGGATTCGTCCCTACCCCAATTCATTTTCCCTCAGACCTACGACTTCTCTGAGTTTGTTTCATGGTGCCAATTCCGATATATTCCTAGTCAGAGGGCAATTGTGGCCCAAAATCATGACATTCTTTTCACAATCACCTCTGAATCCATCTCCCAAATGCACCCAATTCAAAGCTCTACACCTCTGAAACCTTTTATAATAGATTCCTTCATGGAATTCTACAAGAACTTCACCTTCCCTCAAAGAGCAAAGATTTTTGAAACATTTCTCCCTGAGGATGGTCAATTGCCTAAGAAAAACCCCCCCTATTCATCCTCCATGTTCCTTGAGATGACCAAAGAGATTATCTACATTGTTTCATGTTTACTGGGCTATCAATCCGATTAGTGGGTTGTGTTGATTTTGGGTAGCATCAGATGTGCTCTAGCTCCAAAATTTTGTGTAGGGGCTAGAAAACATGACATCTCCAGAACCCAAAAATCGTTTGGAGAAATTCCACCTGGATGAGGAGTTATTAAAATAATTAATATTTTTAAAGGGTTCGTAAGTCAAAACTAAAAATATTAATGGGTGTTAATAAGAATATGGGTGAGAAACTTCTAAGGGATGAGATTGAAGTCTGTCTTAATCTTAGCCGTTGAGTAGGGACTTAATATCTCTCTCTTTGCTGAACTATTGAAGAATATATAAGAATTGATCAAGGGTTTCTCCACATTAGGGGTTGTCCCTGGCTGGTGCCACATCTTGTGTCCTCTTGTCTTGGCTTGTCTTCTACTATTTATGTATATGTTCTATTTGCATTTTATTATCATGTTGATATGATTACTAATCTAGATATGGATATTGGGCTAATTAGAAAACTTGAAGTAAAATTGGTCTAAAGCATAGAACATGTCATTGTTTCACAAATTAACCACCACACACTACTGAGAAGGAAACAACACGGGAGATGTGGGAGGCGCTGACCACCTTGTACCGGGGCACTTTCGACCAACGGAAGATGCTATTAGAAAATCAGCTGAGACATTACCAGATGTAGAAGGGAGGAGATCGATCCCTTCCTCCTCAAGATGCAAGGGATTCGCGACTAGTTGACTTCCGTGGGGTCTACACCAGATCTTGAGTTCATGGTCAGGACTACCTTGAATGCAGTCTGTGGGGTCTACACCAGATCCTGAGTTCGTGGTCAACACTGCCCTGAATGTAGTCACGGAGGACTAGGAGAAATTTGTCCAAAGTATCTTGGGTAGAGTGACTCTCCCCAGTTGGGAGGAGATGTGGGCAGCTCTTCGACAAGAAGAGATCAGGAGATTGACCAAGGCAGGGAGTAGCCGCAGAGGAGCCCGGGTCAAGGAGGAGGAGGAGGATGCAACTCTCGCATTGTCAGGACAACAAGGGCAACAAAAGCGGAAGAAGAAGGATTTTTCCAAGGTCAGATGCTTCAAGTGTGGGCAACTTGGACATTATGCCACTTAGTGCCCTCAGAAGAAGGGCAAGGAGGAGGCTTCTGAATCGAAGGCTGCTCCAGCAAATGCTGACAGGGAAGGCGAGGATGACGATTGTGCCATGAGTGCTCATGCGCCTCTGGAGAAGAGGTGGGGCGACATGGAGTTGTGGTCGAGAGGACTACATGGCGGGCAGGATCCTTGAGGTGCCCAAACTCTTGGATCACATACGACTGTGCGAGCCTTTAACGACAGTAGCAAAATGAAAGGTGTTGGTTGGAGCGAGGTGTGATGGAGTGACAGTGGCAGAGCTAGAGTACTAAAGTCTAAGGTAGTGCAGTGGATGTTGTAGTAGTGTGAGAGGCACAAAGCAGTTTGCAGCAGCGCAGTAGCAGCAGAGGGTCAGCACAGATTAGCAGTAGAGGTAGCTTCAGCATCACGAGGCATTCATACTGACCGACATGTCAATTTTTGGGTGAAGTTCAGTTACTTACTGTTGACCTAGGTTGTCATTGATGTCAATATGACAATATTCTAGATACTAGAAGCCAAGGGGAAGCCGAGCAGATCCATGGAGAGACAGGAGCAAGGCCATCAGGATAGCGAAGCCATAAGCAAGAGGAGTTACCAAAGGAGGCAGATCAAAGCATATCACAAGATATCAAAGCAAGAGAGACGTTCATATATGTAAGGAGGTCTTTAAAAGACACTGCCAAGCCAGAGGAGCCACATTGGAGCAAGAGGAGCTACAGGAGGAGCCATATATATATATGTAATATATATATATATATATATATTCCAAAATTGAGTTCTCAAAGTATAGGAGCAAACATAGCAAACAGAGGATGCAGATAGCCATCGGAGCAATAGAGGAAAAAGCAGAGCCATTGGAGCAACAGAGGACGCAAACAACCATCGGAGAAAGCAGATAGAGCCATTGAGGAGCAATGGGTGCATTTATATTATCAGGAGCTATCGGGCCACAAAAGAGTAATATGCATGCAAAAACAGGCGAAGGAGCATATATTTTATATATGTGTTTTTTACACTATCGGAGCGGGAGCACATAACATTCGGGGGCCATATATGCTAAAGGAATACACTGTTGGGAGCACATATCATTTATATGCCACAACCTCATGTATCGGTGACTAAATCATATATGCATGCTTTTACACTATCGGGAAGCGGAAAAGGCAGAAAGATTGAGTATAGGCAAATACACTATCGGAGGCGGAAAGCAGACTTGAAATTTAATACACGGGAGCGGTGAGTCATATCGGGTTCGGTACCTAATATCGCATCGCTGTAATGAAGTGGTCTGCATTAACATCGAGCCCTGAACCCTTGCGACTTGCGATTGCTGATGTATATCGCATCATCACTTCGGGAGCGGAGTTACTATGGTTCAAGCGGTCCATTGCGATCGCCGATAGCGATTAGCGATGTAGCATCGGACCTCCGCCAAGGGCAACACCCAATTGCTGTAGATATCCACACGGACCCGCTGCACATTGCAATATGACTTAATCTGTCATTGCATCCGTCACATATCGCATATTATGAAGCCTTGCCACACTAAAGCGCCGATTGTGATATGGACCGGACCTGATACAGGAATAGGTGCGGGTGTAATATTTCCTGAAGTCCGCCCTTTAGTCTCTTTGACTGTTTTTTCTCATATTCTCTGTGTAAATAAATATTTGGCTTGTGCGGGGTGTTTTAGGCTGAAAGGCTTACCATAGCTATTCCGATGGTTCAGGAGGCTGAACGTCAGTTAAATGGGGTGATTCATGGCAATAGTGATTGCGATTGGGACACAACATCTCCGTTAAACTATGCCGACTCTGTGTATGCCTGCCATCATTAAAAAAGGAGAGCGTTGTTACAATCTTTTGAATATGTGTTCTCTATGCATGATTCGGTCCTCGCCGTTGAATCAACGTGTCTCAAGAGTGCTGGTGAGCATGAAGAGACAGAGGAAACCACAGAGACCGAGGAGGAAGCTAAAGGGCTAGCGAAGAGAGGAAACCGGGAAGAACAGAGGCATGGGGAACAAATAAAAGGAGGAAAAACAGAGAACAGTTTTTAGGTGGAATGCGGTTGAACGCTGTTGAACATTTGTGTGGAAATAAGTTGGAGGAGACAGAGGCAGCGAGAGGATCCAGCTGAACAGAAAGAGGGCCGAAGGGCCAACAGGACAGCAGACAGTCAAAGGGGAGAAGTAGCCAGCAGAGAACATAAGCTTGAACACGAAGTTGTTCTTTATGTAGAGTTTAGTGCAGCTAACAGTAGATTGACTAAAGCTGTGTGAAGACATTATCAGAGAACATGAAGGGTATTTGACACTCTGTGTGGGCAGTGTGCAAAGTTGTAAAGACTCCTTCATAAGAAGACTGGTTGTCATTGATGCTGTAGAATGGAGACTACAGTGAAGCTATAAACAAACACAACTTAGTAGAGAAGAGTTCCAGGAGTAGAACATTACTATCAGATGTGCTTTGACAAGATTGGGTCAGAACCCTTGGGGCTGGTGCCTCAGAATTAAGTAGGATTGGAGTCCTTGGGGCTGGTGCCTCAGAAGTAAGAAGGATTGGAGTCCTTGGGGCTGGTGCCTTAGAAGTAAGAAGGATTGGAATCCTTGGGATTGATGCCTCAGAAGTAGGAAGGATAGATGTCCTTGGGACTGGTGTCTCAGGAAATGAAAGGATTGAAGTCCTTGGGAGTTGGTGCTCCTAAGTCCAAGATTGGTACCTTGGTGAAATAGAGTTGGAGCTTTGGAGGTTGGAGCCTCACCAAAGTCCATGTTGGTGCTTGGCAACTGATTGCAACCATCTATATATTGTATCTATTTTACTGCACTATTTATATTAATAAAAGCATTTATTCTTGTTGTTCATCTAGTGTTTTGAATATATATGTTCTAACTTGTAAAACAATAGTCGGAAAAAGAAATACTGATTCAGCCCCCCCCCAGTATTTCCAACACTTACTTCTTAGTAACTGAGTTGCAGTGCAATAGTTAGTAGTGGAAGTGATATGGGCAGAATTTTGAGAGGGAGCTGTAGTACAGATGTAGCAATGACAGTGGCAGAGTCATGGGCAACAGTACAGGAAGCAGTGGTGCAGTGGATGAAGGGCATCAGGCCAAGCATCATCAGCACAGAGGACCGATGCAGTGGATCGGTGTAATGCTTCTATGGGGAAGTATTGGTAGAGCACATTCCTCGCTAAGAGGGAGTGTTGATTCTGGGTAGCATCGGATGTACTCTAGCTCCAAAATTTTGTGGAGGGGCTAGAACACATGAGATCTCCAGAACCCAAAAATCGTTTGGAGAAATTCCACTCGGATGAGGAGTTATTAAAATAATTAATATTTTTAATGGGTTTGTAAGTCAAAACTTAAGAAAAAAAATATTAATGGGTATTAATAAGAATATGGCTGAGAAACTTCTAAGTGACGAGGATCAAGTCTGTTTTAATCTTAGCCGTTGATTAGGGACTTAATCTCGGCCGTTGATTCATCAACATGAAAAGTATAAGAGGAGGCTTGAGGGTCACTTGGAGAGACACTTAAGAGGTCAGTCAGTTTGATTTTTTTGGGGCGTGGTTTGCTGAGAAAATCGAATAGGTGATCTGAGTTGCAGTGAGAGGGGCAGTTCGGCAGAGGGACTTCAGTCCAAGGTCGAGAATACATAGCAGAGAGGCAGAGCAGCACCAGGAGAGACAACGCAGAGGGAGAGCTCTGACGCAGTGGAGGCTAAGGGGTCTTAGTGTGACAGTGAGGCAGTGTCGTAGTGACGTAGTGACATAGTGACGTAGCGCCTAGAGGAGGTGACGTAGTGCCAACGCAGAGCTTGGAGCAACCATCACTGCCCAACACTGGGAACAATGTAGTCACCTGTGGGGTTTGTTCATCTGTCTCCGGATAGAGGTACTTCTGTCAGGTTTGTTCTTTGTTGGGTGAGTCAGATTTGGCACCCTAGTTGTATTCATAAATCTGCTTAATAATACAAACCCTCTATATGTTGCACCGGTTTTCCCGTATTGGGTTTTTTCTGGGGACGATTGTCAAAACATAACAGTGTCCCTTGTGTATGTCTCGTTCTATTTTAGTTCATGATCTGTATGTATGTGTAGTCTGTAATAGTGTTTTCATCGCTATTTAAATAATTAAATAACTTGTTGAATGTAAAAATAAGTAGGAGATGGTGAACTAGTGATTGCAGTAGGATTTTTGATGTGTAGATTCAAAAATTTTCACATGCTATCAGAGCATTGCAGATCATAGGCGACTGAAGACAACAGCCGGGAGATCCAAAGAATTTGTTGCAGAGAAGTAGCTGTTTCAAGTGACAGCACCGTTTCAGAGGCAGAGGAGCAGTTGAAGGAGTGACAAGAGAAGTGACGTAGAGGCTCACGCAGTGCCTGCGTCGGCATTTCGAGCCTGCAGAGGGTGATGCAGAACTCGAGAGGAGCTCATGTAGTGACCACATCAGCTCTCTGGGCCAGCGCAAAGCTTGAGAAGCTCGAATTAGTCAGTTGCTGGGGCTGGAGGAGCAGAGTAGATTTGATCTGAGGAGCTGGTGGGATGTTGTTGCTGTTGGTGCAGAACAATGTCTATGGAGATAGAGCTGAGGTAGGGGGAGTCACTGCCTTGACAGATTTCTAGCCAAAGAAATCTAGATCCTGGTTGCAGCAGAAAAGGAGGATTTAAGGGGAGTGATCCCACATTTGGCGGGAGGATTTTGTGAAGGATATCAAGACTCAGAGGGATTCTAGAGGAGCTTCTTCCTTAGAGGGTTTCTTGCGCCAAAGAAATACAGATCCAAATCTTGCTGGATTAGCAGCTGGAGAGGGAGAAGATAACTAGTCCTACATTTTCGAGCAGAGACGGCAGTGAATGGTCCAAGGGATCAAGATAGATTGGATGGAGCATCCAATTTTGTCATCTGGAAGGCCAGGATCTTGGCGATCCTTGACAAACATCACATCAAGGACTATGCCTTGAAAGTAGTTGTTGTTCCGGTCGACCCTGGTCCATTAAAGAAGTACGAGGAGGCCCAAGCAAAGTGCAAGTGCATGATCCTAGATGGGGTCAAAGATCATGTAGCACCACTGTTAAAATTGGCAACTAGGGAAAACTCCACATGGGTCATCTTATTTATGGCAACTGATATTTTTCTTGGATTCCTCTCTCCGAGAGGTGTAGGATTGATCTAAAGATCATCCGATTCCGACATGTACAAATGAAGTTAGGAATTTTTATTGATTATGTTCAAACTATCAAGGTCGGCCTTTTCTATATGTCGGCTCACCTAATCCAATAGTCACGTCTCTTGACCCCCACCAATTAGTATATATAGAGGTGCCTTTCTCCCTCACTAAGGACACATCCAAAGAGCAATACAAGGCAACATAGAAGGAGAAGGAAACTCATTCAAGGAAGAGAAGGGTCTCTGTTTTAGGGCCGCAGGTTAGGGCAACTTCAGCGAGGAAGGGAAGGATGTTAGGGTCATTCTAATGACTGTTTTGAAGTGCAAATGAACCAGCATTGAGTCCATATTACCGGAGACTGTTTTTGGGCTGTTTGTGGGAAGGTTCAAATCTATTTTGGGCAACGGATTGCACAGGAGACATTGCAGGTAGGCTGAGCACCAAATATTGGGTTGTTGGGTGAGTATAGGGGTTGGTTTTAGCCCTATATTCCAAAGTTTGATAGTAGCAAGGAAGGGAAACTATGCCACAACTGTAGGAGGCTTGTTGAGGGTATTTGTGTGGGTCTGTTGTGGAGACAAAAGCTACAACAACTTGCTGAGCTAGGCCGCAAGCCATAGCCAACAACTTGAGGCTGTTCTAGGTGCTGCGTTGAGGGTTATTCACCCAGTAAGGGGCAGCATGATGGTGGAAGGGTCTCACCTTGGAGAGCCGCAACCCTAGAAGCTTGAAGTGCTGAAGTTTATGAAGGTTTTAGGGCTGACATATTTTTGTGTTTGTGCCCTAACCAGTATACAAAATTGCAGTATAGAAATCTTCAGTCCTTGGTGCTAGAATTGCAATTTCATTAAGTCAACTTCATGGTTAAGAACTTTGATGTCATATTTCTTATTTGGCAAGTCAGTATTGACTTTAAATCATTGTACTCTATCTCTCTCTCTTTGCTGAACTATTGAAGAATTTATAAGAAGAATTGATCAAGGGTTTCCCCACATTGGGGGTTGTCCCTGGCTGGTGCCACATCTTGTGTCCTCTTGTCTTGGCTTGTCTTCTACTATTTATGTATATATTCTATTTGCATTTTACTATCATGTTGATATGATTGCTAATCTGGATATGGATATTGGGCTAATTAGGGAAACTGAAGTAAAATTGGTTTAAAGCATGGAACATGTCATTGTTTCACAAATTAACAACCACACATTGCTGAGAAGGAAACAACACGGGAGATGTGGGAGACGCTGACCACCTTGTACCGGGGCACCTCCGTCCAATGGAAGATGCTATTAGAAAATCAGCTGAGACATTACCAGATGTAGAAGGGAGAAGAGATCGATCCCTTCCTCCTCAGGTTGCAAGGGATTCGCGACTAGTTGACTTCCGTGGGGTCTACACCAGATCCTGAGTTCATGGTCAGGACTGCCTTGAATGCAGTCACCAAGGACTAGGAGACATTTGTCCAAAGTATCTTGGGTAGAGCGACTCTCCCCAGTTGGGAGGAGATGTGGGCAACTCTTCGACAAGAAGAGATCAGGAGATTGACCAAGGCAGGGAGTAGTGACAGAGGAGCTTGGGTTAAGGAGGAGGAGGAGGATGCATCTCTCGCATCATCGGGACAGCAAGGGCAGCAGAAGCGGAACAAGAAGGATTTTTCCAAGGTCAGATGCTTCAATTGTGGGGAACTTGGATATTATGCCACTTAGTGCCCCTGGAAAAATGGCAAGGAGGAGGCTTTTAAATCAAAGGCCGCTCCGGCAAAAGCTGACAGGGAAGGCGAGGATGACGATTGTGCCATGAGTGCTCATGCGCCTCTGGAGAAGAGGTGAGGCGACATGGAGTTGTAGTCAAGAGGACTACATGGTGGGCGGGATCCTTAAGGTCACCAAACTCTTGGATCAAATATGGCTATGGAAGCCCTTAATGACAATAGCAAAATGACGGGTGTCGGTTGGTGCGAGGTGTGATGGAGCGACAATGGCAGAATTAGAGTGCCAAAGTCTAAGGCAGCACAATGGATGTTGCAGTAGTGCGAGAGGCACATAGTAGTTTGCAGCAGCGCAGTAGCAGCAGAGGGTCAGCGTAGATTAGCAGCAGAGGTCGCTTCAGCATCACAAAGCATCCATACTGACCAACATGTCAATTTTTGGGTGAAGTTTAGTTACTTACTTCTTAGTAATTGAGCTGCAGTGCAGTAGTTAGCAGTGGCAGTGCTGTGGGCAGCGTTTTGATAGGGAGTTGTAGTACAGATGTAGCAGTGACAGTGGCAGAATCATGGGTAGCAGTACAAGAAGCAATGGTGTAGTGGATGAAGGGCATCGGGCCAAGCATCAGTAGCACATAGGATCGATGCAGTGGATCAGTGTAATGCTTCTATGGGGAAGTATAGCTAGAGCTCATTCCTCACTAAGAGAGAGTGTTGATTTTGGGTAGCATCGGATGTACTCTAGCTCCAAAATTTTGTGGAGGGGCTAGAACACATGAGATCTCCAGAACCCAAAAATCGTTTGGAGAAATTCCACCCAGATGAGGAGTTATTAATATTTTTAATGGGTTTGTAAGTCAAAACTTAGGAAAATAAAAATATTAATGGGTATTAATAAGAATATGGGTGAGAAACTTCTAAGTGACGAGGATCAAGTCTGTTTTAATCTTAGCCGTTGTTTAGGGACTTAATCTCGACCGTTGATTCAACAACATGAAAAGTATAAGAGGAGGCTTGAGGGTCAGTTGGAGAGAGACTTAAGAGATCAACCAGTTCGATTTTTCTGGGGTGTGGTTTGCTGAGAAACTGAATAGGTGATTTGAGTTGCAGTGAGAGGGGCAGTTCGGCAGAGGGTCTTCAGTCCAAGGCCGAGAATACATAGCGGAGAGGCAAAGCAGCACTAGGAGAGACAACGCAGAGGGAGAGTGAAGTGTAAAACTTCCGGATAAACAGAAATATATATAAAAATACTTTTATTAATAAATGAATTACAGATAGGTGATGATTTACAATGGGTTGCCTGGCTTATATACTGCCATGTGCACCCTTTGGGAAAGGGCATGATCTTATGATCGTGCCCTTTCATCTAACTAAACCTAAAATTAAACAATAACCTAAAATTATCTAATTTTTTACATAACATTGCCTTCCTCTCGAAAGAATGCTTTGTCCTCAAAGCATACGCAACGACGGATGTTGTTGACAAAATGCTTCATTCTCCCACGAAGCGTCTTCTTCGGTAAGTCTTTCCACTTGATTATATATTCCAAAATGATCAAGGTCGCACACTGTAAAAGTTCTTGGATTAATCTCTCAATTTCCGTTTTTTGGAGATGTGGATATCGGTATGGGTTGATGTTGACAGAGTCTGACCCTGCCTTAACTTCTATTCTATGCTCAATTTCCCTATTAGGCGGCATCTTCATAGGTAGGTCTTGAAATACTTTTTCATGCCTCCGAATCAGATCTTGTATCTCTGGTGATTCTTCTCTGGTCATATTTGCAGATAACATTTCTAATTGGTGACATTGTATTGCATAAGCAGGTGCTCTTCTGCGACTCGGCTTCATCATCTGAGATGATGATACAACTTGATTTTCTGGTGCTTGGAATCCGTGTAGCTTGTACTTCTGACCTCCCCATTTGAATTTTATAAATTGTACTTGATGGTTGGCGGCATAAGTACCTAAAGTTCGTAACCATTGGATACCTAAGACTACATCTACTCCTCCTAATGGTACTGTGAAGAATGGAGACTCTAGATTAAAGTCTTGAATCTGCAAATTGACCTTATGGCATTTCCCTACCTTTTCAATCTTCTTACCATTAGCTACCATCACTTTCATGTTTGGTAAGGGAAATGAAAAGATATTGAGTCTCTTTGCCACGGTTGCATCTAAAAAATTGTGTGTGCTTCCAGAGTCGACGAGAACCACTACGTTGTTCTTCTTTATGTGTCCTTTTAACTTTAAAGTCTGAGGTTGTGATATACCTGTCATAACTGATAATGATACTTGTGGAATACTTCCATCATCTAGTTCTGGTGAGAATTCTGGGGCGTCTTTTGTGTCTTCTACGTCATAATCTTCACTGTTTGAATCATTGGTTGCTTCACAACTATATAGGTTCTTTGGTTCTTTTCCTTTAGCACATCTATGTTTGGGGTCCCACTTCTCACCACAGCGTTTACATTTACCCTCTTTTATTCTTTGCATTTCCACATTCGATTTTTCATCTTCACGACGATGCGGTGGAACATATCTTGTATTATTTGAGTCCACATACTGGGGTATCCTTCGTCTTGCATAAGCTTTTTCCGCTGTTGACCAAAATATTGGTTCGGATTTCTTTTCGGCTGTTTTTGCTTTTCGTCTTGCTACTTCTATAGATGTAATGTCATGCATCTCAAGTTCTGCTTGTAAATGGGTTTTGAGTCCCGAGATGTATGACTGAATTAGACGAGATTCTGATAACCCAGGCACTCGAGTTACTAAGGTCTCCCATTCTTGAGTGTATTCATCCACACTTCCTTTTTGTCGTAATTTGATGAGTTTTGAAAAGAACTCTTCTTCCTTTACACCTTGGAATCTTTTGAAGAATGCATCTTTAAATCTCCTCCAGCTAATGACGTGTGTTGTCTTTTTCCACCACATATACCAGTTATATGCTTCTCCCTCCATTTTCATGGATGCATGTCTGAGCTTTTCGTCATCGTCAGTGATGTCATATATCTCAAAGTATTCTTCTGCTTTATTTATCCATGCAACATTGTTTTTTTTCGTTCCCATCGAATTTAGGCATTTCAACCTTTACCCTCTTCTGGTATGTGGCTAATGGTTGAGCAAAAAAAGGGTGTTGATTATTAAGGGTATCCCAACGTTGCTTGTTTGTAAAGGCAGTGTTACTTGCTTCTTGGTGGGGTGCCGCTGATTTTCTTGGGGATTCAACCTTTTCATGAGAATTTGTTGACTTTGTTGAATCTGATGAGAGATGTTCTTGATTTTCTTCACCATCTTTTAATAGCTCTTCGGGTGTACAATTCGACTTTTTACACTGACTTTTCAGCATTGTTAAGACTTCTCTGAAGTTTACTCCTGTTTGGACATGTTGACTTTCCATCTTTATCTCTATTCGATTTTTCGTATCTTCCAGATTTTTGATTTTGTCCGCTTGCTCCCCAAGCTTGCTTTCGACTTCATTTAATCTTTCACTGACCTCATCGTGGTTGTTATTTATCTTTTGCTCTGCATCCAACAACCTTTTTTGAAAATCCGCCATTGTCATTGTCGACATTGAGCGGTTTTGCGGGGGCGTGTATTTATTTGCCAGCGAAAATATTTCCCTCTCTTTTTTTTTTTTTTAGCTAAAATAAATTTTAATTAATTAAAATAAATTTAATTAATTAAATTAACTTATATATATAAATTTTAATTAATTAAAATAAATTTAATTAATTATATATATATATATATATATATATATATAACTTTTTAATTAATTAAATTAACTTTATATATATATAACTTACAACTAAATTAAAGTTATATGTTATATAATTTATAATATATATCATATATATTATATAATATATATTATATATGTGTTATATATGGATGTATTACTCTATAATTATTTTAATGATTGAATGGATAGTCACGTAATGGACAGTGACGTCCAAACGAAAATGACACGTTTCGGTCAGTCTGGGCAAGGATAATAACCCAGAAAATGAAATGCGAACCTCAGTGCTGTCACCGCAGAAAAAAGAACGCCGGAATTTCAGTGTTTATCACCGCAGGTTAAGTCACACGGACCCGCAGAGATTATTCGACGTAGTCGCAGGCAATCGCTTTGGGTGAGTAGAGTGTCGATGATGGATGGCGGAGCTGGGGCGAAGTGATGGGGACGGGAATAAACCGATGCCTCCCTCTTTTCTCTTAAACCCCCCGTGAACTTTAATGCCTTTCTACAGCGGGCTTGAGAAGGACCGAATAGAATATTCGACAATGCCAGCAAAGATGTAAATTTGACTCTTTATGTGAGACGGAAAGTAAGTTAAGTAAGTTTTATGGATAAGTTTTATGTTGTTGGGAGCACTTTAAATAATTTCTACGCGGATACCATGCCCGGCGTTAGCGTGAAACGTATGGCATACAAGGCCCCAGGCTTTAACAAATTTGGAGGCGATGCGGAAGAAGGTGAAATTTGCAGCAGATTGCGGCACGTGCAGAGGACTGTGGACGGGGTTTGCGGTGGATTGAAGGGTGATTCGTACAGTGAAGTATGACAGAACAGCGGTGGTTTGACTGTGTATATGGACGTGGACAGGGCAGAATGAAACTAGCAGTAAGCACAGACAACAGACTGTACGAGGGGCGAACAAGAGCTGTAGCAGCGGTTGGCTCCGATACCAGATGAAGTGTAAAACTTCCGGATAAACAGAAATATATATAAAAATACTTTTATTAATAAATGAATTACAGATAGGTGATGATTTACAATGGGTTGCCTGGCTTATATACTGCCATGTGCACCCTTTGGGAAAGGGCATGATCTTATGATCGTGCCCTTTCATCTAACTAAACCTAAAATTAAACAATAACCTAAAATTATCTAATTTTTTACATAACAGAGAGCTCTGACGCAGTGGAGGCTAAGGGGTCTTAGTGTGATAGTGATGCAGTGAGGCAGTGTCGCAATGACGCAGTGTCGTAGTGACCCAACTCCTAGAGGAGGTGACGTAGTTCCAGCGCAGAGCTTGGGGCAGCCATCACTAGGAACAATGTAGTCACCTATGGGGTTTGTTCATCTGTGTCTGGATAGAGGTACTTATGTCAGGTTTATTCTTTGTTGGGTGAGCCAGATTTGGCACCCTAGTTGTATTCAGAAATCTGCTTAATAATACAAACCCTCTATATGCTGCACTGGTTTTCCCGCATTGGGTTTTTCCGTAACAGTGCCCCTTGTGTATTTGTCTTGTTCTATTTCAATTCATGATCTATATGTATGTGTAGTCTGCAATAGTGTTTTCATCACTTTTTAAATAATTAAATAACTTGTTGAATGTAAAAACAAGTAGGAGATAGTGAACTAGAGATTGCAGTAGGATTTTGATGTGCAGATTCAGATTTTTCATAGGTTGATGAGGCCATCATAGTTTTTTTGTTAGTTTTTTCAACAGGTGAGAAACCCTCCATCATCTTCAACTATAGTGAGTTTCTAGCGGATGCAATTCATGAGCAGTTCTTGAAATTTTGTATAGAGGGAACCTTCAAGTATACGTCAGTCCTAGTCTATTTATTTTTATACCATCAGGCAGACAGGTTTCAGTTTCCACTACAAAAATTGGATGAGCAAGGGAATGCTCAATCAGTAATTCATTGGACTTCCTTGGTAAGGAAGCATTCCAATGAATTTACCTTCACTGAGTATGTTGATCAATTCTTATATACAGTGTCTTGCTTATTGAATAATAATATTGAGCCAAGGATAGGCCCTGAAATAAAACGATTTCTTCATCTAAGTGAGCAGACCAAAACAGGTGACTGGTACTTGTACCAGAATTATACAGAAATCACGGTCTATGGGTGTGAATTGCCGCCTTACAGGTTGCCAAAGTTTGTCCCAATGAGAATTTTCTCATTAGAGTACATCATACATATGATTAACATGGACAAGCTGATTTTGTGGCAGCCAAGAAGAAATCCCAATTTACAATTAAAGCACAGGTGGGCCCTTTCATTTGCATACCAGGGCAACAACTAAAGAAGTAGACATCCTCCTCAAGCAGATGAATTTCAAGTTCAATTTCTCTTGATGACCCGTTGGGAATAATTTCAAAGCTAAGAGTAGAACATAAGACTACTCCCTACATTCACACTCCGAGGCCAGAGATTGAAAGATACATGAACCATGATCAATGGCTGGAAAACACCTTGCAGGAAGCAGAAGAACAGGTCATCTCCACAACAACAACATAGACTCCAACACCACAGGAGAAGCATGAGAAGAGGCCAAGGGAAGATGTTTCCCCTACAGTCACAAAAATCCCATAGAAGGAGTTTCTGATTTACAAGAAGAGACAAAGGACCAATCCAATAGAAGAAACCTTTCAAGAGGAGAATGTATAGTCCACTATAGTAGTGACAGGTCCCCATACTACAAGCAAAAATGAAGAAATTTTTATAGGGTCTCCATCCTTTTCTGCCTCCCAAGAGGCACTAGATACCTCTTAGTCAGGAGAATTGGTTCATGACCAAGCTGAACCAAACATATTTGCTAAGTATAGAGAAATTAAAAAGAAGAATGAGATGCTAAAAGATACAACTTATACACAGGTTGGAAGTAGACAACATCCTGAGAAAGAGAAAGGGAAAATGCAGATAACCTTCCTACAGGCTGAGGTCCCTTTCCCAAAAACTCCAGAAGATTACAAGAAATCAATCTTTTCCTTCAATATTGATCAAATTCATCCAATTGATCAAATAGACCTGCATAAGCAAACAGGGGAGATGTTGTACTCGACCTTGACAACATCAGCAATGGCAACTTCTAGGCTGCAAGCATCAGTAAACAACATTCAGTCCCAACTCAAATTAGTGAAAATCTCTTCTCTGGCTAAAGACACAAAAATCAAGTCTTTAAAAGATCTAGTAATTAAACTGGGATATGATCCCAACAATGTAAAAGTTGCAGAGGAGATTGTTAGAAGGAAGAACGCTGACATTGCAGCACTACAAAAACAACACAAGCTTCTCTCCACAGAGGACCCATAGACTAAGGAAGTTGGACAACTAGAGAAAGAAAAGGAAGACATGTTCAGAATTATTATTGAGCAAAGTGGACAGATCAAAGAAATGGAGGTTGAGATGGAGAAATTGTTAAAGGAAAGAGAACAGTCAACACAATTGGCAGCCATTCCACTCACAACAGTTCCTATTGCATCTACATCAGCAGCCATTACAGTTGAGGCACAATCTATAGATTCTTCAGAAGAACTAATCAAAGCAATGGATGACCTATCAATTAGAGGACAGGAAATTGAGAAGCTGAAAACTCAGCTAAATAATCTCCAGGAGCAGAAGTTGAAAATTGACAGTGCATACCTAGTAGAGCTGCAAAAGACTCATAAATTAACTCAAAAAATTGAACAGTTGGAGAATGAGTCTGCAATGGCACAAACACTTGCACATGCAAAAGAAAGTATTTGGATAGAAATAAATGAGGCCATGACTGAAATATGGCCCTCTATTGAGATCATTTTTGAGCAGGAGGAATTAGTACAAAGATCTAAAGGAGTCATTGAAGAGGTGAAAGAAGATTTAGGACAGAAGCCAGGTGAAGCCACTGCTTTAATTAGGATTTTGAATTCGAAGACCAAAGAAGAATTGGAGGAGTTTGAGATTGAAGACAGGACAGAGACAATTTTGGAAGTGAGGAGGGTCCTTACAAAAAGGAACCTTATGCTTTAGCTGGAAAACAAGTGCCACAACTTAGAGTCCAGCATTCAGAAGTTCCACAGAAAATTCAATGTGCTAAATCTAAAGGGGTTGCCAGGTTTGATAGGAATTGGAGAGAAGTTGATCATGTTAGATGATTATCAGAAGAAATTGTATACTAATACAACCTTAACCGCTAATACCCACATTATGCAAACAAAATCACATGCCATATACATGTCTCGAGATTAATCACCTCATCCATGGTGAAAACCTTCACAATTCAAGGTTTAAGGCCCCTTAATTAAAGTTTATGAAAACCCACTTTATTAAAGGTTAATTCTTTAGGCGAAAATATATGCGCATTTCCTCTTAACCCTTATAACTCAACCCTTCATGATCCTTTGGTTAACTCTTATTAACCGAGCATATCAACCTTACCATAGTCTGGAGACTTTGGTTAAACCCGACTTAAACCATAATATCTTTACCCCGCTTATTTCTATTATTTCCCGTATAATAGAAATATTACATAAACTCACACTTAAACATTACCTTTTTGCCTTTGCACATTTACCGATACTCAACCTTTCGCTTCAAATCTACACCATTGATTTCTTCCTTCCGATCAACGGTTATCGCGCGATCTCCAATTTTCACCCATCCCGCCGAAACTCAAAGAAGTCCGACTTCTTTTAAATAACCCATCGAGTCCGCCCGGTGTGTTAACCTACACACTTATTCGTGCGTAATTACCGTCCGATATATCAACCATTGAACGGTCACGATTATTGAAACTCAACGACGTTTTAAGCCCGTTGAATAAAACCTCATCGCGTCCGTTTTCTGGATTAAACCTCGTTCTTTTCCCTACGCGATATGCGTCTGATCAATCACCCAACGGATGACTGTGATCTACCCGGACTTCAATTGGATTAAGTCATGGTTCATAACTTTCTCGGGTCCGGAATTGAAATACCGCTTACGACTTTGAGACCGCACGAGAAATAGCTTCCCGCGTATGAAAACTGCCTTTCCATTCTGATTAACACCCATGCATCTGCACCACACGATGACTGTGGATCTCCTTCCATTCGACGACTACGATATTTTCTCCACCATTCCTCGTTCGTTGTTATTATCCGTCGATCTAGACAATCCGACGGTTTCCGTTGTGCTAGTCAATCGATCCCAATCTCGATTGAAACTCTCCTCCATTCTTTTATTGGTGGAATTGCGTTAAACACACATTTATCTCTGCGCTCTGTCTTTCTCGATTTCGTTTGCACACACATATCTTTTGCAACAACACTTCGTTTATAAAGAATTACAATCTAGTCACATATGTACTCTACACAGGGTTGAAATCGAATTTCTGTATTCGTAAACAAGTATTTACATAGGTTCTTCTCTCAGGCTTGATTTCCAATATTAGTGGCCTCTGTTTCCCTATCTGCCCGTAGGCTTACAATCAAGCTCTATCTAATTTTTGAATTCTAATTCACACTCTAACGAACTAACTCTTCCTATGCCTTTTAGGCCTACATTTATACAAAAGGTTTTATGAACCAATTTTGGTTCAGATCCTTAATAATTTCAACTAAATCCTAAGAATCCTCTCAATCCCAGAAATTATGAACTAATTCCTAATTTAAGATCTAGAATTAATTTCCAATCTATCAATCCCTATGAACTCTCAATTATCCTAATTCTCTCATGTTCCCCTTCATTCGAGAATATTTACAATATGCCTCTCACTACTTAATTAGATCCTATTCTCATAAAATCACTCAAAAACATTAAAATTACATTAATTTGATGCATAGGAAACCAACTTCCTTGAAACACAAGACCCCCTATGTCTACTAAAATACAATGATATTTCTGAGCCGAATGCTCCTGCATTAGGCTCCCAATGTTGAAAACATTCATGATCTCCTGATCATGTGTTCTCATGTGTTAATAAAAAAAAAAAACCTCCAGGGTTCCAATCTTTAGTTTGTAACTGCCCAAATGCCTTGCACCTTTGTTGTTGCTGTATATCTGTTGTCTTTTGGGTCATCTTCCTCTCATCAATCAGTTTGAAATTTTGATTGATCACTCCTTCTGCTGTCATTTTCCTCAACCTGGACTGTTTCATCATCATCTGCCATAATTCTTCAGTCTCCATCTCTAACACATCCTTGAGCTGGTAACAAATCTTGCTTTTATTACTCTGCCACTTGTTGCTGTACTTTGTCCACTCATCTTCAACCTGCTGTTTACTTTCTTCAGCTTTTTCTACTTCAGCTTCTGCTATTATTCTTGAGATTGCTCCAGGTACTGCTGTAGATATTTCTTCCACCCAAACTTCCTGAATATCCTTGAAGATATCTCCTTTTGCAACATCTATTTTCTGCTCCTTGTCTGCAAATTCACTTTCCAATTCTTTAATGTTTTTGTTCCATGGGCTCAGTAGTATCATGGAATCTTCCTTTTCCTCCTTCATACGTCAACAAAAAATTCTTCTGACTGTTTTGCCAGTCTCCTCATTAACCAAATGTGCATGTGCTCCCCCTTGGTTGTCCTCATGAGACAACATAGTCTCATTCTCCATCAGAATGCAATTCTGATCTTGCCTCTTTGAAATGTCTTTGTACATTTCCTTCATCTTCATGTCAACTTCAAGTGATTGCCTATCACTTGATTCTCCTTTATCCATATCACAATCTCTGTGTTTAACTTCATCTCTTTGGTCTTCATGCTGAACTTTTCCTCTATTAAGTAGTGCATCTATATACGTCTTCTGTACCAGTTCAAAATTGTCTTCTTCTGAGAAGTATTCATCATCATATATGGGCTTACAATCTTCTTCAATTTCTATGATACCTGTAGAAGATTTTCCATCTTTATCTACTTCAAAACCTGCCTGCTTACACCAATCATGAGAAACATGATATCCTTTTACCAACATCATTTCTAATTTATCATTACACATGAGACATTTATTAGGCTTCTCATCTTCCTTAACATGTATAATAGTTTGCAATAACTGTTCTTCATTTGCTAAATCTACAACCACACACAAAATGTCAGAAATAAAAACATTAGGCCTGTCAACCTTACTTATCATCATATCCATTTGTTGATCTGAACTCTTCAAAGAGCTCATGAGACTTCCTGCAAGTCTCTCTTCCTCCTCATTCTCCAAACAACTTATAAGATCCTCAATAGATCTCTTCTCAACATCATCTGCTTCAATGATGTCTTCCTGCTCTTGTCCACTGTAGTGAACTTCTTCATTCTCATTCAGTTCTGATTTTACAACCTGAACACTTACTCTTTGGTTTTCTAGCCTTTTCTCCAAAAGACTTAACTCATGCCATAAATTTGCCATCTCACTTGGGATTCCTCCTAAAAGCTCTGTACAATCCTCACTATCTTCTTCTTTGTCACAAGTATAATTTCTTGGTGACACTACTTCATTCTCAATCAGAGTAAAATTATGACCCTCCATCTCTATGATAGTTTTAGATGTCTTTCCATCACTCTTCCTTTTGCCATCTAAGAAAATCAATTTCTCTTTGCCCTTACCAATGACAAATTCTTTACCATAAGATATAACTGTCTCATCTCTACTGGAGATATTTCTTTACTAAGCAAGGAATTAATGAACTCCTTCTGCTATAATAACTCAACTTGATTTTCATTTGAAAGACAGTCATCATCATACTTTGCTTGGCAACTTTTAGCTTCACTCAAGATAGTTCCATAGGATGGTTTGTCTTCTGCAATACCTACATTCACACACAACTTGTCAGTTTTAAAACCACCAGACCTCATGATCTAACTTGACGATTCAATCACCAAGTCCTCCTGCTGTTCCAAGTCCTTTACATGACTCAGAAATATTTCGATGGTCTGCTCTTCAATCTCATCAAGTCCTTCACTTGGTTGCTTGATATCCTTCCCTACTTCTTCTTTCTTTTGGCCATCATCATGAGTCAAACTTCCTCTGCTTTCAGTCTTTGCAATATGCTGAAAAGTAAAACTTTTTCCCAACTGCGTACATGCATTTACATGAGACCTATCTATCTCATCCTCTTTCAGAACATAATTTAGATTCTGCCTGTCTTCTTCCTCCTTTATGACAATATCAACAAATTGTCCTTTTTCACATGTTTAACCCGTAAACATACACAAATTATTAGATTTAAAATCATGTGTCCTTTTGATCTCACTTGAAGTTTTAGTCTTCAAGTCTTCATCTCCACCTAGAACTTCACCCTGTTCTGCTTCACAAATGGAAACCTCCATTTCCAACCTAACTTCTCTGAGTTCTTCCACCAGCCACTTCACTTCCCTCTGCTGTAGCCTTCTCTGTAACTTTTAGGCCATTTCACTGCCTTTTTCCTCAAAACCCAACCTTGTCTTTGGTTTTCCTCTAGTATCATCCTTAATACATTGAGTTCTTTTAACTCAGCAATCTCCTTGTCAATCTCCTCTTGCCATTTGCCTTGGCATCCTCTTTCTTCACTTTTCTTCTGCTGTGGTCTTCCTCAGAACCTCTGCTATGACGATCAATAGTCATCTTCCTCTCCATTTCTATGAGTTCTTCACTCACTCACTATGAGCTGCACATGTCTCTGTAATAGCAAGTTCTCCCTGCTGCATGATACCTCACTAAGCTTCTCTCCTTTGAGCTCAGTCTTTTGGCATCTTTCTGGTTCTCTCTTCTGGAACCATATGAGCACTCCATGCTCTAGACTTCAACTCATCTGCACTTTTGAGAACACAACTGTCCTCTTGTATTTCAAACACAAAATACTAGGGTTCTGCCACTCTCTCTCAGAAACCCTTACTGGCTTCCTTATTCACTGCTCTTCAGGCTGTGATATTCTTGCTGAGATGCTTTACTAATTACTGTTACCTGCATATCAATGATATTTAAAGAAAGATCATTCCAAGCTTTCAAAACCTTGCTGCTGCCAAATTTCTATGGCCACTTTAAAATGCTTCTACTCAGCGTCCTTTTGAGAACACTCTTGTCCTCTCTGTCCAACCTTCATTCGGATTCTTTAGGTTCACTGGCACTTGTTTTTCCAGTCTTTCATTCACTTTCTTCTTTAGAAGACATATAGCTTTCCTTGTCTGTCTGCTTCTATCAATCTTTACTCTGTCTTTAACTTGCAAAACTCAAACTAGAGTTAAATAAAACAATACCTATATGATTTCACAAGCACTCTCCATCCACTCTTCACATTTGAGTGAACCTCCATTTTCCTTAAGAAAACAAACATCACTATGCTTTCTTTATGCTTATGCAATCTCTTTTTAAGAGTATCACTTACTCTAATCTTATGTCATGCCTTCTACTTATCAGATTCAAATAACCTCATCTGCTCTTCCTTTCGCAATCACACTTGCATTCTGCACAATTTTGCTTTAATTAAAAAGAGCTTTAACCAGCTCTGATACCAAATGATACAACCTTAGCCGCTAATACCCACATTATGCAAACAAAATCGCATGCCATATACATTTCCCGAGATTAATCACCTGATCCATGGTGAAAACCTTCACAATTCAAGGTTTAAGGCCCCTTAATTAAACTTTATGCTGAATTACTACATCTGATGAAAACCCACTTTATTAAAGGTTAATTCTTTAAGCGGAAATATATTTGCGTTTCCTCTTAACCCTTATAACTCAACCCTTCATGATCCTTTGGTTAACTCTTATTAACTGCGCATATCAACCTTACCATAGTCTTCAGACTTTGGTTAAACCCGACTTAAACCATAATATCTTTACTCCACTTATTTCTATTATTTCCCGTATAATAGAAATATTACATAAACCCGCACTTAAACATTACCTTTCTGCCTTTGCACAAACCTTTGCACATTTACCGATACTCAACCTTTCGCTTCAAATCTACACCGTTGATTTCTTCCTTCCGATCAACGGCTATCGTGCGATCTCCAACTTTCACCCATCCCGCCGGAACTCAAAGAAGTCAGACTTCTTTTAAATAACCCATCGGGTCCGCCCGACGTGTTAACCCACGCACTTATTCGCGCGCGATTACCGTTGATCCATCAACCATCGAATGGTCACGATTATCGGAACTCAACGAGGTTTTAAGCCTGTTGAATAAAACTTCATTGCATCCATTTTCTGGATTAAACCTCGTTCTTTTCTCGACGCGATATGCGTCCGATTAATCACCCAACGGACAACTGTGATCTACCTGGACTTCAATTGGATTAAGTCACTGTTCATAACTTTCTTGGGTCCGGAATTGAATACCACTTACGACTTTAAGACTGCGCGAGAAACAGCTTCCCGCTTACGAAAACCGCCTTTCCACTTTGATTAACACCCATGCATCTTCACCACGCGATGACCGTGGATCTCTTTCCATCGGACAGATACGAAATTTTCTCCACCATTCCTCGTTCACCGTTATTATCTGTCGATCTAAACGATCCGACGGTTTCCGCTGTGCTAGTCAATCAACCTTGATTGAAACTCTCCTCTGTTCGCTTATTGGTGGAATTGCGTTAAACACACATTTATCTCTGCTCTCTGTCCTTCTCGATTTCATTTGCACACACATATCTTATGCAACAACACTTTGTTTATAAAGAATTACAATCTAGTCACATATGTACTCTACATAGGGTTGAAATCGAATTTCTGTATTCATAAACAAGTATTTACACAGGTTCTTCTCTCAGGCTTGATTTCCAATATCAATGGCCTATGTTTCCCTATCTGCCCGTAGGCTTACAATAAAGCTCTATCTAATCTCTGAATTCTAATTCACACTCTAACTAACTAACTCTTCCTATGCCTTTTAGGCTTACATTTATACAAAAGGTTCTATGAACCAATTCTGGTTTAGATCCTTAATAATTTCAACTAAATCCTAAGAATCCTCTCAATCCCAGAAATTATGAACTAATTCCTAATTTAAGTTCTAGAATTAATTTCCAATCTGTCAATCCCTATGAACTCTCAATTATCCTAATTCTCTCATGTTCCCCTTCATTCGAGAACATTTACAATATGCCTCTCACTACTTAATTAGATTCTACTCTCGTAAAATCACTCAAAAACATTACTTTGATGCATAGGAAACCAACTTCCTTAAAACACAAGACCCCCTATGTCTACTAAAATACAATGATATTTCTGAGCCGAATTCTCCTGCATCATATACCATAGATAGGGATAAGTCAAAGTTTTCCACTATCAAAGGAAGCATCACAATAAAAGCATTCATGGAAGCTTTGGATTTTGATTTGCTTATCAAACATGAGATAAAACACTTATTCATTGTCAATCCTATTTTTGAAAAGTACACCGAGGTGGTTGAAACCTATAGGAAGCTTGTTAAATTCTCCGCTCCAAATGAAGACAGATGGGACAAATTGTTCCAGTTACTTGGGTAAAACAATTTTTCACCTTCAACAACAAAGCAACATTTTTTTAGGCTGAGTCATCGCCAACAATCCTCGAAGATAGTGCCAGAGGATTACAGTAGTTTTAGTTGCTTGCATTTCTGTAGTATTTTTGTAAACTGTTTCTAAGATATTTTGTAAAAATCTTGATATTTCAAATCAAGATATTTTCTTAAGTTTTGTATAAATACTTCATAATTCGAAGTACAAATGTTGGGACTTGTATCAAGAAAGCATACTTCGGTGTAAAGCTATTCCCTGAGCTGAAAGTGATAATTTCATTAATACAAAAGATCGTTCCAGGATTCATGTGTCAGGCAAATTGGTGATGTTTTCCTCTTGTAAACTTGTTATATCTTTGTTTTCATATGTCTTTCTTATTTGTATTGTTTAAAAGAAGATGAAGGGCTGAACTTGTTTAATTACACTTTGTCCTGGCTTATAAGCAATCTATATGTTTTCAAACTGAGATTAAATAGAATTCATGTTAAAATGCTCTATGTTTAATTGAATCTGAATATTTTCCTCCCTTTCACTCCACAAAGCTTCAAAGATCCAATAGCTTGCCTACCTTGCCCTGTTTCAAATATGTTATGATATTTCTATTTCTGATCACCCTAAGACCTTGACTCCATTGCCCAATGGCCTTTTGTTGCAGTTTCAACAAAACATTTCAAAAACCGAACTCTGAACCTAATAACTAGCCTAAAATCCCAACAAAACAAATCTATATCCAATAGAGAGATCCTTCGCTTAGTTTAGAAGGGCTAGCTTCTAAGTTTAAAAGTGGTTTTGTGGTTATCTCTGGGTTTCTTTCACAACCTTAAGAAATTATGGAGTGATAACCTCTGTGAGGGCCAAAACCTCTCCCTCTTGGAGAGGAAAACCCGCACAAAATTCTTCTTATAGAGATTCCAATTGACGAATACCAAGCCCATGACCCCTAACCGATTAGGCCACTCCAAGACCAAGACACCAATCCTCTTCATCATTGCTGAGATAACACTGGAGCCATCACTACTGCACCACCACGATCTTCATTACTGTTGTAACACCATTGCTGCACTTCTATCGAGGTCTTCACCATACCAACGAGATCTCCATATATATGAATGAGATCCACTGAGATCATGACTGTTTCATAGCTGCACCTTCACTGAGATTATAACTTTGTGATTGTGTCTTCATTGATACCATATCTATGCTTAAGATCATGACTGCACCTTTGAGACAGAGTGTCTTCTCATCATGATTATGCCGAGACTGTGTGTGCTACTGTGGGATCCTGAAATCACCTTCATCACTGAGACTATGACTGTGTGTTTCTTCCAACGAGATCTTCCCTGCCACAATTATGCGGAGACTGTATCACTGTGCCACTGTAATTATCCTCGAAGATTGCAGAGGTGTCTACTGTACCCATCGAAGTTGCTGGGCTTGTGGACAAACTCCGAAAATGTCATCCGAAACTATCTTCCTACACCTCCTGTACCCATCCGAAGTTTAGAAAGAAATCCGAGTTTCTGTATTTCTGTGGTGACCCTGGCTGGGTATATATAGTTGTTGCATCTCCATAATAAGCTGACATGAGTGAGGGAACCGTTGTGTCTTTTATTTGAGCCGACATGACATTTATATGCATTTGTAGGTCGACATGATTGTGTTTTACATCGTTTAGCTTGCTGCCTTCTTCAAGAGGATTATGCTTATAGAGTTTAGGCCTCTGTGATCCATATCAAGTTTACAAAAGATTTTTCGGCGAAAATCACATGAAATATCATTTGCCGACGCGTTTCGAACCAACCAGTGTGGTTCATCGTCAGGACAAGTTGAAGAAACAGATCCAGCTTAGCATGTTAAATAGACCGAGCAGAGCCTCCAACGGCTAGTTTGACCAACCGCTAATGTTGACTAATGGACTGGGATCAAAACATTTTTAATAATAAAAAGGAGATAAGTTATAAAAATAATTTAAATTAGTGATAATAGTTTATTAATAAAAAGTTAAAAATTATAGGTTAATTATTCTTTAAAAGGAAATTAGTTGCAAAGGACCACTTCTAAGAATAAATAAATGTGAATACGAGTTAAATGTGACTAAATAATAAAAATAATAATAATAATAAATAAATAAATAAAATAATAAATAAATAAATAATAATAAAAATAAAAATACAATAAATTAAATAAATAAATAATAAAAATAAAAATAACAATAAATAAAATAAAATAATAATAATAATAATAAATATATATATATATATATATATATATATATATAAATAAAAAATAAAAAATAAATAAACAAACAGAACAAAAAATAAATAAAAATTATTATTTATTTTATTTTTATTTTTATTTATTTTATTTTTATTTTTATTTATTATTATTATTATAACAATAAATTAAATAAGTAAATAAAATAATATAAATAAAAATACAAAAAATAATAATAATAATAATAATAAGTAAAATAAATAATAGTAAAAATAAAAATAAGTAATAAATAAATAAAGATAAACTAACTAAAAATAAAAATAAATAAAAATAAAAATAATAATAATAAAAATAAAATAGATAAATAAATAGATAAATAAAATAATAATAATAATAATAATAATAATAATAAAATAAAAAAGAAGAAGAAGAAGAAGGAGGCGGAAAAATGACTAAGCAAGGAGTGCCGGGACCCAACACCTACTGATCTTCCAGCCATCTTCTCTGTTGAGATTGTTAGGCCTCTTTTCAATCTCAAGCGCTTCCCTAAATTTCCGATGGTGGAAGTGCGCAACCTTAGCAATAACACTAGCCTCCTCAATACAGACATGATGATTGGTTTTCTCAGCATGCTCAGCTAAAGCGGAAGACTTAGTTTGCCTATGTCTAAGGTCCGCTGAATGCTCACTAATCCTTTGATTAATGGAGCGACCAGTCTCCCCAATATAGGGGGTCCCACAGGAACAAGGGATCAAATACACACCTTTCATATCTTTAGGGTCGATGGGATCCTTCACTGATCTAAGGGATGCACGAATGGTGTTCAAGGGCCTAAAGGTCACAGGGACATTATGCCTCCTAAGAATCCTTCCAATCTTATCAGTAGTCCCCTGAACATACGGAATATGGACACCTGGAACCCGCTCCTTTGGTTCCCTTTTAGACAAAGAATTCTTGGAAGCTTTAAGGAAAGCCTTCAGGCCCATGTATCTACTATAACCATTCTTGACAAAGACATCAAGGAGATGGGATTTCTCCTTCTCAAAGCTCTGCTTATCTGAGATTCTTAGGATTATGCTTGTTTTTTGAGGGCTTTTAGAGCTTTCTACAGACTTGTATACATTACACATAGGCTCAAGAAGAACATGAAATTGACTCTTTGACATCTTAAGGCTCTCAATGGGAGCTACTAATAAATAAACTTCTTGCTCATGAAATCCGAGCAGCAAGGAATAATAATAAATTCATTTCCCTTGTTTACAAAAATCTTAATTACAATGTCATGAAGTCCGAACCTAGTTACACTTTTTTCAACAGGTCGTATCCCTTAGGTGTTGCGACATCCCTTCTTCTTTCTAGCTGCAGGCCGAAAAGGCCTTGCGACCCCCTCTTTGGCCCTCCTAGGCCTACCACAGGCTCTCCATCCCCTCTTCGGCCCTCCATCTAGCTCCCCTCAACCTCATCTCCCTCCATCCTTCTCTGCTCCCTCTCCTCTCGACTTCCTTCCTCTCTCGACCGTCCTCCCACGGCCTCCTCTCCTCTCTCCCCTTAGCCGCAACCCTCTAAGGGTTTGCAACTCCCCTTCTTGATCTGCAGGCCCTAGGCCATAGACCTTAGGGCTCTTCCCTAGGCCTCTAAGGCCTCCCTATCCCCAACGCTAGCGTCATTAGGTAGAGCGTTGGCTCTTTGTAGCGTTTTCCTTCATCCTCGAGCCCTGATCTATCATTCTAGGCCTTTTATCCCTAGAAATTGGTTTTCCTTAGCCTTGTTTCCCATTTTCTTGGCCTATCTTGCCCTAGCTTGACCTGAAACCCTAATCTAAATGTTAAAGACTAAATACTTGTTTGACTCTAAACACTTGTTTTGCTTCAATTTTATTACAACAATCAAATCATTAACAAATCAGTCATAAAATCACATAATAAATGGTCAAGATTGGTCAAAGTTGATATATCTTGATTTTCATGAGTTTTGGCGACTTGGGCATCTCAAATTTGGCCTAGATCTAAACTTTTTGCTTGCTCGATTTTTTTACGTAAATTGTTGAATCAAGTCTGCAAAATTTTCTGAATCAAAGACTTTAAGAGGGCTAAAAAATCTGAATTTTCAATTTTTGGCAAAATTTTATTATTTTTGGATATATTAGGGATTATCTTGAGCCTCATTAGCTTGCTGATCTGTGATTTATTTACTACTGTTATACATATTTCAGATCTGAAAAATTCGCTGAAAACATACCTTAAGAAGCGTAATACATCTGAATTTTCAGTTAGCTAAGATTATTTGATAATTGGACATATTGTTGTGATATTGGGCAAGCATAAGCATTACTAATTTAACATTTCCTTACTGCTGTCATAACATTAATAAATGCTAAATATTCTGAAGTAATACTGTTGATTCGATTATTTGGGATCTAACTATGGTTTGCTCCAAGTTAAACTAGGATTCCTTAATTTTGCATGAAAAAAACACTCCAATATCTAGCTTGGTGATCTAAGGTGGTTTTTGGCATCATTGTGTTTGGCATCTTAAATTCATTGGTTATTTGGCATCTTGTGGAATATCATTGAAGTTTACACTTGTATCTTGCAGCATTTTTCTTGCTTAAGATTTTATATTAAATATTGTTAAGTACTTTTGCTTTAAGACTAATTCACAAAAAAGGACTTAAGTAACATAAAACAATCTTAGCCGAAGATAATTTCCACTCATCATCTTGTATCAAGCATACCAAGTCTAGATTGCATTAATAATTTACCTCCTAGCATAATCTAGGTTGATAGAAATTTACTTCCTAGCACCTATTTCTCATAATTTTTTAGCTTCTCATCACCTTATCATTTTTTCTCTCACTTATTCTCTCATCCTGTTCATTCTCACATTTAGCACCTGGACATTTAGGTTGGTTTCCAGTTTGGGTGGTGACTCCACTTACTCATCCATTCACAAGAACGTACTCTAGAAGGAATCCTGGTAGCCTAGTTAACCCCGCTCCCGATCCTGAAAAGGTTCTAAGAGCTCGATTAAACAAGTTGCATTCTAGAGATCATTTAAATCTTCACGGACAAGAAGCTCTTCTTGACCTTCATTTGATTTTCATTAATCCTCCAAATCAAGATATCATGGCTGACTTTTATGGGCCTTTCAACTTCGCAAACATCCAGGGGTATCCACATGATCTATCAAATGAGTCAACTATGAACAGCTTGCCAGTCTTTAAGGGAAACAATGCTATCAACGCTGAAGAACATATAAAGAAGTTTGATTGTTCCTCCATAGATATGCTCATTCTACGGACTATAGTCATGAAGATGTCAGGATGTAACTATTTGTCTTATCCTTGGAAAGTAGTGCGATCGATTGGTTCCATGATAAGCCTAATAATTCCTTTGATTCTCTGAAAACCCTCCTCAACTTCTTCAGAGACAAATATGGGGATAAGAGGGAAGGATAATTCTTAGTAAAGGAGTTCAATACCATTAAGAAGAAAGAAAATGAAATGGTGGTAGAGTTTAACCAGAGTTTCAACGAATTACTAAAGGACATCACTCAGGATTACAAGCCTCCTGACAAAATATTATTGGAAACATATCTTGAGGCTTACGATGTAGAAGTTCAATATGAGATAAGGCGGGCTCACCTTGCCACTTTAGCTGCTACCCAAAACACAACTGAAGAGTTAGAAAAAGATAAAAGGGCTTCAAGTAAATCCCAGATCCCTGGCTATGAGATAGGTCCTGTGAAAGTCAAAGAAGAGTCAGAAACAATAAAGGAATTAACCCAGTTGGTTAAAGAAATGGAAATTAAGCATGACAAGCAAATGAGTGACTTACACTCCAGGATGATCCAGATGATGGATATTCAGCTTATCGAGAATAATGGCTTAGAAGAAATCTTCCCACAAAGCAAAGGCCCCCAGATCCTCAAATTAACATGTTTGGAAAGGAATTCCATCTGCCTTTAGAAGATTGGATGGAAATTATTAAGAATAGTCACAGTATAGATTCTCTTAACTTAAGCAATATTGAAAATGAAGACGATGAGTGGCTTGAGGAACCACCTATCCAAGACATAGGAGAATCAACCTCTAAGTTTCTTAAAGCTAATCCTGGTTTCACATTGGGAGAGTGGATTAGTCAAATACAAATAAGTGTACTTATCAGTCAGATGATCAAATGACCAATTTAGAATAGCTCAGTCACAAAAGAGGCTAAAGTGGCCCCTCAACAAGTTCTTGAGGCTCCAACTTCTTCCGTTTCATGTGATGATCATACCAAGGTTGAAGAGGTTTCGAACGAAATATCTCATCCCAAGGGCCCTTTTGAAGAACTTGTTGTGATGCAATCCAACATTAGGAATTATGCTGTCCTTTCTAATCCTATAGATTTGCCTAAGGATGATATACGTCTAAAGATCTAATGTGGCACATGAGTTTTGATGGTGCTTTTTCAAAAGCAGGAAGGCGAGATCGTTTTCACTTCACCCCTTGGACATGTATTGAAATTTTCTTTTCGCCTAGGTTTGAAGCTACCAACAATGTGGCTGAATATAAAGCTTTGCTGCTAGGTTTGGAAATAGCCCATGACCTCAAAATAAAATTGCTAACTGTAAAAGGTGACTCAGATCTTGTTATCAAGCAGGTTAAGGGTATATTCTCATGCAAGAGTGATAGACTCAAGAAGTACAGAAACATTGTATGGGATACCATAGAATTGTTCGATGCATTTGGCTTACACATTGTTCCTAGAGAAGAAAACAATCACTCGCCATAGCCGCTTCCACTTTTCAAATCTCTGACAATTTAATAAAGGATAGAGCCAGAATGGAAGTCATTTTTAGACCACCTGTCCCTGATAATGTGGAACATTAGCAAGTTTTTGATGATGAAAAGCAAACTGTCCGTTTTCTAAATCACTTAGACGAATTTGAAAGTTTCCAATCTTGCTCTAAGGAAGAAGGATCTAAACTTAGACAAAAGGATGTGGTAAATCCCACTGTGGGAAAAATGTTGGCCATGGAACAACTTTTTGACAGAAACGATGCAACCAAAAAGAATGATGAAAAGAAGTTGGATCTCGAGGAATTCATTGAGGTAAATATTAGTTTTCCTGAGAACCCAAAGATGGTTAAAATTGGTAAAGGAACTTCTGAAGAGGGAAAGGAAAGTTTAGTCGAATTACTTATTGAATATCGTAATGTTTTAGCCTTTTCCTATGATGAGCTCTGTTGTCGCACAGATTGACACGACAACGCTCAGACCGGGGGCTGTCACCCTGATCCCCGATCCCTCCGTTTAAGCCTGTCTCCCGCGGCTAAGGGGGGTAGACCTTATGAAATGATGAAAACCAACTGTGAACTAGTTGGGTTAGGAGACACGAAAGGAAACCAGCACTTACTTGATTTAGAAGTTAATAGACCAGTGCCTTGTGGAGTTAATGTTTAATCGATTAAGGATTAGATACTGCAGAAATATAAACCATGAAGAGCAATCATTTATCATGAAAAGCTTAACTTTTGCCAGATACAAGATAACCATAAAGGCTCAATAGCTCAGCGATTTAAAAGAGTAAATGCTTTAAACAACCACCAGAGATCACATATATGCAATAAATCTTGAAATGAACATTTAAACATGATAAACATTAACTCCCACGCCAAAGTATTAGCCTCAGCACAAAAGATGAAACCTAAAAATTTCCCGGGCTAAAACTGAAATTGCAAAATACATTTTCCTTTTTTTTTTATATATATGATTTGAAATTTTTAAGATTTTCGAAGTGAATTTAAAACTAAAATAAAACTAAATTAAAATCTAAACGAATCCTAAACTCAAATCCTAAATAACAAAACCATGCTAAAACTAAAACTAAATCTAAAACTGAGACTAAAAGAAAAGATTTTATTTTTTATTTTTTATTTTTTTTTGTAAATTAATAAAATAAAAAAAATGAAACTATTTTAAAAATAGAAGAAACTAAAGCTTAACAAAAAATAAAAATTAAATTATTAAACTAAAGGAAAAATAATCCTAAATCCTAACTACGAATCATGCAAATCATAATGTCAAATTTAAAAGACGGAAAATCTACCAAAATACTGAACGCTGTCATTAAAACGAAATCAAAACCCTGGACTGAAATGTGAATGAAAACACAAGACTTACTTGCGCTAAGACAAAGAAAAACGATACACAGTCATTACCTAGACGGATATTCACGCTGAGAGGAATAAATGATACGCCACGCAGACATTACAAAGGAATTGCCTGGCCCGAGAGAAAAAACGGCGGACAGATTTGCAGCTGTTACCTGAGGATTTCTGGCTGAACGAATCGTTTGAAACCAGGTTTCTTACCTGGAGCAGAATAGTTCACGCCAGAAGGCTTTCAAGCAACCTGGCATCACACGAAGTCATACCCACGAGCAGAAAGATGGAGATCGATGCCTCAACAGAATGCCCTCGAACTGGTCTTCGTGTAAACAAAATGCCCAACGTTGTTTCACGCTGGATACAGTGACAGATAGATAAGTGAACGCGTTTTCCTTTATCTAGTCAATGCACCTTCATTTTCTCACGCCCGTATTGAAACACAAATGTTTGATATTCACTGGAGATGGAACGATTCACGTTGAAAAGGCTCTCAGTTGATGGTTTTCTTTACTTGCGCATGTACAAACCAGCCACACGTATACTTTGTAGTTTTTCTCTTGACAGCTATAAAGCCACGGCGTGGAAGGAAATGCACAGATTTTGCAGATAGCCTGATGTTTTCACGTGGGTGACAGAAAAGCCAAAACCCTTGAAACGAGATATGCTTCCTTCTATGCGTGATTTCTGGGCCTTGATGCTTCCACGGCCAGCGAAGCAGATGGTCAATCAATCAACGCAACACCCAGAGGACCGAGAAAACTCCAGATCTTGTCTCAGGTCTGTAACCTGCAAGAGGAAAACAAAACTCGACAGATATACACAAAATTTTAAAGTAAAACCCTTCAAAACTATCCTAAAATCACAAAAAAAAATTTGCAGTAAACAAAATCAAAACCCTAGATCCAGCAAAAGAATTACAGTATTTACAGATCTAAGGCTCTTTAGTAGCCAGATTTATCAATAATCACAGTAATATTATCAGAATTTAATTTAAATGTAAAATGCTTCAGAAAACCCTGCATGCATTCATAAGAAAAATATTTCGAATGATAAGCCCGGGATCAAGAACTGGCTGGGCTCTTTCAGAAAACACAACCCGGGAGTTGGCTGGTTCAGCCGAGAACTTCCCCTGACGCCCGGTAATCTGAAAAAGGGATTTCCTGCACAACTTAAAATCAACCATCAACGTAGGAGAAAATAATAGTGAAACCCTGATCAAATGGAGATACCTGCCAATATATTTCAGAATCTAAACTATCATTCAAACCCCAAAGATCAGACAAGATACATGTGCCTAGATCAATCTTCATTAAGCTATCATTAATGGTTGAAAATAAAATTATGCAGAACAAATAGAACAATCTTACAGCATTTTCAGAAGAGTAACACCAGCAAGATTTTTAACCCCAAAGTCTTCTTTATTGCACAAAAAAAATGAACTACAAGAGAGCTTCTTCAGCACAAGATTTATAGATCCAATTATCTCAAATGACTCCTAGCACCCTATTTAAAGGAAAAGATCCCAACAGCTAGTTCGAGTGATCCATGACGAAATGATCTCGACCGTCGATGAGGATCAAGACATCTCTTAATCTCATCCGTCGAAATTGTTTATTCATTAAAAAATGAAATTTTGCATGTATTTACTCAAAATATTATTATTTTATTATTTTTTAGGGTTTTTGCTTTATTTTATAATTACTTGTTTTTATTATTACTTTTATTTTTTTATTTTTCAGTTATTTATTTATTTATTTTTAATTTTTTAATTTTTAATTCATTTTTAAATGGATCCTCGAACTTAGCCTTTGGAAAAAATCACCTAGGACCTAGGACTTAGGACTTATGAGGGGATTAAAACATTTTCTAACCCTCAAGACACATTAGATCGTGACTTTTACAAATTTACATCTCAAGGGGGAAAACCCATTTGACATAGACCCTCATAAACCACCCAGTTCTGCGACACAACTATAATCTAGCAGATTAACACACTAGGATTCTCCTAAAATTCTAATGACAAAATCCATTCCGGCTTTGGGGTTAGGCTGAAGGAAAACTCTGCCGATCATGGACCAGTGAGACGAAAAACCTTCCGGAACGTAGATTATCACTTAGAAAATTAGGTCCACCTAGGCAATTTACAGACAGACTCATATCTGCTAAGATTATTTACAATTTATACATGCAGACTGGGTTTACAACATAGATTGATCAAGCTGTTGATGACTGCAGAATGGCACGAACATGTCGATCAAGCGCTACCCCTTTTTGCAAAGAAAAGGGGGTGTATTGCTATGGGCAGTTGACCGGTAGTGGTCAACATCTGGCTCTACTTGGGGACACGTTGCTGCATTGTAGGAATGTGAGAATCCAGAATCTGCACCCATGCAACACACAAAAAGACATAAGTAGCGTCCGTCCAAAAAATCATCATATAACATTAAGCACATGAAAGATATAAGCTCTTCATTTATTAACTATCTAATCCTAAAACAGAAATGAAAATGTGGAAAAAACAAGGAGTAGGGTTAGAAATACAATACAAAGGATGCCCCATGGCATCAGATGTGTTCAATATAGTGTATACTGAGCATTTGCCTGCTTTCAGGCAAATCTGTCGGCTGCTTGTCGGATGTGCCATGCCCAATTCTACATATGGTAGAACTTTTTCCTATCCGAAAATCAAGCTGCTCGCGGCTGTCTGATGCATCAAATCTTCTTCTCATTTTCTTTCTCTTGCGCTTTTTCTTTGTGGCAGGTTGTATCACCGATGACATGGAACTTTCTGTTTCAAAGCTATCAAATGAAGCATGTAAGATATGCGTGACATGTCTTTCTTTATCCTGCATCTTATCTTTATCATTTTTAAGTCTATCTGGATCACCTTCAATTAACCATCTTTCAATCGAACCAATGACCTCCTCATAATAAGATGGAGCTTGTTGCAACAAATTAGAAGGCTCCTGATCTGTTGATGTCCCCTGGTTTCTCTCATCCTTTGACCATTGTTGACACTTTTGAACCTGTATTTTAATGGCATCCATCTGACTAGAGTGTTCAACCTTTATAGCACTGATTTGCCTGACATGGTCTTCTTCCATATCTTTTATTACTTTATCGTTCTTTTCCTTTATATTCATCAAGCAATACTGTATGGAGTTTATTTCTTCTTTATGATTTGCTTGCATGGTAGCCAACTGATTATTATGATCAAACGTCATGATAGTCATTTCTTCATCCATAGTTAATAACTTGTTTTGCATAGAATTAATTTCCCTATCATGATCAGCTTTCATGGTCATCATATTTTCCTCTAATCCTGACATCTTGCTTTGCATGAATCTAATTTCTGTGTCATATTTAGTCTTCATGGCCTCAATTTCCTTAGCATGCTGATTTTGCATAATCTCCATCTCCCTATTACGTTTTTCCAGGTGGGTGCATAAAGTTCTCACATCATTGACGTAATTAGTTTGATTAATCTCCATATTTTTTACTAGCATCATTAGTTCTTGTATAATTTGCTTTAGATCTTCCTTTTCGTTGTCATTTGTCCCTGCTTTTCCACTATCATGGACTTGATCTGAAATAGTACAGGTGGACGACACATTCTGATATGAAGAATCGTCTTGGAATCTTTCACCGACAGCTGGACCTTTTATCAAATTACTTTCATTCTGTTGCACAATTTTAGGGGCAGAAGGCAAGCTGTTTGGATTACCATATCTATCTTTAAAAGCATTGACAATGTCTTGTAAAGAAGTGAAAGAATCCTTAGGAAAATTGTTAAACCAATTCAAAGCATCACCCTCTAAAGAAGAGACAAAAAGACGCATTTTGATATCTTCATGATTAAACTGAGGGGGTCTACAATATATGATCACTATACGAGCAAACAAGCCTAGATGCCTTTTAACAACGATTGAATCACCACCCGAGAACACAGGTAATTTAGAAATGGCCTCCTCTGGAAAGTCATGGAGACAGTCAGTTAAAATGACATGGTTTAAATGAATAATCCATGATGAATAATAAGGGATCAAATGGATGATAGAACGAGATCTCTGCTCAAGAAAATCAATAGATGAAAGAAATGGAGTCGCCACTTGAACACTGAGTTTAATTCTAGGATCCAAAAAGGAAACACAAGCAGATATGAGGAAGGCTTCTTGTCTGGGAAAAATGAAAAATGGAGTCGCCACCCAAACAAGAAACAAATCGAAGAGATGCTGCTGATATGACGAAAAAATAAGGCAATAAAAGATCCAAATGATAACCCCAAAGGTTGAATCTGCCAGCTCAAATGAGAGATGAGAAAGATGAGAAGATGAATGATAAATAGTTGTTGAAACACCGAGAATAAAGTATTCCCCGGCAACGGCGCCAAAAAATGTCGCACAGATTGACACGACAACTCTCAGACCGGGGGCTGTCACCCTGATCCCCGATCCCTCCGTTTAAGCCTGTCTCCCGCGGCTAAGGGGGGTAGACCCTATGAAATGATGAAAACCAACTGTGAACCAGTTGGGTTAGGAGACACGAAAGGAAACTAGCACTTACTTGATTTAGAAGTTAATAAACCAGTGCCTTGTGGAGTTAATGTTTAATCGATTAAGGATCAGATACTGCAGAAATATAAACCATGAAGAGCAATCATTTATCATGAAAAGCTTAACTTTTGCCAGATACAAGATAACCATAAAGGCTCAATAGCTCAGCGATTTAAAAGAGTAAATGCTTTAAATAACCACCAGAGATCACATATATGCAGTAAATCTTGAAATGGACATTTAAACACGATAAACATTAACTCCCACGCCAAAGTATTAGCCTCAGCACAAAAGATGAAACCTAAAAATTTCCCGGGCTAAAACTGAAATTGCAAAATACATTTTCCTTTTTTTTTTTATATATATGATTTGAAATTTTTAAGATTTTCAAAGTGAATTTAAAACTAAAATAAAACTAAATTAAAATCTAAACGAATCCTAAACTCAAATCCTAAATAACAAAACCATGCTAAAACTAAAACTAAATCTAAAACTGAGACTAAAAGAAAAGTTTTTATTTTATTTTTTTATTTATTTTTTATTTTTTAAATTAATAAAATAGAAAAAAATGAAACTATTTTAAAAAAAAAGAAGCTTAAAACTAAAGCTTAACAAAAAATAAAAATTAAATTGTTAAACTAAAGGAAAAATAAGCCTAAATCCTAACTACGAATCATGCAAATCATAATGTCAAATTTAAAAGACGGAAAATCTACCAAAATACTGAACGCTGTCATTAAAACGAAATCGAAACCCTGGACTGAAATGCGAATGAAAACTCAAGACTTACTCGCGCTAAGACAAAGAAAAACGATACACAGTCATTACCTAGACGGATATTCACGGATATTCGCACTCAACTATCAAAGATATATTAACTCAAACTGATTGCTTAGGAACTCGTGCCAGATGGGTAACTAAGATCCAAGAATATGATCTTCAAAATCATACCAACCAAGCTTGTCAAAGGTTAGGGATTAGCTCAAATGTTGATGGAAAGTAATGAGAAAGCCTTAGAGATGGTTTGCCATAATGAAGTTGTTGAGCCTTCTTGATCCGGATCTTTTCGACTACCGAAATTATCCAAGATCTTTTACTTCTGTGATGTTAGCAGAATTACATATGAAAGAGTATAGAACATCCACATGTGCATACTTCAAAGAAGAAGAAACATAATGACAAACATCAAATCAAGGAAACACACACATTGATATCGGAGTTCACTTAGTGTGGGTTACGTCTCCAGCCCCTGGTGTCAAGAGTAGGGAGGTAGCTTCATTAAATGCTACAAGATGATGATTAGTACATAGTACATTCTTTGTCATTACAAGGATAAATTCTCTCAATAAGAGTGGCATGTCCCTCCACGAGATGTTTTCAGGAACTCTCCACGAGACATTTTCAGGAACTCTCCACGAGACTTTTTCAGGAACTTTCGCTCATATGGGCAAATTCCCTCAACAAGAGTGGCATGTCTCTCCGTGAGACGTCCTCCTATAGGAACTCTAACTCAAATGGGCATTCCTTCAACATGACAAGCTAATAAAATCTCACATGATGTGGCATACAAGTATCCCTCAACATAATGATAATCAAGGATCTCAGGAACAAAAACATCATCTCAGCAAATCAAAAGAAAAACATGACATAACTGCATCATATACCTACACTTGAGGATGGCCTAAAAATGCAAAGCGCAGCTGTCGAAACGGACACCACTGATGAATTTGTGGTGTGAAATCATGTCAAACGACTATAAACTTTGCCCCTTTTTGACACCATTAAATTTTGGATGCTCGCATCTTGAAGATTCCCCCAAAGTTTCCTTCCTGAAGATGGCCGAAAAATCTGTTGCTCGGATGAAGATTCTGAGCACACCACTGCGCTCCTTGCGAAATTCTGTGAAAAATGACTATAAAGTTGGCATCATTCTGCCAGCGTCCAAGGAAATCTTTTAGATTCCACAAGATTTTGCAAATATTCTTCGCTGCTGGACGTCTGAATTTCTGCTGTTCAGATGGGGAAATAGACCACACCATCGTGTTCCTTGCGAAATTCTGGTTCCTTCGAGTATAAAGTTGCCATGATTCTATCACTTGTGAAAAATCACCAAAAAATCACCCCCAGGAAATCTTAAAGGTTCCTCACAAGCTTCAAAAAGTTTCTCTGAGAATATTTCTCTGTCTCGGAATCTGTGCCACATGGTGCCGACTCTGGTTCCACTCGGCGCTTCGTGTCAAGGTTCCGAATGATTGTGATAGACCTCCGCTCCTTCGTTTTTAGTCGAATGGTGTATGAAGGGTTAAATAATATTCGATAGGCGGATTAAACTATGATAAGCTCGTAGGGCATTGGTGGAGTTGTTGTGTTTGGTGGGCAGAGGTTCCGGGTTCAAAACCTGATCCTGCTCGAATTGGAACACCGTTTAACAATTTCTATTGGCGCGACATTTGAATTAGCACATAACAGTTTTATGTTACGGTTATGTGCCGACTGGCGGTCAGACTCCATTGTATGGTGGTTTAACACTTGCGTTTTATGGCAACGGTTATATATATGCGGGCATATGGTTTTGTTTTATGTGATAGTTGTTGGTGTATTACCATTTATGTGGTATGGCGGGACCGCCTGATTTGCGGGCCGGGCGAGTTCGGTCCTCGCCGGTCCCATAATTGCTACGACGTTCAACGGTTGGTGATTATGGTATGCGGTTGATATGTTGGTTTTTGGTCGGGGATTGGGCGGGTTCGTTGGGGGTGGCCCGCCCGCCCCAATCACTATATATAATACAATCGCTGAGGTCTATTTTTTTATATTTTTTGATTTTTTTTAAAAACAAACCAATAAAAAATTTTCGACCAGATTTTAAGTGTTACTAATGAAATTAAGTAGGCGACAAATTTGCTCGTTCCGCTGGTCAAATTTTGTCCACCGGGACTGCAAAATATTTGCCTTGTTAAGATTGCCATTTGGCCAAGTTTGACCTGAACATTGACCAGCGATAACTTGAGCATACGAACTCAGATTTGAGTGCCATTTGCACTATTTGAATTAGGACAATGAGCACTACGATCTGGTCCTCGTTTCACTTCAATCTGAGGACTTCGATTTTTGAGCTATTTTGAAGCCACTTCTGAATCTTGAGCGTGTTTGGAGCCACATGGATCACTTCTATATCTCCCAAACTTCAGAATTTGGAAGGGATTGAATGGAATAAGGACATCATCTATTATTTGACAAACTTGACTTGTCCTGATCATTTGGTAACCCATAAGAGGAGGGATTTCAGATTAAAAATATAAAATATTGTATCTTAAAGGATGGCCTTGGATGGAGAAACTTGTTGGAATTTGGTACCGGAGGACAGGTGGTTCCCTTAGGCTTTGATCTTTGGCCTAGGGAAAAGTGTCCAAAAGAATTTAATTTTTCTCCTAAAGTGACTTTATAATTTTATAAAGTTAAATCTAATTTAAAAGTGACTTTAAGTGATAAAGTTACTAAGTCTAATTTTAAAGTGACTTTTATAAAGTCAATGAAAAATTAGAAAGGAAAAGTGACTTTGGAAATAAATGACTAAGTGGGTCTTTATTAAAATGGGGTGAATTAAAAAATAAAAAGTGAGATTTAAATGAGCATTTAATCTCAGCCATTGATCTAAATCTATTTCAGCCATTGGATTTAGAGATCATCCAAAAGTCACTTGGAGTTATATTAAGGGAGGAAAAGGAGGAAAAGATCACATTCGATTGAATTCTTTCATGAGCAGATTGGGAGAAGGAGAGCAAGAGAGCAAGAGAGATTTCTGAGCAGGGAGGAGAAGGAGACAGCAGCTTGGCACACATTCCAAGGCAACAGTTGAGCAGATTTGTACAGCTGATTCAGCACACAGTGAAAGGCAGATTTTGGCACGATTTTCGAGGAGAGGTTTGCACAAAAATCGAGCAGTTTGCTGGTTTTTCTGCACGCAAAACGAGGGCCATACAGCAGCATTTAATGCTGAAAGTGGGCACGAAAATCGAGGAGACTGTACAACATTTATTGCTGTCATGTTTGCTGTAATTTCCAGTTTGCTGTGAAACATGAGAAAAGAGATAAGTTGTAAATTTGCTTGCTGATTTTTTCTGAAAATTTTTCACTGTAAAAGGCAATTTTCAGAAATAAAGAAGAGCTCTCAAACTGGTTTTCCCCAAGAACTGTAGGGGGTTTTTCCAGGGTCACATTGACAAAAAATATCAGTGTTTAAATGTGTTTTAATGACTGTTTATTACTGCTGATTTTTATTTCTGCAATTTCCAGCATTCTGTAAAATTTCCAGAATTTGTGTTTTCAGCAAATTTATTTTTTTCAGCGTGTTAAATGTATGGTTATGGGAAAGGGCATTTAACTATATGGGAGAAATAAGGAGAAACTGAAAACCGGGGTGGGAAAACAGAAATTTCTACATGGTATCAGAGCTTGAGTGCTGAAGGGCAGTTTGGGACACCAAAAGGAAAAATTACAGTTGCTGATTTTTCACTCAGGAAATTCCAGCAAGCTGAGTTTTTCATAAACAACAGTTTTATCTTTACTACAGCAGTGCTATTTTTCAGTTTTAGGACAGCAGGATGTCATTGGGATTGAGGGTGGAGGATAGGCTGGATGGGCATATAAATTACAGCGTTTGGAAGGAGAGAATGCAGAGTATCTTTGAGGAGGCAGAAGTCTGGGATATCATGGTGCATACCACACAGAACCCTGTTGTTGTGCCCACTGATGCTACTCAGTTGACAACGTATAATAAAAAGAACAACAAGGGTAAGAGGCCGATTCTAGACGGAATCAAAGACCATTGCATTCCTCATGTGAGAGGAAAGAGCAATGCCCATGAGATGTGGACAGCATTGTCCAATCTCTACCAGAGTACCAATGAGAACCGGAAGATGGTCCTGAAGGAGAAGCTGAAGAACATTAAGATGGGTAATGATAGTGCAGCTGGATATCTCACAAAGATTACTAATGTGAGAGATGAATTGGCAGCGATTGGAGAGGCCATTCCACCCACTGAGTTGGTGCGGATTGCAGTGAATGGCCTCCCCCGTTCATGGTTGAACTTTGCTGATGGGGTTTGTGCACGTGAGACCCTTCCCACATGGGAGAGGTTTTGGGATGATTGCATTCAGACAGAGATCAAGAAAGGTCAGCTTGGGGCAGCCAAACCAGTTGAGCAGGATGAGGATGTAGCATTGGTTGCAGGAGGCAAGAAAGGCAAAGGGAAGAAGCAGGCTTCCACAAGCAGTGGTGGGGGCAAAGGCAAAGGTAAAGGTAAACAGGGGAACACACAGAAGGACTATTCCAAGGTGAAGTGTTGGAATTGTCAAAAGATGAGACACTATGCAGTTGTGTGTCTGGAGAAGAAGAAGAAGAAGGGGAAGAACCAGGACGTGGCAGCTTCAACAGAGATTGAGGACTTTGCTGGTCGTTTTGACTGAGAGTTTGCGTTCACTACGTGTGAGTCCTCTAGTGCAAGTTCACCTGCCACACAGGTTCAGAGGGAGCATGCTTTTCCCTCTATTAGCGGAGCATCTTCAGTTATCTGGTATGTGGACAGTGGGGCTTCACGTCATATGACAGGAGTCGGTGAGTACTTCTTAGAGCTTTCAGAGAGTGGCACTGATATTCAGGTAGTACTCGGTGATGACAGAGTTGTTAGAGCAGTCGGGGTGGGGACAGTGACATTTCAGAGGGAGTCCAAACCTCCCTTGAAGGTGTCAGAGGTTCTTTATGTGCCAGGGATGAGGAAGAACCTCATATCCGTCTCAGCTTTGGAGGACAGAGGATATGAGGTACTGTTCAGGGGAGGACAGGTGTTGATGTATCCCAGGGGCACTCCAGCTGATTCAGCTAGAGTGATAGGTGTACGCCATGCAAAGGTGTACAAGTTTGCATTCCAGCTCCTTTTGGCATTGAGTAGTAGTATCGATAGCAGAGCTAGCAGTTCTGAGCTGTGTGAGATTTGGCACCGCAGGATGGGACATATGTATCATGGAGCCTTGAGGACATTTCGGGAGATCACTACAGGTGTGCCAGATTTCAGTACTGATCACTTTGATACTTGCAGAGGTTGTGCGATGGACAAATTTGCCAAATCCCCTTTTCCCAGCAGTGACAGCAGAGCGACGGGGATACTTGATTTGATTCATTCCGATGTGAGCGGTCGGATGTCTCATGTTTCTTTGAGTGGATATGAGTACTATGTTTTATTCATTGATGATCACTCCAGGAGGACCTGGATTTATTTTTTGAAGACCAAGAGTGAGGTCTTCAAGCGGTTTCAGGAGTTCAGAGCTCTTGTGGAGACTCAGACAGGTCGAAAGATCAAGTCCTTGAGGTCGGACAATGGAGGAGAGTACACCCTTGGAGAGTTTGTTGACTATTGTGCGGAGGCAGGCATTAGGAGGGAGTTCACTGTTCCTTACAACCCCCAGCAGAACGAGGTTGCGGAGAGGAAGAACAGATCCATCATAGGGGCTGCCAAAGCCATGTTACATGATTAGGGGTTGCCATTGTTCTTGTGGGTAGAGGCCTGCAACACAGCTGTTTACTTGCAGAACAGGAGTCCGCATCGTGTCTTGGGGCACATGACTCCGGAGGAGGCTTTCTCTGGGAAGAAGCCTGATATTGGTCATCTTCATATCTTTGGATGCATTACATACTCCTATATACCCAAGGAGAAGAGGACCAAACTAGAGCCCACCGCAGAGAAGGGTATCTTTGTGGGCTACATTGAGACCTCAAAGGCCTTTCGGATTTACATTCCTGCACAGAGGAGAGTTGTTGTCAGACGGGATGTGAAATTCGAGGAGGACAGGGCCTTTAGGAGGTCACGGGAGTTAGAGTATCTGGATCAGCCAGACCCTCAGCAGCAGTTGAGTCAGTCGCAGGGATCCAGTGGTCATGGATCAGGAGGATCCGGAGGTACATCTATGAGGATGTCAGGTCCGTCAGTGAGCAGTGGCTCGCCGAGCCAGAGGGGTGGTGCTCCGGGCAGCATGCAGAGCAGTTCACAGAGTAGTTCACTAGGGAGTCCATTGATGGACAATTCACACGGTGCCTCAACTTCTACAGGCTTCGTTGCAGGCAGGAGGACAGTAGACAGACAGTCAGGAGTTCAGGCTACTGATGGTGATGAGGAGGAGGAGTTTCATTCTCCTATGGGAGAAGCATGCTCAGGGAAGAGAAAGCCCAAGTGGCTTCAGGACACCTTGAGAGATGCCACATCTGTTGCTGAGCCGAAGAGGCCGGTCAAAGAGAGTAGACCACCTGAGAGGTTTTGTAGCTATATGGCGATGGTTACCAGCATCCTTGACTCTGAGCCTTCTAGCTATGAGGAGGCAGCTAGCCAGCAGGTCTGGAGAGAGGCCATGCAGGAGGAGTATTCTTCTATCATGAAGAATGATGTTTGGGAGGTGGTGCCGAGGCCTGAGGGCAAATCCGTGGTTACTTCCAGATGGCTTTACAAGGTAAAGCATGCTGCAGATGGCAACATTGAGAAATTCAAAGCGAGGTTTGTGGCTAGAGAGTTCTCCCAGGTAGAGGGAGTTGATTATGAGGAGACCTTCGCTCCCGTGGCTCGATATACTTCGATCCGCTCCATTATATCGATAGTAGCAGAGATGGGTTGGAAGATCCACCAGATGGATGTGAAGACCGCATTTCTCAATGGCTTGATACAGGAGGAGGTGTACATTGAGCAGCCACAGGGCTTTGAGGTGCATGGGAAGGAGTCCCATGTGTGCAGACTGAAGAAGGCCCTTTATGGCCTGAAGCAAGCTCCCAGAGCTTGGTACTCCAGGATAGATACATATTTGCAGGGGATGGGTTTCACAAAGAGTGAGGCAGATCCGAACCTTTACTTTATTGTGATTGGTGAGGAGCCTCTCATTCTGGTGTTGTATGTGGATGACTTGATCATTACAGGTGCAGAGAGACTCATAGAGCACTGCAAGAGAGATCTTGCGACGGAGTTTGAGATGAAGGATATCGGCTTGATGCATTACTTTTTGGGTTTGGAGGTGTGGCAGGAGGAGGGGCATTTCTTCCTGGGGCAGGGGAAGTATATTGTGGACATCCTTAGCAGATTCCACATGGAGGATTGTAGACCCATGTCGACACCAATGATCACCAACTGGAAGAAGCTTCATGCTTCAGATTCCGAGTTGGTGGATCCCACATTGTACAGGCAGCTGATTGGTTCCTTGATGTATTTGGTCAACATTAGACCAGATATCTGTTTTGCAGTCAACACGATGAGTCAGTTTATGTGTGAGCCTAGGAAGGTTCACTGGGTGGCTGCAAAACACATTTTGCGGTACTTGCAGGGGACAGTGGATTATGGTCTGGACTACAGGCAGGGAGATGGAGTGAGATTGGCAGGATACAATGATTCTGATTGGGCAGGTTGTGCTTCTGATAGGAAGAGCACTTCATGGTGCTGTTTTGGGTTGGGTTCAGCAGTAGTGTCATGGTTCAGCCGGAAGCAGCAGTCAGTAGCACTGAGTTCAGCGGAAGCAGAGTATATGGCAGCCAGTCTAGCTAGTTGTGAGGCTATCTGGCTTTGTAAGATGTTGTTTGGCTTATTTGGTTAGCCGTTGAGACCTTCAGTGATTTACTGTGATAATCAGAGTTGCATTAAACTCACGGAGAATCCAGTATTTCATGACAGATCAAAGCATATCGGGATCAGATATCATTTCATCAGAGACTATGTTCAGAAGGGAGCTGTGAAGCTTGAGTATATTTCCACTGATGAGCAGGTTGCAGATATTCTTACCAAAGCCTTACCACGGGGCAAGCATGTCTACTTCAGAGACAAGATGGGTGTGGTGAGGAACACCTTCCTTGGTAAGAGGGAGTGTTGAAATTTGGTACCGGAGGACAGGTGGTTCCCTTAGGCTTTGATCTTTGGCCTAGGGAAAAGTGTCCAAAAGAATTTAATTTTTCTCCTAAAGTGACTTTATAATTTTATAAAGTTAAATCTAATTTAAAAGTGACTTTAAGTGATAAAGTTACTAAGTCTAATTTTAAAGTGACTTTTATAAAGTCAATGAAAAATTAGAAAGGAAAAGTTACGTTGGAAATAAATGACTAAGTGGGTCTTTATTAAAGTGGGGTGAATTAAAAAATAAAAAGTGAGATTTAAATGAGCATTTAATCTCAGCCATTGATCTAAATCTATTTCAGCCATTGGATTTAGAGATCACCCAAAAGTCACTTGGAGTTATATTAAGGGAGGAAAAGGAGGAAAAGATTACATTCGATTCAATTCTTTCATGAGCAGATTGGGAGAAGGAGAGCAAGAGAGCAAGAGAGATTTCTGAGCAGGGAGGAGAAGGAGACAGCAGCTTGGCACACATTCCAAAGCAGCAGTTGAGCAGATTTGTACAGTTGATTCAGCACACAGTGAAAGGCAGATTTTGGCATGATTTTCGAGGAGAGGTTTGCACAAAAATCGAGGAGCAGTTTGCTGGTTTTTCTGCACGCAAAACAAGGGCCATACAACAACATTTAATGCTGAAAGTGGGCACGAAAATCGAGGAGGCCGTACAACATTTATTGCTGTCCTGTTTGCTGTAATTTCCAGTTTGCTGTGAAGCATGGGAAAAGAGATAAGTTGTAAATTTGCTTGCTGATTTTTTGCTGAAAATTTCTCACTGTAAAAGGCAATTTTCAGAAATAAAGAAGAGCTCTCAAACTGGTTTTCCCCAAGAGTTGTAGGGGGTTTTTCTAGGGTCACATTGACAAAAAATCTCAGTGTTTAAATGTGTTTTAATGGCTGTTTATTACTGCTGATTTTTATTTCTGCAATTTCCAGCATTCTGTAAAATTTCCAGAATTTGTGTTTTCAGCGAATTTATTTTTTTCAGCTTGTTAAATGTATGGTTATGGGAAAGGGCATTTAACTATATGGGAGAAATAAGGAGAAACTGAAAACCGGGGTGGGAAAACAGAAATTTCTACAAAACTCTGATGGGATAATACTCGAATGCATTGATGAAGATGAGGCTAAGAAGCTCATCACCGAGTTCCATGTAGGGTTTTGTGGGGGGCATTTTGCAACGAAAACCACAACCCACAAAATTTTGCGTACAGGATATTCTTGGCCCACCATTTTTCAGATGTGAATAAATTTGCCAGGAGATGTCAAGAATGCCATCTTTTTACTGGGAAGCAAAAATTAGTAGCTTTGCCTCTCCAACCGGTTATAGTAGAAGCCCCTTTCCAGCAGTGGGGGTTGGATTTCATTGGCAAATTCAATCAAAACTCTAGTAATGGTTATTAATGGATATTCACTGCGACAGATTATTTTACAAAGTGGGTTGAGGCCATTCCAACAATGCATGCTAGTAAGAAAGTCTTCATGGATTTCATTGAAAATCATATCATTACCGGATTTGGTGTTCCTTCCAAGATTACGACTGACAACGCCAAAGCTTTTAGCTCTTTTGAATTCTCCTCTTTCTATTTCAAGTATGGCATAATTCTGTCTCATTCTTCAAATTATTATCCCTAAGGAAATGGTCTGGCTGAGTCAAGCAATACAAATTTAATCACCATCATTAAGAAGATTGTTGGGGGTAACAAGCGATCTTGGGATAATAGGATCATATATGCATTATGGGTCGACAGAATCATAAAGAAGAGGGCTATTGGAAAAATCCCTTTTGAGCTTGTTTATGGTTTGGAAGTAACTTTGCCTGTTCATTTGAAGCTTCCCGCTTATCAGCTTTTTCAACATTTTACAGAGGACAAAGACTCAGTTTAGAAAGAATAGATCAAATAATGGAACTTGATGAAGCCCGCAGGAACACTTTTGATAACATATGCTAGAGCCAAGACAAAACAAAGGAAGGATTCGACAAGTCTTCACGGAACAGATCTTTACGGGTTGTTGATATGGTACTATTATGGGATCACAGAAATGAGAAGCCCGACAACCATGGAAAGTTTGGCAGCCTGTGGTTGGGACCATATATTATCGGAGTGATCACTGGAGCCAATTCTTTCTATCTCAACACTTTGGAAGGCGATTTCGTGGACCTACCAGCGAATGGGTAGATGCTGAAATTGTACTACAGAGATGACATCTGATGCCATAGGCATCGTTTTGTATAGTATCTCTAACCCTATTCCCTTTTTAGTTCATGTTGTTAGATAGTTTATTTCACGCATTTATATTATGTGTTTTATATTTCGAGTTGTTAGAATAGATTTTCTATTCCAACGGTATTTTCTATATATGCATGATGATTTCGATGTTGAATGTATATCTATTTGATGGACTCCTGTTTCCTTGGATGCAAGATTCTAGGATCAAAGAAACTAGCCGTTATTTTTCCATTTGGAGGATTTATCTATAAATTAGAGAGTCAGTTGAGTCTCTAGTCATCTTGATCTCTGGCTAGAATTGTTGCTGAAGCATTCTATAAACTATTTTTTCTACTATAATAAAAGACTTTCAGGTGCAACTCGAGGTGTTCTTGTTTGTTGATCTGTGGTATGTATTGACTACGAGCTTCCTATGTAGTGCTTTATAATTATTATTATGAGATAATACATGGTGTTTGTAGGTACTTAATCCTTGGTCTCCAAGTTCACAGACTGTGGGCAAGGGTTACTTTGCTTGGATCCTTAGTTTTTATATGGTGGATTGAATCTTCGCTAGGGCTATAATGGGCATAAATTTTTCTGAAGCGTTTTAGCCATTCTTTCAATGAAAAATATCATAAAAAATTATTTTCTCAAAATCTATTTTAAAAACCCATGTATATTTTGTAAGGTAATTTTGTAATATTAATTGTAAATTATTTTTCTAACTTGGGTTAGGGTTTTTAGATCTATTTTGTATATATTTGGGGTTTGGGTGTTATTTTTATTTTCATTTTTGCAGGTTGGATCAAGAAATCAAGTGGAAGAAGAGTTAGATCTAGGCCCTTGAGGGTAAGATCTAGCCTCTTGGAATTTTTTGTAGGCTTTCCATGAAAGAATTTTCAGAAAATCAAAGAGTTGAAGCATGAAATTTTTTTGAGCACGGGTTTCAAGGTTTTCAGGGTTCCTAGCCTTGGTTTTCTCCTCCAAACCCTCAGTGTCACCTCTTTGGCCTCCTGCGTCAGCCTTTTCAACCTTCCTAAAGCTGGCCGTGACCCTTAGGGATTGCGACCTCCCTTATTCTCTCTAGTCGCAGGCCCAAAAGGCCTTGCGGCCTCCTCTTCGACCCTCCTAGGCTTGCTGCAAGCCCTCCGTCCCCTCCTCGGCCCTTCATCCAGCTTCCCTCAACCTCCTCTCGGTCTCCCTCCTCTCTCGGCCTCCTCTCCTCTCTCCCCTTGGCCGCAACCCTCTAAGGGTTTGTGACTCCCCTTCTTGGCCTTTAGGCCCTAGGCCATAGACCTTAGGGTTCTTCCCTATGCCTCTAAGGCCTCCCTATTCCCAATGCTAGCCTCATTAGGCATAGCTTTGGCTCTTTGTGGCCTTTTCCTTGAGCCGCAATCTATCATTCTAGCCCTTTTATCCCTGGAAATTGGTTTTCCTTAGCCTTGTTTCCCATTTTCTTGGCCTATCTTGTCCTAGCTTCACCTGAAACCGTAATCTAAATTCTAAAGGCTAGATACTTGGTGGTTTTGCAGGTTTAAGGTCTCAAAATTTATATTTTTAAAGGGACAACTTGATCCCAAAATTTCAACGAATTTCAACCAAGGGATCTTCAAAGCCTTGGGCCTAGGGTTTGACCTCTAAACCCTTGTTTTGCTTCAGTTTTATTACAACAATCAAATCATTAACAAATCAGCCCTAGAATCACATAATAAATGGTCAAAATTGGTCAAAGTTGATAAATTTTGATTTTCATGAGTTTTGGCCACTTGGGCATCTTAAATTTGGCCTAGATTTAAACTTTTTGCTTGCTCGATTTTTCTACATAAATTGCTAAGTCAAGTCTGCAAAATTTTCTGATTCAAATACTTGAAGAGGGCTAAGAAATCTGAATTTTCAATTTCCGTCCAAATTTTACTATTTTTGGATTTATTAGGGATTATCTTGAGCCTCATTAGTTTGCTGATCTGCGATATATTTACTGCTGTTATACATGTTTCAGATCTGAAAAATTCGCTGAAAACATACCTTAAGAAGCCTAATACATATCAATTTTCAGTTAGCTAAGTTTATTTGATAATTGGGCACATTTTTGTGATATTGGGCAAGCATAAGAATTACTAATTTAACATTTCCTTACTGCTATCATAACATTAATAAATGTTGAATATTCTGAAGTAATACTGCTGATTGGTTATTTAGGATCTAACACTTGTATGTTTTGCTCCAAGTTAAACTAGGATTTCTAAATTTTGCGTGAAAAAAACAGTCCAATATCTAACTCGGTGATCTAAGGTGGTTTTTGGTATCATTGTGATTGGCATCTTAAGTTCATTGGTTATTTGGCATCTTGTGGAATATCGTTGAAGTTTACACTTGTATCTTGCAACACTTATCTTGATTAAGATTGTATCTTAAATATTGTTAAGTACTCTTGCTTTAAGACTAATTCACAAAAAAATACTTAAGTAACATAAAACAATCTTAACCCAAGATAATTTCCACTCATCATCTTGCATCAAGCATACTAAGTCTAGATTGCATTAATAATTTACTTCCTAGCATAAGCTACGTTGATAGAAATATAGGGCAACCCTTCTCATCTAGCTTGAGGGACCTCAACAACTCTTCGGTGGTTAACACGGTGACTTTGTAGTCGTTAGAGCCATAGTCTTTGCAGCGCCGGAGGCATCAAGTGATAGGAGCACAACAGAAGGTATCGTTAATTAGGCCCTAGCCTGCTTCCTGTTGGCCTCCTTCCCACAACCTACCTTGGAGCCCAACTTCAAAATAGTTAAGGGAAGGTTACATTTAGATTAGGCATATAACTAAAAATAACCAAGATCACTGCATCACACATAGGTCATAGGGTTTGCATATCATTTAGGTTAGTCAATCATCTCAAGTAGTGGGTGTCCATCCGGTCATTTGGTTCCAATTTACTATAAGCAAGAATTTGTGACTCCATTAAGGTATTGGTCTCATACTTTAAAATTTAATTGAATTAATAACCTTCTTTTAAATTTAACCAAGTGGCTAGGCCACTCATCCGTGTCTCCCAAACAAGTTGGTTTCCAACTCATTTCCCTTCATCTCATTCCATAGGGACTACCCGCCATAGCCTGCTATTGGGAGACATCTAGAACGGAGTGGGTGGGGATCAGAGTGACAACCCCTATCTTGATCATTGCCGCAGTGCTTATACAATTTGGGCGACAACAGGAAGCTTGAGCACAATTGATGACACCGTCACCTACATTCATGACCTTGGATGTTGTCCTTCAAAGCTAGGACATTGCTTTGAGAGTTGTTGTACCCTAGATTTGACAGGACACCCCCAAGCTGACATTGCACCTACTTGATGGACGTTGCCTTGTTTTGAGGATGTATTGTTGATGATGACGTCACAGGACCCCTCTAGTGGAGATGGCACATAGTACACTGCTTTATGTTATGACGTCATGCCCTAATACTATGATGTCTCTTCTATGATGCTTGGATTGATGATGCAAGAACCCTTTTGGAGGACGTTGGCATTGATGATGACTTGCTTGATGATTTTGCACCCATTTGATTGGTACACACGACTTTTGGGCGAGATGCACCTTTTTTATTGCAGTTTTGTGGAGAGATGCACCTTTTTGGAGGATGACATCACCCTTGGAAGGAATTTATCTCAAAATGTGGGTTAAATTAGGCATATTTTCATGTTTTATCATTGAGTTAGCTATCTTTCAGGTTAGTTTGTGACCTATCCAACTTATAATCTTAATCAATGTTGCATGACTCGTACTCGTGTAAGACTCATTTGGCTATCGACTCGCCGACTCGTATAAGACATGGAAACGACCCATATAAGACTCGTCAAAATAAAAAAAAAATTAGAATATGGTAAATTTTAAGCACAAAAACGAAACTAATGACAATTCCAATCTTTATAAGTTATAAAAACTACAATATATGCAATAATTCCTAACATCATCTCATATCTATAAAAATACAACATAACATATTCGATTTTTGTAAGCAAAACATTTAGATACTGAATAAGAAAAGGAATCATGATTCCATAATTAAAATAAAAAATGGCAGCACGTTCAAAATTCAAATACATGTCATGAATGATAAATGATTGTCTCATGACAATCTTGAGTCTCATCACTCATGGATGACTTCACCTACAATAAGCCTTCGTGGAGCTAGTGCCAACATCAGAAGGCTGAAGCAACTGTGAGGCAGGTGTATTTGAAGTCTTCGTTTGAGATGACAAACTAGAGAGATCCTCAGTGTCTTCATCAAGCCAACTCAAATCAGGGGACTCCTACACAACCCAATCGGGCTCTAAATCAATAGTATCCAATACAATTGGATTTGTATCGTGTGGTTGCACTTGTTTTGTGAGCATTCGAAAGTTGTAGTAGATGAAAACCAACTTCTCCAACCTCTGATGCTCCAACTTGTTTCTCTTTTTGTTGTGGATGTTCTCAAACAATGACCAATTTCCCTCACTAGAAGAAGCACTGCAGGGTTGACTCAGAACTCTAATGCGAATTCTTGTAATTGTGGTGCCTCAGTGCCATAATCTATCCACCATTGAGCTTTAAAAATATAACAACAATGATTATTAGTTAGCAATGCCAAACATATAAAAGAGAACTAGCAAAATTACAAGCTAAGTTTTAACAATTTGTACTTACAAGGCATTTTCTTGTCCTTGAGACGTTAGCTTGAGCTAAATCCAAACATGCCAGATGCTTCCTTGTACATATCTTGTTATATGTTGATTTTGTCTTGAATATCTTGATCTGGGAACATCTTCTCAATGCATATCATAACACCTCTCATCACCTTAGGATCTCTTTGAATGTTAGACCCCTCATTATAGAATAAGCTCAAATTGAGATATGCTCCTCCTGCATGCAATGGTGAATGTAGTTGCCTGTCCCACTTGGAATCAATAATTTGCCATAAAGGGAGATATTTAGATTCATTTCCCTTATAGAAAGTCTCGATGGCCTCTTTGGTCCTGTCCATGCCCTCATAAATATATCCCATTGCAGGTTTCTCTCCATCCATCAATCTCAAGACTTTCACAAGGGGCTCAGTGACGTTGACAATCTCAGTAACTTTGTCCCACAAACTTTCACCAAAGACATATGATTTGATAGACAATGCTTCTGGTTTTGTGCTATCTTTCCAAAATACCCATTGCTAGCTACAAAACATTCTTCTCAAAGCTTGGAACCCATACAAAAGGCTGTGGAGGGAAAGAAAGTTTGTAGCAAACCATGTGACAACCGGGTGACTAAGCTCATCGTGTGTGAATTTCCTCATAAGGTTCAACACCTAAGCATGATTATAAATTTACTTGGTAATTTGCTTGCACTCTTGCACAACATTTTGCACCCACTCCAACTTCCCAATGTCCTAGTATCAAGTCTATGCAATTGGTAGCACATGGAGTCCAAAAAATGGTGGGATATTTGGCACAAAGCAACTTTCCAGCTGCCACATAATTTGTTGCATTATCTTTGATTACTTGGACAACATTTGCAACCCCAACTTCCTCCACATTAGCCAACAGTGTAAAATTCAAATGTGCATCTTTTACATGTGCAGATGCATCAATAGATTTTAGAAATATGGTTCCTTTAGGGCAAGCTACAACAAAATTTATTATTGTTCTACCCCTCTGATCAGTCCACCCATCAGACATAATTGTACAACCTGTAAATTCCATGAGCTTTTAATGCTCTCCAATTGTTCCTTGACACACTCACGCTGCTCATCTAGCTCTTTCCCCCCAAGTGCATTATAAGATGGGGCTTTGTATCTAGGGCCAACACTTGCAATGACATCCACCATGGGCTAATAAAAATAAGACTTTGCATAGTTGAATGAAAGAGTGTTATGGTACCAAAATTTCCTCACTGCCATATCTGCCTCCTTCCTCTTCTTTTCATTAAAACTCTTCAAGGTTGGTTGAGATCTTGGAGTTGTACGAGGACTGAAGAAAGAAGAGGTTATACTCTTGTTTGCCACAACACTTGAATAGGAGTTGCCAATACCTGCACTTTGAATCTATGGTTCACTCTGAGATGAAGATCTACCTATATCCCAACAATCTCATCCTTCCTTTTTGTCCTCTTAGAACTTTCTTCTTTAATGGCTTCCAAAGCAGCGCCCATTCAAAAGTGACTTCATCAAGGCAATTTTGACAACATCCCACACCATTCCCAGGAATTCTAGCTAGGTGGTATTTTAGCCTGTTTATGCGTGAATGCATTGTGGAATTGCAATAATTGCACTTGACATGGTGGTCATTACCGACAACGAGTCGTTGACCATGTGTCCATGCCGGATCATGAGATTTTCTAGTACCCTTTGGTGGCATGGTGACATAATTTGGAAGAAAAAAAATAAATTTTTAAAATTTAATTGATATTCTGGAATCTACAATTCTAAATTCAATAATTTAATTGTAATTTTTTTTTTTCAAAAATTTGTAATTGTTTTCTCAGTTTTGTTTTAATTTTTGTTTTTTGTTTTTATTTTTATTTTTTATTTTGGATTCCCCTCAGCCTGCAGGCCCTGTAGTTGAGTTTCTCAGCCACACACGGGCCTTGTCCGTGGCTGTGAAACTCAGCCATAGGGCTTGCGGTATGAGTTTCTTAGCCACGCACAGAGCCCGTGTACAGGGTGAGTGGTTCAGCATTTCCCTGTGATACCCATGCCATAATACCATTTAATATGTGAAATACTGGATTCTCTAAATCCTACCCTAAACAAAGGTGTGCCCAAATGGCTTATTGAAGAGCTAACTCAAATGTTTTTATAGTAAGACAGCCTTGCTACTTTATGCATTCAGCCTAAACAAGCTTCCAGACTTCAGTCTTTCATGAAATAAGATGAATTATAGCATCTTACTTTCATCATACTATGCTTCAGCAATTTCGATAGTGTACCTCAGATCACCTGCAAGATGTTTGGATCAACAACATCTCCTTATAGCTAAGGAAGTCATCAACTCCCTGTGAATCATAGCTCCCTTTGAATATTTAAAGGAAACCTTGCCCATCGAGACATTTGCATCTGGTTGTTAGTCCTTATGGACAATAATCATTGGGCAAGAGGAGGTATCAATTCATTCAACCATTTCTGTATGAAGAGGAGCTGACACATAACTTTTCCTAGTTTTCTGAAATACTTCTACTCCCTTTGATCTTCCAGAAGATATGGTCGAAAAAGGGTGGAGGAAGGCTGTCATCAACTACTGCTTAGGCATCATCATAGAGAAAGGACAAGATCTCTGCAGCCATCTCCTTTTCTCGGTCAAACCTGTAAACATAATGGTGATGGCTTGAACAATATCAGAAGAAAATATTTGACATCACATCTGATTCTGTACTTAATGGATGAGGGCCTGCAATGGGATGCCAAGTTCTTGATATCAAGAAAGAATATTTCTAAGGTACTTCTTCCTTTTCCAAGATGCCAAAGTCTAAGATACAGCGAATATGAATTGAATATGCAGGTGCATACATACTTTTAACCATCCTCAACAGAGTTGTAGCTGATCAATAAGATATACTGAACCATTACTTACTGCCATCAATCACTGTAGTCATATATCTTACTGTAAACCTTAACCTAAGACATCTTTGATGAACCTTTAGAATCTTTCACAAACCACCAGTTAGTACAAGTATTCTCTACAACCAATTAGTCACCTTTTCATATATTCAAAGGCTCCACAAAACTGATTTCAACAATATAAGAATACAAGAATCTATCAGCAAATATTTTTGACATGTATAATTGTAACTGCAAAGTCCCTCTCCTTTTTGCACATCTTTCTTGACAAGTGAAACAAGCTTCTGAAGATACTGTTCAAGGTTTCTGCTATATTTAGTCTTCCTTGGGCTTCTTCAGAAATCCATTAGTCAGAATAATTCTTCAACACTTCAGCAATGCCCAAAACATGGTACTGTTTACAAAATCCTTTACAATCTGTGAGATTGGCAGCAATGTCTCAGGTTATACAGAAGCTTGCAACAAACAACACATCAGAAACCACGGTACTAAAGATGAGACTCCAGGTTATGAGAAAGTGTTGCAAACAATGATATGTCTTCACAATATAATTTGTTAAGAGATCTGCATCAGTATTGTGATATAAGACCCATCTCAGTATAAGGAGATGACCCACAGTGCCCAGACTCTGAGATCAACCTTGATATCTGTGTATACACTATATGAAATGACAAGAGACCTTTTTCATACTAGCGCAACCTTATTCTTCAGATTTGGTTGGTGTTGAAAGGTTTTACTGAGATAGCAAAGTGCTGTCCAAATATGTAGGCCGAAACCTTGGAGACTTCAGGACCTCCGGTTTAGATCAGTTGTATAGTTAAAACTTAAAACTGTGCTATAGATTATGGTGAATTTTTGTCCCTTCAAAAGATTGTGATCTAGTCCTCCAAACGTAACATCAATATAAGCTTCTAAAACTTGCTTACCCACAGAAACATATCTAAGGAGCCTCGCATAAACTGTAGGAGATACATCACATGAAACTTCTATTAATTACAACGAATTGTTCTACAAGAAACTCATATTACTCAGCAAAAAAATTGATGTTCCAATCTTTGATTGTGTGCATAGAATTTTACACATCGAATCCTAGGTGCAATTTCTTCTCTGAAATCAAGCCGCAAGGAGATCTCAGGATCTGCAATTCTGCATTGGACAGTTACTTCAAGAGGGCCGCAAATATAAAAATAAAGATCAGTTTGCAAACAATTAGTTTATACTGCTTCAGATTCAGTCTTCTGTGCATCAATTTTCTTTACAATCTTCACCCAGATGAGCCTTAGGAAGGCGGAAGACATTGGATGTGTTTATAACAACAAAGTGTAATTTATTGATTGGATGTGTTTGGGAACATATTTTAGCCTCTATTGGTCAAACTAAGCCCTCTAAATTTAATAATAGGGACCTTTGGATTCACTTTCTTGAAATTATACTTTAACTCATCGAAAACCCTAGTTATTGCATCCCTGCCCTTGAGTGAGTCTTGTTGAAAAAGTTAAAACCCTTAGGGGGCATTTACCTAAGTCTGTTTAGATTGCTTGATCCCTAAGATTTATTCGGGAAGCCTCCCTTGTGGGGATTGTGTCCAACCACAAAAACATTGGGGGTAGTTATCGAGGTGACAATGGTAACTCTCCCATTGTTGCTCCCAATCTTGTTTGCGTAGTAAAGCTTTGCACTAAGGTGCTAGATTTTGCAGTAACAGTAACCTGCAAAATCTGCAAGGAGAGCAACAAATTGGTTGGGTCATCAAATTTCCTTGCATGGAAGAAGAGGACAGGTTTGATCCTCATAGAAAATGAAGTCTTTGGACATGTTAGGGGTTCAATCATTAAACCACCAAAAGAAGAAGGTCAAGCTCTATCGACATATATGAAAGGAGAAATATAGGCTCAAAGAATCTTTATAGAATCAATAAACTGTGCTATAGATTATGGTGAATTTTTGTCCCTTCAAAAGATTGTGATCTAGTCCTCCAAACGTAACATCAATATAAGCTTCTAAAAATTGCTTACCCACAGAAACATATCTCAGGAGCCTCGCATAAACTGTAGGAGATACATCACATAAACTTCTATTAATTACAACGAATTGTTCTACAAGAAACTCATATTACTCAGCAATAAAATTGATGTTCTTCAATCTTTGATTGTGTGCATAGAATTTTACAGATCGAATCCTAGGTGCAATTTCTTCTCTGAAATCAAGCCGCAAGGAGATCTCAGGATCTGCAATTCTGCATTGGACAGTTACTTCAAGAGGGCCGCAAATATAAAAATAAAGATCAGTTTGCAAACAATTAGTTTATACCGCTTCAGATTCAGTCTTCTGTGCATCAATTTTCTTTACAATCTTCACCCAGATGAGCCTTGGGAGAGGCGGAAGACATTGGAGGTGCTGCTTCAGTTTGATACCTGCAAGTGGATAAGAAACCCACAAAGCCCTTATAAAAAATATAAAAGTCTCAGACAAATAATTTGTTCCACCAGTCCGCTTCAGAGATGAGATCACGATGCCATAGTTTGAGAGATAATGTAATGCCATACAATGTTGCAGTAGCCATGCCATTCAAATATACAGAGAGCAACAATGTCATTCGTAGCCACAACAACAATGCCAATGATACCGTTATACTGCGACATTTTTTGATGCCATGCAGAGAACCATACGTATAACTATGCAGGAGATCCATACAAAGAATGTAGAGGAACCAATAGATCTAATGTCAACCATATCGCATATCATGCTAATAAGATTGCAGGTATGTCATATAATTATATATATAAAGCCAATCATATCACAGAGATGCTATGATGTCAATCATATTGCGGAGGTATGATATCGTTTTATGAAAGAGACTGTGCGAGAGACTGTAATAGGTTACAGTGATGCAGAGTCTCTGGTTAGTGAATTGAGATCATAAAGTTATACTCTGCCATATATATCTATTATAGCGAGGACATTCCAAAATATGATCATTAACTTACTAAATGGAGAGATATGACTAGACGCAGGGATACAAGACCTGTGCCATAGTGTCGTAGGTAAAGGTAAGATCCTGTTCTTGGATTCTGCCATCTTCACCAAACTTTCCATGAATCAATGGAAAAGACAATGGAGAGAGCAAGATGAACTCAGAGAGTGATTTGAAACCCTGAGCTAGACTGTCAAGTTAGAAATCAAAATCTGTCGGGGAGTTTGAATACAACTGTGCAGAAGAATAAGCATTGAGTTGACTCACAAAAGACATACTTCTCTTGACCCTGTAATATTGTCATGCGAAAATAAGCCCCTGTGCCAAGCCATGCAAATGAAGTCTCTGAGCTATCCAAGTGAAGATGCCATTTGCTTCATATGAGCCTCAGAAAACCCGTTATCAAAAGACTGATTGTTTTGTCTCTTGCTTGGTCTTGACTTCTCCTAGCTCCGATACCATGTTAATTTTAGGCAACAATGGTATGTTCGATGCTTTTGAACAATTTTACTTCAATTTCTTTATTAGCCCAGTATCAATATTCAGATTAGCAATCACATCAACATGATAGTAAATCGCAGATAGAACATAAACATAAACAGTAGAAGACAAGAGGACACAAGATGTGGCACCATCCAGGGACAAAGCCCAATCTGGGGAAACCCTTGATCAAATCTTCTTCTAGTCTTCAATAGTTCAGCAGAGAGAGATAGTACAATTTACAAATCTGATAATTTATAACAACAACAAAAGAGTCCTAACCAGAAAAGTCAACGCTGGTCAACGGGGCAGATTTGACTCTCAGCGAATCAGTCAACTTCAGTCAACTTTAGCTTCCAAACAACAAGATAAAACAACCTTCAAAACAGTCAAATTCAGCCTAGTCAAAGTTGGTCAAACAGTCCAGAAATTCGGTCTCCTGAAATTTCGAACGTGTGGAGAGAGAGAGGCCCAGAAATCCGTACCCAATCAATGAGGAGAGAGAGAGAGAAGTGTGAAGATGAGTGTGTCCAAATGAGGCTAAGTCACCTTCTATTTATATGCAACGTTGAGGATGATAGACGTGACTGTTGGGCTTCTGAGCCTACATAAGTTCGTTGGCCGACCTTGACAATTTGTCCATAATCAAAATAAATTCATAACTTCATTTGTGCATGTCGGAATTAGATGATCTTTAGATCAATCCTACACATCTCAGAGAGAGGAATCCAAGAAAAATCTTTGCTGTCATAAATAAGATGACCCATATGGAGTTTGGCCCTAGTTGCCAATTTTAATAATTAGCCATTGATTGAGAAAGACACTACTCTAATATCTTGTGCCAATCTAATAAATAAATAAAACCCTAAAATTTTATATTTTATGTTTTTAAGGGTCAATTAGTGTTAGATTAATAACAAAATCATCATTTTTAAGTATTATTTGCCTTGAACCTTATTGTCCTAGGGTTAGGACTTGTCGACATTCATTTGGAAAAGTGAAAATATCATTTTACACGCATTTTTGTTTATTTTGCTATTATATGTGTTTTCATCCATTGAAAAATGTTGTAATTTACTCTCTTGTTTATTTAGCAATTAGCCATTGATTGAGAAAGACACTACTCTAATATCTTGTGCCAATCTAATAAATAAATAAAACCCTAAAATTTTATATTTTATGTTTTTAAGGGTAAATTAGTGTTAGATTATAACAAAATCATCATTTTTAAGTATTATTGGCCTTGAACCTTATTGTCCTAGGGTTAGGACTTGTCGACATTCATTTGGAAAAGTGAAACTATCATTGTACATGCATTTTTGTTTATTTTGCTATTATATGTGTTTTCATCCATTGAAAAATGTTGTAATTTATTCTCTTGTTTATTCATTAATTAGGCCTAATTTTGCACTTGTTTATCATAGATTGTGGAGCTGTTTTGGTATTGCTTTTATAAAATATTTCCATGTTGTAAATTGTTGGTTGAAACCCTAGTTTATAACAACAAAGTGTAATTTATTGATTGGATGTGTTTGGGAACATATTTTAGCCTCTATTGGTCAAACGAAGCCCTCTAAATTTAATAATAGGGACCTTTGGATTCACTTTCTTGAAATTATACTTTAACTCATCGAAAACCCTAGTTATTGCATCCCTACCCTTGAGTGAGTCTTGTTGAAAAAGTTAAAACCCTTAGGGGGCATTTACCTAAGTCTGTTTAGATTGCTTGATCCCTAAGATTTATTCGGGACGCCTCCCTTGTGGGGATTGTGTCCAACCACAAAAACATTGGGGGTAGTTATCGAGGTGACAATGGTAACTCTCCCATTGTTGCTCTCAATCTTGTTTGCGTAGTAAAGCTTTGCACTAAGGTGCTAGATTTTGCAGTAACAGTAACCTGCAAAATCTGCAAGGAGAGCAACAAATTGGTTGGGTCATCAAATTTTCTTGCATGGAAGAAGAGGACAGGTTTGATCCTCATAGAAAATGAAGTCTTTGGACATGTTAGGGGTTCAATCATTAAACCACCAAAAGAAGAAGGTCAAGCTCTATCGACATATATGAAAGGAGAAATATAGGCTCAAAGAATCTTCATAGAATCAATCAAGGATTCCCTCATCCCTTATGTAGCAAAGCTGGAAGATTCAAAAGAAATCCATGAAAAGCTGGTAGAATTGTTCTTCGTAAGCATTGCAAGAGAAGTTATATCTTTGACGATCGAGCTATACAAGATGAAAGTATCAAAGGAAGAAGGCATAGCCTCATACCTTATGAGGGTATCACAAATCAAAGACCAACTACAAGAGTTGGGGGAAATAATATCTGACAAGAAATGACCACCGTTGTGCTCAATGCACTACCTGATGAATGGGGCAACTTTGTATCAAGCATGTATCGAAAGAAGGAAGCCACCCCATTCAGTGAACTCCAGTCATTTTGCAAGATTGAAGAAGCTAGGTTGAAGGCAAAAAGCGATGTAGGATCAAATGAACAAGTTCAAGCATTTGAAGCCATGGCTAGGAGAAAAGGAAAGTTTTGGAAGTTTGGTCCTCTGAAAAAGAAGAAGATTGATATGTCAAAGATTCAATGCTATGGCTGTCAAGAACATGGGCATTTAAAAAGAGATTGTCTTAAACTCAAGAATGAAACAAGAAAATGAAATAAAGGAATGTAGCCCATGTCACTGAAGAAGTGGAAGAACCTGAGAAGAAGAAATCAAAGGAGGAGGAGGTGAAAGATCTCTACTTTGACTGAGATAATCTCCTTCACATAGCTCTTTTTAGTTTTGTAAAAGATAGTTATCGTGGTAGGAAGCATTGTAAGTATGATAGAATGCATCATATTAGAAGCATATGATTAAAGCAAGAGCTCATGACATCATTATAGAAGCTTGAAAGCATAGCTAAAGTAGAAGTCTACATGGCTGTAGCAATCATCGTGATAGAAAGGAAGTAGCTCATGGTAACCTCATTGAAAGCATGAAAAATGTTAACCAAAATAAGTAGTATATATTGTTGGAAGAAAGTCATCTAGCATGATAGAAGATAGAAAGAATTCATCATACATCATCATCATTAGGAAGGAGCATTTGCAGGATGAGGATAATCAAGATCCTCTATTGGAATCTTCATTAGAAGGTTCACCTCTACTTGGAAGAAGCAAGTGTCTTGCTGAGCATTCCACCTTGTGTGAGATCTATGGTTTACAAAGATGATGGTATTGTGACAAAGGAGTGCAACATGTCAAGGTGGTTGAAATACTTTCAAGCAAGGAAAGGAAGTCGTCGAAGGAAGTCTAGATGACCAAAAAGAGGAAAGAGATGCATATATTTGATAGATTAAGTCATGTCATCATATAGTTGCAAAATAACTTGGGTGAATGCTCTATCTCGAGAGCATGATAGAAGAAGAAGGATCCCTTCCTTAGAAAGATACATGAAGGCATATATCTTGAACTAGTTCACATATTGATAAGATGAAATCAACAAAATATGACCTCATATGGAATATGAGGTGGTTGACAAGATGACATAACTATGTTTGGAAATTCCTGGGGAACAATATGTGAAGAAAGGAAGAAGAGATCATGAAAGATGCAACTATAATCACATAAGATAATATGAGTGATCAACATCCGATAACTAGAACAATTAGCTATGACATCTCCATGGAGAAGGTATGATAACCTTGATAAACTCTGTCAAAGAAGGAGACCCTTGACATTTAGAGTCTTGGATATGTGTTTATGAATGTGCAGGATGTTGATGTTGCAAGTAAGCAAATGTCATGATGAAAGACCATCATAAAAGGTAACTTTGATTTGATGTTCATTTTTTATTTTTGAACATTTGGTTGGGTTGAAACAGGGCTACCGAAAGAGAGTTGTAGATGTCTCCTACAACTAGTTCTCATGGGAATGGATGGAAGATCCTAAAAGGAACATGACTTGGGAGAGGTAGCTATATGAAGAAAAGCCAAATGTAGATTGGAAAATCACTTTCCGATAAAAAGGAGGACATGACTGTTGGTTCAACCCTATGGTTCGTTGAAAGAAAGTAATGGATGGCCGACGCCCTACGAAGAAAAATCTAGAAGATGAAGGCTCCATAATGAAGAAGATGAAGTTCATGACGTCAAAAGGAGGAGCCCTACAAGTAGTTGATAGTACCATGCTCTCCAAAGAACAAACAACTGCTGTTGGTAACAAGTCCCTAGATAAGAGGGAGCTTGGACAAGTCCCTGGGTGTTAGAAATATAAATTTTTAATTTGCTGATTGACTGTTAACAATACACACAGGTTCTTGAATGTAATATATATTATTAATTGATAAAATTCGAATGATGAATACAAGGCTGAGGCGTTGCTCCTTTAATAGGAGTTCACTGGCCATGCCTAATCAGAGAGACTATTGTGACTATTTTGGGTTGTCTTTGACCATTGCTGGAGTCCGAATTTGACTGCCTTTGACTGAGCTTCAAAGGAGGTGTTTTATTGCTGTTTTGACTCAAGTTGACTTTCTTGTTAGGGTTGAAGTTTGACTGCAGAATTTGACAAGGCCGATTTGAATTTGTATTGGGCTAGCCTATTTGACTTCTGTACTCTCTCTCTCTCTGCTGAACTACTGAATAATAATAAGAAGATTTGATAAAAGGGTTTTCCCCACATTGGGGTTTTTCCCTGGCATCCACCAAATCTGGTGTCCTCTTGTCTTGACTTGTTTTTTGCATTTGTTTTTATGTTCTATCTACATTTACTGTCAATGTGATTAATGGTTCATGTGATTGCTATTAGAAATAATTGGAAATTGTTATTGGGATGCTAAAGGAACATTGAAGTAAATTGTGCTAAGCATAGAACATACCATTGTTATCTAAAATTAACAGATGAAATCTTTGGTCAAACCAAAATCATTGGTTAGGCATGTTGAGGTTTTTCAATTTCTACCATATTACAAGGTTGAGGAGTCCAAGGAGTCTAAAGACTTTGAGCTAGATGATGTTTATGTAGCTCTTATTGATGATCCCATTTTTAGTAGTGGTGATGAGTTTGATGAGTGATTGATTAGTGGTTTGTAGTAGGCTAGTGGCTTAGTAGCTTGTGACATGGTTTTTGGACTCTAGAAGCCATTTAGAGTCGCATTGATTATGTATTTTGTTACTGATACGTATTGCACTCCGTGCTATTTTGATATACACCCTTACATGGTTATATAAATGAACAAACTTTTTATTTGAAGTCTTAAAATATTTTTTTTTATCATTAAAAATTAATTAGTTTATGTATTTTTTTAAAAACTGGTTCATTGAATCTGGTTCTATCTAGTTCCCATTTGAAACACGGTTTGATAGGTGGCTGGTTCAATGACCTGTTCTGGTTCTTAAAGCTTGGACAGTAACAACATTAGAAATTAAACCACATCCTATGCAAAGATAAGTTCATTGATGGTTGAAATGGTTGACAAAGTGCTTGTGTCTGAAAGCTTCTCTTTGACTCTTTTTTAACCACTTGCTGGAATAACATCTAGCTACTGAATCCCACAATTGCATTCTCATCTTGCTATTGAACAGCAAGTTCTAATATATTATGTTTTATGAGACTATTTTGTGCATCTTAATTCCCCGTCTTATAGAATTGTCCGAATATCTTGCTCTTTGACCATGTTAAAAACAAAGAAAGTAGTTGAATTCAGGAGTTTTAATTTGAGAGACTCTTAGTAACTGTCTATAATGTACCATGCCCATAGAAATGATCCTTTTCATTTCACTTAATAAAACTTATTGAGTTTTTTTCAAAAATATCTGTATCTTGCAATATGATAACAAATAGCCAATTGTTGGTGAAAGAGTTAGTTCAACACTTTTCAATCTTAGAATCCTAACATTGGTCTAGGTTCCAGAATCCAAAGTAGTAGCATGGAACCAAGACTATAGAGGGTGGAATTTATCCTTATTCCTTCAATTGCTCCTACTCTTTTTACCTGCATAATAGATCTGCTTAATCCTCCTGTTACTATCAAAAGAGGAGTGAAGTGAAGGGGCAGCCCTGTCTTAACCCTATATGGAGAAAAGAACTTGAAGCTAACCCATTTATTAGAACAACAAAAGAAATGAATCTAAGCACCTGATCATCCAATCAACAAGTTGTTGCTTGAAGGCCAAGTGAGGCAACATTTAGCTCAGGTACATCCAACTGACCTCATCAAAAACTTTTGAGAGGTCCAGTTTAACTACCGTTGTTGGCAATTTCTTTTGCTCGTTTGTTTGAAGTCCTTCCTAGGCCACCCCTATGGTATTTCATGTATTTACCTTCCATTGAGAAAACGAAACTGTTCCCAAAATATAGTAGCAGATAGAACCTTTTTTAACCTGATAGAAATTATCTTTTGCTATTATTTCATAAATACAGTTACGTAGTGAGATGGGCTTGAAATGCATGAAGGATTCAAGCTTATCCTTTTTTTAAGTTAAACCTAGAAAGGTGACATTGAAGGCCCTTAATATTTTTCTCTCGATCCTTGACTCCACCACCCTTTGTAAATCATCTTGTATTAGGTCTATGGAACTAATGAAAACTCAATTATCCAGCGATCAGGATCTGGGTTTTTTTTTTAATCTTTTTGGAAATATGAAAATCTTTCTTAATCTCTTTGTTGGACACCCTAAAAAATGCTCTCATTTGCAGTGTCATCTAAAAAACTGAGAAATAAAATGTAAGCCTGATCATCTTTGCAATGTCGACCCTGTCTGGTTCTTTATGCAAGTTTTTGAAGTGTGCTACTCCCATGTCTGCTAAATCCTAGAATTTCCTTGCATGCTTCCATATTCTTGGGAAGTTCCCAGATAGTATTGATGTTTTTCTTGTGATTAGCATAGTTGTGGAAAGTTTTTGAGTTTTCATCAACTTTCTTTAGCAACACCACCCTGCTTTTAATACTCCACCAAGATTCCTTCACAGCTAGCAGTTCTCTTTAGTTTTCTCCATGTTAATTTTTAAATATCAGGTCTGAATTATTTTATACCCAGAAATTTATTTAACCATTAAATTAATTTGCTGAACTGTTGAAAATAAACACACTGGTATTTTATTTTTTCACATTAAATTTGCAGCAGAAAATACTCACAAAAAAATCAGTGACAAACTGCACATAAATCTGCTCAATCAAATCTTTCTTCTCATGAATTTATTTGGAAAATTTTGGTCTCCCATAACAGGGAAATTCACCCATAAAAAGTGTTGACACCTAATCCTCTGTGGTTGGGTGAATTTGGAATGTGAACAGTCATCAGAAGATGAACTGAGCAGTCACATTCTTTGTATATAACAATAGCTATCTAATGAAATAAATCGAATCATCTTTTCTGCCTAATGGAGTTACTGCCTGGCCTGACATGGTATCAGAGCCAGCTCCTTGTTTTAGCTCTATGCTCTTGTAACTCCTCTTTCTGTCTACCTGTGCTCTCTGTCTGCTCTCTGGTGATCTGCCATATTCCTGCGCCTAGCATTAAATCGTCTGCTCTCTGGTGGCCTGCCATATTCTTTTATACAGACCTGCACATAGTCTGACACTGCTAGCGCTGTACAAGCTGGCCTGATGCATTGATGCTACTGCTTTACCAACGAACAAAAACTGAATTCACATCAGGATTCAAGCTCGGCCTCGAGCTGTGATAATTGCTCTCGAATTCTTCTCCGTTTCGAGCTTCAAATGATGCTCAACCTCCGTTATTTTGATTTTTCACTGTAATCTATTTACATAGACTACGCTCAATCATCATAAGGCTTCTTCCTTTTGAATTTTCGCTGTGTATACTTGGGTGGCGATTCAGTTAAGATTGTCATTTTGCCAATCGATTAAGAGCAGAGTTGTGCCGTAACTATCTAAGTTTTCAAGTTGTTCTGTCTAAACAACACTGTGGGTTATGAATCAGCTTCAAGGGATTGGAATAGTGGACGAGGGCTGGTGCTGACATTGATGCGCAGACCAAGGGTAGCACATGTGGCTGGAAGTTCAAGCACCACGCTCACGCTGAATAAAGAGGAGTGGCTCCGTGGGGATTCGAGCCCAACGCTGATGCATCCGGTGCTCATGGTTCAACAGTAAAAAGCGTGGGGGTTTCTTTTTAAGGCAGATCGCGTGGTCGAAACCTGTGGCTGCCAAAATAATTTTTTTTTTTTTTACATATGCGCCATTGCCTCCTGACAACGTTTTTTTACATATGCGCCATTACTTCCACTCCATAGACAACGTTTTTTTCTCAAACATCGACTCTCACTGTATTTTTTTTACAATATGTTTTAATACATGTTAGAAAGCCGTTGGTATATGCTGATGCACTAATTGTCTGCGCATAAAATGGAATTCAGTTAAATCAAAAAGTCGATAGGATAAATGGACTATTACTTGTTGCAGTATTGGTGTTCCATAGCGCTGTGCCTAAATATTGGTTGTACTCCATAAGAGGCATTAGAATATCTGTGTAGCTTGTTTTTTGGCTTTCATAAGAATTCAGAATATTGCTACTACAATGTATTTTTTTTCCATCAAAAGCAAAATATATATATATATATATATATATATATATATATATATATTTTATAGAATGCATTCAATTATATCCATGGTAGGAATAGGTTTCACTGGCAAGGAGAACTATCCTGAATGGTCTCGGATGATAAAACACACACTCATCTTCAATGAGTTGTGGAAAGGAGTGTGTCGGAGAAGGAGACAATGACCCAGTATAGCTTACCTCAGACAAAGAGTTCGTCATTTGGGAAAACAAGAACAACAAAGCCTATGCATTAATCACAACATTTGTAAATGAAGAGGTGAGTCACCATATTTCATCATATTCAACTGCCTTTGAAGCTTTACAAACGCTGAAAGAACTCTATGACTCACATTCTGCACTTGAAGTTGTTCAGCTCATGATTAGACTCTTCACTCTTGAACTGAAAAATAATGATCCTCTTGCTCTTGCATCTGAAGTAAAGTTTATAATGCATGATATCAAATCCACTAAGGTTGAGCTGGATATCCCTCTTATTGCTTTTCTCAAGGCAATCTATCCTACCTACTCCAATTATCTTGAGTCTTTACAAGCAAATGGAAATCTTAAAGATATAACCTTTGACTCTCTTGTGAAAAAGTTTGCTGAAAGAGAGAAAGCCTTTGGAAAGAAGACAACCCCTGAATCTTCTGAAGAGACTGTGTGCCTTGCTCATAAAGAAAAGCATCCTGCTCAAGATTCTACAAGAGGAAGAGGTGGACGAAGAGGAAGAGGAAGATACTTCAGAGGCAGGGGGGGCAAACATTCTCAAGGAGAAAAGGCAGACTTACATTGCATTCGCTGCAAAAGAAATGGATCACATGATGCCTCTACATGCAAGCTACCATGGGACAAAATTGAGCAGAAAAGAAACCAACAGAAAGGTAAAACTGATGATACAGACAAAGGTAAAGCACCTGAATCCGCTCACTATATTGAGGCACAATGTAACATTGGAGTAAATGAAGATTTGTTTAATGCTTCACTTGTTTCTTCGAAAAATGATTGGTTGCTTGATTCAGGAGCAACCTGTCATATGACTCATAGAAAAGATTTTTTTGAAGATTTCACTGACAATGTTGATGGAGTAGTATACTTTGCAGATCAGTCAAAAATCAAGCCATCAGGGCTTGGCACAATCAGGCTTAAACTGCCTGGTCTTCCAGACTTTCTTCTAGATAATGTTCTATATCTCCCACAGCTCAAGAGAAACTTGCTGTCCTTGGTCCACATCCGCTAGCAAGGTCACTCCATTCATATGTTTGATGGCAAGCTTGAGGTAAGAAAAGCTTCTGACCACTCACTTGTCATGAGGGGAATAGAAGAAGAAAGGCTTCTCAAACTGCAAGGAACCTCTGCTCATGCACAACATTTCTCATATATTTCTCATCATGAAGAAGGTACACTTCCATCAAGTTTATTATGGCATGTTAGATTTGGACATTTAAACTATGACAGTCTCCGCTTATTGAAGAAAAATGGTGTTGCTGGTTTGCCTACAATTCCTAGGAAACATAAGCAATGTGATGCTTGCATTCTAGGAAAGCATAGCAAACCGTCTTTTCATGATTCACATTCAAGAGCACATAGGAAGCTTGAACTCATTCATTCAGATTTATGTGGTCCAATGCCCGTTCCTTCTGCAAATGGAAATAAATATATCATGACATTTATTGACGATTACACCAGAATGTGTTGGGTTTATTTATTGAAGAACAAATCTGATGCTTTTCAAACATTCAAGAATTTTCATAAATTGATTGAAAATGATGCACAATCTCATATTGGGTCTATTCGCACTAATAATGGAAAAGAATATACATCAAATGAATTTGAAAACTATCTTCGCCAACATGGGATCAAACATCAAACAACTATGCCTTATAATCCCCAACAGAATGGTGTAGCTGAAAGAATGAATAGAACAATCTTGAATATGGTACGATCCATGCTTTTCTTCAAAAATGTAAAGATAATGTTTTGGGTTGATGCTGTTCTATGTGCTGCATATATAAAGAATAGGTGTCCATCTAATGTTATAAGAAACAAGACTCCTTATGAATTGTGGTATGGACATGCTCCTTCGGTAAAACATCTCAGGATCTTTGGTTCCACCTGTTATGATTTGATACCAAAGGTACATAGAAACAAACTTGGTGCTAGAAGTCGTAAGTGTATCTTCCTGGGGTATTCAAACACCTCCAAAGCATACCGCCTCTATGATGAGCAAATAAAAAGTTTGTTGTATCTAGAGATGTAATTTTTCTTGAATCATCCAAATCTGACAATGTTTTTGAATGGCAACTTGATCGCTTGGATAGATTCACAAAAACGAAATCATTTCAAGAATTTGATAATCAGATTCCACATCTGGAAGGGGGGATTCCTATACTAGATCAACATGTGGAATCTTCTTCTGAAGAACACTCTCCCCCGACTGAAACTCCAACAACGGATGATGCTTTAAGTGATGTAATTGATAGAATTGGGAGACTCAATCTTGATTTAGTCCCAACTCAATCAACAGAGCAGCCTGGATCATCTCAGAAAGGTCCCCCAAAGTGGCTGACAAAGACACTTGAAAGTGTTCATCCTGATGAAATTGGAAAAACAGGAACCAGAAATTCAAACCGACAAAATGGAGGTGATGTAGATGACTCTAATTCACCTGTTGATATGGATGTTTCTTATGATTGTGAATTGAACTTGTCTACAGATTTTGAACCAAATTCCTTCAAAGAAGTTGCTTCTCATGATAAATGGAAAGAAGCGATGCAAAAGGAGTATGATGCCCTCATAAAGAACGACAATTGGAAGCTAGTTGATCCTCCATTTGGAACAAAACCAATTGGCTGCAAGTGGGTCTACAAGAACAAGTAAAAAGCTGATGGCTCACTTGACAAGCACAAAGCTAGGCTTGTGGCAAAAGGTTTTGCACAGAAGGAAGGGGTCGATTATGAGGAAACTTTTTCCCCCACAGCAAAATGGGCCACCATCCGGACACTCTTTGCATTAGCAGCTCAGAACAGTTGGAAAGTCCATCAAATGGATATAAAAATTGCCTTCTTGAATGGAGATCTAAAAGAGAATGTTTTTATGTCCCAGCCTGAAGGATTTGCTGTGAAAGGACATGAACATAAAGTATGCAAACTTGTGAAATCCTTGTATGGCCTCAAACAAGCACCGCGAGCCTGGTATGAAAAACTAACTTAGCATCTTCTGAAACTCAACTTCAATCATTTTGATATTGATGATGCAACTTTATTTGTCAAGAAAGTTGTATATCTTGTGGTATATGTAGATGATCTTTTAATGACATGGAACAATGAAAGCTACATTGCATCCATAAAGAAGGAATTGGGAAAAGTTTTGAAATGACTGATTTGGGCTATGTTCATTACTATCTTGGCATTGAAGTAACCCAACATCCAAAATCCATATTTCTTTCTCAAAAGAAATACATTGGATATTTGTTAAACAGATTTGGCATGACAGAGTGCAATCCTCTTTCTACTCCAATGGAACAAAACTTAAAGCTCACATCTATTGAAGGAAAGGAATTTGAGGATGCAGCAAAGTATAGACAGCTTGTAGGAAGTCTCATCTACCTCACTACTACCAGAGCAAACATTTCATTTGCTATTGGAATCCTCTCCAGGTTTATGCAAAAGCCTTGTGAGGGACATTGGTCTGCTGCAAAAAGAGTTCTAAGGTACTTGAAGGGAACTCAAGACCTTGGAATCAAGTATACACAGGTGGATGACTTCAGCTTGATTGGATACTCTGATTCAGACTTCGATGGAGACAAAGAAACTGGGGTATCTACTTCAGGATATGCTATGAGTCTTGGATCAGGAGCTGTCTCTTGGAGATCACACAAACAATCAGTTCCAGCAGATTCCACAACAGAAGTAGAATACGTGGCAGCAGCTGAAGCAACGAAAGAAATTGTGTTGCTCAGGAAAATTCTTGAAGATTTGCAGGTAAAGCAAGTACAATCAACTCCACTCATGATTGACAACACCTCTGCAATAAAGTTGGCCAAGAACCCAAAGTTCCATGATCGTACAAAGCACATCAATACTAAATATCATCTCTGATCCGACATCATGTTGAGGCCAAAACAATCCATCTCCGTCATTGTTCCACAAATGAGCAAATTGCAGACATCTTCACCAAAGCGCTTGGAAGAGAAAAGCTTGAAAGATTCAGAATGATGCTTGGACTCACCAACATCCCTTCAGATTAAGGGGGGGAATGTTGACACCTAATCCTCTGCGGTTGGGTGAATTTGGAATGTGAGCAGTCATCAGAAGATGAACTGAGCAGTCACATTCTTTGTATATAACAATAGCTATCTAATGAAATAAATCAAATCATCTTTTCTGCCTAATGGAGTTACTGCCTGGCTTGACAAAAAGTACAGAAAATTACAACCAAAAGAACCAGAGAAATTTGTCGCTAAGAAAATTGATTTTTCTGTTGCACGCCTTCACTTACACACTCAGCCCTCCAGAATATTCTCCCACTCAACACGGGCAGCAGATTGCCATCTTGGCCCTCACATGTGTTGCGGCACAACTCCCTTGCGCGGCCCTCTCAATCTCCTCCTTGCGTTGAAGGCTGAAACACTTGCTAGTTGTCACACGTGGCTGGTTGCTAGCCTAACTTTGCTTATACGACCTCCTGAAGCGGTTCAGACTTTCTCTTGTGCATTGACCCTGCAAAACCAAGTTCCATGAATTTTTCTATTGTACACTTTTTCTCTTTCGTCAGTGTCTAACAAACTTACAATATCACTCATGCAAGTCTCTTGCTCAATGTCTCATTGTCGTTGCTTCATCCTCTCCCTTTGGCTCCCTTTATAATTTTTCATTGAGCCAAATCCCTAATCTCCAAAGTGATAAGGGGGTTGAGAATTAAATCTTAACCCACTTAGATCAATGGTAGAGATTAGATTTAAGTAAATTATTTATCCTTAGAAACTTTAGCCCAATAGCCAACATTTATCAATTAATTAATTAATGTGCTTTTCCTATGTAAAAACATAGAAAAAAATCATAATACTTGCTCCTTTTGGATAAACACCTAAAAAGATCTCTCTCCTGCATGCTATAGACTTAGCCTATGTAGAAGACCTTCAACTTCTACAAATATCAACACCCAATTCCCTTATTATTGCATTTGATACCTATGTGAATACCCCCTTGATATCCTCCATGTAGAAATCTGATACCTGTTTTTCAATTGAGATGAGGTCCTAGTCCAATATTTTGGATTTGTTGAACAACTATTGTTGATTTTTTGGATTTGTTGATTGAACAATTTTTACTTGCCTAGGTGCTAAGGCTAGTAGAGGGACCCACAAGACAACCACCTTAGTAGAATATTAATTTATTTAACTATTTTCTAAAGTTGGACTTACAAAAAATAGAAATAAAAATAGAATTCCTTAGTTAACTTATGATTTAATCTCAACCCTTCATCACGATTTAATCTCAACCATTGAGAGTGATGTTAGGGTTGAAGTCGAAATTATAAGAGGAGATGGAGTGAGTAAGTGGCTAGTTTGAGGAGCATCAAGAGCATGTGATTCTCTTAATAAGAGAAAAGTTTTCAGCAGTCAACAAGCATACCAGGGATCAAGAGGTAGGAAGGAAGAAGCCGAATAGAATTAGTCCAGCTCAGAACTTGCATGGCCGTACAGCGATTGCAGTGTGCAAAGAGAGATTGACCTGCATGTTCATGTAGTGTACATCTGTACGCAAAAGAAGAAATCTGTGCAAGCATTGCGTAGGGGTTGTCTTGATTTTGATCCAAATTAGTTATTGAGTGGAGTTTGTTGTAAAAGGGAAGCATTCCCTTGTTGTATAAGTATTTGGAAAATTTATTATTTGTTAAGCTAATAAAAAACCCTCCCAATTGTAGGTTTTCCCCAGTGTTGGGATTTCCTAGGTATATCCGATGTTTATGTGTTGAATGTGTTTATCTTCTAATTTATTTATTTTTCATTGTGCATTCTAAGTTAGAAACTTAGTGTATTTGCAATTGAAGTTTCCAGTGCAACAATGGTTTGTATTTCTGGTTTCTACACATATAAAATTGTGAATTAGTTACTATGTTTTAAGGAAATCTAACATGGTATCAAATCTTGGCCCTTTGATTGAAGACCAAACATAGTTTTTATCTTTAGAGTGGGTTCTGCGATTCAAAAGGAGCGAGTTTAGCAGATTGATTTTGCCACTAGGGTTTTTGGGTAGTGTGATTTGTCAGTATGGTGTATCACGGTCTCAGGTTTGAGGACAGATTAGATGGTGTGTCCAACTTTTATTCTTGGCGTGAAAGGATAGTAGTGGTGTTGGAGGAGCCAGGGGTGTGGGAGTTTGTTGATAATGTCCTAGTTGCATCCATTGACCCTCGACAATTGGCTCAACATAACAAGAAGGACACTGAGGCAAGCAGAATCATATTGGAGGGAGTCAAAGACCACATTATTCCTCACCTGACTGGGAAGAAGACAACCAAAGCTGTGATCTCTATCAGGGTTTGAGTGAGGCCAAAAAACTGGTATTGAAGGACAAGCTCAGGAATATTAAAGTGTCCAAATCAGATTCTGTGGCGTCTCACCTCACCAAGTTTAGCGAAGTAAAGGAAGAGTTTGATGGCGTGGGTGAGATAGTTCCAGATAGAGATTTGGTAAATTTTGCTTTGTTGGTTTTCGCCAAGTCATAGCAAGCCTTCACAGAGAGGATTTGTGCCAGAGAAAAGCTTCCAGATTGGGAGCGATTATGGGGTGTCTATGTCCAAGAGGAGATTCACAAATAAGATGGGTTTCGTGTTAAGACTGAAGTGTTAGAAAATCAGAAAGGCAGAAAGATTTTCTTATTTTGATAATTTCTTGTGATATTCTTATAGTCTTATTATATTTTCTTTATGTTCTTCTTTTATCTTTGTTTCATCAAGAAATCATCAAATCAAAACATGAAGATCAATGAGACCAGATGTAAGCAGTCAACCAGGGCTAAATCCTTCTATAGGTGAAAACCCAGTCAAACTCTTCCATTAGTAAATCAAATTGAGATAGACCAAGACCTTAGACGCAAAAGACCTTCCTCCTCCACCAAGTCAGCCTTTCGAGATGATTCAAAAAATTCCAGTAGTTTCTTCTTGTCAAATAGCTTAAACCCAACAACAATCCAGAATTTCGACCCCCAACTACTTCATAATTTCGGCCCAGCTACATTATTGCAATTTCAACTCTTCCAACAACCCAACAACTTCGCACGTGTGAGACAAGGAGAGAGAAAATTTGACTTCTTATTCTTGACAAAGACTTCCTTTTCCTTCACTAGGGTTTCCTTCCTCTTCCTTGAATTTCACACCCTTTTTCTACCTTGAGCTATTGCAGATAGAAATTCTTGTGGATGTGCTCCAAACGAGTTGAGTTGTTGCCCTTTTATAGTGGTTGTGTGAAGTCGAATTCCGTTGATGAGGCTGGCTTGTCCTTCTTTGAGGCTGACATGGTAGAGGAGGCCTAAATGACCTATTTTACACAAAAATAAATTTATTTCTTGATTGACAAATCCCAAGAAGGGTCTTTTACATTATGACATGGACAAGGACACTTGACATAAACCCTAGAAGCCTACAATGGAGGATTTGACCTAAGAACCATTGACCCAAGCATGAAACCCATGCTTTAATAAGTCAATTTCTTTTATAATTATTTTTTTCTTTCTTTCTTTTGACAAATATTACAATATGACTCAAATACAATTATGAAGACCGACACTAGTTACATTTTTCAACACGCCCTCTTAACTAGGGAGGTATTCATAATTACATGTATACAGAGGTACATTGAAGATCTCAAGTGATATACTCTATGAAGAGTCACAACACACGCAGTGCTACAGATTAGATACTAGACCAGGTTAATCTAATTGGGTGGGACTAAGGTGTACTTAAGCTTTATGCCACACTAGGTATCATCAAGCTTTTAAGCTCTAACACCAACCCAGGGATCTAGGTGCGTGTCCAAGATCAGAGCTCTATGACCAATGCCATCCTCCCTACTTCAGTATTTAGACATCAACACATAGGTTGACCAGATGTCCTCCCAAGCATCTTGTTGCCACAAGATGCTTTATCTCTTCTTATCAACTAAATCACACACACACACACACACACACACACACACCACTCCGAGCATGCCTCAAACGTTCAACCTTTGCATGGAGAGATACTGCACATTCACAACCCCAATTAGTAATAAACCTTCAAATATATATACAGGTAAACACAAACCTTCAGGGTTCTGAATCATTTTGACGCTACTCATATCATCATCAAGTTATCCATATACAACTTGTCGGAGGCTTTCCTTTTCTTTCACTTTTTTAGTAGCACCAAATACAACCTCATTACTTCTCAAGTCTTTTGTTTGCAAATCCATTAATATTCGTTTATTGGTTTCATTCTTTCTTCAAGGTATTTACTATGACTGTCATAATATGTCATCTCTCTTCACTTGGGGAGATATACCCTTTCTTCTAACCAAGGTCCCTTCTCAACTTTGGGAGATAAACAACTTCTTTTATAATATTCGATAAACTTCATCCTTTCAAGGCTTCATTTATTTTTCATGGCATCAAGGTCATCTTTTGATTATCATCATTCTTGTAGCTTCCTTCATCATGCTCATCATTATGAACATCTTCAACATCTTGAAGATCATGTACTTGCAAAACTTTAATAGCAAGTACAACCAAAATACATATACAAAAGCATGAAGTTAACTATATCAAAGACATGCCATTACAGTGGAAGCATCAAAACGTTCAGGCTTTATCAAATACCTAAACTTAGGTTCATAATCACCAAGGGACACATCTTTTTACATACTAGATTTCAACTTCTCGCTAGGGTTTTGTCATAAACCCTAGACTCTATCTTCGAGACATAAAGCCTTATATAACAATAATAACAATCCAATCATAGTACTATACATCTAAGGTTTCAACAATATGCTTTTAGAATTTACATGTTAGACTCTACTAGGGTTTGTTGCAAACCCTAGATTTTATCATCAAAGCTAAATCATGAAAACAATATCACCATGCGTTAGGATATCAATCTCTACTAGGGTTTTGTTATATACCCTTGATTTCATCAACTCTCAAGATAACATACTTGCATGTACATATCTATGGTTTCATTATCATGCACTAACATTTCATATCAATATCCATACCTACTAGGTAAACACAAACAACAATACATCAAAGTTGGATATACAACAATTTTGACTAGACTAAGGTTTCAATCATGTAGAAGGATATACACCTAGGATTTTTCCCCTAAGATCTTACTATAACTATTGCAAGGGTTTTGTTTATAAACCCTAATTTACCAAACCTTAAAAATCTAGGGTTTCATTATATAACCTAGACATTAACAACAAACCCTAAAAGACTAGGGTTTTTATCATAACATTATCAAAACCCTAAACTTCAAAAGAATATGATTTCATCATATGTTCTATACTTTATCAACAAACCCTAAGAAGACTAGGGTTTCATAATCAACATTGAGATACCCTTAACATCAAGAGGCTAGGGTTTTGTAGTGAACCCTAATGGTAAGGGTTCCACAAAAATGATCAAATGAAAAGAGATAGTATAACAAGGGTAGATTCAATCTAATGATTAATCACCCTAACAAGAATCTGTATGATTCAAAACCTTACACATAAGAGAGTTAATAATATAACACAAATTTCAAAAGAAAAATGAACATACCTTTTGTATAAAGAAAGCCTTCCAACAAATCTTGTAATGTGTGACATACCTTGAGTTATTATTTAACAAACCTTGTAGGGCTTCCTTTGCAACAAAACTTCTTCCATGCTTCAAGTCTATCCTGTGAAGTTTCCTCCATAACTAATGTGTATTCTGCAAGCTTTCCTATTGAAAAAAATATAAAGAAAAGGTTATTGTTATCACCCCAAGAAACTCTCCTAGGTTGTATATCAGAGATGCTCAGGAACATTACAAACTCAACAAAAATGTTGGAAAATGGTGGATGAATGGAAGAGATGATGCATATTCAAGCTAGATAACCACTTCTACTATGCTTAACCCCAGACATGGGTGAACACCCCCAGACTACAAGGCTTTAGACCACTAATTACTCACAGTTTGAGGAATAGGTGATGATGGAGAATACTGACGACACCAGCAGATGCACAAGACCATGTGATGGCCGGTTGCAACTAGTAAAGAGGTCTGTAAATCTATTTCCTAATACACAAACATGATGACAACTCTCTGGCATTAAGTAAACAGAACCCTGCATAACACATTCAATAATACATACTTGATTCTAACACAAAGGTGGATGACAGCGCCTCTAATGCTAAACATCAATAGCACATGAAAAATGCATAACAGGCATAGCCTGGAACTAAAAAGAAGTGGAAAGTGAGCAATTAACAACAAAAGAAGCTTGTATTAGCTGAAAATGAAGACCAGACGCTGCAGGTATTACAGTAGTTACAGTCTCCAGAAGTTGAACCTTACATCAAAGCAATATCTATCAACCCTGATTACATCTCTGTTCTGGGTATATATAGAGTTTGATTACAAAAACACTCTGCCATGTTACATGAGGAGGGGTCATAATGGACCACCAACCACATTAATTCTTTGGAATGGACCTCTGCTATGATCCGCTGCTTTAATGGATGAATTTGACATTCACTGGTGCTTTGTAGTCATCTTCTGAGCAGGTGGTGTGAAATATAAATGAAACCCATAACCATTGAATGCTTTTAATTTCTCGAGAGTGGTCCTTTCCTTCTCGGCCATGCTGTTCCTTGAATGCGGTGGTTGAAGATTGAATGTGTTGGGTACAGGTCGTTGAACGTTGTTGTCCTTCGGGAGCTCAAGATAGTCAAAGGAGTTAAGATTTCATGGCAGAAGCATGAGCAGGCTAAGGATTATACATCTGCCGTTGGATCAAGTGAATGGGCGGCAGAGATCTATTGGTGGGAGGCGTCGGGAGGAAACGGGCGGAGACAATTGTTAGTCGTCGGATCGCGAGCGGGTAGATTCGACGGCTATCGGGCGGAGGAGATGCGCTGTCATTAACGAGTGGGGGACATATGGGTAGGCGGTAAGCGGTATTCCCCGCACCGCCTACGGGGGTCCGGTGGTATACGTACAACGGCCAGCGATCCCATTTATCAGTTGACGCGTGGCCGACGGGACGTGGCGAAAACCGCCGATATCGCGAGTTAACACGCGGGCATGTTTCGGCGACAGGAGGAGCGATCACCGTCAGATCGCGCGACGGACGGTCAGATGGCGGGGAACGTGCACGCAGTTTAACGTGTGGTAAAAACAACGAAGACCGTCAGATCAGGTAATGTGCGATCGATGGTGGGGATTAAGGTGGAGGGTTATATGAGCTATTTGCGATAACGATTGAGGGACAAAGGCCTATAACGCTTTTTGCGAAGGTGCGCGGCTATGTGGGTTTGAAAGTATAAGCGGGAGCAAAAAGGGAATACAGATTTACAAAGGATTTTGGAAGAAAATAGAAACAGCGGGACTGAAGAGAGTATAAGGCAAATGAAAGAGGAAGGAGGAGAAGACTGCTGCTAGCCTTCTTTAAGCAAAACAACACCGACAAACCCGAATTTGACCTTCACACGCTAAAGCTGTAGCAGAGCTAACACTGACTCCTTCTGGGGATGAGATCCTCCCTGTGAGGTCTCAAGAACTACAGACCAATATCTTCAAGCTTAAAGACAGTGCCTAGTATCCATTGGGCATGGAGTCAAACTAAGTCTACACTAAAACCTGTAAAAGCAAGTGCTTACAATCATTAAGGCCTGAGGACCTTAAACAACATAAATATTTAAAAACTGGCCAACTACTGGGCCACCAAAACTGTTTCTCCTCCTCTCGGCCGGCTCATCATAGAGTTGTAAAACTGGATTGATTTGATCCTCTACCTCAAAGAGTTTAGGAGATTTGAGCTTAATATGCAGATATGGATCAAATTTCATCTCCCTTCTATGTGCTCTCCTCCTTGGATGTTCTTCATGGAGCCCTTGTACACCTGTTGAATAATCATGGCTGTTGTGTATTTGTTTGTGTCATCTGTGGCCTGCACAACCAATATGAATGATGAACCATTGTATTCTTGTGCAAGGGACACAAAGACATTAGCTGTTCCTGCATCTTTCTTAGAACAATCTTCATCCAAGGAGGAGTCCCACAACTGTACACCCTCTTCCTCTGTCATCTGACAAGCTGCCTTTTTAAGCTGTGTGGGGGCCAACTGGGCAGGCTTTGGAATATCAAGATAGATATTATCCATATCAGCCTTGAGCATTGAATTTTGTTCTGCCTCAGTGTTCAGGGGGCAACTTAGAGGGATTGTCACTTGAGCAGACAGAGGGACAAAAGATGATGGGGAGCTCTCCTCTCCCTTATTTGTCACTGGGCTGGGGACAAAAGCAGGCTAGGAAATCTGCAGATCTGCACAGCCATGTGAAGATGCACTGGTTTTGGGCACAAATTCTTGGAGGATGGTGGGACCTGCTGCTAGCTGCCTCTACTGATCAGCTTGTTGTTCTGCAGGTACAACAAACCGGTGAGCAGTGCCTTTTGATAATGCTTCTTCATATGCAGCTCTGGTTAAGAAGGGGGCACTGCCCTTATCTTCCAAATCATGGACCTCCTCCTCTTCTTCAAACAACTCTTCTTCCATGACTAAATTTTGACAAAGGGTCTTCACCCTTTGATCTTCGTTTGCATCTCTGTTTCTCTGCAAAATCTGCAACTGCTCCTGTGTTCCTCTATATGGATTTGGCTTTGAAAGAGTAAAGGAACAAGGAGCTCCTGCTTCCTCAGAATATTGCTCAGCCTTTAATTTGGAAACTTCAGAGGCCAAAAACTCAATCATCCTAGCTAATTCATCGATCTCAGGATCTGAGGATGATGAGGACTCTCCTCCCTGTCTTCTTCTTTCAGCATCACCTTCGAGTCTTTTTGTAGCAATGATGTTTGCTTCTATTTCAAAGGCTGCATCTTTCATATCAGCCAAAGAAGTACATCTTCTTTCTCTTAACAGCAGGCAGAACTGAGAATCGAAAGCATTGGCACAAGTAATCATAGCAGAAGTAAGGGTAGGCTTTATTTCACATGGTATTCTGCTGTATATATGGTTGAATCTCTTGTTGAAATCAGACAACAACTCACCCTCTTCTCTCTGCAAGTTCCCAAATTCAGTTTGATAATAGATAATAGAGCAGATCTTTATTATGTCCCCAGTGCTTTAGGAACACATTATCTAAGGCCTCAATATCTGCTATAGACCTAGGGGATAAATTTCTGAACCATTTTCTAGCCTCCCCATCTAGGCTTTGGACAAAAACCCTCATCCACACATCCTCTTCCTTAATATCTAGGTTATCAGCATAGATATAAAAAGATTTGAGGTGCTCTTCAGCTGATACTCCTTCTGTACCAGTAAACTTAGGCATATATTCTTGATAATCTCCTGCAGGCATGGCATTCAAAGGGACAGGCAAGACGAGGGGTCCATACCTAGCAACAACTATTCTTTCTATCTTTGTGAGAGCTTGCTGGCCTGCCATGACTGAGGTAAGTGGAAGGATAGTGGTAGACTGAGTGATATGGATCAATGAAAAGGATGACAGAGACAGAGGACTATGATGGACAACATGGTGCTTTTTGGACTGAGAACCGAAAGGGAAATGAATGACTAAGGAGCTTTATGAATCTCTGAAGGTGATTCTCACTAACAGAGATACATGGGACTTTTAAGGCTTACCTGGTCCTGATGCTCCTTTCTACGCGATTTTCTTCTGCTTAACGATCTTCTCAGGATCAGGCACTGGTTCAGCCGGTGATTTCTGAGGAGTTCTCTGAACATGCCTCACAAACTGAGCCAGGACTACAATGTGGAGTCGCCAAAGGTTGGTCTTCCTCCAGTGGAGTCGCTAGATAGATGATTACAACCAGAATATGTGTCCAAGTCTTGTCTATCATCAAAGCTTGGAACTGTGTCGTTCTCCGAGGGAAGCTGAGCTTCAATCTCCTCTCTCCGGCAACGTCGCCAATTAATGTTATCACCCCAAGAGACTCTCCTAGGTTGTATATCAGAGATGCTCAGGAACATTACAAACTCAACAAAAATGTTGGAAAATGGTGGATGAATGGAAGAGATGATGCATATTCAAGCCAGAGAACCACTTCTACTATGCTTAACATCAGACATGGGTGAACACCCCAGACTACAAGGCTTTAGACCACCAATTACTCACAGTTTGAGGAATAGGTGAAGATGGAGAATACTGACCACACCAGCAGATGCACAAGACCATGTGATGGCCGGTTGCAACCAGTAAAAAGGTCTGCAAATCTATTTCCTAATACACACATGATGACAACTCTCTGGCATTAAGTAAACAGAAACCTGCATAACACATTCAGTAATACATACTTGATTCTAACACAGAGGTGGGATGACAACCCCTCTAATGCTAAACATCAATAGCACATGAAAAATGCATAACAGGCACAACCTGGAACAAAGAAGTGGAAAGTGAGCAATTAACAACAAAAGAAGCTTGTATTACTTTTAAATGAAGACCAGACGCTGCAGGTATCACAATAGTTACAGTCTCTAGAAGTTGAACCTTACATCAAAGCAATATCCATCAACCTTAATTACATCTCTGTTCTGGGTATATATAGAGTTCGATTATAAAAACACTGCTATGCTACACGAGGAGGGGTCATAATGGACCACCAACCACATTAATTCTTTGGAATGGACCTTTGCTATGATCTCCTGCTTTAATGGATGAATTTGACATTCACTGGTGCTCTGTAGTCCTCCTCTGAGCAGGTGGCGTGAAATATAAATGAAACCCATAACCATTGAATGCTTTTAACTGCTCGAGAGTGGTCCTTTCCTTTTCGGCCATGTTGTTCCTTGAATGCGGTGGTTGAAGATTGAATGTGCCAGGTACAGGTAGCTGATCGTTGTTGTCCTTCGGGAGCTCAAGATAGTCAAAGGAGTTAAGATTTCATGGCGGAGGCATGTGCAGGTTGGGGATTATACATCTGCTGTTGGATCAAGTGAATGGGCGGCAGAGATCTATCGACGAGAGGTGTTGGGAGGAAAAGGGCAGAGACAATCGTCAGTCGTCGGATCTCGGGCGGGTAGATCCAACGGCTATCGGGCGGAGGAGATGCGCTGTCGTTAACGAGCGGGGGACGTACGGGTAGGCGGTAAGCTATATTCCCTGCACCGCCTACGAGGGTCCGGTGGTATACATACAACGACCAACGATACCATTTATCGGTTGACACGTGGCCAACGGGACGTGGCGAAACTGCCGATATCGCGAGTTAACGCGTGGGCAAGTTTCGGCGGCGGGAGGAGCGATCACCGTCGGATCGCGCGACGGACGGTCGGATGGCGGGGAACGTGCATGCGGTTTAACGTGCGGTAAAAACAGCGGAGACCGTTAGATCAGTAATGTGCGATCGACGATGGGGATTAAGGCAGAGGGTTATATGGGCGATTTGCGATAACAATTGAGGGACAAAGGCCTATAGCGCTTTTTGTGAAGGTGCGCGGCTATGTGGGTTTGAAAGTATAAGCGGGAGCAAAAAGGGAATACAGATTTACAAAGGATTTTGGAAGAAAATAGAAACAACGGGAGTGAAGAGAGTATAAGGCAAATGAAAGAGGAAGGAGGAGAAGACTGCTGCTAGCCTTCTTTAAGCATAAACAACGCCGGCAGAACCGAATTTGACCTCACATGCTGAAGTTGTAGCAGAGCTAACAATTATTAGTATACAATACAAGCAAATATCGATATGAGGAGGAAACCAATCATGAAAGATAAAACAAAGAACAATATACTTATCTTTTGGTAAAATGGTGAAGGCTCCCTCTTAATCCAATCTTTCTGAGGGATACCTACAACTTATCAAAACAACCTCAAGAATTTCTAACAAAATATATTGAATCTATGAACTATGAAAATCAAAACATAAAAGAAAACATTGCAAAACTTAAAGTAGGATATGCAAGGAATAATATCCCTAAGAGTCTCTAGCAAATAAGTCTTCAACTCTAGATTCTTTTGTCTTATTCTTCTTTGGTGGAGATTTATCAACAACATTCACATGTTCTCTTTCTCTCTTCTTATTCCTTGGATTTTCAGGACAATGATTTTTTTAATGTCCCATCTTATGACAATTGTAGCATTCAATCTTGGATAGGTCAACTTTCTTCCTAGGTCCTTTAAGCTTCTGGAATATACCCTTCTTGTGTTGAGCAATGTAGCCATTTCAAATGTTGTCTTTTTCATTCTCCTTCTTGTTATTTACTAATGAGATGCGAGCTTCTTCTTAATTGCATACATTACACATTTGTTCAAAGGTATGTGTGTCTTTCCAACTGCTAATTTTTGATGCAAATGAGCTCCATGTTTTGGTAGACCTAGTAGTGCATCAATTATGAGTTATTTCTCTGGTACAACTTCATCAATCGCTTGGAGTTCATTTCTTATTCTAGATATCCTCACAAAATATGATGACACAATATCATCTTTTGTCATATTTATTGTCGTTAGTTCATTCTTGAGGCTAGTTATCTGACTAATGTTCTTGATGGTAAATAACTTGGAGAGAGCTTCAAATGTTTCTTGAGCGGAATCTATATTGGATATGTATGGGATTAGATTGTCCTTTACTCCATCTACTATGAGATTCATGGCTAAGATGTTGTTCTCCTCGAATTTCTCTTTTCTTGCATCATTTGTAGGTTTCTTAACTTTTCCTTGAACAAGATCCAAAAGTTTATGCTTAGCGCAAATATGATCTATCCTCTACTTTCATGCCATGTAGTTGGAGGCTCCTTCTAGCTTGTTTTCTGTCTTCATCGAGGTTGGCATAGTTTCTATAGATAATAGGCTTCACTTTTTATATGATCCTTTCCTTAATTACCTTCTTTTGTTCCTTCCTCAACTCGTCTTTCAATTGACCTTCAAGTTGCCTTTTCCTTTGTTCTTCACCTTAGCTCTGATCGCATGTTAGAAAATCAGAAAGACATAAAGATTTTCTTATGTTGATAATTTCTTGTGATACTCTTGTAGTCTTATTTTTTTCTTTATGTTCTTATTTTATTTTTGTTTCATCAAGCAATTATCAAATCAAAACATGAAGATCAACGGCACCAGATATAGGCACTCAGCCAGGGCTAAAACTCCCCTATAGGGGAAAACCCAGTCAAACTCTTCCACTAGTAAATAAAATTGAGATAGACCAAGACCTTAGACCCAAAAGACCTTCCTCCACCAAGTCAGCCTTCCAAGATGATTCAACAATTCCAGTAGTCTCTTCTTGTCCAACAAATTCAACCCAACTACTTCATAATTCGACCCCCAACTACTTCAGAATTTCGACCCAACTACAATACTGCAATTTCAGCCCTTCTAGCAACCCAACAACTTTGCACGTGTGAGATAAGGAGAGAGAAAATTCGACTTCTTATGCTTGACAAATACTTCTTTTTCCTTTGCTAGGGTTTCCTTCCTCTTCCTTGAATTTCATACCCCTTTTCTATCTCCAACTGCTGCAAATCAAACATCTTGTGCATGTGCTCCAAATGAGTCAAGTTGCTGCCCTTTTATACTGGTTGTGTGAGGTCAAATTCCCTTGATGAGGCTGACTTGTCCTTCTTTTAGGCCAACTTGGTGGAGAAGGCCAAAATGACCTATTTTACATAAAAATGAATTTCTTTCTTGATTGACAAAGCCCAAGAAGGGTCTTTTATATTATGACATGGACAAGGACACTTGACATAAACCCTAGAAGCCTACAATGAAGGCTTTGACCTAAGAACCATTGACCCAAGCATGAAACCCATGCTTCAATAAGTCAATTTCTTTTTCTTTCTTTTGACAAATGCATTACATCATGACTCAAATACAATTATGAAGACTTGCACTAGTTACATTTTTTAACATGAAGAAGATGAAAAGAGCTTTGCCCTATCAAGCAAAGGGTGCAGATCCAAAGGAAAAAAGAGCAGTGGTGGTTCGTTAAAATTCCTTGAATGCAACAACATGGAGTTTAATCTTCTAACTGTCAGTAGTTTATTTGTCTCCTGTTAATTATTCATGTTAAATATTGATTAATTCACTAATGCATTCTTCACCATAAAAACACTGTGGAAATATAAAATACAGAACTGAGAAATAGATGCACACACTCGAAAATTAACACTTATTTTTGGACAATTGTCCCTGGAAAAACGCCGAAGGCAAAACCGATGCAACAAATGAGGGTTTTATTATTATGTAGCAATTTGAGAGTACAATCAATTGGATGCCTTTTACTAGTAATCCTCTGGAAACCACTGATCACAATTGGGAAAATAAACTGGAGATCCAAGATCTCCCTCCACAACTGAATCAGGCCGTCCTGACAACTCACACTCTCTCAAGCTATTCACATTGCTTCTTGGAAATGCACACTACTGCTCAAGATGAATTCATACAACCCTGAATCTGCCTCCAGGTGAGATGTACAACCTCCATATGCCTTTTGAACTAACTCACTCTACCTCTGGGACCCTAATCCAACTACTGGAAATTGTAACAAGTCTCTTTTGGCAACTCGCACTAGGGTTTCTGGCTATTCATAATGCTCTGTACAACCTCCTTTGCAAATAATTCAACCTCATCTTTCCTGCCCCCTGAACATTGGAAATATTGAGGAAATCTTCCTCCTGAAAATCTACTTTGAAATATCTGCTGCTCCCTCACTCTTTGATGCTTCCTTAGCTTTCGCTGCGCCTCACTGAATACCTGCAATTGGGTAGTCGAATTGCTTAAATGATATTCGATGCCCCTTCTCAAAGCCCTCAACTTGCTCTTATAATATTCTATTGGGCAACGAACGACCAAGATCTAATCCTGATTAATGGCTTATTCACTTTGACTCCATCAATAGAAGTCTCTAAAGCAAAATAACATTACCTTAATTATTAATGTTAATTAACCAAATTCCCTAAGTTAGACTTAGGAAATAATTAAACTATTGGCTAATTAATTTAATTAAGGTGTTTCCCAAGCTTATCTTGTGAAACCTTTTCTGGGTTTTGGAGATTTTATGTTCCTGATCCTCTTAGAAATCATAGAGACTAGAACTCCTGTCTGCTAGTACCAAAAACTAACACTCTCTATTAGCGATGAAGTGTTCTCCACTATACCCATTTGTTATTTGAAGTAGACGAACTTGGCACTCCCAAGATCCTTCATGAGTATATCAGCGACTTGTTGGTCCATGGGAACACGTTGTAGCCGAACCAATCCATGCTGTTAGTGTTTGACATCTGTGACACCTCCTTCCTTCACATCTTCAAGTTGATCTGACTCCCTGTCACTGGAAATCACTATGAAGAAACTACGTTGGCTATCTCTTTCCACTATGCTACTGCAAATACTCTTATCTCAAACCACTGATGCCTCTGCGTCGCTATCATACTGCACTCGTGTTAATAATCTCTTAAATTCCTAAGATTAAACTTCCATAGGGTTTCTCCCTTTGAATCTAGAATTCCTCAAACTCTCACTGATCTACCGTGTCACTGCAATTGGCTCCGCACCTATCTCTTGAGTATCTGACTGCAACTAGCTCTGCACTGTCCCTTAAGGATCTGATTGCACCTTGTTGATATCTTCGATCCTCCTGCTACTTTAACTCTTGGGCTCTCGTAGCAAAGGTACTGATCTATGTGATGAATATACACAACTAGATATGATCTATTAATCAAGTCCTCCATGGATATATCTAGACTTCTTGTTGCTCCTTCCTTGGATCTTGCCCGATCTTGCATACTAGAGTATCATACTCGTCCCCCATCTGAGGATAATGCTGCAAACATTTCGAACTGATCCTCCAACCTAGCAGACAAGTCATCAATATATGCTGAAGCTGCTGTCCGCTTCACCTTTTTGTCCTTCTTCCTCTTTAGACACTAGGTGACGTAGTGACCAAACTCACCACAACCGAAGTGCTTGACCATTGACAAGTACTTCTTGGGTTCCTTTTCTTGTAAGAGCAATGTTTTTTTTCTTCCTTCTCCACCTTTGGTCCCTTGTCAATGCTGCTGGTAGTACCCTCCATGAGATTGAGCCTTTGCTCCTCCTAAATGAAGTCACCCTAAAGGTGTTCCCAACTAGGAAGTGTGTCTCTTCTAGAGTTTACTTGGAAAAATGTATGCCACTCCTTTGAAAACCTGTTAGTGTTGTTCGCACCAACTCACTATTAGATGGTCTCTCTCCAACAACTGCAAGTCCATCTCGAACACCGTGAATTCTGGTGAGATAGGATGTTACGTTCTTGCCCTTTTGCATTTTGATCGTCTGTAGCTTCTCCTTGAGAATTAATTTTCGATTCTCAGATGGATCCTGGAACAACTTCACAATGACATCCCACATGTCCTTCACTATTGTCTTATCTGCAATATGTGATACAATATGATCTCGAACTTCGTGAAGGATCATCCTCTTGGCTTTGGCCATACCCTTCTTGTAATTAAGGTATTGAATAAGATTTGTTGGTTAAACTACAAGCGTTGTCACAAACTCCTTCAAACCGTGATCATCCAAAAGGAATTGCATCCTGGCCTTTCAGATGCCAAAGTTGGAGGTGCCATCCAACTTGTCTTGATCTCTGAGTCTTGATGCGACCATCTCTGTGAAACTAAAAAACTGGAGAAATAAACCAGGAAATCTCTCTATCCTTCCAACAAACTAACTCGACCTTCTCCCTGCTACTCACATTCCTCATTGGAAATGTGTAGGTCTGCTCCTAGATAATTCGTACTTGCCTCCGGTGTTCTTCTTGAAACTCACACTCCCTGCTACTCCTCTATGCAACTTACACACATATTATGGCACTAGCACACGTATCACTGATCCTGAAGCATACACTCGCTGGACTGACAAGCTCGCATTGGCAAATCACTTTGCTTATTATAGACTTTTTTTGATGGAAATTGCGACCTCATTCTGTGCTACTAGAAAACTGGAAACCCTCTGAGAATTATATGGAAATTCCCTCTGTGTGCTTTTCTCTTCCTTTCCATGCATTGATTTGCAATTGCAAAACCCTTTATCTACTCTACAAAATAACTAATCTGCCCATTGGAAACCCTCTCTGACAATTCTACTGCCTGCTGCTACTGCTCTTGAGGCAAATCTTACTTTTCCTCCAACTTGGACTGAAAGTTGAATTTTTTCCTCCCTGCAACTCTCATTGCTTTGCTGGCCTGTGCAGATTTGGAACTGTGTGCTTCAAACCTCCCTCTGAAACTGCACACACTCACTTCCTTCCACCTAGAGCCTTTATGATACAATCTGTTGCTCTGATACCATGTGAAAATTCCTTGAATGTGACAAATGTAGTCTAATCTTCTAACGGTTAGTAGTTTATTTGTATTCGGTTAATTATTAACGAGAAATACCAATTAAATCATTGATGCATTCTTCACCATAAAAACGTTGTAGAAATATAAAATACAGAACTAAGAAATAAATGCACACATAAAAATTGACACACTTATTTTTGGACAATTGTCCTTGGAAAAACTTGGAAGGGAAAACCTGTGCAGCAGATGAGGGTTATATTATTATGCAACAATGAGAGTACAATCAATTGGATTCCTTTTACTGGAAATCCTCCAGAAAACACTGATCACAACTGGAAAATAAACTGGAGATCCAAGATCTCCCTCTGCAACTGAATCTGGCCGCCCCGACAACTCAGATTCTCTTAGGCTATTCTCACTGCCTCTGGGAAATGCACATTGTTGCTCAAGATGAATTTGTACAGCCTTGAATCTGCGTCGAAGTGATACGTCCACCCTCCCTCTACCTCTAGAACTAACTCGCTCTGCCTCCAGGTTCCTAATCCAGCTATTAACATCTGGGACAAGTCTCTTTTGACAACTCACACTCAAATTTTTGGCTATTCATATTTATTTGTACGACCTCCTTTGCAGATAATTCAACCTCCTATTTTGTGGGTTTGGTATCTAGTCCCTCATTTGTATGCAGATGTAAGACAAGGAGGTGTTCACAAGATGTGAGATCTGTTTCTTTTGTTGAAGTAGGAGTTTTAGGCTATCCAATTGTTCTTTGTGTTTCTGTTGTTGTTGATAGCTTGTCAAACAGGTACAAATGAAAATTTTGTGAAGTAGATGTAACTTCACATTTGTTTGAGCCACCTTGGATCCAATGATCAAGGCAGCGAAGTTCAAACTACCTTCTGTGACCATCTCAGCAGGAGTTCTGCATGAAGTCAAGGAGGAAGACAATTCTTCCCAGGAGGACCAACACATTCAGGAAGGAAAGTGGTCAGAGACTTTGGTTAAGAGGCACTATGCAGAGGCAAGTGTATGGAGGCTAAAAGAAGAGGGTGAGGTACTCTCATTTACTGTTCAGATTAGTATGTCAGTCTTTTGGAGACCAAAAGTTCTTTTAGTGGAAAGACGTGTTCCAAAATGGATCTTGGATAGACTTTTAAGTCTAAAGTGTTCCTCACAGAGGAAAATGAAAGTCCAAGGATGCTCTTGGAAATAGTCCCATTGCATAGATCTTTTCAATTTGAATCTACTGCAATTTGAATGGGCTAAAATGGACTTCGGGTGAAGAAGTTATCACAGAAAGAATTTTGCCATGGTCTTTTGAAAAGGAGGTAAATTCTTATAAAATTGGGCTTAAGGATTTATATGTATTCCTTAAAGAAATTGCATCGGGGAAAAACAAAGGAGCGGACAACAGTCCAAAGGACGTAATGATATGTGATTGCGATTATCACATTGCAATATCGCATCGCACATAACCCAAAGGGAAGGACCCGTAGCATTGTTAAGCGTTGATGCGATAACCGATAGCCGATGCGCCAATTGCCGATGGGCCGATGCACCGATGGGAGTTTAAGGCCTGATGAAGAGTTTTGTTTTGCACCTAAACAATGGTATTTGCAGCTTCTCCCCACAAAAACTTTGGTAGCTTTTGATCATGCAACATGGCTCTGACCACTTCCATAATGGTTCTATTCTTCCTCTTAGCCGCACCATTTTGTTGTGGATTGTATGACACATTGATTTCTTTCTTTATTTCAATATCTTTGCAAAGATCATTAAAATCATTGGAGGTGAATGCTCCCCCATTATCAGATTTGAAAGCTTTGATCAACTTTCCAGTTTGATTTTTAATAAGAGCCTTGAAATCTCTGAACATGTCAAATGCCTCCCCTTTTTTAATTCGAAAATAATATCCATGTCTTGCAAGAAAAATCAACAAAAATCATGAAATACAAGTAGCCATCAAGAGAAATAACAAACATAGGTCCACATAAATTAGAATGTATGAGCTGAAGTACCTAACTAGTTTTTGTTCTGCTTGAAGGATGCTCTTGGAAATAGTCCCATTGCATAGATCTTTTCAATTTGAATCTACTGCAATTTGAATGGGCTAAAATGGACTTCGGGTGAAGAAGTTATCACAGAAAGAATTTTGCCATGGTCTTTTGAAAAGGAGGTAAATTCTTATAAAATTGGGCTTAAGGATTTATATGTGTTCCTTAAAGAAATTGCATCGGAGAAAAGAAAAGGAGCGGACAACAGTCCAAAGGACGCAATGATATGTGATTGCGATTATCGCATTGCAATGTCGCATCGCACATAACCCAAGGGGAAGGCCCCGTAGCACTGTGAAGCGTCGATGCGATAACCGATAGCCGATGCGCCAATAGCCGATGGGCCGATGCACCGATGGGAGTTTAAGGCTTGATGAAGAGTTTTGTTTTGCACCTAAACAATGGTATTTGCAGCTTCTCCCCACAAAAACTTTGGTAGCTTTTGATCATGCAACATGGCTCTGACCACTTCCATAATGGTTCTATTCTTCCTCTTAGCTGCACCATTTTGTTGTGGATTGTATGACACATTGATTTCTTTCTTTATTCCAATATCTTTGCAAAGATCATTAAAATCATTGGAGGTGAATGCTCCCCCATTATCATATTTGAAAGCTTTGATCAACTTTCTAGTTTGATTTTTAATAAGAGCCTTGAAATCTCTGAACATGTCAAATGCCTCCCATTTTTTAATTCGAAAATAATATCCATGTCTTGCAAGAAAAATCAACAAAAATCATGAAATACAAGTAGCCACCAAGAGAAATAACAAACATAGGTCCACATAATTAGAATGTATGAGCTGAAGTACCTAACTAGTTTTTGTTCTTCTTGAAGGGAATGATCCCTTTATATGCTTTTCACTTGCACATCTTGGGCAAACTTCTTCATGATCCACTCTGAGTTCAAGCATTGCAGAAATCATCTTCCTTACATGAGGTAAGGCTTTGTAGTGTAGGTGAAAAAATCTTTTGTGCCATAGCTCACATTAAAGATCGATATCATAGACCAGTGCATGAATGGGTTTACCATTGACTCTGTAAATCCCTTCACATCTTGATCCAAGAGTGAAGGCTTCTCTCATACTTGAGTTCAAAGGCTAGGTTAGAAACTTTCCATTAATAAAATCAACTATATGGATACAAGATTATTTTTCAAACTAGGTATATACAAACTTCTTGTAGAAAAATTGATTTACTATCATCTGACTGAAATGAAATTGAACCATGACCCTTAACCCGGTGAGTAGAATTATCTCCAAGGATAGCATTTAAATTAGTCTCCCTTTCAACTAGATTAGAAAGTGCTTATTTGTAAGCAGTAAAATGTTTGGAAGCACCACTATCAACTAACCAATTATCAAATGAATTTGTAGCAAAATAATTGGGAAGAGCATAAATAAGAAAATATTCTGATTGAGTTTCTACTACATTATTTTTATATCTTGGATTTCTTATTTTCTCAGGATGCCCTTTACTTTGATTTTCAAAAGAGTTTTTTCTATAATCATAATTGTTTTTGAATCTAGGTGCTCTTCTTCTTTCTTTACAATCACGAGCAAATTGACCATGCTTTTGACAGTTCAAGGATCTAACTTTTGACATGCCTAGATTTTTTTTATTTGATTTAAAAACAGATTTCTTTTTATTACCTTTCTTTCTCTTGTCATAGGTTGTAAAAACAGTAGGTTCTCCTTTTTCATGATGTGAAATTCTCCCTTAAGAGATCATTCTGGCCTCCTCCTGGATATACTTTCCCATGAACTCATCAAATGTGGAAATAATGTTGATGTTGATGATGGTGGTGATAAAAGTCCTCCAAACAGGAGAAAGGCCTTTAAGCGCAATCAACACCATTTCTTTGTCTGGTACAAGTTCACCAATTGTTGATAGTTGATTCCTAATTTTAGTCATTCTTAGGAAGTATGCTTGAACTATCTCTTATCTATTTATTTTAATATCTTTCAAATAATTCTTTAAGACAATAATTTATTTCAAGTTATTAATTGCAAACATGCCAATTAGTTTGTTATACATTTATTTAGCTTTCTTCAAACAAGAAACATAAGTAAAGAGATGATCACTAAGAGAAAGAAAGATAATTTTCCTAACTTTGATTTCACCCTTTTAATATTTGGATTTGATATCAACACTTGAATTTTCTGGTGGAACAAATATTGTGTCTTCATTATACTCCAAAACTTCATGTTCTTCAAGAGTGATATCTAGTGTTGCTTTCCATGGATCAAAGTTTGAAGTATCATTCAACTTCTCCTCTACTTTGAAGTAAGACGAAGTCATCTTGATAAATTTATTTTTGGCAGAAAGTGGGGTCTCTTTAGGTGATCTTTGGTCTCCTTGGACTTGTCTTCACCAAGGCTCTAATACCATGTTAAAATCTAAAAGTTATATGCAAAATTTTTAAAAATTATTTGCCGAACCTTGAAAGTTTTATGCAAAAAACTGAATGTACATGCAATAAATTGAATGCATTTTTAGAAAATTGAATGTACTTAGTAGAAAGCTGAATGTACTTTGTAGAAAATTGAATGTAATTTGCAAAAAATTGAATATACTTTGCAGAAAAATGAACGTACTTTGTAGAAAATTGAATGTTCTATGTTGTTACAATTACTTAGAATGCAAATTTTTTCTTCACAACTTTTCAGATAATCAATTGTAGATAGAACATAAACTTAAGGATCATATGAAGACAATCAAGCAAAAAGATGAGACACTAAGAGTTAGGTCCAATGACCAGGGGAAAACCCATAAGGGGAAAACACAAATGATTTTTCTTCTATTAGATTTCTTCAATTGTTCAACAGAATACAAAGAGAGAGAGAGAGAATGAGAATGAATAAAGTCATCAATGTCTAATCAACTTGCAGTTGAAGTGCTCTTGCTCTCTGTTTGAAGATCTTCTCCTTCTCTTGATTAGATCTTGTCCTTCACACTTGCTCCAGCTCTTCCCTTGCTCTTACTATTCACTTGCTCTCACACTTCTCTTGCACACACTCAACACTAGTTCTCCTTCTTCACAATGAACATGCTACACCAACTCTCACTTACTCTTACTTAAATAGATGTGAAATAAGAAGAGCCACAAAATGAATTCATGCCTTGAGCCAATAATATGAGAATCAAAGTCCATGAGGAAGGAGTTACTTAAGGAGAGCTGTAACTCATCCCAATAATAATGAAAGAGGTACACATGTCTTGAGGAGCTACAATTCGAATTAAGAAGAGAGAGAATTACACTTAGACATGAGAGAATATTTGGTGAGAGTTACAAATCGAATTGAATGAGAGAGTTATAAGTGCATTTAACGAGGAGTCGTCACATTTTTTCCATACATTGAATTAGTGAGAGAGACTTACATTTTCCAAGTAAGATATTCTCAATTTAATTTACTTATTTCACGAGATAATTCATTTTTATTAATCCATTAAAGGTGAATGACTTTAGACTATTTTATAAATAATAGTATAATATTAATAATAATAAGGATAAAAATATTAATTCTTGACTTGTATAATCATGATTGATTTGATTTTAAAATAGATTCCATATGTCGAGATCATCCTTGATCATTTAGACATGACTTTCTATTTTTGAAGGTCACTTCCAAATTGAGATGTGATTTACTAGTTTTGGAAAGTCATATTAGAATTGTTAGAAATGAATTTTTATTATAGGTGGTTCAAACAGAATTGAAAGATGTGATTTCTTCTAAGAGAAATTCATCCCTGTGTTGTCAACATTCTGGAGTGAGGAAGTCTTCCCATAGCTCTTGCCAATATGCAATTGGAAAAATCATATCTCTAAAACTCAAGATCACCTGAGAGAAATCTCCCTCTACATGTGCTCTTTCTCTTCCGCCTGATGCTGATTTTGTTGCTACAAAACCCTTCTGCGTCCAAGCAAGGAATCTGCTCATTGAAAAATCTGATTTGCTTCACAAGAATTGCTTTCTGACTTTTCTACTGCTTGTTAGAACTACTCTTAGGCTCTACGAATTTTTATTGCCACTTGCATTGGAAAAATCAAACCCTCTTCCCAACAGTTTGATCTGCAAAGCCAACTTCTACTCAAATTTGGAAATCATGCTGCCAAACTCCCTCTAAATCTGGACGATTTATTCCTTTCACTTATAAGCTTCCTGCTTGTTGAATTTCGCTCTGATACCATGTGAAAATTTCAATTCTGAAATATTTTTGCAGTAACTGGAATTATTTCTTCTAAATGTTAATTAAATTATCTGTTTATTGCTATGACAACAATGAAATAAATACACTGCAATCTTCACAAAATTACTGCGGAAAATGATAACGCTAGAAACTAAGAAATATGCTAGCGCATAGAAAAATTGACACAATTATTTTTGGACAAATGTCCTCGAAAAAAACCCAACTTGGGAAAACTGGTGCAACAGCTTAGGGCTTTATATTATTAAGCAATAATGAATTTCGAGTGCAATTTGGATGCCAAAAATTAACAATTCACAAGAAGAAAATATGGCTGAAATTATATGAGGGAATTTCCATTCCTCCATGAGAAACAACGACACAACTCAGAATCAGAAACACGTCCTCTTGGAACCCTTGCTCAAGACTCTGCGCAGTGATTGCGCATACCCTTTGACGTCTAGCCCAAAACTGCCTTTGATCAAGTCGTTCTACATTTCTTTCACGTTGGAAACGATTCTACGACCTTCTGGGAGTTTTTCCAGGCCTTCAGACGCTGAATGGATTTTTCCCATACCAAATCGAGTTTCCCTTTGAAGCATCCTGCATAGTGCTCTGCACTTCCTCACTGGGAATAACTCAGCCTCTTGCTGCTGTCTCTTCGGATCTGGAAATCGTCTTCCGAATCACTGTCCATGCCCCTCTTTGTCTTTTCTTCCTTCTCTGTCTTGAACTCTTCCGACAACTACTACTGCTCTCTGGAAAGTCAAACTCTCTAAGGAAATCAATCTCAAGTGTGTATGTTCTTCATTTACCCATCAAATTCTTCTATCTTATATTTGACCTCCAATGACCAAGATTAAAACTTAATGAAGCGCTAAGATCATACCAGAGTTGATTTGTATCAGTTTTTAGATGATTCACACCTTGTCTCAATTAATGTTAATTAATTAACTAGATTTTCTAAGTTTAGACTTAGAAAATAATAAAATATAGGCGAATAATCTAATTGAGACACTTTTAGGTGGAATTTCCAGAAACAATTTCTGGGTTATGGAGAACTCCCATGTTTTAACCTCCACAAAGTTTCGAGACTAGAATAACTCTGAGGATATTAAAACTAACGCTCCTTCTTAGCGAGGAAGGTGTTTTAGTGCTTCACCACTGCTACAACACCATGTTTTTGTATCACCCTTTGTCACGGTGCTGATGCCAGACCACTGTGACTGAATGCCACTGCCCACCAACCATTGCGCAATTTTGATGCTGCATCTGTGTTGTTGCTAACACTACTATACTGTTGCCAACCTTGCATCTACACTACAACTCCCTCTCATATGTTGCTGCTGCAATTGCAACTACTGCAGCTAAGAAGCATCCTAAATTCTGAATCAATTTTGTCTGTTGCATTTGTCTCCTGAGTCTTGACTGCTACTAGCTACGACACTGTCTACTGAAGAATCTGTGTTGTTGCTAATTCTGCTACTAAGCCTCTTGCTCTACTATCAACACTGCCTTGCGTTCCTCGTTACCTGACTGCTAATAGTCTGCAACTGTCACTCTAGAAGCTGAATGGATTTTTCCCACAGCTAAATCGAATTGCCCTTTGAAGCTTCTTGCACAGTCCTCTGTGCTGCCTCACTGAGAATAACTCAGCCTCTTACTGCTTCCTCTTCGGATCTGGAAATATTCCTCCGGATCACTGTCTATGGCCCTCCCTGTCTTTGCTTCCTTCTTTGGCTTGAACTCTTCCGACAACTGATGTTGCTCTCTAGAAAATCAAACTCTCTAAGGAAATCAATCTCAAGTGTGTATGTTCTCCTTTTACCCATCAACTTCTTCTTATAATCTTATATTGGACCTCCAACGACCAAAATTAAAACTTAATGAAGTGCTAAGATCATATCAGAGTCGTTTCGTATGAGTTCTAGATGATTCACACCTTATCTCAATTAATATTAATTAATTAACTAGATTTCCTAAGTTTAAACTTAGAAAATATTAAAATATAAGCTAATAATCTAATTGAGACACTTCTAGGTGGAATTTCCAGAGACAATTTCTGGGTTATGGAGAACTTCCATGTTTTAGCCTCTGCACAAAGTTTTGAGACTAGAACACCTCCGATGATATAAAAACTAACACTCCTTCTTAGCGAGGAAGGTGTTTTAGTGCTACACCACTGCTCAACACCATGTTTTTGTATCACCCTCTGTCACGGTGTTGATGTCTGACTACTGTGACTAATTGCCACTGCCCACCAACCACTGCGCAATTTTGATGCTGCATCCGTGATGTTGCTAACACTGCTATACTGTTGCCAACCCTGCATCTACACTGCAACTCCCTCTCATATGTTGTTGCTGCAATTGCAACTACTGCAGCTGAGAAGCATCCTAAATTCTGAATCAATTATGTCTGCTGCATTTGTCCCCTGAGTCCTGACTGCTACTAGCTATTGCACTGTCTACTGAAGAATCTGCATTGTTGTTGACTCTGCTACTGAGCCTCTTGCTCTACTATCAACAATGCATTGCGCTTCTCAGTACCTGACTGCTACTAGTTTGCAACTGTCAGTGTGGAAGCTGAATGGATTTTTTCGACCGCCAAATCGAATTGCCCTTTGAAGCTTCCCACGCAGTCGTCTGCACTGCCTCACTGAGGATAACTGAGCCTCTTGCTACTGCCTCTTCGGATCTGAAAATATTCCTCCAGATCATTGTCCATGCCCCTCTCTGTCTTTGCTTCCTTCTCTGGCTTGAACTCTTCCGACAACTGTTGTTTCTCTCTGGAAAATCAAACTCTCTAAGGAAATCAATCTCAAGTGTGTATGTTCTCCATTTACCCATTGACTTCTTCTTATAATCTTATATTGGACCTCCAACGACCAGGATTAAAACTTAATCAAGTGCTAAGATCATATCAGAGTCTATTCGTATGAGTTTCTAGATGATTCACACCTTATCTCAATTAATATTAATTAATTAACTAGATTTCCTAAGTTTAGACTTAGAAAGTATTAAAATATAAGCTAATAATCTAATTGAGACACTTCTAGGTGGAATTTCCAAAAACAATTTCTGGGTTATGGAGAAATCCCATGTTTTAGCCTCTCCACAAAGTTTCGAGACTAGAACACATCCGATGATATAAAAGCTAACACTCCTTCTTAGTGAGGAAGGTGTTTTAGTGCTACACCACTGCTACAACACCATGTTTTTGTATCACTCTCTGTCACGATGTTGATGTCTGACCACTGTGATTGACTGCCACTGCCCACCAACCACTATGCAATTTTGATGCTGCATTTGTGTTGTTGCTAACACTGCTATACTATTGCCAACTCTGCATCTACACTGCAACTCCCTCTCATATGTTGTTGTTGCAATTGCAACTACTGTAACAAAGAAGCATCCTAAATTTTGAATCAATTGTGTCTGTTGCATTTGTCTCGTGAGCCCTGGCTGCTACTAGCTACTGCACTGTCTACTGAAGAATCTGCGCTGTCGCTGACTTTGCTACTGAGCCTCTTGCTCTACTATCAACACTGCACTATGCTCTCGGTACCTGACTGCTACTAGTCTGCAACTGCCACTATGGAATCTGACTGCACCACTAACACTGATCCATCTTGCTATTAAATACCGTGGGACCCTGTAGCAAGGTAATGATCCATGAGGACACCTCGATGGACCCTCTCCATCTCCCCAACTTTAGGACTATAACTCCATATCACCCCACTTCTCTCCCGGAGGTATAACTGCAAACATAAAAATATTCTTCCAGCATGGAGGAAAACTTGTCTATATTTGGGGATGCTACCACCTGGTTCTGCTTCTCCTACTTGTCCTTCTTCCTGAGAGTACACTAGGTATTGTAGTGGCCAAGATCGCCTCACCTGAAGCACTTGACCTTAGATAGGTTCTTCTTCTTCTTCATTCCCCCCTGTCCTTGACTGAGACCTTTCGATGCTATGGCCACATTCTCCTCTTCACCCTTAATGCCCTTACAACTGCTTCTACTAATGGTACTCTTCAGTAGAGCACACCTCAACTCCCCTTGCTGTAAGTCAGACCACATCCTGTCCCATCTAGGCAATGTGTCTCTGCCTAAGATACTTTGGATAAACCCTTGCCACTACTCTGAGACACTATTTAGTGCCAAATGTGCAAGCTCTGTTGGTTGAGGTGTCTCCCCAATGACTGCAAGCTGATCCCAGACCTCCTGAATCTTGGTGAGGAAGGAGTATATGCCTTCACCCTTCATCTTGTTGATGCTCCTTAGCTTCTCCCACAAGAACATCTTCCACTGCTCGGAAGTGTTCTGATACAGTGGGACGAGAGCATCCCACATTTCCTTGGCTGTTCCTTTTTCAGTCACATGTGAGACTACATTGTCCCAGACTCCATCTAGGGTCAACCGCTTCGCCTTTGCCATCTCCCTTTTGTATTTCTTTAGCTAATTTTCATCATGAGGTACTGTTACCACATTTTCTGCATAGGCTTTTAGGCCATGTTCATCTAAGAGGAAGGACATCCTAGCCTTCCAGATGACAAAGTTGGAGGCTCCCTCCAACCTATCTAGATCTATAGGCCCAATTGTGGCCATATCTAAATGTGGTCGAAAATATCCCTTTTTCCCTCTGCTCGGCTGCTGAATCTGCTACTCGCACTCCCTTATGGAGTGAGGAAATATGCCAACAACTCCTGCTAATCCGCATCTGGAAAAATCAGATCTCTAAAACTCGAGATCCCCTGAGAGAAATTTTACTTTGCGTGTGCTCTTTCTCTTCTACCCGATGCTGATTATGCTATTGCAAAATTCTTCTTGTCCAAGCAAGGAATCTTCTTAGTGAAAATTTGATGTGCTTCATCAGAACTTCTTTCCAGCTTTTCTATTGCCTGTTGGAACTGCTCCTAGGTTTTGCGAATTTTTCCTGCCACATGCATTGGAAAAATCGAACTCTCTACCCAACAGTTCGATCTGCTAAGCCAAATTCTGCGTAAATCTGGAAATGATGCTGCCAAACTCCCTTTGAATCTGGACGATTTTTTCCTTTTGATTCTAAGCTTCCCGCCTGATCAATCTTGCTTTGATACCATGTGAAAATTTAATTTTGAAATCCTATTGCAACAACTAGAATTATTTCTTCTAACCATTAATTAAACTAGCAATTTATTGCTACGACAAAAACGAAATAAACACACTACAATCTTCACAAAAATATTGTGGAAAATAATAGCGCTGAAAACTGAGAAATATGCTAGCACACACACATAAAAATTGACACAATTATTTTTGGACAAATATCCTTGGAAAACCCAACTTGGGAAAATTGGTGCAACAACTAAGGGTTTTATATTATTAAGCAACGGTGAAATTCTTTAGTACAATCTGGATACCAAAAAAAGACAATCCATAGCAAGAAAATCTAGTCAAAATGATCGGAGGGAATTTCCCTTCCTCCACAAGCAACCCCATCACAACTCAGATTCAGAAAATCATTGTCCTGGAACCTTTGCACAGGATTTTGCGCAGTGGTTGCGCAGACCCTTTGACGTCTAGCCCATAACTGCCTTTGATCGAGTCATTCTTCCTATCTCTGCTGTTGGAAACAATTCTCGGCCTTCTAGAAGACTTTCTAGGCCTCTGGACGCTGAATCGATTTTTCCCACAACTAAATCAAATTTCCCTATGAAGCTGCCTACGTAGTCCTCTGCGCTGCCTCACTGGGAATAACTCGGCCTCTCGCTGTTCCCTCTCCGAATCTAGAAATATTCCTCCAAATCACTGCCCCTGTCCCTCTCTGTCTCTGCTTCTGTGGCTCGAACTCTTTCGGCAACTGCTGTTGCTCTCTGGAAAATCAAACTCTCCAAGGAAATCAATCTCAAGTGTGTATGCTCTCCTTCTACCTATCGACTTCTTCTTATAATATTTTGTTGGACCTCAAAAGACCAAGATTAAAACTTAACCAAGGGCTAAGATCATATCAGAATTGATTCGTGTGAGTTTCTAGATTATTCACACTTTATCTCAATTAATACTGATTAATTAACTAGATTTCCTAAGTTTAGAATTGGGAAATATTAAAAAATAGGCTAATAATATAATTGAGACACTTCTAGGTGGAATTTCCAGAAACGATTTTCGGGTTATGGAGAACCCCTGTGTTTTAGCCTTTCCACATAGTTTCTAGACTAGAACACCTATGTTGCTACAAAACTAACAGACGCTGGAAATACTGAGGAAATCTTCCTTTCGAATCTCTACTCCCAAATCTCTATTGCTTCCTTGCTCTTTGATGCTTCCCTAGCTTCATTTGTGCCTTGCTAAATACCTGCAACTGGGTAGCCGAACTGCTCAAGTGATATTCGATGCCCCTTCTCTAGGCCCTCAACTTGCTCGTGTAATATTTTGTTGGGAAATCAACGACCAAGATCTAATCGTGTGTAATGGCTTAGATCACTTTGATTGCATATATATAAGTCTCTAGAGAAAAATTGAATTACCTTAATCAATTAAATTTAATTAACCGACTTCCCTAAGTTAGTCTTAGGAAATAATTAAATTATTGGATAATTAATTTAATTAAAGTGTTTCCCAATTTTATCTCACAAAACATTTTCTGGTTTTTTGAGATCTTGTGTTCCTTAGCTTGTTTGACACCATAGAGACTAGAACACCTATCTGTTGCTACCAAAAACTAACATGGTGGAGAACTGAGCTCCAAGGGTGAGAGGAACAAAAAGGATCTCAACAAGATCAAGTGCTTTTCGTGCCACCAATTTGGGCATTATGCTACTAAATTCCCTAGTAGGAAGAACTCATCCAAGAAAGACCAAGTAGCAACCTATGCAGAGATAAATGAGTACTCTTCTCATTTTGAGAAGGAACTTTCACTCATTGCTTTCATGGAAAACTCAGTGGCTACTAGTTTATGGCTTGTAGACAATAATGTGCCCTGTCATATGAATGGAAACAAAAAGTACTTCAACAAACTATCAGTGAGGGACATGCAAATCGACATTAAGATGGGAGATGATGGCAAGTACCTGGTCCAGGGCACTAGTACAACTCGATTTGAGAGGGAGTAAAGAAACCCTCTATATCTCAAAGATTTCCTTTATGTACTTGAGCTCAAGAAGAATCTTGTTTTAGTTTAAGCATTGGAGGATAAGGGGTATGCAGTGACCTTTAGACAAGGTAGGTTTTTTTTATAAAACTCTCAGACTTTAAGGTGGCAAAGCATAGTGAGGATAGCCATGAGAGTTTTCACATATTGCAGTTTGAGACAAACCCAAAATTGACCAATAGAGGGAGCCGTAACTTAGGTAGTGAGCTTGAGTAATTGTGGCATAGGCACATGGGGCATCTGTTTTTGTACCATACCACACTAAATATTCTTAAGGAGATAGCGACAAGACTGCCACCGTGCAGGGTGGATCACCGTGAGGTGTGCAATGGATGCACATTTGGAAAGTATGCCAACACCTCCCTTTTCAACAGAGATAACAAGGCCAAGGGTATCTTGGACCTTGTTCATTCAGATACTTCTGGTCCTTTCTCTACAATATCCTGTCACCTTCATAAATGATCACTCGAGTAAGACCTAAATATTTTTCTTGAAAAATAAGGATGTAGTCTTTTCAAATGTTTTGAAATTTAAGGTCATGGTTGAGAACCAAATTGGCAAGAAAATCAAGGTGCTAAGGTCTGATAATGGTGGAGAGTACACCTCAAATGCATTCACGAAGTTGTGTGCCAAAGAGGACATCAAGAGGGAGTTAACTACACCATATAATCCTCAACAGAACAGGGTGGTAGATCGAAAGAATAGGGCCATAGTTGGAGCGACCAAAGCCATGTTGCATGACTAGGGGCTGCCCAATTTTTTTTGGGTTGAGGCTTTCTCGTAGAACATGAGCCCACACAGATTATTGGGATGAATTACACCAGAGGAGGCTTTTACAGGGAAGAATCCAGATGTGTCACATTTACAAATAAGTAATGTTTGAGGAGACAAGGGATTTGAGTAAGTCCTTAGAGCATGAGCAGGCTATAGTGCAGGTGGAAGAGTAGCAAGCTATAGTGTAGGAGGAAAAGTAGTAGGCTCCCAAGTAGGAGGCTAAGCCACCAGCTCAAACTACAACTATGCATGGGCAGGTTGAGCAACATAAGGGTGAGGAGGGCACATAGTTGGAGGAGATAGTAGAGTCCACTCAAACAATGACTCCCAACACAGGGAGAAGGAGAGTAAGATGGGTAGATCAACAGAGTAGGCAACCACATAGGTACACAAGATACAAGGCACTTATGACCAACTTGTTGGATGTAGAGCCTTCCCTCTATCAAGAGGCAACCACTCAATAGGTGTGGAGAGATGCCATGGTGGAGGAGTGTTACTCCATCATGAAGAATGATGTCTGGGAAGTGGTGCTAAGGCTAGAGGGAAAATCTGTGGTAGGCTCTCACTGGGTCTATAAGATCAAGCATGGGGCTATTAGGAGAATCGAGAAATATAAGGCTAGATTCGTGGCAAAGGGGTTCTCACAGGTAGATGAGATCGATTATGACGAGACCTTTGCCCTAGTGGACATATATTTGTCTGTCAAGACTATTGTAGCTATTGCATCACAGATGGGGTGGAGGATCCACCAGATGGATGTTAAAACAACATTCCTGAATGGGGTTTTTGAGGAGGAGATTGACATTGAGTAGCCGAAGGGATTTGAGACATGCAGTAGGGAGACTCACGTTTGTAGACTGAAGAGAGCCTTTGATGGGATCAAGTAGGCTCCACGAGCATGGTATGCTCAGATAGATAGTTACCTTCAGGGGTTGGGCATCGCCAAGAGTGAAGCAGACCCCAACTTCTACCACATTATTGTTGAGGTGAGTCGCTTATTCTGGTCCTATACATGGATGATTTGATTTTGATAGGTGTAGATAAGCTCATCCAGGAGTGATCTTGTAGGCGAGTTGGAGATGAAGGATATGTGGCTGATGCACTATTTCTTTGGGCTTGAGGTTTGGTAGTGTGATGGAAAGCTCTTCTTGGGGTAGGGAAAGGATGCTCTAAAGATCTTGAGGAGGTTTTACATACAGGATTGTAGGGCCATGACCATGCCTATAGTCACAAACTAGAGGAAGGTAGATACATCCAAATTGGAGTGAGTAGATGCTTCACTTTATTGGCGATGGATTGGGTTGTTGATGTATTTGGTAAACACGTGGCTAAACATTTGTTTTGCAGACAACTCTTTAAGCCAATTTATGGTCGATCCTACCATAACGCTTTGGGTTGCTTCCAAGCACATGTTGAGATATCTTAGGGGAACAATAGAGTTTGGATTGTGGTATAGACATGTTTATGAGATGAGGTTTGAGGGCGTCACAAATGCACATTGGGCGAGAAGCTCCATAGACAGGAAGAGAACATTAGGTTGCATATTCAATGTTGGATTAACAACTGTTTCTTGGTTCAACCAGAAGCAGAGACTAATTGCATTGAGCTCAACTGAGGCCGAGTACATGGCTACTAGTTTGGCATGGTGCACAACTATTTGTTTGAGGAAGCTTCTTGTGGACTGGTTTGGGATATATTTGGAGCCCACCATGATCTCATACATCATGCTACCTTCCTTTGGAGACAGATGCTCCACCTGTTTCGGCAGTTCCCAGTAGTTCCGACTTTTCCGAAAATTATGGCTTTTACGGCAGTTCCGAGAGTTCCGACATTTCCAGCTTTTTCGACAGTTTCGACTTTTCCGGTAGTTCCGGATTTTCTAGATTTTCCGACAGTTCCAGCTTTTCCTGCTTTTCCTACTATTCTGGCTTTTTCGGCAGTTTCGACTTTTTCGACTTTTCTAGATTTTCTGGTATTTTTGGCTTTTCTGGCATTTTTGGCTTTTCTGGCAGTTCTGGCTTTTCCGACAGTTCCATCTTTTCTTGCTTTTCCGGCTATTCTGGTTTTTCCGACAGTTTTGGCTTTTTTGGCTTTTCCGGTATTTCCGGCTTTTCTAGCGTTTCCGGCTTTTCCGGAAATTATGGCTTTTTCGGCAGTTCCGACTTTTCCGGCTTTTCTGGAAATTCCAGCTTTTCCTTAGGATCTCTCCTCCTACTAAAACCCAAAGACAAGTAGAGAGAGGAAGAGATCCAAGTGTGTGTAGAAATGACTTGAAGTCCTCTTCTATTTATACTAAAACGTAGAGGTTGAATAGACATGACCGTTTGGCTTCTGAGCCTATATAAGTTGCCGGCCGACTTAACAATTTGTCCATAACATAAATAAATTCATAACTTCATAAATACTTATCGGAATCGGATGATTTTTAGATCAATCCTACACCTCTCAAATAATATCAGCTGCCATAAATAATATGACCCACATGGAGTTTGGCCCTAGTTTCCAATTTTAACATTATCTTTCATATAGATGTTTGAATTCCATGTGAGTTTGACAAAAATGACTCAATGCCCAAGGAGTAAGACAGTAATCTACAGGTTCTCAGTGCATTGCATACACTACATTGTCCCCAGTTGGAGCCAATGTTGTTTCCCTTCATTATTTTTTTGTAGAGGTGCTTTTGAGCCTACATAAGTTGCCGGCCGACTTAACAATTTGTCCATAACATAAATAAATTCATAACTTCATAAATACTTATCGGAATCGGATGATTTTTAGATCAATCCTACACCTCTCAATGAGAGGGATCCAATAAAAATATCAGCTGCCATAAATAATATGACCCACATGGAGTTTGGCCCTAGTTTCCAATTTTAACATTATCTTTCATATAGATGTTTGAATTCCATGTGAGTTTGACAAAAATGACTCAATGCCCAAGGAGTAAGACACTAATCTACAGGTTCTCAGTGCATTGCATACAATACATTGTCCCCAGTTGGAGCCAATGTTGTTTCCCTTCATTATTTTTTTGTAGAGGTGCTAAAGGGTTGCATTCAAGACTTCTGGCTTAAAAAATAATCAAATTGGTGATGAGGGAAACTTTAGGCCCTAGTTCCATAATAGGAGCTCTGATACCAGAACCCTCATCCATTAAATACTCCACCAAGCGAGCGCAATGAGGTAAACAATGAAATTAGCATTGACAGACCTTTTTGGTTAAAGGTCAAGCAGATCTTAGGGCGGATCGTTGTCCATCTCTGCTCGACCGCCCCCTAGAAACATTTCGGGGAGGGTAACTTGCGTGGACGATAGAATGATGCTACCCCCCGGAGTTGAATAGTCAAATGAGCAGGCCCGCTGATCCAATCACCTAGATTAATTCCTGGGCGTAACTGCAGGATCCCACCTCCCATTCTTCCACCCACTGGAAGAAGGTGGGGACCACTTGCCACGTCACAATTCCGACAACACCATTTTTCAAGCGAGTGATGAAAGTAAAGGTAAAACGGTAACTTCCTCTCTCCTGCTCCCATCCACCTGTCACCTTCATTGCTCAATTGTACTCTGCCATGTGTCCCCCTTGTGATGTCATCTGACGTTAGATGATTGTTTCCCCCGCTCTGCCTATAAAAACCCTTCCCACTCTAGATTTTTGAATTTGTTTTTCTTTCCTGGTGAAAACTCCTCCCGCCGTTCATTCGTTCTGCAACACCGTTCGATCACCAAGCTGGTCCAGAACCCCACTCCAATGTTGTTTTAAGCTGTCGCTAGGCAAATTAAGTAACCCTTCGGTCCCCTCCACCTGAAAATTATTTCAATAGTTGTTAAAAATGAAGAAAGTGGCCTCCAAGACCCCCAAAGCTCAGGAAGCCAAACCCTCCTCCAATGTCGAACCACTCATGGACATGAAGGCACAAATTTCAGAACCCCCTTGTTCTCACCACCTTTCAGACCTCCAGTTTGACATGTATGGCCACCACGTCAAAGGAGAGGCCCCACTCTTTGTAGTTGATTCAGGGTTATATTATCAGATCGCCCCTTCTGTGCATCATTTCCTTGAGTTCATTTCTTGGTTAACTTCTGCATACATAGAAGAAAATAATTGTTTTGTTTCTTCCATTGGAGCCAAAATCCTAGAGGTGACCCCAGAGTTCATCCAAAAATATCTGATTTACCCAAGTTCCCCTAAACCCTAAAAATTCACAGAAACCACTCTAGTTTATAATTATACTACCCTTTCAACTACCCTTTCAACTACCAAACAACAATCCTTTCTACAAATGGTCCTAGCCCCTGGCTTGCAATCCTTGCCTATTGTTGGTTGTTTCCCAATAATTATCTTTTCTAAGTCTATGCAACCTATTATGTCTATAATTTCTCATCTCTTTAGGGATAATAATGCTAATATGGCCAATAAAGCATCCCTAGGATTTATAAGGGAGATGATGCAACTAGGCCATCTGTTTGACATACCTTCTTACTTGGCCGAGTCCATAAAATTCCAATTACGCCATTTTCCTACCACTTCATACTTCAGGTATTATTCTCTATTGTTATATCTATTTGTGTACACCAATGTGGATGGGTTTGAGTGCCTTGGTCCTAGGCTGATGACCCCAAACAAACTTAATAAGTTTGTTTTTGACTGGGACTTTGATGTTAGGAGGAGACCAGATAATGATGGTTATTCCCAATTCATATCCTCCTACATGGCCATTGCTTATAAAATTATTCATGATGTTTCTCCTCCAAGAATCCTCCCTTAGCAAAAAGAAATCCTTCAACTTAGCAAGGACACCAAGGAGGGACACTGGTATCTATTTGAAGATTACTGTTTGTTATCGGGAAATCTAGTGTCTATGCAGAGCTGCTAGTCCCACTAAGGCTGGTAGCTACCTTAGAAACAAAGAAACAAAAACCACTTTCGTTTTCCTTTATGAGAAGTAGATAAGAGGGGAAAAATGAGACCAACCTTTGTCTTGCGCTTGGTTCCTTGCTTGATTCCTCTCCCTTCTGATAGATCTTTGCCACTCGCTTCCTCATCTACCCAGCTTCAAAGAGCACCTGTGGAATCAAAGCAGCATAATACTATCCAAGAACAGAGATCTACTATCATAGACAATATAGGACCAGATATATATTGACCACACAAATGCATATATCATCAATTATACAAGAATGTGGAGGAAAACTTGAATAACTTTATTAATAATCAAGAATAGCAAAGAGGATTACAACCAATTGTTCTGACCCAGCGTCATCCTCTCAGCAAGAAAGCCCTTTTTCACCTCATGAAAAGCTTAGATCACCCAACACTATGATTTTACACCAAGAAACCAGTAGCACTTCCTTACAAGATACAAAATTCCAGCCTCTGGATCTCTGGGATGAGGGATCCATATATAGATGTTTGAAAGGGGGGTGAGTCAGCTTTTGAGATTTGATTAGTGTCCTCTCTCTGATAGTTCTTGATTCCACTTGGAGATTGATGATCTCTTACTCATCCCTGGGCGAATGTAGAGAGGCAACTGTCACAAGAGAAGTTTCAGGAAGATTCCATGATCCTCCACCTTGCAGATTGACCCTGCCATTTGTCCATTCTCGCCCATCGCACCCCATAGAAAGGTTTTTCAGTATGCATTGCACCTCCCGTGTGTATTTAGGTGGGATGCAGCGCACTTTGACCATGGAGTAGGTGAGATGGTCCAGTTTTGACCAGTTCTGAGTAGTTTTTCATGGAGAACTTCTGGGAGAAGATGTAATCAGTTGACCTTGTTCTTTTAGGGGTTGGAACAACACTTTTAGGGACTTAAGAGCCCTTGGTTTATGGAAATTTATGATTGGGGTTGCAGTGCCCAAAAATGTCTATAACAGTTGCCCCCTAAAGCATGAGGTCGTTAATCTTTTGATGTCAGGTGAAATGCTTTATCATGAGGATCTGAAGTTTTTTCAAGCTGGAAGGCGACCTGTAATAAGATACAATACAATACATTATCTTCATAATATTTTCATGATCTAGTTGAGGCGGGCATTCCCATGCTCAACTTTATAAATTCATTTTCATGTACATAAGACAGACAATCGTTTGAGTGTAGAATGATGGTTATGGTAGAGCCATCATCCCTTGGATTGGATGATTATCTGTGCAGTAATGATGTACATTTGATGTCTTTATTTTCCTAAATATATATCACAGCCCAGATGGATGAAACTAGATCTGGGGTCTTCAATCTCGTTTGATCTTCACTCAAAGTATAAGTCGATCCATGTGAGAGATGTTCTGGATTCGAACATGGAAAGAAATTGCCTGATTACCAGCCAATGATGTAAGCTATTAACATGCGCGAGAGGAATCACCGATAATGATGATGACCCTCAAGGTACTACAATACAATTTACGTGGTGTGAATAAGGTACTTGGCGTCAAACACCACGCAAAATCTTTTGGTCGAAGGCCATTGATGTAAACCTGTCGCCAGAGGTGAGAAACTTGCCATTGAGGCATGCAAGCTTCAAAGTACTGAAAGGGTTGTTCCTAGATCGACTTCCTGGATAATGAGCTGATGTCAACAAGAAGCGATCCGTCATAAGAGGGCCTCAGTGAATCCCACATCAATGACACGGAACGGAGCAAATGATTTTAATGGAGGTGAAAATGATCTGATGATATAAGGTTCAGGGTGGCGGTCATGAAAGAATGGAGTGTAAGTGTATTGCAGTGGATGAGACACAGGTGAATTCTCTGAGCGACTTCTCTTGAACATATCTGCGACACTGACATGATGGATTGGTAGCGTTAACCCCAAATGTGGATGGTGTGATGGACCCATGGTGATATGACCAGTGGACGGAACAACCCAACCCGACTTGGATGCAGAGTGAAAGTGTTATGTTCAAGAGCGACTTGCTACCAATAAAGTTTCTTCAAGTTTTCTTCCCAATTTTTCCCCAGTCATTGCTGACCAGTACCTCTTTATTTTTGTCAAGCTTGAGGAGGATAACATATTCTTGTTCTATAATTTTCCCTTCGAGCAAACCCATCGCTATGCTTTAACGAGCCTAGCGATAGTGAAACTCGTTCTTGTTTGTATGGACAAGTTTGTCGCTATTTGGGTTTTAACGAGTTTAACGACAAGGATAACTCGGTCCTTTTCAATTTTAGAGAGTCTGAAAAAGGGATGTAAAGAAAACTCCAATAATCCTTTTTCGTCACATAATCCCTTGAGTCCGAAAAAATATAAAACAATACAACAAGGGATGAATTTTCGGTACTTTTAACAAGCCAAACAAAACAAGCGCTCGATCTTTTTGTGTAATAATCCCTTAAGTCCAAAAAGATTAAAATCTAAAGGAGGGATAGCACTTCTGGTCACTTTAACGAGCTGGAGAGGCCAATCGCTCAGCAATCTTTTCGTATTTTATGAGTCAGTTGAAAAGAGCTTAAATGAGACTCGTTTTTTGAGGAACGAGTGATAAATTTGGGTAGCAGCTAATTCTAGGTAAGGTTTGGAATTTTCCAATCACGACAGTGTCACAAGGATGGCTAATAGTATCACTCTTCGCAGATGTTCCTCAAAAAGGGTAAACAATCAAATGGAGGTGAATGATCGGCCAAAAATAGAGTGGAGGTGACGATGAGAACACGACCAAGGCTTCAAAGGCTGATGATAATACATTCATGATGATTATTTACCGGGAATTGGTTCATTTTTTAATGAGCTTAAACTCTAGGGGAACATTTTCTCATTGCTTATGTTTACTTTTTAACGAGCTTGAATTCCGCGTTAAAACTGCTCGATTCAGTTGTATAATAAGGATATCTCATATAAAAATGGCATTTTTTCAAAGCTTTGCTACACATCCTTTCTTTATGCAAGTTAGGAAACGACCAATCCTACGAGTTTAAAGGGTTAGAGGACCTACAAATTTAAAAAAATAAATGGTCGCTCTTCGCTTGCATGCCAAAAGGTTTGCATGCCCCCAGGCATAGTGAAGTAGAGTTCCCAGGTTACCCCTCAATTTGCAGACAAAACATTTGTTTTATCGGGAAAGGCCTACCTTATAACAGAGGTATCTTATTTCGGTCTAACCCCATTTTCCTAAAGGGACGAGTGTATCAGCCAATCATATATCCTTCGTGGAAACCTACCCTATACCCAAGGTTTTCCTGTCGAAAAAGGCCAGGGTGCATGCCCCCTGGGTTTCAGTCATATCCTCTGAATCACTTGCGCTCATCAGGAGGACGAACTGGGGATTGATGAGACATTACTTGCATGAAAAGACCATTCAGGGTTGGTATATGACTATTTGCTATGTGTGAACCGGAGAATGAAAGCTGGTCTACGAGCTTGACCACTCTTCCTTCATGCGGAAAACACATTACTCTAAAGAGTGAGGCGACAATGGCTCCCATGCAATAAATATAGTTGTGTCCAAGGAGTAGATTATAATTCAGGGGTCCTTGGACTACCATTACGTTCATGTGAACGGTTTTCCTTCTCAATGTTATCGGCACATTGGGAAGGATCCCTAACGGTCGATTGGTTCCTTTGTCAAAGCCTGTTATATTTCTCATCTCAGGAAAAAGCGATGGGGAACCAAGCGCTTTCCAAGCAGTTGAGGAAATGATACTCACAGAAGCCTCTTCATTTATGATGATACCAACCATGACCATTCTATATATTTCAGCAATGATTCAAAATGGTACACTAACCGATAAACGGGGTCTGTCTAGTAGATTCCAATCGAAGGAAACAACTAGGTTGCTTGGAGGTGGGACCTAACAGACAGCTGGATATGACTCTGACGAACTTCCTTCCTGTGGTAAAGGAACGGGTAGACTACCCCCATGTTCATCGGAGTCTGTGCTTACGAAGAGAATTTGAATGGTGTCGTTCTTGTTTTCTTCGGTGACTGTATCATTTGAAGATGGATCCTCTGAAGGCAAGACCAGGTCAACTGCCGCCTCGACCTTTTGACTTTCGTCTGGTGTGGATTCAGATGGTTTATCTTCAATGATAGATGCTTCAACCGACCACAATGGCGTGTCAGCCGGATTTTCAATTAATGATGGACTAGGCAAGAGCTTCTTATATCCAGGAGGAAGCCGTAACGGTGAAATCGGACGGTCGTCCAAAACTCTTTTAGCCTCATCTAAGAAGGGACACCGGTGGACGGCGTGATCGCCTTCACACAGTTTACAAGGAAATTTACATTTTCCTTTTTGTCCAGGGGCTTCACTTTCACTAGTTGACGATGTATTTTCAACATGATCATCAGAGGTTGATAACACCGGATTGTGCAAATGAGGAGACCAGTCCCTTAAGATCCGAGGGGTGCAATGAAAATCTCGATGATAGTGGTCTCCTTTGCAAATGACATATGGCGATTTAGGCCTGGACGGTGCAGTGTGTGGATTTTCGCTAGATGATGCTTGTTCGCCCCTTTTCACCTTTGGCTCCTTCTTCTTCTTCTCCTTCTTCTTCTCGGTTACTTGATTTTTGGCTTTACCAGCTTCATCAAGCGAAGAGGAAGCAGGAGAGGAAGAATTGGATGAAGTAGAAGGTTGGGGGGTAATTCTGGTATCGTTTAGCTGCTGACTTGATTGTTCAGGAATCACGGTGTTCTGAACGACAGAGGTTGAGAAGAGCCATACGGACAAGCCGATTGTCAATCCTGGAAGCGACAATGTGGCCATATGGGGTGCACCAACATCTCCCCAAGAGAAGAAAGGACTAGGATTTCCCCCAAGGGGAACTCCTTGGTTAGTGGATTCCATTTTTCTCAACCTAAGACCAATGTAGGAAAGGTGATATTATTCCGTTTAAAATAAATTTTAGACGCTTTGACACAACTTGTTTTTTCAATTTTTAAGAGTCGAGAAAAAACAAAAGATGACTCTAGCAGCCTTCGATTTTTAATGAGCTTGAAATGACAAGTGCTCAGATGGACCTTTTCCTTTAAGGAGTCTGAAAAGGAACGAAAGAGACTACTCTGGAAATCTAGACAGAGGGATTACCAAACCAATCGCAAAACTGCAGAATACTTTTTACGGTACAACAGTCAATCTTCCCGAATGTTGTGTTCAGTGCATTGTGATCGATAGGGTGGTAGACACGGCTTCCTATGGATAAAGGATAAAGCCTATTGTGGTCTCCCAATATATACTCGATGATACATGGGAGGACAAGTCCGTAATGGCACTTATCGTCTCAAAGTGGAGGAATCACCCAACCATCAATGAAAACAACAGTTACCAGGTTTTACGACGCCGGAATACGTCTCTAGCCTAGACTTCTAAATTTTGTGCGTTAGGTTCCAAAGCGTTTTTAGATTCATTAAATTTATTTTACAGTTGATCTTGCTTAAGAAATTTTCATTTCAGGTTCACTGCGTGATGTAGATGTACAATTCCTAAAATGCAATCTAAGATGATAAACAATCGTTTAATCTTCTTTTTGCAATGAAAATCCTAGCTACTAAGGAAAGAGAGATGAAATTCTTTCAACATAGAGCAGAGAGCACACACTATATGCATTGTCCTAAATCAAACCAACAAACAGTCTAAATGCAAATGCACATGCATGTATTTGTTTTCAGCCTTCTTAATGTGTGAATGATAAAAAGAAAGCTAAGCGCAAATCTGAATTACTTTTTCAAAGCGATATTACTAACAAGTTTCTTTTCAAGACAAAATGAAGACAATGACGACACTTTGCAATTTGGAATTGAAAACTTGCTTTCGACACTTGAAAAACTATTAATTCAAATCAAATACAAGAGTAACAGTGTAATTGACTATCAAGAACAATCGGATTCTCTTCTATGACTGAAAATGACACTTGCGACACTTTCAAATCAAGAAACGACAGTTCAATTACGCTACTTCTTTGTAAAAGAGAATTGAAAATGGCTCAAAATACATAAAAATATTTACAGCTCTTTGCACAATGGAGGCGGAATAATGGCAAGGAAGGGGGTTTCAACAGAGGTATATTGACTACAGACAACAAAACTCCTGAATAGAGCTGAAAAGAGTGAACACAGAAACCAAAATCTAAGAGTAGAAGAGGTCTTGTCTGATCAGCGCACCTGTAACACAGGGAACGTGAGATGCAACACACCTACTACACTCAGGAAGTGCGATGCATCCAGATTCTAGAGAAGAGACAGTGTGATGATCTAGGTACGAGACTTCAACTGGGTCCGGGGTCACATTTTGCAGCTCAGTTCAGGGATTTAGGCCGAACAAGTGGTAATCAGTAAATCAACCACAGGGGTAGATCTAAGGATGTTACTAGAGCCACCACAAGGGCAATTAGAGAGCTTGTAAATCAATTGTTCAGTTCATAAACAAAACTCGAAGATAGACTGAAGCAGCGTTGATCTACTTTGCACTTGCATAGCAAATGTAGTTCGAAGGCTATCTGGCTTGACTTCAGGCTCCGTCTGTAAGTTTATAAAGAAAACAAATATAGACAAACAAACAATCTATTCGCTCCCCAGCGGAGTCGCCATTTTGTGCACTTCCTTACAAGATACAAAATTATAGCCTCTGGATCTCTGGGATGAGGGATCCATATATAGATGTTTGAAAGGGGGGTGAGTCAGCTTTTGAGATTTGATTAGTGTCCTCTCTCTGATAGTTCTTGATTCCACTTGGAGATTGATGATCTCTTACTTATCCCTATGCGAATGCAGAGAGGCAAGTGTCACAGGGGAAGTTTCTGGAAGATTCCATGATCCTCCACCTTGCAGATTGACCCTGCCATTTGTCCATTCTCGGCCATCGCACCCCATAGAAGGTTTTTTCAGTATGCATCACACCTGCTGTGTGTATTTAGGTGGGATGTAACACACTTTGACCATGGATCAGGTGAGATGGTCCAGTTTTGACCAGTTCTGAGTAGCTTTTCATGGAGAACTTCTAGGAGAAGATGTAATCAGTTGACCTTGTTCTTTTAGGGGTTGGAACAACACTTTTAGGGACTTAAGAGCCCTTGGTTTATGGACATCTATGATTGGGGTTGTAATGCCCAAAAATGTCTATAACACTGTTAAAATTGGCAACTAGGGCAAAAATTCATGTGGGTCATCTTATTCATGGCTGATAATATTTTTATTAGTTTCCTCTCGTTGAGAGGTGTAGTATGATATAAAGACCATCCGATTCCGATAAGTATTTATGGAGATATGAATTTATTTTGATTATGGAATTATTATCAAGCCGACTTACAACTCATGTAGGCTCAGAAGCCCAATAGTCGCATCTATTCAAACATCATCAGTTGTGTATAAATAAGATAACTTTTCCTCATTTTAACTCACTCAACTCATCACATCTCTCTCTCTCTCTACTGCGCAGAAAAGAGTCTCCTCTCTACTGCGCAGAAAATGGTCTCTCCCTCACACATGTGGAGTCGGATGCTGCTGAAACTGAAGCTGCAACTGCAGAAGTAAAGATTGACCTGCGTGGACTAGAAGATCTCCTCATATGAATTACGTTGTAGGTTCATCTAAACCTCCTCTGAAAGCCGCAAATTTTGGTGGTGGAATCAAGTCAATCCGACAGATGGTTTGCAAGATATTGACTGCCCTAGTTTGAATCCGGAAGCTACCAAAACTGAAACTGCAACTACAGAAGTAAAGTTTGACCCATGTGGACTAGAAGATCTCCTCATCTAAACTGCGTTGTAGGTTCATTTGAACCTCCTCTGGAAGCCACAAATTTTGGTGGTGGAATCAAGCTGATCCGACTGTCGGTTTGTGAGATATCGTTTGCCCTAGTTTGATGATGAAGCCGCCAATGCTGATGCCGCTAATCTAGGGTTTGCTACTGCTGATATGAATCAGATTTATTGTACTATTTCTCTCTACTGAATTATTGAAGATAAAAGAAGATTTGATCAAAGGGTTTCCCCACACATTGTGGGGTTTGTCCCTGGCTAGCCGCCACATCTTGTGTCTCTTGTCTTGGTTTGTTTTTTGTTGATCGTTTAATATTCTATCTGCACTTTACTTTATGAACATGTGATTGCTAATCTGTGGAATATAATTAGAAAAAGAAGTAAACTGTTATAAGCATAGAACATACCATATCTTAACATGGAATCAGAGCTGAGGAAGACAAAGCCCGAGCAAGAGCAAGAGAAATCACCGAAGAGAAGATAGGCAAGGCTATCTTAAAAGAACTATGGGGTCCTCAACACTCTTTCTTGCCGAAGACAAGCTCCGTGAGAAAGCTGACTATCACGGATGGAAGATATCTATCGATCTAACCCTGAAAGATCAAGGAGTGCTGGACCATGTAAGAGGCAATATTGTTGAGCCTCCATCAAATGCATCCGTTGTTGCCTGGAAAAAATGGAAAAACGAAGAAGTCAAAACAAAGAAGATCATCTGGGACTCTATCGACAAGCACTTGGTGGCCTACATCTTTGACCTCAACACCTCCAAGGAAATCTACGATAGATTGGTGAGTTTATTTAAAGTTAATGATGCAAATCAAGTTTTGTTTCTGAGAAATAAGCTGAGGGAAATCAAGAAGGGTAAAGATGGGAGTATGCAAGCATACTTCTTAAGAATCACCGAGATCAAGAACGATCTCCTATCTATTGGGTAGACTATTACTGATAGGGAAATGGCACTCACGACTCTTGGAGGATTACCATCCGAATGGTATGTGTTCAGGACTACTCTTCTGAACAATCATGTAATTCCTGGTTTCAAGGAATTAATGGCTAGATGCATTCTAGAAGAAACAAGGGTAGAAGAGCAAGAAATTCCCTTGCCTAAAGGTCCTCCTGCTGCCTTTTCTTCTCATGCTAAGAAAAGAAATAATTCCGGGACTAAATCAAAAGGAAAGGTTGGGCCTAAGGGTGGAAGAAAGGATGATGTTACATTTGCAATAAAGTAGGTCACTATGCAAGGGGGTGCCTTGATAGAAAGGACTCACACTGGGACGATGATCAAAATCCCTCTGATGGAAATCAAAGGAATGACAAATTCAATAGCAAAGGTAAGAGGAGAGCTGGGAATCAAGGAAGAGGACAAGCAATCAAGAAGGCTAGAAATTCCAGGATGTATTAAATGCACCTGACCTCCGAAAGAACCTGGTGTCCATCTCGGCAATGGAAGACAAAGGCTACAAGGTAACTTTCAGCGATGGCAAGGTACGTGTATCGAAAAATAATGTTAAAGATGCCTTTACTCTTGGGTTTCATGTTATCAATTCAATGAAAGTCAGGTAGGTGTCATGTCTTATGACACTTCTCTTCAGTTTGAACTCTGGCATTGGAGGTTTTCCTACCTTCATTACAAAGATCTACTCGATGTAAGACATATGGTAACAGGGATGCCCGAATTCCGAGTAGAAAAAGAAGGTGTATGTTCAGGATGTGCCGAAGGAAAGCTCAAAAGGGTACCATTCCCCTCAAGCCTAAGCAAGACCTCTGATATATTTTAGTTGGTTCACTCATGCATACTTGAGGTTGGCATTAAGAGGGAGACTACTACACCACATACGCCAGAGCAGAATGGTGTGGCACCATACGATTGTGGAAGCTATCTCTATGATGATGTAACAATGCCTGATGTGAAAGAACCGATGGATCCTATTTATCCACCTGAGCCTTCCTCTTCCAGGAAGAGGCCTTCATGGCTTAGGGGGATACTTGATGATGCTGAAAGACATGTTGCACCCCAAGGAACCTTCCGTGAAAGTAAGAAACCCAACAAGTATTAGGGATACCTGACCAGTATGAGCACAATCATACAAAATGAGCCTTCATCATTCTCAGATGCCGTCAAGCATCAAGTATGGAAGGATGCTATGACCATTATAGAGAATGATGTCTGGGAAGTAGTTCCTAGACCCCAGGACAAGACAATTATTACTTCAAAATGGCTTTACAAGATAAAGCTGCAGCAGATCGAAGTACGGAATAGTATAAGGCTCGTTTTGTTGCTCGTGGTTTCTCCCAGAAGGAAGGTATAGACTATGATGTGATATTTGCACCTGTTGCCAGATATACGACCATTCGCTTGATCATAGCCCTTGTGTCTTCACAAGGATGGAACCTACATTAGATGGATGTCAAGACCGTGTTCTTGCATGGTGCGATCAAAGAAGAGGTCTATGTGGAGCAACCCAAAGGATTTGAGATTTAGGATTGAAAATCTCATGTATGTAGGTTGAAGAAGGCTATCTATGGGCTGAAGCAAGCACCCCAAGCATGGTATGAGAGGATCGATAGCTACTTGATGAAGCTGGGATTCACTAGGAGTGAAGTTGATCCTAACCTTTACTTTAAGGTTGAAAATGACAAACCTCTCACACTGGTGCTGTATGTGGATGACCTCTTTCTAACAGTTGCATACCCTCTCATTCACATACGTAAGAGGGAGTTGGCTTCTGAATTTGAAATGAAGAACCAAGGATTTGAAGTGTGGTAGAAGCCAAGGGAAATTTTCCTATCTCAAGGAAATTATGTGGTGAAGATATTGGAAAGATTTGGTATGATGCACTGCAAGCCTGTGACTACCTCGAGGATCTTAACTTTGAGAAGTTATATGGTAGTGATGTTGGACCAGATTTGGGAAATGCCTCTGAGTTTCATAAACTCATTCGCATTGATGTTCTTGGTGAACCTTCGTCTGAACATATGTTTTGCAGTTAGCATTGTGAGCTCATATTTGGTTGAGCCTCACTAGATTGATGCCAAGAATCTTCTGATATATCTTCGTGGCATAATTACTAATGGGTTAAGATACACTACCGGAGATGTGAGACTACTTGGATATACTGATGTTGATTGGGCAAGCAGTGTGGTGGACCGTAAGAGCACTTCCAGGTGCTGTTTCACCTTGGGATCTACTTCGATATCCTGGATGAGTAGGAAGCAGGAGTCGGTGGCTTTGAGCACTTCCGAAGCAGAGTATATTGCTGCTAGCATGGCCCACTGTGAGGCAGTCTGGTTGCGAAAGCTCTTCAGTGAGCTGTTTGGATTTACATTGGATACCACTGTGATTCTCTGTAACAACTAGAGGTGGGATTCGATTTTGAGGAATCTCGTATTCGTCGATTGCTCCAGCAAATAGACATCATCTGGGATATGGTAAAGTCGATGAGCAAGGAGGCTCCATCGCATTAAAATGATGTACAGGTCGATACACCTTGTCAAAGCCCCGAGGAAAGATCTACTCTGTGATTTTCCCAAATGACTTGGAGTTGTCAAGAAACCCTTGTACAAGGGTACTGCATGTTGCATACATTAAGCTCTGGGAGCTCTGAGGGCTTGCGGTTATTACTGGACCAACATACGACCACAGGGTGACTCACCCTCCCCTGGTGGTGCGCACTGGGACAAGATGATTTGCTCTCTTAGGATGATTCGCTCTCCTGTGTAGCAGGATGATTAGTTCTCCTGTGAGGCCTGGATGATGTGTTCTCCATGGTGACTGTAGCAGGATTGATGTGTTCTCCTATGAGGCCTAGATTTCTGTGTTCTCTTGTGAGCCCTGGATTGATGTGTTCTCCATGGCGACTGTAGCAGGATTGATGTGTTCTCCTGTGAGGCCTGGATTGATGTGTTATCCATGGCAGCCTGGAGTGATGTGTTCTCCATGGCAATTGTAGCAAGATTGATGTGCTCTCCTGTGAGGACGGGATTGATTAAGTTCTCCTGTCGAGGCATCCTACCCATGTAGTTTGGGACTCATGGGAAGTACCTCTCATCTGATCAATGAGTAGGGAAATGAAGTTAGGGACCATAGTAGTACCGACGGACGCATCGTGGTATCTACCGTACTCCCTACGCTAGGATGACCTCCATTGATCTGGGATCAATGATACTGGTCTGGGACCAGTGGTAGGAGTTGTACCATACTATGACACTGACTTCGGGTCGGTTGAGACTGGTCTGGAACCAGTGGTACATACTCTGAGACTGACTTCGTGTCAGTGCAGTACTGGTCTGGGACCAGTGAGAGTGGTACATACTATGACGCTGACTTCGGGTCGGTTGAGACTGGTCTGGGACTAGTGGTACACTCTCTGAGACTGCAATACTAGTCTGGGACCAGTGGTAGGAGTGGTACTTACTATGAAGCTGACTTTAGGTCAGTTGAGATTGGTCTGGGACCAGTGGTACGCATTCTGAGACTGACTTTGAGTCAGTGGAGGATGATACTGGTCTGGGACCAGTGGAGTTGTACTCACTATGACGTTGACTTCGGGTTGGTTGAGACTGGTCTGCGACCAGTGGTACATACTCTGAGACTGACTTTGAGTCAATATGATACATCCTCGATCATTTCTTCTTCTTCATAATTCGAACAAAAGTAGAGCAGAACAGAACAAAGCAGAGCAACGCATAATAGAGTAGAGCCATACAGATCAGTACAAGGTAGGACAAGGCAAATTAGAACAGGCAGAATAGAGTAGAGTAGGGCAAGGGTCAGGCTGTACAAGGTAGTGCATTTGATGGATGAATAGTAACGATCGATAGACAGATTGCAGATGAAGTTCTCCCTAGTTGAGAGGGAGTGTTAAAGTTGGAAACTAGGGAAAATCTTCATGTGGGTCATCTTATTCATGGTTGATAATATTTTTATTGGATTCCTCTCGTTGAGAGGTGTAGGATTGATATAAAGATCATCCGATTCTGATAAGTATTTATGGAGATATGAATTTATTTTGATTATCGAATTATTATCAAGCCGACCTACAACTCATGTAGGCTCAGAAGCCCAACAGTCACATCTATTCAAACATCATCAGTTGTGTATAAATAAAAAAGGACTTTTCCTCATTTGCACTCACTCAAGTCATCACATCTCCCTCTCTCTCTAGTGTGCAGAAAAGAGTCTCTTCTCTACTGCGCAGAAAAGGGTCTCTCCCTCACACATGTGAAGTCGGAACCTGCTGAAACTGAAGCTGCAACTGCAGAAGTAAATATTGACCTGTGTGGACTAGAATATCTCCTCATCTGAATTGCGTTGTAGGTTCATCTGAACCTCCCCTAAAAGCCGCAACTTTTGTTGGTGGAATCAAGTCACTCCGACGGACGGTTTGCAAGATATCGACTGCCCTAGTTTGAAGACGGAAGCTGTCGAAATTGAAACTGCAACTGCAGAAGTAAAGTTTGACCTGCGTGGACTAGAATATCTCCTCATCTGAACTGTGTTGTAGGTTCATCTGAACCTCCTTTGGAAGCCACAACTTTTTGTGGTGGAATCAAGGCGATCTGACGGTCAGTTTGTGAGATATCGTCTGCCCTAGTTTGAAGATGAAGCCGCCAATGTTGATGTTGCTGATTTAGGGTTTGCTGATCAAGGTTGTCATTGATGATGCAACGTGGAGACTAAAGTGAAAACTAAGCGAATATTGACAAGGCTTGTTGAAGAATACATTGGGAGTTGTGAAGTATAACCAAACACATCTTGACGTAGTGAAGCTAAGGGTTGGAGCCCTAGAGGATTAGAGTCCTCAAGAAGCCAGGTCGGAGCCTGAACCATATATAGGGTTGGAGCCCTTGAGGTTGGTGCCCCAAAATTGATAAGGTTGGATCCTTGGAAGTCCAGGTCGATGCTTGGAAAATACAGGTTGGAGCCTGAGAGATTGAAGATTGGTGTCTTCATCTAGGGTTGGAGCCCTACATATATTGTACTTGATTTATTAAAGAAATTAATAAAAGAATTTATTCTTAATTGTTCATTTTGTGTTCTAAATATAAGTGATCTAACTGGTAAAAGTAACAATTGAAAAGGAATACTAATTCAACCCCCCGGTATTTCCAACATCTCTGGCCTTCTGGAAGACCTTCCAGGCCTCTAGAAGCTGAATCGATTTTTCCCACAACTAAATCGAATTTCCCTATGAAGTTGCCTATGTAGTCCTCCGCGTTGCCTCACTGGGAATAACTCGGCCTCTTGTTGCTGCCTCACTGGATCTAGAAATATTCCTCCAGATCACTGCCCTTGTCCCTCTCTGCCTCTGCTTCTCTGGCTTGAACTCTTTCGGCAACTGCTGCTGCTCTTTGGAAAATCAAACTCTCCAAGGAAATCGATTTCAAGTGTGTATGCTCTCCTTCTACCCATCGACTTCTTCTATAATCTTCTGTTGGACCTCAAACGACCAAGATTAAAACTTAACCAAGGGCTAAGATCATATCAGAATCGATTTGTGTGAGTTTCTAGATTATTCACACTTTATCTCAATTAATACTGATTAATTAACTAGATTTCCTAAGTTTAGACTTGGGAAATAATAAAAAATAGGCTAATAATATAATTAAGACACTTCTACGTGGAATTTTCAGAAATGATTTTCAGGTTATGGAGAACTCCTGTGTTTTAGCCTTTCCACAAAGTTTCGAGACTAGAACACCTCCGATGCTACAAAAACTAACAGACATTGGAAATACCGAGGAAATCTTCCTCTGGAATCTCTACTCCCAAATCTCTATTGCTTCCTTGCTCTTTGATGCTTCCCTACCTTCAATTGTGCCTTGCTAAATACCTGTAACTGGGTAGTTGAACTGCTCAAGTGATATTCGACGCCCCTTCTCCAGGCCCTCAACTTGCTCGTATAATATTGTGTTGGGAAATCAATGACCAAGATCTAATCCTGAGTAATGGCTCAAATCACTTTGACTCCATCTATACAAGTCTCTAGAGAAAAATTGAATTACCTTAATAAATTAAATTTAATTAACCAACTTCCCTAAGTTAGTCTTAGGAAATAATTAAATTATTGGCTAATTAATTTAATTAATGTGTTTCCCAAGCGTATCTCACAAAACCTTTTATGGTTTTTTGAGATCTTGTGTTCCTTAGCCTCTTTGACATCATAGAGACTAGAACACCTATCTGCTGCTACCAAAAACTAACATGGTGGAGAACTGAGCTCCAAGGGTGAGAAGCACAAAAAGGATCTCAACAAGATCAAGTGCTTTTCGTGCCACCAATTTGGGCATTATGCTACTAAATTCCCTAATAGGAAGAAATGATCCAAGAAAGACCAAGTAGCAACCTATGTAGAGATAGATGAGTACTCTTCTCATTTTGAGAAGGAATTTCCACTCATTGATTTCATGGAAAACTCAGTGGCTACTAGTTTATGGCTTGTAGACAATAATGTGCCCTGTCATATGAATGGAAACAAAAGTTACTTCAACAAATTGTCAGTAAGGGACACACAAATCGACATTAAGATGGGAGATGATGGCAAGTACCTGGTCGAGGGCACTAGTACAACTCGATTTGAGAGGGAGTCAAGAAACCCTCTATATCTCAAAGATTTCCTTTACATACTTGAGCTCAAGAAAAATGTCGTTTTAGTTTAAGCATTGGAGGATAAGGGGTATGCAGTGACCTTTAGACAAGTTAGGGTTTTTATAAATCTCTCAGACTTTAAGGTGGCGAAGCATATTAAGGTTAGCCATGAGAGTTTGCAAATATTGCAGTTTGAGACAACCACAACATTGACCAACAGAGGGAGTCGTAACTTAGGTAGTGAGCTTGAGAATTGTGGCATAGGCGCATGGGGCATCTGCTTTTGCACCATAGCATGCTAAAGATTCTTAAGGAGATAGCGACAGGACAGCCATTGTGCAGGGTGGATCAACATGAGGTGTGCAAGGGATGCACATTTGGAAAGTATGCCAACACCTCCCTTTTCAATAGAGATAACAAGGCTAAGGGTATCTTGGACCTTGTTCATTCAGATACTTTTGGTCCTTTCTCTACAATATCCCTTAGTGGGTATAAGTATTATGTCACCTTCATAAATGATCACTCAAGGAAGACTTAAATATTTTTCATGAAAAATAAGGATGTAGTCTTTTCAAATGTTTTTAAATTTAAGGCCATGGTTGAGAACCAAATTGGCAGGAAAATCAAGGTGCTAAGGTCTGATAATGGTGGAGAGTACACCTCAAATGCATTCACAAAGTTGTTTGCCAAGGAGGGCATCAACAGGGAGTTAACTACACCATATAATCCTCAGCAGAATGGGGTGGTAGATCGCAAGAATAGGGCCATAGTTGGAGCGACCAAAGCCATGTTGCATGACTAGGGACTGCCCAAGTTTCTTTGGGTTGAGGCATGCAATACAACAATTTTCTCGTAGAACATGAGCCCACACAGAGTATTGGGATGAATTACACCAGAGGAGGCTTTTACAGGGAATAATCCAAATGTGTCACATTTACAAATAAGTAATGTTTGAGGAGACAAGGGATTTGATTAAGTCCTTAGAGCATGAGCAGGCTATAGTGCAGGTGGAAGAGTAGCAAGCTATAGTGTAGGAGGAAAAGTAGCAGGCTCCCAAGTAGGAGGCTAAGCCACGAGCTCAAACTACAACTATGCATGGGCAGGTTGAGCAACATAAGGGTGAAGAGGACACGTAGTTGGAGGAGATAGTAGAGTCCACTCAAACAGTGACTCCCAACATAGGGAGGAGAGTGAGATGGGTAGATCAACAGAACAAACAACCACATAGGTACACAAGATACATGGCACTTATGACCAACTTGTTGGATGTAGAGCCTTCCATCTATCAAGAGGCAACCACTCAATAGGTGTGGAGAGATGCCATGGTGGAGTGTGACTCCATCATGAAGAATGATGTCTGGGAAGTGGTGCTAAGGCTAGAGGGGAAATCTGTGGTAGACTCTCGTTGTGTCTATAAGATCAAGCATGGGGCTATTGGGAGAATCGAGAAATATAAGGCTAGATTCGTAGAAAAGGGTTTCTTGCAGGTAGAGGAGATCGATTAGAACGAGACCTTTGCCCTAGTGGACATATATTTGTCTGCCAAGACTATTGTAGCTATTGCATCGCAGATGGGGTGGAGGATCCACCAAATGGACGTTAAAACAACATTCTTGAATGGGGTTTTTGAGGAGGAGATTGACATTGAGTAGCCAGAGGAATTTGAGACATGAAGTAGGGAGACTCACGTTTGTACACTCAAGAGAGCCTTCAATGGGATCAAGTAGGCTCCACGAGCATGGTATGCTTAGATAGATATTTACCTTCAGGGGTTGGGCATCGCCAAGAGTGAAGAAGACCCCAACTTCTACCACATTTTTTTTGGAGGTGAGTCGCTTATTCTAGTCCTATACATGGATGATTTGATTTTGATAGGTGTAGATAAGCTCATCCAGGAGTGCAAGAGAGATCTTGTAGGCGAGTTGGAGATGAAGGATATGGGGCTGATGCACTATTTCTTTGGGCTTGAGGTTTGGTAGTGTGATGGAAAGATCTTCTTGGGGTAGGGAAATGATTCTGTAAAGATCTTGAGGAGGTTTTACATACAGGATTGCAGGCCCATGACCATGCCTATAGTCACAAACTAGAGGAAGGTAGATACATCCAAATTGGAGTGAGTAGATGCTTCACTTTATTGGAAATGGATTGGGTTGTTGATGTATTTGGTAAACACGTGGCTAAACATTTGTTTTGCGGACAACTCTTTAAGCCAATTTATGGTCGAGCCTACCATAACGCTTTGGGTTGCTTCCAAGCACATGTTGAGATATCTCAAGGGGACAATAGAGTTTGGATTGTGGTATAGACATGTTTATGAGATGAGGTTTGAGGGCGTCACAAATGCACATTAGGTAGGAAGCTCCATAGACAGGAAGAGCACATTAGGTTGCATATTCAATGTTGGATTAACAACTGTTTCTTGGTTCAACTAGAAGCAGAGACTAACTGCATTGAGCTCAACTGAGGTCGAGTACATGGCTACTAGTTTGGCATGGTGCACAACTATTTGGTTGAGGAAGCTTCTTGTGGACTGGTTTGGGATATAGTTGGAGCCCACCATGATCCATTGTGACAATCAAAGCCATCAAGCCCTTTGAGCATCCATTGTTTCATGATCGCTCAAAGCACATCGACATACATTATCATCACATCAGGGATATTGTTTAGAGAGGTATAGTTACACTCCAATATTTACCAACAAAGGAGTAGACAATAGGGATGATCACCAAGGATTTTCCAGGGACTAGATTTGTTTACCTTAGAGAGAAGTTGGGTGTAGTGCAAAACACCTTTGTTGATTGAAGTAGAGCAGTAAGGGTTCTAATTTCCTAGGTGCTAAGGTCAAAGGGATCCATAAGGGATAATTTTCTAAAGTTGGACTTAGGAAAATTCAAAATTTCTAAGTTAACTTATGGTTTAATCTCTACCTGTCAAGTTCCACTAGCACAACCGGTTGAGGATGGGCCTCGTTAGCAAGGCAACCCAGGATCAAACCTCACGGAGGTTGTTGTGCCCACACTAGGGGAAGGAGACATGCTAAAATCCAGTCAGCTTAGGGCTGGTGTGGCCCAGGCTAGGTGCGATCCCCGAGTAACTTTGACGGCTTAGATGCCCCTTGGTCGTAGTTTCTCAAGCTAAAGGTCAAGCCTAGAGAAACACAGACAACTTGAAAAACAAAAAAAATGGTTTAATCTCTACCCGTCATCATGATTTGATCTTACTCATTGTGAGTGATGTTAGGGTTGAGGTCAAAATTATATGAGGAGATAGAGCGAGTAAGTGGCCAGTTCAAGAAGCACCAAGAGCATGTAATTGGATCAACAAGAGAAGGGATCTCAATATTTAGCAAGCAGATCAAAGTTTAAGAGGCATGAAGGAGGAGGCCTAATAGCCTTGGTCTGGCACATAACATATTCATTCGTAAAGTGATTGCAATGCGCAAGGAGAGATTGCATGTGCGGTTGTACACTATGCATCTATGCGTAGAAGAGGAGATCTATGCAAGCATTACATAGGGGTTGTCTTGATTTAGATCGAGATTAGTTATTGAGTGGAGTTTGATGTAGAAGGGAAGCATTCCATTGCTATATAAATCTATGGAAAATTTATTATTTGTTGAGCTAATAGAAAATCCACATAGTTGCAGGTTTTCTTGAAGTTGGGGTTTGTTGGGTATATCTAGTGTTTATGTGTTGAATGTGTTTGTCTTCTGATATATTTATTTTTCGTGTGCATTCGAAGTTAGAAAACTCGGTGTATTTGCAATTTAAGTTTCTAGTGTAGCAATTGTTTGTATTTATTGTTTTTACACTTAGAAAATTGCGAATTAGTTACTGGGTTTTAAGGAAATCTAACACTATCTAGAAATTTCTTGTTTAACCTTTTTCAAATGAGATACATACTAATAACTAGCATATTCTCTTGAAATCTCATCAAATCTTAATTTACCTTCACCAATGCTATAAATTCATCCTCTTTCGATGGTGTGGGATTGTATTTGAAAGGGATTGTAGGCTTTGAATCTTCATTTACAATCTAGAAAATAGTTGGTAGGTGATCAAGTCCCCCCTTGGGTATTTTCTTTCTTCATTATCCATAATTGTCTCTTTGACTAAGAATCTATCCAGCCTTTTAGATAGTCCCATTCTCCTATCTCTCATGGTGGGCATAAGCTATATAGGCTTCACATCAACTAATGTTGCATTCACTAATTTATGTGTGAAATACCTTGCATAAGGGTTGACTGTCGCATTGTTTCCCAAAAATTTAGATATTTTGGTGATGAAGTTCAGACCACTAGCTAGTACCAATCTATCATTACTCAGAACTTCTTCTGCGAATAAATTATCCCAGAAATTAACCCTATTCATAAGGTCCATACATAGATTTATCTATCTTCTATTGCTTTAACTGCTTGATTTCCCTAATAATAATGTGGTTTTCTCTTAATTTACTTCTCTTCCTCTATTTTACCCTTGTTTAACTATATTGTTAAGAATACAAGGCCCATGTGGTAGGCTAGAGGGAATATGAGGTCTCTTGGTCAATTGTTGCACTAATACATAATGACATATTTTGGCCATCATTTCTTTTGTTGAAGGAGCATATGCCCTAGCATTTTTCTTTGGTTGAATGCTTCATAATATAAGGATTGTATCATTTCAATAATTATTTTTGTTAAATTTTTCATTTGATTTGAAGTCCATTTCAACATTCTCTTCGAATCTCGTTTGATTCAAACCCCTAATAGTACCATATTGTAAGGTAGAGAAGATTCCAGGAATTGAGTACCAAACTAAATGGTAAAAGATATCATCATCAAATTTGTAGATGGATTTGAGACATTGCCTAAGAGAATGATGGTATTTTGTTTGAGGAATTGTGGGAAGTTGAGATTATTCTCTAAAGTGTATGAGTATGGACCTTTTTAATATTTCTTGCCCTTGTTGTTTTTCCTCTTCTTTGTTTTTTGGGACAACGAATAATTTACTTAATTGAGGGCATGAGGTCACCTAAAAATTGTTGGAAAATCGATTAGGGCAACATGAGGGTAACTTATTTCAATAAGGTCGGTCATAAAGTAAAATGGACCACCTTGGAAGGCTATAAATAAAAGTGACCTCTACCTCATTTAGACACTAGAATGAGACACTCTTCTATCTTGGTTTTTGGCTCACATAGAGCTGAGGGTCATTCGTGGAGGAATAAGCTCACTCTAAGGTGAAATTGCAGGGTCCAAAGCTTGCATATATGATTTATGGTTTTTGGCCTCAGTCGCAGGCACAACACATGAAGAAGTCACTCGCACAGAAGCTTGTCCGTGCGACTGGAGCCTTCTAGTCACACTTACAACTCTCCATCCATGCGACTAGGAGTTATGGTTTCCGCAGTCCATATTTGACCCTAGTCACTCGCATGCCAGACTTAAGTGAGCAACTCAGAAGCCATAGTCGCTCGCATAACTCTTCCTCCATGTGATGGGACCTAAAATATGAAATCTCAATCTTCCGAAGTTTTAGGTTGTTGACCACAGACAGTGACAATTCATTACAGACTTCAAAATCAAGGTTTTGAGTATATGCATTGTTGGGTTCATTTCATGGATGTTGTAGTTTTTTTTGTTTGATAGTTTCATAGATAAAGATATGGATCATTGTACTCTCTTTTGCTGAATCATTTGATGACAATCCAATAAGAAGAAGAATTTGAAAGGGTTTTCCCCATAGTGTGTTTTTCCCTAGTCTCCAACCAATCCTCGTGTCTCTATGTGTGAATGCTTTTCTTTTGTTGTTCCTCTATGTGCCGCTACATTGATGATGATGATATTGTTCTTTATACATTGTTGTATATTTTGTTGAATAATGATGTAAATCTGAATAATGTTATGATATTATGGGGTGAATGTTATGTGTTAATGAAGAAATACGATTATCAAAGAAAAGAGCAGTACAACCCTAAGAAAAATTAACATGGAATCAGATTTGGGCTGAATAAAAGTGATGGAGATGACCCCCATGATGACACCGTTAGTGGAAGCAAGAAATGATCGAGGAGTCCTAAAAGAATTCTAGTGTTTGAAGGAAACCCTAGGAAATTTGGTTATTGGGGTTTGATGAATATTATGAGGTAAGGGTTTGAGAGAATCCCTGGTCTATGGAAAATATTTGTGATATGAAATCTAGAAACCCTAGCATGGTCAATATGAATATTCTCAAGCTCTCGTGTCAGAATTGATGAAGCCCTAGATGGGATAGTCTCTACTAGGCCTGGTTGCTCATAGAGGTGGTTGAAATATTGAAGGATACATTGTTGTATGGACAATGCACAATGATGGATCTTAAAGGCTGATTCAAGAGGGAGATGATCACCTCTCATTGAAGATAATAACTTTTCGATGCTTGTCTATGTCTTTACTTTTGTTTAGACTTATGGATCTATTATTTTTTTGATTATTACTTATGCTTCCTACATATATATTTGAGTATTTAGATGCTTCTAACTTCTTGATGAGATATGATAAGTGGATCCTTCTTGAGGATCATGGCTAGTGCGGGGAGAGAAGATCTAGCATCGGAAAAGAGACATCTGATGAAAAGGTGACAAATCATTATAAGCTACCTATAAGAAGGTGCACATGTATCTAAACACTACAAGGTATGTATGGTGGTATGTTTCAGCTGCAAATTGGATGGAAATATAAGCCCTAAGGTATGAAGAGAATGTCTCTTTCACAAACGGATCATACATATGAAAGTGATTTGGATTCATTGTTCTTATGATGAAATGGTGCAATTAGTCTTGAACAAGTATCTTACTTCTTGATGAACTTCTTGATTCTATGAGGCTATTTAATATTAATCTTTGATATAGGGGTATACTTGATATTTTGGTAACATCTATCATTTTTAATATCTTGATTCCATAAAGGAGGTTAGCACCTTGATTCTAGTAGATGGTAATTTGACACTACTTGTTTGTGAAAAGCATGGCAGTCATGATGATATAAGTATAACAATGAAATTGATACTCAAGATTTTTTGTTTACCATGGTTATGTTTTGATGTGTTTAGTGATTATGGCATATGGTAAAAGTGAATACCCTGACTTGATGGATTGAGTTATGTGACCAAGAAGTAATGCTTATGATCATTATTCTTGAAGCCTACACCTATTAGCTTTTCGACTCTAACCCTTGACGACAGATTGACATCATGATGAAGTAACTGATGATAACTTAATATAACCATGATGAATATGTGATATGGTCTGACTTTATGATCTAACAGATTTGTTGATGCATGAATGAAGATGACTGAAGTGGATTCCCATTCATAGGGAGAACCTCTCCATAATATCCCTTCTTCTATTGTCATTTGCATTATATACTCTTTACTCTTGAAGTATAATTTATAGGCATGAATAGACAAATACATGACATTGTTGATATGCATTAAAGTTTTGATATGAGGAGAGAGAGTCTTCTCTTACTTTAAGCCTCATTAGCATGGAAGAAATCCTATAGGCGCAACTGTAGCCTCCCAACCACACAGAAGAAAGCTCAAGGGTGCGATTGATGCACTGAGGTAGTTCTGGGCAGATCCAACCACAGTTGATCACTTACTGTGCTTAAGAGAGCGATTAGGAAGCCATAGTCACTCTCATAACATCTTGAAATGTGTGACTATAATCTGCCAACCACGCATAGGAAGGCCTATTGGTGCAACTATGCCTATAGGACACAAATATGAATTTTTGTGCATGAAATCAGATGTTCACTTGAAAGATGTCAGTCCTATAGACATGAAGCAGACAACATAAAGTTCTATGAGCAAGGAATTTTGAATGACTTACTATACTATGAATATGTAGACTGAATTTGTGTTTGCAGGTGACTAGGATATGCATATAGATATGTTATTATGATTTAACTATTGAAGTTTGTGCTGTAAGAGTTTGACTAGATTTGGCTTATTGATATAGATGAACAGTGTTTGGAGTTTTGACATGATAATGATTTAGAACTTTGACTTGATGATTGAGATATATCTTGGACTATAGATCTCACTAAGATAGAAAACCTGGGATTTGACCTTATGACTAATGATTTGACTTGACGATTGATGATTTTCCTTGATAACAATGCTATATGGGCATAATGACCTTCAGTGATTAAAATTGATAATGGTTATGTGTTGAGCTCATTGTTCTTAGCACAATGGTTGAAGTATTGACAGTTGTGATTTAATATGAAGTAATGTTAAATTGGAAAATAGGGCCAAACTCCATGTGGGTCGGCTTATTTATGGCAGTTGATATTTTTATTGGATCCCTCTCGTCAAGAGGTGTAGGATTGATCCAAAGATCATCTGATTCTGATAATTATTTATGGAGATATGAATTTATTTTGTTTATGTAATTATTATCAAGCCGACCAGCTCTTATGTAGGCTCTAGAAGCCCAACCGACGTGTCTATTCATCATCCTCATTTTTGGTATAAATAGATGAGGATTTGATGTCATTTAAACACACATTCTTGAGTGATCTCCTCCTCTCCACGTCTTGGGTTTTTGGAGGAGGAGTGAGACACCAAGAGTAATACACTGACCTTATGGTGATGCCCAAGCCGCAGGTCGATCTATGCAGCAAACAGAGACACCTATATGTTGTCAAATGGAGATATCTCATACGTTGGAATGGAAGGATCCTTATACGCTGAATAAAGATGACCGCAGCAAATACCCTAAGCCGCAGATGTTGGATAGTCATATGCTAATATAAACATTAATATAAATGTTGGACGCTGGGCAAACATTGGACAGTATTACATATACGCTGGACAGTTTTATAAATGTTGGACAATATTACATATGCGCTGGACAGTTTTATAAACGCTGGACAATATTGCATATACACTGGACAATTTTATATATGGTGGACAGTCTTACATATACGCTGTTTATAAATGTGTTTGTAAATGTTGGATAGTTGCATATATGCTGGACAGTTTTATAAACGTGTTTGTAAACGTAAGACAATATACACACAGCTATCCCTATACCCTGTGCTGGAACCCTATACATTGTACAGGTAAAGAACGCATCAACGTAGTTAATGAAATACGTTGCTCGTGGAACACATCAACGCAGTCTATGAGATATGATGCTTGTGGAACGCATCAATGCAGTTAGTGAGATATGCTGCTCATGGATATGCATCAATGCAGTCAATGATAAACGTTACTCATGAGGCACTTAGCTGCAGTCCTGAGATGTAGCCACAATCTACGCAGTCATGATCCTGGAGATGCTTACACGCAGATAATGGAAGTGTTCATGGCTACATTCATATGCTGGGTATAGACTGTTCATGATGAAGCCGCAGTAGAAGGGAGCCACGGTAGATGAAACCCGCAGCCATGGAACGCAACTGTATGCAGACAGATGTTGGAACGCAATTATAAATGCTATTGGACAGTAGCTAGATATTGGAACGCAAATACATATGCTATTAGACAACAGCTAGATATTGGAACGCAAATAGACAGCAACTAGATGTTGGAATGCAAATATATATTAGACAACAATTGTATGTAGATAGATAATGGAACGCAGGTATATATGTCATATTCATTATAAACGCTGTCATATAAGAACGCAGTCATATATTATGGAACGACAACAGCTATATGGAACGCAGCATGATACAGTTGATGATGTATGAAACGCGAGAGTATATACATATGCTGTTGTACACAGTCATAGACATATGTTGTAGTAGACAGTTATATATATAATGGAACGCAGTCATCAGGGATTATATACTGTGTTCATAAAGTGATTTTGCTTAGGTATATAAACTTCGGTGGCATAGAGATAAGAACGTTGTGTGATCTGGGCACATATATATAATGCAGTCTTGGGTAGCAACATGACATATTGTGCATGGGCTGTGCAATGAATACATGGAGCATGGGCAGCAGCATGATGGGCAGCACTAGGAGATCATGTGCATGGGCAGCACAATGATACATTAGCAGGGGTAGCAGCATGATGATGATGCACATTAGTTTGAGCAGCGTTATGATAGATAAGATCATGGACATGGACAGCCGCATGATGATGTATGCTGTGGTGCAACTAGAGAACCAGATGCAGCATGATGATAGGTATCAGTTGAAGCAAAATGTCTTCAACTAATCTCATCATTATAGGAGATGATCTATGCTTAGATCTAGATAAAGTCAAAGTGTTGACTTCTGTTGTAAATGTACTCTCTCTCTCTCTCTCTCTGCTGAACTTTGAAGATAAAATAAGATTTGATCAAAGGGTTTCCCCACACATTGTGGGGTTTGTCCCTAGCTCGTGCCACATCTTGTGTCCTCTTGCCTTGGCTTGTCTTCTGCGATTTATATTTATGTTCTATCTGCAGTTTATCTTAATGCTGATGTGATTGCTAACTGTGAAAATTTAAATAAATTGCTCTAGCATAGAACATACCTAAACTTAACATGGTATCAGAGCTGAGGTGAAGACAATGCCCAAGCAAGAGTGAAAGAGCAATCACCGAAGACAGTTGGGACAAGACAGAAGGATCAATGGGTTCCTCATAATTCACCTAGGGTGAAGTCAAAGCAGAGAATGTTATCAGAATGGCGCAGTGGAAGATTATGATGGTCCATCTTAAGATCACTTCATTGGGAAGTTCGGATCTAAGGGTGGAAGGAAAGGCGGATGCCTTGTTGAAATAAGTTCGGCCGTTATGCGAAGGAGTGTTCGAATGGCAGAGACACATCTCTTGATGAAGATAACAATCATTCTTGGGACATCTTCAATGATCAAAAGAATGACTGGTAATGCAGGTCATCGAAGGAAATGGTCGACTCTTCCAGGAAAGCAAGGAACCCCAAAATCTCTTTTATGTACCTGATCGAACCTGATGTCCATCTCGGAAATGGGAGTCAAAGGTTACAGGGTGGCACTTATCGATGAAAGGTATGTGTTTGAAAATAGATCTTTTAAAGATGTTTTGAGTTCAGGGTTGTATCAAGTTGCAGGAAGTCCACTAGGGACTATGTCCATTGACTCAGCACGGGAGGTCTGTGAGTCAGATGGTGACTAGGATGCTTGAATTCAAAAAGAAGCATGAAGGTACATGTCTGAAATGTACCGAAGGAAAATATTATAAGGGGACCTTTCCCCTCATGCAGCAGGTTCACAGGTTTGGAACAACCCGAGGAGTTTGATGGAAGAAAGCCCTCTATGGCTTGAAGAAAAACACCTTGGGCATAGTATGAGAGGATTGATAGCTGTTTAATGCAGCTGAGATTCACTAGGAGTGAAACCGATCCAAACCATTACTCGAAGGTTGTGGATGATAAACCTCTCGTACCGGCACCTATGTTTGACAGGTGCAGACCCTCTCATTTATAGGAGACAGAGGGAGTTGGATTCTGAATGTGAGAAGATAAGCTGCAAGCTTGTGACTGCCTCGAGGATCTTAACTTTCAGAAGTTATATGGTAATGATGTCGGACCAGATTTGGGAAATGCTTTTGAGTTTCATAAACTCATTCACATTGATGTACTTGGAGAACCTCCGTCTGGACATATGGGATGCAGTTAGCATGGTGAGCTAATATTTGAGCCTCACTGGATTGGTGCCAAGAATCTTCTGAGATATCTTCAGGGCACAATCTCTCATAGATTGAGATACACTAGCGGAAATATGAAACCACATGATTATTCAAATGATGAGTGGGCAGGCAGTATGGAGGATCACTAGAGCACTTGCCAGTGTTGTTTCTCTTTGGAATCTGCCTCGATATCCTGGATGAGCAGGAAGCAGAAGTCGGTGACTCTGAGCAGAATACATTGCTGATAGCATGGCCTTCTGTGAGGCAGTGTGGTTGTTGAAACTCTTCAGTGAGCTGTTTGTACACATGATGAATACCACTGTGATTCTCTGTGACAACTAGAGGTGGGATTCGATTATTGAGGAATCTCGTATTCGACTATTGCTCCAGCAGATAGAAATCAAATACTGTCTTATCTGGGATATGGTAAGTCAATGATCAAGGAGGTTCCATCGCACTGAGATGATGTACTGGACAGAGCCCCGAGGAAAGATCAAATTTGTGATTTCCCTGAATGACTTAGAGTCATTGAGAGACCTTTGTAAAAGGGTCCTGCATGTTGCATACATTGAGCTCTGGGAGCTCTCGGGGGCTTGCAGTTCTACTGGAGCAACATACGACCACAGGGTCACTCACCCTCCCTTGGCGGTGCGTACTGGAACAAGATGATTCGCTCTTTTGTGGGACAAGATGATTCGCTCTCTTGTGTAGCAGGATGATTAGTTCTCCTGTGAGGCCTGGATTGATGTGTTCTCCATGGTGATTGTAGCAGGATTGATGTGTTCTCCTGTGAGGCCTGGATTGATGTGTTCTCCATGGAGATTGTAGCAGGATTGATGTGTTCTCCTGTGAGGACAGGATTGATTAAGTTCTCCTGTCGAGGCATCCTACCCATGCAGTCTGGGACTAATGGGAAGTACCTCTCATCTGATCAATGAGTAGGGAAATGAAGTTAGGGACCATAGTAGTACTGATGGACGCATCGTTGTATCTACCGTACTCCCTACGCTAGGATGACCTCCATTGATCTGGGATTAATGATACTGGTCTGGGACCAGTGGTAGGAGTTGTACATACTATGACGTTGACTTCGGGTCGGCTGAGACTGGTCTGGGACCAGTGGTACATACTCCGAGACTGATTTCGTGTCAGTGCAGGACTGGTCTGGGACTAGTGAGAGTCGTACATACTATGACGCTGACTTTGGGTCGGTTGAGACTGGTCTGGGACCAATGCTACGCACTCTGAGACTAACTTCGGGTTAGTGGAGAATGATATGACTCATTCTCGATCAATTCTTCTTCTTCATAGTTCAGTAGAGCTGAGCAGAGCAGAGCTACTAGAGCCAGCAGAGCTGAGCAGAGCAGAGCTACCAGAGCCAGCAGAGCTGAGCAAAGCAGAGCTAGCAGAGCCAATAGAGCTGAGCAGAGCAGAGCTAGCAGAGCCAGCAGAGCTGAGCAGAGAAAAGCTAGCAGAGCTGAGCAGAGTAGAGCTACCAGAGCCAGCAGAGCTACCAGAGCCAGCAGAGCTGAGCAGAGCAGAGCCAGCAGAGCCAGCAGAGTTGAGCAGAGCAGAGCCAGCAGAGCTGAGTAGAGCAGAGCTACCAGAGCTACCAGAGTAGAGCAGAGCCAGTAGAGCTGAGCAGAGTTGGGCAGAACAGTGCAGGGCACTGATGGCAGAGATAGTACAATCGGACTTATGAATCAATGAACGGAGTTCTCCCTAGTTGAGAGGGAGTGTTAAATTGGCAACTAGGGCCAAACTCCATGTGGGTCAGCTTATTTATGGCAGCTAATATTTTTATTGGATCCCTCTCGTCGAGAGGTGTAGGATTGATCCAAAGATCATCCGATTCCGATAAGTATTTATGGAGATATGAATTTATTTTGTTTATGTAATTATTATCAAGCCGACCAGCTCTTATGTAGGCTCTAGAAGCCCAACCGACGTGTCTATTCATCATCCTCATTTTTGGTATAAATAGATGAGGATTTGATGTCATTTAAACACACATTCTTGAGTGATCTCCTCCTCTCCACGTCTTGGGTTTTTGGAGGAGGAGTGAAACACCAAGAGTAATACACTGACCTTATGGTGATGCCCAAGCCGCAGGTCGATCTATGCAGCAAACAGAGACACCTATATGTTGTCAAATGGAGATATCTCATACGTTGGAATGGAAGGATCCTTATACGTTGAATAAAGATGACCGCAACAAATACCCTAAGCCGCAGATGTTGGATAGTCATATGCTAATATAAACATTAATATAAATGCTGGACGCTGGGCAAACACTGGACAGTATTACATATACGCTAGACAGTATTACATATACGCTGGACAGTTTTATAAACGCTGGACAGTATTGCATATACACTGGACAATTTTATATATGCTGGACAGTCTTACATATACGTTGTTTATAAATGTGTTTGTAAATGTTGGATAGTTGCATATATGCTGGACAGTTTTATAAACGTGTTTGTAAACGTAAGACAATATACGCACAGCTATCCCTATACCCTGTGCTGGAACCCTATACATTGTACAGGTAATGAACGCATCAACGTAGTTAATGAAATACGCTGCTCGTGGAACACATCAACGCAGTCTATGAGATACGATGCTTGTGGAACGCATCAATGCAGTTAGTGAGATATGTTGCTCATGGATACGCATCAATGCAGTCAATGATAAACGCTACTCATGAGGCACTTAGCTGCAGTCCTGAGATGTAGCCACAGTCTACGCAGTCATGATCCTGGAGATGCTTACACGCAGATAATGGAAGTGTTCATGGCTACATTCATATGCTGGGTATAGACTGTTCATAATGAAGCCGCAGTAGAAGGGAGCCACGGTAGATGAAAGCCGCAGCCATGGAACACAATTGTATGCAGACAGATGTTGGAACGCAATTATAAATGCTATTGAATAGCAGCTAGATATTGGAATGCAAATACATATGCTATTAGACAGCAGCTAGATATTGGAACGCAAATAGACAGCAGCTAGATGTTGGAATGCAAATATATATTAGACAACAGTTGTATGAAGATAGATAATGGAACGCAGGTATATATGTCATATTCATTATAAACGTTGTCATATAAGAACGCGGTCATATATTATGGAACGACAGCAGCTATATGGAACACAGCATGATACAGTTGATGATGTATGAAACGCGATAGTATATACATATGCTGTTATACACAGTCATAGACATATGTTGTAGTAGACAGTTATATATATAATGGAACGCAGTCATCAGGGATTATATACTGTGTTCATAAAGTGATTTTGCTTAGGTATATAAACTTCGGTGGCATAGAGATAAGAACGTTGTGTGATCTGGGCACATATATCTAACGTAGTCTTGGGTAGCAACATGACATATTGTGCATGGGCTGTGCAACGAATACATAGAGCATGGGCAGCAGCATGATGGGCAGCACTATGAGATCATGTGCATGGGCAGCACAATGATACATTAGCAGGGGCAGCAGCATGATGATGATGCACATTAGTTTGAGCAGCGTTATGATAGATAAGATCATGGACATGGACAGCCACATGATGTAGTATGTTGTGGTGCAACTAGAGAACCAGATGCATCATGATGATAGGTATCAGTTGAAGCAAAATGTCTTCAACTAATCTCATCATTATAGGAGATGATCTATGCTTAGATCTAGATAAAGTCAAAGTGTTGACTTCTGTTGTAAATGTACTCTCTCTCTCTCTCTGCTGAACTTTGAAGATAAAAGAAGATTTGATCAAAGGGTTTCCCCACACATTGTGGGGTTTGTCCCTGGCTCGCGCCACATCTTGTGTCCTCTTATCTTGGCTTGTCTTCTACGATTTATATTTATGTTCTATCTGCAGTTTATCTTAATGCTGATGTGATTGCTAACTGTGAAAATTTAAATAAATTGCTCTAGCATAGAACATACCTAATCTTAAAAAGTAATGTCATGAGAAATGGATGGAACCTGCATGACTTATTCTTGGTGTATGCAGTGACTTATATTATGATCATGAGGATGACTAGATGAAGCTTGGTTTCATAGTTAAATGTCAACTTATTGGCAGGACAATAGATGAATTCATGGCTTGATGAGAGCTCTACCTGCCACCTGGTCTAAAGAATTGATAAATTGATATTGATGACTTTGATATCAATGTTCTAAACTTTGATGAGATAACTTAGTTGATTTGATTGTACAATATTGATTTATGTAAGGTTGAGCATATTGTTTTGGAAAAGTGGTATGTTTGCAAAGCATTGTATGAAGCAAGCTCCTTAACGTTGATGTATCTGCATTGACAATTATTTGGTGAATTCAGGATGATGTGTGATCCAAACCTCTAGTTTAGAAGTGTTCCAAGGTATGAATTTGATTTTGGTTTTGATTTGACATGCTGGCAGTCTACTATTAATAGGTGATGAACTTCTGATGATCAAATTAAGAGGGAGTTGACTTCTTAAGCTTGAAATAATGAATCGTGGCATGATGGATCAATTTCTGAAGTTGGGAAAAAATAATCAATATTGCGAAGCTATTGAAGAAGTATTGGAAAGTGGAAATCTAAATCCTTGGACACTCCGATTGAATTTGAAGATGTTGTGAAGAGATATTGTTGAACTCAACTTGGCAACCGACAGTTGATTGAAGCATTGATGTTCCAACCATCTCTCTCTCTCTCTCTTTCTCTCTTTATATATATATATATATATATATGATGTGCATAGAACCTGAATGATTTCATGATTGAGCCACTTCACTCACATAGAGTTTCCATTGAGCATCCTTCAAAATATTTGCATGGGATGATCAATTTTTTATTTGAGATATTCTTCCTATGATATGTGATTGCATGGATGTATTGATGATGTTTGGGATTATTATTGATGAGTGCATCTGAGTGTTGTCTTAGTATGAGATCTTCCATGATGTTTTGGATGAGAGGTATATAGCATTACGCATGACCGGGGTTGAGTATGAGGTTGCTAGCATGGCTAGATATGCAGAAGGATGAAGAATATTTTTGGAGCAATGTTTGGGAAAGTTCTGAATATGTTATGGATACATTGCGTTGACAAAGAATGGGATCTCATTAGCACAAAATCCCATTTATAGTTGAGATTGAGATACCTTCATATATTGAGACAATGTTGCTTTATGAGACAAGCATATAATTGTGATTGATACCTCCTTGAGAGGGAGGATGAATATGGTATCCTTTTGTGATTTATATGATTATTTATGTGCTAATATGATATTTTATTTGATGACCTACAGGAAGAGGAGATAACTGTTATTTCTAGATGATGATCAAGCTGATACCAAATATGATTATGATGAGAGCATCCTGATCAAGGACACTGAGCCAACTCTGCCTCCCTGTTTGAGCTACTAGAGTGAGGAATTGAGATAGAAGGGCTCTTGGTGTTGAGGGAACTCTGGAAAATATGGTATAACTCTTATTTGTTACGCATAGGGTTGGAGATGCTTCTCCCCAACCTTCATAGGGTCGGAGATGTTGCTCCCTGTTATAGACATTTTTGTGCCTTACAGCTATAAGCATGAAATGTCCATAATTCAAGGGATCCAAAGTCCCTAAAGATGTTGTTACAGCTCCTAAAGGAACAAGGTCAACCAATGACAGCTTCTCCCAGAAGTTCTCCACCAAAAACCACTCAGAAACAATCAATTCAGGATCAATTCAAGTGCTCCACTAGCTGCCTGCGTTGCAAAGCACCCCAGTACACTGTCTAGGTGCGTTGCAACGCACTTGAATGCACTACCCAGGTGCGTTGAGCGGGAAAGGACAAGTGGCAGAGTCATTCAACGAGGTGGAAAGACCATGGAAGCTTCCAGAATCTTCTCCAATGACACTTGCCTCACTGAATTCGACCAAGTGATGAGTAAGAGGCTCTCAGTCTCCAAGTGGAAGCAAGAACTGACAGAGAGAAGCCACAAGTCAAAACATAAGCTGACTCATCCTCTCTGCTTACATCTATATATGGATCCCTCATCCCAGAGATCCAGAGGCTGGAATTTTGTACTTTGCAGAGAATTGCTGTTGGTTTGAGATTGAGATTAGTACATTGGGTGATTTATGCTTTGTTGGAGGAGAGGAAGGGATTCCTTTGCTGGGAGGTAGATGCTGGATCAGAACTCACTTGGTTGTATCTCCTCTTGGACTTTCTTATTCTATCAATAAACTATTTGAGTTTCTCCTACATGCTGTGTATCAATGATGTTTTGCTATATTTGCATGTTTAGCTTAATCTGATCTTGAGCTTTTTATGAATGTATATCTATATCTTCGTGTAGTTTCTCTCTCTAGTGATCTTGCAGGAATTCGGTGAAGCTGGGTCGGTAAGGGAGCTGGGAGCTGGGAGCTACTGAAGAGAGGAGCGATTGGATCAACAAAATAGCGAAAGACACAGGTTAGTTAGATCCTTTCTCCTCATTTACATTTCATAAAGAAGAATACTAAAGTAAGTTTCCTTGTTTGTTGCTAAGGCACTATCACACCTTAGAGTGGGATAGGGGCATTCTGAATAGATACTTTTCCCAACAACAAATTGGCGACTCCGCTGGGGATCGTATCTAGTTAGTTTATTTGTGTTTCTACTATTGTTCTTCTCATAAACTTAGGAGTGCTGAATCGAACTGCATTTGCCATTTACAAATGCAAAGTAGAGATCTGCCACTCTAGTCCACTCACTGGGCCTGTTTATGATTTGAACAAGCTGATCCACAAATGCTCTAACTTCCCTTTGTGATAGCTCTTAGTCCTCCTTTAAATCATCCTCCTAATTGTACCTTATTGATAGCTTTTATCCGGCCAAAAACCATAGATCAGACTGCAAACCGTGACCCAGAACCCAGAGACAATTCTCGTTTCTGCTTCAGTGCAGGCTCTGTGAAGAGACTCTGCATTTCAACGCAGGTCCCGAGAGGGCTACCTGCGCTGCAATTCAGTTTCTCTGTGCTGCAAGTGCGCTGATCAGCCTTTGCCTTGTGCAGCTGTGGTTCTTTGCATCCTTGTGTTCAGTTTTATCTCTGTTTTTGCAGCCTATTATCAGTGTGTGTAGCTATCTGAAAACCCCTTTTCTCTGCCTTAATTCCACCTCAGTTGTATAAAGAAACTGTATTTGTTTTTGTGTATTTGTTACATCATTTGCAGTTTCCCATTACAAAAGTAAACTAGTCATATTGTCGCCCTTAGATCTAGACCTGTCGTAAGTGTCGTTTTGATCTTAGGAGTAAGTGTGTTTGCTGTTGACAGTTGATTATGCTTTTACTTTTGTCTTTTGGTTTGAATTTATGAATTTCTAGTGTCGAAACAAGTATTTGCTTCAAAATCATAAAGTGTCGTAATCGTCTTTTTGATTTCAAAAAGAAACTTGTTTGTGTTTTCACTTGAAATCAAATTCAAATTTGTACAACAACTTTCTTTTTAGGCATCAATATTAATAAAGTGAAAACAAATACATGCATTTGTGCATTTGCATATTGATAGTTTGTATGTGTTGATTTAGGAAAAGTGCATTTACAGTGTGCTCTATGCTCTTTGAGAAAAGTTTGTGTCTTCCTTTTCCCCTCGTAGCTAGGATTTTCATTGTTGAAAAGAGATAAATGCTTGCTTATCATCTTTAGACTGCATTTAGGAATTGTATATACATCTCGTGGTGATCCAAAAAGGCAAACTTCTAAGAAAGATCAACCTAAAATAAATTGAATGAAATTAACAACGCTTTGGAACTTAACACACAACATAGAGGTCTAGGCTAGAGACGTGTTCCGGCGTCGTAAAACCTGGTGACTGTCGATCTCGCTGATGGTTGGGTGATTCCTCCTGAGAGACGATAAGCGCCAGTACGGATTGTGCTCCCACGTACCGTCGAGTATATATTGGGAGACCCCTATAGGCATAAAACCTTTATCCATAGGAAGCTGTGTCGGCCGCCCTACTGATCGCAATGCACTGAACACAGCATTCGGGAAGATTGACCGCCCGTACCTTAAAAAGTATTCTGCGGTTTTGTGAAAAGTTTGGCACACCCTCTACCTAGAACTCCAGAGCAGTTCCTTTTGGCCTTTTTCAGACTCTATAACGGAAAAAGTCCATCCGAGCATTTGTCACTTCGGGCTCGTTAAAACATCGAAGGAGACTAGAGTCATCTTTTGCTTTTTCTCGACTCTTTAAAATTGAAAAAGCAAGTTGTGTCCAAGTGTCGTTAAAATTTATTTTAAACGGAATATTCATACCCTTTTTCCTGCGTTGATCTTTAGGTTGAGAAAATGGAGCCTACCAACCAAGGAATTCCCCTTGGTGGAAATCCTAGTCCCTTCTCCTCTTGGGGAGATGTTGGTGCGTCCCATATGGCCACATTGTCGCTTCCAGGACTGACAATTGGCTTGCCGGTCTGGCTCTTCTCAACCAATGTCGTTCAGAACACCACTATTCTTGAACAGTCGAATCAGCAGTTAGACCAGTCCAGAGTTAACCACCAGCCTTCTACTTCCTCTAATTCTTCCTCTCTCCCTTCCTCTTCGCTTGACGGAACTGGTAAAACTAAAAACCAAGTTCCTAAGGAGAGGAAGGAAAAGAAGAAGAAAGAGAAGAAGAAGAAGGAGCCAAAAGCGACTGGGGGCAAACGAGTGTCGTCTAACGAAAATCCACACACAACACTGACTAGGCCTAAATCGCCATGTGTCATATGCAAGGGAGACCACTTTCACAGAGATTGTCCCTGCATCCCTCGGATACTAAGGGACTGGTCTCCCCGTTTGCACAATCCGGTGGCGTCAACCTCTGATAGCCATGTTGAAAGCACACCGTCAACTAATGAAAGTGAAGTCCCAGGAAAAAAAAGGGAGAGCTAGATCTCCCTGTAAACTGTGTGAAGGCAATCACGCCATCCACCGTTGTCCCTTCTTAGACGAAGCTAAAAGAGTTTTGGATGATCGTCCGGTTTCACCGTTACGACTCCCTCCTGGATATAAAAAACTCTTGCCAAGTCCTTCGTTAGTTGAAAATCCAGATGGCCCGCTCAAGTGGTCAGCTAAAGCGCCGGTCATTGAAGATGAACCAGCTGAATCCATCCCGACGAAAGTCAAAAGGTCGAGGCGGCAGTTGACCCGGTCTTGCCTTCAGAGGTTTTATCTTCGAATGATACAGTCACTGAAGAGGATAAAGATGACACCATCCAAATTCTCTTCATCAACACAGACTCCGACGAACACGAGGGCAATCCACCCATTCCTTTATCGCAGGAAGGAAATTCGTCAGAGCGATACCCGGCCGTTTACTCGGTCCCACCACCAAGCAACCTAGTTGTATCCTTCGACTGGAATCAACTAGGCAGACCCCGTTTGCCAGCAAGCATACCATTCAGAATTATCGTCCAGATATACAGAATGGTCATGGCTGGCACCATCATTGATGAGGGGGCATCTGTGAGTATCCTTTCCTCTATTGCTTGGAAAGCGCTTGGTTCGCCATCGCTTTTGCCTGAAATGAGAAATATGACAGGCTTTGATAAAGGAACCAGTCGACCTTTAGGGATCCTCCCCAATGTGCCCATAACATTGAAGGGGAAGACCGTTCAAATGAACGTGATGGTCATTCAAGGACCCTTGGATTATAACCTACTCCTTGGACGAGACTATATATATTGCATGGGAGCCATCGTCTCCTCACTCTTTAGAGTAATGTGTTTTCCGCACGAAGGAAGAGTGGTCAAGCTCGTGGACCAGCTTTCATTTCCCAGATCACGCATCGCAAATAGTCATATACCATCCCTAAATGGTCTCTTCACACAAGAAATGTCTCAACCTACGGTCTGTCCTCCCAATGAGCGCGAGTAATTCGGAGGGATATGACTGGAACCCAGGGGGCATGCATCCTGGTCTGCTTCGGCAGGAAAACTTTGGGTATAGGGTAGGTTTCTGCGGGAGAATATGACTAGTCTGTACCCTGTCTGTGATTGGAAGAGGGGTTATTCTAGAATAAGATTCTCTTGTCAAAGTTATGTGTGTGGCGCTCGTTGTCACTCACCTTTGTTTATCTCGGTAGACATCGCCAGAGAAGTGTTTTGTTTACACTGTAAATAGAATAATCTTTGGGTAGCCTGTAAGAGGTAGTACCCTTCCTGATAAAACAAATGTTTTGTCAGCTCGAATAAAGGGTGACCCTTCCTGATAAGACGAATGTTTTGTCAGCTCGAATAGAGGGAGACCTCGAAACTCTGTTTTATACCTGGGGGCATGCGAACCTTTTGGAGTGCAAGCAAAGAGCGATTATTTATCTGTTTTTTGGATTAGTCGTTTCCTAACTTGCATAAAGAAAGGATATGGGGAAAAAATCTAAATGTTGCCGTTTTATTTGAGACGTTCTTATCATATGACTGGATTATCGAGCAGTTTTAGCACATAGTTCATGCTCGTTAAAAAATAAACATAAGATCGAGCAAGTGTTTCAACCCGCGTTTAAGCTCGTTAAAAAAGGAACTATCCTCCGGTAAATAACCACCGTGAATGTAACATTATCAGCCATTAAAGCCTTGGTCGTGTTTGCACCGTCACCTCCACTTTTCCATTGGCCGATCATTCACCTCCATTTGATTGTTTACCCATTTTGAGGAACAGCTGCGAAGAGTGATTTCACTAGCCATCCTTGTGACACTGCCGTGCTTGGAAAATTCCAACCCTTACCTGGAATCAGCTGCTACCCATTTTATCACTCGTTCCTCGAAAGACGAGTCTTCTTTAAGCTCTTTTCATTTGACTCGTAAAATATGAAAAGATTGCCGAGTTTTGGCCTTCCAGCTCGTTAAAGCGACCGGAAGTGCTATCCCTCCTCTAGATTTTAATCTTTTTGGACCTGAGGGATTATTGCACAAAAAGATCGAGCGCTTGCTTTGTTCGGCTCGTTAAAACTATCGAAAATTCATCCCTTCTGTATTGTTTTATACTTTTTCGGACTTAAGGGATTAGATGACGAAAAAGGAATTTCGGAGTTAACTTTACGTACCTTTTCAGACTCTCTAAAAATGAAAAAGGACCGAGTTATCTTTGTCGTTAGACTCGTTAAAAAGATTAATAGCGACAAACTTGTCTTTAGACGAGAACTAGTTTCACTATCGCTAGGCTCGTTAAAACATAGCGATGGGTTTGCCCGAAGGGAAAATTATAGAACAAGCATATGTTATCCTCCTCAAGCTTGACAAAAATAAAGAGGTACTGGTCAGCAATGACTAGGGAAAAATTGGGAAGAAACTCAAAGAACTTATTGGTAGCAAGTCGCTCTTGAACATGACACTTCCACTCCGTGCCTGAGTCGGGTTGGGTTGTTTCATTCACCGGTCACATCACCATGGTCTCGCCATACCATCCACCTATGGGGTAAATGCTACCAATCCATCACATAAGTGTCGCCGATATGTTCAAGAGAAGTCATCCAGAGAAGTCAACCGTGTCCCATCCACTACCATACATTATACTTCATTCTTTCATGACCGCCACCCTGAACCATATATCATCAGATCGTTTTCGCCTCCATCAAAATCATTTGCTTCGTTCCGTGTCACTGATGTGGGATATATCAAGGCCCTCCTTTGACGGATCGCTTCTTGTCGACATCAGCTCATTATCCAAGAAGTTGATCTAGGAACACCCCCTTCAGTACTTTGAAGCTTGCATGCCTCAATGGCAAGTTTCTCACTTCCGGCGACAGGTATACATCAATGACCTTCGACCGAAAGATTTTGCGTGGTGTTCGACGCCAAGTCCTTTATTCACACCGCGTGAATTGTACTGCAGTACCTTGAGGGTCATTATCATTATCGGTGATTCCTCTCTGCTTGTTAACAGTTTACATCATTGACTGGTAATCAAGCGATGTCTTTCCATGTTCAACTTCAAAACATTTCTCGCATGGATCGACTTGTACTTAGAGTGAAGATCGGACGAGATTGAAGACCCCGGATCTAGTTTTGTCCATCCGGGCTGCGATATATATTCAGGAAAAATAAAGACATTGACATGTACAGCACTGCAGAACAGATAATCATCCTACCAAAAGGATGATGATTTCATCAGAATCATCAGTCTACCATCAGACGATTGTCTGTCCTATGTACATAAAAATGAATTTATAAAGCTGAGCATGGGAATGCCCGCCTCAGCTAGATCATGAAAATAGTATGAAAAATAATGTATTGTATTGTATCTTATTACAGGTCTCCTCCCAGCATTGAATGAACTTCGGATCCTCCTAATAAAGCATTTCACCCGATAAACGGCCTCATACTTTAGGGGACAACTGTTATAGACATTTTTGTGCCTTACAGCTATAAGCATGAAATGTCCATAATTCAAGGGATCCAAAGTCCCTAAAGATGTTGTTACAGCTCCTAAAGGAACAAGGTCAACCAATGACAGCTTCTCCCAGAAGTTCTCCACCAAAAACCACTCAGAAACAGTCAATTCAGGATCAATTCAAGTGCTCCACTAGCTGCCTGTGTTGCAAAGCACCCCAATACACTGTCTAGGTGCATTGCAACGCACTTGAATGCACTACCCAGGTGCGTTGAGCGGGAAAGGACAAGTGGCAGAGTCATTCAACGAGGTGGAAAGACCATGGAAGCTTCCAGAATCTTCTCCAATGACACTTGCCTCACTGAATTCGACCAAGTGATGAGTAAGAGGCTCTTAGTCTCCAAGTGGAAGCAAGAACTGACAGAGAGAAGCCACAAGTCAAAACATAAGCTGACTCATCCTCTTTGCTTACATCTATATATGGATCCCTCATCCCAGAGATCCAGAGGCTGGAATTTTGTACTTTGCAGAGAATTGTTGTTGGTTTGAGATTGAGATTAGTACATTGGGTGATTTATGCTTTGTTGGAGGAGAGGAAGGGATTCCTTTGCTGGGAGGTAGATGCTGGATCGGAACTCACTTGGTTGTATCTCCTCTTGGACTTTCTTATTCTATCAATAAACTATTTGAGTTTCTCCTACATGCTGTGTATCAATGATGTTCTGCTATTTTTGCATGTTTAGCTTAATCTGATCTTGAGCTTTTTATGAATGTATATCTATATTTTCGTGTAGTTTCTCTCTCTAGTGATCTTGCAGGAATTCGGTGAAGCTGGGCCGGTAAGGGAGCTGGGAGCTGGGAGCTACTGAAGAGAGGAGAGATTGGATCAAAAAAATAGCGAAAGACACAGGTTAGTTAGATCCTTTCTCCTCATTTACATTTCATAAAGAAGAATACTCAAGTAAGTTTCCTTGTTTGTTGCTAAGGCACTATCACACCTTAGAGTGGGATAGGGGCATTCTGAATAGATACTTTTCCCAACAACACTCCCCTATTTTCTCTATGCAAAGTATACCATAGTTGGCATCATACCCACAAGCATGGCTTGCTGGGAATACCACTCCCCTTTTGGCCAATGGTTGAGAGTGTACTTTGGGTGTACAACCCAAGTTGATTATGATGAAGGTGTTCTACCACATGACTGCTTAGATTCATCGATGGGAAGATAAGTAGGCAATAATATTAGGTTGAGATAATCCTATGCGGTTCGGGGTTGAGAGTGAGCTCCCCGATGTGATTCGAGCATTGAGACGTGGTCCCCTGTGTGTTTGGATATCCTATTGCTTGATACAGGGTTGTATATGTGTAGGTTTTAACCCCGTACAGAAATTACCTGCATACAATTATAAAACATAGAAAATAAACAATGCGAGAGCATAACACATAAAACACATATACACAGAGATTTTCCCCTAGATCCCAAAACCAGGACTACCAGCTTGATTTTTCATTATGTTCCTTTCAATGTTACAATACATATTTATACATGTCGAAGCATCCAATACCATGGACCGAAAATAATGCACAAAACCATAGGTAGGGCCGCCCAACCTAATATAGGGTCCAAAAAAAATTTCATGGGGTGCTGCCCCGAACCCCGTAGAGGGGGGCTACCCGTCCCCCTCAAACCCCCTTGTGACACCCCCGCTGCATAATTAGTGCAACAAGGAGGGCTCTGCCCCCCCTCTAACCCCCTGATTCACTACATGGGCTAGTTGTGGAAAGAATAACACAACCCAACATTCTCCCACTTGTTGTTTTCTTTCCACAGGGGGGCACAAGAGAGCTTAGTCATTTATCCAACCCTGCAACGCCCATTGTTTCTCTACACCAACAGAACTTCTCAAAGCTCACAGATTTTTTCAATGCATTTGCAGTATTCTTCAAAGTGTCCACCTTTACCAACAACACCTTTTTGTCTTCTATCATATCCCTCACAAAGTGATACTGAACATCAATGTGCTTTGTCTTTGAATGGTAAGCAGGGTTCTTTGCCAAGAAAATTGCACTTTGGCTGTTATAGTCTATCCTTATAGCTCCCTGTACTAACCCCATACTTGAACACAATCTCTGCAACCAAATTGCTTCCTTTCTTGCATGAGTGGCTACCATGTATTCTGCCTCTGTAGTTGACAATGCCACTACAGATCGTTTCTTACTCATCCAACTGAGTGCACCTCCAAATAGGTTAAACACATACCCACTTGTAGATCTTCTCTGATCTTCTCTGATCCAGATCTCCAGCCCAGTTTGCATCAACAAAGCCATGGATATTCAAAACTCTGTCCAATCCTGGTCTTCCTTGGTAGCACAAACCATAATCACTAGTGTCACACAAATACCTGAAAACCTGCTTCACTGTTATCCAATTCTCCTTCCCTGGTTTTCACATAAACCTGCTCAATACTCCCACTGCATGTGTAATGTCTGGTCTAGTTCAGACCATCACATACATCAGGATACCGACTGCAATTTCATATGGAACACAGGACATAACCTCTTCCTCTTCTTGTGTCTTGGGACACTGTTCAACAGATAACTTTAAACCTACAGAAATAGTAACCTTCACCAGTTTACTATCCTGCATATTAAGCCTCTGCAATATTGTCTCGACATACTTCCCCTGGTTTAACTAGAGCTTCCTCTTTGCCCGATCTCTTTTAATTTACATGCCCAAAATATAGTTTGTAGCACCAAGATCTTTCATGTCGAATTTGGAGGACAATTGGGTCTTCAAATCTTGGATAATTTCTTTGTCATTTCCAACCAACAACATATCATCCACATACAAGACCAAATAAATAACATGGTCACCAATTAATTTAAAATACACACAGTGATATGCTTTGCTTCTTGTGAAGCCAAGTCCTCATATAAATGTATCAAATTTCTGATACCACATCCTTGGTAACTGTTTTAACCCATACAGATACTTCTTTAACTTACATACCATTTCTTTCTTACCCTTCACCGCAAAACCCTCAGGTTGCTTCATGTAGATCTCTTCTTCCAGACCCCCGTGAAGAAATGTTGTCTTCACATCTATCTGTTCTACCTCAAAATCAAAAGGAGCAGCAAGAGATAAAAGTAATATAATAGAAGCTACCTTGGCAATAGGAGAAAAAATATCACCAAAATCAATTCCAGGCACCTGGGAATAACCTTTTGCTATCAACCGAGCTTTGTATTTCTCCACCTTTCCTTCTGAATTTGTCTTCTTCTTGAACACCCATTTGCTGCCAATGGGTTTCCTTCCAGCCGACAACTCCACCAGATCCCAAGCCTCATTTTTGTGCAAAGATGTCATTTCATCAACCATGGCCTCTTTCCAGAGTTTTCCATCCTCTAAATCTACTGCTTATTTCACAGTTCTGAGATCATCGTCAGTGATAGATAAAGAAAAATTTGAACAGAAAGCAGATGGACTATACCTTTCTGACTGCCTTCTTTCTCGAACTGATCTTCTCACACCTGGAGTTTGTGGCTCTTCATCTTCTGATCCCTCCTCTGTTGTAGAGTCTGATTCTTCCTCCTTAAGCTTGAACTCTATCTTCTCAGGTTCCTTTGGTTGGACTTCATGTTTAATAACATATTTCACCTCTCTGAACACCAAATCTCAGTTGTACACAACCTTCCTTGTTACTGGGTTCCAAAGCTTATAACCCTTTAAACCATCCTTATACCTAATAAAGATGCACTTTTTAGATTTACTATCCAACTTGGTTTGTTTCTCCTTTGGAACATGTATGTATGCATCACATCCAAATACCCTCAGATGTGAAAGAGAGGGTTTCTTACCAGTCAATACCTCTTGTGGAGTCTTATCCTCCAACGCTAATGAAGGTGATCTATTGACCACGTAACATGTTGTCTCCACCGCCTCTGCCCAGAATTTCTATCCTAACCCAAAACCACTGAGCATGCTTCTTTGCCTTTCCATCAATGTCTTGTTCATTCTTTCTGAAACTCCATTTTTCTGAGGTGTATATGGAGTAGTCTTCTATCGTGCTATACCACACTTCTTACAGAATTATTCAAATTCCTTACTGCAAAACTCTCCACCGTTATTTTTCCTCAGCACCTTTATCTTCTTCTTTGTCTAGTTTTCCACCAGAGCCTTAAATTCTTTAAACCTGTCAAAGACTTCAGATTTATTCTTAACGAAATATATCCATGTATTCCTTGAGAAGTCATCTATAAATGATACATAGTACACAGACTTACCCAGTGATGGAACCTTCACAGGTCCAAACACATCACTGTGCACAAGCTCTAATATCTATTTTGCCCTCTTACCACTAGAGGAGAAACTCACTCGATTCTGCTTCCCATATACACAATTTTCACAGAAATCAAAATCCAGAGCACATTTACTCATACCTTCTACCATACCTTTACCATGAAGTATTCGAAGGCCCTTCTCTCCAATACGTCCAAGTCTTTGATTCCACAACATGGTTTTCTCTCCAGAGACCACTAGATTTTCTGCTCCACTTTCAGGAACCACAGATCGTTGCACCCATCAATAACAATGCTACCTTGCAGCTTGTACATAGTTCCAATCCGAACTACTCGCACAATACCAATGCTCCCCAAACCATATTGCAAGTATCCTTCTCAAACACTGTCTTTACACCTGTATCATTTAGCGTGCTTACAGAAATCATATTTTTGGCCAATCCAGGAATATGTAGAACACTCAGAAGTGTTCTAACCCTTCCACCTTGCAACTTCAACTTTACTTTTCCACGACCAACAATTCTAGCCTTCCTATCATCCCCTAAGGAGACATCACCACCATCGTATTTCTCATACTCGCAGAACCACTCTCTATGGGGAGTGAAGTGAAAGGATGCACCTGAGTCAATCAACCATACCTCATGATCTACATGTGTACTTGAAGAAGCCAAGTACACATCCCCACCTTCATTTGAGGTGGTTTTCGCCTATATAGAAGGAGCATCATCAGATCCCTTTCCTTTTTCAGGAGCTTTAGATTTACAGTCCCTTTTGTAGTGCCATTCCTTTCTGCATTTCCAGCACACCACCTTTATTGGTTTTCCTGGAGATTTAGATCTCCCACTCGATGAATTATTTTTGTTTCTGTTCTAGGACCGTCCTCGTACAAACAAGGCATCACCATTCTGGCTCTCCGTATTTTTCCGTCTCATCTCCTTCGTCAGCAAGGATGAGACTATTTCATGAAATTGCAAGGTAGTTGCATTGCTACCTATTGTAATAACCATACTATCCCATGAATCTGGTAGAGAACACAACAAAATAATGCACTTATCTTCATTTGAAGTTTTGATATCAACAGATGATAACTAACTTACCATAGTATTAAATGCATTCAGATGCTCTGTTATCGAGTCTCCATCTTTCATCCTCAGGTTATACAACTTTTTCCATAGGAACAATTTATTCACCAAAGACTTAGATTGGTACAAAGTCCCTAATTTGTCCCAAAAAGCCTTCGTCGTAGCTTCCCCTGATACATTAAGCAATATTGAATCTAAGACACACACTTGTATTGTGCTCTTTGCTTTCCGATCCGACTTCTTCCATTCTTCATCAAACACTCCCGTTGGTTTAGTACCCGTATCTACCATGATCCACTGATATTTATCCACCAATATATCTTTCATCTTAAGTTTCCACAACTCAAAACTCTGACCATTAAATTCTCGATCTCTATCTTTCCACTACTCGCCATCTTCTTTCACCACCAGAATCGATCCCGCAAATCTCCCACTGAACAGGGTCTACCACAGGTCCGTGCGAAACCTCTCAGAAAAAAAGGCATCCCCTTGAAGCCAAAAGTTGGCTCTGGTACAAAATGTAGGTTTTAGCGCCGTACAAAATTTACCTGCATATGAATTCTAAAACACAGAAAATAAACAATGCAAGAGCATAACACATAAAACACATATACAAAGAGATTTTTCCCTGGATCCAAAAACTGGGACTACCAGCTTGATTTTTCATTATGTTTCTTTCAATGTTACAATACATATTTATACATGTCGAAGCATCCAATACCATGGACCGAAAACCATCGCGTCCAAAACCATGGACCGTGTTAGTGTCGGTCTTGAAAGCCCTCCATCAGTGATCAAAGCTCTTTGCATTTGCATTAGTAGATGTCTCATTAGTGTCAAATTTTGCATCCCGTTAGGCATGCCATAACCCTGATGGAGGAGCTAGTCTATTTATACCCCTCTTGGCTTTGCTGGATCAGGTCATATCAGTCATTAAGTTTTTCAAGCTTGTCTTGTTTTGTCTTAAGGACAAAGGTCCTAGGTCTAGGGTTTTGGTTATTTATCCTTGCAAGGTCATGTCTTTGAAACCTTGAGTGCCCAGCAAGCCAGAGGGAGGATTGTAAACATGTTTCTTTGATATTTTCATCATGTACAGTTCATTTTTAACCTTGGATTTAAAAACTCTATTTTTAAAGCCAAGGTCATGTTAAATTTGTGTAAAAAGAATGAAATTCCAAAAAGTCTTCAAAAGGACAGCAGTAACCCTGGTCCCCTTGCCAAAGTCCCTCAGATGATCTACCTGCAAAAAGAATCAAGTCAAAGCACTCAATGAGTCAAAATCAGGATAAAGGAAACCAAAAAATCAGTGTTATAAAGTGTCAAAAGAAAAAACATTAGAAAGTGGGTTTGTAAATGAAATTTTTTCAAATGAGACTTATAAAAGCCCAAATTCCCTCCTTTCACTCTCATTGTGCATTTTAGAGCTTGCAAGAGAGAAAGAGAGAGTGATTGAGAGAAAGGAGCGAAATTGCAGTGATTTCGGGCAGCAGAGTGGTGCGCGACCCGTCAAAGGAGGTGCGCGACCCGTCCAGAACTCCCCCGCAGTTCAGAATTACTACGGGCGCGACCCGTTGGGAGGCCTGCGTGACCCGTTGAACCGCTTGCCTGCAAACTTCAACAAAATTCCTCAATCTCCCTTCAAATCATCTAAATTGGTCGAGGTAGGCTCTTTACACATGGTTTTTGAGGATGGTGATGAATATAAGGCTTTATGCTATGATTTTAATCTCAAATCTTGCAAATGAAAAGACTTATATGGCTGCAATATTCATGTGCAAACTGTGCTAGGGTTTATGGTGTTTCAAGCTGTTTTTCCTTTGGTTTGTTTCCCTCCCTTCCCTCTTGCTCACATTCATATGTACATCTCATTTTCCCCCATGTCATTTTATAAATGAAATGCAAATTTTTCCCCATCCCTAGCCATTAAGAATGAAAACCCTACCCCTTTCCCAAAGCATCAAAAACAAAAAATGAAAACCCTAATTCCCCTCTACCATATGCATGTACAAAATAACAAAAACTGTTGGTAAAATGTCAGCATGTTTTGTGCATGGTTTCCCTTTTTCCCTTATTGAACATGAATACATATATTCCCATGTTTCCTTTCATGCCTGTTTTTCCCATATGCAATAATCTTTGCAAATGATTTCCCTATTACAAATATGTGTTCCTATATGTATATGATTTGCAAAATTTCCCTTGAAATTCCCTGTAATATTTATATATTCCCATTCCTTGTTAAAAGATCCCTCCCCTAACATTTCCCTCATGTTTTGTTCCCCTTGAAACAGCATAGATTTGAGCACTTTTTGCAGGCAGAGACAGCAGTTTTATTTGTCCACTTTGCTCCTAAACCATGTCAGAAACCGAAACTTATGAGCAAAGTGATGACCATTCATCATCTACAGAGGTTGAGGAACAGAGGAGGCCTCGTAAGGGTGGTAAGGGTGGACATCATAAGCGAGAGGAGCCCACCTCTCTGGCAGAATTACAGGCTTGCCCCATGGCAGTGAGTTGTTTTCAGTATATGTCTTGTTATGATTTTTGTGAGAGAATTTCTCAGATTCAGCATCATAGAGAGTTGGCCCGCTTGTTTGTCTTGCACCTCCGTGATGGACATGTCACTTTGGCAGGGGTGAACTTCACATTGACTCCTGAGGTGATCTCACAGGCTACAGGGATACCAAATGTGGGTGAGGTGTGGCCTAAGCGCAGATTGCTAGATTTTGTTCACTTTGAGCCCTATGTCCGGCCACCATTCGTGAGACTTTTGACAGGTGTTTTTCCATTCAGATTTCTCCGGAGCGAGTATGCTCCCATCATGAGGCTTATTATGCATTATTTTACCTGTGAGGGCAGATTTTCACAGGTGTACTCATATCACATTCGCCTTTTGATGCATTTCACCCGAGTGAGGATGATGAACATCCCGGTCTTCTTGTTTCATAACATTCAGAGGATGGTGCCCATGTTGCAGAAGAAGACCCCAGCCCAGCAGTACAGGAGCTTGTGTCATTATGGTTTGATTCAGCTCATAGTCTCACATCAGTTGACTCAGCAGGGCATCTCATGGGAGGAGTTCATCTCCCGTGAGTTTTTCACAGTGCCACCTCAACCACATTAGGAGGTCATTCATGAGGAGGGAGGACCATCTCAGCAGCCTGATGCTCCCGTCACCCGATATGTTAGCTCCACTCCTTTGGTCACTTATCAGAAAGGCCCAAGGGCCTTATTTGTAGCAGCTAGGCGAGTACTATCTCCACAGCAGGTGGAAGGGGTCTCGCCTTCATCTTCAGCTCAGCGAGTGTTATCTCCATATCAGGTGGAAGGGGCCTCGCTTTCTTCACCAGCACAAGTACTACAGAGGGGCAAAGAGCCCATGATTCATGAGGATCCGGTGATTGATCTTGAGGCCAGTTCTCCTAGCCAAGAGGCGAAGGAGATCATTCAGCATCTCAGGGCTGAAAATGATGTTTTACAGAGGAGATTTGAGGGTGCCCAATGGACTATTACTTACTTGGAGCAGCGGAACAAACAATTGGAGGAGGAGAAAGCACTTGATGAGCTATGGAGGATTCGTAGCGACCGAGTCTTGAACCGTAGAAGACCCGGTGATCCGTTGCCTGCTGACCGAGAATCAATGCTTATTCAGGAGAATGCCCACTTGGAGAGGCTGTTGGCTAAGGCCAACCAAGAGAAAAAGCTGCTGAGAAACATGAAGAATCACTATTGGGCAAGGATGCATGTATGCAAGGCCAAAATGAAAATGTTCCAAAGGAGGTTGTCCGAGACTATTAGGCGGAGGAAGAAAACTAATCCACTCTGTATCTTGGCTGAGGCATCCCTCAAAGATCATGGCACTCACTAGCATCAGCTACAACACAAATCCCAAATTTTTTTGAGAATTTTGGGTAATTTTGGAATTTTTTGGAAATTTACAGGTTTTGGCTCCTCAATGGGTCTCACCCCCGGTGAGACCCTTTGTCATCGTAGCTCCGTTTTGCAAAAACTCAGCATTTTTAGATTTTTCATGAAAAATTACATATTCCCATGGATGGACTTGAGTTTTTATGGGGTTTTGGGCCTCCAAAAGGTCAAAATACATGCAAAATTTGACTTTCTGCCCCTTTTTTAAGTTGCAGAAGCAGTCTTGGGAGAATTGCGTTTTGACTGGGCAAATGACCTCCAAATTCAAAAATTCCGGTTGGGTTGGAAAGTAGACTCGCAGACCTTTCCAACGAGCTATCCTGCACCCAATTCTGATACCGAGAAGGCCTCCAAACAGAGCTCCAAAGTGCGCGACCCGTTGAGAAAAGGGGCGCGACCCGTTGAGGAAATTTTGCCAGATTTGACCAGTTCAGCCCAGAAATTGCAGATTTGACCCTTTTCGACTTTCTGAGGTTAATGATGATCTTCATGGATGTAATTGTGACACTTTTTGGATAATTTTACCCTTGTTTAACATTTCTAGAAGATTTATGCATGTAAAGGGTAAAAATTGAATGTATGAACTGGTTTCCAAGTTTATAGAGGCAAGTTGTTTTGACTGCCTATTTTGTAGTGCTTAGTTTAGAAGTGGTTCAAACAGCTCCTAGGATAGTGAGCTCGACCCATGGAGGCAGGGAAAGAGGTTAGATCATCTATATTATGTACTTTCTTGCTCATTTTCATGGTTGGACTCTTGAGGGAGCAGCTATCATTATATATTTTCACTGTATCTCTGCAATTTTTGGCTAAGGAAGACCAGGGCTTTGCAGTCATCTTTGGGATTCTTGTGGACTCATGTGTTGATGGTGTGTTTCTCCATGTTATTTTAAGCTTTGTTATGTGATTCATTTCCTTTCTATACTTCTGCATATTAAACAAATGAAGTGTTAAAGTAAGAATTCATGCTTGCCATGCTCTGCTTTTAAGTTTGTTTAATGTCGATGTTTTCTACTGTCTAAAGAGAATTCAAATTCATTGTTTGCTCTCTTTAGCCTTCTTATCTTTCATTTCTAACCATCCACTTCAGTCAAAGACATCAGCACTGTCTCCTACCTCGCCCCAAGGAACCCCCTGCAGAAACTGTGTCCAATCCCCGCACCCAAAATTGCCCTCTCCTCAATTTGCCACCAAAAACCCAAAAACCCCAAAATCAATCTTTTTAATTAGTTTACTAGCCTAATATCAGTGTTACCGTGTTGGTCATCTCATCCCATTGAAGATCTGCCGAGATTGACCGGAGAGAGCCTTCTCCTGCCCCGTAGGGCTAGCTACGAGGCTAAATGGTTTGATGTAGCCTTGAGGTTTACCTTTCTCAGCCTGAGGTGAAATTTCAAGCGCTAACAGACCGAAAATCATGCACAAAACCATAGGTAGGTTCGCCTAACTTAATATAGGGTCCAAAAAAAAGTTTCCCCGGGCGCTGCCCTGAACCCTGTAGAGGGGGGCTACGCACCCCCCTCAAACCCCCCTGTGACCCCCTCGCTGCATAATCAACGCAACGAAGGGGGGGGCTACATGGAAAGAATAACACAACCCAACAATACATATTGATCTCCCAAGAGGTTCCAGGTCGATATATGCTCCCTAATGTGGTTCCAGGTTGAGATGTGCTCCCTGATGATATGCTCTTCGATGATGATGCGGGTCGTAGATCTGACTCCCGTTGATGTTTCCGGGTACTAGCATGCTGGCAGAGATTCTAGGTAGTATCCTGATGAATAAAGGGTGGTAGCTTATGCTCCCATCCGATGACAAATTCTTATTCTTTTAGATTCGAGAATGTTCAACATATGAGCAAGGACAATCAAGAGATAAGCAAGGATAAGAGAGAGATGAATGAAGATGAACATTGATGATTCGAGATGATGGGATACTTGAGATAGGAGATATGATATTAGTATGAGATATCGATTGATGGATAGATATTGATAGGTGGAATTCTCTGTAGTTGAGAGGGAGTGTTAAAGATATGCAACTATGGTAAAATCCCACTTTGGACAACTCACTTGATGGAGATAATAATTGCACATTTCGAGAGGACCAAAATCAACCTAAAGATCACTCAAAACGAATAAGGGCAACTGTACTTATGAAGAAAATCCCACATGTGCATATTTGATAAGGTCAGCCCTAAAGTAAAGTGGACCACCTTGGAAGACTATAAATACAAGTGATCTCTACCTCATTTAGACACTCGATGAGTCACTTTTCTATCTTGGTTTTTGGCTTGCACAGTTCTGAGGTGAAATTGCAAGATTCGAAGCTCGCATCTCTGATTTAGGGTTTTGGGCCTCAGTCACAGTCATGACATAGGAAGAAGTCACTCGCACAAAAGATCATTTGTGCGACCGGAGCCTTCTAGTCGCATAAACAAATCTCCATCCATGCGACTGGGAGTTAGGGTTTCTAGAGTCTAGATCTGACCCCAGTTGCTCCCATGCTAGGCTTAAGTGAGAGAATGAGTAGCCATAGGCACTCGCATAACTCCTCCTCTGTGCGACCGAGACCTAAAATATTAAATCTCAGCCTTCTGAAGTTTTCTCTCATTGACTGAAGTGTTCAGAAGTTGGCCGCAGATAATGAAAATTCATTACAGACTTGAGTATACGCTTTGTTGGGTTCAATTCATGGATGTTGTAGTTATTTTTGTTTGATAGTTGCATAGATGAAGATATGGATCATTGTACTCTCTGTTTTTGAATCATTTGATGATGATCTAATAAGAAGAAGAATTTGAAAGGGTTTCCCCATAGTGGGTTTTGCCCTTGTCTCTGACCAATCCTGGTGTCTCTATGTTTGAATGCTTTTCTTTTGTTTTTCCTTTATGTTTTGCTGCATTGATGATGATGATATTGTTCTTTCTACATAGTTTAATATGTTGTTGAATAATGATGTAAATCTGAATAATGTAATGAAATTATGGGGTGAATGTAATGTGTTAATGAAGAAATGGAATTATCATAGCAAAGAACAATATAGCTTTAAGAAAATTAACAAATGTTCTTAGTAAACTTAAGCAATATGATGCCTGTATCTTAGGAAATCACAACAAACAATGTTTTCATGATTCTCATTCCAGATCACATAGAAAACTTGAAATCATTCACTCTGATTTATGTGGCCCAATGCCCATTCCTTCTGCAATTGGTAATAAATGTACGATGACATTTATTGATGAGTACACTAGAATGTGTTGGGTCTATTTATTGAAGAACAAATATGGAGCTTTTGAAACATTCAAGAAATTTCATGCATGGATTGAAAATGATGCACAATATCATATTGGCTCTATTCATATTGATAATGAAAAATAATATACTTTAAATGAATTTGAAAAGTATCTTTACCAGCATGGGATCAAACACCAAAAAACTGTACCTTATAATCCCCAACAAACGAAGTAGTTGAAAAAATGAACAAGACAATCTTAAATATGGTATGTTCAAAAAATTCTTTTCAAGAATTTTAAGTTGATGCTTTGGGCTGATACAGTTCTATGTGTTGTGTATATACAGAATATGTTTCATTCTCATGCTATAAAAAACAAGACTCCTAATGAAATGTGGTATGGCCACATTCTTTTAGTGATACATCTTAGGGTTTTTGGTTCCACATGTTATGCCTTGATACCTAAGGAAGAAAGAAACTAACTCGGTGCAAGGAGTAAAAAATGTATCTTCTTGGGCTACTCAAATACCTCCAAATCATATGGTATCTATGATGAAGTGAATAAGAAGTTTATAATATCTAGAGTGTGATATTTCTTGAATCTTCCAAGGCTGACAATGTTTTTGAGCAACAACGTGATCGCTTGGATAGATTCAGACATGCGAAGTATTTTCAAGAGTTTGATAATGAGATTCCACATATTGAAGGGGGGATCCCTGTACTGGATCAATCTGTGGAATCTTCTTCTGAAGCACTCTCTCCCCCACATGAAGCTCCAACCACTCATGACAATTTGAGTGATGTGATTAACATAATTGGGAGACTAAATCTTGATTCAACCCCATCTCAGTCCACTGAGTAGCGTGGGCCATTAAAGAAAGGTCCTCCAAAATGGATGACAAAGACACTTGAAAGTGTTCATCCTGATGAGGTTGGAAAGACAGTAACACGAATTTCAACCAGTCATAATGGAGGTGTTGTAGACGATCTTGGTCCACTTGTTGATATGGATGTTTCTTATGATTGTGAAATGAATTTTTCTACATATTTCAAATCAACTTCCTTCAAAGAATTCGCTTCTCATGATGAATGGAAAGAAGCGATGCAGAAAGAATATGGTGTTTTGATAAAGAATGGCACTTGGAAGCTGGTTGATACTCCATTATGAACCAACCCAATAGGCTGCAAGTGGGTCTTCAATAACAAGTATAAAGCAGATGGATCACATGACAAGGATAAATCCAGGCTTGTGGTAAAAGGTTTTTCACAGAACGAAGGGGTCGATTATGAGAAAACCTTTGCCCCCACAACAAAATAGGCTACCATCTAGACACTCTTTGCCTTGGTAGCTCAAAATGGTTGGAAAGTCCATCAAATGGATGTAAAAACCGCTTTCTTGAGAGGAGATTTGAAAGAGAATTTTTTGATGTCCCAACCAGAAGGATTTGTTGTGAAGGGTCAGGAACACAAAGTATGCAAGCTTGTAAAATCATGTATGGCCTCAAGTAAGCACCGTGAGCCTGGTACGATAAATTAACTGAGCATCTTCTAAAACTCAATTTAAAACATTATGATCTTGATGATGCAACTTTGTTTGTCAAGAAAGTTGGAAAAACAGTTGTATATATTGTGGTGTGTGTAGATGATCTTCTGATGATAGGTTTTGAAATGATAGATTTGTTGAGAAATCTAGGCCATTCAAAGTTAATGATTTCTCTGCTTGATAATTGCTTGTGATATGCTTTGACTTCTTAGCTTGTGATCTTTTCTTCGTTATCTTATTAGTGTGTTATATTCATTAAGAAAATTACAAAAATAAATAAATACAAGTGACACAGTATGTAGGCTTATTCATCCAAGGCCAAAACCTCTCACCTCTTGAGACGAAAACCTAATAAAAATTCTTCTTCTAGATCTTCAGTTGATAAGTACCAAGACCATGACACAAACCCTTGACTCTAGTATCCTCCAACAAATCTTTTCGCCAACCTTGATGCTTTTCTTCTTTCCTTCCTTGCATTCCTTGATCCTAAACTGCTCCACCTCGGCTCGTTCTAGAGGAACTTGGTATCTATATTTTCCATTGCACCTTCACAACTTCCATAGATAATCTTGGTCTCTAGGTATTATATAGAGAAACTTGGTCTCTACTTTGATCACCCATAAGGTACCTTCCTTCGCTATCCTATAAGAAACCTCACTTCATAGGTACCATAAGAATCCTATCTACTGCCTCCTTCATTGACCCACAAGATCCCTTATTCGCTACCCCAAAAGATCCCTTCTTCGCTACCCCAAAGGAGTGACTTTCGTAACCCTGAAGGAAACCCTTTCACTGTCTTTACTTCACACTTTCTTATGCACCTTTCTTCGCACTTCTCTTAGACCAAAATCATATCAAATTGCTTGCCAGAATGTAGGTCAAGTTCTCCTATATATACAACTCCTCACTGGGTCTTTAGGCCAACTTTTTATACCGTTTTCTCCATCATTTGTAGGCCAACTTGAAGAGGTTATGTGACAATTTCTTGGAGGACACTTCACATAGACAATATTGACCTTTTACAAAGTGTAATATGACTTCATTTACATGACAATGACTCTTACATTTTATGACTATATGATAAATAAATCCTAAAGACTCTCAATGGGAGTCTTGACTCAAAAAAAAACCCTTGCTCATGAAACCCATGAGGCAAATCAATATAATTATTTTATTTTTCTAATTTACATCTCATTACATAAAATCATATTTACATGTCATTATTGTTGATTAGTGGTTGTCATTGATGTCAACCCAAGTAGCACCAGGGGCTACTCCGATCTTGCAAGGGCATTTTGACTTGACAAATTAATCTACTTTGAGTCATGGATTTTCTATATGGATTCTACTCGTCGAGATGTTTTGTTGATATATGGCACGCCAAGTAATTCTTCACGGTTTGAGATATATTCATGTTTGAAGTTAGTAACCCCAGTTAGTGGGCTAAAACCCTATGGCGTTATGGAATTGGTTGTGTTTATTGAATAGTCAATAATTAATAATAAAAAATTCCTCTAAAATCCCTCCAACGTTCACTTGCTGAAGACCCTCTAAACTCAAGACATTAATATAAATAATGACCCTCATATCCTCCTCTAGTGGGGATTTTGTGGCTTAAAATAGGTCATCGTGGCATTTTCGCTATAACGTTTTGTCTGCGAAGCTTCGGAAGCTGACATTAAAACCCATTTTAACCAAAATCTTGGTGAACCTCGTGAACGAATTTCAAACCTTGGTTCACTATAGTTTCAGAGATATGTTCTGAGGAAGTTATGGTTTTTGTAGGCTCCCGAATTCCATGTCAAATAGGTGACATTAGGAAACTCGTCATAACGTTCTCTCTAAGCATTGGATTCAAATTTCGTAAATATTCATAGAAATAGGATGGATTGTATCTTGTTGAGTAGCATTTTCAGGACCTAAGGTTGCAACAGTGACATGTGACACTTCGTACAAGTTCGCTCTAATGAACCAGTCTATACTCGGGTCATCGTGGGAGATTGGGCATAACTCTTTCTTGAAGAATCCAATCTTGATCAGAGCTTTGGGGTTGGAAAGAGGACTCATACGGCTACCATAGGATGAAATTCTAGACCCTCGAGAGTCTAAATTACATAGATACAACAGATTCAATATCGAGCTCCTAGAAGGCAATAAAAAACATGCATTCAAGGATCACTGCAGTAAGGACCACACATAAACAGTCAAGGGTAAGTCTCCTACAACAAGGTATGTATGATTAGTGTTTACATTTTAATTTTGAGTATCATCTCTGACATATGTTTTTGCAGGACAATGTAAGTATATATAGTGTCTTGGTTATGTCTCTATGTCTCTATATGTCACAATTAGTTTTTCAGAGGTCCTATTCTTGATACTACACATTTTATGCTACATATTCTTGATGTTACACCAAGTTTTCTAAATCTATATGATGTTGTAAGTTCATGTTACATGTCTTGTCATAGTTGATGGAATGGTCTCTGTTGTTGTACTTAGAACATGGTCCATTACAAGGATAGGGTCTGTGATAAGTTTTTTTTGTATATATCTTTAGGTCAGTTTTGGATATAGTCTTGCATAGAGTCCATGCCTATATCAAGAGTGGGAGTCTTTTTCTACTACTGCAACAAGTCCACAAAAAAGTGACAAGCACACTTCAAGTACACATTATAATTATAATTTGTATTTATTCATTATCACGCACGTACATGTGTTTTGCAGGTAGAGGTAAGATGAAGGGTATTTTGTTTTGTTTTGGGATTGGTTTCGCCAAGCAAATTTTGCATGCAGATAGAAGAAGTTTCAAGTACAACTTCAAGAAAGAATTCAAGAGCATAAGTATCAAATCAAAGGAAGAATTGAAGAGGGACATCCTTTGAAGACATGACAACCATCTGTATATTGTGAAGAAGTGTCAAGGCCAAGAGTCATCATTGGAAGAGTCATTATTGTAAAAGAGTCAATTTGCCTAGAGTTGAAAAGGCATTATTGGGAGGTATAGGAGTCTCTGTTGGGATGATGTCATGGTTGGGTTGCAGGTCATAGTGTGATTAGGTGTTCGGTCAAAATCATTGTAAATCATATTGTATCGTGGATCGTTTTCCCTGGTACGGGAATCCACACTCTTGTCTTATTTCAGTCATTATAGTGTGGCAGGGAGGTGCTCGGCAGGTGCATGAAGTTGCCTACAGGTTGGAGCCTGTGAACACATCAAGGCGGTAGGGTGGTGCTAGAGCGGGTTGTGGCTCGCTAGGATGTTGGGGCATCCATTCAGTTGATCACTGAAGAAACCAAGGCATTAGGACATCCTTCTAGTGGGTGCTGGAGAAGAATGATTTTCTAGAATTCTAGGAAGTTGTCGCTTTCATTTCAGTTCGGGCTGAAGAGTAAATAATTTATTAGAAAAGCGTTCGGTGGTTTTTGACCCAGAGGGGGTTTTCCACCTAAAATTTTTGTGCCTCCAGTGTTCTTTTATTTACAGTTATTACTGCATAAACATTAATAATAATTGAAGATTAACTAATGCTCTGAAAAGATTAAAAAGTGCTAATTTCTAAGGAATGTTGATTGACCCCCCCCCAGTATTTTCCTACAATTGGTATTAGCGCTTGGTTCCTTCAATAACAACTTAACCGCTAGAAGTTAGTTTTCAGAGCATAGAGATGGGAAATTTAAAGAAGCAGGTTACAAGGATTTCAAGGGAAGGTACAGGTACAACAAAATATTAAGAAAGTGAGTATTGTGTACCAACCCTTGATTTTGGTGCATATAATTACTGGATATGGGAATCTAGGATGGAAGTACATTTGCAGGCACATGGAGTATGGGAATCCAGGATGGAAGTACATTTGGAGGCACATGGAGTATGGAATCAATTGTTTCTAGAGACATATCTACCGATGAAGCTAAAAGGTACAATTCAAAGACCATGAATGTAATTTTGAATGTTTTTCCAAATTCTGTGAAAACAAAGTTGGTCAATGTTCAACAGCTAAAGCTCTTTGGGAAAAGCTTGATAATCTCTATTCAACAACGCAATCAAGTTAAGATGTTATTGAAAATTCAGATCCTTCTGGTTATGATGAAGAAATGGGAGAAATGAGTAAAACAAAGTTTCAAAATCAAGTGATCAAGGTGATAAAGGAACCCAAATTTCAAAAGGAAAAGATAAGACTTTTGGAAGCAGAATTGAAGACAACAAAAGAACTCATCAAAGAAAATGAAGAGTCTGAGCAGATGATTAGTAGTCTTAGAACTCAATTGGAAGAAATCAAGAATACAACGACATGAGACCTCAAGAGATAAGTCCAATAGAAGCAACAAGAACTCGACACAACATTTCCAGAGATTAGCAGGATCACACAACAAATGCAGGAAGCAAAAATTGAAAGGAAGGAATCCAATCAAAGACACATATCCGATGTTGACCAAAAGCAAAAGGAATTAGAAACACCTTCAGTAGAAATAAGCAGGCTCAGGATTGAAAATAAGAAGAAGGAACAGATACAGGTTCTCAACAGAGAAGTAGAGAATACCACTCTTCTCAGGCTATAGGTTGAGGAGGCAGGAAAAGAAGGAAGATCTTGAAAAGATGGTTTCAAGAAGATCTTGCTCAAAAGAAAGAAGAACTTGATAAAACCCATGATTATATCAACAAACTCAAGGGATCGCAAAAAGAACACTTACAAGATAAGATAGATGAAGAAGCAAAAATGAAGGCAATTAAAGATGGTAAAGCTCCAGTTGATGAAGGTACAAGCTCCACATCTTCGTAGGATGATTCTAAGAAGGAAGTTGATCAAAGTGAAAATCCAAAGAAGAATGTTGCAACTCTAAAGAACAAGACCAAAGCAATCAAGAATAGAGGACCACAACAAACTACAACACCGCCTCCAAAGAAGAATGAAAAATCTTCCAGGTATGTTCGTTTCTTTAATGGTTATTTTTATTCATGCGCTAACTATGGACATATGGCCAAGGATTGTAAAGTTATTGACAGGTACAACTATCAAGGACCATCACATTCGAATGAACCATTCAGGTACGCACATTTATTTAATGGTTATTTATTTTTATGTGCTAACTATGGACATATGGCTAGGGATTGTGAAGTTTTTGACAGGTACAATCATTATCTGTAACCCTAGAAGCAAGTTTGCAGGATCACGAGACAAGTTCCACGATGATTTTTTCAGAAGAGAATACGTGCTAGATGGGCCAAACATTGAATGTTTCAAATGCCATAACTATTTCCATAGTGCTCGCGGTTCCAGATATCAAATGGAATCACCTATGGACAACATTGAATGCTTCAAGTGTCATAACTATGGGCACATGGCTCGAGATTGCGGGAATAAGAAGGTCTGGAAAAGGAAACAGGTATAGGAAGACAAAGCAGATAACAAGGTTTCAGTAGTTATACTTTCAAAATGTGTAAAAGCAAGAGGCCATGAGGAATTAGCAGTTTCTTCAGATAATGACTCAAGTCAAGATGGCCCGTTAGGTGACTCACTATTTTGAACAATCTGGCTTGTTGACTCCTTAATGTTTTTAGAGGAGGAGTCTATGCAACTGTATATGGCACAAGTCTACGATTGACAGGAATGTAGTTTGAACAAGATGGCAGTTTCATTACAGGTTCAGGGGGAGAAAAACAGTTGAAGGATTACAGGTTACCAGGAACAAGGCAAGGTTAGTATGCAAAGGATATGCACAGGTTGAAGGAATCGATTTTGAAGAAAACGTTTGCTCCCATTTCCATAATGGAAGCTATCATAATGTTTCTTGCTTATGCTTGATCGAGAAAAATCAAGGTCTACCAAATGGATGTTAAGTTAGCTTTTTTAAATGGTGAATTAGAGGAAGAAGTTTACATTGAACAACCCGAAGGTTTTCTTCTCTCTGAAAAAGAAGACTACATCTACAAATTAAAGAAGGCTTTATATGGTCTCAACCAAGCTCCTAGGGCTTGGTATGATCATCTTGAAAGGTATCTACATCAATAAGGATTCAAGAAAGAAAGCACTAACAACAATCTCTATGTGAAAGTGGATCAAGAAACCTAACGATTATCGAGGTATTTGTGGATGATATAATCTTTGGAAGCAATGATGACGGATTAAGTAAAGACTTTGCCACAAAAATGCAAAGTGAGTTTGAAATGTCTATGCTTGGCGAGGTGACATACTATTTGGGGCTTCAGATTTCTCAGCAGGATAAATGAATATTCATATATCAAACCAAATACATCAAGGAAATGCTCAAAAAATTCTAGATGGAAGATTTTGAGCCAGTCCTTACCCCCATGATAACAGGTGCAAGTTAAGCTTAGAAGATTCGTCGAAGGATGTGGACCAAATATTGTATAGATCCATGATTGGTAGTCTCCTATATGTGACAGCCTCCCAGCCTGATGTGATGCAGGCAGTTGGACAAGTAGCAAGATTCCAAGCAGCACCAAAAGAATCTCATATTATTGTCGTCAAAAGAATTCTTCGATATCTTAAGGGCACAACGGAATATGGTCTATGGTATCCCAAAGGAAATGATCTGGTTATCCAAGCTTATACAGATGCAGATTGGGCAGGAAGTGTTGATGATCGTAAGAGTACTAGTGGAGCAACATTCTATCTAGGTGGTTGTCTTGTTTCATGGTTAAGTAAAAATAGTCTTCAGTGTCGTTATCCACAGAAGAAGTAGAATATATCATGGCAGCAACTTGTTGTACACAAGTCTCTGGATGAAGCTAACTTTGCAAGATCTTCAAGTCAAGTTTGATGAGCCTATTCCCATCTTTTGCGATAACACCAGTGCCATTATTATTTTGAAGAATCCTGTGATGCATTCCAAAATGAGGCACATTCTGATTAAATATCATTTTGTTAGAGAACAGGTCGCCGAAAGGAATATCAAGCTTGAATATGTTGGCACAAATGAACAAATTGCTGACATATTTACCAAACCATTACCTCATGAAACATTTGAGTATCTTCGCCAAAATCTTGGGATTCTCCCAAGTTTTCATTAGACTCCTTCTATTATCTACTCGAGTAGAAAGGGGGAGTGGAGGTGTGTATAGGTTTGTAGGATGGCTCTTTGTCAAGGGGAGTTACCCTTTTACATTAATGACAAAGGCGGAGAGAAGGCAGTAGGAAGAGGTGTCATGATCATGGGGGAGTACTTGTGTTTCCATCAATGCCAAAGGGGGAGATTGTTGATCAGTGGTTGTCATTGATGTCAACCCAAGCAGCACCAGGGGATACTTTGATCTTGCAAGGTCATTTTGACTTGAAAAATTACTCTATTTTGAGTCAAGGATCTTCTAGATGGATTCTACTCATCAAGATGTTTTTGTTGATATATGGCACGCCAGGTAATTCTTCACGGTTTGAGAGATATTCATGTTTGAAGTTAGTAACCCCAGTTAGTGGGCTAAAACCCTATGGGGTTGTGGCAAGGCACTCATAATTGGTTGTGGTCATTGAATATTCAATAATTAATAATAAAAAAATTGCCCCTAAAATCCCTCCAACGGTCACTTATTGAGGACCCTCTCAATTCAAGACATTCATATAAGTAATGACCCTCATATCCTCCTCTAGTAGGGATTTTATGGCTTAAAACAAGTCATCGTGGCATTTTCACTATAATGTTTTTTCTGCGAAGCTTTAGAATCTGAAATTACACTCATTTGAGTTGAAATAACGATGAACCTCGTGACCAAATTTCAGATCTTGGTTCACTATATTTTCGGAGATATGATCTGTGGAAGTTAGGGTTTTTGCAGGCTCTGGAATTCCATGTCAAATATGTGACGTTGGGAAAATCATCATAACTTTCTCTATGAGCATTGGTTTCAAATTTCATAAATAATCATAGAAGGAAGAAAAACTTTAGTTTGTTGAGTAGCATTTTCAAGACCTAAGGTCGCAACAGTGACACATGGCACTTTGTACAAGTTCGCTCTACTGAACCAGTCTATAATCAGGTCATCGTGGGAGATTGGGCATAACTCTTTCTTGAAGAATCCAATCTTGATCATACCTATGGGGTTGGAAAGAGGACTTAGAGGGCTATCACAGGACGAAATTTTAGACCCTGGAGAGCCAAAATTACATAGACATAACAAATTCAATATCGAGCTCCTAGAAGGAAAGAAAAAACATACATTCAAGGATCACCGCAGTAATGATCACACATCAACAGTCAAGGGTAAGTCTCCTACAACAAGGTATGGATGATTAGTGTTTACATTTGAATTTTGAGTATCATCTCTGACATATGTTTTTGCAGGACAACATAAGTATATACAGTGTCTCGGTTATATCTTTGTCTCTATATGTCACAATTAGTTTTTCAGATGTCCTATTCTTGATACTACACATTTTATGCTACATATTCTTGATGCTACACCAAGTTTGCTAAATCTATATGATGTTGTAAGTTCATGTTACATGTCTTGTCATAGTTGATGGAATGGTCTCTGTTTTTTTACTTAGAACTTGGTCCATCACAAGTCTAGGGTCCGTCATCAGTTTTTATTGTATATATCTTTAGGTCAGTTTTGGATGTAGTCTTGCATAGAGTCCAGGGCTATATCAAGAGTGGGAGTCTTTTTCTACTGTTGCAACAAGTCAAAAACAAAAGTGACAAGCACACTTTAGGTACGCATTGTAATTTTAATTTGTATGTATTCATTATTATGCACTTACATGTGTTTTGCAGGGTATTTTGTTTTTTTGGGGATTGGTTTCACCGGGAAAATTTTGCATGCAGGTAGAAGAAGATTCAAGTACAACTTCAAGCAAGAATTCAAGATTAGAAGTATCAAATCAAAGGAAGAATTGTAGCGGGACATCCTTTGAAGACATGACAACCATCCGTATATTTTGAAGAAATGTCAAGGCCAAGAGTCATCATTGTAAAGTTGTAAAAGAGTTATCATTGGAAGAGTCACTATTGTAAAAGAGTCAATTTGCCTAGAGTCGAAAAGGCATTATTGGGAAGTACATCTGCTCCACAAGACTTTCATTTGTACCTGTTTGACAAGCTGTCAATAACAACTATTAACAACAACAGAAATACAGACAACAACTAGATGGACTAAACTCCTGCTTCAACAAGAGAAACAGATTTCACATCTTGTGAATGCCTCCATGTCTTACATCTGCATACAAATGATGGACTAGATAACAAACCCACAAAACATTCGTTTAAAACAAATGACCCTTCAAGTCAAGCATGTAGAAAAAGACCATTAGGACTTTTTTTCAAAAGATGAAACACTTCATCATTATCTCCATCTTGGAGACCACATAAACTTTTCTCAAGTCAATATTGCATCACATGCATGTCAAAGCAATCAACCCTGCAAGTTAATTACACATACATGTTCAAAAACAAGGAAGTCATCAGCATCTTTGTGTTCATGCACATCAAGATTATGCATGCATTTCATCCTTCAACTTTCGCTTAAGCACACTGTACTTTCGAAGCTGAAATGAAATATAATGTTGCAGCAATAAAGTGAGTCTCCTGCTCAACTTCTCCATTCACCTACTTGGTAAAATCCTGAAACTTGCATTCCTCATTAACAAGGAAATGCAAATAGATGCATCAATAGACATGCAATCTTAATCGGATAAGAACTCTAACTGTTTCTTACCAATCCCTTTCAAAGGTACTACCTTTGTCTACACATCAACATCAACATGTGAATCATCCTAAAACACATCAATCATGGAATCTTCCTTTCCATTTCTACCATCTTCTTTTTCCACTTTCTTCAGCTTTTGTGGAAGCATTGTTGGATTCAGTGTCCAACATTTTGCAGTAAGATGTCCTTGCTTATGGCATTAAGTGCACTGCATGTGCATCCTCTTGACAACATGATTTGCCTTGTCCACTGGACCTTTGGCTTCTTTTCCTGTATGTGGCCATTCTCTTCCAACATCTAGAAACATTATGGTTATCCAAACCACAAAAGGAACATGCAATTCTTTTCCCATATCTAAGTGGAAATTTATCATGCTTTTTAAAATAAAAAGGAATATGATTAGAATCATATTTATACCTTTCTCTTTCACCTTTATTGCCTTCATGAGGAGTTGAAGCAAATGAAGAAGTGGCTCCCTTTGGAACACCATCAATCTCTTCAAGGCTGTTAGAGTTTCCACAACTCCTTGGTTCAAGTGTGTGCTTTTGAACACCTGCATCCTACAAATGATGTTTCAAGCTATTGCATTCCTCCTGAATACAATCTTCACACTCTGCAATGCAACTCCTTCTTGGAGCTGTTTTAATGGCCTTCATGGCAGCTTTGTAACTTTCTCCATAAGCTTGTCCATAGCCAAGACCCGAATACTTAGTCCTTTCCTCAACTATTATTGGTTCAACAATACCTTTTGCATGTCTACCCAAGCCTTTTCCTTCATATCCCATCTTGGACATTAGCTTGGAACCTATGCCTTTGGTATGTTTTTCAAAAGAACCAATATAAGAATTCTTAGAGGAAATTGAAGACAAACTGAAATTATTTACCTCTTCTTCAAGCTGATACTTGACCAAGGCTTCTTGTGCAAAAAAGAGTCATGCATCCTTTCCAGGTTCGTATTTGCAATATGAAGTTGCCTCTCCATTTCCTGCAATTTGTCAGAAAGAAATCGCTTCTATTCCTCCACAGAATTCAACTGCTCTCTAAGTATGCTGCTCTTCCTTTCATCCTCATACATTTCTCTCACCATATCCATCATGGTGGCCAAATCTTCCTTCATTTCTTCATCAAAGACTCTTGTGAAGAAAGAATAATTTGAGGACTCACTTGTAGAAGTAGTCATTATGCCAATGAACAAAAGAACTTCAAACAAGATTAATAAAGAGCTTATTCAACAACCTTTTGCAAAAAACCTCTTGTGCTTCAAGGATTGCTTTGAGGTCCTTTGGGATAAGAAGAATTCCTTCAGCCCTTCTTCCTTCTTGTCCTTCCTGGACTGAGCTATCAATAGTTTTCCCTTCACCTCTGCAAACTCAAACAATAGTCAGTTTGCAACAAGCATACAATCAATCAGACAATCAATCCTTGACTTCCCAAACACCTTCCAGACAAGCAATCTTTGCTCTGTCAATCAAGCATTCTAATATAACCTTCTTTAAAGGTGGGGTTAATCAATCTCAAGCTCTGATACCACTTGATCTGAAAATGGGGCACTTAGGCTTCTTGCCTAACTTACAAGAACCTCTCCCACTTCCAAAGCTTAAATATTCCCAAGTGTTTATGATTAAGCAATGCAGAACTAATAAGTGCTTGAAAATATAGGTGTATACTTATGTTTATTTTTTACTATATATGTGCTTCAAATTTTTTTTGTTTATGTTGATATAACATACATATAACAGTAAACAATGCAGCCATAAAACAAACACATAAGACAAAAATTTAATTAGGAGTTCACCCAAAACTCTTTGGCTACGTCTCTGTGAGGTCTAGTCATCTCGACTAAGCTCTCTGGGATTATGGTATAAGTCCTTTTACGAGCTCCTGGCTCAACTCCATTAGTTTAAATAGAACACAATGTGTTTAGACACCATCTTATCCCTGGCTCTGAAGCTCTCGGATTTCTGGCCCTTGGCACTTGCTCTGGCTCTCGGCTCTAGCTCTGGCTCTGGCTCTGGCTCTGGCTCTAGCTCTTGGCTCTGGCTCTGGCTCTGGCTCTTGGCTTTGGCTCTGGCTCTTTGGATTTGGCTCTAGCTCTAGCTTTTCGGCTCTGGCTTCTCTGAGCTCTCAGCAGTCCGCTTGACCTCCATGCAATTGTCTCAGCTGCTCTACTCTTCCGCTTTTGCTGGCTTTGCTCTCTCTGCGCTTTCTCTGCTTTCAATTGAGCTCTCTACCTCCTTTGAGGTACTTTTCCAGCTTTTCGGCTACCCCAACCATTTCTTTGTGTATCATCATCTCTTTTGCGCCTCTGCGGCTTCCCTGCTCCTTGTCAGTTCCACTGGCAATCTGGCTCTGTGGCTCCGTGGCTTCAAAATGCATCATTGCCTGTAAAAACGCCTACTTGCAGCGTGGCATGATGATCTAGAGTGGTTACAGAGGTTTTGGGGCCTTCTCATAGGCAAAAACCCAAAAATGGAGAAAATTTCATTACACAGATATTTTTGGAAATACACTGTCGGGCGTGAATTCTGGACGTGAAATTCCATTCAATCACCCCTAAAATCCCTATCGGGTCCACCATTAGGCGTTATATCGCATTGCATAATCATTTTGGGTAAAATCCCAAATACACGAGAAATACGTGAAAAACCCGACATAACTCTTTATATCGTACTTGAAAATTTATCGCATCCACCCTATAATCACATCGGGTCCGCCTTTGGCTGCTTTCACAAGTTCCACCGTCGATCTGGGTGATCTCCGATCCAACGGTCAACATACGGTTTCGGGCGGAATAAGAATACGGAGGTTACCCACCTGAAAAGGCAGTTTTCCTCTCTCCTCCGCCAGCCACACGTCGTTCATTGTATGGGATCGGGCAAAGCCGGCCCAATACCATTTACCGCTCGAGGCCCGCCCGAAATCTCGCTTACAGAACTCAAATTTTATAAATCGCGCTTGTATTTCCCCTTCAAGTCCAGCTTTATCGCTTTGGGCATCTTTTTCTTTGTATTTCGATTTTTACACCAAAAAGCGTTAATACACAGAAAGTCCCTTTTACCGGAACTCAAATTTTATTAGGTCGGGTTTATAAAACCCATCGGGTCTGGCGTTATCACCTCTTTTACATTGCTGCGACGTGACATTGCGATGCAATATATCGCAATCGCAAGTCACATTGGCCGGGGGTCTGTCCCTTGTCTCATGCCATCGCCGATGCCAATCTGCCGATATCAGCAATTGCAATCGCACTGCCCAGGGTCCCACCATCGAACACAGGCCTATCTCCGACCCGATATATTAGAGATTGGCAATCGTGGTCTCTTCCACCTCTGCTTAAGTCCGCCTCTTGGACCTCCTCTGATTAGATTTCGCTTTATAAGGGTTTTTTGCCATTTTTAGGGGATTTTCCCTCTTTTTCCAAAGAACAAAGGGCATCTTCTTTCTACAATAACTTTTGCATCCTAAGTCCATTTTGGCCCATTCAAGTTGCAGTAGATTCAGAATGAAAATATCTCTGCCATGGGGCTATTTCTAGGAACTTCCTTGGACTTACATTTTCCTCTGTGAGGAACACTTAGACTTAAGAGTCTATCCAAAATCCATTTTGGATCAGATGCTACACTTGGATGGCATTAATCCTCAAGTCATGATGGGAACTTGGTCAATCTATCTCTCTTTCTCAACCACGACTCATGTCTCACAAGTATACCTCATCCATCACCCTTTTCCAAGTCATTGGCACCATTCAACCTTGGATCAACTGCACCTTGAACAATATTTGCATCTCCCCATGCTATTTGGCTCATAGGTGAATGAGAAATCACCTCAATCTACAGTGTGCACCATATCTCACAACCATCACCTTGGGTGCCCTCTCATTTGTTGTTTGAAATCCAGGGAAATATTGTCCCGATGTCAAAATCTTCCACACAACCATTTGTTGCATCCCACACTCTCTTCCAACTCACCAAAACTCCCATCTTGTCTCATCACCAAACCAATCAAGTCCACAACTCTAACTCTAAATATCAATGGCAATGTGCATCCATTTTCAATAACTATCAAATCTCAATCTCGTCTCACATACCCTCTACATGTGGCAAGCTACTCATAAACCCACCTATAGAAATGTCATGCTTGACATCAATTGTCATTGATGTAATAGAGAAGAGCACCATCACAATCTCTCAATAGTACCTATTATAGATACCCCAACGAAACTTTACTTGTGATCTTAACTTGACCCTATCTCCCATTGTAATAGTTAGTGTTGGTAAACCTGTTCTGGTATATCTTCTCTCCATGTTCATGATCTTATGCTCTGATATCCTCTATCATGACCCCAAAGAGACTTGTAGGCACACTGTCAACTCTCAAGGCGCGTGACACCATCTTCCTTCTTCCCAATTATTTTCTCAAATTGGGCTTACTTAGACTTGGGCTATGCCTACTCTTCTTTTAGTGAAGTGTTTTACGAAATTACTTGTTTACTTAACCAAACATCACATGTACAAACTATAATCATCACATCATGCAATACATAACATGTACTCAACACAACATGGTGTGGGAAACTCACCAGCTTTTAGTATATTTGTACATTTGGAATTGCAAAGGGTTCTCATATTTAGTAGATGTAAGATATATTAGTGTGGTAGTAATCTTAAGATCATACATCATTGATGATTAAACACAAACAATGAACATTGTTAATGTTGAAGCAACAAAGGCCCATAATTTTATAATCTAAACTGTTGATGCAATCATTTGATGAGTTGATGATATTATAATCCATTGTGCTTTTATCCAAAATAAGATAACATTAATTGGCAGATTTTTTGAAAAATGGCATTAGTGCAATGTGTGTGAAAAATACAATGACAAGTACAGGGAATTGTTAGTTTCATAAGAGTACTTGATTTACTTGCTGAGGTGTTGATGTTGCTTGAGGTTTTGAAAAAGTCATTAATTATTGAGAAACATTGATGTGATGAGCAGCGAAATAATGGCTAGTTATTGATTTGAAAGATGATGTTGCTAGGATATCCTCATATGTTTGCTTGAATAAATCCTTCATATGGTTTGTCACGTGAAGCACAATGCTGCCATGATAGCTGCTAAGGATTGACACGTGAACAAGTTGTTTGGTGAGCAAAGAGAGAGCTTGCTTGTATTATTTCTTGAGGATATGATGCTAAGCTAGGGTTTGTAGTACATAGATTTTTGTGTTGAATTTTTGATTGACTAGAGATTTGTTGCAAAGGCTAATTTGCATGATGATGACCATTGAAAGATGGTGAGCAGTGATTGAGAAAAAGAAAATATTGTTGAGGAATGGCTAGTTTGTTGATATGCAGAGGGAGAATGATGTATTGAGTAGTAAATAGCATTGGATTTGTATCACAAAGATAAAATTGAAAGATGAGAAAAGTTTTATGTATTTGAGCATTGAGCAATAGTTGCATCACAATTTGTTTTGTATTGATATTGAGCACCTGTAGATCTAGTTTGAAAATTGTGAAACGTGGTCTACCAGTTGATTAGGGTGGTAGGGTGGTGTAAAGCAGGAGAGTGGAGTCTCCTTCAAGTCGAAGCCTGAGAACGCTTCAAGGTGACAAGGTGGTGCTAGGGCCCTGCATAGGGCATTGTAGTGTCGTTCCAATTGTAGTTGGTAAATAGGGTGTTGGAGCATCCCTTGTAAACTAGGGCGTTGGAGCGTACTTCTTGTAAACTAGGGCGTTGGAGCGTCCTTCAGGTTGAAGCCTCCTTCAATTGGAGCTAAAAATATTTGTGCCAATTTTATTGAAAACAAATATTAAGAAGTGTTTGGTTATTTTTCTCTCGAAAGGGTTTCCACCTGAAATTTTTTGTCTATTGTCTTGATGTTTGTGCATTTTTGAATGGTGTTATTTATTGATGTAATATTAATGTTGAATATAATGCTTTGTGAAGTTAAAAATTGACTAATTGAAAGGAAATATGGATTCACCTCCCTCTTATTTCTAACAATGTATGGATTACATAGGAAATATAGAGCTCCTCAACCTCCTCTGTAAGAATGGGAACAAAAGGGTAAGTGAAAAAATGCATTATGATTTTGTATTGTTTTTGTTTACATTCCTAGCATATATGATAAGTAAGTTGCTTATATGATACGTTGATTTGGCATAGCATCAGATGTGCTCTAGCCACGAAAATTGGTGGAGAGGCTAAAGGACATGAGATCTCCAATACCTAGAAAGGGTTTGGGCAGATTCTAAACAGTTTGGGAGATATTAAAATAATTAATATTTTTAATGGAGTCCCTAAGTCTAAACTTAGGGAAAATAAAATATTAATGTGTATTAATATAAAATTGTGTTAGAATGGTCCAAAATTCATGGATCAATTCAGATCTGATCTTAGCTGTCGATTAGGGACTTAATCTCAGCTATTGATTTTTCAATGAGAAAAGTATAAGAGGGGGATTGAGGGTCACTTGGAGTACACACCAAGAGATCAAGATTTCAACTTTCTGGGGCTAGGTTTGCTAAGAAAGTTGAGAGAGTGATCAAAGTTACAACTGAGGGGCAGTGAATACAGAAGCAGAGAGGCAGAGACAACATCGGGAGGATCAATGCAGTAGCTGGAGAGAGGGACTCAAAATCAGCCAAGGGTTCACGCAGAAGCAACCAAGGGTTCACTCAGAGCCAGCCAGGGCTCACGCAGAGGCAACCAGGACTTGCGGAGTGCCTTAGAGGGCCATCATGGGTGATGTAGAGGGCCAAAGGACTGATGCAGGCCAAGCCAGGGTGATGTTGGGCTAACGTTGGGCCAGAGAGAGGCTGATGCAATCCCTAGAGGCTGACGTTGGGGTTTCATGGGGCATATTGGAGCTGTGGAGTTGTCAGATTGTTATCCAGGGTTTCAGACGGAATATCTTCTTCGAAGTAGAGAGTGACTACTGCCAAGAGTTTTGTTTTTTGGGTATGCCAGATTTGGCACTCAGATTGTATTTTGAAACTGCTTAATAAATCAAACCCTCAAATAGCTGCATTGGTTTTCCCGCATTGGGTTTTTCCGGGGACATTAGTCCAAAAACAAAAATGTCACTTGTGTGCTTATTTCTATTTCCTTCAGTTGATGAACTGTAATGTGTTGAGCATGTACTTGTATTTATTTCCAATATTTACATGGTAAATAACTTGTTAATTAACAGAATAAGTAGGTAGGAATAAATCAGTAAAGTGCATGAAGGGTTTCTAACGTGTCAAACTTAGAAATTCTAACATGGTATTAGAGCATGGTTACAGATCACATGAGAACATAGGACATCAGCTGAAGAGAGCAGTAGCAGCAGAAAACAACAGTCCCGAGTGATAGAAGTTGTTCCTAACAGAGTAGCAGCAAGGAAGGGGTGATGTAGTGCTTGCGTCATCAAGGTTGAGCTAGGAAGAGACAGTGTAGAGGCTAAGGGAGGCAAACGCAGGTTCAGGCAAAGCCACGCAGAGGCCAAGAGGGCTGACGTGGTTGGCTGAGGAGGTTGTTTTGCCGGTGCCTAGATTGCACAAAGCCTAGGAGCTCTAACCTTCAAGTTGTTGGGGTTTAGGAGGCTGTGGGTAAGTTGTAGAGTGGAGCTGGTGGGGTACTATAGTCAAAAAAATACCTAACAGGGTAAGGCCAAGTTAGAGGTAGTTGTTGCCGAGCCAGATTTCTAGTTAAGGAATCCGGATCAGTGTTGTAGTTTCATAGACGATTGGAGAGGGCATCTCGAAATTTGCAGAAGGATTCCCAGGAGGGAAATTGAGGCTTAGAGGGAGTCACACCAAGAACTTCTAGGAGGGAAGTAGAGTAGCGAAATGGCACTACACGGAGTAAGAGACCAGGACAGACTGGATGGAGCCTCAAACTTCATAGTCTAGAAGGCTAGAATCTTATATGTACTAGACAGGAATCGTGTCAAGCACATCATCTTGAGGATGATATCTATCCGAGTTGATTTGGCTGATAACGATGGGTACGAGGATGTAATGACGAGGGATAATAGTGTCATCCTTGATGGGGTCAAGGATCATATAGTACCACATATTGACGAGAAGAACACAACACAGGAGATGTGGGAGGCCTTGACCAAGTTATATCAACATACTTTCGTGCAGAGGAAGATGCTACTAGAAAATTAGCTGCGATCATACCAGATGAAGAAGAGAGAACATATTGACCCATTCCTCAGTCGATTGAAGGAGATCCATGATCAACTAACTTTCATAGGGGCAACACTAGATCCAAAATTGATGGTGAGAACAACCCTAAACCCAGTCTCATAAGACTTGGAGGTGTTTGTACAAAGCATACTGGGCAGGGCGACCCTTCCAAATTGGGAGGAAATGTGGGTTGCTCTTTTCCAAGAAGAGATCAGAAGGCTGAGCAATGCGAGAAGCAGTGGCAAGGGGATCAGAATCAAGAAGGAGGAGGAGGAAGATGTTTCCCTAGCATCTGAGTGAAAGCAAGAGAAATGGAAGAAGGACCTCTCCAAGGTCAAATGCTTATAGCTTCCATACGAGCTACTGGTGCAAAGGTTTCTTCAAAGTTGACTCCAATTTGTGAATAACATTTACAAACAAGTCTTGCCTTATTTCTAATGATTTGTCCATCTTCATTCATTTTGTTTTTGAACACCCACTTGGTTCCAATTATATTTTTATCCTTTGGACGAGGTACCAGCTCCCATGTCTCATTCTTCTCGATTTGAGACATTTCTTCTTCCATGGCTTTTACCCAATGAGGATCCTTGCTTGAGTAAATGTTTCTAGTTCTATCATAGATAGGAGAGAAACATCATTTTTCTTTGGTGTACTTGTCATCCTTATTCGGTTTTGCATCCCTTCATCTATATTGCAAATAGTCTGTTCTTTTGCGTGATGTTTTTGGAGAAACTTCACCTTTGAAGGGGTTTGATATGTTTCTTTTTCCTTTTGTTTTTCTTGATCTTTTCCTCTTTTTTAGGGTCTTTTTCATTTTCTTCAATGAGAGGGTCAACTTCATGATCTTCAATTTCTTTTTCTCGAAGGTCTTCATCAATCTTCACTTCATTATTTCCACTATTTTCCATAGTCGATTATTGTAGCACTTGTAGGATTTGCTCCTTGTAGAATATCCAAGGAATATTCCTTCATCAACCCCGAGAATCAAATTTTCCTGGTGAGTCATCATTGATTTTTATGAAACACTTGCTTCCAAAAATCTTGAAGTATTTTACTAAATCAGGTCTTCCTTTCCATAATTCATAAGGAGTCTTCTCATTATTTGGTCTTAGTTGAGTTCGATTCAAGGTATAAATAGTTGTCCCGACTGCTTCTCTCCAGAAATTTGGCTGCAAGTCAGCTGCTATTAACATTGTTCTTGTCGTTTCTTGAACAGTTCGGTTTCTTCTTTCAACTACCCCATTTTGCTTGGGTGTTCTAGCAGTAGAGAGTTCTCTTTCGATTCCATCTACTTTACAGAATTCATTAGATTATTTTGATGTGAATTCTCCCCTTCTATCTGTTATAAGACATTTAATCTTAGAATCCTTTTCATTTTCTACAAGAGCTTTAAGATTCTTAAAACATTCAAATGCTTTGGATTTATATTTTATGAAATATACCCACATCATTCTAGTATAGTCATCAACAAATAAATCAAAGTACCTTTCTCCTTGGAGTGTTGGAGTTCTAGTTGGTCCACATAAATCAGCATGGATGATCTCCGAAGGTTTTGATGTAGAAAACTCCTTGGTCTTGTGGCTTGTTCTAGTTTGCTTTCTATGTTGACATGGACCACATACTCCTTGATTTGGCTTGAATAACTTTGGGATGTCTTGTACTGCATTAATCTTGCTAATATTGATCAAGTTATCGAAACTTGTATGTCCAAGTCGCTTGTCCCACAACCAACTTTCATCTGTTTGACTTAAGTAACATTTATCTTCTTGAATTTTGTGTAGAATGTAAACATTATCTGATGTTCTAACTCCTTTCGCCACAAGTTCCCCTGAGGAAGAGTTCCTTATTTCACAATCTTTAGTGCTAAAGACAACGTTATGTCCTTGATCACAGATTTGGCTAACACTCAAGAGGTTGTGTTTGAGCCCCTCTACTAGCAAATCATTTTGAGCCTTTCCTTTTCCATTACTAAGGGTAACAGTTCCTTTTCTAGCAATTTTGGCATATCCACTTCCAAAGGATACATTTCCTTCCTTTTTGTTCAACGAGACAAACTTCCTTTTGTCACCTGTCATATGTTTGGAGCATCCACTATCCACAAACCGATGATTTTCATCACTGTGAGCACATAGAGCTAGGCCACATTTATCTGTGTTGGGATTCTCATTTTTTGCTTCTCTTCTTTTGAGGGGGAAATTTTGTTCATTATGTCCACTATCATTACATAATGAGCGAATTGGATCAAATTTGGCCAAGGGATCAAAAGAGTTGTAGGTCTTGATTTGTCCTTGCCCTTTGAGACCATATGGTTTGTTTATTTGATCCTTCAATTTTGGTGTTTCATTCTTACGAGCCATGCAATGTTTAGCTTGATGACCAAAATTTTTACAATAAAAACAATGCCCAAAAAAGATAGTTTTGTACCTGTTGTAATAGCCATGATTTGAATCAACATTCTTCCTTGGAGTTACTCTCTCTTCATTCTTTGGATTTGAGATGGGCCTTTGATGAAATAATATTTCTTCTTTTGGGTTGCTGGAAAGTATATCAGCATAACTTTTCTCATTATTCTTGTTACTTTATGATTCTCCTTTAAAATCTATCCCAGATTTGTTATGTTGAGGTTTTTGAGCATTTAGGATAATGTCAAGTATTTGAGAGATTTCGCAACCCTTTTTGACTTGCTCCAATTCCTTCCTCAGAGATACTATTTCGGCTTCACGTTCTTCACAAATTTCTTCTTTTTCTTTTAGCTTATTTTTCAAGAGGTCTTCCCTTCTTTTGCTTCCTCCTTTTCTACCTTGAGAGAAATGATTTTATTTCGTAATTTCTCATTTTCTTCAATGGCACTCATTAACAATTCATCTACATTTCCTTCTATACCTGAATCATCCTCATTTGTGAATGCCATGAATAATACTTCTTGGCTTCCAGCATAGTCATTTTCTTCATCTGATTCATCATTACCTCCTTTGCAATGAGGGAAATGATTAGTTGATTTCTTTTTTATGACTACAAATTCATCTTCATCAAACTCATCTTGCTTAGAGAAGAAATTCTTCTTATTGAACCCTTTTTTTTGTGTACCATCCTTTTATAATTTTCCTCATCATCATTATCATGCTTAAGAGGACATTTTGCAGCATAATGACCTATTCTTCCACATTTGAAACAAATAAGAGGTTACTTACCTTTTAGCAGGGATTATTTCTTTAGTCTTCATACAAATTGCGCCAATTCAGATTCAACATCGAAGTCATCACTACTAGTATTCCATTCTTTCCCCTTTTTTGATTTTGAGGCCTTGAATGTTGCATCTTTGGTACTTGAGATTCCTTTTCTCATCTCATAGGCAATGAGGATTCCATGAAGTTCATCCATCTTGAGAGTATCTAGGTCCTTCATTTCTTCTATAGCACTTACTTCGGATTCAAATATGTCTGGGAGAGATCTTAAGACTTTTTGAACAATAGTTCTTTCTTCAATGTTTTCTCCCAATCCTTTAAGCGAGTTGACCACTTCAGCTACTCGGAGAAAGTATAATGCAATATCTTCTTCATCATCTATTTTCAAACTTTCAAATTGTCTTCTATGAGTTTGAAGCTTTGCCTTCTTAACGTTGGAGTCCTCATCGTATAAGCTAACTATCTTATCTCATACTTCTTTGGCCAAGTCACAATTCATGACTTTTGTATATTCAGAATCAGTGATTCCACTAGTGATGAAATTTAAGGCTTTTGCATTTGCAATGTAATCTTTCCTTTCATCTCGATCTGTTGGAAGAGTGGAAGGAGTTGTGTACCCATTTAAAACTGAATTCCAAACTTCAGGTCCAAGGGACATTAAATAGTAGGACATTCTTTTTTTCCAAAAACCAAAATTTGTGCCATCGAACAGAGGAAGTCTTCCTGACACTTCTTGATTTTTCATTGTGATTAAGAATCCTTCTTCTAACTATTAGGCTGATATGAAGAAGTTGGCTCTGATACCAATTGTTGGAAATACTGAGAGGGCGGTGAATCAATATTTTCTTTCAATTGTTATTATTACTAGTTTAATTCTTCACAATTTAAATAGAGAAATGTATAAGTATAATTTTATTGAGTAAAATAATAAATACAATATAAATGTATTCCAAGCTCCAACTTGGTTTTGATAAGGCTCCGACCTCTAGGGCTTTGACCCTATCTTGTCAAGGTATCAACCTTGAATTTAGGAGCACCAACGCCAAGGACACCAATCCTTCCAATTCTGAGGCACCAACCCCAAGGGTTCCGACCCGATCTTTTAAGGCACCTACCTTGTTTGTTCGAAGCACCAACCCTCTGGATTCCAACCCACTGCTATATTTTGTCTAGATATGTTTGATAGTAATTCTCTGCTCCCAAAATCTTCTTTACTAAATTGTTTCAATCTACAGTTTCACTGTAGTCTCCATGCCATAAAATCAATGACAACCTTGTCTCATGCAGTCTCTTTAACAGATCGTGGGATGTGCTTTTATGGATTCATTATAAGTCCGAACTTTTAATGATTAACCCAGTCAATAGAAAGCTTTGACCTTCATCTTCTGCTGGACCTTCAACTTCTTCTTTTTTCCGACCTTCTGCTTTCTTTCTACTATTCCTTCATGTTCACGAGTTGTGAACTGTTGTTCTGTTCTATATTTTATGCATGAGACTGATAGTCAGAAATGAGGTGCCTTAACTTATGTTTATACGGGTTTCACTAATGACTGGAAAGACACGTTTATTGGAGGGAGGCCGACTTGTATATTAAAAATATATATCGGAGAGCCATTTGTTAATATTCAGCAAATTATAACATAGCCTTTTTATTTATGGAAATCACATCAATAGAGGTCCCCACACGCCACGTCATAGCTTTAATCACAATCGCATTTTTTTGAAACTCCCGCAATCGCAACCTTATGGCTTCACGATATAACATCCCAATACCCCTACTGCCGATGGAGTAGATGCGATATAGTATCAAGTAGTTTTTAATAAATCTGTCGAGTCCACAGCTTTTATCACAATCGGTGGTTCGGGTTCCACCACTCTATTGCAATCTGTAGTCCGTAATACTATCACAATCGGCGGTTTACCGTGACATACCATTAAGACTTGTGATATGAAAGTTCTGATACGTGGATGTGATATTACATTGAGTCATATTATAGTGGTGTATTCAGGGCCGCAGTTATATCGCAATCAGTGTTTTAACATGACATCCTTTAAGACTTGTGGTACATAACTTCTGACGCGATGGACGTAATAATACAATAAACATGTTTCGATAGTCCTATCAGTCCATATATTATATCACAATCGGAACTCCAACATGACAACAACTTTTAGAAGGACTTGCGATGTGGCGGATGTGGTGTTATATTAATTGTTATATATGTTGGAAATAATACTGAGAGGGGGGTGAATTAGTACTATTAATTCAATAATATTTCATTTCACAATCTGATTCATATACGCTACTTTAGTTAATGAAACTTGCATATATAAGCAACTGTATTTAAGGCAACTAGCGTATACCCTGCAATCTTATAATTTAGTTAATTCATCATATGTTGATCTTTAATCTGTGCATCATAACCATATAAACAGTAACCAGGTGTAGTTAAAATAGAGCAGACAATCACACACAAGAACACAAGATATAAGGTGGAAACCCAATGTGGGTGAAAACCACCTGTTGCAATCGTATCTATCTTCTTTTAATAAGAAACTTCTTTTTACAATTTTTTTGTAGTAGTGCAGTATTATACCAGTACGCAGGCTTCAACCTGCAGAAGGCTACAACCTTCTCTCATTCTCCAGCTTCTCCTAGAAGGGAGCTACAACCCCCTAGCTCTTGTACTAGTTGATGTGTTTACTAGTACGTAGGTGCTGACCTACAAAAGGCTACAACCTTCTCTTTTCTTCTAGGGACCTTGTTTCATAAATTTTCAGATTGGATCCATCAACATCATCAATCAAACATCAAATATATCTGCATCAATCAATCTCCTTTGCACCAACCAAAACTGAATCACTTCTCAGAATATTGTAACCAGAATACAGTAACAGTAACCAGAACCCATGCTAGAACCCAGAACACTGCAACAGCAAACAAAAGTAGCTAAAGCATAGTTTATTAGGTATACACTACTTCAATATGTCGAACCTGCGTACATACGTTGTTTTCCCAAGGCGATCCTGTGTATACGTCATTTGGATATGCAGAACCAGTGTGTATACGTGCCTTTGCTAAAATGAACCTGCGTACAGATCTGTAAGTGATGATTTAAACTTTACAACAATTCCAAACATCAGTTATACCAAAATCATCATATTTACAAATTACAACAGGTGCCAGTTATTCGGATAAAAGATCAAAACCACACAAAGATACTTCTCTTCAATTCTTAAGACTTTGACCCATCAATAGAACTTATCCTTCATCAAGTGCTCAGGTTCATCCTTGATTCAGATCCAGCTGTGCACCATAACCCAATAATCTGTATTCTAGATCTTGCTCTTCTTAAGATATTCAATTCATGAGTGCCTTTGCCTAATGATCTTCTCCTCCTTTTATAGTCTCAGGCCTTACTCAATACCATTGTCCGAAACCATTTAGAAGCAATACCTTGGACCAAATACTTGGGGTCAACACTTCAGACAGGATACCTTGGACCAATACCATGGATCAAAACTAAGTTTTCAACATGTACGCACCTTTCTTTGCGTGAAAGTGCGTGTGTACACTGTACACGCCTTTTGTTCTGCGGACACACGTGTACACGCGACTTGGACAATGGGGAACCTGCGTATACTTCTCTTTCTTCATTCTATGATCCTGAACTGTGATCTGTCATCTGTGTGAGTTGCCATCAAGGACAACACTTGTGTCATAGTGCCAAATCTGTAACATAATGCCAACAATCTCCCCCTTTGGACTTGATGGAAACCCCAAGTCACTCCCCCCCTTTGTCAGCAAGGGAAAAGGGTTATGCTCCTCCTGAGTACATGCTGAATTCTCTGATATGTTGAAGTGTGTTTTCCATGCTCCCCCTTAATATAAGCAAGGTCTACAAAAATATGACTTTATACATACATCATAAATGACCTTCCTATCACCAATGACTCATACATACATCCATCTCCCAACCAAGTGGGGATATATCAATTTTGACTCATCCACCCAACCAAGTGGGTTCATACCAAATGTTTATACATGTAAAAACAAGAACATTACATCATCCATCCCATGCACAGTGGGGAAACAAGATAGGTCATTTCATGATCTTGACAATAAAAGATATACATGACATAGAGACCAAGACTATGATAGTTATCAGCAACTATCATCAGTAGCATTTGTCAATCACCATCCAGACCAGCAAATCATGATCCCCCTTTGAACCTATTCCATTGGAATCAAAAACAACTGTGAATTTGTACCAAGATCTTCTAAGATAATGCCAACAATGCATTACTATAAGTATATGCTCCCCCTGAACCGATGCCAGATGATCTTTGTCAGACCCATATCAGACTCCTTTCATACACTGATTTTCTTCAAACCAACATATATGCGACTATATCCACAACAACCTGCATATGTACGCGGATATGCCTCATGAAATATGCGTACAACCACTTTTCTCTAAAATAGATAAATTTTAACAGCAAGATGATGCATCAACTACTTCCAGCTTCTGTCTGAGATATTCAAATGTCTCTCTGGGAAATGGTTTGGTGAATATATCAACAACCTGTTCTTTGGAGGGAACATACTCCAATTTGACCTTTTGTTCAAGCACTTGTTCACGTAGAAAGTGATATTTGATGGGTATATGCTTGGTCTTAGAATGCATGACTGGATTCTTTGAAATACTGATTGCACTTGTATTATCACATAGAATTGAGATGGGTGGAGTACATGTGATCTGAATGTCTTACAATGTTTGCATCATCCAAAGGAGTTGTGTGTAGCAAGATGCAGCAGCCACATATTCTGCTTCAGTTGTAGCTAATGCAATTGAACTTTGTTTCTTGTTGAACCAAGACACTAATCTGGAACCCATATAGAATGCACCACCACTAGTGCTTTTTCTATCATCCACGCTACCTGCCCAATATGCATTTGTATATGCATGAAGTGTAAGATCTGTATCCCTAGGATACCATAAACCAAAATTCTGAGTTCCTTGAAGATATTTGAAGATCCTTTTGACTGCCTGAAGGTGTGATTCCTTTGGATTTGCTTGGAATCTTCCAACTATTCCCACTGCATGCATGATGTCTGGTTGGGTACCTATTAGATAAAGCAAACTGCCAATCATGGATCTGTAGGTTGGTTGATGTACTGTTGTTGATTCATCATTTGAGCTGAGACTGCATCCTGTTACCATGGGGGTACATACTGGTTTGGATTCTTCCATGCCGTATTTCTTCAAGATCTGCTTGAGATACTTGGTTTGTGATAGAAAAATACCATCTTTAATTTGTTGAACTTGTAGGCCGAGAAAATATGTGAGCTCACCAAGCAGGGACATTTCAAATTCTTGTTGCATTACCAAAGCAAAGTTTTGACTCATGGCTTCTTCATTGCTACCAAAAATGATATCATCAACATATACTACGAGTATTAGCAATTTATCATTATCAATCTTTGTATATAGATTGCTATCAGCTGATCCTTTTGAAAACCCTTGTTGATGGAGGTATTTGTCAAGACGGTAATACCAAGCTCTTGGAGCTTGTTTTAGACCATAGAGAGCTTTTCTAAGTCTGCATACAAGTTTTGGATCATTTCCAAGGATGAATCTGTCTGGTTGCTCAATATATACTTCTTCTTCTAAGTCTCCATTAAGAAAGGCATATTTTACATCCATTTGGTATACTTTGAATTTATGAAAGCTAGAAAGAGCAAGGAACATTCTAATGGCTTCAATTCTGGCAACAGGTGCAAAATTTTCTTCAAAATCTATACCTTCTTGTTGAGCATATCCTTTACAAACAAGTTTGGCCTTGTTTCTGATAACTTCACCATTTTCATTCAGCTTGTTTTTGAATATCCATTTGGTTCCTATGATATTCTTATCATGAGGTCTAGGAACTAATTTCTAAGTATTATTCTTTTCAATTTGCTCAAGTTCTTCATTCATAGCTTTGACCCAACATTCATCTTTTCATGCTTCATTTACATTTTGAGGTTCAATGGAGGAAAGCAATGCTAGATAGCTTGAAGCTTCTATAATAGTTCTTCTTGTCTGCACACCTGCCTCTTTCTGTCCCAAAATTTGAGTTTCTTGATGATTTTTCTGAACATAATTGGATGGAGTCTTTTCTTCTACCATCATCTATTCTTCTAGTGCTTCATTGTTTTCTTCTTCTTCAGAATTAGTCTGATTTGATGTGGAAGAATAATCCTCATCTTCTCCACAATCTTCGGTTTTTACCTGCTTTGGATTTTTCCCTTCTTCATCAACCACAACATCAATACTTTCAAGAATTTTCCCAAGTCTTTTATTATAACACTTATATCCTTTACTTTGGGAAGAGTAACCAAGGAGAATGCCTTCATCTACTCTAGGTTCAAACTTGCCAATTTTTTCATCAGTCCTTTTGATGTAACATTTGCTTCCAAAAACTTTGAAGTATTTTACAGTAGGAGTCTTACCATACCAAAGTTCATGTGGCGTTTGAGTGTTGTTTACCTGAACATTTGCTTTGTTGAGGATAGCAACGACAACAAATGCAGCTTCACCCTAGAAAGTTGCAGGAGTTCTAGACTCATCTAGCATGGCAGGAGCCATTTGTTGAACAGTTATGTTCATCCTTTCTACCACTCCATTTTGTTGAGGAGTCCTTGTGGTGGAGAATTCTCTTTTTATTCCATGTTCTTCACAAAAGTTGAAGAATTCATCCGAGGTAAATTCCCCTCCTCGATAAGATCTGAGACATTTGATTTTGCGATCTGATTCATTTTCAACCAAAGCTTTGAAGGCTTTGAACTTTTCAAATGCTTCATCTTTATGCTTTAGGAGTCCTATCGAACACATTCTGGAGAAATCATCAATGAACAATATAAAGTATTCTTCTCCATGAGGTGAATTTTTCCTTGATGGACCACATAAATCAGTATGAACGAGTTCAAGAGGCTTACTAGCTGATCCTTCCATCTCCGGGAAATGTGCTTTGGATTGCTTACCAAATTGACATGACTTGCATATTGTATTTTCTGGAATGTTGATATCAGGAAGATCACGAACAGCGTGGAATTTTCATGCTTTCCTTATTTGTGGGAAGCTTAGATGCCCGAATCTTCTGTGCCATAGCCAGTGTTCATCATTTTTTCCTAGATAGCATTGTTGTTGTCCTCCCTTGAGTATGTATAATTTGTTTGGAGTTCTTATGCTTTTGATCATGATTTCTCCTGTATCAAGCTCACGAACAACACATCCATTTGATCGAAATATTACTTCATTTCCTTGATCACACATTTGACTGACACTCAACAGGTTATGCTTTAAACCATCAACATACATAACATTCCCAGCTTTAACATTTTCTTTCAAGAGAACAAAACCTTTACCTTTTATGACAACAAGAGTGTCATTTCCAAATGAGACTTTCTTTTCCTTTTCTAAGGCATTGTATGACTAAAGTTTATCTTTATCACCTGTCATGTGTTTTGAGCATCCACTGTCGATGTACCACTAATTCTCTTGTCCTTCTGCATACAAAGCTATACCACATCTTTTTGTTTGTGGTTCTTTCTTTCTCCATATTTTGGGACTCAATGAAGTTTTCTCCTTCTGAGATGTTTCCTGAAATTTAGTCCTGCATTCAGAATCTTCATGAACGAAGTTGTTACAGATAGAGCATTCTATTTCATTTTCAAGAAGTGAAAAGTTATTGTAGGTCCTTTTCATGATCCCTGTCACATTCCTTTGATTTCGTGCTTCTCTAGTCATGATGGTTTTGTAGGCAACACATTGAGCAGTGTTGTGCCCAAAGTTATGACATGCAAAACATTGGCCATTAAAAAAGTTTCTGTGATTATTGAATCTACTGACCTGGTGATTGTAGTTTCCATTGACATTCATTCTTGATGCAAATTGAGTATGATTTACCTGAGGTTGGTTGTAAGTTCTGTTCATCCTTGAAGTAGATTGAACCTGATTTACTTGGTGAACTGCTTTATGCCTTTGCTGACGATTGTCAAATTGTTCACTGCTCTTTGCTGCATCAAGATAGCTTTTAGTGGAGGTTGACGGATTCTGTGCTTGAGATGCTTCTTCTGTATATCCAAGACCTGATTTTATCAGAGGAGAATGCTGCACTTTGATAATTTCATCTAAAGTTTTTGATCCTTTAGCAAATCTGAGATTGAGAGCTTTTGTTTCCTCAATATCTTTCCTTCGACCCACAATTTCTTCGACCCACAATTTCACATTCTAGTTTTTCATTGTGTTTTTCTCTTTCAACAAGTTGGAATGTCAGAGTATCTATAATCATATTCTTTTCTTCTAAACAGATTTTGAGTTTAGAGATTTCTTCATAAAGGTTATCTTCTTCTAAAGCATCTAAGAAATCATCTTCAAAATCCATCAGAAGTCTATAGTCATTATTATCTTCATCACTATTTGATAAACCATCGCTATCTTCATGTGTATAGTAGCTCTTCTTACTTACACTTTGTTTCCTACTCCATTTTGTTGATTCCTTACCTTTATCAAGCTTATCTTTATGAGGACATTTGGCAGCATAGTGACTGACTCTTCCACAAGCAAAACATTTGAAAGGTAGTTTACCTTTGAATCTTCCAGAACCTCGTTGAAGATTTTTGACAAAGTTTGCATCTTCCTTTTCTTCTGAAACATGTCCTGATTCATTGAGTTCTCCTCTTCCTGAAGCTTTGAATTTGGCTTCTCTAATGTCTGATGGACCTCCTTTTCTCATTTCCAAAGTAGTCAAGATTTCGTGTAGCTGTGTCATAGTGATACTCTGAAGATCCTGCTTTTCTTTTATAGCAGAAACTTTTGATTCAAACTTAGTAGACAAGGATCTTAAAACCTTTTCAACTAAAGTAGCTTCTTTTTATCTCTTCACCCAAGTTCTTCATGCAATTAACAATATCAGCTATACGTAAGAAGTAATTAGCTATACTTTCATCATTGTGCATTTTGAGAGTTTCATATTGAATTCTGAGAGATTGCAGTTTTGCACGTTTTACCTAATCGTCTCCTTCGTAGCTTAAAAAGATCTTGTCCCATATTTCTTTGGTGGTCTTGAGCTGCATAACTTTGACAAATTTTGATTGTGACAGACTCCCTAATAATGTATTGATAGCCTTGGCATTGGTTTCATATTGATTTTTACCTGCCGTATTTGTAGGAATTGCTGATGAAAATATAAATCCTCCTTCTACGATTTCCCAGACATCGATTCCAAGAGATTGAAGATAGGTTGTGGTTCTTACCTTCCAATAGACGAAGTTTCTCCCATCAAAGATTCGTGGTCTAAGGGATCCCTCTCTTTCGTAGTTACTCATGATGATAGATCTTCCTTCAAGTGATCAAGCTTCTTCTGAAGGACTTGCTCTGATACCAATTGTTGGAAATAACACTGAGAGGGGGAGTTGAATCAGTATTATTAAGTCAATAATATTTCATTTCACAATCTAATTCATATATGCTACTTTAGTTAATGAAACTTGCGTATATACGCAACTGTATTTAAGGCAACTAGCGTATACCCTGAAAACTTATAATTTAGTTAATTCATCATATGTTGATCTTTAATTTGTGCATCAGAACCATATAAACAGTAACCAGGTGCAGTAAAAACAGAGCAGAAAATCACACACAAGAACACAAGATATAAGGTGGAAACCCAATGTGGGTGAAAACCACCTGCTGCAATAATCTCTATCTTCTTTTAATAAGAAACTTCTTTTTACAATTTTTTTGTACCGGTGCAGTCTTATACCAGTACGCAGGCTTCAACCTGTAGAAGGCTACAACCTTCTCTCGTTCTCCAGCTTCTCCTGGAAGGGAGCTACAACCCCCTAACTCTTGTACTAGCTTATGTGTTTACTAGTACGTAGGTGCTGACCTACAGAAGGCTACAACCTTCTCTTTTCTTCCAGGGACCACGTTTCATAAATTTTCAGACTGGATCCATCAACATCATCAATCAAACATCAAATATATCTGCATCAATCAATCTCCTTTTCACCAACCAAAACTGAATCACTTCTCAGAATGTTGTAACCAGAAAACAGTAACAGTAACCAGAACCCAAGCTAGAACCCAAAACATTGCAACAGCAAACAGAACTAGCTAAAGCATAGTTTATTAGGTATACACTACTTCAATATGTTGAACCTGCGTACATATGTTGTTTTCCCAAGGCGATCCTGCATATACACTGTTTGGATATGAAAAACCAACGTGTATACGCGCCTTTGCTAAAGTGAACCTGTGTACAGATCTGTAAGTGATGATTTAAACTTTACAACAATTCCAGACATCAGTTATACCCAAATCATCATATTTACAGATTACAACAAGCGCCATTATTCAGATAAAAGATCAAAACCACACAAAGATACTTCTCTTCAAGCCTTAAGATCTTGACCCATCAATAGAACTTATCCTTCATCAAGCGCTTAGGTTCATCTTTGATTCAGATCTAGTTGTGCACCATAACCCAATAATCTGTATTCTAGATCTTGCTCTTCTTTAGATATTCAATTCATGAGTGCCTTTGCCTAATCTTCTTCTCCTCCTCTTATAGTCTTAGGCCTTACTCAATACCATGGTCCGAAACCACTTAGAAGCAATACCTTGGACCAAATACTTGGGATCAACACTTGGACAGGATACCTTGGACCAATACCATGGATCAAAAGTAAGTTTTCAACATGTACGCATGAAAGTGCTCGTGTACGCTGTACGGGCCTTTTGTTCTACGAACACGCGTGTACACGCGACTTGGACAATGGGGAACCTGCGTATACTTCTCTTTCTTCATTCTATGATCCTGAACTATGATCTGTCATCTGTGTGAGTTGCTATCAAGGACAACTCCTGTGTCATAGTGCCAAATCTGTAACATAATGCCAACAATATAATCATGTCAGGTTCACACCTTATATCACACATCAGAGGTTTTGGGCAGTGTTACATAACTTAATATAATGGAACCGCTGATAAAGTTCCTCCGATATAAATTCTCTGATGTGGTGTTATTACATGGTTTTATTCTTGGGTTCTTGCTCCTATGACTTCTCTTCACTCTTCTGCTCTTTTGATAGTTGTTTCTCCTGTGGCTTATCTTCCTGTTACCTTCGATAACTCTTCTGAAGAACTCTTCGGATAGATTTTCTTTGACTTCTCCTGTTCTTGACTTTCAATGGCTTTCCTTCTTGGGTCTGTTGCTTCTATTTTGTCTCTATATATATTCAATCTACTTGGCTCCTCCATTTCATTATATCATCATTTATCAAACTTTCATCACTGTGAGCATTATGATCAATGGGCATCAATGAGCAATCATGTATCAAATAATTTGCCATCACAAACACTACCATATTGACATCAATGACAACTTAGATTAACATAAAATTGCTAGCAGCGATAGCCAAGGAATATTCCATCCTATTATGTTACCTAGGAAGAAACAGAATATTGAAAACTAAGAAAAAATTTCCAATCAAGTCCCATAATTTGTTCCTGTAGACCTTCAATCTTGGGTGCTTGGTTTGACATTGATTTTTTATTTTCCTCACCACCAATTCTGAATCCCCAAACACATTTAAGAACCCGATGTTAAGGTTTTTAGAAACTTTTAGCCCCAACAACGAAGCTTCATATTCAACAACATTGTTTGTGGATTCAAACTCGAACTTGAACGAGAGAGGGATCAAGCTACCTCCTAGAGATACCAATAACACACCTGCTCCATTTCCTTCCCTAGAATAAGCACCATTGAAATATAATTTCTATATGTTGTCATGCTCCAATGATTGTTTACTTAGCCAAGTTGTACATTCTACCTGGGTATCTCCCATGATTTGATCATCCTCTTCTAATAGCAGACAAGAAAAATCCTTCTCTTTACCATACACAGGAGCATTGTTTGAACAATCTCCTTTTGTAAATGTCTTCACGAATCTAGATTCCTTGTATAACCGCTGCTCCTCTCCACCAAACACAGGAATGGTAGCACATTTTAAATATAGTTTAATGGAAACCCCAAGTTTCATTCCCCACGACCTTGACAAAAGCATCCCAAATCTTGCAGGGATGTTAGCAACTACAATGTCCATTAATATGCTCTTTACTGGGATTTGAGCCAAATTGACCACTAGATCCTTGATCATACCCAACTACTTTACTCTTTTGGAATCAAAGGAGTATAGATCTTTGTATGGCTTCGTTATCTACAATCCCAATTGTTCCATCATAGATAATGGCATTAAGTCGTAAGATGCTCCTGATTCAAGCATACAATCATGTAGTAGCAGGTCATGAATTACCAAGGTGACATATAATGGAGGAGTGGAAGGGTATTGGTCCTCCACATAGGGTCCAAACACAACCATAGGCCTCTCTTCAAGGTTAAGACTATCTTGCAGGGGGGTAGTTGTGGGTGAACTCATAAACTGAGACACTTGAGCTTTATACTAGTGTTGTTTCAATAATTCAGTAAAAGGGACAACTATCTTGACTCTCTAACTCTTTTTGGAGATTGAAGGCATAAGGATTCTTATCAATTTTAGCAAACTCGATAGGTGCTTTGTCCTCATTATAGTTTGGCTTCATCGGTGGGGTCAATTTCTCTGTTTTGGAGGCTCCATTCTCATTTTGAATGGGATGGGAGGATTATTTATGGGTTGGTGGGACAGGGTTGAGTGGTTTCTTCCCTTTATTTGCTGGCTTAGGGGAACTTGGATGAAGAGTTTCTTCATTCTGATCTTGCCCCCTGGACCTTTTCTTAGATGACCTGAGATCATATTTCTTGTGTAATTTGGCTTGCATGAAGTCAGAAAACTTCTTACAATAATTTTATATCTCATAATCATCTATTGGGGCCTCTAAATCATCCCCTTCTCATTTATTGTCTTATATTTCATTTTCTCCCTCTGAGAGAGAAGAGAACTGATTTTCTTGAACTTATATGGTTTCTTCAATGTTCTCTTCAGGATCATCTTCTAGGTATAGAGGAGGTTGAATATGATCCTATTGATCATTTCTCTCCCTTTGCAAGCGCTGAAAATGTGGCCTCTTGTATCAAGGATTAAAATTTCTCTTCGGAGTTGGTTGACTTTGTCGAGGGGGATTTTTGTTCTCCAACTCTAGTTTTACCAATTTTTCAGACAAGTTCCTTATTAGCTTTTTCATCTCCTCTAACTTTTGTTCTTGAGTTTCCTTTACATAGCCTGAAGAACTGGCTTCTTCCTTTCCTCTCCTCTTGTCACCATATTCAACTTTCCCTTTCCACTTTCCAGTAGAGGCAAAATTTGCTTCAACTTCCAAGGCATCTGTTTGGATTTGGTCCAGAGTACGAGACTTTCTTTCTTTGAGGGTAAACCCAAACTCTGGTTCAAAGGCTCCAGCAAAAACTACTTTAGTAGCAGCTTGTGGAGGTTTAATTTCTACATGAAGACTATTATATAATTTATTAAAACTCCTTATAAATTTTGAAACATCTTCATCATGTTTTTTCTCCATTGCATTAAATTTTGTAAGGATATAGCCATGGTCTTTTTTCTCCCACCATTTTTGCATGAAAGAGTTCTCCATCTCCTCCCAAATATTAATAGAAGCATAAAACCATTTCCTGACCTCTTCGTCCAAAGACTGAACAAAAATTCTTAGAACAACATTCAAATGTTTGACATTCAGATTCTCAGCGAATGCATAGAAAGTCTCTATATGCTTTTGGGCCAAAATAAGATATTCTCTAGTGAACCTTGGTAGGATTTTAAGGTAATCTTATGGCATCCCATTCATAGTTTCTGGAAAGTTGAGTGGATCATATCTATTGAGTAGAAAACTAGGGACAACCATGTTTTGCAATGGAGGTGGTAGAAGATTTACTATAGGGCCTTGTTCAAGAGTTGTATGGATTGTAGCTATATGGAGCTGAGATGGAGTGCTATCAATGCTATGAGTGGGACTATTTATGAGGATATCTTTGACTTTTTCAAGTTCTGGGAAGGTATGGAATATGATTGTTGTAAAACTGATAGAAGCTTCTTCAAATTTAACTTTAGAGGGAAATGAGCCAAATAGTTGGCAGCATTCTTCTGAATATCCCAAAGCTTTGAAAGAGGACCCAGAGCAGTTTATCTAAGCTTTCTGAGAGTTGGAAGTCGACACTTCAGGAAAAAATATTGAAGGATATGGAGTAACAGGGGTCCTCTCTTTGCAAACCCTTCTGGATATGATTTTTTCATGGTCGAATATAAGGGGATTTTCCTATTGAGAAATGTCAGAACGAGTACAAGGCCTTTTGAAAGCCAGGGTGATGAAACAAAAAATTAAATACTGGAGTCACCAAGATGAGAGATCTTCAACTCGCACCCCCTTATGCCCACCTAACTAAAGGGTGTACAAGTTTCGTACCTAGGGAAAATATTATGATTCATTCCCTAGAAATGATGCCAAAAGATGTTGTAGCTCCTAGAGACAACCCCCAGGTTGAGGAGAGGCCAGTGCCTAGGACATCTTAATTCATTGTTGCTCAAGAGATAAATGTAAAATGATTTTAAATATAGTTTTAATTACATTTCATAGAGGTAGATTCAAACATACACATAAATAATATATATCATCCCTATAGTTAATGTCCAATTCTAGTGGCCTACACACAGTAAATGCAACTTAATTTATCATTGCAGTAAATATGGGAAGGAGAAAAATAGGGAACTCATCATAGAGGTTTGGACAGACCCATAATCCTAAGCGGTAAATCCCAGTAGAATCATGAAAGAATAAGGAAAGGAAGTGCATAAATTATGGAGTGCATTTTAAGGTTTCCAACTCAATATTTCATAGGTACTTTCTGCTACAATATAACATAGTAAATATGTAATCTCATAGGTATTGTCTGCTACAACATAACATAAGTAAATCTATGATTTATGAGTGAATCCAACAACTACAACTTACACAATTTCTGATGAAGAAAAACACACATGAAGTGACATATAGAGGAAGAACACATACTACACATTCCTATGCTTGGAATCACCAAATCTTCTTCATTAATATTCAAAAATGGAGTCCATATTACAGGCTCAAAATATTGAAATTTGTAGAACAATTACCACCTCAGGAACAAGCAATTGAACCAAAACTTGGAACCTCTCTCTAAAAACATAATTCAAAATCACTGAAAAGACAAAATTTAGAACCCCTGAGAATAGAATTTTGGAACCTTTACTACTTAATTCCTCTTCCCTTTTATAGAGAGATCAAACAATAGTTACAAAATATCTTCAAAGTGATACAATTGTTTGAACCACCAGTTGTCTGAGCATGAAGATGTTCTAGCTGTCCTAATGATTACATAACAGATCTGATTCTTTTCTTGAAAATGAAAAAATTAACAAAATAATAAAACATGAGAAATGGGAGGTGTCATGATTGACACAGAAAAATATCTCCATGCCGATTCCTTTGATTTCCTTAGGTAGACTCAGGATCTAGTGTCTGGATTAGTGGTGGGCTGATGATCTAGCCACACTTCTGTTATGATATTCCTCCATGACTACCGGCCAATTCACCTGTCACTTTCTTTCTCTAACTGTTTAATTTCCCCTTTTGGAGTTGGTTGTGATCATGTGTGGTGGCGTTGAAGGTGCCCCGTGACCTAGCTGTTGAACCATCCACCCGTTTATTACCTTTGTGGTACATTATCATATCCCAATACATACCTTAACATTTACATAGTGCAATTTCAAAGATGGACACATCATAATTATTTAATATGACAATACAGAAACACAAATTTTTTATGCCTTTAGCCCTTTTGTGCTTAGCTCCTTTATCGTTTATCGATCATAAGACCGCTGCATATGACCACTGGTATAATTCTTATGGGTTGTGTTATTGGAGACTCTGTCCAATGCAAATTTATTTAAAATAAACGTTATGAAATCAAAAAGTTTGAATGCCCCTAGATTCTTTTTTCTTAGCCCTCTTATCATGATTTTTCCATAGAACCGGGTGTCGTGACCAGAGGCTTGGCGCTTGGGTGCTAAATCCTTCGGGCCCTTGTCAGGGGCCTATCTCCCTTTATATTTTCTCTTCCACCCTTGGTTCCTTTAATTCTCCCACAACAATGAGGCGTCAACACATAAGAGCTCTTTTCACCAAAATTTATTTGAATTGAAATTAAAACAAAGTTATGATGTATCCATCTCCTGATGATATTTATAGCACTTAGGTGCTCGGCCCTAGTCTGTGCCCTTGATCCTCTGAGTCCTTGTAACCAAACAACAACAACACATCGAAATACCCTCTCATCGGAAATTTTCAAAAATAAATTACACAGGAGTTCTGGTATTCATATCTTGATATGGTTCATAGCACTTAGCTGCTAAATATTTTCTCTGCTTTGGATTCTTTGGATCTCTCACGACCATGTGACGGTGCGCATCAGAAGCCCTTCTCATCGGGACCTTTTCAAAGTGCAATTTCAAAAGGGTTCTGAAAACTTTGACCTCTGATATTCTCCATAGCACCTGGGTACTCCACCCTTTCTATACACTTGGCCCTTTGAGTCCTCATGACCAATTTCCACTTAACATCAGAGCCCCTTCTTAGGATCAAGACTTTTGATAAAACAATTTGACAAGATTTATGAAAACTCCATTCTCTGAAATGATGTCATAATGACATCATCATATCGAAATGAGGTTTCATTGCCCCATTGGGCCTTCAAAAATGCCAAAATTGACTGCCACGTGTCCACCACACGTCCATGTCATGCTGACATCATCTGCCTCATCATCTTCTTGAAGCCAATTATCTTTTGCCATGTGTTTTCTCGGAGGAGAGAGAAAGGGTCTTTGGGGTCCTTGGTTTTGCGATGATTTCCTTTGTATTTCTATTCTCCTCACACTTTGGTGCTTATAACAAAATTCCAATTTTTAAAGAGTTACGAGGTTCTGATCCTCGAAGTTCTGAAATGATCGACCCTCTGAAATTTGGGTTCTGATGTGCCTTCCTTCCAACTGATGAGTCCGACATTCAATTTTGGATCTGCCTTTTAAATAGACCGCCAAGGTCCCTTATGCTCTAACCTCCGATATCTCAAAGTCCTGATATGCTTCCTATTGGTCCTTTCAATATCGGGTTCTAATATGATCAGATCCCGAATTTCAGCCCTACCATTTGATTTTGGATCTCGATTAAATATCATCCCCCTTCTTATTTCGACGTCTGATATTTCGACCTTCCTTTTCATTTCCCTTTAGCATATTTAGATAGCACCTGTCCTTCTCTATACCAGGGATAAAAATAGGACCATTTGACACAAATACAAGATGGTATGATAGGTAACAACATGGTCCACCACTGAATTAATTTCCATAGCACATTTGAAGAGTTTTCACCTCAAATACTGTGAATAAGGCTTGAACCCAAGTTGAAATCCAAGATCGGGAAGTCTCAAGCTAGGTTTGAGCTCTATAGAAATTATGCCTATGGATTCCCCTTCATATCATCTTTTGGTTTGATATTGCATCCTTTCAAATTGATATGTACCCTTCCTAATTGAATTGGATGAGGACCTCAGGTGGGAAATTCTTTTCAATTTATGTTTTATGCATCTGTGAGTCTCCAACATTCTGCACATTTCTCCTTCAAAAGCATCCTTTCTCTAGTTAATGTATGAATGTAAAAAGTTATAATGATATGCCCCAACAATCTATCCAACAATATACCAATGAATGACCTAATGAACTAGGTTTGGTATGTTGAATGTAATTATTGGCTACATTTTCCAGTGGTTAGGTATTTTACTTAGTCAATATTTTTGGCAGTGTAGTGCATTCAATGCACAAGTACTAGTTTGCAATAGTTAGTTAGACTGTATCAAACAAGGTGTTAGATTGAGTCAAACAAGTAGATTTATATATTCCACATTTAACCAATTTTTGGTGTGGTGTGGAAAAGTGGTATTTTAATGTGAGAATATGTGTTAACCTCCATTGGTTTATCACTCTAGGTAACCTTGTGTTTTACTTTATTTTTTCACTCTTCCTCTTAAATTCCAACATGGTATCAGAGTCGTAGCTCGATCCATTAAGTTGAAGATTTTTTTTTTTGATATTGGAGTTATAATATTTATCCTGATCCAATCCATAGATTTTCCCAACCCATGGTTAAGACACAGTAGATGTTATTGATTCTTTTTGTATAGGTTTCCAGTTGTGTTGTAATCATTGACAAAGCATTGGCAAGAGAGGAGTAGCTGCTAGGTTTTGCAAAGAAGAAGCCAAAGAGGGGCCACCAAAGTTGTAAGTTGTCCTTGTTGAGTTTCATAGGAAGAACCCCCATGCCGGTGTTTCTCTAACTATTATCGGGAAATATAGTGTCTATGCAGAGCTGCTAGTCCCACTAAGGCTGGTAGCTACCTTAGAAACAAACAAACTAAAACCACTTTTGTTTTCCTTTATGAGAAGTAGATAAGAGGGAAAGAAGGAGACCAACCTCTGTCTTGCGCTTGGTTCCTTGCTCGATTCCTCTCCCTTCTGATAGATCTTTGCCACTCGCTTCTTTGTCTACCCAGCTTCAAAGAGCACCTGTAGAATCAAAGAAGCATAACACTATCCAAGAACATAGATCTACTATCATAAACAATATAGGAACAGATATATATTGACCACATAAATGCATATATCATCAATCATACAAGAATGTGGAGGAAAACTTGAATAGCTTTATTAATAATCAAGAATAGCAAAGAGGATTACAACCAATTGTTCTGACCCAGCATCATCCTCTCAGTAAGAAAGCCCTTCTTCACCTCATGAAATGCTTAGATCACCCAACACTATGATGTTACACCAAGAAACCAGCAGCACTTCCTTACAAGATACAAAATTCCAACCCCTGGATCTCTGGGATGAGGGATCCATATATAGATGTTTGAAAGGGGGGTGAGTCAGCTTTTGAGATTTGATTAGTGTCCTCTCTCTGATAGTTCTTGATTCCACTTGGAGATTGATGATCTCTTACTCATCCCTGGGCGAATGCAGAGAGGCAAGTGTCATAGGAGAAGTTTCCGGAAGATTCCATGATCCTCCACCTTGCAGATTGACCCTGCCATTTGTCCACTCTCGCCCATCGCACCCCATAGAAGGGTTTTTCAGTATGCATCGCACCTCTCATGTGTATTTAGGTGGGATGCAACGCACTTTGACCATGGAGCAGGTGAGATGGACAGCAAAGACAATATGAAAGATAAAACATGTAATACATTTTTTATTAACATGAGATATACATTTATAGTACAATATGTGACTCTTAGGTTTCAGATCCCAAGGTCTCTTGGACTGTTTTGGTCTATTCGGCTTCCACACTAACCCATTTAGGATTAGGTGTCCAACATTCCCCCCCTAATCCGAAGGGTTATGTATGAGTCCAAGAAGAGAGTTGTAATACAAAATGTGCAAAAAATGCATGGCAGCACTAGGCTGAATGTGCTCTATGAAATGTTGGTATAAAGGGCAATGGTTTAAGGATGACCACCAACACTGGAACGCTTAGTGCAGTTCCCGGAACTCTTCCAAAACTGGCAAGAAACTGAAGTTTTCTGCTAGAGGAAGTGATCCTATTGTTTTAAAGAGGGAAACCTTCAACCATAAAAGGGAGGTCTCACCCCGCATAAAAGGTAAAATTTCAACCTGAAAAGGGAAGTCTCAACCTGTGATGGTTTAAGGATGACCAACAACTCTAGAATGCTTAATGCAATTCCTGGAACTCTTCCAAAACTGGCTAGAAGCTGGTGTCTTCTGCTAGAGGAAGTGTTCTCAATTTTGTTCCCGGAACTCTTCCAAAACTGGCAAGAAGCTGAAGTCTTCTGCTAGAGGAAGTGTCCCAGATTGCCAAATGAAGGCATGTTCAGGGGCATCTTTGTCTCTGGCTACAACTCTGAAACTGGTGTGGCAGGTTGTGGCTCAGGCTCGCTTGATGTGACTTTGAAGCTTGTAGATGACCATCATTTCCCCCCCTGTCAGATACAAGGTGAGATGATGGAGGAAACTCAACTGCAAGACTGTTCAATATTCTGGAACAAGTTCTGACATGTGTTTGGAATATCTTCTTGGCTATTGATGCCCATTGCCAAGAAGCGATCCATCCAAGATGAATCTTTGTTCTTGCAGGATGCTTATTTCTGAAGCATCTGTGTGAAGAATGACTGGTTTTATGACAGTTCTTACATGGATGAAGATCAAAACAGTGATCTTTCAAATGGCCAACTCGGTCACAGTGTTGGCATTTCACGATCTGTTGTTTTTGTTGTTGTTGTTGTTGTGGAAGAGGGGCAGAATCTGGAACAGGTGGAGGTGAACTGTCACAGCTGAACTGTCATGAATGAATCCAGCACTCTGAAACTAAATGGGCTTGGCATAGTCTGGAATATGAAAGGACAAGTCCTTGTCATATCCAAGACCAGTTCTGTGCTTGTTGTGGACAAGATGTTCCCAAGGTCTGATGATGGGCTTGGGAAGTGCAAACTGAGTTTCTGCATCTGCATATACAACTGCTGCTTTATTTGAATGAACAGTAACATTATTAACATGTTGCTGATGGGTGGTTGTCTCAATGTTCTGAACAAAAACAGGTTCAGAATGGTGTCTATTTTGATGTAGCTCTTCTTGCTGTAGTTGTGATTCAAGCTGCAAAAAATCGATCTTTTCCTGTGCATTTTGTAGACATGTCTGAATTTCTGAGAGAGATCCTTTGCTGATTTGTAATGTGTCATCAACAGTAGATAATATCAGAGTTTTAAGGAACTGTAATACTTCACTGGTTCTAGCCATTTTTTCTTCAATGTCTGATTTACACCTTAAAAAACTGATCACAACTACTACTCAATGCAGAAAAGTAATATCTACTCACAGTACACAGCAATATCCTTTATAAATGTCAGCAAATGATCAGTGTGCAATATAAAAGATTACAATCAGTTCACCAAAATCTTTATGCAGCAGTGGAATCAAGGAATCAATGCACTATAATGAGTTTTAAATACAATGCCACAATTGGGGCAGCAGCAACTGCAAACTTGTTTGGATCCTTCAAGTACTCCTTCAGAAATGATGGTTATCAAAACTTCAATAATTATAACACCATGTCATGGGCATTCTTTGAACTGTAATTTACAGCGGTCAACCTCAGCAAAGCATTAAACATATGAATGGCACCAGCAATCAAATCGGATCCAACTATAGGAACAGAAGCACAGAATCTCGGTTGCAAATGGAATTCGAACTATTCAAAGTGTATTTGAAACCAATCACCATACCATTGGATTGTATACCATTCAGGCCTCATACAGACTTATTTAAAACAGCAACTTCAACGTATTTCAGGCAGCATCATAACGTATTCAGGCAGCTTAAATCACAGTTTTCGTTGCATTCAATACAGCTCCAGGTCAGCACACAAATAAATCAACGAGCGATATACAAAATTGATTTCTTTCTCTGCAATAGAGACTTAATGTCCAGCACATACAGTGCACATATTAAGAGCAATAATCATCACAAAAAGAAACGACCTTTCCAACGAACGCTCGGGGCATTGAATAAATTTTCAGCAGACAAATATACACCAGCCTTTATATAAATATATAGCCGAGAAAATAGGCTCTAGTGCCTCCTTCCTTCTCCTATTGTGTCATATTTGTAAATCCTTCAATCCTATCCCAAGTTGTTCTTAAGGGGGGATGTTAGGATATTCCGACACATAGGATATAGTTAAGTTCAACTTGGTCTAGTGTAGAGTTAGGTATAGAGTTAGGTAAAGTGTGTTTCTTTACCGTTGTACATTTTGTAACTTACAATCCGACGGTCACGATATGTAGTGATCCGACGGTTCACTCTCTCCTTGGTATTACCGACACTTGATCCGTGGCTTGACACCCGATTGGTCCATGAGTTCTATTTAAAGTGCATGGAGGGTCATTGTTCGGGTAATCCGTGCATGAGAGAAGCTTATGTAAATTTTCATTCTTTGATTAATAAATTGTCTGTAGTAGCCACGTTGGCGCAGGCCGTGGACTGTTTCCCTCTTTGAGGGTTTTAACCACGTCAAAAATACTGGTGTATTGATCTGTGATCTGGTTGTGAGCGGTGTCCTTTTGGTGTTCTTTCTGAGGAACTTACCCTGTAAATTCCTACATGGTATCAGAGCTATTTGAGGGCCGCGTCCGTTGGTGATCCAAATCTGAAGCCGGTAGAACTGCATGCGGCTGTCGTTTCCTAGATCTGTTGTTTCTAACTGCTTTCGGGCCGAGAGGACTGCTCTGTTGTGTTCGGAGCATCTGTTCCAATGAGGAACCCCTTTCGTTTCACGCGAAAAGGTTTCCGGTAGCCCTAGCTGCGTCATTTTTCAGATCGGGAGGTATACAGTGTTTTTGCAGTTTACTGTTATTTTCTCTCTGCTTATTTCGGTTTCGGTTTATTTAGCCCTTTTTTTTTTAACCGGATCTATACCTTTCATCTCTGCGTATGCTCTTTGCCCTGCGACTCTGTGCGATCTGGGCAAATCAGAAACAGAAAGGAAGGATTTTTCTCATGCGTATGCTCTTTTCCCTGCACCTTAGTGTGATCTCGGAAAATCAGAAACATTGAGAAAAATATTTAGTTTTTCGGCTAAAGCTAACTTTGAGATTTTTTTTTTTTTAAATATCTAGTTTTTTGGCTAAAGCTAACTTCGAGCCGCAAGGTTCGTTTTTCTTTGCATATTCATGTTGGGTTTTGTGTTTTGTGTTTTGTAGGGAAAAAGAGCTTTCTCAAGGCAAGCACGCAAACCAAGGCCCCCCCCCCCCCCTCTCTCTCTCTCTCTCTCTCTCTCTAATTTTTTGTATAGATCAATTGGTTCAAAGCTATTTTAACTCTCTCTCTCTCTCTCTCTCTCTCTCTCTAATTTTTTGTATAGATCAATTGGTTCAAAGCTATTTTAAGAGAGTAGAGTTCTTGGGTTCAAGTCTCCATTTTGTGGGGGCGGATTTTTTCATTCCCGCACATTCGCGCACTTTGCCGGCAACTTCAACAAATTTTTTTCAAAAAGCCATAACTTCTTCATCCGGAAGCCTTTTTCAGAGCCGTTTTTTTTAAAACAGCCTAATTTTTTAAGATCTATCCATTGGAACACTTACTTTCAGCATCTTCAGCTTCAGTTTTTTTTTTAAAATGGAAAGTCCATGCCAAGTCATTCTTGACAGCACTAACTACTTCCAATGGATAGCCTACATGGAAGATTTACTTAGAAGTAAAGGTCTCTACAGAATAGCCACAGACCAAGAGAAGAAACCAAAAGATGAAGACAAGGCTGAAAAATGGGAAAATAGACAAGATCAAGCACGTGGTTTGATAGGGATGTCTATTTCTCCTGATCTTAGATTCCATATTGCAGAACTTGAGACTCCTCATGAAGCATTGGAAAAACTCACTAAAGTTTTTGGGATTAAAAATGAAATTAGAGCCCATCAACTTGAAAATGAGTTGCTTACATTGGATCCTAATAATTTTTCTTGCATTGAAGATTTCTTGTCCAAATTCAAGACCCTTAGATATATTTTGGAAGGTGTTAAGGTTAAGAAAGAAGATAGTAACCTTATTTATTCCATCCTTACTAAGTTGGGACCAGCCTACTCTGTATTTGTTTCCACCTTCCATTCTACAAGGGAAGCTTTCATTTGTCAAGGAAAAGACTACAAGGCCCCTTCCTTTGACTCTTTTTGTGATTCTTTAATAAGAGAACAAGAAAAACTCTTACACCTTGGTCTTCTTAATCTTGGAAACTCTTCCACGAAAGCGTTAGCCGCCCAGCAGCAACCAAATTCAAAGAATCCTAAGAAGTCATATCCTCAAAAGAATGGTCCTAAACCAACTCAACCTCAAAATGAAAGATCATTTCAGCAAAATGATAAGACCAATAAAAACAAATGGAAGAAGACTGATAGACATTGTAACTTTTGTAATCGAGATGGCCACTTAGAATCTAAATGCTTTAAGAAGATGGAAGCCTTGGAAGCCGCAATGAAGAAACATAACATCCATGTGGAGCATACTTCAACTTCAACTTCCGGAATGGCACTTTCTGCATGTCGTTGTCAATCATCTCAGTCTGGTTATGCATTAAATGTATCTTCTTCCTCTCCTTCTCATGAGTGGCTCATTGATTCTGGAGCCTCTTATCACATGGCCAAAAACCAAGCCATGTTTTCTTCTTTAAATGATTGTAACACCAAAAATATATATGTTGGTGATGATAGATCTCTTAATGTTGTCGGGACTGGAACTGTTCATCTAGACAATGGTCAGTTTAATGATGTATTATGTGTTCCAACCTTATCCTGCAACCTTCTATCTGTATATCAGATAACTCATTCAGGTGAAGGTAAAATTGTTGAATTTTCACCTCATGATGTTGTAATCAAGGATCTAAGAGATCCTAAACAGATTCTAGCTACTGGTATTGCTGATGATTCCACAAGGTTGTATAAGTTTCACAACTTTGGGTCATCAAATCTTCCCTCAGTATTTGTTGCTCATAATGATGAAGTGAGAAAACTTTGGCATGAGCGATTTGGTCACTTAAACTATCGCTCCCTTCAGCATCTATGTAAAGAAAATATGGTGACAGGTCTTCCTATGGTATCTTGCAGAGATGGTGTTTGTTCTGGATGTGTACTCGGAAAACATCATCGGGACAGTTTTGACAAACGTGCCTCTTGGCACGCCTCAGCCCCTTTACAGCTTGTGCACAGTGATTTATGTGGTCCACTTCCTGTTGCTTCATTCTCTGGCTGCAAGTATTTCTTAACTTTCATTGATGATTTCTCCAGACGCACTTGGGTATACTTCTTAAAACTCAAGAGCGAAGTATTTAACACTTTTTTGGCCTTCAAAGCCTTTGTTGAAAAACAATCTGGACATCAAATTCTTAAGCTAAGAACTGATAATGGTGGAGAATATGTTAAAAACACATTCATCAACTTTTGCACCGAAAATGGAATTCAAATGCAACATATTGTTCCATACACTCCACAACAAAATGGTGTAGCTGAAAGAAAAAATCGCACCTTAAAGGAAATGGCTAATTGTATGCTGCAATCTAAAGGACTCAGTCTTAGTTTTTGGGCCGAAGCAATTAATTGTGCAAATTATATAATCAATCGCACTCCTACTAAGGTTCTAGAGAATATCACTCCAGAAGAAGCTTGGAGTTCCATTAAACCAAATGTAAGTCACTTTCGTGTTTTTGGAAGTGAAGCATGGGCCCATATTCCAGATGAAAAGCATAAAGCTTTAGAACCTAAGAGTGAGAAATGTACTTTTGTTGGATATTCTGAAGATGTAAAAGGTTATAGACTTATTCCATTTAAGTCCAAAAATGTTATCATTAGAAGAGATGTAAAATTTGATGAAAATAAATCGGCCTGCGAGCCTAGTCCGGCGGATGTGCCACCTCTTCCTATCTCTTCTACTTTTGAAAACATTTCTTCTTCAGATGATGAAAGTGACGATGATAATCCTCCCCCACCTTCTCAGGATCCTCAACTTCCAAGATGGGTCCGTGCTACTCGGGATGCAGCAGGTGATCTTGCCGGTGATCCTACAGATCAGCGACGTACACGTTCTCAGTTTGAAAGAGCCTCTTCTTTACTGGCTCAAGCTCCAGTAAATCATGATCCTGACACTTTTGCAGAAGCTTCAGGCCATCCACATTGGGAAGCAGCTATGAATGAAGAATATCATTCATTGTTGGCAAATGATACATGGGATCTTGTTCCTCTACCAAAGGGACGCAAACTTGTTAGATGTAAATGGGTTTACAGAACCAAGTATGGACCAGATGGGAAAGTTGATAAACATAAAGCTCGTCTTGTTGCTAAGGGCTTTTCACAGGTTGAAGGCATTGACTACACTGAAACCTTCTCCCCTGTTGCCAAAATGAACTCTATCCGCCTTGTTCTTTCCCTTGCTGCCTCTTTAAAATGGGAAGTCCATCAGATGGATGTTAAATCTGCCTTCTTGCATGGGGACTTGCAGGAAGAAATCTATATGGAACAACCCATTGGCTTCATACAAACAGACTCCAGCCTTGTTTGTCGACTTAAGAAATCCCTTTATGGTCTCAAGCAAGCTCCTCGGGCTTGGTATGCCAAAATGGATAGCTTTCTTTTAGAATCTGGCTTTTCTAGGTGTTATTCTGACAATACTGTCTACACCAAGAAAGTGGGCAACTCTCTTATCATCCTTGTTCTTTATGTTGATGATCTTATTCTTACTGGTAGTGATCCCAACCTTATAAACCATGTGAAGTCCAGCCTTAAAAATAAATTTGAAATGACAGACTTAGGACACTTACACTATTTTCTCGGTCTTCAAGTCTTGCAATCCAAGGAGGGTATTTTCCTTTCCCAGTCCAAGTATGCTTGTGATATTCTTCGTCATTTTCACATGGAAGACTGTAAGCCAGCCCCTTCTCCCTTTCAGTCTGGAGTCAAACTTTCAGTCTCTTGTACTTCTCCTGAAGTTGATGCTACCTTATACCGTCAACTTGTAGGAAAACTCTTGTATTTAACCCATACTCGTCTTGACCTTTCCTTTGATGTTGGCCTTGTTGCTCGTTTTATGCAAAACCCCCGTGAAAGTCATTGGAAAGCAGCTAAAAGAATACTTCGTTATGTTCGAGGTACAGTACAGTTTGGGATTCATTACAGTGCCAAAGCAGCTCCTCTATTAGTTGGTTTCACTGATTCTGATTGGGCTGGTGACCCTGATGATCGGAAGTCTACTGCCGGTTATGTCTTCACTCTTGGTTCAGGACCTATTACATGGGCTTGTAAGAAACAGGCTGCCATTTCTCTTTCATCAACAGAAGCAGAGTATCGTGGTGCCGTGGAAGCTAGTAAGGAAGCCTTGTGGCTTCGTCAGATCCTATCAGAGTTTGGCTTTGAGCAGCAGCATCCAACCACACTTTGGTGTGATAATCAAAGTGCCATTCAGCTATGCAAAGATCCAGTCCAGCATCAGCGCAGCAATCTCCTATTGTGTCATATTTTTAAATCCTTCAATCCTATCCCAAGTTGTTCTTAAGGGGGGATGTTAGGATATTCCGACACATAGGATATAGTTAAGTTCAACTTGGTCTAGTGTAGAGTTAGGTATAGAGTTAGGTAAAGTGTGTTTCTTTACCGTTGTACATTTTGTAACTTACAATCCGATGGTCACGATATGTAGTGATCCGACGGTTCACTCTCTCCTCGGTATTACCGACACTTGATCCGTGGCTTGACACTCGATTGGTCCATGAGTTCTATTTAAAGCGCATGGAGGGTCATTGTTCGGGTAATCCGTGCATGAGAGAAGCTTATGTAAATTTTCATTCTTTGATTAATAAATTGCTTGTAGTAGCCACGTTGGCGCAGGCCGTGGACTGTTTCCCTCTTTGAGGGTTTTAACCACGTCAAAAATACTGGTGTATTGATCTGTGATCTGGTTGTGAGCGGTGTCCTTTTGGTGTTCTTTCTGAGGAACTTACCCTGTAAATTCCTACAGAGAATACCCATAAAAATGGTATTATTTGTTGTTGAGCAGATTACGGATGAAGCCACATTTCTGGTTGATTTCTTTCATGCATAAACAACACTCCTTTGCAAGAAGAAATGAATGTCTTCCACAATACAATTCATGTTGTTAACTTCACCATCTGATGCAACCCAGGCCGCTCCTACCAAGATCCTCCGACCACCATGCATTACTCCCCTGATCAAACCTAATTCTTCTGGGGCTTGTTGAAGTTTATCCCGGATCATCAATCTTGATGAAAAACCCTGAACTTACTGATGCGCAAATCAAGCTACAGCGCAAGCTGGATGTCTTTGACACTTGGTTTCTCTCCCAGCAATTATGAATCCCAGCAAATGCTCGACTCCAGTGCGTAATCCAATGGGGTCTTTGCCTTTCTTCTCTGACGTTTTAATCACTCTTAGATTGGAAGATAATGCAATGGTAATGTCGATTCAATTGCTGTTGCAGTGGTCTCACATCCACTATCCACCAGAGTGGTTGTGACTACAATACAATCCAACAAGCCATATGCAAGGCCATCCCTGCAGTGACTTATTTTTAAACAACAAGCGTATCTACAATATAGTTCAACAAATAATGAGTGCATAAACAATAACAGAACGCTTCCTCTTCATCGTTTCAAAAAACAAAGGTGCTCATGTTGATCTCTAGTCATTTCTCTTGAAACAATAACTACAAAGTATCTACAAGATTATTCCCACAGATGACAAGTAAATCTGCTTGAGAGCACGAGACAAAATAAGCAAGATGCCAATCAAAGATCCGCTGTCATCATCGTCTTAAATCCAGCGTCCTCTATTTCTATCTGTGTGTTGCAGTCAACAGCTACACTTTGAAGCCACAACCAATATATATTTATTGGTTTTTTTTTTCATGTAGGGCTTAAACATATCAAGAGGCTTTCAGGTGATTCAGAATAAACAGGCCAAAACGAATCAGAGCATTCGCCATGAAACTCACATAAAGCACACCCTGTTTAGCAGACAGCAAAATCTGGTCAATGGGCAGGGGAAATCCGAAGTCCTCAAATGGACTCAACGACACCCAGAAAAATGAGAATCCATCGGGGTTTGGAGCCCTAAATATACCGCTGGCGCCGGTCTTCCACCCCACGGAAGAAGAGTTCGGGGATCCCGAGAAGATTAGAGCCGAGGTTGAGCCCTACGAGATTTGCAGGATCGTTCCTCCGAAAAGCTGGAAACCGCCATTTGCGCGGGACTTGCAGACGTTCTCTTTTCCGATGAAGTTGCAGGCCATTCACCAGCTTCAGGAGCGGCCCACCGCCTGCGACGCCAGCACCTTCGAGTTGGATTATAGGAGAATATAAAACGCCTCTGATACTGACGCAGTGAGACAGCGTTTTCAATGGAGTATAGGAGAATATAAAACGCCTCTGATACTGACGCAGTGAGACAGTGTTTGCAACAGGTCTCTTGATAGAAGAGCAGTGCAGAATGGCAGAGACATAATGCGAATATGATGTACAGAGGGGCGTTTTATTTTATTTATTTATTTTTGCAAATTCCTGACACCATTCGACCAACTTTCTCCATTGCCTGTCATAATTGTCATACAAAAAATGTAACGATTCATGTGCACAACTTCCACAATTCACAGGAGCACACGTGCCATCCATGATATCATTTTCAAAGCCACGTTCTGAGACAGTTTTTAATGTGGGGCAGCATTCACTGTTAAGCAAAAACACTCGACCAATTTCACAAGAAAAAACCAAATCATTCTACATAGGTTCAGTGCAGGTAAATGTATTAAAAGAGCAGCAGCGACAGATAAATTAATTCCTTCGGACAAAAATGGGGTACACACAAGGAATAATTTGAGAAGCAAATTCAGACCAGCGTTCAAATGGAGAGTGCACAAGGATTCATTAATTGAAATAAAATGGCCAACACCCCAGAAGAAATATCAATTCCAATTCATATCAAAAACCACAAAAATTAGTGGCTCAAATATGAGCAGGACCAGCAATCGCCCGCTCTGATACCATGTTAAACACACATGGACAGCAAAGACAATATGAAAGATAAAACATGTAATACATTTTTTATTAACATGAGATATACATTTATAGTACAATATGTGACTCTTGGGTTTCAAATCCCAAGGTCTCTTGGACTGTTTTGGTTTATTCGGCTTCCACACTAACCCATTTAGGATTAGGTGTCCAACAAGTTTTGACCAGTTCTGAGTAGTTTTTCATGGAGAACTTCTGGGAGAAGATGTAATCAGTTGACCTTGTTCTTTTAGGGGTTGGAACAACACTTTTAGGGACTTAAGAGCCCTTGGTTTATGGACATTTATGATTGGGGTTGCATTGCCCAAAAATGTCTATAACACTAACTTGCATTATGTCAAGAGACCTAAGAGAGAGTTGTAGTTGGATCCCAGTGTCAAGAGAGAGTTATAGCTCAATCCCACCATTAAGAGGAGGAGAAACCTTTGTATAAGGCAACAAAAATAGAGAACAAAATAAAATCACCCTATACGCCAAACTCACAAAGATTCCATTGTTTTTCTTTGTACAAGAGCCACCATTAAGAGAGGGGCCCTATATGTAAAATCCAACCCAATATTTCTTTGTGGAGCTATGCCTCCATTGTAAGTATAGGTTTCTTTGTGAACCTTCCACTAAATCTACCCATGCTGAGATTTTTTTTTTGTTGACCCGCCACTGTAAATACCATTTGAAGTCTTCTAGAGAGAAACCCTAGTCGCGCTAAGGTTTCTTTATAGTTATTAGAGGTATCATTATAAGCCAGTTCCACCATTGTAAGCCAGATCCACTCACGCAAAGGTTTTAAGACCTTCATTAGGGTTTAGTGAGTTGAAAATCAATGAGAATCCCCACAATCCACAGTAAGGGGGATTTGTTATAGAAGTCATTCATGGTTTCCACCAACAATTAGAACACACAAGGTCCAATATTTAATGGTACAAATTATGCTATGTGGGAAAAATATGAAGAGGGTTTTGATGAATTTGGACTATTGGAAAGTAGTAGTCACAAAATATGAAGAAGTTGATGTTGTAGACTTAGCAACATTAACAAGTGCCAAAATAAATGCTTCAGCGGAGAGCAAAATAAAGGATTCAAGAGCACTATGGAATCTACACAATGGAGTTGAAGACTCCATATTCCCTAATATTGCAGAAACAACCAATGCTCATCAAGCTTGGGCAATTTTGGAAAAAGCATACCGAGGCACAAACAAGGTAAAAAAAGCAAAGCTTGAGATCCTTAGGAAGAAGTTTAAAAATTTGCAAATGAGATATGTTAAAAAAATATGTCAATTTATGAATTAGGTCATGGAGATAGTAAATCTTATATCTCATGGAGAAATTGTCACTGATCAAAAGGTGGTTGAGAAAATTCTCAGAAGTCTTCCACCTTCGTTTGATATGCTTGTGACAACCATAGAAAAGAGTAAAGGTCTAGCCCAATTTTAAATTAAAGATATGGTAGGATCAATGATAAATCATGAGTTAAGAATTAAAGGTAGAAATAACTCATTAGAAAATTCCTTTCAAACTCAAGCCACAATTAGTAGAGGAAGAGGAAAAGGTGATAGAAGTAGAGGAAGAAGATGAAGAGGATATTCTAGCAATAGAAATAATGCATCTAGTCAACTTGAACAACCACATAATCAACCTCAGAACCAAAGAGGAAGAGTCAGAAATAAAAAAGGAAGAGGAAGGATGGACAAGTCAAATATATAGTGCTATTACTACAAGAAGTATGGCCATTTTGAAAGTGAATGCATGAATAAAAAATAGATTTGAATGAAGGTAGTGAAAATTTAAGAACTAATGAAGGTACAACATCTTCCATGTTTCTTTCTTGTTCAACAACACAAGAATACAGCAATGAAGTTCTATGGTTACTGGACAATGGTTGCATTAACCATAGGATAGGTAAGAAATGTGTTTTCCATGTTTTGATGAAACAATTAAATCTTATATTATATTGGTGATGATCATATTGTTAATGCCATAGGAAAAGGTATTGTTACAGTTGTAAACAAGAAAAATGAAAAGGACATCCATGATGTCTATTATGAACAAAGTTTGAAACACAATCTACTAAGTGTAGGACGAATGAGTGAAAATAGTTTTGAAGTTAAGTTTAAAGGTCCTATTTACACAATTCGTGACAAGCCACCCAGTCAAAAAATTATAGCAAGGATTCAAATGATCAAAAATAGGATGATTCCTCTAGCGATGATAAATTTCAAGAAATCATAATCATATGCTCAGTTCGTAACAAGTTTTGATGAAACTTGGTTATGGAAACTTAGATATGGCCATATATAAGTTTTGATGAAACTTGGTTATGGAAACTTAGATATGGACATATATCTTTTAATAGTCTTGATATTTTGCAAAAGAAGTTTATGGTCCTAGGTCTACCTATGATAGATGTACATCATAATCCATTTGAAATTTTTATCCTTGCCGAACACAAAAGAAATATTTTTCCAAATGTTGTCAGCAATAGAGCCCAAATTCCATTGGAGATAGTACACACAAACCTTTGTGGTCTAATGCAAACCCAATCAATAGGAGAAATATTTTAGTTATAACCTTTATTGATGTTCTTAGCAAAATTACATGGGTCTTCTTCATAAAAAAAATATGATACATTTGAAAAGTTCAATCAATTCAAATCCATTATAGAGAAGCAAAGTGACAAGCAAATTAAAGTATTAAGATTAGATGGAGGAAGTGAATATGGTTCTAGAGAATTTACAACATATTGTAGGGATCAAGGTATCAAAAGGAAATTTACAACAAGGTGCACTCCATAGCAAAATGGAGTAGTAGAAAGTAAAAATCAAACCATCATGAAAATGTCAAGAAGCACGTTCAAGGAAAAGAATTTTCCAAAAGAGTATTGGGCAGAAGTAGTAGCATGTTCAATTTATATTTTGAGCGGATCTCCAACCAAAAGCATCAAGGATAAAGTTCCCTTAGAAGCTTGGAGTGGTATGAAGACAAGTGTATCACACTTCAAAATATTTGGTTGTGTAGCCTATGTACATGTTCTAGAAGAAATCACAAGGAAATTTTCACATGGATTCCAAAACTATCACATGTTCCAAGAGTTAGTCAACAATGGTGAAGTCAATATTCAGTTTTTCAATTCCAAAAATTAGTTGGTAGACATATCTACAAATCCATTAGCAAAATCAAGTTTTGAATTTCAAAGACAATGCTCAATAATTGTATGTGTTGAAAAATGTAATGAATATGAAGTCAAAATTAAGGGGGAGTGTTGAATGTAATTGTTGACTACATATTCCAAATGTTAAGTAGTTTACTTAGTCAATAGCTTTGGTAGTGTAGTGAATTCAATGCACACGTAGTAGTTTGCAATAATGAGTTATAATGTACCAAACAAAGTGTTAGATTTAATATAATCAAACAAGTAGTTTTATATATTTTCTATGTAACCAATTTTTGGTGTGTTGTGGCAAACTGGTATCCTAAGGTGAGAAGAGCTTTGAAGCTCCATTGGTTTTTCAATCTGGGTAAATTTGTGTAACTTTGTGTTTTACAATTTTTTTTCACTCTCCCTCTTAAATTTCGACATGGTGTGGGAGTATGTATTCACATGGATGAGTTTTTTTGCTTTGTTGCAAAGTTCACCTAATATCCTATAACAACCCACATGTATAAATTCACTTGAAGTCCACACATAGCTGGACAACCTTCAAAACTTGAAGAGAAGCATCATAATCTAGTTCATAGGTGTAATTTTATTTTTCTATATCATTTGTTCATGGGGTGATAATGAATTGTTACAAACATAAGTAGACAAAACAGATGCCCCACGTGCATCTTCCACCAAGACAAAAAGAGGTAAAAGGTGTTTTTTTTTTACATTTTAATCCTTGGCTACATTATAAAAAATTCCATCCCTCACATTGAAATTGAAATTGTTACTTGTATACTAAACTAGAGCATTCCTTATTATAGTTATGTAAAAAAGGTAAGCAAATCTAGTTATATAAGTTAAGGCGTGAAGTTTTGGACCCTGACGTCATGGTATGCATTTCTTCTTGGGTTCCTGATACGAGAAACTTTGAACCACTACTTTTACACAATGGATCTCTAAAGGCATGTCCAATTGTTGTTGAACGAGCTACTAGTGGACAAAAGGAAAAATCAAGTGAATCTCATGCATTGTCTGAATGAACTCAAGGACCTCATGTTGGATGTAGAAGGAAGGTTGGCATACTAGAGATGGGGTCACCTCCCAGCTCTCTAATTTCTTTGCAATTCAAGGTTGAGGAACAACCCATCAATCTAGACACCTCTCTGTCCTCGTGAGGCACAGGTTTTTTGTTAATATTGCATTTTAATTTCTGGATTTCTATGTTAGTTTACTGGGGATTTTTACACTCTATCTTACAATAAATGTTTGGTTTTATTATCTTGTTCTCTTAGACATTACAAAATTCTAAAGCCGCTCCTTTTGATTTTTGTTTTTGATTTCCTCCATTGCAAGGGAACAAATGCATGATAAACTCTCAAGTCTTATGTTGTAATTTTCAATTTAGTTATGTTGTCTTAGACTCACTACGCTATTATCATTGGTCGGGTTTCTTGAGTGGCATCGTAGAGACTGTGAGTCAGACAAATATGTTATAATTATTTGAAATATGTAATGCATAAATTAGCTTGCAAAAAAAATGTTAAATAATTGATGAATGTGATAGGCTTAAGACATTGATGCAAGCAAGAAAGACAAATGTGTTTGATGGGAATTCAAATTTTAGAGTTGGAATTTTACTACATGGCCAAGGAAAAAACTTTTAATAATGCAAATAATCACAAATCCCCTTTATAAACGCAAATAACTTAAACAATTTAATCATGATGTTTTATTAAATTATAATCATTAAAAATATTATTTTTAATTAAATTTTAAACATACATGTAAGATTCGTAATAAAAATATATATATAATAATTAAATTTTAAAAATACATGTAATATTCGTAATAAAAAATATATAATATGACCCTATCGATGTAATAAACTACAAAAATATATAATATGACCCTATCGATGTAATAAACTACCATATGCATTCCCACGATATCTATACGCAACATATAACAAAGAACATAAATTATTTTATAAATGAACGAAACAAAAAGCTCATAAAAATAACACCTTGAAGTAGTTGATGAAGTAGGATGGGCTCCAAAACACCTTCAAAGGGACAATCCTTCACCTCCTTGTGTGCATCACTCCAAGCTTTTCATGGAGCTTTTCATGGTGGTAATGATGCTCTTTGATCGTAGAAAGAAGAAACTAAGGATGTTTGACTTTTCAAAAAATAAATCTATATTGGTGATCAAATGAGTGGCCTTTATAACTCTATTTATAGGAAATAATATTGAAGCTTTTAGAGTTATCTTCAATGCAAACACTCCCATCGCATTAATCAAGTAATGATATAAGAATAACCATGGAAAATTAGATAAAATGCTATAGTTGGAATCAACAAAGTGATGAGGTCCACTTGAAAACTAACATGCTGTTTTTAGAAGCAAGTTATTAAACAAGTCAAACTAACAAGATTTTAATATTTTGGACCAAAGCGCAGTATATAAAGATAAAGTGCATTGTCACGTGTTGTGACATGAATCTACAGGGTCATACTTTAGACATCATACATCGTAGAGGATTTATATTCCTTTATTAGGCTATCAGGCGATGGAATGAGGGCTGCCCAATATGGAAAGAGGTAGCTGATATGGGTCTGGAGGGGAAATATGCAGAAGATTGGTTGGGTTATATTACTTGAATATTACTCGTCTTAGTCAAGTTGGCCTCTATTATTATGATTGGGGTGACAACATTACATGGGATGGGCGTTTAAATAAACATGCCCTTGTTGTGGCAGATACATACCAATACTACATAAGGCAGAGATTTGATTTACATCATACATATTGGTTTTATATGATCTAGAAGTGGTGTATCCCTTTTAAATTTATCCTATTCTCTTGGTTTGAGTGGAGGAACAAAATTCTTCAATGGGATAACAACTTCTTGAAGAGAGGGTTCTCGGGTCTTGGTGTTTGCATTTTCTGTAGGGCGTCAATGGAAACAAGTAAAAATATTTTCTTCATGTGCCAAACCACTCGTATGGTTTGAAATCGTATTTCTATTTTTCTCCATCTATCTTTCAATTGGGCATCTGATATGGAGAGCACAAAATCATTATATATTTGATGGACAATAGATCAATACTACATGGATTTGCAACAGATCTTTATCATGGATGTCTTCTCTCCTGCTGGACAATGATAATCCAAAAAACACATCCTACCTTCTGTTACCTCCGACTATTTGCTTTCAAGCTAGTTGTTTTGATGGTGCAAAACAACTGGGCATGTGTGGGTGTGGATCTGTACTCAAACTTAATGGAGTTACACAACATAATCTTTCCTGGAATGGCGGACGAAGCACAAACACTAGAGCAAAAATAATTGCATTATGGGGTTTACTTTGGTTCGTGAAAGAGAAGCAGATACACAATCTCCACATATACGATGACTCTAGATCTCTTATTGATGGGATACAGGGACACACAAATTTTGAACCTCCTACTTTATCTGGTTGGATAAACAGGATCAAACACATTCTGGGCTCTCTCACAGACTATACAATTAATCACATATATAGGGAAGCCAACATGGAAGCTGACAAATTGTCCAAAGAAGGTCTTAGAGGGACATATGGAGTTATGAAGTCTAGTTATATAGAGGACAACGACATCAACATGGAGGGACTGATCAACCTATTGCAACAATCATATACTCTTTTTCTATTTTGTGATTATGATATGTTGGATCTTATACATATGCTTGATAGATGATTAGAAATCCTTTTTCCTATGTTTTTTCACATGCTACAACATTGGATTGGGAATTTTCTAAGAACATGTCAAGACAAGGACATTATATTTTGTTTTATAGACAATATCAGTGAAATTTTCAAAATTATCTTCTCTACAGCATAGATAATCATAATTTTGATAAATGTACTGGTATTTATCTTTATTAATATAAACTCTACCTTATTTTCCTCTTTAAAAAATGTATTGTGCAAATAGAAAATTGAAGATATAGTGTAATCTCATTCTTTAAGTCCAACTTCAAAGTTTGACTTGGTTCATGGTGGAACGACTAAAATCACATGACAATGGGAAAAATAGGAATTAAAAATAAAGTTTCCACTTGTGACGTTCAAAGTTAGCGATACTCATAGTAAAGTAGGTGGAAAAAATTAAAACAAAGATCAGTGATATTCATATGTTACTAACACAATGGCCACCCCTCCTCGTTAACATTAACATGATATTAAATCAAGCAAACACAATAATAGTTATATCATACATAAATGGTGGTTCGGTAGCAACCGAGATACTTGATATTATTTTGTTCACAATACTCAATAGATATTTTTATTATAACAAATGGTTTAGTAAATGGGATATTTGCTTGAACGCGTGCCCCATAAACAGCAAAGAGATAAAAGCTTTTGTTATGGAAAAGTTCCACAAACGTACTTGGGAGAAGGAGCTAGGAAGAAAGAAAAATTACTATATTGAAGTGTTTAATCCCACTCATAATCATTAACCAAAAGCATACATAGAGGCCAATATCTCTTGGAGAGCCAAAATTCTTATTGCTCAGTTAAGGACTAATTCTCATCAACTCTGTTGTGAAACAGGGCGCTGGAAAAGGCCAAAGGAAGTGTGGGAGGAAAGGGTATGCATTTTTTGTTCTTCCGGAAAAGTGGAAACAGAAAAACATTTCATTTTAGAATGTGAGGCCTTCAAAGACAACAGGGAAAGTTATGCAGCTAGCTCTTGGGATAATCTATTTAACGAGGGGTTTGTCGAGAAGACGGGATTATTTATTGTGAAGCTTCACAAAAAAAAGGGCCGAATACATCAAGCATATGAAAAAGCAATCTGTCCCATAGGCTATCTTTAGCCTCGTGGACGTTAAAATAATTTCTTTCTTTCTTCTTTCTTATTGAACTCCAAACCCAATGGGCGGAAATAGATGCGTATTTTCTGCATTTAAATTAACAAGTTTTCATGGTTGTTTACTCTTCAAAATTATGTTTTCAACCTACTATATATATATATATATATATATATATATATATATATCAATTGTGTATGTTACCAATTAATCAACCTGAAATGACACAATATAAATCCAAACTTCAAAGAAATACAATTCAAAGTTCATAGAAATGACTAATTCCATTATTAAAAAATTATATGATCCAAATCAATAGAACATTGTATTAAGTTGTTTAGAAAAATAATTTGATAATGAAAAGTGTGTTATTACATAAATCCATAAACCTTTTGATTAACTTTTCGATTAAGAATTTTTTTTTTGTAAAATACAAAAGGTTACATTTTAATTTAAAGGTTATTTAGTTTTATTAATATTCTAGAAAATATATGATTACGAAAATAACTAATCTAGATCTATCTTAATTTTAAATTTATTAGGTATTGAGAGATAAAAAATTTGTAGGTGTAAACTTTTTCACAAAATTTATTCTCCAAACAATTTTTACACTTTCATAGATGTGATTCCTCTTGACACTTAATAAATCTATATGTTGAAATGGATCTACACTAGTGATATCCCATGGTAAGTCCAAATCATATATATATATATATATATATATATATATGATTAAAAATTTAAGTTTACTTATATATTATAAATTTTATTTATTGTTAATACTATTACATTACACTACACATCTTAATCATACTGAGCTATAAAATGCACCTCTTGTTTAAACTAATGAGCAAACACTATAAACATCCATTTATGTTTTTGAAAAATAGTGGTTTTCATATAGTATCGCAAGAACAACTTTTCAAGAATAAAAAGATATGACCAAAATAAAGAAGCAAAATCATAAACATGTCTCCTTATTCCTACAAAACACACACACAAATATATAGTGATTGTGTGTATGTGTGCATGTTGCAGGAATAAGGATACATGTTTATGATATTGCTTCTATTTGGGTCATATCCTTTTATTCTTTAAAAGTTTCTCTTGGGATACCATATGGCAACCACTATTTGTTAAAAACATATATGGATGTTTATAGCGGTTGCTCATTAGTTGAGAGAGAGAGAGAAAAACTCATTTATTCATATGCACTTATGGGGTTACTCCAAAAGCATTTTCACCTTGGTTAGAAAGTGCCATATCTCCTAGCTTCTTAGCAATGCTTTATGGACACATGGATGGCCTAGTTTGTGTGGATGTTTGACCTTTGGTTAGAGTGTCAATACGACATGCTTGCCTAGAAGGTGGATACCCTAGCCGGCTTGTTGACTAATCAACTGGGTGCACGCAATGGGGGATTTGGTTGCTCAACTAGGATGGGTACCTACCTAGGAGGAGGTTTTGGCACTTAACCCTTGGATATTGGTACCATGCGATATGAGGGTATGTGGTGTATGGATGAGCCCTCAATTGGTCCAAGATGGACATGCACATGTGGCAGTAGTTTGCTCTTCATTTGTTATATCTTGATTAGATACTTATGTGGATTTATTCTTTGGAGAATTGGGGACCTTGTGCCAATATGTTACGATGCCTTGCACTAGAGGATGAGAATTTTACATTTGATATGGGGATGTCAAACCATAAAAGGAGTTGAGTTGCTTGGATATTTGCATGGAACCTTGGTGTTGACTTAAGAGTACCTAGGTTGCCATAATGATTGTGTAGGTGGAGTGGACTCAAAGGAACACATGGATTAGTAGGAGTGATGGATATTGTGTGGGCTTGTGGCAAAGGAGTGTGGACATATTTTGTGTAACAACATTAACTTGAAACCTTGATTATGTACGACATGACCTTGGAGCTTGATATATTTGCTTCGAATGTAGCGCTTCATGTGTGTGGGCCTCCTTGTTTATAATATGTTTCCTGTAATATTTTAGGCCCACTTATGTAATGTTGGCCTCACACACACACACACACACACACACACATAAGAAATATTTCTTTCACTCACTCATTATTGTTCATCTTACGTTTAGAAATGAAGCACTAGGATTTCCTCAAGAAATCCTAGGAAAGATGCGGTTAGAAGAGTGTTTTGATCTCTCTCTCTTTTTTCAGCTTTCTTATTTGTACATCATCTCTATTGTCTTGGAGGAATTAGGATTTCTTGGAGCACTAGGAGCATCTTAAATACTAAAATTGGAGTTTCATCCCTTCAAGGGTTGGATATTAGGATTTTGTAATTAAACTCTAGATGATACTTGTTGAAAAAGGAGAAAAAATACATCTTGCTTGCAGCTAAGAACTCTTGCTTGTGTGATACTAGTTTGTGGAGGATCTTTCGTGGAGCTATAAATTTTCATGGATTTTTGTAGCTAGGGTTTTGTAGAGCTAAAGGATTTCACTAGCGTTGAGATGAGGCTATGGTATTTACAAGCATTTCATCTTTATACATACATATGAAGTTTCTAAGAATACAAAATTGTTTCAATTGTAGATTTTATTTTTAGCATTCATTATCATTTGGGTTTAGTAATCTCTAAAATTAGTTGGGCATGTTGATTTGATATATGTGAAAGTTGAAATTTTTAAGTGATTTAACATTAATATAGAATATAATAGGACAAATTTACTACTATAAATATATATTAGTCGCAATGATTTCAGATACATTTTATTCTTGGAAAGTATGCCTTGAGGGCTTAAACTTTTTGGCATATGTTTGGCATCCCTACTCTTGAATTTCTTAGTGGATTTGGGTCAATGTGAAGTGAAATTTTTCCTTTTCTTTTATACCATAATTATATTTAGTATTAATACCCATAATTCTTAATATTCATAGGTTTTTTATATAGGAAACCTTCTATGTGAGGTGGAGTTTTTGAAGTTGCATCAATTACCCTAGATCTTATAAAATTCCTTCATGGTAGTAAAGTTATTTTGACTTAGATCACTCTGTTGGTCAAGAGAGAGTTGGTATTTTGGTCGTTGGACCTGGGAAAGGTTGTTGGGTGTTGAAAACCTAGTTTATTTAGATGAGCACTTTGTTGGAATTACGACTACACTAAAAGGGTGGGGTGAATCAGTGTAATGGCCAATTTAACATTTTAAAGCAATTCCATCATAACTACAATCATAAAATTGCATCAATAGAAATAGTCATCACATTAACACATGAAAATATCAAATGAATGTGGAAACCATTGCGAGGGAAAGCCACAAATCTTCTTTTCTTCAATATTTAATTAAATCAATTTGTAGGCACCAACCTACTCGAGGCACCAACCCCAAAATATATGCAAGCACCAACTTGTGGTACGACTCCAACTTGATAAGAGACCAACCTTTGTTGTAAGCTCCAACCTGATGAGGCACCAACCTCTGCTAGAAGCACCCACCTCCTTCACCGAAACATATTGGACCACTTTTCACAATCTTTCAAATTAGATCCACAAGCTCCCATATATATATATATATATATATACCTCTCAAAATGTGATCATATCAATGCAACATCAAATGTTTCTTCAATTGTCAATAGTGGCACCGTTTTTCATTTTCCAAAATGTCTCTGACATTTGACCTTGTATGAAAGCCCAAGAACAAATCAAAATAACAAAAGAAAAATCTAGCCTCCTGTCTTCAATAACTCATCTTCTTGATTCTTGATGTTATCCCTTCAATCATAAAGCCATATCCCTTTTTCAAAATTAATTTGGCCTTCAAAACAAGCCCCAAAACATTAAAAAAACATAATAAAAAATAATGTATTAGATTGTCCCCAACAATGGATTGAATGCATCCTTCCGATCCATAGTCTACAATATCCACTTATCAGACACAGTTGATAGAATGCACCCTTCCAATGCATAATTGATCCAACCCAAAAGAAAAGTGCAACCTCAGAAAATAAAACCGAAATCGAACTCATGACCACCTACAATGCAAAAAAAGCTCAACAACAACTCGGTTATGTGCTTTGTCCACATAGCTCAACCTTTTGTAATATATATGTATCATGTTATCAAGCCACAAACCACTAGAATAGAAAGACACCCTAAACTCGACCTCAGAACCTTAGAACTGCAACACCACACTCTAACCATGAAACCACATATCATCATCGTATCCAATGCCACGTGAGTGATATCCAATGCCTTCGATTAACACACACACACACACATATGTGGTGGGCAAGGGGTGGGTTATTATAGGGCAAACCCATGACATTATCCGCCAATGGAGTCAACCCATATGACCACATAATATGACCAAGACTTATCCAAATTTCCTTTCTCATGTGACCGTTCCATATGACCTGGGCTTTAGGTGTCCATGGTCACTTGAACGCTGACATAAACATGCCATGTGTCACCCAAAATTTTCCAACATCCCATTCAATCATGTTGAATTGGCACGCCACATGGCATCTCAATGTACTTCTACATCATCATCCATGTTTCAGTCCATCTATACCTATGCACCAATCTCATGCTACCACTTGGCATGCTACGTTATCATCCTCATCCACCTAGTATTCACGTCATCATAAGGTCCACCTGCCACATTGCACTTGCTTGATTAGTTAGAGGATCCACCAAGTATTCACATTGTCAAAGGTTATAGGGGTCATGACTTTGGGTGGCTGGAGGTCGGGAGGTGTGGTATGGGAACATGACCTCTGACAAATCTGACCCATCCATTAAAAATTGCACATGTTAGGGCCCCATTGACCACAAATTTCCCAATCTGATGTAGGCACCAACCTAATGTAGGCTCCAACTTGATGAGGCACCAACCTTTGTTGTAGGCTCCAACTTGATGAGGGACCAACCTCTGTTGTAAGCTCCAACCTCTAATGTAGGCTCCAACCTGATAAGGCACCAACCTCTATTGGAGGCACCCACCTCTTTCACCAAAACATAGTGGACCATTTTTCACAATATTTCAAACTAGATCTACAAGCTCCAAAACAAATATATATACCTCTCAAAATATGATCATATCAATGCAACATCAAATGGTTCTTTAATCATCAAGAGTAGCACCATTTTAATTTTCCAAAATTTCTTTGACATTTGGCCCTATATGAAATCCCCAAAACAAATAAAAAATTCAAAATAAAAATTCAGCCTCCTATCTTCAATAACTCATCTTCTTGACTCTCCATGTTAACCCTTCAATCTTAAGGCCATATCCCTTTTTCAGAAGTAATTTCACCTTTAAAAAAAAGCCCCATAACATTAAGAAAGATTAATAAAAATTAATGTATAGACAAATTGGCCCCAATAATCGACTAAAAGCACCCATCTAGTCTGTAGTCTATAGAATGCACCCTTCTGGTGCACAATTAATCTAACCCAAAATAAAATTTCGACCTCAACAAATCAAATCGAACTCGAACCCATGACCACCCGTAGCACAAAAGTAGGTTCAACACCAACTCGACTATGTGCTTTATTCACATAGATCAACCCTGCAGAATATATATGTATCATGTTATCAAGAACAAACATCGAGAGAAGAAACACACCCTAAACTCGACCTTGCGACCTCATAATTTCAACACCACACTCTAACCATGAAGCCGCATATCATCGATGTATCCAATGTCAAATGAGTGATATTCAATGTCTTCCAATCACACACACACACACACACATATATGTGTGTGTCGGGGGGGGTTTGGGTGCTTACGGGGCCAACCCATGCCACTCTTTGCTAATTGAGCCAACTCATATGACCACATAATGTGACCAAGACCTGTCCAACTTTCCTTTCTCATGTGACCGCGCCATATGAATTGGGCCTTAGGTATCCATGGTCAATCAAACATTAATGTAAGCATGCTGTCACTATGTCATGTTTTGGGTGGTGCCACGTGTCATCCAAAATTGGCCCACTAGGCCACCCAATCGTGTTGAATCAACATGCCACATTGAACCTTGCTATACTACCACATCATCCACATGTTGGTCCACTTGCACTTGTGCACCAATATCATGCCACCACCTGGCATGCTACGTCATCATCAACATCCACCTGGTATTCATGTTGTTAGAGGGTCCACCTACCACTTTGCACTTGTTTGATTGGTTGAAGGATCCACCTGGTATTCACATTGTCAGATGTTGGAGGGATCATGACTCTAGGTGGTTTGGGGTTGGGAGGTGTTGTAGGGTAGTGAAACCTCTGATATGTCCAACCCACTTGTTAAAAAATGTGCATGTTAGTGCTCCATCGACCATAAATTGCCCACAAACACATAGATTCGGATTGGAGTTGCACAATGGTTAACAAATTTGGGGTTTGACCCCATTTCACCACAGTTGATTTTCAAACTAGGTTTTCTTCTCATTCTGAACCAAGTGTATTATATTGTTGAAAAGCTTTCAAAGAGGGCTATCCAACCGAACGTTTTGCATATTCATCTAATCAACATAGCCAAATACTCAAATATCTATATATATATATATAGGTTATCATGCCTCCTTTGACATCAAATGGCATGACATTTATTGCCATCAATGACAACAAAATGTCCAACACACTTGCATGCATAAGATGTTTTCATTAATTGTAACCCTAGTTTCTCTTGTGATGAAAGTATGTTTCCACTTGTGATAGGTGATAGATCAATTTCATGGATGCTTGTTATGGAGTTTTAGTAGGTGCTATACCTAAGAGGACATGTGATAAGTGGTTGATTTTTTTCAAGGATTTCTAATATATTTTCACATGTGAGAGATTATGGATCTAACTAATTGTTTATCAGTATGGATTTATTTTTTATGGGTGAGATGCTTAAGAGGACCTATGATAAATGGTTGATTTGTCCCAATGGATACAATTGTGCCCTACTTCATTTACGGATGGCATGGAGTTATTTTTTAGTTGGTGAGAAGCCCATGAGAGCCTACAATAAGTGGTTTATTTGTTCCAATAGATGTAAGTTTTTTTGCACTTATGATAAGTAGAGGATATTCTCCATTTACAGATAGTATGTCATCTATATTTTAGTAAGTATGATATATAGGAGGACCTATGATAGGTTGTTGATTTGTCTTAGGGATATACCAATGTTTGGAGTGGATTGATTCCTGTGACAAGGATGCTTGACCATTTGGTTTTATGATGATTTTTAGAGCCCTATATGCATAGATTAAATTTATGATAGATTGATAATTATTTGTTGGTCTATTTTGGTTGAACTATGATGAAAACCTCACTCAACTTCAGTTATTTTAGCAAATGGAGGAAAATTAAAATGTTATATCTTGGGGATAGTATTAGTTGTCTATCATGTACATTTGTGGAGATATTGATCGTGTATATTATAGCTAGTGTGATTCTAATTTATTGGTGATCTTATGAATTTGTAACCATGGTGGAAAAATCAATGATTGATTCCAAGCTTATAGTTGTTAGGATTAATGATGAGTACTAGGGACAAGTTCATTGAATTCTCTCAGGCATAGGGAGATTCCCATGGTGTTAATCTTGCCTTAGGGCTCTTTCAGAAAGATAAAGTTGATTGCAATGAGTTCATTGCTCCAATCATTGAAAATTTTGAGGTGCATGAGAAGGATTCTCATGTTCACATTTGATTATGACACTTTTGTTGTTGTTGCATTTTCCGTTGAGTGTCATATAATGGAATTGATGAGTTGAGATGTATGCATATTTCATTTTGTGGTTTGATAGATCGGATCCATTTGTCTTGTTCATGTATGGAGATGTGATTATATTTGCAAGATGTCTTAAGCAATTATTCATGTGGTGACAAAGGTTTTTGCATCATGATGATTCCTTTGGGGATGATGGAGGTTTTAACAAGTTATTGTTGATGTCTTCCTTGTCCTATAGATATTTTGTTAATTTTAGGATAACAATGGTATGTTCTATGCTTAGAGCAATTTTACTTCAATTTCTTTATTAGCCCAATATCAATATCTAGTTTAGCAATCACATCATCATGATAGTAAAATGAAGATAGAACATAAACAATAAGAGTAGAAGACAATCCAAGACAAAAGGACACAAGATGTGGCACTAGCCAGGGACAAACCCCAATGTGGGGAAACCAATGATCAATTCTTCTTATAATCCTTCAAAAGTTCAATAGAGAGAGAGGGTAAAATATAAAATATTCACTTGCCCAATTACAGTGAAAATCTGATCAGTCAAACAGTAGAAACAGAAATCCCTAACCAAAAAGTCAATGATGGTCAACAAGACATAACTCTTTCTCAAATTCAACTCGGTCAAACCCAGTAAACTCAGCCTCCAATAGCAAGTCAAATTAGCCCAAAAACAGTCTGAAAAAGTCCAGTATTCACTTGCCCAATTACAGTGAAAATTTGATTAGTCAAACAGTAGAAACATAAATCGCTAACCAAAAGTCAACGATGGTCAACAAGACATAACTCTTTCTCAAATTCAACTCGGTCAAACCCAGTAAACTCGGCCTCCAATAGCAAGTCAAATCATCCCAAAAATAGTCTGAAAAGGTCCAGTCAAACCTGGTCAATAAAATTCAACGCAACAACAAGCCCTAGCACAATCAATGTTGGTCAAATAAAGGTCGAAATTGCCTTGAATTTTGTGCCCAAAACTGCGGCCTACCCAAACAGAAATCCTCCACCAAAAACCTCACTCAAAAAAGGTCAACGCAAGTCAAATAAGCCTCCTGCAATTTCGGTCAACTATGGTCAATGGTTGGAACATAAAACTCTTTCCTTTCTTCGCATGTGTGGAGAGCTCCCTCTGAAATTCGTACCCAATCAATGAAGGAGAAAGAATATTGTGAGTGAGTGAAGTGTCCAAATGAGGAGGAGGCACCTTGTATTTATATGCAAACGTTGAGGATGAATAGACATCACTATTGGGCTTCTGAGCCTACATTAGTTTGTTGGCCGACCTTGACAATTTGTCCATAATCAAAATAAATTCATAATTCCATTTGTACATGTCAGAATGGGATGATCTTTATATCAATCCTACACCTCTCCGAGAGAGGAATCCAATAAAAATACGATTTGCCTCATATGAGCTGTCCAATGTGAATTTTGGCCCTAGTCGCAAAAATTAACACTCCCTCTCAACTAGGGAGAACTTCACTTGCCAAATTCTCTGAAAATGTGTACCATCCCTGTCTCTTCTTAGCTCTGCTCTGTTGAACCATGAAGAAAGAAGAAATGATTGAGAATGTATAATATCATTCTCCACTGACCCGAAGTTAGTCTCCAATAATAGAGAGTGTGTCATACTACTCTTAACCGACCCAAAGTCAGTTTCCATTGATCCCAGATCAATATCAACATCCTAGCATAGGGAGTACGGTAGTACACAATGCGTCCATCAGTAGTACTATGGTCCCTATCCTCATTTCCCTACTCATTGTCCATATGAGAGGTACTTCCCATGAGTCCTGGACTGCATGGCTAGGATATGCCAATAGGAGAAGGTGAACCACTCATCTTGATCATATACCATAGGAGAAGGTGAACCACTCATCCTATGCATATGTCACCATGCGGTACCATAGGGGAAGGTGAACCACTCACCATCTACATCGCGCACCATTAGGGGAAGGTGAACCACTCACCCTATGGTTGCTCATCACTCCAAGAAGAACCCCAAGCCCCCCGAAGCTCCCAGAGCTCAACATCCATCTCATACGGGACCCTCATAAGAGGGGGTCTCCACGACTCCAAGCCGTTCACGAAAGGTTAAGAATTTGACCTTCCCCAGGGGCTTTGTAAGAATATCGGCGACCTGATCATCAGTCCCAATGTGTTGGAGCCTTATTGCTCCTCATTGTACCATATCCCAGATAAAGTGGTATCTGATATCAATATGCTTGCAACATCATGAAACACATGATTCTCTAAAAGACAAATCCCACTCTGGTTGTCGTAGAAGATCACGGTGGTATCCAACACATGTCTAAATATCTCACTAAATAGCTTCCTCAACCAAACAGCTTCACAGGAGGCCAAACTAGTAGCAATGTATTCAGCCTTAATGGTGCTCAAGGCAACCAACTTTTGCTTCTTGCTCATCCATGATATCAAAGAAAAACCTAGAGAGAAGCAACATCCAGATATTATTTTACGATCCACCACACTGCCAACCCAGCCTGCATCAGAGTAACCCTGGAGCCTCACATTCCCGACAATGTATCTCAGTCCATAAGCGATTGTGGCCCGAAGATATCTCAAGATATTCTTGGCAGCAATCCAATGTATGTGATGAGGCTCGACCATAAAATGACTCAATGTATTCACTGCAAAACATATGTCTGAAAGGGAGTTCACCAAGAACATTAGGGCGCCCACGAGTTGATGATACTCAGAAGGATTTCCCAAATCGGGCCCAACAACACTTCCGCATAACTTCTTGAAGTTAAGTTCCATTGGAGTAGTCACGGACTTCCAATCCACCATCCCAAATCTTTCAAGTATATTCACAATATATTTTCCTTGAGAAATAAAAATCTCACCTGGCTTCTACCAGACCTCCAACCCTAGGAAGTAATGCATCATTTCTAGGTCCTTCATCTCAAATTCAAAAGCCAACTCCCTCTTACATTGATGAATAACAGGGTTTGTACCTATCAGAAAGAGATCGTCCACATAGAGTACCAAGATGAGAGGTTTATCATTCTCAACCTTAAAATAAAGGTTTGGGTCAGCTTCACTTCCCGTAAATCACAACTTCATTAGATAGCTATCAATCCTCTCATACCAAGCTCGAGTTGTTTGCTTCAACCCATAGAGGGATTTATTCAACCTACATAAATGTGTCTGACGATCTTGAACTTCGAACCCCTCAAGTTATTCTAAATAGTCTTCCTCCATAAGTGAACCATGCATGAAGGCAGTCTTAACATCCATCTGATGTAGATTCCATCCTTGTGAGGAAGCAAGGGCTATAATCGAATGGATGGTTGTGTAGCAGGAAACATATGCAAATATATCATCATAGTCCACACCATCCTTTTGAGAGAAGCCTCGAGCAATGAATCTAGCCTTGAAATTTTCATCACTTCCATTAGCTCCATGTTTGATCTTGTAGAGCCATTTCAAGGTGACAATGGATTTGTCCTTAGGTCTAGGGACCACATCCCAAAAATCATTCTTCATAATCAACTCATACTCTTCTTTCATAGCATCCTTACAAACTTGGTGTTTGGCATCTTCTTTGAATGTGCAAGGCTCAAATTGAAAAATGGTGCTCATTGTAGTTAAGTACCCTTGGTACCTATTCGGCTTCTTGCCTTCACGAAATGTCCCCCTTGGTGCAACATGTCTCTTGGCATCTTCGGGAGTCTCCCTAAGCCATGAGGGTCTCCTTTTTTAGGAGGAGAGCTCATGAGGGGGTGGATCAATGGGATCCATTGGTTCTTCAGCATCGGGCATCTTCTCATCTTGTGGTTCACCCATCTTTCTTGAATCTTCTTCTTTGTCCTTCCTTGGAAGAGGAAGGTTACTAATCTTCCCAAGGGTAGCATCCTCATCGAAGATGACATCATGAATTATCTCCACTTCTCTTTGACCAGGCACATAGATTCTATATGCCTTAGAAGTTTCACTGTAGCCCAAAAATGTTCCTTTCTTCCCAAAAGCATCCAGTTTTCTTTTCTTTTCTTTCGGCACATGAAAATATACGGGGCTACCAAAAATTCTAAAGTGAGAAACATCAGGTTTCTTACTGATGAAAACTTCTTTAGGAGTTTTGGAGTCCAATGCTTGATGAGGGAATCTATTTTGAACATACACGACAGTGTTTGCAACTTTGACCCATAAGAACTTCAGAAGGCTTTGATCATGAAGAATGGCATGAGTGGCTTCTATGATAGAATGATTATTCATTTTAGAAACACCATTTCTCAGGAGTATATGCAGTAGTAGTCTCCCTCTTAATGCAAGCTTCTCTATAATAATTTTTGAACTCATTTGATTCATATTCAGTTCCATTATCGGTCCTCAATATTTTGATCTTCTTCCCTGTTTGATTTTTGACCAAAGCTTTGAAAGAATGGAACCATGTGAATACTTTGTCCTTCTTCTTCAAGAAATATATCCAAGTATTACGAGAGAAATCATCCATGAGGATAGCATAATATAAGTATCCTCCTAATGAGTTCACGGGCATTGCACCAGATAGATCAGAATGAATCAATTGCAATATGTTAGGAGTCTTGCTATCACTTGAGGGAAATGGTCCCTTTGTATGCTTTCCTTCGTCACACCCCTAACAAACACCTTCATGTTCTACTTTAAATTTGGGCATAACTGTCACCATCTTCCTTACATCGAGTAGAGCCTTATAATGTAGATGAGTAAAGCTCTGGTGCCATAATTCAGATTGAAGTGATGTGTCGCAAGACATAGCTCCCAATGAGCTTCCTCCAACTTGATATAGGCTATCAACCCTGAAGCCAAGTTTAAGTGCATATTTGAAATTTTTATTCTGCACACATACCTTTCCATCGATGAATGCCACCTTAAATCCTTTGTCCTCCATCGTCGAGATAGATACCAGGTTCTTCTTTAGATCGGGTACATATAGTACTTCTTTTAGATGAATGATGTTACCTTGATTCAGTTGAAGAGTAACATTCCCAACTCCCTTCATGGGATAGGTGGCATTGTCTCCAAGGATAATTTCCAAATTTGTATCCTTTTTAATCAAATTTGAAAGAGCTTCCTTATACCTGGTGAAGTGCCTTGAGGCACCACTATCAATCAACCAATTTCCCAATGTGTCCAAAGGAGATGCAGTAGAAATGGCAGATATAAGGTAGAATTCCTTTTGCTTGTTATCAACAACATTAGATTCATCATACCTGGTGTTTCTTGATCTCTTGGGAGGGCGACCATTTCCTTTATGAGGAGCGGGAGCATTCCTTTCTCCTTGGTTGTTGAATTTTCCATTCCTTTGATCGTTGTTGCCCCTGAAATTATTATTGTTGTGGTTTTCATCATCATGAGGTGTATCCCTTTTATTATGACACTCCATAGCATAGTGGCCAAACTTATTGCAAATGAAGCATCTTCCCTTCCTTCCATTCTTGAAACTCGGTCTTCCTTGACATTACTTCTTTGAACCTGCATTGTTCTTCCTTTTAGCATGAGCAGAGAATGCAGTAGGATCATTCCTATTTGAAGGCATATCTAGTTCAATCATCCTTGTTTCTTCTTGAGAACATCTAGTCAGCAATTCCTCAAAACCTGGAATCTTGTCGTTGTTAAGAATAGTGATGTTGAACACATGTTATTCACAAGGGAGTCCTTCAAGGGAAATGAGAGTAATCTCCCTATCATTAATAGCTCTCAAATTCAAAGAACATCATTTTTTATCACAGTAATCCTCATGAAGTAGGATTGAATGTCTTCACTCTTCCCTTCTTTATATCCTTCAACTTGTTTTTTAGAAACAGAACTTGGTTTGCATTGCTAGCTTTGAACATGCTAACCAACCTGTCATACATGTCCTTGGATGTGCTCAAATCATAGATGTATGCAACCAAATGCTTGCTAATAGAATCCATGATAATATTCTTTGCTTTGACTTCACCCTTCTTGTACTTAGTCTTCGTGGCAGTTGGTGCATTTGAAGGAGGCTCATAAATCCTTCCCTACACATAGTCCATAACATCCTGCTCTTCCAAATTCAAATCAAGAGACATCTTCCATGCATAATCAGAGTTAGCATTGAGCTTGTCATTAGGCTTGAAGTAAGATTTGGAGGCCATTGACTCTTGTCCTTGATCAGTGATTGCTCCTCTTAGTGATTGCTCTTCTCACTCTTGCTTAGGATTTTTGTCTTCACCTCAGCTCTAATACCATGTTAATTTTAGGATAACAATGGTATGTTCTATGCTTAGAGAAATTTTACTTCAATTTCTTTATTAACCCAATATCAATATCTAGTTTAGTAATCACATCATCATGATAGTAAAATGCAGATAGAACATAAACAATAACAGTAGAAGACAACCCAAGACAAGAGGACACAAGATGTGGCACCAGCCAAGGACAAATCCCAATGTGGGGAAACCCTTGATCAATTCTTCTTATAATTCTTCAAAAGTTTAGTAGAGAGAGAGGGTACAATTTACAATATTCACTTGCCTAATTAAAGTGAAAATATTATCAGTCAAACAGCAGAAACAAAAAGCCCTAACCAGAAAGTCAATGCTGGTCAACAGGGAAAAATTCTTCCTCCAATTCAGCTCAGTCAACCCCAGTCAACTTGGCCTCCAAAAAAAAGTCAAATCAGCCCAAAAACAATCCAAAAAAAACTAGTCAAACCTAGTCAACAAAAGTCAACACAGCATTAAGCCCTAGCACAGTGAACGCTGGTCAAACAAAAGTCAAAACGACCTCGGATTTCATGCCCAAAAATGTGGCCTTCCCAAACAAAAATCATCCACCCAAAACCGCACTCAAAATAGGTCAATGTTGTTCAACGCAAGTCAAATCAGCCTCCTGCAATTTTGGTCAACTTTGGTCAATGGTAGGAACGGAAAACCCTTCCCTTTCTTTGCACGTGTGGAGAGTTGCCTCTGAAATTCATACCCAACCAATGAAGGAGAGAGAATATTATGAGTGAATGAAGTTTCCAAATGAGGAGGTGGCACCTTTTATTTATATGCAAACATTGAGGATGAATAGACTTGACTATTAGGCTTTTGAGCCTACATGAGTTTGTTGGCCGACCTTGACAATTTTTCCATAATCAAAATAAATTGATAATTCCATTTGTACATATCAGAATTGGATGATCTTTAGATCAATCCTACACATCTTGGAGAGAGAAATCCAATAAAAATATGAGCTGCATCATATGCGTTCTCCAATGTGAATTTTGGCCCTAGTTGCAAAAATTAACAGATTTCAAAGTTCAATAGGAAGTAGTGTTCCACAGTTATGTTTCCTTTAGTTTCATAGATGGTCGCCATTCTTTTGGAGCACCTAGCATAGGGAAGAGGATTCACTTGGTTTGATGGTGTAAACAAAATTACCTTATTGTATTATTCTTGCATGTTCACCATCCAAAGGCTAAGTTGCAAAATGCTTGGTTGATTTCTTGGAGGGAGACATACTTTTGTGAGCTATGATTTCATGGACTCCAGGGTGCGTGAAACTGTACTTGTGGGTGTGACTCTTATAGAGTATGTGTGATGTTCTATTATAATGAAGGAGTATTCCTTCAACTTTCTAGACTCATTGGAGATATGAGTTGTGGTTTCAGAGTGAGTTGATTGGTGTTATAGAAAACACCTTTGTTGCAAAGATGGAGTGTTAGCTTTTGGAGTTATTCCAAAAGCGTTTTCAGGTTACTACGAGAGGGTCATGTCTTTGAACCCCTTGATGATGCTTCATGGATGAATTGATGGCTTAGTTTGAATCGATTCTTGACATTGGTTAGAGTTCCACCATGGTGTCCTTGCCTAAGATGTCAATACCCTAGTCAACTTGTCGACCGACCTAATGGATGCACAAAACTAGGAGAGGTATAAATGTAAGAGGAGAAGTGTTGGGAATTTTGAGGAGGTCACTTGATTCTTGGAGTTTGGGAGTATGTGATATGAGGTATCTAGTGTATAGATGAACCCTTGGTTGGCCCATGATGGACATGTACATGTGGAATGGCTTTCTCTTCATTTACTAGACCTTGATTAAATTTTATGTTGCATTCTTTGGAGTCTTGGGGACCTTGTGATAACATGTTATTTTCTTTGAGGACATCGTACACCGAAGGAGGATCAATTGAAATTATAGAATGGGGTGATGATCCCTATATGGCATTAGGTTTATTGGATGCTTGCATGGAGGTTTGGAGTTGACTCAGGGATGCCTGATTGCAATAGTGATTATTTACATGGAGTGGACCTAGAGGAGCATATGGCTTAGTAGAAGTGATGGAGTCTATGTGGTACTTCCATGGACGAGTGTGGACACATATTGTACAACATCACCTTGTATCTTTGATTGTATGATGTCACCTTTAAGCAATTGATATGTGTACCCTTGGATTGTGGTGCTTTACATATGTGGGCTTACTTTTTTGTAGTAGTTTGCATGTTATGGTTTAGGCCCACTAATGTATAGTTGCTAATATATAATGAGATACCTATAATGCACTTGTTTCACCAACTCAAATACTTTCCAAAAATTATATATGACCTTTGGAATCTTTATTTAAGGACGTTTATTAGGTTTTTTTCTCTTCGGTGCAACTTGCAACAAACAATCAACCTCTAAATATGTATGCATGGAGCTCTGTCTAGGATTCAATCGATTTTCTTAGTTCCATATGTAGTTTCCCCAATCACCAAGACTACTTACAAATCTAGGGTGTAGGGTCAAGTTGAGTGACAAAGTGTTAGGTTTTAATTGGGCAAGAACTCATTGTAGCTCAAGAGTGCTACGCTAGTCAGTGCTTTGTGTATGCATACATAAAAAACATAAAAAGAACTATATTTACTATCAGGAAAAATGTATATCACACAAAGAATGGTTAATGTTGTCTTCAATAGATTCCTGACCAAAAACAAGGTAGTGGAGATATGAATATGCCATTTCTTCTAAAATGATGTAGCCAAGTCCCATTGCTTACATTTGAGTTTTATACAATGTGTTGGCATTATGATACCCGTGTTTTCCTTGATGGCAACTCACTCAGATGAAAGTTACAGTGCAGCAAGTCAACAAGAAAGGATTACAGATAAGACTCCAAATAATGAAGAAAGAGAGGTATACACAGGTTCACTTTGTCCAAGGCGCGTATACACACGGTTTAACAGAACAAAAGTAGTGTATAATGTATACACGCATTTTCACAGGAGGAAAAGCACGTACATGTTGGAAAACCAAGTTTTTAGTCCAATGTATTTTGGTCCAAGGTAATTGGTCTGAGGCATTTGATCTAAGGTATTGACCCTAGTATTGGGTCTAAGGTATTGGTCCTAAGTGGTTTTGGTCCAAGGTATTGAGAAAGGCCTAAGAGTATATAAGGAGGAGAATATCATTAGGCCAAGGTGTGCAAGCAATGAGATTCTAAGGAATACTTCTATCTAAAGTATATATTATGTTGCAGGGTTATGTTTGGGACTGGATCTGAAATATTCATGTGCACCTTGAGTTCAACATTGGATCAGGAATCATGAAACTTGAAATGACTTATTCTTGAATGATCTGATATTGGTTGAGACCAGATCTGATGTTTTGCGCCTGTTCTATTAGTTATCTATCATGATCTGGGTTTGTCTAAAGTTTGGAATTGTAGCAAAGTTCTGAGTCAAAATTTGCAGATCTGTACGCAGGTTCGTCTCAGCCAAAGGGCATATACACGCAGGTTCAACTCTTTCAAGTAGCGTATACAAAAAGAAAAGCTTCTTTTCAGATCTGACTGATCTATCTGATCAAATTCTGTTGTTTTATTGTTGTCTGTCAATGAAGTCTTCTTAGATCTGAACGTAGAACTGTTGTATAAGGAAATTGAGTCTGATTGATTGATTGATTGAGAAGGAAGGGTGATCCTTATTGCTATCTATTTTGAACTCTGTAATATGACAGTAGATCTTCAGAATGTCACTGATTGGTACAGTTTGTGGTTCAGAAGTTTATGATTCAGTATCTTTAGAGATATACGCAGGCTGGGTTAAAGGAAGTAGTGTATACACGCAGGTTTGGTTCAACCAAGTGGCGTATACACTCTAATGCATGATCTTTGAGGTTACAGTTGGTTCTGGATGATGATGCAGGGTTCTGGGTTCAACACAGTGTTCTGGTGTCAGTGATCTGATTGTTCAGATTAACTGAATATTGGTTGATGTAGTTTAAGTTTAAAAGGCTTTGATGGGTCCAGTGTGAAAATTTGATAAAACATGGCCTTCAGCTTGTGGTATTGTGATCCAGGAGTATCCAGTCTGAAAATTCGTCAAACGTGGTCCCTGGTGGAAGAGTGGAGTTTTTTGTAGGCTGGCACCTACGTACGAGTAAACATATTGGCTAGTACAAGAGCTAGGGGGTTGTAGGTCCCTTCCAGTAGACGCTGGAAAATGAGAGAAGGTTGTAACCTTCTGCAGGTAGAAGCCTGCGAACTGGTATGAGTCTACATCAGTACAAGATTGTAAACAAATTTTCTTATTATTAAAAAAGACAGAGACGACAGCAGCAAGTGGTTTTTACCCACATTGGGTTTCCACCTCAAATATTGGTGTTTATGTGTGTTGCTTATGTGTGATGTTTTATTTTGTTTTTACTGCATTGTCTAATAAATCTCTAATATACTGGTTTAAGCTCAACACATGATAAACTGTCTAAATCACAAGTTCTATGCATATACGTTGGTTTCTTTAAGCACAGTCATGTGTACACGCTAGTTCACTTCACTGAAGTAGCATATATAAATCTGTTTTGGAAATAAAATTATTGATCTGATAATACTGATCCACCCCCCTCTCAGTATTATTTCCAACAATTGGTATCATAGCAGGTCCTTCAGAAGAAGCTTGATCGCTTGAAGGGAGATCCATTAACATGAATAATCAACAGAGCATGGGATCCATCAGACCGTCAATCTTCGATGGGAGAAACTTTGTTTATTGGAAAATAAGAACCACAGCCTATCTACAATCGCTTGGAACGAATGTCTCGGAAATTGTGGAAGGAGGATATACATTTCCAACAGCAATTCCTACAGATACGACAGGTAAAAAGCAATATGAAACCAATGCCAAAGTTGTCAATACTTTATTGGGAAGTCTGTCACAATCAGATTTTGTCAAAGTCATGCAACTCAAATCAGCCAAAGAAATATGGGACAAAATCATTCTGAGCTACGAAGGAGACTCTCAGGTAAAACATGCTAAGCTTCAAACTCTCAAAATTCAGTATGAAACTCTTAAGATGCATAGTGATGAAAGTATAGCTAGTTACTTCCTCTGTATAGATGAGGTTGTCAATTGTATGAAAAATCTGGGTGAAGAAATTAAGGAAGTTACCTTAGTTGAGAAAGTTTAGAGATCCTTGTCTGCTAAATTTGAATCCAAAGTGTCTGCCATAGAAGAAAAACGGGATCTACAGAATATCACTATGACGCAGCTTCACGAAATATTAACTGCCTTTGAGATGAGAAAAGGAGGACCATCAGATATGAGAGAGGCTGCATTCAAAGCTTCAGCAAAAGGAAAGGAAGAACACAGTGAATCAGGACATCTTTCAGAAGAAGAAGATGAGGTAAACTTTGTCAAGAAGCTTCTACGGGGTTTTGGAAGGTTTAGAGGTAAGTTACCCTTCAAATGCTTTTCTTGTGGCAGAGTCTGTCATTATGCTACCAGATGTCCTCATAAAGATAAATTTGAAAAAGGAAAGGAATATGCAAAAGGAATAGAAAACAAGTTGTGAAAAAAAGGAGTTACTATACTCATGAAGATAGCGATGGTTTATCTAATAGTGATGAAGATGAAACTGGACAAGATTACAGACTTCTCATGGATTGTGACGATGATAATTTTTGGGATGCTTTAAACGAGGAAGACCTTCATGAAGAAATATCTAAACTCAAACTCTGTTTAGAAGAAAAGAATATGATTATAGATATCTTGACATACCAACTTGCTGAAAAAGAAAAACACAATGAAAAACTAGAATGTCAAATTGTGGGTCTAAGAAAGGATCTTGAGAAAACGAAATCTCTCAATCTTAGATTTTCTAAAGGATCGGAAACTTTAAATGAAATTATCAAAGTTCAGCGTTCTCCTCTAATAAAGATAGGTCTTGCATATACTAAAGAAGCATCTCAATCACAGAATTCATCAACTTCCACCAAAAGCTATCTTGATGCAGCAAAGACCATTGAACAGTATGACAATAGATAGCAAAAGAATAAAGCAAATCACCAGGTAAATCATACTCAATTTTATCCAAAGATGAATATCAATAGAAACTACAATCAGCAGGTCAATAGATTCGATAGACACAGGAACTTCTTTAATGGGAAATGTTTTTCATGTCATAATTTTGGACACAAAGTTGCTCAATGTGTTGCTTACAAAACCATCATGACTAGAGAAGCACAAAATCAAAGGAATGTAATAGGGATCCAGAAAAGTTCCTATAATAACTTTTCTCTTATTGAAAATGAAATAGAATGTTCAATCTGTAACAACTTTTGTCATGAAGAATCTGAATGCAGGAGCAAATTTCAGCAAACATCTCAAAAGGAGCAAACTCCATTAAATCCCAAGATATGGAGAAGGAAAGAATCTCAAACAGAAAGATGTGGTATAGCCTTGTATGCAGGAGGACAAGAAAATCAGTGGTACATCAACAGTGGATGCTCAAAACACATGACAGGTGACAAATAAAAACTTCACTCATATAATGCCTTAGAAAAGGAAAAGAATGTCTCATTTGCAAATGACACTCCTGCTGTCATAAAAGGTAAAGGCTCTGTTTTCTTGAAAGAAAAGGTTAAAGTTGGAAATGTTATGTATGTAGACAGTTTAAATCATAACCTGTTGAATGTCATTCAAATGTGTGATCAAGGAAATGAAGTGGTGTTTCGATCAAACAAATGTGTTGTTTGTGAACTTGATACAGGAGAGACCGTGATCAAAGGTACAAGAACTCCAAATAACTTATGCATACTCAAGGGGGGACAACAACAGTGTTATCTAAGCAAAAATGATGAAAACTGGTTGTGGCATAGAATATTGGGACATCTAAGCTTTTCTCAAATAAGAAAAGCACGCAGATTCAAGGCTATTCATGATCTTCCAGATATCAGCATCCCAGAAAATACAATATGCAAACCATGTCAAATCGGCAAGAAAACCATAGTTCACTTCATGGAAACGGAAGGGTCAGCTAGTAAGCCTCTTGAACTTGTCCATACTGATTTATGTGGACCATCAAGTAAAAAGTCACCTCGTGGAGAAGAATACTTTATTTTGTTCATTGGTGATTTTTCCAGAATGTGTTGGATAGGTCTTCTAAATCATAAAGATGAAGCATTTGAAAAGTTCCAAGCCTTCAAAGCTTTGGTTGAAACTGAATCAGATCGAAAAATCAAATGCCTCAAATCTGATCGAGGAGGGGACTTTACATTGGATGAATTCTTTGACTTTTGTGAATATGGAATAAAAAGTCAATTCTCCACCGCAAGGACTCCCTAGCAAAATGGTGTGGTAGAAAGAATGAACAGAACAGTTCAACAAATAGCTCAAGTTATGCTAGATGAATCTGGAACTCCTGCAACCTTCTGGGGTGAAGTTGCATTCATTGTCGTAACTATTCTCAACCAAGCCAATGTTCGGGTAAACAGCACTCAAACTCCACATGAACTTTGGTATGGTAAGACTCCTACTGTAAAATACTTTAAAGTTTTTGGAAGCAAATGTTATATCAAAAGAACTGATGAAAAAATTGGTAAGTTTGAACCCAGAGCAGATGAAGGTATTCTTCTTGGTTATTCTTCTAGAAGTAATGGATATAAATGTTATAATAAAAGACTTGGAAAAATTGTTGAAAGAATTGTAGTTGATGAAGCATGCAAAAATCCAATACAGATAAAATCAACAAAATATTATGACAATGAAGAAGATGGGGATTATTTTTCCACATCAAATAAAAATCATATTGAAGAATAAACCAATGAAGCACCAGAAGAAGAGATAATGGTAGAAGAAAAGACTCTGTCCAGGTATCTTCAGAAAAATCATCCAGAAACTCAAATTTTAGGGGAAAAAGAGGCAGGTGTACAGACAAGAAGAAATATTACAGGGACCTCAAGCTATCTAGCATTATTATCCTCCACCGAACCTCAAAATGTAAAAGAAGCATGCAAAGATGAATGTTGGGTCAAGGCCATGGATGAAGAACTTGAGAAAATTGAAAAAAATAATACTTGCAAATTAGTTCCTAGACTTCATGATAAAAATATTATAGGAACTAAATGGATATTCAAAAACAAGCTGAATGAAAATGGAGAAGCCATTAGAAACAAGGATAGACTTGTTTGTAAAGGGTATGCTCAACAAGAAGGTATAGATTTTGAAGAAACTTTTGCACATGTTGCCAGACTTAAGCCATAAGGAAGTTTCTTGCTCTTTCTAGCTTTCAGAAATACAAAGTATACCAAATGGATGCAAAATCAGCCTTCCTGAATGGAGATTTAGAAGAAGAATTTTCTATTGAACAGCCAGAATGGAAATGATGCAAAACTTGTATGCAGACTCAAAAAGACTCTCTATGGTCTAAAACAGGCTCCAAGGGCCCGATATTACCACCTTGAAAAATATCTACATGTTGTTGGGAAAAGTATCCAATACGGAATGACCCTATCCCACTCTAAGGGTGATAGTACCTCAGCAACAATCAAAGCAAAGCTATCTAAGATTTCTTCTTTATGAAAGTAGAATAGGGGAGAAAGAGGTCCACTAACCGATGTCTTTCGCTAATGGTTGATCCAATCTTCTCTCCTTGCTGCTTGCTCCCAGCTCCTTGCTCTTTCACTGGCCCAGCTACACCAAGATCCTGCAAAATGGCAAGAGAGGGAAACTACAAGAAGCATACATTCATAATTGATTCAAGGATTAGAATAAATCAAATACACAAGTATAACAATACATCATTGAGACACATGTATATAGAAGAACCTCAAATGCTTTATTAATGGAAGAAGTAAAGTTCAGGAAGTGATACAACCATAAGAGGCCCAATCCAGCATCACCTTCCCAGCAGAAAGAAATCTCCTCTTCACCTCCTTCAAAGCAAATCACCCAATAGTTCTAAACTCAAACCAACAGCACTTCCTTACATTCACAAGATTCCAGCCTCCCTAGACCTCATGAGAGAGATCTATATATAGGAGTTTTGGAGAAAGGATGAGTCAGCTTGAGGCTGGCATGAAGCTGACTAGTGTCCTCTCTCACTTCAGTTATTCTTCAGTTCTTGAGTCCACTTGGAGGTTCTTGCTTCCACTTGGAGATCTAGACCCTCTTACTCATCATCAGTCGAATTCCTTGATCCAAGTGTCATTTTGGAAGCTTCCTGGGCATTGACACCTTGAGGAATGACTGTGCCACATGTCCCAACTCGCCCAGCGCAGGTAGCCTTCTTTGCAGTTGACATTCAGCGCAGGTAGACAGTGGAGCAGTTGACATTCAGCGCAGATGCTCAGTGGAGCAGTTGACATGATCCAGAATTGCCTTGTTTTTGAGTGTTTTCAGGTGGAGAACTTTTATTCAGTGCTGTGGTTTGCTGACCTTGTTCCTCTAGGGGTAGGAACAACATGTTTAGGGACTTTGGATCCCTTAGATTATGGACATTTCATGCTTCATGCTGTAAGGCACAAAAATGTCTATAACAGTTGCCCCCTAAAGTATGAGGTCGTTTATTGGGTGAAATGCTTTATCAGGAGGATCCGAAGTTCATTCAATCGCTGAGAGGTGACCTGTAATAAAATACAATACAATACATTATTTTTTATTCTGCTTTCATGATCTAGCTGAGGTGGGCATTCCCATGCTCAGCTTTATAAATTCATTTTGGTACATAGAACAGACGATCGTCTGATGGTAGACTGATAATTCTCTGCTGAAATTATCATCCTTTGAGTAGGATGATCATCTGCTGCAATGATGTACATGTCAAATGTCTTTATTTTTCCTGAATATATATCGCAGCCCGGATGGATGAAACTAGATCCGGGGTCTTCAAACTCGTTCGATATTCACTCTAAGTACAAGTCGATCCATGTGAGAATTGCGCTGAAGTCGAACATGGAAAGACATCGCTTGATTACCGGTCAATGATGTAAACCGTTAACAAGCGCGAGAGGAATCACCGATAATGATAATTACCCTCAATGTACTGCAGTACAATTCACGTGGTGTGAATAAAGGACTTGGCGTTGAACACCACGCAAAATCTTATGGTCGAAGGTCATTGATGTATACCTGTCGCCGGAAGTGAGAAACTTGCCATTGAGGCATCCAAGCTTCAAAGTACTGAGGGGGGTGTTCCTAGATCAACTCCTTGGATAATGAGCTGAAGTCGACAAGAAGCGATCCGTCAAAGGAGGGCCTTAATGAATCCCACATCAGTGACACGGAACGGAGCTAATGATTTTAATGGAGGTGAAAACAATCTGTGACATATGATTCAGGATGGCGGTCATGAATGGATGAAGGATAATGTATGGCAGTGGATGGGACACGGTTGACTCTTTCTGAACAACATCTCTTGAACATATAACGACACTGATGCGATGGATCGGTAGCATTACCCCAAATGTGGATGGTTTGGCGAGACCATGGTGATGAGACCGGTGAATGAAACAACCCAACCCGATGTGATACGGAGGAAAAGTGTCATGTTCAAGAGCGACTTGCTACCATTACAGCTTTGAGGTTCTCCCAATTTTTCCCCAGTCATTTCTGACCAGTACCTCTTTATTTTTGTCAAGCTTGAGGAGGATAACATATGCTTGTTCTATAACCTACCCTTCGGGCAAGCCCATCGCTATGTTTTAACGAGCCTAGCGATAGGGAAACTCGTCCTCGTCTAAAGACAAGTTTGTCGCTATTTAATCATTTTAACGAGTCTAACGACAAGGAAAACTCGGTCCTTCTCATTTTTAGAGAGTCTGAAAAGGTACAGAAAGTTAACTCCAAAATTCCTTTTTCGTCATCTAATCCCTTAAGTCCGAAAAAGTATAAAACAATACAGAAGGGATGAGTTTTCGATAACTTTAACGAGCCGAATAAAACAAGCGCTCGACCTTTTTGTGCAATAATCCCTCAGGTCCAAAAAGATTAAAATCTAACGGAGGGATAGCTCTTCCGGTCACTTTAACGAGCTGGAAGGCCAAAACTCGGCAAACTTTTCATATTTTACGAGTCAGATGAAAAGAGCTTAAAGAAGACTCGTCTTTTGAGGAACGAGTGATAAACAGGGATAGCAGCAGATTCCAAGTACGGGTTGGAATTTTCCAATCACGGCAGTGTCACAAGGATGGCTAGGTGAAATCACTCTTCGCAGCTGTTCCTCAAAATGGGTAAACAATCATATGGAGGTGAACGATCGGCCAAATGATGGTGGAGGTGGCAGGCGCAAACACGACCAAGGCTTTTTATGGCTGATAAATTTACGATCACAGCGGTTATTTACCGGAATAGGTTCATTTTTTATTTAAAAATGAGCTTAAAATCTGGGGGAAACATTGCTCACTGCTTTTATTTATTTTTTAACGAGCATGAAGACCGCGTTAAAACTGCTCGGATCTTGCGTTTATTTTTTAACGAGCATGAACTTTATGCTAAAACTGCTCGATTATATGGTCAAATTTTGATTTTTTACCATTACTAGCTTTTCTCTTTTCAAGGATAGTACTGCATTTTCAATTGCTGCAACAAACTTTGTTAGAAATGAATAATATCTGCATGAAAATGAGATTATAACCCTAATATTTTGCTTTGAACTACGTAAAAAGCCATTAAAAGGTGTTTTTACCTCTCATTTTACCATTTCATTTGCATTTGGTTTGTTGGAGCTCTGGAGGTGCCTCTTCCCCTTTGATTTTCACCAGCTGATTCCGGGAGATTCTGCGGACGATTTTTAGCGCCGTCTGGACCAGGTAGGAGCCAAACCCTAGCTCTTTCTTTTCATGGTTTCCTTTTTCAGTTTTGTGCCTGTTTCCCAGCTTTTCTGAGCCTTAGGGGTTTTGCCAGGGCGCCCTAACTTCAGCGCAGGTTTCCCATTTGAAACCCGCGCTGAATGTCAAGCTGCCTTAAGGCAGCCTGACCTTCAGCGCAGGTGGGACACTCTCTGCCTGCGTTGGGCTCAGAAAACTGAGTTTTTGGCTCATTTTTTGATGAATTTTCGCCAGTTTTTCACCAAATTCAGGAACTTACTCCTTCTTTTGTTTGCTTTGCAGGGAACTTTGAACAAAATGTCCCTTACATGGCGAGAATGAGAACATGAAGAGGAGGACATGATTGCCCTCCATGACCCTGTCACGGTCAACGCGCTGCGGAACTGTGGCCTGCTGAAGTTTTTCCGTATCTCTAGCATGAGAGCACAGATTACTTTGCTGCAGTATATGCTTGATGCTTGGGATCCTATTAACCAAGTATTCCAGATTAGGGGAAAGTCCATCCCCTTGACCATAGAGGACATGTACTTCTTGACTGGATTGTCAAGGCGAGGTGCCCCCATTTCCTTGTCAGGTACGGCCGGGGGACCGATTCCGTGAGAGATTATGTCCGCCAGTATTGCAGGGAAGGTTCCCAGCCGAGCAGAGACGGCAAGGTTGTTATCCGTGAGATTACTGACAGGTCTCTCAGGTCCATTCTGTATACCATTGGTAGGATGGCCGGTAGCGCAGCTCTACATGTTGCCAACAGATCTTATGTGCAGCACGCCTTGGAGTGTCTCCAACCGAAAGTATTCAACTGGTGTGATGCAGTACTTGTTCAGATGAAAAGTCAGTTGACCAAGGTGAAGGACGGGAAGCTGAAGAACTTTGGATTTGGTTCTATTCTGACTTCCTTCACCTTGGAGAAAATCCCACTGATGCAGCCTCAGTATATTATACTCGACTTGCCTTCTCCGACCGAGCCATGCATGCAGAGGTGGGTCGATCACATGTCTAGGCATGCTGGTCAACCTCAGATTACTTTTACTGATGCCTTCTTCAGGTGGTTCGAGCGCCAGGAGATGGTCTTTTCCGAGTATCCATATGTGGGTATGGATTTCCGAGGTGATCCGGATTTGGTGTTACCGGATGGCGAACAGTGAGGCGCTATTGGTAAACTCTTTGACCATATCACTGTTTACTGTTTTTATTCATAATGTTGCTGTGCTTTATTCTATCAAGACTTTTAATCATACTCTTGGGTGCATGCAGATATTGGTCCTGTCCGTCCAGCAGTTCGTCCGAGACCGCCAGTTGTTGCGCCGGCAGCGGAACCTGCTAGGAGAGTTATTCTCCGCGACCTTGACGATACTGAGACCCTTACAGCTGTGCAGGAGCAGGTTGAGAGCCTTACTCTCGGCATTCCCGATGTGAGGATTGATGAGTTACCTTTACAGCTGCAGCGACACACTACTGGTGTGCCTAGACGATGGACTCGTCTCTTGCGCATGATTGCACAGGCCGTGACGTGCTATCATGAGCACCACTAGGCTAGGGTGCCCCCTAGCATCTTTTTGAGTTTTAGGTCATATGACCAATTTTGTCTTGGTTACAGAACATTATGTATGAACTATAAACAGCTTATATATATTTTGATTTTCGAGTTTTATTCTAGATGAGTTATATGATCCATATGTACAATCATTGATGATATGTCTCTTTTATAAATGTCGCAAATGTCTATCTAACACATAATTTGCTAATGAGTCAGTTAATGTGTTTAAGTTTCTGGAAATATGTTGATATTGAATTGAATCAAATTGTCTTTCCAAAATCTTAACCCTTAGGAACATGCGATAAATAGCTGGATTGCGAACAGAATATATACCACTGAGTTGTAGTATTACGAGCTGTGAGTCTAGCCTGACAATTAGTTGGCGTATGCCACGTGTGATGGCATCAGAGAGTAGTTCTATCAACGCGCTATACTCAGCGATGTTATTCGTTGATTGCCCAATACATACACCTCTGAAACTTACTAACTCGCCGCTTGGATCAAAAATGGCCCAGGCTGCGGAGGATAGGTTCCGCGAACTACGACTCGCTCCGTCGGCATATCCAACACATGTCTCCAGAAGGTTCGACATCTGCAACAAATGGAAAAGGTGGATCACTCGACCAGAACAAATACTTTAGCGAAAACAAAATACAACAAAAGCATGCAGGTTACTATTTAAGCATAGTAACGCTTGAGGTACAGCCCGTTACGGGGCTGCGCCAGTGGAATTCCGTCGTAATCCATTAACTCGTAGGCTCCTTTTGCTAACACCCTTTTAACAATATAGGGGCCCATCCATAAGGATTTGAATTTACCTGCTCCCAATTTATCGGATTCTTGGTCATAAAGCAAGACCAAATCACCTTCTGAGAAGACACGGGGTTTGACACTTCTGTCGAACTGAGCCTTGACTCGTTTCTTATGGGCTTCGTTAGCCAAAGCGGCATCACGACAGGTTTCATCCAATTGGATTAATTCCAAGAAACGAGCCTCTTCTTCTGAAGTTCCGGGGAGAAGATCGATTGCGAGTTTAAGCGACGAAATTTCGCACTGGATTGGCAAGACTGCTTCCAGGCCATACACCAGTTGAAAAGGCGTGAACCCGGTTGCATTCTTTACCGATGTTCGGTAGGCCCACAAGGCTGAGTACAGGATTAGGTGCCACCTTCTTTTATGAACCCCGATCATCCTTTGCAACATACGCTTTAGGACCTTGTTGATTGCTTCAACTTGTCCGTTGGCTTGCGGATAATATGGGGTAGAGCTGTCGTGAGATAGCCCTAGCTTGGCAGCTAATTCGATCATCATGTGATTGCGAAAATGCGACCCATGATCTGTCACTATAGCCTGTGGTATGCCGAACCTGGCGACTACATGATTGAAAAAGAAAAGGGCAGCTGTTTCACCAGTGTTATCCAATGTAGGCATCGCCTCGGCCCATTTGGTAAAATAGTCAACAGCGACTATAATATACCCATGCCCCCCGGTCGAGGTGGGGTTACATTGCATGAAATCGATGCCCCATTTGGCGAAAGGCCCAACAGCAACTATCGGTTGTAAAGGTGCGGGTGGTTGTCTGGTTTTGCTATCAAAAATTTGACAAGCATGGCAACTTCTGACTGCGGTTATGCAATCTTTGAACATGGTTGGCCAGAAGTATCCTGCTCGTAAGATTTTTTGTGCTGTTGCATATCCAGAGTGATGCCCCCCACACGCGCCTGAATGACATTCATTCAGGGCTTTTTCGGCCTCCTCATGGGTAAGGCACCTCCTCAGAACTGTATCGATACCACGACGGTAAAGTGTATCACCGACGATCATGTAGTCTTTTGCTTGATATCGTATACATTTTCGTTCGGAGTGAGAGGTGTTTGCCCTGAATTTTTGGGTTTGGAGATAAACTATGATATCTCCATACCACTCATCGCTTGTAGATATCAGAAACAAACTTTCGTCCACGATTGACTCTTCTGATGTTTCATCGTTGGACGACGATGGGAGATCACATAATAATTCTGCGAAAACTAGAGCTTTCTTTGATTTGGATTTTACAAATTCCAGATCAAACTCTTGAAGGATGGCTATCCATTTCGAATATTTGCCCCCCAACAACTGTCGCGACAGTATATAATTCATGGGGTTGCAATCTGACAAGATGGTAGTTTTCCGAAAGAGGACATAATGTCGAAACCTTTGAATCGCTTGAACAACTGCAAGCGCTAGTTTTTCAACATAAGAATATTTACTTTCCGTATCATTTAAGTTTTTACTTAAATAATAGATAGGATGTTCAATTCCATCGACTTCTTGAACTAAAACCATTGCAATGGTCGTATCTGCTGCAGGCAGATACAGGTTAAAATCTCTTTGATAGTCTGGGGCGTACATTAATGATGCTTTTACTAGACAATCTTTCAGAGCACCAAAGGAAGCTTGCGCCACCTGGTCCCAGACGAAAGGTACATCCTTTTTCAAAAGACGAGTATAACCTTTAGCAAGTTCTGCGTAATTTGGAATGAACCTCCTCAGAAAGTTTGCTTTCCCTTGGAGTTTCTGAATCTGAAGCAAATTTGAAGGTGGAGGCAAATTAATGATTGCCTGAACCTTGCAGGGATCGAGACGAATTCCATCCTTAGAGACTACAAAGCCAAGTAAACGACCCGAACTAACGCAAAACACACATTTGTGCGGATTGAGTCTTATCTTGTAGTGTCGGCAACGTAGAAATATCGCTCTTAAATGCTGCGGATGATCAGTCCGCTTTCGCGAATGAGCCGGAAGATCGTCGAGATAAGGTTGAACAATGTTCTTGATGTCATGGAAGGCATAATTCATTGCCCTCTGAAACGTCGCCCCTGCGTTCTTTAAACCAAAGGGTAATTTTCGATAAGCGAATGTGCCCCACGGACAAATAAATGCAGTCTTTGACTGGTCCTGTGGGCGGATATTTATTTGATTATACCCGGAAAATCCATCCATAAATGAAAAGATTTCACATCCAGCGCATTCATCAATTATCTGGTCGATGAAGGGTGTAGGGTAGTTGTCCTTTGGACAAGCTTGGTTTACATCCCTATAATCAACACACACTCTAATCGTCCCTTGTTTCTTCATAACAGGGACAATATTCGATACCCAATTGGTTAGAGGAACCGGGTAGATGAATCCAGCATGGAGAAGTTTTTCAACTTCTGCCTTAATGGCAGCGGCTTTCTTGGGGTGCACCTGCCGAAGTCGTTGTCTTACTGGTTTGACATCAGGATACATTTTAATTTCATGTTCAACGATACTCGAGTCAATGCCTGGCATTTCATCATATGACCAAGCAAAGACATCTCTGAATTCGCGAAAAAGAGCGTTATATATTTCCAGTTCTGAAGGGGAACAACCTTTGCCGACATAAATATTCTCTACAACATTTGTTTTAGTCGAGATATTTATGGCTATAGTCTCTTCAATATTGGATAGGTTTCGCTCGGAATCCACCGTGTTTACAGTATTTGTTAGGAATTCAAAAACTGAAGGGTGATAAAGGTCACTTTGAGTATCTTCTTCATATTCCGGAAGAAGGGAACGATGGTGGTGATCATTCCATGGTGCCCCCTCAATCGACATTGATTGTAAGATTCCTTCGTCAGTCCCATGTACTTTCGACCAAGGATCTAATGGGGTTCCATATTCTCTAGACCTATCTACCCAAACGCTTGACGAGCGTTGATTTGGGTTCGCCTCCCATGCTTGAAACATTGATTGCTACAATATTTCTAAAGGGCTTGGGGGCAAAACAACTGCATGATCCATGTTGACATTGTCTTTTGCGACCTTCGTGGAAGATATCATGTTGCAGGTTGCTACAAACGGTACATTTCCTGTGTAAATAGGAGGTGGTAGCGCGAAAGTTCCCATCAGTGTGGGGTCTTTCAATAATCCTACTCCGATATCTTGAAGCGAATGGTTGCTCTCATGGATCATGGGAATGCTTCCTGTAACTTGTGAACCATTAGGGAGGAAGTTCTGTTGGTCGACGACCGTAATCCCTCCTTCAAACGGGAATGCGATCTGTCGACACGACAGCTGCCATGGCATAAATCCATGGTCTTCCCAGTAGGATGTTGTAGTCAAGATTTCCATCGATGACCTCAACATCAATTTCTACTGTTTTTCCTCCTAGTTCAACTTTCAAGTTATTAAGGATACCGTATGGGGTATAAGTCCTTCCGTCGAAAGCTTTTAATGTCGTCGAAGATCGCGACAAGGTTGGAGATCCTAAAGTTTTCCAGCAACTCATCGACATAATACATGTTGATGCTCCTTCATCAATAATTGTTCTGTGAACAGTTTTGTTGAGGGCTTTCACTTGAATAAGGAAAGCTAATTGAGCTGGTAACTGAGGATCGTATCCTTTGTGATCAAAGGATACAAGATTGGAATCCTTAGGATCAACCCCACCAATTGCTGATAACAACGCCTACCTTTGGGTTGGACAATTTTGTAGTACCTCAAGAGTCGACATAGCGGATGGCGATTGTGCCAAATCTTCCACTATGTTATAATGCTGCGCCGCTCTGGCGCGAGGATTAAATGTCGACTTGTGTACTACACCCTTTGGCGGTTTTATTGTTAATTCAGGAATGATGGGTGGTACAACTTCTGTCGAAGTTGTTGTCGAACTACTTGGTTGATCTTTACCTTTTTCGTTCGACAGCTGAGGATTCCCATAATCTTTGTTCCTTGTCGAAATCAAAGCATCATTCTGTTGTTTTGAAACCGACAACATAAGTACTTGCGACGGGGAAGCATTTCCACTATCAACCATATTTTGACCTGGGTTGGGAAATGGATCAGTTAACACAGCTGAGGTTTGGGAACTTTTAAAGAACCTCTTTAACTCAGCCTTGAATGGGCAATTCTTTGTGTTATGGTCCTCATCATCACATATCTGACATGGATAATTTTGTTTCCCTTTCCCAGGAGGGTTTGAAGAATTTTTTCCAGGAGATGATTCACCCTGTTTCTTCTTCTTCCCTTTGTTTTGCTTCTTCTTGCTTCCTGGTTGATTGGTTTCTTTGCCTTTATCTGTTGATACGGCATTTACTTCCGAAGCAAGAATTTCTTCTTTTGCATTTTGATCCGAATTCTTACGGGCTTTCTTTGACGAAGCCTTTATCGATTTCGCGTTTGCCGTGCCAATCACACCGTCACCGGCATGAGAGTCACTATTTGATTTAGGAGGAGGAGGAATTGAAAATTCTGGTCTAGGGGCGTCGAGTATTTTGTCGTAGAGCGTGCCGGACTGAGTATAAACTAAGTCCAAATACTGTGCACGAGCGATAACTTGCTCCTCCGTTACGACTCCCCCCTTGGCCACATCTTCCGTTATAGCAGGAAGTAACGAATTTATAAACCATTCAGCTAACAGCTGATCAGGAACGTATGTTTTCACCATCCTACGACGACGACGCCACTCATGTATATGATCCGATATATGGGTGGCAGTTGTCTGCTTGAAGTTGGTTAATATTTCTGTTCCCGTTTCATACCTTATCGGTAATTGAAAATGGGTTAAGAAAGTCGTGGCTAGGGAACTAAAATTGTCGAAAGAGGCTCTAGGTAATTCAATATACCATTTAGCCGCTGGACCTGTCAATGTCCTCTGAAAAAGGCGAAGCCTTATCGAATCGTCGTTTAGGGTGTTCGACGAACACCACAGATGAAAAGTCATCACGTGATTCGATGGGTCTTCACCTGGATTTCCATTGAATTTAGGAATGTCAGATGGAAGTTTATGAGGAATCGCTAGCCACCAAGGGGCATAAGCAATCGGATCGTTGGTTAACCGGTGTAAATCGGGTAACTCTAAAGTCGCCACGAATGGTAACTGTTGATTCAAGTTAGGCGAAGCATAACCAGGGTACGATGGAATCGCTTGAGCAGTGGGCCTTTGCATACCAGCATAATGTAATTGATGTTGGTATGACTGATACGGTTGGTGGACTTGACCACTGTAAAGTGGTTGGTTTTGACCGTTTTGGATATACGGTTGTCCACTGTTCTCAAAGATCTGCTGCTCAGAACCTTGGTACACCTGCTGGAATTGCGGTTGTTGGTATTGCACTAGCCACGGTTGTGAAGCCATGTTCTGTTGTGCTATGCTAACCGTTGGACCAAGGTGTGGGGTAATTGTACCCGTTTGGACCTGTGTCGCCCCACCAGTTGGCGATTGTGGTTGTGACCCATGTTCAAGGGGCTGTTGCATTACAACCTGAGATATCTGAGGTTGACATGCAACAGGCATTGCTTGAACTTGTGACACTGTTACAATAGCCGGTGTGGTTGGGATGTTCGTCATAGGTACACACTGTTGCATAGAATATACAACCCTTGGTTGTTGAGGTAGCATAGGTACCCAACTACTTGATGCAATTCCAGTATAACCTGAATACTGTTGTGAACTCACGTATGGGTACCCTCCCGGAGGGGGTAATGAAAGGGCATACTGCCCCCCATACGGTAGCAATCCGGAACTCAAGGGGATTGACTGTCCTTGGGGACTAGATTGCCCAAATTGACCTCCAAATGGATCAATTTGGCGAGTCTCAACATAAGAGTTGCCGGATATTACTCCGGATGAAAAAACTGGAACAGACCATACTGTCGAAATAGTCCCTTGGTGGACTCCTTCTAGCTGTTGTGAGCTAGTTGGGACAGCTGGTATGCCGGCAAACATTTTCGGAGTGACGGCAGGGGCTTCTGCTGTCGCTGTGTCATTTGACACAGTCCTAGATGATGACGGTTGTTCAGACATTTTAAGTCTATCCAATAGATTGCCTAGCGATTCTACAGGAACCTCCACTTGTGGTGGATTAACTTCTGATGAAGGAAATAGAGTGACCCCGACTCCAAAATGAGTTGGAGTACTTGCTTGCGGATCCTCTACAATTTCCTCTATCGCAATCAAACCCGGTGGAAGAGGAAGACCGTCAGGTCCGTAAAATATTTCTGGTGCCGAAGAAGTGGTTGTTTCGACAGCGACAGTTGTTTGAGGAACAAAACTCTCTGGACCGGTTACAGATGGAACTGGTTCAGTTATACAAGTATTTGCCCCCAGACTAGGATCAGTATTACTGTCCTTCTGTGTCTGTTGAACTTCTTCTATAGAGGCAGGGTTTCCAGAAATTTTGGAGTAACCGGAACCTCAGATGTAGTTGGAACACTTGTTCTAACTTTTATAGGAGATTTTGAACCGGTTAAACGAGTTCGCTTTGTCCGTACTGTTTTCGATTCCGGAGACAAAGACGGTTGACTCGTAAGCCTCCGCGAACGACGGGGTTTCAATTGACTTTCTTCCACGATTGCGGATTACTCGATCAACCAAAATATTAAAAGGGGAAATTTGTGTTTCCGAATTGAATGAATTTTATTAGACGCTTTTAGACACAACTTGCTTTTTCACTTTTTAAGAGTCGAGAAAAAGCTAAATATGACTCTAGTCTCCTTCGATGTTTTAACGAGCCCGAAGTGACAAATGCTCGGATGGAATTTTTCAGTTATAGAGTTTGAAAAAGGCCAAAAGAAACTGCTCTGGAGATCTAGGCAGAGGGTGTGCCAAACCTTTCGCAAAACCACAGAATACGTTTTACGGTACGGGTGGTCGATCTTCGTGAATGCTGTGTTCACTGCATTGCGATCAGTAGGGCCGCCGACACGGCTTCCTAAGGATAAAAGATATATGCCTATAGGGGTCTCCCAATATATACGCGACGGTACGTGGGAGCACAAGTCCGTATTAGTGCCACCGACTCTCAGGAGGAATCACCCACCTTCTTCGAGATCGACAGTCACTACGTTTAACGACGTCGGAACACGTCTCTAGCTTAGACCTCTATGTGTTTGCGTTATGTTTCAAAGCGTTGTTAGGTTCATTCAATATATTTTAAGTTGATCTTTTTAAAGTTTGCCTTTCAAGGTTCACCACGAGATGTATGATACAAATTCCTAAATGCAGTCTAAGATGATAAGCAAGCTTTTTCAATCTTTTCGACTTATGAAAATCTTAACTACTGAGGGAAAAGAAAGACATCATCTTTTCACACAGATCATAGAGCACACACTAATGCACTTTTCCCTAAATCAACATACAAACTTATCAAAATGCAAAATACAGGTATTTCTTTTCTCTTTCTTAATGTTGGTGTACTACAAAAGAAAGCTGTTGTATAATTTTGAATTCAATTTCAAGTGAAAGCAAACAAGCTTTTGTCCAAAATCAAAAGACACCTTAAGATTTACTTGTTTCAACACTAGAAATACATAAATTCAAACCATATGATGAAAGCAAAAGCTCAATTAGCTATGAACAGCAAACAAACTAACTCTTAAGATCAAAACGACACTTATCACAGGTCTAGATCTAAGAGGTCACAGCAAGACTAGTTCACTTTCACTATGGGAAACTGCAAATGATGTAAGAAATACACAAAGAACAAATACAGTTTCTTTATACAACTGAGGCGGAATAGTGGCAAAGAAAGGTGGTTTCAGATAGGTACATTAACTGATAACAGGCTGCAAAAACAGGGATGAAAACAGGGCAACAAACAGCAGGGAACCCCAGTTGCACAAGGCAAAACTGGTTCAGCGCAGGTAGTACACTGTCAGTTTGACATTCAACGCAGGTAGCCCCTTCGGGACCTGCGATGAAATGCAGACTGCCTTCACAGTGCCTGCAATGAAGAGAGAAACTCTCGTTTCTCTTGGTTTCCGGGTTACAGATTGCTCAAAAATCAACAGTTTTTGGCCAAATCAAAGCTATCAATCAAGTACACACTAAAGGATGATTAGGAGGATGAAAAGCTATCACTAAGAGCTATTCAGAGTCCTTGTGGATCAGCTCTTCAATTCATAAACATGCCCAGAAACTGAGCTAGAGTAGCTGCCCTCTACTTTGCATTTGAAAGATCCAAATGCAGTTCGATTCGGTACTCCCTGTGTTTAAGAAATGAATAGCAAGAAACAGAAACAACCAACAAGATACGATCCCCAGCAGAGTCGCCAATTTGTTGTTGGGAAAAGTATCCAATACGGAATGACCCTATCCCACTCTAAGGGTGATAGTACCTCAGCAACAATCAAAGCAAAGCTATCTAAGATTTCTTCTTTATGAAAGTAGAATAGGGGAGAAAGAGGTCCACTAACCGATGTCTTTCGCTAATGGTTGATCCAATCTTCTCTCCTTGCTGCTTGCTCCCAGCTCCTTGCTCTTTCACTGGCCCAGCTACACCAAGATCCTGCAAAATGGCAAGAGAGGGAAACTACAAGAAGCATACATTCATAATTGATTCAAGGATTAGAATAAATCAAATACACAAGTATAACAATACATCATTGAGACACATGTATATAGAAGAACCTCAAATGCTTTATTAATGGAAGAAGTAAAGTTCAGGAAGTGATACAACCATAAGAGGCCCAATCCAGCATCACCTTCCCAGCAGAAAGAAATCTCCTCTTCACCTCCTTCAAAGCAAATCACCCAATAGTTCTAAACTCAAACCAACAGCACTTCCTTACATTCAAAAGATTCCAGCCTCCCTAGACCTCATGAGAGAGATCTATATATAGGAGTTTTGGAGAAAGGATGAGTCAGCTTGAGGCTGGCATGAAGCTGACTAGTGTCCTCTCTCACTTTAGTTATTCTTCAGTTCTTGAGTCCACTTGGAGGTTCTTGCTTCCACTTGGAGATCTATACCCTCTTACTCATCATCAGTCGAATTCCTTGATCCAAGTGTCATTTTGGAAGCTTCCTGGGCATTGACACCTTGAGGAATGACTGTGCCACATGTCCCAACTCGCCCAGCGCAGGTAGCCTTCTTTGCAGTTGACATTCAGTGCAGGTAGACAGTGGAGCAGTTGACATTCAGCGCAGATGCTCAGTGGAGCAGTTGACATGATCCAGAATTACCTTGTTTTTGAGTGTTTTCAGGTGGAGAACTTTTATTCAGTGCTGTGGTTTGCTGACCTTGTTCCTCTAGGGGTAGGAACAACATGTTTAGGGAATTTGGATCCCTTAGATTATGGACATTTCATGCTTCATGCTGTAAGGCACAAAAATGTCTATAACACTACACCAACAAGGTTTTACAAAAGGTTCAGCGGATAAAAATCTATATACATAGATTGAAACTGATAAATTGCTAATTATTATTGTTTATATTGATGATATCATTTTTGGTAGCAACGAAGAATCCATGAGTCGGAATTTTGCTTTAGTAATGCAGCAAGAATTTGAAATGTCCTTGCTTGGTGAACTTACCTATTTTCTTGGTCTACAAGTTCAACAAAATAGAGATGGTATTTTTCTCTCACAAACCAAATATCTTAAACAGATCTTGAAAAGGTACGGAATGGAAGATTCTAAACCTGTATGTACCCCAATGGTAACAGGATGCAGTCTCAACTCAAATGATGAATCAGCAGCAGTACATCAACCAACTTACAAATCCATGATTGGTAGTCTGCTTTATCTAACAGGTACCTGACTTGACATCATGCATGCAGTATGAATAGTTGGAAGATTCCAAGCAAATCCAAAGGAATCACACCTTCACGCAATCAAAAGAATTTTCAAATATCTTCAAGGAACTTAGGACTTTGGTTTATGGTATCCTAGAGATGCAGATCTTACTCTTCATGCATATACAAGTGCAGATTGAGCATGAAGTGTTGATGATAGAAAAAGCACTAGTGGTGGTGCATTCTATATAGGTTCCAGGTTAGTGTCTTGGTTCAGCAAGAAACAAAGTTCAATTGCTTTATCTACAGCTGAAGCAGAATATGTGGCTATTGCATCTTGCTACACACAACTACTTTGGATGATGCAAACCTTGCAAGACATTCAGATCACATGTACTCCACCCATCTCCATTCTATGTGATAATACAAGTGCCATCAGTATTTAAAAGAATCCAGTCATGCACTCCAAGACCAAGCACATACCCATCAAATACCATTTTCTACGTGAACAAGTACTTGAACAAAAGGTCAAATTGGAGTATGTTACCTCCAAAAAACAGGTTGCTGATATATTCACTAAACCACTGCCAAAAGAAACATTTGAATATCTTATAAAAAATTTGGGAGTAGTTGCTGCATCTTCCTGCTGTTAAATCCAATTTTTCAGAGAAAGGTTATTATACACGTCTTTCATGAAGTATAGTCACATACACACGCGGGTTTCTGTGGGTCAAGGAGCGTATATGTTTTTCAAACAAGAAAAACAGTGGGGCAGGCTCTGATATGGGTGCTCTGTCTGATGTTGATGATTACAGTCTATTGATATGCTCTGTTCATTAATTTTTATCTAACTGACAAAGATGCCTTGATCATTGACTTGTTAACAATGCACAGGTAGCATGAGTTCAGGGGGGAGAATTAGCCTTCACTCGCATTCTGCGTTGTTGGCATTATGGCTGTTGAGTCTAGCTATGACTTCAGATATTTATACCTTTTGTTGCCTATGTCATGTAAAAGTCTAGGGTGTGATATGTCTTCTCATACATTTGAATGGGTCCTATTGGACAAATGATGTAATTTGTATCCCCACTTTGCATGGGATGGATGATGTAATTATATTTCTGTCATGTATAAACAATTCGCATATCCCACTTGGTTAGGTGGATGAGTCAAATTTTGTATATCCCCACTTGGTTGGTAGATGGATGGATGTATGTGTCATTGGTGATAGGAAGGCCATACTCACATAGTTGAGTTATAGAGTCATGTTATTCTTTTGGAGAATATTTTTTCAGACTCTGCTTGTGTTCAGGGGGAGCATGGACGGTTTCAGTACATCTCAGGATGTACAAAGGGGAGCTCAATCAGACAATTCAGCATGTACTCAGGGGGAGCATGAACAGCATAGGGGAGAGAATATCTTGGTCTGCCTTTTGCCCTTGATATCAAAGGGGGAGAGTGTCTTGGTATTGTTGTTGCCATCAAGTCCAAAGGGGGAGATTGTTGGCATTATGATACAGGTTTTGTCTTTGATGGCAACTCACTCAGATGAAAGTTTACAGTGCAACAGGTCAATAGCAAAGGATTAAAGATCAAACTCCAAAGAATGAAGAAAGAGAGATATACGCAGGTTCACTTTGTCCAAGGCGCGTATACATGTAGTTTAATAGAACAAAAGTAGCATATAACATATACACACACTTTCACAGGAGGAAAAGTGCGTACATGTTGAAAAACCAAGTTTTTGTCCAAGCTATTTTGGTCCAAGGTAATTGGTCCGAGGCATTTGGTCCAAGGTATTGACCCTAGGTATTGGTCCTAAGGGGTTTTGGTCCAAGGTATTGAGAAAGGAATAAGAGTATATAAGGAGGATAAGATCATTAGTCCAAGGTGTGCAAGCAATGAGATTCTAAGGAATACTTCTATCTGAAGCAAATATTATGTTGCAAGGTTATGTTTGGGACTGGATCTGAAATATTCATGTGCACCTTGAGTTCAACATTGGATCAGGAATCATGAAACTTGAAATGACTTATTCTTGAATGATCTAATATTGGTTGAGACCAGATCTGATGTTTTGCACCTGTTCTATTAGTTATCTATCATGATCTAGGTTTGTCTGAAGTCTGGAATCGCAGCAAAGTTCTGAGTCAAAATTTGCAGATCTGTACGCAGGTTCGTCTCGGCCAAAGGGTCTATACACGCAGGTTCAACTCTTTCAAGTAGCGTATACAAAAATAAAAGCTTCTTTTCAGCTCTGACTGATCTATTTGATCAAATTCGGTTGTTTTACTGTTGTCTATCAATGAAGCCTTCTTAGATCTAAACGTAGAACTGTTGTATAAGAAATTGAGTCTGATTGATTGATTGATTAAGAAGGAAGGGTGATCCTTGTTGCTATCTGTTTTGAAATCTGTAATATGATAGTAGATCTTCAGAATGTCACTAATTGGTATAGTCTGTGGTTCAGAAGTTTATGATTCAGTATCTTTAGAGATATACGCAGGTTGGGTTAAAGGAAGTAGCGTATACACGCAGGTTGGGTTCAACCAAGTAGCGTATACACTCTAATGCATGATCTTTGAGGTTACAGCTGGTTATGGATGATGATGTAGGGTTCTAGGTTCAACACAGTGTTCTGGTGTCAGATCTGATTGTTCAGATTAACTGAATATTGGTTGATGCAGTTTAAGTTTAAAAGGCTTTGATGGGTCCAGTGTGAAAATTTGATGAAATGTCGCCTTCATCTTGTGGTGTTGTGATCCAGGAGTATCCAGTCTGAAAATTCATGAAATTGTTGAGAGACAGAGGGCTTCAGAAAACATTTTACGACTTCCTTTGATCATTTCCTTGATGGCACAATGCACCACAAGCTCACAACTCAACATTTCCAAGCACATGCCCAACAACCTCTTCACACATTTTTTGGAAAATGAGAACAGCATCCAAGGATGCATACAGCCTGCATGGCCTCAAATTTACCCAACAATAATGTATGGCCATGGAGATTGACAATTGGTAGTGTAAAACCCTTTAGAAAGATAATTGACAGCATACAACCCACGCCCCTCCTTCAGATCACTATGTATTAATGTGGACAATTTGTGTATAATCTCCAAGTCAGACCTTAGCTCTTGTGCGAAGGTTGGCCTTAGCACCAATAGTCTTAGGTTAGATTCTCATTTCACTTTAGAATTGAAATTAAAAACTTAGCTAATTAGTTGATTCCCAATTCAACAAGAAATGGATAGAGATAAATTCATGGCTACTGCATTCATAAGAGATGTGTGGATAACATAACTTTTAAATGAATACTCATAGGAATTCCTCTTGAGACCATTGATAAAATTATAGGCAACAATTTAAATGTAATGAAGATTTTACCTTACTCACATGCAAAATTTTAACACAACCATTGAGAAATTTCATCACACAAAGATGTAGTACCTACCCTGGAAAACCCAAATAGGAAAATAATCATTGAATGGTTTCTCAACATTGTTTTAGCACTCTTAGGCTGCAATAAAGTTTATGGCACTATGCTCATTCAACAATTCAAATAGATCATTTTCCTTTGACATATCTCATTCTAGCCAAAAGACCCTTTTAAGAGTCAAATTACAAGAAGATATATGAGTGCTAATGGGTAATGAGAATGCCATGAAATTTACCTTTCATTTCCCATTACTCTCTCTTTCCTCCTATTTTTATTTTTTTCTTTATTTAATTCTTTGTTTGTCTTATCTTTTGTCTTATTTCATCTGTAACACTTGTATTGCACTTTATTATTTTCCCACCCTTATTCATTGTCAAATTGCACTTAGATACCAAGTCCTTCAACCGTTGTTTTGTGTTTGGATCACACCTCCCAATTGACAAGTTTTTGGTCTCAAAAAACTTAGAGGAAACCAATTTGGATAAATGTAGTTTTTTTATACTTCTCGAGAACATGGTTGTAACGCCAACTCATAGCTACAACTCTAGTTCTTGATACATGCACTGACTTTGGCTATGGCTCGAACTTTGATTCTTGGCTTGCTTTTTCTCATAGTGTAAATGCTCATGAACCAAGACTTAGCTTTGAGAAATCTTTAGATTTTAACTCTTCACTCAAAATTCATTCCCATCTTTAGCATGCAAGTCTCTTACATTCTCAAATTTATAGATAGTCTAACTTTGCAACCAATGGAATCCAAGCTGAATTTGGTCTATGCTTGTTCAATGTGATCCCCGCAACAATTCCACAAGAGGAAGTGTGAATTTACCTCTCCTGCTAGGATCAATTGCTTTTTGTCATGGATACAATTCTTTGTTGCGACACATGCTTGCACGACACTCCATCTCTACAACAATGTCAATTGAATGACAATCTTTTGTGTGCAACACATCCTCGTGAATTAGCCAACCTCCATTTACCACCTTGTTGGTCCAATTATTTGCTCATGGGTAAGATAGTTCATCCATTGGTGAGTCATTCTTCAACTAGGTTGCATTGAATGAAATGTCAACCCATGCTTGAAATCACTCTCTACTCTCCCTTGCTTCCATTAAATGATTTATTTCTTTGTTGGTGAGGCTAATCTCTTGTGTTGTTACAACTCCTTGGATAGTTTTTTCTCCTTGGGGTTGAGATTTAGGGAACTTTGCATCCTTTTTACTCTTCACTCTTCACACTCTTATCTTGGTTGCATGGTTATTGGGGTGAAGCTCTGGATGAAGTCACGAACACATTTCTTTCGAATGTCCACTTAACTTGTAGTGGTGAAAAAAATTCTTAGCACTACTTTATGGACTGCTTGAAATGTTCCTTCTCCCTAGATGCCTATCTGTTTGTTGTTGGTTTGGGAAATGTTCTTGTAACTCATCTAAAATAAATTTGGCTTGTGGCATGTGGCTTTCTTCTCTAGCAAGATGCCTCAAGATGGCCTTTCTTCCTACGGAAGCATACTTGGGTATACTAATACTTGGTAGTGTTATGGCCATTCTTCTTGCAACAATAGAAAACAATAGATGCCTTGCCTAATACATATCTCTTGCTCTTTGTCTTCTTGTCCTTGTTGATCTTCTCGCCGCTTGTTCTGAGTGATCATGTACACTGAGTCTTTGCACTTTCCTTACCATTTCCTTTTTGCAATCTACAATTAGAAGGATGGAGTGGTGGTATGTTTCCATGCTCATTTATTAGTGTTCTTTATTTTGATGAGAAGGACAATCTATCATATCTTTTTCCTTCACAAATGTGATCTTATTTTGCATGGTCTTTTCCTTTTCACCATTGAAACCTAGGATTTCCTGCTTGAAAGTTGGTTGTACTACAATAGAGATTAAAATGCCTTGTCTACTCTTGCTTAGCCCTCATCCATTATAGTATCTGCCTCAATTTTGAACCAATGCCCCTAGTATGCTTTACAAATTCACAGATATGTCCAAGGAAGGTTAACTTACTAGAGTTGTCTTGATCATGACATTGGCCTTGATAGTGGTAATGGAAGGTGCCTTTGCTTTCATGGTCAATTGGATAGTTGAATGTACTTTTTTCAATGCTTCTTTCTTCTTTCTCCATTCTATCCATAGCTAACCCATCATCTAAGTGAGCTTGTCCTCCTGACAACTATCCATTTAGATGAAATTCTCTCCCATTTGCATAAGTTGAACTCTTCTCTTGTCCTAATCTACCATAACCATAGAGAGGAAGTCTTGGCATTCATCAATTCACTTCTTCAACAATGGAAGCAGTGTGGCAAAGGTCTCAAGTCTCTTCTCCATCTTTTCCATCATCTAGTCATATATCCAAATCTTCTCGTTCAAGCATTAGTTCTCTCTTTGAAGTTAAAAATTGATGGCCTTTAAATATTCCAACCTTTCTCTATTTGTGTTATCCACGCTAAGTTTTCTTTCTCTTCAAAGTTTTGAAAGTTGCATCATGGTCAAGGATTCACCTACCATGATACCTTACGATCCATAAATGAGGGACTTATAGTGCACTCACTTCACCAACATGGGTACTTTGAATAAATGATAATTGCTCTATGTAGTCTTTATTCATGGATGTTTAGTAGTTTTTGTTGTCTCCAATGCAACCAGAAACAAGCAATCAAAATTTGAATCCATTTGTGCATCACTCTATCTAGGATTCAATCCATTTTCTTATTTCATTTGTGGTTTACCCAATCCCCAACACTATTCACAAGTCTAGGGTATATGGTTGCATTGAGTGACAAAGTGCTAGGTTTTAATTGTGCAAGAACTTGTTGTAGCTCATGAGTGTTGCTCTAGTTAGTCTTCCAAGTACGCATACAACAAACATAAAAAGAACCATATCCATTGTTAGAAAAACATGTATATCACCCCAAGAAGTGTCAAAGTTGTCTTTAATGGACTCTTGACCAAAAACAAGACAATGGAGATGTGAAAATGAAATTTTCTATGAAATGAAGTGGCCAAGTTCTAAAGCTACTTACATCGGAGTTCTATACAACAATCTAATTTCTATAAAAATCCTAAAATCTAAGATACCAATGGTAACATTAAATTCTGCTATTAGCATGCCCACTTAGATAACTCTACTAGCTCTATTATGTAGTGTTTTAACACCAAAAAAACTCAATAAAATAAACTTCTTTTTTTTTTTTTTTGTCTCTTATCATTAACATGTATGCGCTCAAACTTTGACTTAAGTGTTTAATACAAACAATGTCCATCTATTTCTCAATCACGATTTGAATTTTCATTTACAAATTACCCTATACTTCACAATGCCTTCACAAATTTCATGTTCATATATTCAAACTTCGACTCACTCAAACACAATTTGATAAAGCAAATACGAGATAACTTTTATTTAACGCATATTTGACCATTACTTAACACATATATTATATGGTATTACTTAATTGAACACATTTTATATGTCTCCATAATAAGGTGGGTATAAGGCAAAACCATACAATGCAAACACATGGAAATAATGATATGTCAAATAAAAAGAACTTTAAAATACCAAATTGTTGAAGATGATTAAGCACTAATTTCCCCCTATTAAGGGTGAATTCATATAAGACTTCTTAACTTTGAGATGCCTCTTGGTATTTCCCCTATTCACGCGCAAGAAAATTTGGTTGGGTGTTATTTGTTTTGGAATTATTAAATCAACTCCTTAACTTTGAGATGCTTCTTGGTATTTCCCCTATTCATGCACAAGCAAATTTGGTTGGGTGTTACTTGTTTTGGCATTATTAAATCAACTCCTTACTTATAATGGGGGCTACTCACGAGGAATTGGTTGTAGGGAAAATTAGTATTCCTAATGCCTTTTTTTATGTTATTGGTGTGTTGGGTAGAATTGTGTTTGTGCTAACCAAGTCTGTGTGGATTAAGGGGTTGGGAGAGTACTTGCAATATAACATGTGTGGATTAAGGGGTTGGGAGAGTACTTGCAATATAACAAGGTAAAGCTTAGAGTGATTGGCTTTTTCTACTTTTGGGGACCTAGAATTTTTAGGATGCTCATTAGAGAAAATTTTAACCTAAAAGTGCCCATGAATTTTTCATGTAATTTCCATGTCATAATATGTAAACCAATCAAAATCTTTTAAATTTAAAAAGAGATACATGTATTAAATGATTTTAAATTGTTTAATTTTGGTACCAATGAGATATTTTATTATTAATTTGGGTATTCATGATATTTTATTAATATTTTTTACCTACCTTACTCATATGAATTAGATTATTGAAAAAGTTATTAATGCAATGTTAATCTTAAAATTTTGATATTAGTGAAAAAATATAAATTCAAAATACGAGTCCATTTGACATTAAAAGCCATGTCCCAAAAAACAAAAAATAGTTAAATATAAAATATAAATATAGATAATAATAGTTAAATATAAAATAGTTGAATAGTTAAAAAATAGTTAAGTATAAAATATAAAATAGTTAAATAAACACCAAAAAATATAGTTAAATATAAAATAGTTAAAAAATGTGTTCCAAAAAGACAAATTATTGGATTCCAGCCAAAAATATAAAAGATCTAGTTAAATATAAAACAGTTAAATAGTTAAAAAATGTATTCTAGAAAGAACAAATTAATGGATTATGGCAAAAGAATATATTTTAGGCGGAATTGTGGCCTCGGTAGAAAATGTTGTAAAAAAACCACCAAAAAATAGTTAAATCTAAAATATATATAAACATTCAAATATAAAATATAAATATAGAAAGTTAAATCTAAATTATATGTGTGTGTGTGCCATATTTTACCAAGTGGGAAAATATATCATAACTCAGTTGCCAAACCAGCAATGAGGACAACCATCTCAAGTTGTTATTCGTGAATACAGGTTGACTCATCACCGTTATATTGAGCGATTTCCATAAAAGTAAAAGATTAAAAATAGTATATTAATTTTTTTATTAAATCTCGTGTTAATAAATATTGTAGAAAATATCCCCGATGGCAGTGACAAACATCGAGGGAATCCGAACAAGTGGTAAATAAAGTCAAACACATGGTCGTTGGTGCAAAGACTGACCTCCTCTCACCGAGATAATAGTACGATGGAAGTAAATGAGTGGCGTGTGAAACTCCCATCAACTTCATTGGGAGAGGGAGCGGGCGAAGGGCGTTGGTATATGGAGGTTGGCGATCTCGAGGTTTGATATGAAGCGATGGCATTTTGGTGGTTGTTGTGAGTCAGTTGAGTTCTGGTGATTTTATCAGCCTCTCGTGGTGCTTCCCTAATCGACGCCTCGTCCTCAGCCTTTGGGTCATATAATTAATCAATATCATTTCCTGTGTGTGGTTTCCTGCTTTATTTTGTGGTCTCAATGCTTTGAATCTGGCTATCAAGATGGCCCTTGAGCCTTCTCATGGGTAGTCAGTGAATTTTTCTCTTGGTTTTCTTCTGTGTTTGTGGGGGAGTTTGTTTACCCTATCAATTGGTTTTCTTATGGGGTTTTGTCTTTGTGAAGGATTTTTGTGGCTGCCCGCAACCCTTGCTTGGGTAATCAATTATTTGGGCTGGCGGGGGATTGGTTGTCTTAATGATTTCCAAGTAGTGAGTTATCTAGGGGGGTTCGGGATTTCTGATTCAATGGTTATCTGTCATGTTGCTTGGTTTGTGTCTCTGTTCCTTGCATCTCCCTCTGTTGGGGTTGTTGGTGACCCTCCGGTTTGCTTGGCGAGTTTCTTGGCATCATTTCATTAGTGTGCTTTACAGTTAGTTGGGTAGCTCCGCAGCTACTTGGTGCTCTTCGCCCTGTTTCAATGTGCCCCGTGCCACGAAATTCCGGTTCTCTACCCTTGCCAAAGAGCATTTCGGCCAGCTCAAGGGGGCGTCATTCGCATTTTCAAGTGGCAATGGTGGATAAAGAGCCTTCACGCTCTATTCGATAAGGTAAAACTGTCGGTAGCTTGGGTTGGTCAGTTTTGGGGGCTCATGGTGGTCGGGGTGGCCCAAAGGCAAGCCAAGGTGGGCACACATTGGGGACAGTGAAGCCAAGCAGAGTGACACGTAGAGGCATCACATACAGTCAAGGTAAAGTGCGGCGTTCTGGGCATGGGGCAACTGCAGGTAGACAATGTTGTTCAAGGAAGTGTTGGGATCTGGTTCAGTCTGTATTGGACCGCCTAGGAAATTCTGAGAAGGCCCAGCAAGAAGAACATGAAGTGCTCATCGCTACACTTAACAACCTTCATTATTTTCAATGTCGTGTTCGAGAGAGGGTCATGGTGGTGTGGCGTGGTCAAAATCTGTTATTTGAGAAGGTGGAGAAGCTGGAGCCATGGATGGCTCATTTCAAGAAGCACGTCCAGTGTTCTTTCCGCCCCTGTCCTCCTCCAGGGACTGCTCCGAAAAATACTACTTCTATTATCTCTGATGACTAAACATGGTTACAGATGTTTTACTTGTTTTATGTGTATTTTGGTGTTTTTGGCCTCCTAAGTTATGGACTATGTCTCCAGTTGTACTTTTGTTTCTCTGTCATATGCTGCTAGCGATAGTCAACATACCCGGTCGGAGTGAGACTAGCTGCATTTTGCTATCGAAGTACTTCTTTTTTTAATGAATGAATAAAACCTTGACTTATACAAAAAAGATATTGTGGAACATAGATAAAAATAAAGTAATATTAAAAAATTGTCTATGTGAAGGGGTGCCATTTTCCTTGAGGGGGTGTCATTGTTGTTGCGGTTACGATCACCAACTGAAGGTGGTAATAAGAGCTCTATACACCATAATTTTGTAGGGCTGGGAGGCATTGCAAGTCCAAGAGCATTTCCACCACACCTAGGATAGTTTTTTGTAAACCTATTAGTTTTGTTCTTATGTACATTGGATTGGAATCTTGGGAGAGTACTAGTTTTGATTCTTGAATTATCTTACTGGGACTAGTTTAGCTATGTATTTTACTTATCTTTGTAGATTTATATGGCTGAAATTTGCGTACAATGTTCTTGCTAAACACATAGATTAGGATGCTTTTTTTTCGCTATAATTTCAAAGTAAAATTACATGAAATAACACAGAAAAAGTTGTCTCGCACTTTTGGGTTGTTACAAATTGTAACAAGATACATGAAGCATTGCATAATTAATTAGCATTTAGGATTGTTCTTTTCATTAATTTTGTCATCTAGTATGATGCTTTTCATAAATATTTTAGTATTTGTATAACACTTTTCATAAATTTGGGCATCACGTGGAACGCTTTTCATTGATTTTGACCCATAAATTACCTTTCGCAATTTATTGTCTGATTTGAATTTTTCGTAGTTATGTTTAAACATCAATACAATTTTACAAAGGTAAGGCAGTAAAATATTATGATGACTATAGTAGAAAGAAGGATCTGTGTTACCATAAACTATACAAGTACTGATTTTATAAAAAATGACACTCGAAATGGTTTGAAAAACGTATAAAGGAGGTGTTTTCCCATGCTTAGCCTTTTTGCTTAGGAAAACACATGAAAACACGTTTTTAGTAAGTAATTTTACGAGATATGAAAATACTTTTTTTTAGTAAGTATGAGTTATTAGAGTCATATGATTTAAAATACAATTTATGGGGTAATTTAGTACTATGCTTTTTATATTATTAAAATCACTTTATGTTTTTAAAGTGACTTTATGAGGAAAAAAGTACAGGTACAACTTAAAGTTATAAAGTGACTAGGAAAGTTATTAGCGAAGGGGGACATGTAATAAGGGTCAAGTGAAGAGTACTTTAGTATTATGTCTTTTATATTATTAAAATCACTTTATGTTTTTAAAGTGACTTTATGAGGAAAAAAGTGCATGGTACAACTTAAAGCTTAAAAGTGAATAGGAAAGTTATTAACAAAGGGGGACACGTAATAGGGGTCAAGTGAAGATTAGATCTTCAACGTTAATTTATGAGAGTTGAGATCTAATCTCAACCATAAATCAAAGGGTTAGGGTTCTCTCATCATTATGAGAGACTAAAAAGGAAAAAAAAACCAAGTGAGCTCATTATTCTTCAAGTGCAAGTGTGGATAAGGGAAGAGCTAGAGACAAGGATGAAGTTGTGAGGACAGGGTTTGTTGAAGGAGAAATAAGCTACATCAGCGAGAGAAGTCACCTACTAGCTCGAGTTTCCTAGAAAAAGGATCAACACTGAAACTCAAGATTTTGTAGTAGCCCCAGTGCAAATTTAAAGGCATATTTTTAGGAGGTTTAGGGCTGAGACTTAAGGTGATACTGGTCCATGTTTTTAGGAGACTCTAGCCCACAAATTTTTGATTCACCAAACCCAGCTTGGAGGAGAGGAAACAAATCGAAACAAGTAAAAATAGTCAGACTGTGGCTGCAAATTCAAGGTTGGAAGAGTGTTGTTAGTTGCAAGATGTCAGAGATATTTATTCATGTGCAATGGTTCAAGATTCAAGGATTTAGCAAAGATTATCAGCGGTGGAACTAAGGATCGAAGTGTCAAACTTGTGGCTCAAATTTCTGAGCAGTGAAGTCTTTGCAGAGGAGGCTAGAAAAATATTGGACAGTGGTCTGAGTTTCAAGACTGAAGTCTAAAGCGGTAGCAATCAGTGGATTGAATTTCTAGAAGCTGGCACAAGTTTCTAAAGAAGAGATAAAATCCTTAAATATATTAATTAACATTGTAATCATTTCTCTAAGAAAAGAAAAGAAAAAACTACTATTCTAGATTAGTTTTCTCCTTGTCGGTTTTTCCAGGGTCAGCATTGACAAAAAATCCTAGTTTCTCATTTAATGTGGGAATGCTTGCCTTATTTTATTAGTTGTAAAGTGAAAGGAAAAGGGAAGTAGAAGTAGTCTTGATATGTTTTCTTTTAAATTTGTATTAATTTTATATATCAGTTTGACTATGTGGGACTGTGGGCATTAAAATCTATGCAAAACAAATTGAAATTGGGGAGGGCTACAAGAACCTAAAACTTCTACATGACATCAAAGCAATAAGTGAAGCCTTCAAGTAATAATCAGTGAACCTACAACAAGCATAACTTCTACTAAAAATAGTGAACATTAAACCAAACTGCCTACATATACCCAAAGATTTGTGGTTGAAAAGGAGGAGTTTGACAATCTTCGGTGATTGATAAATTGTGTTGGTTGCGGAAGTCAGATGGCTACTAGTTTGAGGGTGGAGGATAGGTTGAGTGGGGTTTAGAATTTTGACCCATGGAAGGAGAGAATGATATTGTTTCTTAAGGAAGTTGAGGTGTGGGATATTGTAGAGAGTGTAGTACAACCTCCCACTGATCCAGTTCAGTTGGTAGACTTCAACAAGTAAAATGTGAAAGAAAGGAGAATCATTCTCAATGCTATTAAAGACCACATATTCCTTCATGTGACAAGGAAGAAATTTCCACATGAGATGTGGGGATTCCATAATAACACTTCATCATAGCTACAATGAGAATAGGAAGATGGTGTTGCGTCAAAAGTTAAGAAACATCAAGATGACCAACACTGGCATAGTGAACTCATACCTCACCAAGATCACATAGATGAGAGATGAGTTGGTTGCAGTGGGAGAGATTATACCTAAGGACCAATTGGTCAGGATGACATTGGATGGTTTTCCCAAGTTGTGGGATGGATTCATAGATGACATTGTTGCCAAATATCATTTTCATGATTGGAAGAGGATGTGGAATGACTTCATCTAGGAGGAGACCAGGGGGAGTGCAAAGAGTGGCAACTAGCATGATGGGGTACATGAAGAGGAGAATGTTTCCCTCGTAGCTAAGGGCAATAAGAAGGCCAAGAATGGGTCTTTGTTAATTTTAGGTATGTTCTATGCTAGAGCAATTTATTTCAATTTTCTCAATTAGCACAATATCTTTTCCAAATTAGCAATCACATCAGCATTAAAGTAAACTGCAGATAGCACATAAATATAAATCGTAGAAGACAAGCCAAGACAAGAGGACACAAGATGTGGCGCTAGTCAAGGACAAACCCCAATGTGGGGAAACCCTTGATCAATTCTTCTTTTATGTTCTTCAAAGTTCAGCAGAGAAAGAGAGAGAGATAGTACATTTACAATAGAAGTTAACATTTTGACTTTTGATATCCGCATGAAGACATATTGCTTCAACTGATTCTCCAAGGTGACTGCTTCACCTATCGTAGTGTTGCATTTCGTCCATTTGCTGCACCTTACCGTATAGCACCAAGCTGTACCATCACAATGTTGGACCTGCGCTGCTCTCATCATCATGTTGCCCATTATGCTGCATCTTCCATCGTCATGTAGCCTTATTCATCATCATGTTGCTCCTTACTTAACATGCCCATTATGTTGTATCATTCATCATAATGTTGTATCATCATCATATATATATATGATCATGATATATAATTATTGTGATTTAAGTCAGGATCAAGACTACGATCCTTGTCACTGTTCTTCGAAACATGTTGAGACTGCCTTATTCTAGATCTGAATACTGTGATGATACGTATGCCAAGGATCTCTTCATCGAACGCTTATCTCATCAACGAGTCATAGCAAGACTATAATATAGAGGAGATAACATTTGGCATAATATTCACTGATCCGAGAGAATAGGTCTTTCTATGTTGTCCAATGACTAGTTTGCTATAGGACTGCCACTAAAATCAAGACTGCTTCTTGTCATATCGAGATTGCCATGCTGAGAATGGATAGGATTTAGTTTAGCGGTTCCTTAACCCATCCAAGGAGACAACTGAACTTACTACGGCTCCATGACCTTGACTGTGACTCTACTTGACTGTGGCTTCTCTTGACTGCGGCTCTCTGTGGCTTCATGCCTTGACTGCAGCTTCATGCATTGGCCCAATACATGGATTACCGCTGCGTCCTCATCCTACATCCGAAATCTGAACATGACTGCACCTAATACCCTAGCTGAGGTGTAGTCAGACCTTAATACAAACCTGCTCCTCCATGCGAGATTTAAGAGAGAGAAATATGTGAGTTCTGTATACTGTACTCATTGTAATTTTCCTTGAGATTTCAGAGGCATCTGAGATCTGAAACCTCATTGCAAATATGTATGAATTGTATGCGCATAAATGTCTCCATGACTGCGCATAAGGTATCTCCTATTGATTGCATATAAAGTGTCTTCATGACTGTGTATAAATGAGTCTACGTGACTGCGTATAGAGTCTCTATTGATTGCATATAAAGAGTCTTCATGACAGTGTATAAAGAGTCTTCATGACTGCGTATGAATGAGTCTGCGTTGGATCATCATACTGTGGCTAGGGCATTAGCTAAGGCATCATCTGCAGCTAGGGCATTATACACTTAGCCCAACGTATCTTCTTAGTGTCTCTCCTTCACCAAAAACCCAAAGACGTGGAGAGAAGGAGATCACATGAAGAGTGTGTCAAAATGACTTCAAGTCCTCTTCAATTATACTAAAACGTATATGATGAATAGACATGTCTATTGGGCTTCTGAGCCTACTCAAGTCGCTGGCCAACTTGATAATTTGTCTTATAACACAAATAAATTCATAACTCCATGAATACTTGACGAAATCGGATGATCTTTAGATCAATCCTACACCTCTCGATGAGAGGGATCCAATAAAAATATCAGCTGCCATAAATAAGATGACCCATATGGAGTTTGGCCCTAGTTTCCAATTTTAACACTCCCTCTCAACTAGGGAGAACTCCATCCACTGATCTATATGTTCAATTGTACTATCTCTACCATCAGTGCCCTGCACTGCTTTGCTCTTCTCATCTCTGTTATGCTCAGCTCAGCTCTGCTCAGCTCAGCTCAACTCTGCTCTGCTCAGCTAAACTCAGCTCTGCTCTGCTCTGCTGAACCATGAAGAAGAAGAATTGATCGAGAATTTCTCATACCATTCTCCACTGACCCGAAGTCAGTCTCAGAGTGTATACCACTGGTCCAAGACCAGTCCTCTACTAACCCGAAGTCAGCGTCATAGCATGTACCACTCTCACTGGTCCCAGACTAGTATCATTGATCCCAGATCAATGAAGGTCATCCTAGCATAGGGAGTACGGTAGATACAACGATGCGTCCATCGGTACTACTATGGTCCTTATCCTCATTTCCGTGCTCATTGATCAGATGAGAGGTACTTCCCATGAGTCCCGGACTGCATGGGTAGGATGCCTCGATAGGAGAACTAAACATCCTGTCCACAGGAGAGCGAATCATCCTGTCCCACAAGAGAGCGAATCATCTTGTCCACAGGAGAGCGAATCATTCTGTCCACAGGAGAGCGAAAAAATCCTGTCCCACAAGAGAGCGAATCATCCTGTCCATAGGAGAGCAAATCATCCTGTCCATAGGAGAGTGAATCATCCTGTCCTCAATCGCCATGGAGAACAAATCATCCTGGCCCACAGGAGAACTAATCATCCTATTCAGTGCTCACCACCAGGGGAGGGTGAGTCACCATGTGGTCGTATGTTGCTCCAGTAAGAACCCCAAGCCCCTAGAGCTCCCAGAGCTCAATGTATGCAACATGTCGGACCCTTTTACAAGGGTCTCTCGACGACTCCAAGTCATTCGGGAAAATCACAGATTTGATCTTTCCTCGAGGGCTTAGAAAAAGTGTAGCGACCTGTACATCATCTAGAGCTTCCTCACTCATTGACTTACCATATCCCAAATAAGGTAGTATTTGACGTCTATCTGCTGGAGCAATCATCGAATATGGGATTCCTCAATAATTGAATCCCACCTCTGGTTGTCACAGAGAATCACAGTGGTATTCATCATGTGTACAAACAGCTCATGCAGCTTCACACGAGATCATTGTTATGCTCTTAACCTGCAAAATGATACCCAAATACAGAATATGCGAAGAAAAGATACCCAGAACACAGAATAGCAATGATTTTATTATTCAGAGAGTAATGTTCACTTGCCTCTTCGAGGGGGCAACCTCCAATAGAGCAGAGCTCGAATACAAAATAAGACACAATGCTCCTCGCAGGGAGTCTCTATCCTTTATATATGACTCATACATGCAATACCACGGGCCAATACCGTGGGTTTTATTAATACCATCTATCTAATACTACGGCCCATTTGCAACTAACTCTGGTCCCATCATTAATTGCGGGTTAACCACTTACAAATATTAATATGGGCTTTATTGACTCTTGACTATGACGTGATCCCATGACATAAATAAGGGGGTTAGGGTGGGACCCTAACATGCCCTCCCCCTTAAGACTAGCCTTGTCCTCAAGGCTGAAGCTGCGGAAACTGCTGAAGAATAGTGGCTGGTTCCCAAGTTGCATCTTCCGGAGAGGTGTCTTTCCATTTGACGAGGACTTCCTTAATCATGCGGCCGCGCAGGTGCTTGTCTCGTGTCTCTAGAACCTGTTCGGGTTGAAGCCAGATTGACCCTTCTTCGTCCAATTCAGGTAGACTGGTTTGAACTCGGCAATTGTTCCCAATCACTTTCTTGAGGCATGATACATGGAAAACTGGATGGATTTTTGCCGTAGGTGGCAAAACCAACTTGTAAGCCACTTCTCCAATGCGCTGAAGTACTTGGTATGGTCCGTAGAATTTTGGAGAGAGCTTTTGACAACCCTTGTCTTTGAGTGAGGTTTGCTTATATGGTTGCAGCCTCAAAAAGACCTGATCCCCTTCTTGAAATTAGCGCTCTGAGCGATGCTGGTCGACCTATTGCTTCATGCGGTTCTGAGCTTGATGAAGATTCTCTCTAAGATGGGCGAGCATGGTTGCGCGGTGTTGTAGGAGTTGATCCACTGCTTGTACTTTGGAGCACCCCTTGAGATAAGAAGTAGGGGAAGGCGGAAGTTGACCATATACTGCTTCATAGGGAGTCATTTTGGTGGTGGCATGATAGTTGGTGTTATACCACCATTTAGCCAGAGGTAACCACTGTACCCAAAGGTGTTGCTTTTCTGAAGTGAAACACCTAAGGTAGGTTTCTAGACATTTGTTGACGGCTTCGGTTTGACCATCTGTTTGCGGATGATATGAAGTACTGAGTTTGAGTTGAGTGCCTTGTATTCCGAAGAGTTCCTGCCAAAAATTACTAGTCAAGATCGGGTCGCGGTCGGACACAATAGAAGTGGGCATGCCATGCAATTTGAAGATCTGATCCATGAAAGATTGAGCAACCAAAGTTGGTGTAAACGGGTGGGGTAGGGCGCAGAAATGAGCATACTTCAACAGTCGGTCCACAACCACCATGATGACTGATTTGTTCCCTGACTTTGGAAGACCTGTAATGAAATCCATAGAAACCTCCGTCCAAATTGATGCCGGAATGGGCAATGGTTGTAATGTGCCTGGTGTGTTGACGGTTTCCCCTTTGTGGCGTTGACAGACCTCACATTCTGCTACGAAGGTAAGGATGTCCTTTTTCATGCCTATCCAAAAAAATGATCTTCTGGTGCGAGCATACGTCTTCTGAAAGCTCGAATGTCCTGCAATGGGAGATGAGTGCAATTCTGCCAAAATGCGACTTTTGAGGGTGGATGTTGGTGAGATTACGACTTTGTCCTTGTAGCGAAGAATATCATTCTGCCACGAGTAGCCCTTGGTGGAATTAGGATCTACCTGCAATTGAGAAATGAGTTGGGAGAGCCCGGGGTGTGAAAACCATTCCCTGCGAGCCTCTTCAATCCAGTCTGGAATGGGGAGGGAAATTGCGAGCAGAGTACTTTCCTCCTCAAATTGGCGAGATAATGCATCTACTACACTATTGTCTTTCCCTTTCTTGTAAATGATCTCATAATCATATCCCAGCATTTTGGCTAACCATTTATTTTGTTGTGGGGAGGATAGGCGTTGCTCCAAAAATATTTAAGACTGTGATGATCTGTGCAGATTTGGAAACGTCGCCCCAATAAGTAAGGTCGCCAGGTCTCGACTGCATGTAAGATGGCCATCATTTCCTTCTCGTAGGTAGATTGGACCAGATTCCTCCCACTGAGTTGTTGGCTTGTGAATGCCAACAGTCGCCCTTCCTGCATTAAGACCGCCCCAATACCTGTACCCGAAGCATCACATTCAATGACAAAGGATTTGGTGAAGTCAAGTAGTGCTAAGACTGGAGTGGAACACATGGCGTTTTTTAGAGCGGTAAATGCCTGTTGTGCTTCCTCGTTCCAGAAGAAGGAATTTTTCTTTAGGAGTTGAGTGAGGGGTTTCGCTATGCGGCCATAGTTGCGGACAAATTTGCGATAATAGCCTGTGAGACCCAAAAATCCTCTCAAGCTCTTCAAGGGCTTAGGTTGAGGCCATTCTTGCATTGCCTGGATCTTTTTGGGGTCCACCTTGACACCTTCACGCCCCACAATGTGGCCCAAATACTCAACTTCTTCCATGCCAAACGAACACTTGGACATCTTGACAAATAATTTATGCTTGCGGAGCAGCTGCAAGAGTAGATCTACATGCTGAAGATGTGCAGCCCAAGTGCCACTATAGATGAGGATGTCAGCGAAGAAGACAAGGACAAATTTTCTGAGATATGGTTTGAGAATGTGATTCATAAGGCTCTGAAAAGTAGAGGGGGCATTACAAAGACCAAATGGCATGACCAGGAACTCATAATGGCCTTCATGAGTTCTGAAAGCCGTCTTGGGAATGTCGACTTCCTTCATGCGAATTTGGTGGTAGCCTGAGCGAAGATCCAACTTAGTGAAGAATTGAGCTCCATTGAGTTCGTCCAACAAATCGTCAACCACCGGGATGGGAAATTTATCTTTGACTGTCAACTTATTAAGGGCCCTGAAGTCGGGACACATCCGCCACTCCCCATCTTTCTTGAGCACCATGACCACTGGGGATGAATAAGGACTAATGCTGGGAAGAATGACACTTGCTTCCAACAGTTCCTTGATGATTTTTTCTATTTCATTCTTTTGGGTGAACGGATATCTGTATGGCCGCACATTTGGGGGTTGGGCCCCTGGAACCAAAGTGATGCTATGATCATGTTCCCCTCGCGAGGATGGAAGCTCATTAGGCTTGTCAAAGACCGTCCGATGGTTATTTAAAATCTGTTGCATCTCATGATGAATTGGCGGAGACATGGTTTCGACTACCTGGATGGCATTAAATTGAGCTACTACTCCATGATGGCCCTTTTTTAACAATTTTTCCATCCTATGCGAGCTGATGATAGAGGGGGCTCCCGCCTGGAGTCCACGGAGGGTATGTGTGGAGTTGTTCTGCTTAAAACTCATATATAACTCTTGGAAATCCATTGTGATTGGCCCAAGAGTGCGGAGCCATTCAGCGCCGAGGACAATGTCGCAACCCCCCATGTGTATGGAAAACATGTGGGTTTTCAACTGTTAATCCCCCATTTGAAGTTTGAAATTTTCACAGCGGCCTTCACATTTCATTGTGCCCCCATCCGCAATTTGGACTTGGAAGTTAGAAACTGCTCGTACAAAACAATGCGCTGCTTCTGCGATTTTTTGATGGATGAAATTATGGGTACTTCCACTATCAATCAAGACTACTACTGGGCGATGTTTAAGAAAACCCCAGATTTTGAGAGTTTGAGGGGAAGAAATCCCTGCCAACGCATGCAGCGAAATAACTGGTTCGTCAGAGACATTCTCCTTTGGGTTGTCTTCTTCTAGCGCTTCATGTTCCTCAAGTGGTGGATCTTCCTCTGTTGAGTTGTAGTCAGTGGCATCTATTTGAAAAAAATTGGGCTCCTTGCATTTATGACCTGGGGAGTATTTTTCATCACAGTAGTAACATAGTCCTTGCTTCCTTCTTTCGGCCATTTCCGCAGGTGACACCTTTTGGACCTTAAGTGTTTGAGTCGTGTTGTGAGCCTGTGGGGGACGACCTTTAGCGGGGAAATTTGGGCGACTGTATTGGGCTGCTAATGCACGTTCCAAGCCTCCGTCCACGTGGGAGGGTGGTGAAGTAGAACTTGAGCTTTGATGGCTTCTTTAATACCGCTGATAAAACATTCCGTGTAGAACTCATCTATGAGACCCCTAGTGCGGAAGGCTAAGGCTTCAAAAGTGGTAATATATTCATCCACTGTACCACTCTGTCAGAGCTTAGTGAGACGACCCAAAAAAGAGTCTTCCTCTTCAAAGCGATCTCGAAGGGCTTTGGTAAATTGGGTCCAAGTCCTAAAAGGTCCATTGCAACGCTGATGCCATTCCCACCATTGCCACCGTTCATTGTCCAAGTACATGCTCCCAATCATAAGCTTATTCGCATCATCTGGGATATGATTCAATTTGAAATACTGCTCCATTTGTGCTAGCCATGCGGACGGGTGAGAACCGTCAAATTTATGCACATCCAACTTGGGAGGTTGCTGACTGGGTGGTGGATGGGTGTGCCAGACGTGAGGAGAGTGGCTAGACTCACCCTCATTGTATTCATGGCCATTATACGCCTCCTCGTGGGCTTGCTCCTTGCCCTTCGGGAGGAATTGTTGTATCTGGAGACTTAGTCCTTGAAACTCACGTTGGAGGGATTGCACGGAGTCTTCCAGTTTGTCCATCCTTTCATTTGCCATCACTTGAGCTCTACCATACACCAACCTGATGAAAAATTGGGACCGCCGAAAAAATTTGACTAATAAATTGAATGGTACCACCTTGCTCAGCTCGTCGTCCTGATTCTGATGGGCTAGATCACCAATAAGCGCCCCGGAAGATCTCAGAGTTTTTTTTTTTTTTTTTTTTAACTCCCAATGGAGTATTACTCCTTGATCAATACTGCAGTCGCCAAATCCTCAAAATTTCAATGCTGCCAAAATTCCTGCGAAAAGTATACCCCGGTATAGAAACCCTTCACAACAACTCCGATCTAGTGGGTCTGAGAGATCTGAATGGCGGAACAAATGTTGCGGCGGATCTGATGGATCTGATGTCTGCTGCTGCTACACCTCTTTGCACCCGTGGATCGGGAATAGATGATGTGTGATCCCCCGATAGAAAAGGAAACTATGGTCGTGAGGAGTGTCAGGTGCTACAGATCGCAATATACATAAGGGTCTGGCAGTAGTACTCGGCCCAATGTTTCAGGGCTCTAACTAAGGAGGATCGACCGTACCCTTAGCCGTACAACCCGACTTCCCTATCGTACAGGCGAGTAATCTCTCCGAGTGCTGTTCTCGGTGTACTGTAGCCACAAGACGGCCGACGGTTTATCTATGGCGAGGTTTCAAGGGAGCCTAGGGGGCTTCCGATATACCCAGAGGGTACGTGGAAGATAGTCCGTGCGCGGTTCTGTCTAATGCGCTACTACTCGAAGGGGTACCCACAGGGGTTACAAGGGAGTCCAACAGACGTGACCACCTCTTGTATTTCCTATGTGCATGCCTCCCCAAATCCGCAGGTTTATGCGCTCAACGACAGATCCCGTGGTTTAAAGACGCTGGAACACGTCTCTAGCCGAAAAAAAATTTTGCTAAGAATTGGAGATCCCACCGGCCCTGGAAAGTGCTCTGATACCACTTGTTATGCTCTTAACCTGCAAAATGATACCCAAATACAGAATATGCGAAGAAAAGATACCCAGAACACAGAATAGCAATGATTTTATTATTCAAAGAGTAATGTTCACTTGCCTCTTCGAGGGGGAAACCTCCAATAGAGCAGAGCTCGAATACAAAATAAGACACAATGCTCCTCGTAGGGAGTCTCTATCCTTTATATATGACTCATACATGCAATACCACGGGCCAATACCGTGGGTTTTATTAATACCATCTATCTAATACTACGGCCCATTTGCAACTAACTGTGGTCCTGTCATTAATTGCGTTTTAACCACTTACAAATATTAATATGGGCTTTATTGACTCTTGACTATGACGTGATCCCATGACATAAATAAGGGGGTTAGGGTGGGACCCTAACAATCATACTTGTAGCATCGAAGCAGAATCCAAAGAGAACCAGCACTGAGAAGTTCCCTAGTGATCCTCGACATTGCCTGCCCACTCAACATTCAAATAATCATGCAGTTTCATATTTTTGGCAGTGTATCTCAATCCATGAGAGATTGTGCCCCGAAGATATCTCAGAAGATTCTTGGCACCAATCCAGTGAGGCTCAACCAAATATGAGCTCACCATGCTAACTGCAAAACATATGTCCGGATGGAAGTTCACCAAGAACATCAACGCGAATGAGTTTATGAAACTCAGAGGCATTTCCCAAATCTGGTCTGACATCACTACCATATAACTTTTTGAAAGTTAATATCCTCGAGGTAGTCACAGGCTTGCAGTTTATCATTCCATATTCAGAATCCAACTCCCTCTTACTTTTGCAAATGAGAGGCTCTGCACCTGTCAGAAATAGGTTGTCCTCAAAAGGTGTCGGTATGAGAGGTCTATCATCCACAACCTTCGGGAAATGGCTTGGATCGGTTTCACTCCTAGTGAATCTCAGCGCCATCTAACATCTATCAATCCTCTCATACTATGGCCGAGGATTTTTGCTTCATGCCATAGAGGGCTTTCTTCCACCTATATGAGATTCATGATCATGAATATCAAACTCCTCGGGTTGTTCCAAACCTGAGGACCTGCTATATGAGGGTGATAGTCCCCTTGTAAGATTTTCCTTCGATACATCTCAAACATGTACTTTCATGCTCTTTTTGAATTCAGGCATCCCTATCACCATCTGACTCAAAGACCTTCAGTGCTATGTATCAATAGACATGGTCCCCAGTGGACTTCCTGCAACTTGATACAATCTTGAACTCAAAAACATATTTGAAAATTCTATTTTCAAACATGTACCTTTCCATTGATGAGTGCCACCTTGTAACCTTTGACTTTCATTGTTGAAATGGACACCAGGTTCTTCGTGCGATCAGGTACATAAAAGAGATTCTGTAAATGAATCGAGTTACCCTCATTCAATTAAGGAGTAACATTCCCTACACCATTTTCGGAATAGGTGGCATCGGCTCCAAGTATAATCCTACGATTGTTTCCATCTCTACCAAATTAGAGAGTGCACCCATCTATCCGATGAAGTGCCTTGAGGCACTGGGGTTCCTTGCTTTCTTTGGAGAGTCGACTATTTTCTTGATGACCTGCATTACCTGTGATTCCTTTGATCATTGAATATGTCCCTGGAATGATTGTTATCTTCATCAAGAGATGTGTCTCTGCCATTCAGACACTCTTTCGCATAATGGCCGAACTAATTGCAACCAAGGCATCCACCTTTCCTTCCACCCTTAGATCCGAACTTCCAATGAAGTGATCTTTAGGTAGGCCATCAGAAACTTCCGCTACACCATTCTGATAATATTCTCTGCTTCGAATTCACCCTTGGTGAATTTAGAAGAGAGATGTGGAACCCATTGATGCTTATGTCCTGTCCCAACTGTCCTCGATGATTGCTCTTTCACTCTTGCTTGGGCATTGTCTTAACCTAGCTCTGATACCATGTTAATTTTAGGTATGTTTTATGCTAAAGCAATTTATTTCAATTTTCTCAGTTAGCACAATATCTTTTCCAGATTAGCAATCACATCAGCATTAAAGTAAACTGCGGATAGAACATAAATATAAATCGCAGAATACAAGCCAAGACAAGAGGACACAATATGTGGCGCTAGCCGGGGACAAACCCTAATGTGGTGAAACCCTTGATCAATTCTTCTTTTATGTTCTTCAAAGTTCAGCAGAGAAAGAGAGAGAGAGATAGTACATTTACAATAGAAGTCAACATTTTGACTCTTGATATCTGCATGAGATCAGTTGAAGACATAGTGCTTCCACTGATTCTCCAAGGTGACTGCTTCACCTATCGTAGTGTTTCATTTCGTCCATTTGCTGCACCTTACCATGTAGCACCAAGTTGTACCATCACAGTGCTATACCTGAGCTACTCTCATCTGCTCTCATCATCATGCTGCCCATTATGTTGCATCTTCCATCATCATGCAGCCCTATTCATCATCATGTTGCTCCTTACTTAACATGCCCATTATGTTGCATCATTCATCATAATGTTGTATCATCACATATATATATATATATATATATATATGATCATGATCTACAATTACTGTGATTTAAGTCAGGATCAAGACTACGATCCTTGTCACTATTCTTCGAAACATGTTGAGACTGCCTTATTCTAGATCTAAACACTGTGATGATACGTATGCCAAAGATCTCTTCGTCGAACCCTTATCTCATCAACGAGTCATAGCAAGACTGTAATATAGAGGAGATAACATTTGGCATAATATTCACTGATCCAAGAGAATAGGTCTTTCTCTGTTGTCCAATGACTAGTCTACTACAAGACTGCCACCGAAATCAAGACTGCTCCTTGTCATACTGAGATTGCCATGCCAAGAATGGATAGGCTTTAGTTTTGCGGTTCCTTAACCCATCTGAGGAGACAACTGAACTTACTATGGCTCCATGACCTTGACTGTGGCTTCGCTTGACTGCGGCTCTCTGCGGCTTCATGCCTTGGCCCAATACATGGATTATAGCTGCGTCCTCATCCTGCATCCGAAATCTGAACATGACTGCACCTAATACCCTAGCCGAGGTGCAATGAGACCTTAATACGAACCTGCTCCTCCATGCGAGAATTCAGAGAGAGAAATATGCGAGTTTTGTACACTATACTCACTGTAATTTTCCTTGAGATTTCATAGGCATCTGATATCCTAAACCTCATTGCAAAGATGTATGAATTCTATGCGTATAAATGTCTCCATGAATGTGCATAAGGTGTCTTCTATTGACTGCATATAAAGTGTCTTCAATAACTCATCTTCTTGACTCTCCATGTTAACCCTTCAATCTTAAGGCCATATCCCTTTTTCAGAAGTAATTTCACCTTTAAAAAAAGCCCCATAACATTAAGAAAGATTAATAAAAATTAATGTATAGACAAATTGGCCCCAATAATCGACTAAAAGCACCCGTCTAGTCTGTAGTCTATAGAATGCACCCTTCTGGTGCACAATTAATCCAACCCAAAATAAAATTTCGACCTCAACAAATCAAATCGAACTCGAACCCATGACCACCCGTAGCACAAAAGTAGGTTCAACACCAACTCGACTATGTGCTTTATTCACATAGATCAACCCTGCAGAATATATATGTATCATGTTATCAAGAACAAACATCGAGAGAAGAAACACACCCTAAACTCGACCTTGCGACCTCATAATTTCAACACCACACTCTAACCATGAAGCCGCATATCATCGATGTATCCAATGTCAAATGAGTGATATTCAATGTCTTCCAATCACACACACACACACACATATATGTGTGTGTCGGGGGGGGTTTGGGTGCTTACGGGGCCAACCCATGCCACTCTTTGCTAATTGAGCCAACTCATATGACCACATAATGTGACCAAGACCTGTCCAACTTTCCTTTCTCATGTGACCGCGCCATATGAATTGGGCCTTAGGTATCCATGGTCAATCAAACATTAATGTAAGCATGATGTCACTATGTCATGTTTTGGGTGGTGCCACGTGTCATCCAAAATTGGCCCACTAGGCCACCCAATCGTGTTGAATCAACATGCCACATTGAACCTTGCTATACTACCACATCATCCACATGTTGGTCCACTTGCACTTGTGCACCAATATCATGCCACCACCTGGCATGCTACGTCATCATCAACATCCACCTGGTATTCATGTTGTTAGAGGGTCCACCTACCACTTTGCACTTGTTTGATTGGTTGAAGGATCCACCTGGTATTCACATTGTCAGATGTTGGAGGGATCATGACTCTAGGTGGTTTGGGGTTGGGAGGTGTTGTAGGGTAGTGAAACCTCTGACATGTCCAACCCACTTGTTAAAAAATGTGCATGTTAGTGCTCCATCGACCATAAATTGCCCACAAACACATAGATTCGGATTGGAGTTGCACAATGGTTAACAAATTTGGGGTTTGACCCCATTTCACCACAGTTGATTTTCAAACTAGGTTTTCTTCTCATTCTGAACCAAGTGTAGTATATTGTTGAAAAGCTTTCAAAGAGGGCTATCCAACCGAACGTTTTGCATATTCGTCTAATCAACATAGCCAAATACTCAAATCTATATATATCATATATATATATATATATATATATATATATATATATATATAGGTTATCATGCCTCCTTTGACATCAAATGGCATGACATTTATTGCCATCAATGACAACAAAATGTCCAACACACTTGCATGCATAAGATGTTTTCATTAATTGTAACCCTAGTTTCTCTTGTGATGAAAGTATGTTTCCACTTGTGATAGGTGATAGATCAATTTCATGGATGCTTGTTATGGAGTTTTAGTAGGTGCTATACCTAAGAGGACATGTGATAAGTGGTTGATTTTTTTCAAGGATTTCTAATATATTTTTACATGTGAGAGATTATGGATCTAACTAATTGTTTATCAGTATGGATTTATTTTTTATGGGTGAGATGCTTAAGAGGACCTATGATAAATGGTTGATTTGTCCCAATGGATACAATTGTGCCCTACTTCATTTACGGATGGCATGGAGTTATTTTTTAGTTGGTGAGAAGCCCATGAGAGCCTACAATAAGTGGTTTATTTGTTCCAATAGATGTAAGTGTTTTTGCACTTATGATAAGTAGAGGATATTCTCCATTTACAGATAGTATGTCATCTATATTTTAGTAAGTATGATATATAGGAGGACCTATGATAGGTTGTTGATTTGTCTTAGGGATATACCAATGTTTGGAGTGGATTGATTCCTGTGACAAGGATGCTTGACCATTTGGTTTTATGATGATTTTTAGAGCCCTATATGCATAGATTAAATTTATGATAGATTGATAATTATTGGTTGGTCTATTTTGGTTGAACTATGATGAAAACCTCACTCAACTTTAGTTATTTTAGCAAATGGAGGAAAATTAAAATGTTATATCTTGGGGATAGTATTAGTTGTCTATCATGTACATTTGTGGAGATATTGATCGTGTATATTATAGCTAGTGTGATGCTAATTTATTGGTGATCTTCTGAATTTGTAACCATGGTGGAAAAATCAATGATTGATTCCAAGCTTATAGTTGTTAGGATTAATGATGAGTACTAGGGACAAGTTCATTGAATTCTCTCAGGCATAGGGAGATTCCCATGGTGTTAATCTTGCCTTAGGGCTCTTTCAGAAAGATAAAGTTGATTGCAATGAGTTCATTGCTCCAATCATTGAAAATTTTGAGGTGCATGAGAAGGATTCTCATGTTCACATTTGATTATGACTCTTTTGTTGTTGTTGCATTTTCCCTTGAGTGTCATATAATGGAATTGATGAGTTGAGATGTATGCATATTTCATTTTGTGGTTTGATAGATCTGATCCATTTGTCTTGGTCATGTATGGAGATGTCATTATATTTGCAAGATGTCTTAAGCAATTATTCATGTGGTGACAAAGGTTTTTGCATCATGATGATTCCTTTGGGGATGATGGAGGTTTTAACAAGTTATTGTTGATGTCTTCCTTGTCCTATAGATATTTTGTTAATTTTAGGATAACAATGGTATGTTCTATGCTTAGAGCAATTTTACTTCAATTTCTTTATCAGCCCAATATCAATATCTAGTTTAGCAATCACATCATCATGATAGTAAAATGAATATAGAACATAAACAATAAGAGTAGAAGACAATCCAAGACAAAAGGACACAAGATGTGGCACTAGCCAGGGACAAACCCCAATGTGGGAAACCAATGATCAATTCTTCTTATAATCCTTCAAAAGTTTAATAGAGAGAGAGGGTAAAATATAAAATATTCACTTGCCCAATTACAGTGAAAATCTGATCAGTCAAACAGTAGAAACAGAAATCCCTAACCAAAAAGTCAATGATGGTCAACAAGACATAACTCTTTCTCAAATTCAACTCGGTCAAACCTAGTAAACTCAGCCTCCAATAGCAAGTCAAATTAGCCCAAAAACAGTCTGAAAAAGTCCAGTATTCACTTGCCCAATTACAGTGAAAATTTGATCAGTCAAACAGTAGAAACATAAATCCCTAACCAAAAGTCAACGATGGTCAACAAGACATAACTCTTTCTCAAATTCAATTCGGTCAAACCCAGTAAACTCGGCCTCCAATAGCAAGTCAAATCATCCCAAAAATAGTCCGAAAAAGTCCAGTCAAACCTGGTCAATAAAATTCAACGCAACAACAAGCCCTAGCACAATCAATGTTGGTCAAATAAAGGTCAAAATTGCCTTGAATTTTGTGCCCAAAACTGCGGCCTACCCAAACAGAAATCCTCCACCAAAAACCTCACTCAAAAAAGGTCAACGCAAGTCAAATAAGCCTCCTGCAATTTCGGTCAACTATGGTCAATGGTTGGAACATAAAACTCTTTCCTTTCTTCGCATGTGTGGAGAGCTCCCTCTGAAATTCGTACCCAATCAATGAAGGAGAAAGAATATTGTGAGTGAGTGAAGTGTCCAAATGAGGAGGAGGCACCTTGTATTTATATGCAAACGTTGAGGATGAATAGACATCACTATTGGGCTTCTGAGCCTACATTAGTTTGTTGGCCGACCTTGACAATTTGTCCATAATCAAAATAAATTCATAATTCCATTTGTACATGTCAGAATGGGATGATCTTTATATCAATCCTACACCTCTCCGAGAGAGGAATCCAATAAAAATACGATTTGCCTCATATGAGCTGTCCAATGTGAATTTTGGCCCTAGTCGCAAAAATTAACACTCCCTCTCAACTAGGGAGAACTTCACTTGCCAAATTCTCTGAAAATGTGTACCATCCCTGTCTCTTCTCAGCTCTGCTCTGTTGAACCATGAAGAAAGAAGAAATGATTGAGAATGTATAATATCATTCTCCACTGACCCGAAGTTAGTCTCCAATAATAGAGAGTGTGTCATACTACCCTTAACCGACCCAAAGTCAGTTTCCATTGATCCCAGATCAATATCAACATCCTAGCATAGGGAGTACGGTAGTACACAATGCGTCCATCAGTAGTACTATGGTCCCTATCCTCATTTCCCTACTCATTTTCCATATGAGAGGTACTTCCCATGAGTCCTGGACTGCATGGCTAGGATATGCCAGTAGGAGAAGGTGAACCACTCATCTTGATCATATACCATAGGAGAAGGTGAACCACTCATCCTATGCATATGTCACCATGCGGTACCATAGGGGAAGGTGAACCACTCACCATGTACATCGCGCACCATTAGGGGAAGGTGAACCACTCACCCTATGGTTGCTCATCGCTCCAAGAAGAACCCCAAGCCCCCCGAAGCTCCCAGAGCTCAACATCCATCTCATACGGGACCCTCATAAGAGGGGGTCTCCACGACTCCAAGCCGTTCACGAAAGGTTAAGAATTTGACCTTCCCCAGGGGCTTTGTAAGAATATCGGCGACCTGATCATCAGTCCCAATGTGTTGGAGCCTTATTGCTCCTCATTGTACCATATCCCAGATAAAGTGGTATCTGATATCAATATGCTTGCAACATCATGAAACACAGGATTCTCTAAAAGACAAATCCCACTCTGGTTGTCGTAGAAGATCACGGTGGTATCCAACACATGTCTAAATATCTCACTAAATAGCTTCCTCAACCAAACAGCTTCACAGGAGGCCAAACTAGTAGCAATGTATTCAGCCTTAATGGTGCTCAAGGCAACCAACTTTTGCTTCTTGCTCATCCATGATATCAAAGAAAAACCTAGAGAGAAGCAACATCCAGATATTATTTTACGATCCACCACACTGCCAACCTAGCCTGCATCAGAGTAAACCTGGAGCCTCACATTCCCGACAATGTATCTCAGTCCATAAGCGATTGTGGCCCGAAGATATCTCAAGATATTCTTGGCAGCAATCCAATGTATGTGATGAGGCTCGACCATAAAATGACTCAATGTATTCACTGCAAAACATATGTCTGAAAGGGAGTTCACCAAGAACATTAGGGCGCCCACGAGTTGACGATACTCAGAAGGATTTCCCAAATCGGGCCCAACAACACTTCCACATAACTTCTTGAAGTTAAGTTCCATTGGAGTAGTCACGGACTTCCAATCCACCATCCCAAATCTTTCAAGTATATTCACAATATATTTTCCTTGAGAAATAAAAATCTCACCTGGCTTCTACCAGACCTCCAACCCTAGGAAGTAATGCATCATTTCTAGGTCCTTCATCTCAAATTCAGAAGCCAACTCCCTCTTACATTGATGAATAACAGGGTTTGTACCTATCAGAAAGAGATCGTCCACATAGAGTACCAAGATGAGAGGTTTATCATTCTCAACCTTAAAATAAAGGTTTGGGTCAGCTTCACTTCCTGTAAATCACAACTTCATTAGATAGCTATCAATCCTCTCATACCAAGCTCGAGTTGTTTGCTTCAACCCATAAAGGGATTTATTCAACCTACATAAATGTGTCTGACGATCTTGAACTTCGAACCCCTCAAGTTATTCTACATAGTCTTCCTCCATAAGTGAACCATGCATGAAGGCAGTCTTGACATCCATCTGATGTAGATTCCATCCTTGTGAGGAAGCAAGGGCTATAATCGAATGGATGGTTGTGTAGCAGGAAACATATGCAAATATATCATCATAGTCCACACCTTCCTTTTGAGAGAAGCCTCGAGCAATGAATCTAGCCTTGAAATTTTCATCACTTCCATTAGCTCCATGCTCGATCTTGTAGAGCCATTTCAAGGTGACAATGGATTTGTCCTTAGGTCTAGGGACCACATCCCAAAAATCATTCTTCATAATCGACTCATACTCTTCTTTCATAGCATCCTTACAAACTTGGTGTTTGGCATCTTCTTTGAATGTGCAAGGCTCAAATTGAAAAATGGTGCTCATTGTAGTTAAGTACCCTTGGTACCTATTCGGCTTCTTGCCTTCACGAAATGTCCCCCTTGGTGCAACATGTCTCTTGGCATCTTCGGGAGTCTCCCTAAGCCATGAGGGTCTCCTTTTTTAGGAGGAGAGCTCATGAGGGGGTGGATCAATGGGATCCATTGGTTCTTCAGCATCGGGCATCTTCTCATCTTGTGGTTCACCCATCTTTCTTGAATCTTCTTCTTTGTCCTTCCTTGGAAGAGGAAGGTTACTAATCTTCCCAAGGGTAGCATCCTCATCGAAGATGACATCATGAATTATCTCCACTTCTCTTTGACCAAGCACATAGATTCTATATGCCTTAGAAGTTTCACTGTAGCCCAAAAATGTTCCTTTCTTCCCAAAAGCATCCAGTTTTCTTTTCTTTTCTTTCGGCACATGAAAATATACGGGGCTACCAAAAATTCTAAAGTGAGAAACATCAGGTTTCTTACTGATGAAAACTTCTTTAGGAGTTTTGGAGTCCAATGCTTGATGAGGGAATCTATTTTGAACATACACGACAGTGTTTGCAACTTTGACCCATAAGAACTTCAGAAGGCTTTGATCATGAAGCATGGCATGAGTGGCTTCTATGATAGAATGATTATTCATTTTAGAAACACCATTTTTCTCAGGAGTATATGCAGTAGTAGTCTCCCTCTTAATGCAAGCTTCTCTATAATAATTTTTGAACTCATTTGATTCATATTCAGTTCCATTATCGGTCCTCAATATTTTGATCTTCTTCCCTGTTTGATTTTTGACCAAAGCTTTGAAAGAATGGAACCATGTGAATACTTTGTCCTTCTTCTTCAAGAAATATATCCAAGTATTACGAGAGAAATCATCCATGAGGATAGCATAATATAAGTATCCTCCTAATGAGTTCACGGGCATTGCACCAGATAGATCAGAATGAATCAATTGCAATATGTTAGTAGTCTTGCTATCACTTGAGGGAAATGGTCCCTTTGTATGCTTTCCTTCGTCACACCCCTAACAAACACCTTCATGTTCTACTTTAAATTTGGGCATAACTGTCACCATCTTCCTTACATCGAGTAGAGCCTTATAATGTAGATGAGTAAAGCTCTGGTGCCATAATTCAGATTGAAGTGATGTGTCGCAAGACATAGCTCCCAATGAGCTTCCTCCAACTTGATATAGGCTATCAACCCTGAAGCCAAGTTTAAGTGCATATTTGAAATTTTTATTCTGCACACATACCTTTCCATCGATGAATGCCACCTTAAATCCTTTGTCCTCCATCGTCGAGATAGATACCAGGTTCTTCTTTAGATTGGGTACATATAGTACTTCTTTTAGATGAATGATGTTACCTTGATTCAGTTGAAGAGTAACATTCCCAACTCCCTTCATGGGATAGGTGGCATTGTCTCCAAGGATAATTTCCAAATTTGTATCCTTTTTAATCAAATTTGAAAGAGCTTCCTTATACCCGGTGAAGTGCCTTGAGGCACCACTATCAATCAACCAATTTCCCAATGTGTCCAAAGGAGATGCAGTAGAAATGGCAGATATAAGGTAGAATTCCTTTTGCTTTTTATCAACAACATTAGATTCATCATACCTGGTGTTTCTTGATCTCTTGGGAGGGCGACCATTTCCTTTATGAGGAGCGGGAGCATTCCTTTCTCCTTGGTTGTTGAATTTTCCATTCCTTTGATCGTTGTTGCCCCTGAAATTATTATTGTTGTGGTTTTCATCATCATGAGGTGTATCCCTTTTATTATGACACTCCTTAGCATAGTGGCCAAACTTATTGCAAATGAAGCATCTTCCCTTCCTTCCATTCTTGAAACTCGGTCTTCCTTGACATTACTTCTTTGAACCTGCATTGTTCTTCCTTTTAGCATGAGCAGAGAATGCAGTAGGATCATTCCTATTTGAAGGCATATCTAGTTCAATCATCCTTGTTTCTTCTTGAGAACATCTAGTCAGCAATTCCTCAAAACCTGGAATCTTGTCGTTGTTAAGAATAGTGATGTTGAACACATGTTATTCACAAGGGAGTCCTTCAAGGGAAATGAGAGTAATCTCCCTATCATTAATAGCTCTCAAATTCAAAGAACATCATTTTTTATCACAGTAATCCTCATGAAGTAGGATTGAATGTCTTCACTCTTCCCTTCTTTATATCCTTCAACTTGTTTTTTAGAAACAGAACTTGGTTTGCATTGCTAGCTTTGAACATGCTAACCAACCTGTCATACATGTCCTTGGATGTGCTCAAATCATAGATGTATGCAACCAAATGCTTGCTAATAGAATCCATGATAATATTCTTTGCTTTGACTTCACCCTTCTTGTACTTAGTCTTCGTGGCAGTTGGTGCATTTGAAGGAGGCTCATAAATCCTTCCCTACACATAGTCCATAACATCCTGCTCTTCCAAATTCAAATCAAGAGACATCTTCCATGCATAATCAGACTTAGCATTGAGCTTGTCATTAGGCTTGAAGTAAGATGTGGATGCCATTGACTCTTGTCCTTGATCAGTGATTGCTCCTCTTAGTGATTGCTCTTCTCACTCTTGCTTAGGATTTTTGTCTTCACCTCAGCTCTGATACCATGTTAATTTTAGGATAACAATGGTATGTTCTATGCTTAGAGAAATTTTACTTCAATTTCTTTATTAACCCAATATCAATATCTAGTTTAGTAATCACATCATCATGATAGTAAAATGCAGATAGAACATAAACAATAACAGTAGAAGACAACCCAAGACAAGAGGACACAAGATGTGGCACCAGCCAAGGACAAATCCCAATGTGGGGAAACCCTTGATCAATTCTTCTTATAATTCTTCAAAAGTTTAGTAGAGAGAGAGGGTACAATTTACAATATTCACTTGCCTAATTAAAGTGAAAATATTATCAGTCAAACAGCAGAAACAAAAAGCCCTAACCAGAAAGTCAATGCTGGTCAACAGGGAAAAATTCTTCCTCCAATTCAGCTCAGTCAACCCCAGTCAACTTGGCCTCCAAAAAAAAGTCAAATCAGCCCAAAAACAATCCAAAAAAAACTAGTCAAACCTAGTCAACAAAAGTCAACACAGCATTAAGCCCTAGCACAGTGAATGCTGGTCAAACAAAAGTCAAAACGACCTCGGATTTCATGCCCAAAAATGTGGCCTTCCCAAACAAAAATCATCCACCCAAAACCGCACTCAAAATAGGTCAATGTTGTTCAACGCAAGTCAAATCAGCCTCCTGCAATTTTGGTCAACTTTGGTCAATGGTAGGAACGGAAAACCCTTCCCTTTCTTTGCACGTGTGGAGAGTTGCCTCTGAAATTCGTACCCAACCAATGAAGGAGAGAGAATATTATGAGTGAATGAAGTTTCCAAATGAGGAGGTGGCACCTTTTATTTATATGCAAACATTGAGGATGAATAGACTTGACTATTGGGCTTTTGAGCCTACATGAGTTTGTTGGCCGACCTTGACAATTTTTCCATAATCAAAATAAATTGATAATTCCATTTGTACATATCAGAATTGGATGATCTTTAGATCAATCCTACACATCTTGGAGAGAGAAATCCAATAAAAATATGAGCTGCATCATATGCGTTCTCCAATGTGAATTTTGGCCCTAGTTGCAAAAATTAACAGATTTCAAAGTTCAATGGGAAGTAGTGTTCCACAGTTATGTTTCCTTTAGTTTCATAGATGGTCGCCATTCTTTTGGAGCACCTAGCATAGGGAAGAGGATTCACTTGGTTTGATGGTGTAAACAAAATTACCTTATTGTATTCTTCTTGCATGTTCACCATCCAAAGGCTAAGTTGCAAAATGCTTGGTTGATTTCTTGGAGGGAGACATACTTTTGTGAGCTATGATTTCATGGACTCCAGGGTGCGTGAAACTGTACTTGTGGGTGTGACTCTTATAGAGTATGTGTGATGTTCTATTATAATGAAGGAGTATTCCTTCAACTTTCTAGACTCATTGGAGATATGAGTTGTAGTTTCAGAGTGAGTTGATTGGTGTTATAGAAAACACCTTTGTTGCAAAGATGGAGTGTTAGCTTTTGGAGTTATTCCAAAAGCGTTTTCAGGTTACTACGAGAGGGTCATGTCTTTGAACCCCTTGATGATGCTTCATGGATGAATTGATGGCTTAGTTTGAATCGATTCTTGACATTGGTTAGAGTTCCACCATGGTGTCCTTGCCTAAGATGTCAATACCCTAGTCAACTTGTCGACCGACCTAATGGATGCACAAAACTAGGAGAGGTATAAATGTAAGAGGAGAAGTGTTGGGAATTTTGAGGAGGGCACTTGATTCTTGGAGTTTGGGAGTATGTGATATGAGGTATCTAGTGTATAGATGAACCCTTGGTTGGCCCATGATGGACATGTACATGTGGAATGGCTTTCTCTTCATTTACTAGACCTTGATTAAATTTTATGTTGCATTCTTTGGAGTCTTGGGGACCTTGTGATAACATGTTATTTTCTTTGAGGACATCGTACACCGAAGGAGGATCAATTGAAATTATAGAATGGGGTGATGATCCCTATATGGCATTAGGTTTATTGGATGCTTGCATGGAGGTTTGGAGTTGACTCAGGGATGCCTGATTGCAATAGTGATTATTTACATGGAGTGGACCTAGAGGAGCATATGGCTTAGTAGAAGTGATGGAGTCTATGTGGTACTTCCATGGACGAGTGTGGACACATATTGTACAACATCACCTTGTATCTTTGATTGTATGATGTCACCTTTAAGCAATTGATATGTGTACCCTTGGATTGTGGTGCTTTACATATGTGGGCTTACTTTTTTGTAGTAGTTTGCATGTTATGGTTTAGGCCCACTAATGTATAGTTGCTAATATATAATGAGATACCTATAATGCACTTGTTTCACCAAATCAATTACTTTCCAAAAATTATATATGACCTTTGGAATCTTTATTCAAGGACGTTTATTAGGTTTTTTTCTCTTCGGTGCAACTTGCAACAAACAATCAACCTCTAAATATGTATGCATGGAGCTCTGTCTAGGATTCAATCGATTTTCTTAGTTCCATATGTAGTTTCCCCAATCACCAAGACTACTTACAAATCTAGGGTGTAGGGTCAAGTTGAGTGACAAAGTGTTAGGTTTTAATTGGGCAAGAACTCATTGTAGCTCAAGAGTGCTACGCTAGTCAGTGCTTTGTGTATGCATACATAAAAAACATAAAAAGAACTATATTTACTATCAGGAAAAATGTATATCACACAAAGAATGGTTAATGTTGTCTTCAGTAGATTCCTGACCAAAAACAAGGTAGTGGAGATATGAATATGCCATTTCTTCTAAAATGATGTAGCCAAGTCCCATTGCTTACATTTGAGTTTTATACAATGTGTTGGCATTATGATACCCGTGTTTTCCTTGATGGCAACTCACTCAGATGAAAGTTACAGTGCAGCAAGTCAACAAGAAAGGATTACAGATAAGACTCCAAATAATGAAGAAAGAGAGGTATACACAGGTTCACTTTGTCCAAGGCGCGTATACACGGGGTTTAACAAAACAAAAGTAGCGTATAATGTATACACGCATTTTCACAGGAGGAAAAGCACGTACATGTTGGAAAACCAAGTTTTTAGTCCAATGTATTTTGGTCCAAGGTAATTGGTCTGAGGCATTTGATCCAAGGTATTGACCCTAGTATTGGGTCTAAGGTATTGGTCCTAAGTGGTTTTGGTCCAAGGTATTGAGAAAGGCCTAAGAGTATATAAGGAGGAGAATATCATTAGGCCAAGGTGTGCAAGCAATGAGATTCTAAGGAATACTTCTATCTAAAGTATATATTATGTTGCAGGGTTATGTTTGGGACTGGATCTGAAATATTCATGTGCACCTTGAGTTCAACATTGGATCAGGAATCATGAAACTTGAAATGACTTATTCTTGAATGATTTGATATTGGTTGAGACCAGATTTGATGTTTTGCCCCTGTTCTATTAGTTATCTATCATGATCTGGGTTTGTCTAAAGTTTGGAATTGTAGCAAAGTTCTGAATCAAAATTTGCAGATCTGTACACAGGTTCGTCTCAGCCAAAGGGCATATACACGCAGGTTCAACTCTTTCAAGTAGCGTATACAAAAAGAAAAGCTTCTTTTCAGATCTGACTGATCTATCTGATCAAATTCTTTTGTTTTATTGTTGTCTGCCAATGAAGTCTTCTTAGATCTGAACGTAGAACTGTTGTATAAGGAAATTGAGTCTGATTGATTGATTGATTGAGAAGGAAGGGTGATCCTTATTGATATCTATTTTGAACTCTGTAATATGGCAGTAGATCTTCATAATGTCACTGATTGGTACAGTCTGTGGTTCAGAACTTTATGATTCAGTATCTTTAGAGATATACGCAGGCTGGGTTAAAGGAAGTAGTGTATACACGCAGGTTTGGTTCAACCAAGTGGCGTATACACTCTAATGCATGATCTTTGAGGTTACAGTTGGTTCTGGATGATGATGCAGGGTTCTGGGTTCAACACAGTGTTCTGGTGTCAGTGATCTGATTGTTCAGATTAACTGAATATTGGTTGATGTAGTTTAAGTTTAAAAGGCTTTGATGGGTCCAGTGTGAAAATTTGATAAAACATGGCCTTCAGCTTGTGGTATTGTGATCCAGGAGTATCCAATCTGAAAATTCATCAAACGTGGTCCCTGGTGGAAGAGTGGAGTTTTTTGTAGGCTGGCACCTACGTACGAGTAAACATATTGGCTAGTACAAGAGCTAGGGGGTTGTAGGTCCCTTCCAGTAGACGCTATAAAATGAGAGAAGGTTGTAACCTTCTGCAGGTAGAAGCCTGCGAACTGGTATGAGTCTACATCAGTACAAGATTGTAAACAAATTTTCTTATTATTAAAAAAGACAGAGACGACAGCAGCAAGTGGTTTTTACCCACATTGGGTTTCCACCTCAAATATTGGTGTTTATGTGTGTTGCTTATGTGTGATGTTTTATTTTGTTTTTACTGCATTGTCTAATAAATCTCTAATATACTGGTTTAAGCTCAACACATGATAAACTGTCTAAATCACAAGTTCTATGCATATACGTTGGTTTATTTAAGCACAGTCATGTGTACACGCTAGTTCACTTCACTGAAGTAGCATATATAAATCTATTTTGGAAATAAAATTATTGATCTGATAATACTGATTCACCCCCCTCTCAGTATTATTTCCAACAATTGGTATCAGAGCAGGTCCTTCAGAAGAAGCTTGATCGCTTGAAGGGAGATCCATTAACATGAATAATCAACAGAGCATGGGATCCATCAGACCGTCAATCTTCGATGGGAGAAACTTTGTTTATTGGAAAATAAGAACCACAGCCTATCTACAATCGCTTGGAACGAATGTTTGAGAAATTGTGGAAGGAGGATATACATTTCCAACAGCAATTCCTACAGATACGGCAGGTAAAAAGCAATATGAAACCAATGCCAAAGTTGTCAATACTTTATTGGGAAGTCTTTCACAATCAGATTTTGTCAAAGTCATGCAACTCAAATCAGCCAAAGAAATATGGGACAAAATCATTCTGAGCTACGAAGGAGACTCTCAGGTAAAACATGCTAAGCTTCAAACTCTCAAAATTCAGTATGAAACTCTTAAGATGCATAGTGATGAAAGTATAGCTAGTTACTTCCTCCGTATAGATGAGGTTGTCAATTGTATGAAAAATCTGGGTGAAGAAATTAAGGAAGTTACCTTAGTTGAGAAAGTTTAGAGATCCTTGTCTGCTAAATTTGAATCCAAAGTGTCTGCGAAGAAAAATAGGATCTACAGAATATCACTATGATGCAGCTTCACGAAATATTAACTGCCTTTGAGATGAGAAAAGGAGGACCATCAGATATGAGAGAGGCTGCATTCAAAGCTTCAGCAAAAGGAAAGGAAGAACACAGTGAATCAGGACATATTTCAGAAGAAGAAGATGAGGTAAACTTTGTCAAGAAGCTTCTACGGGGTTTTGGAAGGTTTAGAGGTAAGTTACCCTTCAAATGCTTTTCTTGTGGCAGAGTCTGTCATTATGCTACCAGATGTCCTCATAAAGATAAATTTGAAAAAGGAAAGGAATATGCAAAAGGAATAGAAAACAAGTTGTGAAAAAAAGGAGTTACTATACTCATGAAGATAGCGATGGTTTATCTAATAGTGATGAAGATGAAACTGGACAAGATTACAGACTTCTCATGGATTGTGACGATGATAATTTTTGGGATGCTTTAAACGAGGAAGACCTTCATGAAGAAATATCTAAACTCAAACTCTGTTTAGAAGAAAAGAATATGATTATAGATATCTTGACATACCAACTTGCTGAAAAAGAAAAACACAATGAAAAACTAGAATGTCAAATTGTGGGTCTAAGAAAGGATCTTGAGAAAACGATATCTCTCAATCTTGGATTTTCTAAAGGATCAAAAACTTTAAATGAAATTATCAAAGTTCAGCGTTCTCCTCTAATAAAGATAGGTCTTGCATATACTAAAGAAGCATCTCAATCACAGAATTCATCAACTTCCACCAAAACCTATCTTGATGCAGCAAAGATCATTGAACAGTATGACAATCGATAGCAAAAGAATAAAGCAAATCACCAGGTAAATCATACTCAATTTTCTCCAAAGATGAATATCAATAGAAACTACAATCAGCAGGTCAATAGATTCGATAGACACAGGAACTTCTTTAATGGGAAATGTTTTTCATGTCATAATTTTGGACACAAAGTTGCTCAATGTGTTGCTTACAAAACCATCATGACTAGAGAAGCACAAAATCAAAGGAATGTAATAGGGATCTAGAAAAGTTCCTATAATAACTTTTCTCTTATTGAAAATGAAATAGAATGTTCAATCTGTAACAACTTTTGTCATGAAGAATCTGAATGCAGGAGCAAATTTCAGCAAACATCTCAAAAGGAGCAAACTCCTTTAAATCCCAAGATATGGAGAAGGAAAGAATCTCAAACAGAAAGATGTGGTATAGCCTTGTATGCAGGAGGACAAGAAAATCAGTGGTACATCAACAGTGGATGCTCAAAACACATGACAGGTGACAAATAAAAACTTCACTCTATAATGCCTTAGAAAAGGAAATGAATGTCTCATTTGGAAATGACACTCCTACTGTCATAAAAGGTAAAGGATCTGTTTTCTTGAAAGAAAAGGTTAAAGTTGGAAATGTTATGTATGTAGACAGTTTAAATCATAACCTGTTGAGTGTCATTCAAATGTGTGATCAAGGAAATGAAGTGGTGTTTCGATCAAACAAATGTGTTGTTCGTGAACTTGATACAGGAGAGACCGTGATCAAAGGTACAAGAACTCCAAACAACTTATGCATACTCAAGGGGGGACAACAACAGTGTTATCTAAGCAAAAATGATGAAAACTGGTTGTGGCATAGAATATTGGGACATCTAAGCTTTTCTCAAATAAGAAAAGCACGCAGATTCAAGGCTATTCATGATCTTCCAGATATCAGCATCCTAGAAAATACAATATGCAAACCATGTCAAATCGGCAAGAAAACCATAGTTCACTTCATGGAAACGGAAGGGTCAGCTAGTAAGCCTCTTGAACTTGTCCATACTGATTTATGTGGACCATCAAGTAAAAAGTCACCTCGTGGAGAAGAATACTTTATTTTGTTCATTGGTGATTTTTCCAGAATGTGTTGGATAGGTCTTCTAAATCATAAAGATGAAGCATTTGAAAATTTCCAAGCCTTCAAAGCTTTGGTTGAAACTGAATCAGATCGAAAAATCAAATGCCTCAGATCTGATCGAGGAGGGGACTTTACATTGGATGAATTCTTTGACTTTTGTGAATATGGAATAAAAAGTCAATTCTCCACCGCAAGGACTCCCTAGCAAAATGGTGTGGTAGAAAGTATGAACAGAACAGTTCAACAAATAGCTCAAGTTATGCTAGATGAATCTGGAACTCCTGCAACCTTCTGGGGTGAAGTTGCATTCATTGTCGTAACTATTCTCAACCAAGCCAATGTTCGGGTAAACAGCACTCAAACTCCACATGAACTTTGGTATGGTAAGACTCCTACTATAAAATACTTTAAAGTTTTTGGAAGCAAATGTTATTTCAAAAGCACTGATGAAAAAATTGGTAAGTTTGAACCCAGAGCAGATGAAGGTATTCTTCTTGGTTATTCTTCTAGAAGTAATGGATATAAATGTTATAATAAAAGACTTGGAAAAATTGTTGAAAGCATTGTAGTTGATGAAGCATGCAAAAATCCAATACAGATAAAATCAACAAAATATTATGACAATGAAGAAGATGGGGATTATTTTTCCACATCAAATAAAAATCATATTGAAGAATAAACCAATGAAGCACCAGAAGAAGAGATAATGGTAGAAGAAAAGACTCTGTCCAGGTATCTTCAGAAAAATCATCCAGAAACTCAAATTTTAGGGGAAAAAGAGGCAGGTGTACAGACAAGAAGAAATATTACAGGGACCTCAAGCTATCTAGCATTATTATCCTCCACCGAACCTCAAAATGTAAAAGAAGCATGCAAAGATGAATGTTGGGTCAAGGCCATGGATGAAGAACTTGAGAAAATTGAAAAAAATAATACTTGCGAATTAGTTCCTAGACTTCATGATAAAAATATTATAGGAACTAAATGGATATTCAAAAACAAGCTGAATGAAAATGGAGAATCCATTAGAAACAAGGCTAGACTTGTTTGTAAAGGGTATGCTCAACAAGAAGGTATAGATTTTGAAGAAACTTTTGCACATGTTGCCAGACTTAAGCCATAAAGAAGTTTCTTGCTCTTTCTAGCTTTCAGAAATACAAAGTATACCAAATGGATGCAAAATCAGCCTTCCTGAATGGAGATTTAGAAGAAGAATTTTATATTGAACAGCCAGAATGGAAATGATGCAAAACTTGTATGCAGACTCAAAAAGACTCTCTATGGTCTAAAACAGGCTCCAAGGACCCGATATTACCACCTTGACAAATATCTACGCCAACAAGGTTTTACAAAAGGTTCAGCGGATAAAAATCTATATACATAGATTGAAACTGATAAATTGCTAATTATTATTGTTTATATTGATGATATCATTTTTGGTAGCAACGAAGAATCCATGAGTCGGAATTTTGCTTTAGTAATGCAGCAAGAATTTGAAATGTCCTTGCTTGGTGAACTTACCTATTTTCTTGGTCTACAAGTTCAACAAAATAGAGATGGTATTTTTCTCTCACAAACCAAATATCTTAAACAGATCTTGAAAAGGTACGGAATGGAAGATTCTAAACCTGTATGTACCCCAATGGTAACAGGATGCAGTCTCAACTCAAATGATGAATCAGCAGCAGTACATCAACCAACTTACAAATCCATGATTGGAAGTCTGCTTTATCTAACAGGTACCTGACCTGACATCATGCATGCAGTATGAATAGTTGGAAGATTCCAAGCAAATCCAAAGGAATCACACCTTCAGGCAATCAAAAGAATTTTCAAATATCTTCAAGGAACTCAGGACTTTGGTTTATGGTATCCTAGAGATGCAGATCTTACTCTTCATGCATATACAGGTGCAGATTGAGCATGAAGTGTTGATGATAGAAAAAGCACTAGTGGTGGTGTATTCTATATAGGTTCCAGGTTAGTGTCTTGGTTCAGCAAGAAACAAAGTTCAATTGCTTTATCTACAGCTGAAGCAGAATATGTGGCTATTGCATCTTGCTACACACAACTACTTTGGATGATGCAAACCTTGCAATACATTCAGATCACATGTACTCCACCCATCTCCATTCTATGTGATAATACAAGTGCCATCAGTATTTCAAAGAATCCAGTCATGCACTCCAAGACCAAGCACATACCCATCAAATACCATTTTCTACGTGAACAAGTACTTGAAAAAAAGTTCAAATTGGAGTATGTTACCTCCAAAAAACAGGTTGCTGATATATTCACTAAACCACTGCCCAAAGAAACATTTGAATATCTCATAAAAAATTTGGGAGTAGTTGCTGCATCTTCCTGCTGTTAAATCCAATTTTTCAGAGAAAGGTTATTATACACGTCTTTCATGAAGTATCGTCGCATACACACGCGGGTTTCTTTGGGTCAAGGAGCGTATATGTTTTTCAAACAAGAAAAACAGTGGGGCAGGCTCTGATATGGGTGCTCTGTCTGATGTTGATGATTACAGTCTATTGATATGCTCTGTTCATTAATTTTTATCTAACTGACAAAGATGCCTTGATCATTGACTTGTTAACAATGCACAGGTAGCACGGGTTCAGGGGGGAGAATTAGCCTTCACTCGCATTCTGCATTGTTGGCATTATGGCTGTTGAGTCTAGCTATGACTTCAGATATTTATACCTTTTGTTTCTTATGTCATGTAAAAGTCTAGGGTGTGATATGTCTTCTCATACATTTGAATGAGTCCTATTGGACAAATGATGTAATTTGTATCCCCACTTTGCATGGGATGGATGATGTAATTATATTTCTGTCATGTATAAACAATTCGCATATCCCACTTGGTTGGGTGGATGAGTCAAATTTTGTATATCCCCACCTGGTTGGTAGATGGATGGATGTATGTGCCATTGGTGATAGGAAGGACATACTCACATAGTTGAGTTATAGAGTCATGTTATTCTTTTGGAGAATATTTTTTCAGACTTTGCTTGTGTTCAGGGGGAGCATGGACGGTTTCAGTAAATCTCAGGATGTACAAAGGGGAGCTCAATCAGACAATTCAGCATGTACTCAGGGGGAGCATGAACAGCATAGGGGAGAGAATATCTTAGTCTGCCTTTTGCCCTTGATATCAAAGGGGGAGAGTGTCTTGATATTGTTGTTGCCATCAAGTCCAAAGGGGGAGATTGTTGGCATTATGATACAGGTTTTGTCTTTGATGGCAACTCACTCAGATGAAAGTTTACAGTGCAACAGGTCAATAGCAAAGGATTAAAGATCAAACTCCAAAGAATGAAGAAAGAGAGATATACGCAGGTTCACTTTGTCCAAGGCGCGTATACATGCAGTTTAATAGAACAAAAGTAGCATATAACATATACACACACTTTCACAGGAGGAAAAGTGCGTACATGTTGAAAAACCAAGTTTTTGTCCAAGCTATTTTGGTCCAAGGTAATTGGTCCGAGGCATTTGGTCCAAGGTATTGACCCTAGGTATTGGTCCTAAGTGGTTTTGGTCCAAGGTATGAGAAAGGAATAAGAGTATATAAGGAGGATAAGATCATTAGTCCAAGGTGTGCAAGCAATGAGATTCTAAGGAATACTTCTATCTGAAGCATATATTATGTTGCAAGGTTATGTTTGGGACTGGATCTGAAATATTCATGTGCACCTTGAGTTCAACATTGGATCAGGAATCATGAAACTTGAAATGACTTATTCTTGAATGATCTAATATTGGTTGAGACCAGATCTGATGTTTTGCACCTGTTCTATTAGTTATCTATCATGATCTAGGTTTGTCTGAAGTATGGAATCGCAGCAAAGTTCTGAGTCAAAATTTGCAGATCTATACGCAGGTTCGTCTCGGCCAAAGGGTGTATACACGCAGGTTCAACTCTTTCAAGTAGCGTATACAAAAATAAAAGCTTCTTTTCAGCTCTGACTGATCTATTTGATCAAATTCTGTTGTTTTACTGTTGTCTATCAATGAAGTCTTCTTAGATCTGAACGTAGAACTGTTGTATAAGGAAATTGAGTCTGATTGATTGATTGATTAAGAAGGAAGGGTGATCCTTGTTGCTATCTGTTTTGAAATCTGTAATATGATAGTAGATCTTCAGAATGTCACTGATTGGTATAGTCTGTGGTTCAGAAGTTTATGATTCAGTATCTTTAGAGATATACGCAGGTTGGGTTAAAGGAAGTAGCGTATACACGCAGGTTGGGTTCAACCAAGTAGCGTATACACTCTAATGCATGATCTTTGAGGTTACAGCTGGTTCTGGATGATGATGTAGGGTTCTGGGTTCAACACAGTGTTCTGGTGTCAGATCTGATTATTCAGATTAACTGAATATTGGTTGATGCAGTTTAAGTTTAAAAGGCTTTGATGGGTCCAGTGTGAAAATTTGATGAAATGTCGCCTTCATCTTGTGGTGTTGTGATCCAGGAGTATCCAGTCTGAAAATTCATGAAACGTGGTCCCTGGTGGAAGAGTGGAGTTTTATGTAGGCTGGCACGTACGTACTAGTAAACATATTGGCTAGTACAAGAGCTGGGGGGTTGTAGGTCCCTTCCAGTAGAATCTGGAAAATGAGAGAAGGTTTTAACCTTCTGCAGGTAGAAGCCTGCATACTAGTATGAGTCTGCCCCAGTACAAGATTGTAAACAGATTTTCTTATTATTAAAAGAAGACAGAGATGACAACAACAGGTGGTTTTTACCCACATTGGGTTTCCACCTTAAATCTTGGTGTTCATGTGTGTTTCTTAGGTGTGATGCTTTATTTTGTTTTTACTACACTGTCTAATAAATCTCTGATATACTGGTTTAAGCACAACACATGATAAACTGTATAAATCACAATTTCTCTGCATATACGCTGGTTTCTTTAAGCACAGTCGCATGTACATGCTAATTCACTTCACTGAGGTAGCGTATATAAATTTGTTTGGGAAATAAAATTATTGATCTGATAATACTGATTCACCCCCCTCTCAGTATTATTTCCAACACAATACTCTAATTCTTATAAGACTTCTCAAGACTAAGATGCCAATGATAACATTGGCTTCTTCCATTAATTTGTCCCCTCAAACAGTTATGTTATGCAATGTTTGAACACCAAAACAACTTATTGCAATCATATTTCTCTTCCTATTTTCATCACCATGTACTAAAACTTAATTTTTTAATACATGCAATGCTCATCTCTCTCTCTCTCTCTCTCTCTCTCTCTCTATATATATATATATATATATATATATATATATATATATATATATATATATATATATTCTCCCTAGTAAATAGAGTGGCATGAATGAAACTTACACTAGCAATTACCATATAATTAATTCACAATGCCTTCATAGATTCCATGCACCTATGATCAAATCACAATCACTTAATCACCATCTGACAAAACACATATGAGATTACTATTACTTAACATAATATTATATGGTTTCATATGAAAGTGGGAATAATACAAAACCACACAACCTATACATTTGGATTTGATGATATGCCAAATGAATAGAACCATGAAATGCCAAATTGTTGAGAGACAGAGGGCTTCAGAAAACATTTTATGACTTCCTTTGATCATTTCCTTGATGGCACAATGCACCAGAAGCTCACAACTCAACATTTCCAAGCACATGCCCAACAACCTCTTCACACATTTTTTGGAAAATGAGAACAGCGTCCAAGGATGCATACAGCCTGTATGGCCTCAAATTTACCCAAGAATAATGTATGGTCATGGAGATTGACAATTGGTAGTGTAAAACCCTTTAGAAAGATAATTGACAGCATACAACCCACGCCCCTCCTTCAGATCACTATGTATTAATGTGGACAATTTGTGTATAATCTCCAAGTCAGACCTTAGCTCTTGTGCGAAGGTTGGCCTTAGCACCAATAGTCTTAGGTTAGATTCTCATTTCACTTTAGAATTGAAATTAAAAACTTAGCTAATTAGTTGATTCCCAATTCAACAAGAAATGGATAGAGATAAATTCATGGCTACTGCATTCATAAGAGATGTGTGGATAACATAACTTTTAAACGAATACTCATAGGAATTCCTCTTGAGACCATTGATAAAATTATAGGCAACAATTTAAATGTAATGAAGATTTTACCTTACTCACATGCAAAATTTTAACACAACCATTGAGAAATTTCATCACACAAAGATGTAGTACCTACCCTGGAAAACCCAAATAGGAAAATAATCATTGAATGGTTTCTCAACATTGTTTTAGCACTCTTAGGCTGCAATAAAGTTTATGGCACTATGCTCATTCAACAATTCAAATAGATCATTTTCCTTTGACATATCTCATTCTAGCCAAAAGACCCTTTTAAGAGTCAAATTACAAGAAGATATATGAGTGCTAATGGGTAATGAGAATGCCATGAAATTTACCTTTCATTTCCCATTACTCTCTCTTTCCTCCTATTTTTATTTTTTTCTTTATTTAATTCTTTGTTTGTCTTATCTTTTGTCTTATTTCATCTGTAACACTTGTATTGCACTTTATTATTTTCCCACCCTTATTCATTGTCAAATTGCACTTAGATACCAAGTCCTTCAACCGTTGTTTTGTGTTTGGATCACACCTCCCAATTGACAAGTTTTTGGTCTCAAAAAACTTAGAGGAAACCAATTTGGATAAATGTAGTTTTTTTATACTTCTCGAGAACATGGTTGTAACGCCAACTCATAGCTACAACTCTAGTTCTTGATACATGCACTAACTTTGGCTATGGCTCGAACTTTGATTCTTGGCTTGCTTTTTCTCATAGTGTAAATGCTCATGAACCAAGACTTAGCTTTGAGAAATCTTTAGATTTTAACTTTTCACTCAAAATTCATTCCCATCTTTAGCATGCAAGTCTCTTACATTCTCAAATTTATAGATAGTCTAACTTTGCAACCAATGGAATCCAAGCTGAATTTGGTCTATGCTTGTTCAATGTGATCCCCGCAACAATTCCACAAGAGGAAGTGTGAATTTACCTCTCCTGCTAGGATCAATTGCTTTTTGTCATGGATACAATTCTTTGTTGTGACACATGCTTGCACAACACTCCATCTCTACAACAATGTCAATTGAATGACAATCTTTTGTGTGCAACACATCCTTGTGAATTAGCCAACCTCCATTTACCACCTTGTTGGTCCAATTATTTGCTCATGGGTAAGATAGTTCATCCATTGGTGAGTCATTCTTCAACTAGGTTGCATTGAATGAAATGTCAACCCATGCTTGAAATCACTCTCTACTCTCCCTTGCTTCCATTAAATGATTTATTTCTTTGTTGGTGAGGCTAATCTCTTGTGTTGTTACAACTCCTTGGATAGTTTTTTCTCCTTGGGGTTGAGATTTAGGGAACTTTGCATCCTTTTTACTCTTCACTCTTCACACTCTTATCTTGGTTGCATGGTTATTGGGGTGAAGCTCTGGATGAAGTCACGAACACGTTTCTTTCGAATGTCCACTTAACTTGTAGTGGTGAAAAAAATTCTTAGCACTACTTTATGGACTGCTTGAAATGTTCCTTCTCCCTAGATGCCTATCTGTTTGTTGTTGGTTTGGGAAATGTTCTTGTCACTCATCTAAAATAAATTTGGCTTGTGGCATGTGGCTTTCTTCTCTAGCAAGATGCCTCAAGATGGCCTTTCTTCCTACGGAAGCATACTTGGGTATACTAATACTTGGTAGTGTTATGGCCATTCTTCTTGCAACAATAGAAAACAATAGATGCCTTGCCTAATACATATCTCTTGCTCTTTGTCTTCTTGTCCTTGTTGATCTTCTCGCCGCTTGTTCTGAGTGATCATGTACACTGAGTCTTTGCACTTTCCTTACCATTTCCTTTTTGCAATCTACAATTAGAAGGATGGAGTGGTGATATGTTTCCATGCTCATTTATTAGTGTTCTTTATTTTGATGAGAAGGACAATCTATCATATCTTTTTCCTTCACAAATGTGATCTTATTTTTCATGGTCTTTTCCTTTTCACCATTGAAACCTAGGATTTCCTGCTTGAAAGTTGGTTGTACTACAATAGAGATTAAAATGCCTTGTCTACTCTTGCTTAGCCCTTGTCCATTATAGCATCTGCCTCAATTTTGAACCAATGCCCCTAGTATGCTTTACAAATTCACAGATATGTCCAAGGAAGGTTAACTTACTAGAGTTGTCTTGATCATGACATTGGCCTTGATAGTGGTAATGGAAGGTGCCTTTGCTTTCATGGTCATTTGGATAGTTGAATGTACTTTTTTCAATGCTTCTTTCTTCTTTCTCCATTCTATCCATAGCTAACCCATCATCTAAGTGAGCTTGTCCTCCTGAAAACTATCCATTTAGATGAAATACTCTCCCATTTGCATAAGTTGAACTCTTCTCTTGTCCTAATCTACCATAACCATAGAGAGGAAGTCTTGGCATTCATCAATTCACTTCTTCAACAATGGAAGCAGTGTGGCAAAGGTCTCAAGTCTCTTCTCCATCTTTTCCATCATCTAGTCATATATCCAAATCTTCTCGTTCAAGCATTAGTTCTCTCTTTGAAGTTAAAAATTGATGGCCTTTAAATATTCCAACCTTTCTCTATTTGTGTTATCCACGCTAAGTTTTCTTTCTCTTCAAAGTTTTGACAGTTGCATCATGGTCAAGGATTCACCTACCATGATACCTTACGATCCATAAATGAGGGACTTATAGTGCACTCACTTCACCAACATGGGTACTTTGAATAAATGATAATTGCTCTATGTAGTCTTTATTCATGGATGTTTAGTAGTTTTTGTTGTCTCCAATGCAACCAGAAACAAACAATCAAAATTTGAATCCATTTGTGCATCACTCTATCTAGGATTCAATCCATTTTCTTATTTCATTTGTGGTTTACCCAATCCCCAACACTATTCACAAGTCTAGGGTATATGGTTGCATTGAGTGACAAAGTGCTAGGTTTTAATTGTGCAAGAACTTGTTGTAGCTCATGAGTGTTGCTCTAGTTAGTCTTCCAAGTACGCATACAACAAACATAAAAAGAACCATATCCATTGTTAGAAAAACATGTATATCACCCCAAGAAGTGTCAAAGTTGTCTTTAATGGACTCTTGACCAAAAACAAGACAATGGAGATGTGAATATGAAATTTTCTATGAAATGAAGTGGCCAAGTTCTAAAGCTACTTACATCGGAGTTCTATACAACAATCTAATTTCTATAAAAATCCTAAAATCTAAGATACCAATGGTAACATTAAATTCTGCTATTAGCATGCCCACTTAGATAACTCTACTCGCTCTATTATGTAGTGTTTTAACACCAAAAAAACTCAATAAAATAAACTTTTTTTTTTTTTTTTTGGCTCTCTTATCATTAACATGTATGCGCTCAAACTTTGACTTAAGTGTTTAATACAAACAATGTCCATCTATTTCTCAATCACGATTTGAATTTTCATTTACAAATTACCCTATACTTCACAATGCCTTCACAAATTTCATGTTCATATATTCAAACTTCGACTCACTCAAACACAATTTGATAAAGCAAATACGAGATAACTTTTATTTAACGCATATTTGACCATTACTTAACACATATATTATATGGTATTACTTAATTGAACACATTTTATATGTCTCCATAATAAGGTGGGTATAAGGCAAAACCATACAATGCAAACACATGGAAATAATGATATGTCAAATAAAAAGAACTTTAAAATACCAAATTGTTGAAGAGGATTAAGCACTAATTTCCCCCTATTAAGGGTGAATTCATATAAGACTTCTTAACTTTGAGATGCCTCTTGGTATTTCCCCTATTCACGCGCAAGAAAATTTGGTTGGGTGTTATTTGTTTTGGAATTATTAAATCAACTCCTTAACTTTGAGATGCTTCTTGGTATTTCCCCTATTCATGCACAAGCAAATTTGGTTGGGTGTTACTTGTTTTGGCATTATTAAGTCAACTCCTTACTTATAATTGGGGGTTACTCAGGAGGAATTGGTTGTAGGGAAAATTAGTATTCCTAATGCCTTTTTTTATGTTATTGGTGTGTTGGGTAGAATTGTGTTTGTGCTAACTAAGTCTGTGTGGATTAAGGGGTTGGGAGAGTACTTGCAATATAACAAGGTAAAGCTCAGAGTGATTGGCTCTTTCTACTTTTGGGGACCTAGAATTTTTAGGATGCTCATTAGAGAAAATTTTAACCTAAAAGTGCCCATGAATTTTTCATGTAATTTCCATGTCATAATATGTAAACCAATCAAAATCCTTTAAATTTAAAAAGAGATACATGTATTAAATGATTTTAAATTGTTTAATTTTGGTACCAATGAGATATTTTATTATTAATTTGGGTATTCATGATATTTTATTAATATTTTTTACCTACCTTACCCATATGAATTAGATTATTGAAAAAGTTATTAATGCAATGTTAATCTTAAAATTTTGATATTAGTGAAAAAATATAAATTCAAAATACGAGTCCATTTGACATTAAAAACCATGCCCCAAAAAAGAAAAAAATAGTTAAATATAAAATATAAATATAGATAATAATAGTTAAATATAAAATAGTTGAATAGTTAAAAAATAGTTAAGTATAAAATATAAAATAATTAATAATTAAATATAAAATATAAAATAGTTAAATAAACACCAAAAAATATAGTTAAATATAAAATAGTTAAAAAATGTGTTCCAAAAAGACAAATTATTGGATTCCAGCCAAAAATATAAAAGATCTAGTTAAATATAAAATAGTTAAATAGTTAAAAAATGTATTCTAGAAAGAATAAATTAATGGATTATGGCAAAAGAATATATTTCAGGCGGAATTGTGGCCTCGGTAGAAAATGTTGTGAAAAAACCACCAAAAAATAGTTAAGTCTAAAATATATATAAACATTCAAATATAAAATATAAATATAGAAAGTTAAATCTAAATTATATGTGTGTGTGCCATATTTTACCAAGTGGGAAAATATATCATAACTCAGTTGTCAAACCAGCAATGAGGACAACCATCTCTAGTTGTTATTCGTGAATACAGGTTGACTCATCACCGTTATATTGAACGATTTCCATAAAAGTAAAAAATTAAAAATAGTATATTAATTTTTTTATTAAATCTCGTGTTAATAAATATTGTGGAAAATATCCCCGATGGCAGTGACAAACATCGAGGGAATCCGAACAAGTGGTAAATAAAGTCAAACCCCTGGTCGTTGGTGCAAAGGCTGACCTCCTCTCACCGAGATAATAGTACGATGGAAGTAAATGAGTGGCGTGTGAAACTCCCATCAACTTCATTGGGAGAGGGAGCGGGCGAAGGGCGTTGATATATGGAGGTTGGCGATCTCGAGGTTTGATATGAAGCGATGGCATTTTGGTGGTTGTTGTGACTCAGTTGAGTTCTGGTGATTTTATCAGCCTCTCGTGGTGCTTCCCTAATCGACGCCTCGTCCTCAGCCTTTGGGTCATATAATTAATCAATATCATTTCCTGTGTGTGGTTTCCTGCTTTATTTTGTGGTCTCAATGCTTTGAATCTGGCTATCAAGATGGCCCTTGAGCCTTCTCATGGGTAGTCAGTGAATTTTTCTCTTGGTTTTCTTCTGTGTTTGTGGGGGAGTTTGTTTACCCTATCAATTGGTTTTCTTATGGGGTTTTGTCTTTGTGAAGGATTTCTGTGGCTGCCCGCAACCCTTGCTTGGGTAATCAATTATTTGGGCTGGCGGGGGATTGGTTGTCTTAATGATTTCCAAGTAGTGAGTTATCTAGGGGGTTCGGGATTTCTGATTCAATGGTTATCTGTCCTGTTGCTTGGTTTGTGTCTCTGTTCCTTGCATCTCCCTCTGTCGGGGTTGTTGGTGACCCTCCAGTTTGCTTGGCGAGTTTCTTGGCATCAATTTCATTAGTGTGCTTTACAGTTAGTTGGGTAGCTCCGCAACTACTTGGTGCTCTTCGCCCTGTTTCAATGTGCCCCGTGCCACGCAATTCCGGTTCTCAACCCTTGCCAAAGAGCATTTCGGCCAACTCAAGGGGGCGTCGTTCGCATTTTCAAGTGGCAATGGTGGATAAAGAGCCTTCACACTCTATTCGATAAGGTAAAACTGTCGGTAGCTTGGGTCGGTCAGTTTTGGGGGCTCATGGTGGTCGGGGTGGCCCGAAGGCAAGCCAAGGTGGGCACACATTGGGGACAGTGAAGCCAAGCAGAGTGACACGGAGAGGCATCACATACAGTCAAGGTAAGGTGCGGCGTTCTGGGCATGAGGCGACTGCGGGTAGACAATGTTGTTCAAGGAAGTGTTGGGATCTGGTTCAGTCTGTATTGGACCGCCTAGGAAATTCTGAGAAGGCTCAGCAAGAAGAACATGAAGTGCTCATCGCTACACTTAACAACCTTCATTATTTTCAATGTCATGTTCGGGAGAGGGTCATGGTGGTGTGGCGTGGTCAAAATCTGTTATCTGAGAAGGTGGAGAAGCTGGAGCCATGGATGGCTCATTTCAAGAAGCACGTCCAGTGTTCTTTCCACCCCTGTCCTCCTCCAGGGACTGCTCTGAAAAATACTACTTCTATTATCTCTGATGACTAAACATGGTTACAGATGTTTTACTTGTTTTATGTGTATTTTGGTGTTTTTGGCCTCCTAAGTTATGGACTATGTCTCCAGTTGTACTTTCGTTTCTCTGTCATATGCTGCTAGCGATAGTCAACATACCCGGTCGGAGTGAGACTAGCTGCATTTTGCTATCGAAGTACTTCTTTTTTTAATGAATGAATAGAACCTTGACTTATACAAAAAAAATATTGTGGAACATAGATAAAAATAAAGTAATATTAAAAAATTGTCTATGTGAAGGGGTGCCATTTTCCTTGAGGGGGTGTCATTGTTGTTGCGGTTACGATCACCAACTGAAGGTGGTAATAAGAGCTCTATACACCATAATTTTGTAGGGCTGGGAGGCATTGCAAGTCCAAGAGCATTTCCACCACACCTAGGATAGTTTTTTGTAAACCTATTAGTTTTGTTCTTATGTACATTGGATTGGAATCTTGGGAGAGTACTAGTTTTGATTCTTGAATTATCTTACTGGGACTAGTTTAGCTATGTATTTTACTTATCTTTGTAGATTTATATGGCTGAAATTTGCGTACAATGTTCTTGCTAGACACATAGATTAGAATGCCTTTTTTTCGCTATAATTTCAAGTAAAATTACATGAAATAACACAGAAAAAGTTGTCTCGCACTTTTGGGTTGTTACAAATTGTAACAAGATACATGGAGCATTGCATAATTAATTAGCATTTAGGATTGTGCTTTTCATTAATTTTGTCATCTAGTATGATGCTTTTCATAAATATTTTAGTATTTGTATAACACTTTTCATAAATTTAGGCATCACGTGGAACTCTTTTCATTGGTTTTGACCCATAAATTACCTTTCGCAATTTATTGTCTGATTTGACATTTTTCATAGTTATGTTTAAACATCAATACGAGTTTACAAAGGTAAGGCAGTAAAATATTATGATGACTAATTCTATAGTAGAAAGAAGGATTTGTGTTATCATAAACTATACTAATAAGTATTGCTTTTATAAAAAATGACACTCGAAATGGTTTGAAAACGTATAAAGGAGGTGTTTTCCAATGCTTTAGCCCTTTTGCTTTAGGAAAACACATGAAAACACTTTTTTAGTAAGTAATTTTACGAGATATGAAAATACTTTTTTTTTAAGTATGAGTTATTAGAGTCATATGATTTAAAATACAATTACTTAAAATACAATTTATGGGGTAATTTAGTACTATGACTTTTATATTATTAAAATCACTTATATTTAAAAGGTCAAGTGAAGAGTACTTTAGTACTATGCCTTTTATATTATTAAAATCACTTTAGGTTTTTAAAGTGACTTTATGAGGAAAAAAATGTAGGGTACAACTTAAAGTTAAAAGGTGACTAGGAAAGTTATTAACAAAGGGGGGACATGTAATAGGGGTCAAGTGAAGATTAGATCTTCAGCGTTAATTTATGAGAGTTGAGATCTAATCTCAACAATAAATCAAAGGGTTAGGGTTCTCTCATCATTATGAGAGACTAAAAAGGGAAAAAAACCAAGTGAGCTCATTATTCTTCAAGTGCAAGTGTGGATAAGGGAAGAGCTAGAGACAAGGATGAAGTTGTGAGGATAGGGTTTGTTGAAGGAGAAATAAGCTACATCAGCAAGAGAAGTCACCTACTAGCTCGAGTTTCCTAGAAAAAGGATCAAAAATGAAACTCAAGATTTTGTAGTAGCCCCAGTGCAAATTTCAAGGCATATTTTTAGGAGGTTTAGGGCTGAGACTTAAGGTGATACTGGACCATGTTTTTAGGAGACTCTAGCCCACAAAATTTTGAGTCACCAAACCCAGCTTGGAGGAGAGGAAACAAGTAAAAATAGTCAGATTGTGGCTGCAAATTCAAGGTTGGAAGAGTGTTGTTAGTTGCACGATGTCAGAGATATTTATTCATGTGCAATGGTTCAAGATTCAAGGATTTAGCAAAGATTATCAGCGGTGGAACTAAGGGTCGAAGTGTCAAACTTGTGGCTCAAATTTTTGAGCAGTGAAGTCTTTGCAGAGGAGGCTAGAAAAATATTGGACAGTGGTCTGAGTTTCAAGACTGAAGTCTAGAGCGGTAGCAATCAGTGGCTTGAATTTCTAGAAGTTGGCACAAGTTTCTAAAGAAAAGATAAAGTCCTTAAATATATTAATTAACATTGTAATCATTTCTCTAAGAAAAGAAAAAATAAAACTATTATTCTAGATTGGTTTTCCCCTTGTCGGTTTTTCTAGGGTCAGCATTGACAAAAAATCCTAGTTTCTCATTTAATGTGGGAATGCTTGCCTTATTTTATTCGTTGTAAAGTGAAAGGAAAAGGAAAGTAGAAGTAGTCTTGATATGTTTTCTTTTAAATTTGTATTAATTTTATATATCAATATGACTATGTGGGACTATGGGCATTAAAATCTATGCAAAGCAAATTGAAATTGGGGAGGGCTACAAGAACCTAAAATTTCTACATGACATCAGAGCAATAAGTGAAGCCTTCAAGTAATAATCAGTGAACCTACAACAAGCATAACTTCTACTAAAAATAGTGAACATTAAACCAAACTGCCTACATACACCCAAAGATTTGTGGTTGAAAAGGAGGAGTTTGACAATCTTCAGTGATTGATAAATTGTGTTGGTTGTGGAAGTCAGATGGCTACTAGTTTGAGGGTGGAGGATAGGCTGAGTGGGGTTTAGAATTTTGACCCATGGAAGGAGAGAATGATATTGTTTCTTAAGGAAGTTGAGGTGCGGGATATTGTAGAGAGTGTAGTACAACCTCCCACTGATCCAGTTCAGTTGGTAGACTTCAACAAGTAAAATGTGAAAGAAAGGAGAATCATTCTCAATGCTATTAAAGACCACATATTCCCTCATGTGACAAGGAAGAAGTTTCCACATGAGATGTGGGGATTCCCTAGTAACACTTCATCATAGCTCCAATGAGAATAGGAAGATGGTGTTGTGTCAAAAGTTAAGAAACATCAAGATGACCAACACTGGCATAGTGAACTCATACCTCACCAAGATCACATAGATGAGAGATGAGTTGGTTGCAGTGGGAGAGATTATACCTGAGGACCAGTTGGTCAGGACGACATTGGATGGTTTTCCCAAGTTGTGGGATGGATTCATAGATGACATTATTGCCAAATATCATTTTCTTGATTGGAGGAGGATGTGGAATGACTTCATCTAGGAGGAGACCAGGGGGAGTGCAAAGAGTGGCAACTAGCATGATGGGGTACATGAAGAGGAGAATGTTTCCCTCGTAGCTAAGGGCAATAAGAAGGCCAAGAATGGGTCTTTGTTAATTTTAGGTATGTTCTATGCTAGAGCAATTTATTTCAATTTTCTCAGTTAGCACAATATCTTTTCCAGATTAGCAATCACATCAGCATTAAAGTAAACTGCAGATAGAACATAAATATAAATCGTAGAAGACAAGCCAAGACAAGAGGACACAAGATGTGGCGCTAGCCAGGGACAAACCCCAATGTGGGGAAACCCTTGATCAATTCTTCTTTTATGTTCTTCAAAGTTCAGCAAAGAAAGAGAGAGAGATAGTACATTTACAATAGAAGTCAACATTTTGACTTTTGATATCTGCATGAGATCAGTTGAAGACATATTGCTTCAACTGATTCTCCAAGGTGACTGCTTCACCTATCATAGTGTTGCATTTCGTCCATTTGTTGCACCTTACTATGTAGCACCAAGTTGTACCATCACAGTGCTGGACCTGCGCTGCTCTCATCATCATGCTGCCCATTATGCTGCATCTTCCATCATCATGTTGCTCCTTACTTAACATGCCCATTATGCTGCATCATTCATCATAATGTTGTATCATCATCATCATCATATATATATATATATATATATATATATATGATCATGATCTGTAATTACTGTGATTTAAGTCAGGATCAAGACTACGATCCTTGTCACTGTTCTTCGAAACATGTTGAGACTGCCTTATTCTAGATCTGAATACTGTGATGATACGTATGCCAAGGATCTCTTCATCGAACCCTTATCTCATCAATGAGTCGTAGCAAGACTGTAATATAGAGGAGATAACATTTGGCATAATATTCACTGGTTCGAGAGAATAGGTCTTTCTCTGTTGTCCAATGACTAGTCTGCTACAAGACTGCCACCGAAATCCAGGCTGCTCCTTGTCATACCGAGATTGCCATGCTGAGAATGGATAGGATTTAGTTCTTCGGTTCCTTAACCCATCCGAGGAGACAACTGAACTTACTACAGCTCCATGACCTTGACTGTGACTCTACTTCACTGTGGCTTCTCTTGACTGCGGCTCTCTGCGGCTTCATGCCTTGGCCCAATACATGGATTACAGCTGTGTCCTCATCCTACATCCGAAATCTGAACATGACTGCACCTAATACCCTAGCCGAGGTGCAGTCAGACCTTAATACGAACCTACTCCTCCATGCAAGATTCAAAGAGAGAAATATGCGAGTTCTATATATTGTACTCACTGTAATTTTCCTTGAGATTTCAGAGGCATCTGAGATCCTAAACCTCATTGCAAAGATGTATGAATTGTATGCGCATAAATGTCTCCATGACTGCGCATAAGGTGTCTCCTATTGACTGCGTATAAAGTGTCTATGTGACTACGTATAGAGTCTCTATTGATTGCGTATAAAGAGTCTTCATGACAACATATAAAGAGTCTTCGTGACTGCGTATAAATGAGTCTGTGTTGGATCATCATATTGTGGCTAGGGCATCATCTGTAGCTAAGGCATTATACACTTAGCCCAACGTATCTTCTTAGTGTCTCTCCTTCACCAAAAACCCAAAGACGTGGAGAGAAAGAGATCACATGAAGAGTGTGTCAAAATGACTTCAAGTCCTCTTCTATTTATACTAAAACGTAGATGATGAATAGACATGTCTATTGGGCTTCTAAGCCTACTCAAGTTGCTGGCCGACTTGACAATTTGTCTTATAACACAAATAAATTCATAACTCCATGAATACTTGACGGAATTGGATGATCTTTAGATCAATCCTGCACCTCTTGATGAGAGGGATCCAATAAAAATATCAGCTGCCATAAATAAGATGACCCACATGGAGTTGGACCCTAGTTGCCAATTTTAACACTCCCTCTCAATTAGGGAGAACTCCATCCGTTGATCCATATGTCCAATTGTACTATCTCTGCCATCAGTGCCTTGCACTGCTCTGCTCTTCTCAGCTCTGCTCAGCTCTATTATGCTCAGCTCTGCTCTGTTGAACCATGAAGAAGAAGAATTGATCGAGAATGTCTCATACCATTCTCCACTGACCCGAAGTCAGTCTCAGAGTGTATACCACTGGTCCAAGACCAGTTCTCTACTGACCCGAAGTCAGTGTCATAGCATGTACCACTCTCACTGGTCCCAGACTAGTATCATTGATCCCAGATCAATGAAGGTCATCCTAGCATAGAGAGTACGGTAGATACAACGATGCGTCCATCGATACTACTATGGTCCTTATCCTCATTTCTCTGCTCATTGATCAGATGAGAGGTACTTCGCATGAGTCCCGGACTGCATGAGTAAGATGCCTCGACAAGAGAACTAATCATCCTATCCACAGGAGAGCGAATCATCCTGTCCCACAAGAGAGCGAATCATCTTGTCCACAGGAGAGCGAATCATCCTGTCCACAGGAGAGCGAATCATCCTGTCCTCAATCGCCATGGAGAACAAATCATCCTGGCCCACAGGAGAACTAATCATCCTGTTCAGCGCACACCACCAAGGGAGGGTGAGTCACCCTGTGGTCGTATGTTGCTCCAGTAAGAACCCCAAGCCCCCAGAGCTCCCAGAGCTCAATGTATGCAACATGCAGGACCCTTTTACAAGGGTCTCTCGACGACTCCAAGTCATTCGGGAAAATCACAGATTTGATCTTTCCCCCAGGGCTTAGACAAAGTGTAGCGACCTGTACATCATCTGGAGCTTCCTCGCTCATTGACTTACCATATCCCAGATAAGGTAGTATTTGATGTCTATCTGCTGGAGCAATCATCGAATATGGGATTCCTCAATAATCGAATCCCACCTCTGGTTGTCACAGAGAATCACAGTGGTATTCATCATGTGTACAAACAGCTCATGCAGCTTCACACAAGATCATACTCGTAGCATCGAAGCAGAATCCAAAGAGAACCGGCACTGAGAAGTGCTCTAGTGATCCCCCACATTGCCTACCCACTCAACATTCGAATAATCATGCAGTTTCATATTTTCGCAGTGTATTTCAATCCATGAGAGATTGTGCCCCGAAGATATCTTAGAAGATTCTTGCCACCAATCCAGTGAGGCTCAACCAAATATGAGCTCACCATGCTAACTGCAAAAAACACGTCCGGACAGAAGTTCACCAAGAACATACGCGAATGAGTTTATGAAACTCAGAGGCATTTCCCAAATCTGGTTCGACATCACTACCATATAACTTCTTGAAAGTTAATATCCTCGAGGTAGTCACATGCTTGCAATTTATCATTCCATATTCGGAATCCAACTCCCTCTTACTTCTGCAAATGAGAGGGTCTGCACCTGTCAGAAATAGGTCGTCTTCATAAGGTGTCGGTATGAGAGGTCTATCATCCACAACCTTCGGGTAATGGCTTGGATCGGTTTCACTCCTAGTGAATCTCAGCTCCATCTGACAGCTATCAATCCTCTCATACTATGCCCGGGGAGTTTTGCTTCAAGCCATAGAGGGCTTTCTTCCACCTATCTGAGATCCCTGATCATGAATCTCAAACTCCTCGAGTTGTTCCAAACCTGAGGACCTGCTATATGAGGGGGATAGTCCCCTTGTAAGATTTTCCTTCGGTACATTTCAGACATGTACTTTCATGCTCTTTTTGAATTCAGGCATCCCTATCACCATTTGACTCACAGACCTTCGGTGCTATGTATCAATAGACATGGTCCCCAGTGGACTTCATGCAACTTGATACGATCCTGAACTCAAAAACATATTTGAAAATTCTATTCTCAAACACGTACCTTTCCATCGATGAGTGCCACCTTGTAACCTTTGACTTCCATTGTTGAAATGGACACCAGGTTATTCGTGCGATCAGGTATATAAAAGAGATTCTGTAAATGAATCGAGTTACCCTCATTCAATTGAGGGGTAACATTCCCTACACCCTTTCTGGAATAGGTGGCATCGGCTCCAAGTATAATCCTACGATTGTTTCCATCTCTACCAAATTAGAGAGTGCACCCATCTATCCGATGAAGTGCCTTGAGGCACTGGGGTTCCTTGCTTTCTTTGAAGAGTCGACCATTTTCTTGATGACATGCATTACCTGTCATTCTTTTGATCATTGAAGATGTCCCTGAAATGATTGTTATCTTCTTCAAGAGATGTGTCTCTACCATTCAGACACTCCTTCGCATAATGGTTGAACTTATTGCAACCAAGGCATCCGCCTTTCCTTCCACCCTTAGATCCGAACTTCCCAGTGAAGTGATCTTTAGGTAGGCCATCAGAAACTTCCGCTACGCCATTCTGATAATATTCTCTGCTTCGACTTCACCCTTGGTGAATTTAGAAGAGAGATGTGGAACCCATTGATCCTTTTGTCATGTCCCAACTGTGTTCGGTGATTGCTCTTTCACTCTTGCTTGGGCATTGTCTTAACCTAGCTCTGATACCATGTTAATTTTAGGTATGTTCTATGCTAGAGCAATTTATTTTAATTTTCTCAGTTAGCACAATATCTTTTCCAGATTAGCAATCACATCAACATTAAAGTAAACTAAAGATAGAACATAAATATAAATCGCAGAAGACAAGCCAAGACAAGAGGACACAAAATTTGGCGCTAGCCAGGGACAAACCCCAATGTGGGGAAACCCTTGATCAATTCTTCTTTTATGTTCTTCAAAGTTCAGCAGAGAAAGAGAGAGAGATAGTACATTTACAATAGAAATCAACATTTTTACTTTTGATATCTACATGAGATCAGTTGAAGACATATTGCTTCAACTGATTCTCCAAGGTGACTGCTTCACCTATCGTAGTGTTGCATTTCGTCCATTTGCTACACCTTACTGTGTAGCACCAAGTTGTACAATCACAGTGTTGGACCTGAGCTGCTCTCATCATCATGCTGCCCATTATGTTGCATCTTCCATCATCATGCAGCGCTATTCATCATCATGTTGCTCCTTACTTAACATGCCCATTATGTTGCATCATTCATCATAATGTTGTATCATCATCATATATATATATATATGATCATGATCTACAATCACTGTGATTTAAGTCAGGATCAAGACTACGATCCTTGTCACTATTCTTCGAAACATGTTGAGACTGCCTTATTCTAGATCTGAATACTGTGATGATACGTATGCCAAGGATCTCTTCATCGAACCCTTATCTCATCAACGAGTCATAACAAGACTGTAATATAGAGTAGATAACATTTTGCATAATATTCACTGGTTCGAGAGAATAGGTCTTTCTCTGTTGTCCAATGACTAGTCTGCTACAACACTGCCACCGAAATCAACACTGCTCCTTGTCACACCGAGATTGCCATGCCGAGAATGGATAGGCTTTAGTTCTGCAGTTCCTTAACCCATCCGAGGAGACAACTGAACTTACTACGGCTCCATGACCTTGACTGTGACTCTACTTCACTGTGGCTTCGCTTGACTGCGGCTCTCTGTGGCTTCATGCCTTGGCCCAATACATGGATTACAGCTGCGTCCTCATCCTACATCCGAAATCTAAACATGACTGCACCTAATACCCTAGCCGTGGTGCAGTCAGACCTTGATACGAACCTGCTCCTCCATGCGATATTTCAGAGAGAGAAATATGCGAGTTCTGTACACTGTACTCACTGTAATTGTCCTTGAGATTTCATAGGCATCCGAGATCCTAAACCTCATTGCAAAGATGTATGAATTATATGCGTATAAATGTCTCCATGGCTGCGCATAAGGTGTCTTCTATTGACTGCGTAGAAAGTGTCTTCATGACTGCGTATAAATGAGTTTGCGTCACTGCATATAGAGTCTCTATTGATTGCGTATAAAGAGTCTTCATGACAGCGTATAAAGAGTCTTCATGACTGCGTATAAATGAGTTTGCATTGGATCACCATACTGTGGCTAGGGCATTAGCTAGGGCATCATCTGCAGCTAGAGCATTATACACTTAGCCCAATGTATCTTCTTAGTGCCTCTCCTTCACCAAAAACCCAAAGACGTGGAGAGAAGGAAATCACATGAAGAGTGTGTCAAAATGACTTCAAGTCCTCCTCTATTTATATTAAAATGTAGATGATGAATAGACATGTCTAATGGGCTTCTGAGCCTAATCAAGTTGCTGGTCGACTTGACAATTTGTCTTATAACACAAATAAATTCATAACTCCATGAATACTTGACGGAATCGGATGATCTTTAAATCAATCCTACACCTCTCGATGAGAGGGATCCAATAAAAATATCAGCTGCCATAAATAAGATGACCCACAGAGTTTGACCCTAGTTGCCAATTTTAACAGTGTTCTGATGGGGCCAAGCAATAGAGGGGGAAGCAAAAGGCCAAAGAGAAGGACATGAGCGAAGTGAGATGTTTTGCTTGTAAGATAGGTCACTATGTCTTTCAGTGTCCCAAAAAGAGTGGGAAGAAGAAGGGTATAACAACTTCAACAAAGGTGGATGAGTTTTCCACCAGGGTTGACTTTGAGTTTGCTTTAGTGGTGAGTCTCGCCACTAGTGTCACGTCTTCCAGTGTTTGGTTTGTAGATAGTGAAGCATCCCACCATATGACTGGAGTGAAGGAGCACTTTATGAGTCTTACTGGGGATGATATAGACTTGGAGGTGTTGCTTAGAGATAACACCAACAGAACAAAAAAAGTGGGGACTATATCTTTCAGAGGGAGTCATCACCTTCCTTGAAAGTGATGGAGGTCTTATATGTTTTAGGGCTAAAGAAGAACCTGATTTCAGTCTCGAGTATTGAGAACAAGAAATATGTAGTGGTATTCCAAGATGGACAAGTGCTTATGTATCCCAAGATATCTAGTATCACTTGTGTTAAGAGTGATTGGAGTCCACGGTGGGAGGCTTTATAGGTTTATGTTTCATCCTACTAGAGTCTTAGCGGCACAAACCAACAACAGTGAGTTGTGTGAGATATGGCACAAGAGGATGGACCACTTGCACCATGGAGCATTCAAGATGTTGAGGGAGATGGTTACAGGTTTAGCTGATTTCAGCACTAATCATCATGATGTGTGCAGGGGGTGTGCTTTAAGAAAGTACACCAAGACATCTTTCACTAGCAATGATAGCAGGGTATCAGGGATTCTGGATTTGATACATTCTCATGTGTAGTCATATTTCTCGTGCATCATTGAGAGATGTTGATTAATATGTTAATTCGATTGATGACTACTCCAGGAAGACCTAGATATTCTTTATGAAGACCAAGGATCAGGTCTTCAAGAGGTTCCAAGAGTTTAAAGCTCTTGTTGGAGAACCAAGTAGGGCAGAAGATCAAGGCCTTGAGGACAGAGGTGTTAAAATTTGGGTACCAGAGGACAAGTGGTTCCCTAAGGTTTTGATCTTTGGCCTAGGGAAAAGTGTCCAAATTTATTTGTACTTTTCTCCTAAAGTGACTTTATAAGTGGTAAAGTTACATTCTAATTTAAAGGTGACTTTATTAAAGTCAATGAAGAATTAGAAAGTGAAAAAGTGACCATGGAAATAAAAGGCTAAGTTGGTGAGTTAAAAAATAAAAAGTGAGAATTAAATGCACATTTATTCTCATCCCTAAATCTAAATGAATCTCAGCGATTAGATCTTGGGGTAACCCAAAAGGTCATTTAGAGAGTAAAAGGAGAATAAGAGAGAAAAATCAATTCATTTTTTCATGAGCATTTGAGAGAAAGAAAAGAGAGCAAAGAGAAAATTTATGCGTAGTGAGGAAGTGAAAGAGAGCAGCAAGAAGACACTTCAGCGAATTTAGACAACAACATTTATTGGCATGCATCCCAAGGCAAAATCGTACAACAGGAGAAATGCACAAAAATCAATGAAGAGGGACAGCAACAAGGGCACGAATTTCGAGACATATTTGGGCACAATTTTCAAAGCAGTTGTACCGCTGAAATCCGTATGGTTCGTACAGTCTGTACATCAAGTTTTGGGCACGTTTTTTAAGGTAGGCCATACAACATTTAATGTTGTTTTATTGCTAGAGAAACAAAAAAAAAAATTGGTTGTTTATCGATTGGCACTATTTTCGAAGTGGAGTTCAAGCACGGATATCGAGATAAGTTGTAACTTTTGGTTGCTGAAATTTTTACTGTGTATTTCAATTTCTCTATAAAAGCATTTTCAGAAATAAAGAAGAGCTTACGTATGGGGGTTTACGCAGTGCATTATATTAGATATCATTTTGGGATTCAACTGCGTTAAGTCATTCACGTATGACCATTTCCATGAGAGGTAGTCGTAACTGACTAATTTCTCATGATTTTTGAATAGTTCACTTAACACTCATTACATCGAGTGATGCTCACAGGGATGAAGAAATGGGATTGAAACTAGTGAAATGAATCACATAGCGTCAATCACCACTTCCAGGGCTTGCACCCGGTAACCAGGACTTCTCAGGAGGTCACCCATCCCAGATCGCCTCTGGCTCGAGCGCGCTTAACTGTGGAGTTTTCCCCACAATCAAGCCCACTTAGCTTGCTACCCCATTTGCAAAACCTTAGCAAGTATTGTGCCTCATGAACCATTCAATTAGAGATCCCTTTACTCTTTTTGAATTTAAGTATGGGGGTTTACGCAGTGCATTATATTAGATATCATTTTGGGATTCAACTGCGTTAAGTAAGTCATTCACGTATGACCATTTCCATGAGAGGTAGTCGTAACTGACTAATTTCTCATGATTTTTGAATAGTTCACTTAGCACTCATAGTATCGGGTGATGCTCACAAGGGTGAAGAAGTGGGATTGAAACTAGTGAAATGAATCGCATAGCGTCAATCATCACTTCCGGGGCTTGCACCCGGTAACCAGAACTTCCCGGGAGGTCTCCCATCCCAGATCGCCTTTTGCTCAAGCACGCTTAACTGTGGAGTTTTCCCCACAATCAAGCCCACTTAGCTTACTAACCCATTTGCAAAACCTTAGCAAGTATTGTGCCTCATGAACCATTCAATTAGAGATCTCTTCACTCTTTTTGAATTTAAGTATGGACGTTTACGCAGTGCATTATATTAGATATCATTTTGGGATTCAACTGCGTTAAGTAAGTCATTCACGTATGACCATTTCCATGAGAGGTAATCGTCACTGACTAATTTCTCATGAATTTTGAATAGTTCACTTAGCACTCATTGCATCGGGTGACGCTCACAAACTGGTTTTCCTCAGGAGCTCTCAAATTGGTTTTCTCCAAGAGTTGTAGGGGGTTTTTCGAAAATCACATTGACCAAAAATCACTGTGTTATTTTCTGTGTCGCTGTCATAATTTCACTGTGTTTTATTTTTGCAATTTTAGTAGTTGTGAAATCTCTAAATTTATGTTTTCAAAAAATATTGTCCTTTCCAAATTTTAGAATTTTTATCATGCTTGAATTTAAAACTAAATGCATGGAGTGATAAGGAAAACTGATAACCGGAGTGGGGGTTGAAATTCTTCATGGTATCAAAACTTAGTTGGCTGAAAAGTGCAGTTTGGGACAGTAAAGTGAAAATTACAGCGAGTTGATTTTTACACAGAAAACAGAAACCTTATCACAAATTTGAAAATTCCAGTTTGGTAGGACAGTGAAACATGTCTTTGGGTTTGAGAGTGAAAGGCAAGTTGGATGGGTAGAACAACTACAATGCATGGAATGAGAGAATCCAGAGCATCTTTGAGGAAGTAGAAGTCTGGAGCATTATGGTAAATACCACACAAAACCCAATAGTAGTACCTGCTGACCCTGTACAATTCGCAGAGTTTAACAAAAAGAATGCTAAGGCAAAAAGATTGATTCTGGAAAGAATCAAAGATCATGTCATTCCTCATGTGAGAGGAAAGACTTATGCACATGAGATGTGGACAGTCTTGACCAGTTTTTACCAAAGATCAAATGAAAACAGAAAAATGGTCCTAAATGAGAAACTAAAGGCCATTAAAATGGCTAACACTGATAGTGCTACAACATACCTCACAAAGATCACTTCAGTGGTAAATGAGTTGGCAGTCGCGGGTGAGATCATTGCACCCATTAAGTTGGTGAGGATTGCTTTGAATGGTCTTTCCAAGACTTCGGAGAATTTTATGGATGGCATTGTTGCACGGGAAAACCTTCTCGATTGGGAGAGGTTGTGGGATGCTTGCATTCAAAATGAGATAAAAAATAAACATCTTGGGGCAACCAAACAGGTGGAGGAGGATAACAATGTGGCATTGTTACCAAGAGGCAAGAAGGGCAGAGCAAAGAAGCAAGCTTCCAACAGTGGAGGCAAAGGCAAAGGTAAAGGCACGCATCAGAACAAGGAGAAGGACTATTCCAAAGTCAAATGTTGGAATTGTCAAAAGTTGGGACACTATGATGTTGTGTGTCCGGAGAAGAAGAACAAGAAAGGAAGAGACAAATTCATGGCAGCTTCTGCAGAGATAGAGAGCTTCTCAGAGAGCTTTGATCAGGAGTTTGGGTTCATAGCTTGTGAAGCCACTAGTGCAAGATCACCTACCATATAGGTTCAGAGGGAGTGTGCATTCCCTGCTACTAACAGAGCATCTTCTAGCATTTGGTATGTTGACAGTGGTGCTTTCCGCCACATGACAAGAGTCAGAGAGTACTTCTCAGAGCTTTCAGAGGATGATACTGATATGAAGGTAGTGCTTGGTGATGACAACATGGTTAGAGCAGTGAGTGTGGGGACATTAACATTTGATAGGGGACCCAAACCTCCCTTGAAAGTGTCAGAGGTTCTATATGTGCCTGGAATGAAGAAGAACCCGATATCCGTCTCAGCACTTGACGACAGAGGGTATGATGTGTTGTTCAGCAGAGGGCACGTGCTTATATATCTTAGGGGAACTCCAGCTTCTTCAGTGAGAGTGATTGGTGTGCGCCATGGCAAGGTGTACAAGTTCTCATTCCAGCCCCTAATGGCATTGAATCGCAGCACCCGAGATAGGACCGACAGCAAATCTAGCAGCTCAGAGTTGTGTGAGATTTGGCACCGCAAGATGGGTCACATGTATCATGGGGCCTTGAGTACATTGCGGGAGATCACCACTGGTTTGCCAGATTTCAATGATGATCACCTTGATGTATGCAGAGAATGTGCTATGGGGAAGTTTGTCAAATCCCCTTTTCCCAATAGTGACAGCAGAGCGACCGAGATCCTTGACTTGATTCATACCGATGTGAGTGGTCGGATGTCTTATGTATCCTTGAGTGGCTATGAGTACTATGTTTTATTCATTGATGACCACTCCAGTGAGACCTGGATTTATTTCTTGAAGACCAAGAGTGAGGTCTTCAAGCGGTTTCAAGAGTTCAAAGCTCTTGTGGAAACCCGAACAGGTAGGAAGATGAAGGTCCTCAGGGTGGACAATGGAGGGGAGTATACCCTTGGTGAGTTTGTTGAATTTTGTGTTGAGGCAGACATTAGGAGGGAGTTCATAGTTCCTTACAACTCCCAGCAGAATGGGGTTGCAGAGAGGAAGAACAGATCCATTGTAGGGGCTACCAAAGCCATGCTTCACGATCAGGGGTTACCTTTATTTTTGTGGGCAGAGGCCTACAACACTGTTGTGTACTTGCAGAACAAGAGTCCACATCATGCCTTAGGGAATGTGCCTCCAGAGGAGGATGTTAAGCACTTTCGTATCTTTGGGTGCCTTAAATATTCCTATGTCCCGAAGGAGAATAGGACCAAGCTAGAGCCCATTATATGCAAGGGCATCTTTGTGGGTTATAGCGAGACCTCGAAAGCTTATCAGATTTATATTCCTGCGTAGAGTAAAGTGGTTGTCAAACGGGATGTGAAGTTCGAGCAGGAGAGAGCTTTCAAGAGGTCACAGGAGTTAGAGTATCCAGAGTCACCATACCCTTAGGAGCAGTTGAGTCAGACACAGGGATCCAGTGGTCAAGGATCAGGGGGTACATCGATTACAGTGTCAGGTCCATCAGTGAGCAGTGGCTCTCAAAGTCAGGTGGGTGGTTCTTCGAGCAGCTTGCAGAGCAGTCCATAGAGCAATTCACAAGGTAGTCCACTAATGGACAATTCTCACAGTACTTCAGCATCTACAGGCACAGATTCGGGTATGAGGTTAGTTGGCAGGCCTTCAGGAGTTCAGGCTTCTGATGATGATGAGGATTCTTTGACTCTAGTGAGAGAAGTATGCTCAAGGAAGAGGAAGCCCAAGTGGCTTCAAGATACCTTGCACAAGGCCACATCATTGTTGGGCCAAAGAGACAGGTTACAGAGAATAAACCACCTAAGCGATTTTGTAGTTACATGGAAATGGTAACAAGCATTGTTGACTTTGAGCCTTCTAGTTATGAGGAGGCAGCGAGCCAGGAAGTCTGGAGAGAGGCCATGATGGAAGAGTATTCTTCTATTATGAAAAACGATGTTTGGAAGGTAGTGTTGAGGCCTGAAGGTAAATCAGTTGTTACTTCCAGATGGCTCTACAAGATAAAGCATGTTGTAGATGGCAGCATCGAAAAGTTCAAGGCTCGATTTGTGGCGAGAGGGTTCTCACAGGGAGAGGGAGTTGACTATGAGGAGACCTTCGCTCCCGTAGCTCGGTATACATCTATTCGCTCCATTATATCGATTGCAGCAGAGATGGGTTGGAAGATCCACCAAATGGATGTGAAGGCCGCATTTCTCAATGGCTTCATTCAAGAGGAGGTTTATATTGAGCGCTGCAGGGCTTTGAAGTGCATGGGAAGGAGTCCCATGTATGCAGATTGAAAAAGGCACTCTATGGCCTAAAGCAAGCTCCTAGAGCTTGGTACTCTAGGATTGATACATCCTTGTAGCAATTGGGTTTCACAAAGAGTGAGGCTACTCCGAACCTATACTTCATTGTGGTGGGTGAAGAGCCTCTCATTTTGGTGTTGTATGTTGATGACTTGATCATCACTGGTGCAAAGAGACTCATTGAGGGTTGCAAGAGAGATCTTGCTTCAGAGTTTGAGATGAAGGATATTGGCTTGATGCATTATTTTCTAGGATTGGAGGTGTGGCAGGAGGAGGGGCATTTCTTCCTGGGACAAGGGAAGTACATTGTGGATATTCTTAGCAGATTTCATATGGAGAACTGCAAACCCATGTCTACACCTATGATCACTAACTAGAAGAAGCTTCATGCTTCTAATTCCGAGTTGGTGGATCTTACTCTATACAAACAGTTGATTGGTAAATTGATGTATTTGGTCAACACTCGACCAGATATATGTTTTGCAGTTAACACTATGAGTCAGTTCATGTGTGAGCCCAGGAGAGTGCGCTGGGTGGCTGCAAAACACATTCTTCGTTACTTGCAGGGGCCTATGGATTTTGGTTTGGATTATAAACAAAGTGATGGAGTGAGACTGGCAGGGTACACAAATTCAAATTGGGCAGGTTGTGCTTCAGATAGGAAGAATACTTCCAGGCGTTGTTTTGGGTTGGGTTCGGCAATTGTGTCATGGATCAGACGGAAACAACAGTGAATTGCATTGAGCTCCGCTGAGGCAGAGTATATGGCTACTAGTTTGGCTAGTTGTGAGGCCGTATGGCTTCGCAAGATGTCGTTTGGTATATTTGGTCAGGCATTGAGTCCTTCAATGATTTACTATGATAATTAGAGTTGCATAAAACTCGCGGAGAATCCAGTTTCTCATGACAGGTCAAAACATATTAAAATCAAGTATCACTTCATTGGAGACTTTGTCCAAAAGGGTGCTATCAAGCTTAAGTACATTTCCACAAATGAGCGGGTAGCGGACATTTTCACCAAAGCCTTACCACAGGGCAAGCATGTCTACTTCAGAGACAAGATGGGAGTGGTGAGGAACACTTTCGTCAGTAAGAGTGAGTGTTAAAATTTGGGTACCAGAAGACAAGTGGTTCCCTAAGGCTTTGATCTTTGGCCTAGGGAAAAGTGTCCAAATTTATTTGTACTTTTCTCCTAAAGTGACTTTATAAGTGGTAAAACCAATTTAATTTAAAAGTGACTTTATAAGTGGTAAAGTTACATTCTAATTTAAATGTGACTTTATTAAAGTCAATGAAAGAATCAGAAAGTGAAAAAGTGACTATGGAAATAAAAGTCTAAGTGGGTCTTTATTTAAGTGGGTGAGTTAAAAAATAGAAAGTGAGAATTAAATGCACATTTATTCTCATCCCTAGATCTAAATGAATCTCCACCATTAGATATTAGGTTAACCCAAAAGGTCATTTAGAGAGTAAAAGGAGAAGAGAAGAGAGAAAGATCAATTCATTCTTTCATGAGCATTTGAGAGAAAGAGAAGAGAGAGCAAGGAGAAAATTTCTGAGCAGTGAGAAAGTGAAGGAGAGCAGCAAGAAGACATTTCAACAAATCTAGGAAGAAACATTTATTGGCACGCATCCTAAGGCAAAACTGTACAGTAGGAGAAAGGCACAGAAATCAAAGAAGAATGATAGCAACAAGGGCACGAATTTTGAGACAAATTTGGGCACAAATTTCGAGACAACCGTACTGTTGAAATCCGTACAATACATATATCAAGTTTTGGGCACATTTTTCGAAGCAAGTCGTACAACATTTAATGTTGTTTTATTGTTGAAAAAATTTGGTTTTGGCTATTCGCTGATTGGCACGATTCTCGAGGTGGAGTTCAAGCACGGAAATCAAAATAAGTTGTAGTTTGTGGTTGTTGGGATTTTTACTCTGTATTTCAGTTTCTCTATAAAAGCATTTTTAGAAATAAAGAATATGTCTCAAACTAGTTTTCCCCAAGAGTTGTAGGGAGTTTTTCCAATGTCACATTGACCAAAAATGACTGTTATTTTCTGTGTGTGGCTGTCATAATTTTGTTGTGTTTTATTTTTGGAATTTCAGCAATTGTGAAATCTCTAAATTTGTGTTTTCAGAAAATATTGTCATTTCCAGATATTAGAATTTTTATCATGCTTGGATTTAAAACTAAATGCATGGAGTGATAAGAAAATTGATAACTAGAGTGGGGGTTGAAACTCTTCAAGAGGATGGGGGCAAGTATACCTCCAATGAGATGTTGGAGTTTTGTAGGAGTGTGGATATCAAGAGGGAGTACATGGTGCCTTGTAATCCCCAGCAGAATTCGCTGGTAGAGAGAAAAATAGGGCCATAGTGGGTGCAGCGAGAGCTATGTTGCATGATCAGAGACTACCTTTCTTTTTATGGGACGAGACGTGTAACACTACAATGTATCTACAGAACAAGAGTCCACACAAAGTCTTGGGGAGTAAGACTCTTGAGGAGGATTACTCTAGAAAGAAGCCTAAGATTCGACACATTAGGATTTTTGGGTGCCTTGAATATTCACACGTCCATGAGAAGAAGAGGACGAAGCTGAAACCCACTGCAAAGAAGGGTATTCTTATGGGTTACATTGTTTCTTCCAAGGCATACAACATATACATTCCTACATAAAGGAAAGTTGTCCTGGGGAGGGGTGTGAGATTTGAAGAGAGGGCCTTAAGGAGGTCAAAGGAGGATGATCGAGTAGAGTAGCAAGCTCCTCACCAGGGGGCCACACCACAGGGATCAATATCTTCAGGTGGTACAATAGGATCAAGACGATCACCTACTTCTTATGTGATAGGATCAAGACGATCACCCACTTCTGACGTGACAGGATCACAAAGTTCAAGATTACCAGGCATAGGATCTCGGAGTACAAGTTTAACACAAACCACAAAAGGGGCATCCTCAGCAGCAGGAGAGGCTCCAAAGGAGGATTTTCCCATACTAGTTGAGGAGGCTACTTTAGGGAAGAGGAAGCCAAGATGGCTTCATGAGACCCTAAAAGAAGCACATGAGACAATGGAGACCCAAGTGGTTAGTTAGGGACAGCAGAGCACCAGAAAGGTTGTGTGGCTATGTGGTGGATGTTGTGGAGACTGAGCGAGCTAGCTACGAGGAGGTTGTGAGTCAACAAATCTGGAGGGATGCCATCGTGGAGGTGTATGCCTCCATCATGAAGAATGATGTGTGGGAGATAGTGTCGAGGCCTAAGGGGAAGTCAATGGTGACTTCTAGGTGGATTTACAAGATAAAACATGTTGCGGATTGCAGTATAGAGAAGTTCAAAGCTTGCTTTGTGGCACAAGGATTCTCACAAGTAGAGGGAGTTGACTATGAGGGGACCTTTGCACTAGTTGCTCATTATACCTCTATTAGAGCAGTGATCTCCATAGAAGCTAATATGGGGTGGAAGATTCACCAGATGGATGAGAAGACCACCTTTCTCAATGGGGTCATACAGGAGGAGGTGTACATTAAACAACCATAGGACTTTGAGGTGTATGGGAGGGGGCCTCATGCGTGTAGGCGTAAGAAAGCCTTATATGGACCGAAGCAAGTGCCAAAAGCATTGTACGAGAAGATTGATGCTTACTTGTAGCAAATGGGTTTCTAGAAGAGTGAGGCAGATCCAAACCTATATTTCGTCATGGTTGGTTAGGATCCACTCATTCTGGTTCTGTATGTGGATGATTTGTTTATTATGAGACTCATTCAACACTGCAGGAGGGACTTTGCTTCAGAATTTGACATGACTGATATGGGATTGATGCACTACTTTTTGGGGTTGGAGGTTTGGCAGGATGATGGGCATATCTTCGTGGACTATGGCAAATATGCAGGGGACATACTAAGTAGATTTTGTATGGAGGATTACGGGCCTATGGCTACTCCAATGATTTCCAACTGGAAGAAGTTACATGCTTCAGATTCCGAGTTGGTGAACCCCACTATGTATCGCCAATTGATCGGTTTGTTGATGTATCTGGTCAACACTACACCAAAAATTTATTTCATAGTCAACACATTGAGTTAATTTATGATGGGGCCCAAGAGGGTGTACTGGGTGACTGTATTACATGTGTTATGGTACCTACAAGGCATAGTGCATTATGGACTGGACTATATCCTGAGGGATGAAGTAAGGTTGATAGGTTGTATAGAATCAGATTGGGCTAGCAGTTCCAATGACCGGAAGAGTACTTCTAGATGTTATTTCAAGTTGGGTTCGACAATTGTGTCATGGTTTAGCAGGAAACTAAGATCAGTGGCACTAAGTTCCATGAACACTGAGTACATTGCAGCCAATCAAGCCCGTTGTGAGGCTATTTGGCTTTGCAAGTTGTTGCGTGACTTATTTGGTCAAACGTTGAGACCAACAATGATATACTATGATAATTATAGTTCCATCAAACTCACGGAGAATCCAATATTTCATTATCAGTCAAAGCACATAGAGATCGCATACCACTTCATCCGAGACTGGATTCAAAGAGGAGCAGTGAGGCTTGAGTACATATCCACTAAGGAGCAGGTTGCAAACATTCTCAAGTCATTGCCAAAGGGCAAGTATGTATATTTCAAAGACAAGTTGGGAGTGGTGAAAAACACCTTCCTCAATAAGAGGGAGTGTTGAGAAAAAGGTACCAAAGAGATGTTTCTTAGTGCTATAGCCTTTTTTCTTAAGAAAACACATGAAAACACATTTTTAGTAAGTGACTTTATAAGTTATAGCAGCAAGAGAAGTCACCTACCAGCTCGAGTTGCCTGGCAAGAAGGATCAGCACTGAAACTCAAGGTTTTGTAGCAACCCGAGTGCAAATTTCGGTGTGGATCTTTAGGAGGTTCAAGCCTGATATTTAAGGTGAGACTGGTTTGTGTTTTCAGGAGACTCTGGCCCACAAATTTAGGAGTCACCAGTTTGAGTTTGGAGGAAAGGAAACAGGCCGAAACTCAAGTAAAAACAGTCAGTTTGTGGCTGCAAATTCAAGGCTGGAAGAATTCTGTTAGTGGCACACTGTCAGAGGTGTATTCGTGCAGTGGCTCAAGATTCAAGGATTTAGCAGAGGTTACTAGCACTGGAACTAAGGGCTGAGGTGTCAGACCTGTGGCTCAAATTTCCGATCAGTGAAGTCTGCGCAGAGGAGGCTGGAAATACACTGGACAGTGGTCCGAGTTTCAAGACTGAAGTCTAGAGCAGTAGCAATCAGTGGCCCAAATTTCTAGAAGCTGGTACAAGCTTTTAAAGGAGAGAGAAGTCCTTAAATATATTTTTTAATGCTGTAATCATTTCTATGTGAAAAGCAAAAATAAAACTCCTATTTTATACTAGTTTTCCCCTTGTAGGTTTTTCCAGGGTCAGTGTTGACCAAAAATCCTAGCTTCTTATTTAATATGTGAATGCTTACCTCAAACTCTATGCAAAACAGACTAAAACCGGGAAGGGCTACAAGAACCTGAAGTTTCTACAAACAGTGCGCATATATGATGTTGTTTCATTCTTTCCTTACTGAAATAGCCTAACATTTCTCAGGTACCATTCTTTTGAATTTAATTACTAATCTCCAATGACTAGTCCACTAGATCTAATTTCATGTCATCACTATGACTTGTAAATTTGACATTTCCAAATCTTTAATGCGATGCATACACCAGTCTGCAGATTATGATTCTAATATTACTACAATCTATTATGATGAGAACATGTGTTGTTTTAATTTAATGAGACTTAGGGTTGCATTGTGATGAGATTTGATCTTTCATTATGATGTGAAACTCATTTGATTTATGACGATGAAGCTTGGTAGGTAAGGACCATTTCTCATACCACAAAACCCTATTTCACATTTGTGGTAATATAACTAAGGCTTATGATGATCCACTCATACATCATCCTTGATTGAAGACGGTACAAGGCAATCATAAGCTACAATTGGGTACAGGAAGCATACATGTACCTTGAAATTATATCATTATTGAAATTATTGGGTAATGGGGAAAATGGCCCTCCCAGCTCCTTATTTATTATACGAGTTAATGATGACATGGATCAGTTCCCTATTCAACTGTACGCAGTGTAGTTAAATACAGGGCAGCCTATATTTGTGAGCCTACTTGAAGGAAGGAGAACATTTAGTCTTTAGAGCTGGCTCCTTTTTTCTTATGAAGATTCCTTTCTTTTCTATAATGCCTTTTATTATATTTACTGTATATATTGTTGCTCCTGCAATTATGGATAATCATATATATGACCATCACAAAAACACCCTAAAATCTTGCAAAGAAATGAGCACAACGAAGCACAAATCTTATCTTGTGATAACATGAATATATGCTGAGAAAAAAAAATCAAATATCGCAAACATGGCTAACTGCAACAAGGGAAAACGGACTATGGTCTCCATTTTCAAGATAGATTATATATATAATTACCATCCAATTTAAATAGAAACCCTCTAGAAAGAATGTTTCCCTTTTATGACTGTGAAACTATTACAGGATTGTTTACAAGGTCGAAAATGAAATGGAAGAAATACTAGGCAAAAGGACATTCAAGTTATGACAGAACCCTTTGAATTATGTCCAACTAATATAAAAACCATCATAATGCAAACACATTGTTGAAGTCCCTTTGGGAAGTGAAATGGAATCCGATATTTGCATCTCAAATAAGTAAACAGCAAGTTTCGGAATGCAATAAGCCCTTTGGGCGCTAGGGAGTTTCTTAAGCACAAATCGATTCCATAGCAAAAATGAGCACCAGAGAAGTGGGAGGTTGGCATTGATTTTTCAGAGAGCAACACAAATGTGAGAGGTTGGGTGATAATTTTTCCATAAAACACTATTACGATATTTGGGCATTAGTATCATTAGTCTTTTCCATTTTCACCTGCTGTGACAATTAACATGAATCTATGCTGAGAAAAAAAAAATCAAATATTGCAAACATGTATAACTGCAACAAGAGAAAATGGACTATGGTCTCCATTTTCAAGATAGATTATATCTTTATATAATTACCATCCAATTTAAATAAAAACCCTCTAGAAAGAATGTTTCCCTTTTATAACTGTGAAACTATTACAGGATTGGTTTACAAGGTAAAAAATGAAATGGAAGAATAACTAGGCAAAAAGTCATTCAAGTTAGGACGGAACCCTTTTGAATTATGTCCGACTGATCTAAAAACCATCATAATGGAAACACATTGCTGAAGCTGAAGTGAAATGAAATCTGATGTTTGCATCTCAAATAAGTAAACAGCAAGTTTCAGAATGTAATAAGCCCTTTGGGCACTAGGGAGTTTATTAAGCACAAATCGATTCCCTAGCAAAAGTGAGCACCAGAGAAGTGGGAGGTTGGCATTGATTTTGCAGAGAGCAACACAAACGTGAGAGATTGGGTGCTAATTTTTCCATAAAACACTTTTACGATATTTGGGCATTAATATCACGAGTCTTTTCCATTTTCACTTTCTGTGACAATGCCTATCTACAGGAACTTTTCTATCAAAAAGGAGTTTGTCCCTCCTTTGGAAAGGTGTGCCCTGCATTTTTCAATTTATGCCACTTTTCGACCTAAAGTGTCCCAGAACTGCAAAAGAGTAGCTTGGCCTCTAGGAAGTTGACCAACTAGTTTCCAGAAGATACTACGTTAGTAGGGCACACCTTAGAGCAACCCCCTTCATACTTGCTTTTTGGTTGTTTTCGTTTTTGATTGGGAACCTCCATGGATGGTGGAGTTCTTCTCCCTGGTTTACCAGACGATGTAGCGGTAGCCTGCATTGCTAGAGTGCCCAGATTCTTTCACTCCACTCTAGCCCAAGTCTCAAAACCATGGCGTTCCCTCCTCCAATCACCGCTATTCTTCTTCACAAGGCGCACCCTCAACATCCAACAAGAATACCTCTACATAATGCTTAGAACCCACACCTCCTCCTACAAATGGTATGTTCTGCAAGAACACTGTTCTCAGAAGAAGCTTTGTATACCTCTGCCCCCTATGCCCTCCCAGCCAGTGGGAGCAGCCTGCACAGTCTCCGAGGGCAAGATATTTCTCATGGGCGGTTCTGTGAACGACGTTGCATCGTCCACCGTGTGGGTTTACAATTCACATCACAACAGATGGGGGGCTGCCCCTCGCATGAGGGTCCGCAGAGAATTCGCTGCAGCAGGAGCCATTGATGGCAAAATTTATGTATTGGGTGGGTGCCAGCCGAGCACTTGGGCAGGATCCACATCGTGGGCAGAAGTGTATGACCCCTGTAGTGAGGTCTGGAGCCCAATCTCCAGCCCACCCGAGATGAGGGAGAAGTGGATGCACGGGAACGCGGTACTGGAAGGCAAGCTTCTGGCAATGGCAGATAGGGGAGGAGTTGTGTTCGATCCTGTGACCGCCTCTTGGGATAATGTTTCGAAGAGGCTGGATATTGGGTGGAAGGGCAGGGCTGCTGTGGTCGATGGGGTTTTATTTTCTTATGATTTTTTGGGGAAGATTAAAGGTTATGACCCCAGGCAGGACAGGTGGCTTGAGCTGCAGGGGGTGCAAAAGTATTTACCCAAGTTTTTGTCTGGTGCCACTTTGGCCAATGTGGCAGGGAGACTCTATGTGGTGTGGGAGGGTCAGGGATCTAATAAGGAGATTGATCTGCTCTGTGCTGCCCTGGAGGTTGACAGGGAACCGAATGGGGGTTTGAGAGGCACGATACTCTGGTCTCAGGTTATCTTGTCTTTCCCAAGAGGAACCTCGACAGTTCAGTGTTTGTCGCTTGGACTCTGATAAATTGGGACAGGGAAGGAGATTTTACAGCCCTCTAAGCTATTCGAAGATGCCACAACATTGGTGATTTGACTGTATAATTCCTTGACTTCAGAATTATCATGTTACAGGCATTTTGGTCTGCGTTGATGATGCTGTGTCACCGAGTTGACTCTTCAATTTGGGTTTGCGAATTCGTTGCCTGCGTGGTGTGAACTTTGGCTCGATCCTTTCGGATATCTGGAGCTTACTCAAATTTGGATATGGGAAGGTATGCTTCTAGTATGCAAGTATTTGAAGAGGCATAATTGCATTTCAATTGATCTAGGTAATGAAGGGCCAGTTCTCGGATGGCTATGTGTACTAGGCAGATTGGACGAGCATCCAGAGGATTCCATGAAAATGGGGCTGGTGACATTATATGATGTGGTCTCCTTTGCTACCAAAAGAGTCTGTCTTGAATTCTTCTTGTTTTTTGTCTGCTATGCATGTATTTGTACTTTTACTGTATTTTTCATATTTTTACTGTTGAAATAAAAATACTCGTTTTTTTGAAATGCAACACCACGCATTGTCAATCTGATCAAGAAGATGTATTACCAAATGTAATGAAGCAACCTTTTTCACTGCTGGAAGAAACCTTTAACCATGACTCCTGTTGATTGATGCAACGTTGTTCTGGTGATTTGTTTATTTATCCTTTATGTTCTTATTCCTAGTGTCTTCATGTATCATCCATTTAATCTTTGTTCATCTGCTGCTCAGAAAATATCTCCTCATTTAGTATATCCTGGTTGAGTAAAATTGTTTGTTTGGAACACATTTAGCAGAATTGAAAGTTTGCTGTCCATCAAGCTGTGGTCCAGCAGCAAGTTGGAGTGCTTGCAACAATGACTCATGTACAAAACCTGGGAGGCTCGCTACCTGTGCTAACACCACTGTCTTTTTAACAATGCAGTTAAGGCCAGGTGCAAGGCCTGGGTGATTTTTATGGGGTAGGATTTTCATGCCTCAATGTTACAGCTCTTAGCTAGAGATAGTCTGTATCGAGCAGATAGTGTATATAATTTATACCCTCACCAGCCATTTAGAGAAACTTAGCTATCTTCTACTTCACAGAATATGCTTGCAAGTTTCTTTGGTAGATGAAATACTTGCTATTTACATGGAAAAAGTCAATATAATTCATTTCATGAGACATTTATGTTTGCTGTGAGACAGGTTGCTGTGCATGTTACCTTTCCGTTCATCTTTCAATATAAAACATCGGAATCAAATCAGATGGACATCTGGTCTGCAAACCTGCCCCATTAATCATGTAGTAAGTAACATCTGTCCGTCGAGATTGGTTAGTCGTCACAGTTCAATTAATCTTCATGACAGTAAGTTAAAAAGTGCAATTATAAGCCAGTTCAGTGTATTTGGTTAGTCTATAAAGGTAGCATCTAGTAGACACAATCAGAGCAAAACACCATGAGAGACACCCTTTACCAAACTTTAGCTTATGAACATGAGTTAATCAGCGCAATGTCAAACGAAGATTAGACTAGGTAGGGCATAGGCTGATGTCCGCTAATCCATATATGGGTGACCACGGACGTTGTTGGTTGACAACATTATAAAGTTGTACGAACATCTGCAGGCTCATGTAGACTATTGGAAGCCAAACTCCCTATTAGGGTGGGTCCACATTTACACTGAGCTGAATCACCTAGCTGAGCTCCTCTTCTCATAAACATTCTGGGTCTGAGGTAAATGACAGGTGTCACTCTTGTGGGCATAGACTGTGAGCATCACACTAATAATACCTGCCCTGCAATCCTCTTAATCAGGAACAAACATGCCATGTATGCTCCCAATACTGGCCCAGGGGTTTTTCGAATGTCACATTGACCAAAAATCACTGTGTTATTTTCTGTGTGTGGCCGTCATAATTTCACTATGTTTTATTTCTGCAATTTCAGCAGTTATGAAATCTCTAAATTTATGTTTTCAAAAAATATTGTCCTTTCCAAATTTTAGAATTTTTATCATGCTTTAATTTAAAACTAAATGCATGGAGTGATAAGGAAAACTGATAACCAGAGTGGGGGTTGAAATTCTTCATGGTATCAAAGCTTGGTTGGCTGAAAAGTGCAGTTTGGGACAGCAAAGTGAAAATTACAGCGAGTTGATTTTTACACAGAAAACAGAAACCTTATCACAAATTTGAAAATTTCAATTTGGTAGGACAGTGAAACATGTCTTTGGGTTTGAGAGTAGAAGACAAGTTGGATGGGTAGAACAACTACAGTGCATGGAAGGAGAGAATCCAAAGAATCTTTGAGGAAGTAGAAGTCTAGGACATTATGGTAAATACCACACAAAACCCAATAGTAGTACCCACTGACCCTGCACAGTTGGCAGAGTTTAACAAAAAGAATGCTAAGGCAAAAAAATTGATTCTGGAAGGAATCAAAGATCATGTCATTCCTCGTGTGAGAGGAAAGACTTATGCACATGAGATGTGGACAGTCTTGACCAGTTTTTACCAGAGATCAAATGAAAACAGAAAAATGGTCCTAAATGAGAAACTGAAGGCCATTAAAATAGCTAAGACTGACAGTGCTACAACATACCTCACAAAGATCACTTTAGTGAGAAATGAGTTGGCAGCAGTGGTTGAGATCATTGCACCCATTGATTTGGTGAGGATTGCCTTGAATGGTCTTTCCAAGACTTTGGAGAATTTTGTAGATGGCATTGTTGCACAGGAAAACCTTCCCGATTGGGAGAGGTTGTGGGATGATTGCATTCAAAATGAGATAAAAAAGAACCATCTTGGGGCAACCAAACAGGTGGAGGAGGATGACAATGTGGCATTGTTAGCAAGAGGCAAGAAGGGCAGAGCAAAGAAGCAAGCTTCCAACAGTGGAGGCAAAGGCAAAGGTAAAGGCAAGCAACAGAACAAGGAGAAGGACTATTCCAAAGTCAAATGTTGGAATTGTCAAAAGTTGAGACACTATGATGTTGTGTGTGCGGAGAAGAAGAACAAGAAAGAAAGAGACAAACTCATGGCAGCTTCTACAGAGATAGAGAGCTTCTCAAAGAGCTTTGATCAGGAGTTTGGGTTCATAGCTTGTGAAGCCACTAGTGCAGGATCACCTGCCATATAGGTTCAAAGGGAGTGTGCATTCCCCGCTACTAACAGAGCATCTTCTAGCATTTGGTATGTTGACAGTGGTGCTTCCTGCCACATGACAGGAGTTAGAGAGTACTTCTCAGAGCTTTCAGAGGATGATACTGATATGAAGGTAGTACTTGGTGATGACAACATGGTTAGAGCAGTGTGTGTGGGGACATTGACATTTGATAGGGGACCCAAACCTCCCTTGAAAGTGTCAGAAGTTTTGTATGTGCCTGGGGTGAAGAAGAACCTGATATCCGTCTCAGCACTTGATAACAAAGGGTATGATGTGTTGTTCAACAGAGGGCACGTGCTTATATATCTTATGGGAACTCCATCTTCTTCAGTGAGAGTGATTGGTGTGCGTCATGGCAAGGTGTACAAGTTCTCATTCCAGCCCCTAATGGCATTGAGTAGCAGCACCCGAGATAGGACCGACCGTAGATCTAGCAGTTCAGAGTTGTGTGAGATTTGGCACCGCAAGATGGGGCACATGTATCATGGGGCCTTGAGTACATTGCAGGAGATCACCACTGGTTTGCCAGATTTCAGTTATGATCACCTTGATATATGCAGAGAATGTGCTATGGGGAAGTTTGTCAGATCCCCTTTTCGCAACAGTGACAACAGAGCGACCGGGATCCTTGACTTGATTCATACCGATGTGAGTGGTCGGATGTCTCATGTATCCTTGAGTGGCTATGAGTACTATGTTTTATTCATTGATGATCACTCCAGGAAGACCTGGATTTATTTCTTGAAGACCAAGAGTGAGGTCTTCAAGCGGTTTCAAGAGTTCAAAGCTCTTGTGGAGACCCAGACAGGTAGGAAGATCAAAGTCCTCAGGTTGGACAATGGAGGGGAGTATACCCTTGGTGAGTTTGTTGATTTTTGTGTTGAGGCAGGCATTAGGAGGGAGTTCATAGTTCTTACAACCCCCAGCAAAATGGGGTTGCGGAGAAGAAGAATAGATCCATTGTAGGGGCTACCAAAGCCATGCTTCATGATCAGGGGTTACCTTTATTTTTGTGGGCAGAGGCCTGCAACACTGTTGTGTACTTGCAGAACAGGAGTCCACATCGTGCCTTGGGGAATGTGACTCCAGAGGAGGATGTTGGGCACTTTCGTATCTTTGGGTGCCTTACATATTCCTATGTCCCCAAGGAGAATAGGACCAAGCTAGAGCCCATTATATGCAAGGGCATCTTTGTGGGTTATAGCGAGACTTCGAAAGCTTATCAGATTTATATCCCTGTGTAGATGAAAGTGGTTGTCAGGCGGGATGTGAAGTTCGAGGAGGAGAGAGCTTTCAAGAGGTCACAGGAGTTAGAGTATCCAGAGTCACCATACCCTCAGGAGCAACTGAGTCAGTCACAGGGATCCAGTGGTCAGGGATCAGGGGGTACATCGATTACAGTGTCAAGTCCATCAGTGAGTAGTGGCTCTCAGAGTCAAGTGGGTGGTTCTTCGGGCAGCATGCAAAGCATTCCATAGAGCAATTCACAAGGTAGTCCACTAATGGACAGTTCGCACAGTACTTCAGCATCTACAGGCACAGATTCGGGTATGAGGTTAGTTGGCAGGCCTTCAGGAGTTTAGGCTTCTGATGATGATGAGGATTCTTTGACTCTAGTGAGAGAAGTATGCTCAGGGAAGAGGAAGCCCAAGTGGCTTCAAGATACCTTGCACAAGGCCACATCAGTGGCTGGGCCAAAGAGACGGGTTACAGAGAATAAACCACCTAAGCGGTTTTGTAGTTACATGGAAATGGTAACAAGCATTGTTGACTCTGAGCCTTCTAGTTATGAGGAGGCAGCCAACTAGCAAGTCTGGAGAGAGGCCATGATGGAAGAGTATTCTTCTATTATGAAAAACGATGTTTGGGAGGTAGTGTTGAGGCCTGAAGGTAAATCAGTTGTTACTTCTAGATGGCTCTACAAGATAAAGCATGTTGCAGATGGCAGCATTGAAAATTTCAAGGCTCGATTTGTGGCGAGAGGGTTCTCACAGGTAGAGGGAGTTGACTATGAGGAGACATTCGCTCCGGTAGCTTGGTATACATCTATTCGCTCCATTATATCGATTGCAGCAGAGATGGGTTGGAAGATCCACCAGATGGATGTGAAGGTCGCATTTCTCAATGGCTTCATTCAGGAGGAGGTTTATATTGAGCAGCCGCAGGGCTTTGAAGTGCATGGGAAGGAGTCCCATGTATGCAGATTGAAAAAGGCACTCTATGGCCTGAAGTAAGCTCCTAGAGCTTGGTACTCTAGGATTGATACATACTTGCAGCGATTGGGTTTCACAAAGAGTGAGGCTGCTCCGAACCTATACTTCATTGTGGTGGGTGAAGAGCCTCTCATTCTGGTGTTGTATGTTGATGACTTGATCATCACTGGTGCAGAGAGACTCATTGAGGGTTGCAAGAGAGATCTTGCTTAAGAGTTTGCGATGAAAGATATCGGCTTGATGCATTATTTTCTAGGATTGGAGGTGTGGCAGGAGGAGGGGCATTTCTTCCTGGGACAAGGGAAGTACATTATGGATATTCTTAGCAGATTTCACATGGAGGACTGCAAACCCATGTCTACACCTATGATCACTAACTGGAAGAAGCTTCATGCTTCTAATTCCGAGTTGGTGGATCCTACTCTATACAGACAGTTGATTGGTAAATTGATGTATTTGGTCAACACTCGACCAGATATATGTTTTGCAGTTAACACTATGAGTCAGTTCATGTGTGAGCCCAGGAGAGTGCACTGGGTGGCTACAAAACACATTCTTCGTTACTTGCAGGGGACTATGGATTTTGGTCTGGATTATAAACAAGGTGATGGAGTGAGACTGGCAGGGTACATGGATTCAAATTGGGCAGGTTGTGCTTCAGATAGGAAGAATACTCCAGGGAGCTGTTTTGGGTTGGGTTCGACAATTGTGTTGTGGATCAGATGGAACAACAGTCAATTGCATTGAGTTCCGCTGAGGTAGAGTATATGGCTACTAGTTTCGCTAGTTGTGAGGCCATATGGCTTCGCAAGATGTCGTTTGGTATATTTGGTCAAACATTGAGACCTTCAATGATTTACTATGATAATTAGAGTTGCATAAAACTCACGGAGAATCTAGTTTTTCATGACAGGTCAAAACATATTAAGATCAAGTATCACTTCATTAGAGACTTTGTCAAAAGGGCGCTGTCAAGCTTAAGTACATTTCCACAAATGAGTAGGTAGCTTACATTTTCACCAAAGCCTTACCACAGGGCAAGCATGTCTACTTCAAAGACCAGATGGGAGTGGTGAGGAACACTTTCCTCGGTAAGAGGGAGTCTTAAAATTTGGGTACCAGAGGACAAGTGGTTCCCTAAGGCTTTGATCTTTGGCCTAGGGAAAAGTGTCCAAATTTATTTGTACTTTTCTCCTAAAGTGACTTTATAAGTGGTAAAATCAATTTAATTTAAAAGTGACTTTATAAGTGGTAAAGTTACATTCTAATTTAAAGGTGACTTTATTAAAGTCAATGAAGAATTAGAAAGTGAAAAAGTGACTATGGAAATAAAAGGCTAAGTGGGTATTTATTTAAGTGGGTGAGTTAAAAAATAGAAAGTGAGAATTAAATGCACATTTATTCTCATCCCTAGATCTAAATGAATCTTAGCCATTAGATCTTAGGCTAACCCAAAAGGTCATTTAAAGAGTAAAAGGAGAAGAGAAGAGAGAGATCAATTCATTCTTTCATGAGCATTTGAGAGAAAGAAAAGAGAGAGCAAGAAGAAAATTTCTGAGCAGTGAGGAAATAAAGGAGAGCAGCAAGAAGACATTTCAACAAATCTGGGCAGCAACATTTATTGGCACGCATCCTAAGGCAAAACCGTACAGTAGGAAAAAGGCACAGAAATCAAGGAAGAAAGATAGCAACAAGGGCACAGATTTTGAGACAAATTTGGGCACGAATTTCGAGACAACCGTACTGTTGAAATCTGTACAATACGTATATCAAGTTTTGGGCACATTTTTCGAGGCAATTCGTACAACATTTAATGTTGTTTTATTGCTGGAAAATTTCAGTTTTGGCTATTTGCTGATTGGCACGATTTTCGAAGTGGAGTTCAAGCACGAAAATCAAGATAAGTTGTAATTTGTGGTTGTTGGAATTTTTACTGTGTATTTCAGTTTCTCTGTAAAAGCATTTTCAGAAATAAAGAATAACTCTCAAACTGGTTTTCCCCAAGAGTTGTAGGGGGTTTTTCCAAGGTCACATTGACCAAAAATCACTGTGTTATTTTCTGTGTGTGGCTGTCATAATTTTGTTGTGTTTTATTTTTGGAATTTCAGCAGTAGTGAAATCTCTAAATTTGTGTTTTCAGAAAATATTGTCATTTCCAGATTTTAGAATTTTTATCATGTTTGGATTTAAAACTAAATGCATGGAATGATAAGAAAACTGATAACCGGAGTGGAGGTTGAAACTCTTCAAGAGGATGGGGGCAAGCATACCTTCAATGAGATGTTGGAGTTTTGCAGGAGTGTGGATATCAAGAGGGAGTACATAGTGCCTTGTAATCCCCAGCAAAATTGGCTAGCAGAGAGAAAAAATAGGGTCGTAGTGGGTGCAGCAAGAGCTATGTTGCATGATTAGAGACTACCTTTCTTTTTATGGGACAAGACGTGTAACACTGCAATGTATCTACAGAACAAGAGTCCACACAAAGTCTTGGGGAGTAAGACTCCTGAGGAGGATTACTCTAGAAAGAAGCCTAAGATTCGACACATTAGGATTTTTGGGTGCCTTGAATATTCACACGTCCATGAGGAGAAGACGACGATGCTGAAACCCACTACAGAGAAGGGTATTCTTATGGGTTACATTGAGACTTCCAAGGCATACAATATACACATTCCTACACAAAGGAAAGTTGTCCTGGGGAGGGATGTGAGATTTGAAGAGAGGGCCTTAAGGAGGTCAAGGGAGGATGATCGAATAGAGTAGCAAGCTCCTCACCAGGGGGCCACACCACAGGTATCAAAATCTTCAGGTGGTACAACAGGATCAAGACGATCACCTACTTCTGATGTGACAAGATCACAAAGTTCAAGATTACCAGGCATAGGATCTCAGAGTACAAGTTTAACACAAACCACAGAAGGGGCATCCTCAGCAGGAGGAGAGGCTCCAAGGGAGGATTTTCCCATACTAGTTGAGGAGGCTACTTTAGGGAAGAGGAAGCCAAGATGGCTTCGTGAGACCCTAAAAGAAGCAAATGAGATAGTGGAGACCCAAGTCGTCAGTTAGGGAGAGCAAAGCACCAGAAAGGTTGTGTGGCTATGTGGTGGATGTTGTGGAGACTGAGAGAGCTAGCTAAGAGGAGCTTGTGAGTCAACAAATCTGGAGGGATGCCATCGTGGAGGTGTATGCCTCCATCATGAAGAATGATGTGTGGAAGATAGTGTCGAGGCCTGAGGGGAAGTCAATGGTGACTTCTAGGTGGATTTACAAGATAAAACATGTTGCGGATTGCAGTATAGAGAAGTTCAAAGCTTGTTTTGTGGCACAAGGATTCTCACAAGTAGAGGGAGTTGACTATGAGGGGACCTTTGCACTAGTTGCTCATTATACCTCTATTAGAGCAGTGATCTCCATAGCAGCTAATATGGGGTGGAAGATTCACCAAATGGATGAGAAGACCACCTTTCTCAATGGAGTCATACAGGAGGAGGTGTACATTAAACAACCATAGGGCTTTGAGGTGCATAGAAGGGGGCCTCATGCGTGTAGACGTAAGAAAGCCTTATATGGACCGAAGCAAATGCCAAAAGCATTGTACGAGAAGATTGATGCTTACTTGCAACAAATGGGTTTCTAGAAGAGCGAGGCAGATCCAAACCTATATTTCGTCATGGTTGGTTAGGATCCACTCATTCTGGTTCTGTATGTGGATGATTTGTTTATTATGAGACTCATTCAACACTGCAAGAGGGACTTTGCTTCAGAATTTGACAATGACCGACATGGGATTGATGCACTACTTTTTGGGGTTGGAGGTTTGGCAGGATGATGGTCATATCTTCGTGGACTATGGCAAATATGCAGGGGACATACTAAGTAGATTTTGTATGGAGGATTACGGGCCTATGGCTACTCCAATGATTTCCAACTGGAAGAAGTTGCATGCTTCAGATTCCGAGTTGGTGAACCCCACTATGTATCGCCAATAGATTGGTTTGTTAATATATCTGGTCAACACTACACCAAAAATTTATTTCATAGTCAACACATTGAGTTAATTTATGATGAAGCCCAAGAGGGTGCACTAGGTGACTGTAAAACATGTGTTATGGTACCTACGAGGCATAGTGCACTATGGACTGGACTATATCCCGAGGGATGGAGTCAAGTTGATAGGTTGTCTAGAATCAGATTGGGCTAGCAGTTCTAATGACCAGAAGAGTACTTCTAGATGTTATTTCAGGTTGGGTTTGACAACTGTGTCATGGTTTAGCAGGAAACTAAGATCAGTGGCACTAAGTCCGCGAAGACTGAGTACATTGCAACCAATCAAGCCCGTTGTGAGGCTATTTGGCTTTGCAAGTGGTTGTGTGACTTATTTGGTCAGACGTTGAGACCAACTATGATATACTATGATAATTATAGTTCCATCAAACTCACGGAGAATCCAATATTTCATGATCAGTCAAAGCACATAGAGATCACATACCACTTCATCTGAGATTGGATTCAAAGAGGAGCAGTGAGGCTTGAGTACATATCCACTAAGGAGCAGGTTGCAAACATGCTCAAGTCATTGCCAAAGGGCAAGCATGTATATTTCAAAGACAAGTTGGGGGTGGTGAGAAACACCTTCCTCAATAAGAGGGAGTGTTGAGAAAAAGGTACCAAGGAGATATTTCTTAGTGCTATAGCCTTTTTTCTTAAGAAAACACATGAAAACACTTTTTTTTTTCAACATGAAAACACATTTTTAGTAAGTGACTTTATAAGTTATTGTTACGAATAAAAATATATAAATATAAATATAAATAATTGTAATAATGATTAGTTAAACAAAGAGGTATGTCTGAGGAGACATGACCGCTCATGAAAAGGTGCTTACCTGGCTATATATACAGGACCCTCACTCTCAATTGTATCATCATTCATATTTATACATTTTAATATATATTCTTGTATCTCAATGGAAATCTTTATATTCCAAGTCTTGTGGAGTATTTAACATGAAGAACGAACTTTGTTCGTTCCATTTGAAGAACAAACTTTGTTCATTCCAGTTATTAAAGTCATGTGACTTGAAATTCACTTTATGAGGTACTTTAGTACTATGTACATTATATTATTGAAGTCACTTTATGTTTTTGCAGTGACTTTATGAGAAAAAGGTACAAGGTACACAACTTAAAGTTATAAAGTGACTAGAGAAGTCATTAATGAAGGGGGAAATGCAAAAGGGGGTCAAGTGAAGATTAGATCTTCACCATTGTTCTATGAGAGCTGAGAACTAAATTCAGTGATAGATAAAAGGGCTACGGTTCTCTCATCATTAAGAGAGACTAAAAAGGGGAAAAGGCAAAGTGAACTCATTATTCTTCAAGTGCAAGTGTGGAGAAGAGAAGGGCCAGGGAAGAGGAGTTTGTGAGAGCAGGGTTTGTTGAAAGAGAAATAAGTTACAGCAGCAAGAGAAGTCACCTACCAGCTCGAGTTGCCTGGCAAGAAGGATCAGCACTGAAACTCGAGGTTTTGTAGCAACCCGAGTGCAAATTTCGGTGTGGATCTTTAGGAGGTTCAAGCCTGAGATTTAAGGTGAGACTGGTTTTTGTTTTCAGGAGACTCTGGCCCACAAATTTAGGAGTCACCGGTTTGAGTTTGGAGGAGAGGAAACAGGCCAAAACTCAAGTAAAAACAGTCAGTCTGTGGCTGCAAATTCAAGGCTGGAAGAATTATGTTAGTGGCACACTGTCAGAGATGTGTATTCGTGCAGTGGCTCAAGATTCAAGGATTTAGCAGAACTAAGGGCTGAAGTGTCAGACCTGTGGCTCAAATTTCCGATCAGTGAAGTCTGAGCAGAGGAGGCTGGAAATACACTGGACAGTGGTCCGAGTTTCAAGACTGAAGTCTAGAGCAGTAGCAATCAGTGGCCCAAATTTCTAGAAGCTGGTACAAGCTATTAAAGGAGAAAGAAGTCCTTAAATATATTTTTTAATGCTGTAATCATTTCTCTGTGAAAAGCAAAAATAAAACTCCTATTTTATACTAGTTTTCCCTTTGTAGGTTTTTCCAGGGTCAGTGTTGACCAAAATTCCTAGCTTCTTATTTAATATGTGAATGCTTACCTTAAACTCTATGCAAAACAGACTAAAACCGGGAAGGGCTAGAAGAACGTAAAATTTCTACAAACAGTGCGCATATATGATGTTGTTTCATTCTTTCCTTACTGAAATAGCCTAACATTTCTCAGGTACCATTCTTTTGAATTTAATTACTAATCTCCAATGACTTGTCCACTAGATCTAATTTCATGTCATCACTATAACTTGTAAATTTGACATTTCCAAATCTTTAATGCGATGCATACACCAGTCTGCAGATTATGATTCTAATATTACTACAATCTATTATGATGAGAATTTACTGAAAAAAAATCTATTATGATGAGAATTTACTGAAAAAAAATCTATTATGATGAGAACATGTGTTGTTTTAATTTAATGAGACTTAGGGTTGCATTGTGATGAGATTTGATGTTTCATTATGATGTGAAACTCATTCGATTTATGACAATGAAGCTTGGTAGGAAAGGACCATTTCTCATACCACAAAACCCTATTTCGCATTTGTGGTAATATAACTAAGGCTTATGATGATCCACTCATACATCATCCTTTGATTGAAGACGGTACAAAGCAATCATAAGCTACAATTGTGTACAGGAAGCATACATGTACCTTGAAATTATTGGGTAATGGGGAAAAATGGCCCTCCCAGCTCCTTATTTATTATACGAGTTAATCATCACATGGATCAGTTCCCTATTCAACTGTCCGCAGTGTAGTTAAATACAGGGCAGCCTATATTTGTGAGCCTACTTGAAGGAAGGAGAACATTTAGTCTTTAGAGGTGGCTCCTTTTTTCTTATGAAGATTCCTTTCTTTTCTATAATGCCTTTTATTATATTTACTGTATATATTGTTGCTCCTGCAATTATGGATAATCATATATATGACCATCACAAAAACACCCTAAAATCTTGCAAAGAAATGAGCACAACAAAGCACAAATCTTATCTTGTGATAACATGAATATATGCTGAGAAAAAAATCAAATATCGCAAACATGAATAACTGCAACAAGGGAAAACGGACTATGGTCTCCATTTTCAAGATAGATTATATATACAATTACCATCCAATTTAAATAGAAACCCTCTAGAAAGAATGTTTCCCTTTTATGACTGTGAAACTATTACAGGATTGTTTACAAGGTCAAAAATGAAATGGAAGAAATACTAGGCAAAAGGACATTCAAGTTATGACGGAACCCTTTGAATTATGTCCAACTAATCTAAAAACCATCATAATGCAAACACATTGTTGAAGTCCTTTTGGGAAGTGAAATGGAATCCGATATTTGCATCTCAAATAAGTAAACAGCAAGTTTCGGAATGCAATAAGCCCTTTGGGCGCTAGGGAGTTTCTTAAGCACAAATCGATTCCATAGCAAAAATGAGCACCGGAGAAGTGTGAGGTTGGCATTGATTTTGCAGAGAGCAACACAAATGTGAGAGGTTGGGTGCTAATTTTTCCATAAAACACTATTACGATATTTGGGCATTAGTATCATGAGTCTTTTCCATTTTCACCTGCTGTGACAATTAACATGAATATATGCTGAGAAAAAAAAAAATCAAATATTGCAAACATGTGTAACTGCAACAAGAGAAAATGGACTATGGTCTCCATTTTCAAGATAGAATATATATTTATATAATTACCATCCAATTTAAATGGAAACCCTCTAGAAAGAATGTTTCCCTTTTATAACTGTGAAACTATTACAGGATTGGTTTACAAGGTAAAAAATGAAATGGAAGAATAACTAGGCAAAAAGTCATTCAAGTTAGGACGGAACCCTTTGAATTATGTCCGACTAATCTAAAAACCATCATAATGAAAACACATTGCTGAAGCTGAAGTGAAATGAAATCTGATGTTTGCATCTCAAATAAGTAAACAGCAATTTTCAGAATGTAATAAGCCCTTTCGGCACTAGGGAGTTTATTAAGCACAAATCGATTCCCTAGCAAAATTGAGCACCAGAGAAGTGGGAGGTTGGCATTGATTTTGCAGAGAGCAACACAAACGTGAGAGATTGGGTGCTAATTTTTCCATAAAACACTTTTACGATATTTGGGCATTAATATCACGAGTTTTTTCCATTTTCACTTGCTGTGACAATGCCTATCTACGGGAACTTTTCCATCAAAAAGGAGTTTGTCCCTCCTTTGGAAAGGTGTCCCCTGCATTTTTCAATTTATGCCACTTTTCGACCTAGAGTGTCCCAGAACTGCAAAAGAGTAGCTTGGCCTCTAGGAAGTTGACCAACTAGTTTCCAGAAGATACTACTTTAGTATTGAAATTTGAAAACAAACACCAAGGGCAATTTCATTCAGTTTGAAAGAATCTTTCATCATTTGCTGCCCTAAACTTGTTTACACCAATCAGTCACCTATACTCTCTCACCTTTCCATGGCTGAACATATTTAGTTCCAAGGGCAGATCAGTCAGTTCTTTGTTACATATTGTTTCAGCTCCTGTTCAAGAGTGATTTGATGAGTTCCGGGTTTCTCCAAAACTACTGTATTACATCAAGGTACATAATAAAATTTGTTATTGCAATATATAGCCTATGCATTACATTTCATGGCAAAATTAGTTTATTGAATATTACTTCTGGTTCATCTTTTTGCCAATTGCATTCATGAAGCAAACCGCAACCTTTAATCCTCTTACCCAGGGCCAGTATTGGGAGCATACGTGGCATGTTTGCAGAGACGGTAGCCTCCTATGGAACCATATAAATGAGCTTGCAATGTGCTTTCTATTTTTGATGAAGCTAGCATCATCTTTGTGCATGATCAATCCTTATGCAGAATATTAAGTTTTAACCAATACCAATTAATGGCATATGACTTAGCCTAGGAACGAATAGCAATTGCATGCATGATCAATCCTCATGGGTCAAGATGGACAAAACCATAAAGTCACGTTTCTTAGCCTAGGAATAAATTGTTATTGCATGATTTTAAGCCCGCTTGATGTTTAAGGAAAATACTGACCGAGTTATGACAGAACTTCTGGAATAATGCAAGAAAGGGTCTATAGAGATCTGCTTTTAAGGTTTGTTGTAACAATAGAAGCAATAATGTATATATTGTTGACACACTGACAAAGTTCCAAAGTTGAGGGATTGTGACGTTTGTTCCTGATTAAGTGAATTGCAGGGCAGGTATTATTAGCGTGATGCTCACAGTCTATGCCCGCAAGAGTGACACCTGTCATTTACCTCAGACCCAGAATGTTTATGAGAAGAGGAGCTCAGCTAGGTTATTCAGCTCAGTGTAAATGTGGACACACCCTAATAGGGAGTTTGGCTTCCAATAGTCTACATGAGCCTGCAGATGTTCGTACAACTTTATAATGTTGTCAACCAACAATGTCGGTGGTCACCCATATATGGATTAGCGGACATCAGCCTATGCCCTACCTAGTCTAATCTTCATTTGACATTGCGCTGATTAATTCATGTTCATAAGCTAAAGTTTGGTAAAGGGTGTCTCTCATGGTCTTTTGCTCTGATTGTGTCTACTAGATGCTACTTTTATAGACTAACCAAATACACTGAACTGGCTTATAATTGCAGTTTTTAACTTACTGTCATGAAGTGTTAGAAAATTATATATTACGGAGCAATGGAACACATAAAATATTGCAGAAATTTAAACACAAAAAACGCACAAAACAAGAGAGACACAGATATACGTGGTTCACCCAGTTTGGGCTACGTCCACCCCGAACAGCCAGTCCTTCCTTTCTATTATCCAGCAAAATGAAAAGACACAACCTACAGCAAATCCGTTGTAATATCCTCTATTTTCTCTCACAGTCTCACCTCTCTGTTTCTCGCTCACAGAATACACATCTATTTCACAGCCTTAAATACAATACCCTCATACAAAGAAAGGGGTTGCCTTCTAGGGCAAAAAACCCTAAACTAAACATAAGTTCTACCGTCAGATCATCCGCCTAATGAACGGCCCAGATTGACTAGAAATTACTATACTTTTACAAGGCAATTTTACATTTGTTTTTAGCTTCGGGGGCACTGCCCCCGAGCCCCCGCCGGGGGGGATCGGCCCCCCCGGACCCCCGCGGGGGGGACAAGTCCCCCCCGCGTGGAGGGGTGTACAAGACTTCCTGGGGTATACATCCGGCTGAAACAAAGACCTTTGAACAATCATGCTCCACACACAACAATCTCCCACTTGGAGAATGATTGTAGCAACTCCACTGCTGCTTCATTTGCTGGACAATGACTCCTCTTTGGACCTGGCTGTTTTTCATCTTCATCGTCATCCTTGAAGACCAATTGAAACTGAGCATGTTCTCAGTTTCTCCCTAGTTACAACTTTTGTTAGCATATCTGCAGGATTCTTGCTAGTGTGTATCTTTTCCAGCTTCAACTCTCCATCTTCCAACACTGATCGTATGAAATGGTACTTGAGCTGTATGTGTTTAGTCCTGGAATGAAATGCTGAGTTCTTTGCAAGATGAATGGCACTTTGACTATCATTGTATAACGTGCCCATATCATGCTCCTTACCCAATTCACCCATAAACCTTTGTAACCAAATCATTTCTTTACTAGCCTCTGTAGCAGCAACATACTCTGCTTCTGTTGTTGAAAGTGCAACAACACTTTGGATTTTTGAAACCCAACTGACAGTTGTTCCTCCAACAGTAAATACATATCCAGTAGTGCTCCTCCTGTTATCTCTGTCACCTACCATATCTGCATCAACATATCCTTGTAGGGAGATGTTTGAACCACCAAAGCATAATGCTTTATTTGTGGTACCTTTCAAATATCTGAGAATCCATTTCACTGCCATCCAATGTTCCTTTCCTGGATTGTTCATGTACCTGCTTACAACTCCCACTGCATGTGAAATATCAGGCCTTGTGCAGACCATTGCATACATTAAGCTTCCAACTGCTGATGCATATGGAACTTTAGACATATAATCCATGTCTTCTTGCATCTTTGGGCACATTTCCTTGCTAAGTTTGAAATGGCTAGCAAAAGGTGTACTAACTGGTTTTGCATTGTGCATGTTAAATCTTTTCAACACCTTTTGTATGTACTCATTCTGAGACAATGTTAATTTACGATTTTTCCTGTCTCTAGTTATTCTCATACCAAGGATCTGTTTTGCAGCTCCCAAATCCTTCATTGCAAATGAATTTGCCAATTTTCTTTTGAGCACATTTATTTCCTGCATGTTAGATCCTGCAACAAGCATGTCATCTACATACAATAACAATATAATATAGCTGCCATCATTTTGCTTTTTCAAATAAACACAATGATCAGAGTGACATCTAGTATAACCTTGTTCAGACATAAACTTGTCAAATTTTAGATACCACTGCCTTGGAGCCTGTTTTAAGCCATACAAGCTCTTCTTCAACCTGCACACTAATTTCTCCTTCCCTTTCACCTCATATCCTTGTGGCTGCTGCATATATATCTCTTCCTCCAAATCCCCATGGAGAAAGGTTGTCTTTACATCTAACTGCTCAAGATGCAAATCTTCAGCTGCTACAAGACTTAAATTGGTTCTGATTGAAGTCATTTTAACAACAGGAGAAAATATTTCATCAAAATCAATACCTTTCTTCTGTGCAAACCCCTTCACCACATGTCTAGCTTTATACCTCTGTTTTCCTCCATCTTCTTCCTTCAGCCTGTAAACCCATTTATTCTTCAATGTAGTTTTTCCTACAGGCAACCTGACTAAATCCCAAGTCTGGTTATGCATTAAGGAGTCCATCTCTTCTTCCATGGCTACCTCCCACTTCTTCCTGCTTTCAACCTGCATTGCTTCTTCATAACATTCGGGTTCACCGGAATCAGTCAACAATAAATAATATAATGAAGGAGAGTATCATTCAGGGGGTCTACTTATCCTGGTAGATCTTCTAACACCACTTTCAGGTGTTTGGGGTGCCTGTTGTTGTTGTGGTGGTTGCTGTTGTTGTAGTTGTTGATTATTATTATTTTCAGGCACCTTTTCTTTTTCAGTGGTTTCATCAAGAACTGCGTATTCCTTGTTTTCCTTTTCCTGTTTCTTTTCCTGCAACTGATTCTTATACAAGACTTTTTCATTGAATATTACATCTCTGCTCCTAATGATTTTGTGATTTTCGTAATCATATAAGCGATAACCAAAATCATTAACACCATATCCAATAAAGGTACATTTCTTTGACTTTGCCTCAAGCCTTGTTCTATTTTCTTTATCAATATGGACAAAGGCCTCACAACCAAAAGGCTTTAAAATAGAGTAGTTTACCTTTTTACCTGTCCATGCTTCCTCTGGAACACCACCATCCAAGGAACTTGAAGTCCCTATGTTTATTAGATAAACAGCAGTATCTACAGCATCTGCCCAAAACTGTAAAGGCAATCCTGCATGCAATCTCATGCACCTTGCACGCTCCATGATTGTTCTGTTCATCCTTTCTGACACACCATTTTCTTGTGGTGTTCTTGGAACTGTCTTCTCTCTACGAATTCCATGCTCTGAACAGTACCTATCAAATTCTTTGTTGCAATATTCACCTCCATTGTCTAATCTAAGACACTTCAATTTCTTTCCTGTCTCAATCTCAACCAAAGCTTTCCATTCCTTGAAAGTATCAAATACATCAGAGTTATTCTTAATACAATAAATCCAAGTTTTTCTAGTTGCATCATCAATAAAAGTAACATAATAACGAGAGCCACCGAGAGATGATACCTGAGCAGGTCCCCATACATCTGTATGCACAAGCTCTAATTTTTCGCTCTTCTTTTCTTTCCCAACTCTGAGAAATCTGACTCTCTTCTGTTTTCCATAAATGCAATTCTCACAGAAATCCAAATCAACATTCTTCAAACCCGGCAACAAATTCCTTGAGTGAAGAATCTTCATCCCCTTTTCACTCATGTGTCCGAGCCTATGATGCCATAATGTTGCATCTGCTCCTTTGGAAGTTAAAGCATTAATAGAGTTAGAAATACCATTGCATAAATACAATGTACCAACCTTTTTGCCTTTTGCTATTACCAGGGCTCCTTTGGTGACCTTCCAAGCTTTATCTGTGAAAGTTGTTACACAACCTTCACTGCCTAACTGCCCTGTTGAAATCAGATTTTTCTTTAGATCTGGAACATGCTTTACCTCCTTTAATAGCCATTGGTTTCCATTCTGCTGTTTTACAAGAACCTTACCCATTCCAACGATTTTACAAGGTTTATCATCACCCAGACGAACTTGTCCAAAATCTCCTTGAACATAGTCATGAAAGTATTTCTTATCAGGTGTGGCATGGAATGAAGCCCCTGAATCTACCACCCAGGAATAGGTAATATTTTCGAAAGAAAGAATCAAAGCATCTTGTAACACCTCACCTGTCACATTTGCTTCATGATTGTTTTCTTGCTGTGCATCTCCTTCTTTTCCCTTCCGAGATCTACAGTCTTTCTTTAGGTGTCCTTTCTTTCCACATTTCCAGCACACTATCCACGATCTGGACTTGGATCTACCTTTCCTTGATTTACTGCGATATCCTGAGCTCTTTCCTCTTTCCATTTTTCTTCCTCTAGACTCTGCACTCAAAGCATTTCCCGATGTCTCACCGGAGCTTTTCCGTCGCATTTCCTCGCTAAGGATAGCACCGACAACATCATCAAACTTTAAAGTACTAGATCCAGAAACGGAGTTACTAATGGCCATTACCAAACCATTCCAACTTTCTGGTAATGAGCACAAGAATAACAGAGCTCTAACTTCATCATCAAAGTTTACCCCTACAGAACTTAACTGACTTGTAACTGTATTAAAATCATTTAAATGGTTTGCAACAAATCCACCTTCCGACATATTCATATTAAATAACCGTTTCATAAGAAATTCCTTGTTTGAGGCCGAGGGTTTTTCATATAGTTTCGACAACGTCTGCATCAAACCCTCTGTCGTGGTTTCCTTCGAAATGTTGAAGGCGACTGATGCAGCAAGGCACAACCGTATTGTTCCGAGTGCCTTTCTATCGAGAAGGTTCCATTCTTCGTCTTTCATACCCGTCGGCATCTTTGTTTTTCCGCCCAATGGTAGGTATAGATCTTTCTGATACAGATAATCTTCCATCTGCATCTTCCACAGCGAGAAGTTTTGGCCGTTAAATTTCTCGACCCTAAACTTACCATCTTCCGCCATTGCTCCCACTCGAACCAGGAACCCTTCTTTCCTGCGAGTTTATCAGCCAAATAGACCTTCGGCTCTGATACCAGTTGTTAGAAAATTATATATTACGGAGCAATGGAACACATAAAATATTGCAGAAATATAAACACAGAAAACGCACAAAACAAGAGAGACACAAATATACGTGGTTCACCCAGTTTGGCCTACGTCCACCCCGAACAGCGAGTCCTTCCTTTCTATTATCCAGCAAAATGAAGAGACACAACCTACAGCAAATCCGCTGTAATATCCTCTATTTTCTCTCACAGTCTCACCTCTCTGTTTCTCGCTCACAAAATACACATCTATTTCACAGCCTCAAATACAATACCCTCATACAAAGAGAGGGGTTGCCTTCTAGGACAAAAAACCCTAAACTAAACATAAGTTCTACCGTCAGATCATCCGCCTAATGAACGGCCCAGATTGACTAGAAATTACTATACTTTTACAAGGCAATTTTACATTTGTTTTTAGCTTCGGGGGCAGCGCCCCCGAGCCCCCACCGGGGGACCGCTGGCCCCGGACCCCCCAGCTGGGGGGATCGGCCTCCCGGACCCCCGCGGGGGTACAAGTCCCCCCGCACCCCCCCGCGTGGAGGGGTGTACAAGACTTCCTGTGGTATACATCCCGCTGAAACAAAGACCTTTGTACAATCATGCTCCACACACAACATGAAGATTAATTGAACTGTGAGGACTAACCAATCTCGACAGACAGAGGTTACTTACTACATGATTAATGGGGCAGGTTTGCAGACCAGATGTCTATCTGATTTGATTCCGATGTTTTATATTAAAAGATGAACGGAAAGGTAACATGCACAGCAACCTGTCTCACAGCAAACATAAATGTCTCATGAAATGAATTATATTGACTTGCAAGTATTTCATCTACCAAAGAAACTTGCACGCATATTCTGTGAGCTAGAAGATAGCCAAGTTTCTTAAATGGCTGGAGAGGGTATAAATTATATACACTATCTGCTCGATACAGACTATCTCTAGCTAAGAGCTGTAACAGTGAGGCATCAAAATCCTACTCCATAAAAATCACCCAGGCCTTGCACCTGACCTTAACTGCATTGTTAAAAAGACAGTGGTGTTAGCACAGGAAGTGAGCCTCCCAGGGTTTGTACATGAGTCATTGTTGCAAGCACTCCAACTTGCTGCTGGACCACAGCTTGATGGACAGCAAACTTTCAATTCTGCTGAATGTGTTCCAAACAGACAATTTTACTCAACCAGGATATACTAAATGAGGAGATATTTTCTGAGCAGCAGATGAACAAAGATTAAATGGATGATACATGAAGACACTAGGAATAAGAACATAAAAGGATAAATAAACAAAGCACCAGAACAACGTTGCATCAATCAACAGGAGTCATGGTTAAAGGTTTCTTCCAGCACTGAAAAAGGTTGCTTCATTACATTTGGTAATACATCTTCTTGATCAGATTGACAATGAGTGGTGTTGCATTTCAAAAAAATGAGTATTTTTGTTTCAACAGTAAAAATATGAAAAATACAATAAAAGTACAAATATATGCATAGCAGACAAAAAACAAGGAGAATTCAAGATAGACTCTTTTGGTAGCAAAGGAGACCACATCATATAATGTCACCAGCCCCATTTTCATGGAATCCTCTGGATGCTCGTCCAATCTGCCTAGTACACATAGCCATCCGAGAACTGGCCGTTCATTACCTAGATCAATTGAAATGCAATTATGCCTCTTCAAATACTTGCATACTAGAAGCATACCTTCCCATATCCAAATTTGAGTAAGCTACATATATCCGAAAGGATCGAGCCAAAGTTCACACCACGCAGGCAACGAATTCGCAAACCCAAATTGAAGAGTCAACTCGGTGACACAGCATCATCAACGCAGACCAACACTGTAACATGATAATTCTGAAGTCAAGGAATTATACAGTCAAATCACCAATGTTGTGGCATCTACCAATGTTGTGGCATCTTCGAATAGTTTCAAGGGCTGTAAAATCTCCTTCCCTGTCCCAATTTATCAGAGTCCAAGCGACAAACACTGAACTGTCGAGGTTCCTCTTGGGAAAGACAAGATAACCTGAGACCAGAGTATCGTGCCTCTCAAACCCCCATTCGGTTCCCTGTCAACCTCCAGGGCAGCACAGAGCAGATCAGTCTCCTTATTAGATCCCTGACCCTCCCACACCACATAGAGTCTCCCTGCCACATTGGCCAAAGTGGCACCAGACAAAAACTTAGGTAAATACTTTTGCACCCCCTGCAGCTCAAGCCACCTGTCCTGCCTGGGGTCATAACCTTTAATCTTCCCCAAAAAATCATAAGAAAATAAAACCCCATCGACCACAGCAGCCCTGCCCTTCCACCCAATATCCAGCCTCTTCGAAACATTATCCCAAGAGGAGGTCACAGGATCGAACACAACTCCTCCCCTATCTGCCATTGCCAGAAGCTTGCCTTCCAGTACCGCGTTCCCGTGCATCCACTTCTCCCTCATCTCGGGTGGGCTGGAGATCGAGCTCCAGACCTCACTACAGGGGTCATACACTTCTGCCCACGATGTGGATCCTGCCCAAGTGCTCGGCTGGCACCCACCCAATACATAAATTTTGCCATCAATGGCTCCTGCTGCAGCGAATTCTCTGCGGACCCTCATGCGAGGGGCAGCCCCCCACCTGTTGTGATGTGAATTGTAAACCCACACGGTGGAAGATGCAACGTCGTTCACAGAACCGCCCATGAGAAATATCTTGCCCTCGGAGACTGTGCAGGCTGCTCCCACTGGCTGGGAGGGCATAGGGGGCAGAGGTATACAAAGCTTCTTCTGAGAACAGTGTTCTTGCAGAACATACCATTTGTAGGAGGAGGTGTGGGTTCTAAGCATTATGTAGAGGTATTCTTGTTGGATGTTGAGGGTGCGCCTTGTGAAGAAGAATAGCGGTGATTGGAGGAGGGAACGCCATGGTTTTGAGACTTGGGCTAGAGTGGAGTGAAAGAATCTGGGCACTCTAGCAATGCAGGCTACCGCTACATCGTCTGGTAAACCAGGGAGAAGAACTCCACCATCCATGGAGGTTCCCAATCAAAAACGAAAACAACCAAAAACCACGTATGAAGGGGGGTTGCTCTACGCACCTGCTGCCATTTCGTGGGACGAGATACTTCAGTTGTCAATTGCAAATAGCATACATCTGATCTAATATATATGCCAATTTGTGTGACCAGAGATAATTCTTCGGTTAGCATTGCGCACATATCATAGCTTATTTAGATTTTATGTTAGTTTTCACGTTTATAATTACTTTGAGTATATGTTGGGCGAGGGAGGCTTGGGCTTGGGCTAGGGCCAGTTGCACATGGCATACATCTGATCTAATATATATGCTACTTTGTGTGACCAGAGATGATTCTTCGGTTAGCATTGCGCACATATCATAGCTTATTTAGATTTTATGATAGTTTTCACGTTTATAAGTACTTTGAGTATATTTTGGGCGAGGGAGGGTGGGGCTAAGGAAGGGGGTGATGGTATTTTATTTTTATTTTTATTTTATTTTATTTTTTTAATTTTATTTTATTTTATTTTATTACGTATATGATTTTATTCTGATTGTTGCAAGTTTGTTATAAGGTATTTTTTTTATGCATATTATTTTATTTTGATTGTTGTAAGAGCATTCATTATTCTTTGAGCATTTTTGTAGAAGTGTGGGGGATGCAAGTTAATATTAGCAAAACGAAAGTAGTGGTTTTCTCTAAACAAAAAAACATAACCAGCATAAGTTCTACTTTGAAGACAACATTTTGGAAGAAGTTGTGGATTACAAATACCTCGGAATTGACTTCAACAAAAATCTAAGTTGGGGTGGCTATAGAAAGAAAAGAACTTTGGGAGGTTGGAAAGCATTTTATGCTTTTCAAAATAGGTGTAGAGAGGCGGAGTTATGAGATTGGAAAACCACTCAAACTATTTTTTGGGCTTTTAGTGAATCTGGTGATTCTCTACCACTGTAAACTGTGGGCCAGCAATGCATCCGACATGCAGTGGAAACAAATTGAGAAAATCCAGAAGCGTTTGATTACAAACAAATTCAAAATTAAAAGTGCAATTCCTTATGTTATCTTGTTAAGTGAAATAGGGGTTGTTCCTATTGAAGCAATTGCTATGGCGTGAGTCATAAGGTATTTAAAAAAAAATGAGCAAATGGAAGAGGGCAGATGACCTAAGGTTGTATTTAATGACATATTGTGAAATAGAAAGAAGACATATTTTCTTGAAGTGTTTAATCTCACTTATAATCATCAACAAAAAACATACATAGAGCCCAATATTTCTTGGAGAGTCAAAATTCTTATTACTCAGTTAAGGACTAATTCTCATTAACTCAGTTGTGAAATAGGGCACTGGAAAAGGCCAAAAGAAGTGTGGGAGGAAAGAGTGTGTATTTTTTGTTCTTCCAGAATAGTGGAAACAAAAAAACACTTCATTTTAGAATGCAAGACCTTTAAAGACAACAGGGAAAGTTATGCAGATATTCTGACAACCAGCTCCTGGGATAATCTATTTAGCGAATGGTTTGTCGAGAAGCTGAGAGTGTTTATTGTGAAGCTTCACAGGAAAAGGGTTGAATACATCAACCAGATGAAGAAGCAATCTATCCCATAGGCTATCTTTAGCCTCGTGGACATTAAAATCATTTTCTTTCTTTCTTTCTTGTAATATAATTGTATTTATTATTAAGATGTTATTTATCTGAAAGGTTGGTTGAATTTGGATGTTTTGTTGGATAGTTTAATTTTTCAAAGGTAGTTTCTATGATAAACTATTGCTATTATGGGGATTGTGCTAAGTTTGGCCGGGTTTGGATGCCCTTAGTATAGTTTAATTCCACAAAACTGGTTTCCATCCTCCACCCTTCTGTTGGAATTTTTAATTCTAATCGTTAGAAATTCTTCCTGTACTATCTGATTTATTTCTTCCTACTTGTTCAGTTACTTAACAAGTTATTTACCATGTAAATATTGAAAATAAATACAAATACAGTATCAACACATACAGATCATCAACTGAAAGAAACAAGCACACAAGTGACACCGTTGTTTTTGGACTAATGTCCCAGGAAAAACCCAATGCGAGAAAATCGGTGCAACTATTCAGAGGGTTTTATTATTATGCAGTTTCAGAATACAAGCAGGGTGCAAGAAATGGCTCACCCAATAGAGAATGCCCTTAGCAATAGTACCTCTCAATGAGAGATAGATATTCCGACTAAATCACCGAATGAACGATCCCACAGCAACAATGCAGCTTCTGCTGCTCTGCGTCACCCTATCCAGCTCTCCAGCTCCAATCTATCCCACGAAAATCTCCCAGCGCTGCCTCTAGGGCCTGCGTCGGCCTCTCTAGCCCAGCGTTAGCCTAACTGGCCCAGCATTAGCCTCTCAGGGCTCTGCATCAGCCTCTGGAGCCTCTGCGTCTCACACGTTGACCCTCTTTGGCTCTGCACAGCTCCTGGCTGCCTGTGCGTGGCCTCTAGATGTTATGCTCTTAACCTGCAAAATAATACCCAGATACAGAATATGCGAAGAAAAGATACCCAGAACACAGAATATGCGAAGAAAAGATACCCAGAACACAAAATAGCAATGATTTTATTATTCAAAGAGCAATGTTCACATGCCTCTTCGAGGGGGCAACCTCCAATAGAGCAGAGCTCGATTACAAAATAAGACACGATGCTCCTCGCAGGGAGTCTCTATCCTTTATATATGACTCATACATGCAATACCACGGGCCAATACCGTGGGTTTTATTAATACCATCTATCTAATACTACGGCCCATTTGCAACTAACTGTGGTCCCGTCATTAATTGCGGGTTAACCACTTACAAATATTAATATGGGCTTTATTGACTCTTGACTATGACGTGATCCCCATGACATAAATAAGGGGGTTAGGGTGGGACCCTAACATGCCCTCCCCCTTAAGACTAGCCTTGTCCTCAAGGCTGAAGCTGCGGAAACTGCTGAAGAATAGTGGTTGGTTCCCAAGTTGCATCTTCCAGAGAGGTGTCTTTCCATTTGACGAGGACTTCCTTAATCATGCGGCCGCGCAGGTGCCTGTCTCGTGTGTCTAGAACCTGTTCAGGTTGAAGCCAGATTGACCCTTCTTCGTCCAATTCAGGTAGACTGGTTTGAACTCGGCAATTGTTCCCAATCACTTTCTTGAGGCACGATACATGGAAAACTGGATGGATTTTTGCCGTAGGTGGCAAAGCCAACTTGTAAGCCACTTCTCCAATGCGCTGAAGTACTTGGTATGGTCCGTAGAATTTTGGAGAGAGCTTTTGACAACCCTTGTCTTTGAGTGAGGTTTGCTTATATGGTTGCAGCCTCAAAAAGACCTGATCCCCTTCTTGAAATTGGCGCTCTGAGCGATGTTGGTCGGCCTGTTGCTTCATGCGGTTCTGAGCTTGATGAAGATTCTCGTGAAGATGGGCGAGCATGGTTGCGCGGTGTTGTAGGAGTTGATCCACTGCTTGTACTTTGGAGCACCCCTTGAGATAAGAAGTAGGGGAAGGCGGAAGTTGACCATAGACTGCTTCATAGGGAGTCATTTTGGTGGTGGCATGATAGTTGGTGTTATACCACCATTCAGCCAGAGGTAACCACTGTGCCCAAAGGTGTTGCTTTTCTGAAGTGAAACACCTAAGGTAAGTTTCTAGACATTTGTTGACGGCTTCGGTTTGACCATCTGTTTGCGGATGATATGAAGTACTGAGTTTGAGTTGAGTGCCTTGTATTCTGAAGAGTTCCTACCAAAAATTGCTGGTGAAGATCGGGTCGCGGTCGGACACTATAGAAGTGGGCATGCCATGTAATTTGAAGATCTGATCCATGAAAGATTGAGCAACCAAAGTTGGTGTAAACGGGTGGGGTAGGGCGCAGAAATGAGCATACTTCGACAGTCGGTCCACAACCACCATGATGACTGACTTGTTCCCTGACTTTGGAAGACCTGTTATGAAATCCATAGAAACCTCCGTCCAAATTGATACCGGAATGGGCAATGGTTGTAATGTGCGTGGTGTGTTGACAATTTCCCCTTTGTGGCGTTGACAGACATCACATTCTGCTACGAAAGTAAGGATGTCCTTTTTCATGCCTGTCCAAAAGAATGATCTTCTGGTGCGAGCATATGTCTTCTGAAAGCCCGAATGTCCTGCAATGGGAGATGAGTGCAATTCTGCCAAAATGCGACTTTTGTGGGTGGATGTTGGTGATATTACGACTCTGTCCTTGTAGCGAAGAATATCATTCTGCCACGAGTAGCCCTTGCTGGAATTAGGATCTACCTGCAATTGAGAAATGAGTTGGGAGAGCCCTGGGTGTGAAAACCATTCCCTGCGAGCCTCTTCAATCCAGTCTGGAATGGGAAGGGAAATTGTGAGCAGAGTACTTTCCTCCTCAAATTGGCGCGATAATGCATCTGCTACACTGTTGTCTTTCCCTTTCTTGTAAATGATCTCATAATCATATCCCAGCATTTTGGCTAACCATTTATTCTGTTGTGGGGAGGATAGGCATTGCTCCAAAAAATATTTAAGACTGTGATAATCTGTGCGGATTTGGAAACGTTGCCCCAATAAGTAAGGTCGCCAGGTCTCGACTGCATGTAAGATGGCCATCATTTCCTACTCGTAGGTAGATTGGCCCAGATTCCTTCCACTTAGTTGTTGGCTTGTGAAGGCCAATGGTCGCGCTTCCTGCATTAAGACCGCCCCAATACCTGTACCCGAAGCATCACATTCAATGACAAAGGATTTGGTGAAGTCAGGTAGTGCTAAGACTGGAGTGGAACACATGGCGTTTTTAGAGCGGTAAATGCCTGTTGTGCTTCCTCGTTCCAGAAGAAGGAATTTTTCTTTAGGAGTTGAGTGAGGGGCTTCGCTATGCGGCCATAGTTGCGGACAAATTTACGATAATAGCCTGTGAGACCCAAAAATCCTCTCAAGCTCTTCAAGGTATTAGGTTGAGGCCATTCTTGCATTGCCTGGATCTTTTTGGGGTCCACCTTGACACCTTCACGCCCCACAATGTGGCCCAAATACTCAACTTCTTCCATGCCAAACGAACACTTAGACATCTTGACAAATAATTTATGCTTGCGGAGCAGTTGCAAGAGTAGATCTACATGCTGAAGATGTGCTGCCCAAGTGCCACTATAGATGAGAATGTCATCGAAGAAGACAAGGACAAATTTTCTGAGATATGGTTTGAGGATGTGATTCATAAGACTCTGAAAAGTAGAAGGGGCATTACAGAGACCAAATGGCATGACCAGGAACTCATAATGGCCTTCATGAGTTCTGAAAGCCGTCTTGGGAATGTCGACTTCCTTCATGCGAATTTGGTGGTAGCCGGAGCGAAGATCCAACTTAGTGAAGAATTGAGCCCCATTGAGTTCGTCCAGCAAATCGTCAACCACCGGGATGGGAAATTTATCTTTGACTGTCAACTTGTTGAGGGCCCTGAAGTCGGGACACATCCGCCACTCCCCATCTTTCTTGAGGACCATGACCACTGGGGATGAATAAGGACTAATGCTGGGACGAATGACACCTGCTTCCAACAATTCCTTGATGATTTTTTCTATTTCATTCTTTTGGGGGAATGAATATCTGTATGGCCGCACATTTGGGGGTTGGGCCCCTGGAACCAAGGTGATGCTATGATCATGTTCCCCTCGCGAGGGTGGAAGCTCATGAGGCTTGTCAAAGACCATCCGATGGTTATTTAAAATCTGCTGCATCTCAGGATGAATTGGCAGAGACATGGTTTCGACTACTTGGATGGCATTAAATTGAGCTACCACTCCATGATGGCCCTTTTTTAACAATTTTTCCATCCTATGCGAGCTGATGATAGAGGGGGCTCCCGCCTGGAGTCCACGGAGGGTATGTGTGGAGTTGTTCTGCTTAAAACTCATATATAACTCCTGGAAATCCATTGTGATTGGCCCAAGAGTGCGGAGCCATTCAGCGCCTAGGACAATGTCGCAACCCCCCATGTGTATGGCAAACATGTGGGTTTTCAACTGATAATCCCCCATTTGAAGTTTGACATTTTCACAGTGGCCTTCACATTTCATTGTGCCCCCATCTGCAATTTGGACTTGGAAGTTAGAAACTGCCCGTACAAAACAATGCGCTGCTTCGGCGATTTTTTGATGGATGAAATTATGGGTACTTCCACTATCAATCAAGACTACTACTGGGCGATGTTTAAGAAAACCCTTGATTTTGAGAGTTTGAGGGGAAGAAATTCCTGCCAACGCATTTAGCGAAATAACTGGTTCGTCAGATACAATCTCCTTTTGGTTGTCTTCTTCGATCGCCTCCGGTTCCTCAAGTGGTGGATCTTCCTCGGTGGAGCTATAGTCAGTGGCATCTATTTGAAAAAACTTGGGCTCCTTGCATTTATGACCCGGGGAATATTTTTCATCACAGTAGTAACATAGTCCTTGCTTCCTTCTTTCGGCCATTTCCGCAGGTGACACCTTTTGGATCTTAAGTGTCTAAGTCGTGTTGTGAGCTTGTGGGGAACGACCTTTAGCGGGGAAATTGGGGCGGCTGTATTGCGCTGCTATTGCACGTTCCACCTTACGAGCTACCTGGCAAGCCTCCGTCCATGTGGGAGGGTGGTGGAGTAGAACTTGAGCTTTGATGGCTTCTTTAAGACCGCTGATAAAACATTCCGTGTAGAACTCATCTGTGAGACCCTTAGTGCGGAAGGCTAAGGCTTCAAAAGCGGTAATATATTCATCCACTGTACCCGTCTGTCGGAGCTTAGTGAGACGCCCCAAAAAAGAGTCTTCCTGTTCAAAGCGATCTCGAAGAGCTTTGGTAAATTGGGCCCAATTTTGAAAAGGTCCATTGCAACGTTGATGCCATTCCCCCCATTGCCATCGTTCATTGTCCAAATACATGGTTCCCACCATAAGCTTAGTCCCCTCATCTAGGATACGATTCAATTTGAAATACTGCTCCATTTGTGCTAGCCATGCGGACGTGTGAGAACCGTCAAATTTATGCATATCCAACTTGGGAGGTCGCTGACTGGGTGGTGGATGGGTGTGCCAGACATGAGGAGAATGGCTAGACTCACCCTCATGGTATTCATGGCCATTAGACTCCTCCACTTGGGCTGGCTCCTTGCCCTTCTCGAGTACTTTCTGTACCTGGATACTTAGTCCGCCAATCAGACGGTTGAGGTTGTTCAGATCTTCTTCAATTTTGTCTAGCCTTTCATTGGCCATCGCTTGAGCTCTAGTTTCTACCATACACCAACTTGATGAACAATTGGGACCGCCAAATTTTTTTTTTTCTAATAAATTGAATGGTACCACCTTGCTCAGCTCGTCGTCCTGATGCTGATGGGCTAGATCACCAATAAGCGCCTCGGAAGATCTCAGATCGAAGGGGTACCCACAGGGGTTACAAGGGAGTCCAACAGACATGACCACCTCTTGTATTTCCTGCGTGCATGCCTCCCCAAATCCGCAGGTTTAAGCGCCTCAGAAGATCTCAGATCGAAGGGGTACCCACAGGGGTTACAAGGGAGTCCAACAGACGTGACCACCTCTTGTATTTCCTGCGTGCATGCCTCCCCAAATCCGCAGGTTTATGCGCTTAACGACAGATCCCGTGGTTTAAAGACGCCGGAACACGTCTCTAGCCAAAAAAATTTTGCTAAAAATTGGAGATCCCACCGAGCCCTGGAAAGTGCTCTGATACCACTTGTTATGCTCTTAACCTGCAAAATAATACCCAGATACAGAATATGCGAAGAAAAGATACCCAGAACACAGAATATGCGAAGAAAAGATACCCAGAACACAGAATAGTAATGATTTTATTATTCAAAGAGCAATGTTCACATGCCTCTTCGAGGGGGCAACCTCCAATAGAGCAGAGCTTGATTACAAAATAAGACACGATGCTCCTCGCAGGGAGTCTCTATCCTTTATATATGACTCATACATGCAATACCATGGGCCAATACCGTGGGTTTTATTAATACCATCTATCTAATACTATGGCCCATTTGCAACTAACTGTGGTCCCGTCATTAATTGTGGGTTAACCACTTACAAATATTAATATGGGCTTTATTGACTCTTGACTATGACGTGATCCCCATGACATAAATAAGGGGGTTAGGGTGGGACCCTAACACTAGATGGCTCTACGTCAAACTCTCCTGACTTCTGTGCAGACACTCCCGATACTAACTCTGCCTCTCTGTTATGTATTCGTTGCCCCTCAGCTGCAACTCAGATCACTTCACTCAATTTTTTCAGCAAACCCTGTCCCAGAAAGTCGAGTTCTTGATCTCTCTCGATGTGTTCTCCAATGGCCGAGATTAAATATCTAATCAATGGTTAAGATTAGATTTGGCTTGATCCATGACTTTTGGACCATTCTAACCCAGTTTTATATCAATACCCATTAATATTTTATTTTTCCTAAGTTTAGACTTAGGAACTCCATTAAAAATATTAATTATATTAATATCTCCCAAACCGGTTAGATTTTGGCCAAACCATTTCTAGGTCTTGGAGATCTCATGTGCTTTAGCCTCTTCACCAATTTTCGTGGCTAGAGCACATTCGATGCTACCCCAAATCAACACTCTCTCTTAGCGAAGATTGTGCTCTAGTAATACTCCTCACTGAGTATCACCATGATCATCCAGCATCGATCCCCGTGTTGATGCTAGGCCTCCTCTCCCAACATCCTCTACATTGTTGCATCATGTACTACTACCCATGGCCCTGTCATTGCCACTGCTGCATCCGTACGATAGCTCCCTCTGCATCCGTGTTACTGCCCATGGCCCTGCCACTGCCACTACTGCATCTACACTGCATCCCCTCTCATCATGTTGCATCGTGTTACCCATAGCACTGCCACTACTAACTACTGAATTGCAATTCAGTTACTGAGAAGAAGTAACTGATCCTCCCAATTATGACATCTCTGTCAGGCTAGAAACACTCCCGATGTTGAAGCTCCCTCTATCACTGACAAGTGCTCCCTCGACTGATCTCTGTGTTGTTGCAACAACTCCATGCATCTCGCACTGCTGCCTCACGTTGTCCCATGACTCCTGCACTGTAGCAACCTCTGTCACTCCATCCGCATGTGTCTCTACCTACATCTGCTAGTCCTGATACTCCTATTCGGGGTTCCCATAGCAAGGTATAATCCAAGAGGTTGGGTACCTCGAGGATCCTGCCCCTCATGGTCTGTAGTCCATTTAACTACAACTCAATGTCTCCCCACCTCCTCTCAAGTGGCGCATGAGCACTCATGGAACAGTCGTCATCTATCTCCACTTCTTTCTCCGCCCTTGATGGCACTGCCTTGGTCTCAGAAGCCTCTCCCTTGCTCTTCTTCCTTGGACACTGGTTCACATAGTGACCCAATTCCCCACATTGGAAGCGCTTGAGCTTGGAAAGGTCCTTCTTCTTCCGTTTCTCCTGCTTTCCCGCAGATGCTAGGGTAGTATCCTCCTCTTCCTCCTTTTTTATTTCGACCCCTTGCCGCTGCTTCCCGCTTTGGTCAGTGGTCTCATCTCTTCTTCACGAAGAGCCTCCCACAATTCCTCCCAATCCGGAAGGCTTGCCTTGCCCAGTAAGCTTTGGAAAAATACCTCCCAATCCTTTGAGACTACATTTAATGCGGTCCTCACCAACATATCCTCATCTAGCGTGGCCCCTATGGAAGTTAATTGGTCCCAGATCTCTGTCAATCGCCTGAGGAAGATATCTATCTGCTCTCCCCTCTGCATCTAGTATGACTGCAGCTGATTTTCTAGAAGCATCTTTGTCTGCACTGAAGTATGTTGATACAATTTCTTCATGGCATCCCACATCTCATTTTTCGTGCCTTTCTCGGCAATATGTGGTACCACATGATCCTTGTCCCTATCAAGAATGATGCACTTAGCCCTTGCGATTGCCTCCTCATACTTCTCATTTTCATACGGGTCAACTGGGATCACTATCATTTTCAAGGCGAAGTGTTTGATGCGATACTTCTCTAGAATGGACAAGATCCTAGCCTTCCAAACTACGAAGTTCGAGGCTCTGTCCAGTCTATCCTAATCTCTTAGCCCATTCACTACCATTTTGTTGCTCCTCTTTCGACTCTTTCGAGTCTCTCTACTTCCCTCCTGTAAGTCTTCTGATCGAATCTTGTTGAGTCTCTCAACTTCTCGTCTGTAAGTTCTCGGTTTGACTCCCTCTGAGCCTTTATTTCCCTTCTGGAAATCCCTCTGCCAATGTCGAGATTCCCCACTCTGACTGTTTGTGCAACTGCACCACTGATCTGGATTTCTCGGCTAGAAATCCTCAGCAGCAACTCCCTCCTCCTTGGTCTTGCCCTGTTAGATATTGTTCTAACCACAGTACCCCACTAGCTTTGCTCCGCAACTTACCCACAGCCTCCTATGCCCCGACAATCTGAAGGTTAGAGCCTCTAGGCTCCGCGCAATCCTGGCACCAGAAAAATCTGCACCTCTTGGCCACAACGTCGTTCCTTCTTGACTGAGAAAGATGAACGGGCACTGCGTAGGTCAGGTTTGCTCCTCTCTACCTCAACGTTGATCCTCTTCCTGGCTCAAACTGATGACGCAAGCTCTCTGCGTCACCCCTTCCTTGCTGCTTTCTGCTAGGAACAACTTTTGTCACTCGAGACAGTTGTCTCTATTGTTGTAGCTCTGCTCGGCTGATGCCTTCAGTTATCCTGTGATCTACAACCTTGCTCTGATACCATGTTGGAATTTCTAAGTCTACCCATTAGAAATTCTTCCTATACTATCTGATTTATTTCTTCCTACTTGTTCATTTACTTAACAAGTTATTTACCATGTAAATACTGAAAATAAATACAAGCACAGTATCAACACATACAAATCATCAACTGAAATAAACAAGCACACAAGTGACACCATTGTTTTTGGATTAATGTCCCTGAAAAAACCCAATGCAGGAAAACTGGTGCAGCTATTCTGAGGGTTTTATTATTATGCAGTTTCAGAATACAACCAGGGTGCCAGAAATGGCTCACCCGACAGAGAATGCCCTTAGTAGTAGTACCTCTCAATCAAAGATAGATATTCCGGCTAAATCATTGAATGAATGATCCCACAGCAACAATACAGCTTCTGCTGCTCTGTGTCACCCTATCCAACTCTCCAGCTCCAATCTATCCCACAAAAATCTCCTAGCGCTGCCTCTAGGGCCTGCGTCAGCCTCATTGGCCCAGTGTTAGCTAATCTGGCCCAGTTTCAGCCTCTCGGGGCTATGTATCAGCCTCTGGAGCCTCTACATCTCACATGCTGACCATATCTGGCTCTGTGCAACTCCTGGCTGCCTCTACATGGCCTTTGGTTGGCTTTGTGTGGCCTCTAGCTAGCTCTATGTCAACCTCTCTCGGCATCTGCTGATCCTCCCGGTACCAACTCTGCCTCTCTACTATGTATTCACTGCCCCTCAACTACAACTCAGATCACTTCACTCAATTTCCTCAGCAAACCCTGCCCGAGAAAATCGAGTTCTTGATCTCTCTCAGTGTGTTCTCCAACTGACCCTCAAGCCTTCTCTTATACTTTTCTCGTTGGTCCATCAACGACCGAGATTAAATCTCTAATCAACAGCTAAGATTAGATTTGGCTTGATCCATGAATTATGGACCATTCTAACCCAGTTTTATATTAATACCCATTAATATTTTATTTTTCCTAAGTTTATACTTAGGAACTCCATTAAAAATATTAATTATTTTAATGTCTCCCAAATCAGTTAGATTCTGCCCAAACCATTTCTGGGTCTTGGAGATCTCATGTGCTTTAGCCACTCCACTAATTTTTGTGGCTAGATCACATATGATGCTACCCCAAATCAACACCTTCCCCATAAAATTTGAATATAAGACCTTTTTTCATGAAATTTAAACCTAAAGCCTAGTCATAACTAAACTTAAATCTACTAATTTACATCTCATGAATATAATAAATATACATCATATATATATATATATATATATATATATATATATACACATTTCAAAATTAGATTTATTAGATTAAGTTTATTGATATATTATGTTGAATAGAAAAATGAATTTTTTTTGTTATTATAATTGTGTAAAATTTAATTGAATGTGAAATTGAATATTTTAAATTTTAATATATTTTTATGATTTATAATTAATTTTATTTAAGTTTTCCCCGATGGGGGTGGAAGCACAGATGTCAAAAGATATCATTAAAGTCATCCCACTGATTCTCACTCGCCACCCCACTTACTTTCAAGGTCATTAAAGTGGGGTGGGGTGTGGCTTGCCCCCTCCCCCCATGCACGAAGCATGCGATGAACGATTTATTTGAGTGGATGGCTCATTTTGTTCCAGATTGTTCCTCCATAACTTCTTTGCGAAGAGGAAGGATTTTGTACCATGTGAATAGAATCCCTCAGTTGCAGGTGGGACTAACAAACATTCTGGGATTTTAGCTTTTTGGCGCTGTGTGGTTGGATGGTGGAAGGATTGGGTGGTGACTTGGGAATTCCCAATTTGGATTTGGCGGGTTGGATTTCAAGTTGATTATGCGCGCTCCACTGGTAGTAACTCCCTATTTTTATGGGCACAAGAAGAAGGTGATGATATCATTGGAGATTAGGGCAATGATGGGATTACTAGTTTGAAGTTTATGCATGCCAATTGGGAGGCTTTTGTGGACGACTGGCAGAACCCTAAGGCATAAAATGTAGGCTTTGGTTCTCGAAGATGATCAACTCTAGTCTCCTTGTGGGTCTTATAAGGTAATCTTAGTTCTTTGGCTTCAAGTGTCTAAGTTTTTATTTTATGCTTTCCTTTGGTGTGGTCTGGGTCTTTTTATTCAATATTTAGTGGGGACTGCGGATACTTTGTGCCCTTTGCATCAGGGGTTTCTAGTATTTTGAGCCTTGGATTCTCTACCTAGGTTGAATGGTGTTCAGGAAAGCAGATGGATTACTTAGCAAATTTGTTTCAGGGCATTGTGTTATCATCCTTCTTTGCACTTGTGCGGCCCGATTAGGGCTATAGCTTGGGGGGTAGTGTATTTCTGGTTTGGGAAAGATATTGTGGGGGTAGATTTCTCCAGTTCTTTGCATCCTTTGTATACTTTAGAGGGGTTGTTATCTCTTTGGCATTCGTGGAGTCAATGTTATCTTAACTTCTAGTATTGTGGGGATTTATTGGTGGTTGGGGTTAGTATGTTACATCAACATGGGCATGGTCGTCATGGGGCAAGGAGGAGTGGCCAACATAGCCGATCACGTGCTGTGTGCAAACCTAGGAGGTGGTCATTACATACCATTATGCAATCTATCAAAGTGCACAGACAAATATTCAACAACTGGAGAGACATGTTAGTCAAGGAAGACATGCCTATTCAGATTTTGAACTCTTAGATGAGGTTGCTTGCTAGCTTCCTGACCCTAGCCATAAAATGGGGAGGAGAATGTTGGAAATGTTGGCATTGATGTCAAATGGCTATGAAGGTTGGATGTCAATTGAAGGTTGATTTATCTCAGTGATGGAATTTCAAGGCTAATTAAAGTGATGTGATGTGCAAGGTTGATCCATGTGATGTGATGTGTAAGGGTTTATCACTGTGGATTTTTGTGGGCTGATTAATGAAGATTCAATTCTATAAACAGTGTGACTCAATGAAGACTAAAGATTGATTACAGTGGTGTGCAAGGCTAATTACTATGTTCTCAAAGTTAATTGTTGATTATTTTGGTGTTTGTCTTACAACCAAAATGAATATATGGCACATGAGAACTTGATAACAAGGTTTGGAGAACTTGATGTTTGCATTGAATGGAATCAACCATTTATAGTATGGTATATGATGAGCTAACATTAACAAGAAGTGCACAATTCTTACTTGTGTCCAAGACATGAAATCCATGAATAAGAATCCATCTTAGAACTTAATCCATATAACCATGTTGTTGATACTAAAATCATTGTAAAGGAGTTTGAAGGCATTAAAATTGAAGTTGGTACAAATCTGGAAAACAATTTTTTTTTCTTTAATTTAGAAGACGAACGCAGAATAGAGCCTAGTTATTGGTGTTTGCAGCTCAGATTGATAGTTTATTATCAACGTCTGCAACCTAGATTTGCAGTTGGTAACCAACGTCTGTGTTTTTTAGCAAAAATGAAGAAAGTCATGAGGTTTGCCTTATGCAATCATTGATGTTGGACTATGATTCTTCAATTTTGTAAACAATTTGAGGTGTATTTGTCTTGACTTGAGGTTCAAACTTGGAAATGAAGAGGTAGACTATGAACAACCCTGGAATATAAAGAGACAACCTTTCACTTCGAATCCCTTCATGGAAGGCAACTAGTCATAGAGCTTTGTATATAAAAGAATCATTTTTGAATGATAGTAATGCTAGAGAATTGAATTATGAGAGAGAAAGTTCATGAATAGCCTGGTAAGGAGAAAAGGAGAAAGAGGAGCATAAGTGAAGCAGAATTGAGAAAGAGAAGTAGAGGAGATAAGCAGCTAAAAAGAGGACGGGAATAGAGTTTAAAGCAGAGACAAGGACCATGTAACTAGCAAAGTTAATTTGTAATTTGAGTGAGGGATTGTTGTCTCATTTTAGGTAGTAGCTTGAAAAAGAGTAGGTTGGAACCTGTAGAAGAGGAAGTAGGAGCTTCCCAACAAGTTGTAGTTTGTAGAAGAAATTTGAGGCAGTAGCCTCCTATAGGTAGAAGCCTACAAAAAACTTGATGTAAAAGAGGGAGTAAGAGCTTGCCTTCACATCACCTCTGCCAAAAATTCATGGTTTTCTCCCTTTATGGTTTTCCACTTGTATCTAGTGTCTACATGTGTTGAATGCCTTGCTTGTGTGTATGCTTTTGAATTCATTGTTAAATACTGAACATATATACAAATCTATTAACTACAAAAGAAAATATTAAAATTTGTTAAAATAATTTGAATTTGGTCATTGAAAAGACATAATTACTTGTTCACCCCCCCCCCTAGTACTTGTTAAGTATTTCCTCAATCTGTATCAGAGCAAGTTCCTTCTATATCAGCCTAATGACTGGAAGTAAGATTTGGTGCATAAGAATGGTCAACCAAGAGGGGTGTTCAACAAATAAAGCACCTTTGTTCAATGTTACTAATTATACCTTATGGAAAATAAGGATGAAGACATATATAATGTCGCTCAATGCAGATGTCTAGGCCGCATTGGAAGTGGCTATGAAGAGCCACCTGTAATCGGTAACAAAGAAGACAAGCTTGATTTTACATTCAATGCAAAAGCCATGAATGCCATCCTTAGTTATCTTGAATCAAAATTTATAAAAGTAATTGATCTGAATTTATGCAGGAACAAAATGAAATATAGATTTGAACAGAAACACAGAGCTACAACGAAAAGTGAACTTCAATTAATTAATAACAAATACTAAAAATTGTTTACATGCAGAATGGAAATAAATTAGCTTGGATGATAGTAGCTTATCTCTGAGAAGAGATGTGACGACTACATGCCTTATGAAATGTATTACAATGAGGCTCAGAGGCATTTTTATTATTGAGAAACAATGGAAAACCCTAAACATCCAAAACCCTAACCCTAGGAGATGAAGTGCCAAATTTTGTGGGTCTCGTTGGGATTAGTTGGAATGCTAACTTCCAGGGTCATAATTTGGGCATATATCTTTGTTTGGTAGACACGGTACCTCGTTAGAAATATCTATCTGAGGAAAACAAATTTTCCTAGCAAGCCCCTATCCTATAGGCTATAAGCTTGGTGCGTTTTCTAAAAGCATGTTGTTTAGGGCCTCAAAACAGCGCCAAAAGTTCGAGACCCAAAAAACTACCAAAATAGAAAGTTGTGCTAGAATTAAAGACGCTAAAAGAAATAGTGTTAGGGGTCCAAGTGGAATAGGCAAGCGGCCACCAATATCCACCTGGATCAATCCTCCCCCCTTAGGAAGCAATGGTTCCCATTGCATTGAGATCCTCCATGTGATGGGAAAACTTATGTTGAACTTGGTCCCCAGTGAGCCACTTGCCTTGGTGCAGGAGTTGTCCAGCTTTTACAACCCGATACAATTGGATCCTTTGCTGGTGAGTGTTTTTGATCTGCGTTTCTATGATCCGATCAGCTGTGTCTTGTTCAATGCAGTTTGGGTTGAGCTATGTTGGTGTTAGCTACTCAGTAATGTCTAATGTGTCCAACAATGGTGGAAAGGATGGTCGAAGATGGTCTACATTGAATAAGGGGTGCAAGCCAAGGAATGGGAGGATACTAAGCTCGAAAGCATTGTCTCCCATAGCCTTGGTGTAAGGCATGTATCGGAGTGGTCGAAGCTTTTGATGAGCTCTAACAAGGTGTTTCTTCTAGAAATGCAACCACACTTTATCGCCCACTTGAAACTTATGTGGCACCTGATGTTGATCATGTCGTTGTTTGTACTTTGCATTGGATTTATCCAAGATGTCGTGAACCTGTTGGTAGATATGTTGAATGTGTTCGATAAAGTTTGTGGCTTTATCAGCTTTAGACTGAACATGAGCAGATTCTTCCTCTATATTTACAAAAGTCAGTGCAGCATCAATGGGACATAATGGTTGAAATCTCAGGTCCACTTCAAAGGGGTTGTGGCCAGTCGAGCTATGGAGAGCTCTGTTATAACTATGTTGCACATAGGGAAGACTCACATCCCATGTTCGAGGATGCTTAGAGTTGTGAATGAGTAGTATGTGCACAATCATCTTGTTGATGACCTCTATCTGGCCATCAGTGTGGGGGTGGAATGCAGTCGCCTTAGTGAGCTTGGTGTCCTATAATGACCAGATGATCAACTAGAATGCGCTTAGGAACATGTTATCTCGATCTGATATAATGGTTTACAGGATCCCAAAATGTACCCACACTCGTTCAAAGATGAGTTTGGTAATGTCTTTTGTTGTGATACTCTTCTTGTAGGCATCCAATATGGGCATTGTAGAGCTGTAACAAGGGCCTTTTTCACCTCTAGTTATCTCACATTACAAGTCAATCCGGGAGCGTTTTGTTATTGCAAAGGGTATCTCAATTTGAGGCTATTTGTCAGAGTAATGCTTAGTAGTATAGGTCTAAGAAATACAAGAGTAAACAGATGCTAAGCTATAGCTAAATTACTTTTGCAGAAAGAAATCACACACAGCAACCTTACCAGTCAAGGGTACGGAAATAGTAACCCATCCCTCTAGAAACTGATAAAGGAAAAGGAATTAGAGTATGGATCATGGATCTGGGAGCATAATAGCGTTTGTTGTGTCTCACGACAGCCCTGATCCTCCTCCCACACCAAACCAATGAATGCAAGTAAAAAGGAACGGCAATTCAGAAATGGAACGGCAGTAAAGAAACTAAGTCTCGCGAGTTCAACACTCTCAATTCTTGGCACCAACTTATATACAAAGAAAGAGCAATCTTTTGTACAAGTAGACGGCTTAATAAAATGGAATACCAAACCATCATAAACAGGAAACGTCAATCATATACAAAAGTAGACAGCTTAACAACAAATCACCATAAACAGGAAACGTCAATCATATGTATACATAATCTGAAATGATCACCAGTGGTCTGCACACAACGTTAATTCCATCTTCTTATGATCGTCACTCCAACCATATGTAGCTAAAACATTCCACTTATAAATTCTGTAACAGAAGTGAACAACTCAGAGCAATGTTATGTGAACAATCCTGGAAATATGATGTAAACTTGTTACAAAGATTTACAAAAGGAAAACTACTGATGAACGAGTATGGAACAGCATGTAAGTATATCAGATTATTAAGAGCAATAAACAAACCACACAAAACCAAGCTGTAATGATACAATCAGCCAGTGTCCGTTGGAGCCGGGCCCTTAGCTTCCAATGGCACACCGTCGTAGCTTACTTCAGATGCAGAGAGAAAGTAATACCAAATATATTATATTAACGCATCAATGATAGTACAGAAAAACTAAGTCTCAAAGAGACTCAATAGTCTGAGTTTAACTGACTGTGAAGTCTGTAAACAGAAAGTAAAGATACAAGATAATCAAAAGTCCCTTAAGTCTTCGATGCTGCCCCTTTTTATACAAGTAATGGCGGAGTTAACTATACAACAAAATAATTGAAAGTAACGATCCCTCAGGATCAAAGATCCTGAGGGATCTGTTAAACTGTTAACTCCTCTCTTTTCTCTGCCTAGCCTTCCGAACTAACAGTCCCTCATCTCGTCCCGGATTGATCTTCCTTGATTTACTCACCATGGTCTGGATTTTATTTAGTTTTGGAGGGACAACCGTTATCTCCTCATGGAACTCTCGTTTTGCACCGCGCCTTCCTACTTTTGTCTTTTCCTGCATAGAGAAGATAACTATTAGTGATTGGGTCATTCGTGCTCATTCTCATTACATTTTCCTATTTTATAACAAAGAAAAGGTTACAACTATTGCTTGAAACACCACTAAGTTATTCGTTAAAACATACCTTTCCAATGCTCTACAGGCATGTTAGAAACCTTGGGTTTTGGTGATTCTCTGGGCTCCTTGGGTGCCTCAGAGGTACTAGCAGGATGCTTAGCCTTTGGGGATGGTGATGCCACTCCCCCTCCAATTGCTGTAATAAGCTCCCCCCAGCTACTCTGCTGCTGAGTGAGACTGTAGCTCACTATCAGGCGAATCAACCCATGGTGGCTAACCACTGCGTCTTCATGGTGTGCCTTTTTCAGGCTCCGAGAGGCATCATGCAGTAATGAATTTAACAATGTAGGGAGATTCACAGAACATTTTCCTTTTAACACAGCCAGGAGCTTAAGGTGACGCGGTCTTACCACATCTTTTCGCCCCTCGCAGGTGATGTAGCTCTGCACCACCTTTGCCAATTCGCTCCAGGGTTCTCCTAGCGTTGCCGGCAACACTCCTTTTCCCTTCACTGTTAGATTTTGTCCTTCGTCTTGGAAAATCTCTATGATCTTCTGCAACCTCTCTTTCTTTGTCATCCATATTGGTCCTGAGGCTGGTAATCCTGTTACTTCCGCGATTATTTCCTCCGTGACCATTATCTGCTTCCCACCCACTACGGAGTGTTCTTCCTGCAAATTCTGCAGGAATTCCATGGCCACAGTTTCATTTGATTCACGCAGGCGGCTAAAATAAGTTAGCCACCCCGCCCTTTCTAGGATTTCTCGAGCAGCTTCGAAGACTACTAGCTCACTAGGCTCGCTTTTGATAGCCTTGCCTCCCATGGTTCTGTTTCGGGCTCCTAGATTGAACAGCAATTACCTGTCGCAAAGAACGTAATCGTAGCAGGAAAAAAACACAGAGCATGCATGAAAATTGATTGTAAATAACAACTTATTGCAAAAATAGCATTGTCATGCCGTTAACCCATATCGTACCTTCGTACCATATCATCTCCAAATGGTGTGCTAACACGTGGCCGGCGGAGTAATGAGGTCACCTCCCCCCTCGCAATATGATAGGCTGTCCCAGCCGTCAAATGGAGGAGGAGCCGCCATCCCGTCACCAAGTCATAAAGGAACAGCATATAGAATTTTGCCATGATTCAGATTAGACAAAGAAATACCGAGATCGAGGCGAAAGGTAGATCGCGTTTTGCATAAGCCTGCGTGATGTGATGCAAAACAGGAGGATAGGACATCTGGCACTCATATAAGGTCTGAGGTAGTCATAGCCAATACCTTTGCCATGATTGGTGGTGATAGATATTCATGCGACGTATCCATCAAAGTGTAAGATATAATTATTACAAGGATAGAAAGAAGTATTTGATATGATCCAAATTGGTGTATATATTACGACTCCGATACCATTAACAGAGCTCTGCTGCCGACAGGTGTTCATAACCTTGGCAGAGTTGTTTATTTCACCCTGGAACCATGGTCCTTTGTGTATTTTTGAAGAGCAATTCTTTGTCAAGATGCAGGCCATCATGCTGGCTTGGTAATCAGATAACCATGATGCCATTCACCAGAGAGGCGCGAAACGTGGGCAGGCCGGCTCGTAATGAGACCCCCTGTTCCAAGGTTTGTAGTGAACCCGTTGGACCATATCCCTGGTGTGGTGGCCATGATGGGAATGCCACTTCGCTTCCAATCTTATGATCATAGTAGGCTGGTTCTTTAATGAAACCCCCTATCTTGCATTTGACAAATAATTTCTTTTTATTTTGCTTTTGCCCTTTTTTAAAAAAAAAAAAAAAAAAAAAAAAAAAAAACAGACTTTGCTCTTGTATAATTACACATAAGGGTGGTTCAGCCCTCCTTAAGAGTGGGAATGGCAGAAGAAGTCTTGTCATCCCAATAGGAAGATACAAATCTTCTGTTCTTATTTCCAGGTAATAATAGAGAAAATCGTAGGAACTCAACATGATAAAATTTTCCAATAAGGCAGAGGAGGTGAGACTATGACAGCAAAAATGATGAGTGTGTGAATCCTTCCTTTGTTGTTGCATCAATACTAGGGCTGTTAAAGATAGCGATTTATGATATGCTGATCTCGATATATCCTGACTTTTATATTTATTGCATAAATGTATAGCTGCTACTTATGGCCTCGGAAAGAGGATGGACAACACATCCTTTATATGAAAGGGCCAAGAGCATACTACTCTTTTTGAAAGGGAGGGTGAGGAGGAGTTCATCTGATGCATTGCCTTAAAAAAAGGCAGTAAAAGCACACAAATGCTGTTTCCTTTGAAAAAGGAACAACAAAAAACGCACAAGTGCTGTTCCTTTTGAAAAGGAACAGCAAAAACCCAAAAGTGCTGTTCCTTTTGAAAAGGAACAGCAAAAACACTCAAGTGCTGTTCCTTTTGAAAAGGAACAGCAAAAACACACAAGTGCTGTTCCTTTTGAAAAGGAACAGCAAAAACACTCAAGTGCTGTTCCTTTTGAAAAGGAACAGCAAAAACACTCAAGTGCTGTTCCTTTTGAAAAGGAACAGCAAAAACACACAATTGCTGTTCCTTTTGAAAAGGAACAGCAAAAACACACAAGTGCTGTTCCTTTTAAAAACATAGAAGTGCTGTTCCTTTTGAAAAGGAACAACAAAAACACACAATTGCTGTTCCTTTTGAAAAGGAACAGCAAAAACACACAATTGCTGTTCCTTTTGAAAAGGAACAGCAAAAACACTCAAGTGCTGTTCCTTTTAAAAAGGAACAGCAAAAACACACAAGTGCTATATATACAAAATTTACAATCTTATATACAAGATGTGGTAATAAAAAAATGAATTTCTCACTGATCTATAGGTGAGGAAGTTTTTGCTTCCTCGCCCATAATCTCAATGTTAGTATCTTGGCGTAGCTGCTGACAAAAAGATTCCCGAGTGAGCGGTTTGCGATACAGACGAACTCGGTGGCCGTTTACCTTAAATGTATATCCAGACCCATCGATTGTGATCAGAGTAAGGGTCCCATTATCATGGACTTTTTGAATCTCGTATGGTCCCAACCAACGAGTCAGAAGCTTCCCCGGGAAATCCTGAAATCTAGAATCATATAACAGAGCCCAGTCTCCTTCATGAAATATCTTGTTTTTGATAAGCGCATCATGCCATTTGGCTCGCTGCTGTTGAATGAGTGCTGTATTCTGTAATGCAGAGAGCCTTACTTCATCTAATTCATTAATTTGCTGTAATCGATTTTTCTGTGCTTCACTTAAATCCAATCCGACTTCTTGGGTCGTTCGCAGCGTTTGGATCTCGAATTCTATAGGAAAAATGGGCTGTTTTCCATACACTAAGTGATATGGTGAATAGCCGGTGGTGCTTCTCCATGTGGTTCGATAAGCCCACAGTGCCTCGGGTAGTCGGGCGGACCAATCACGCCGATGTGAGGCAACAGTTTTTGTCAAAATAGACTCTATTACCTTATTGCTGCTCTCCACTTGCCCATTTGCCTGAGGATGGTATGGGGTAGTAATTTTATGCTGGACATGATAGTTATTGAGTGTTGCAGCTAATTGATGCCCCACAAATTGTGGTCCTCCGTCTGTAATTACTTCCCTCGGAAGACCGTAACGTACAAACAAATGGAACAAGAACTGTATTACTGAATTTTCTGTGGCTCTAGGCAATGCCTCCGCTTCAACCCATTTGGTAACATATTCAGTTGCCACCAAAATGTAGGTTCTTTGGTTTGATGGTGGGCTGATGGGTCCGACGAAGTCCAGAGCCCAGCGTTCGAAAGGTTCGATCACTAATTGAGGCCGCAAAGGCATTTCATCGGCTGGACCAGGTCGTCCTGCACGCTGACAGCTATCACAGGCCTGGACAAATTTTTTCGCATCCTTGAAAATTGTAGGCCAGTAATATCCCGTTTGTAATACTTTATGTGCTGTTCTTCGATCAGCAAAATGTCCTCCACATGGCCCGTCATGGCAGGCTTTCAAGATATCAAAGATTTCGTCCTCTCGAATACATCTTCTGATTTCCATATCTGCTCCTGTGTGAAACAAATAGCCCCCAACCCACGAAAATCGATTGCTTCTCTGGACAATCTGCTTCCGTTCATTGGGGGTTAAATGTTTTGGAAGCTTACCTACTGCAAGATAGTTAGCAACATCAGCGTACCAGGGAGTCTGAACAGCGACAGCGAATAAGTGTTCGTCTGGAAATTGGTCCTCGACCGCTGCTGCTTCAACTGATTTTGGTATTCGTGAGAGGAAATCCGCTACAGGGTTCTCCTTCCCTGGTCGATCTCTGATTGTAATATCAAACTCCTGCAACAGGATCAACCACCTGGTTATTCTTCCATTTGTAACAGGCTTATTTGCTAAATATTTAATAGCAGAATGGTCTGTATACAAAATAACGGGATAACCTGTAATATAGTGTCTAAATTTATTAACAGCGTGTATCACAGCTAAAAATTCTTTTTCGGTGACAGTGTAATTTAATTCAGTCGGAGCCAAATTTTTGCTGATGTAGTAGATGGCGTATGGTCTTTTATCCTCTTCTTGGCCCAGAACTGCACCGATTGCTGTGTCTGAGGCGTCAGTTGAAATTTGGAATGGTAGATTCCAATTAGGTCCTCGAAGAACTGGAGCTGTAGATACCAGCTTCTTTAATTCTTTGAAGGCTCGATCACATTTCTCTGTCCATAAGAAGTCAACATTTCCAGTTAATGCATGTAAAGGTGCGGCAATATGTGAATAATGTTGTATGAATCGTCTATAATACCCGAAAAAACCAAGAAAACTGTGTACCTCTGTTTGATTAGTGGGGGTCGGAATAAGCAAAAGTATTTGAATTTTAGCCGGGTCTACCTGAATACCAACTGCTGAAATATAGTGTCCCAGAATAAGTCCTTCGTTCATCATCATGTAACACTTTTCGTGACTCAAGCAAAGTCTGGTAGCGATGCAGCGCTGTAGGACTTTTTCGAGAGTATCTAGAGCTGGATCAAAGTCATCTCCATATGGCGTGAAGTCATCCATGTAGACTTCCAATCCATCATTGATTAAATCTGCAAAGATGCTAAGAACAGCCCTTTGGAATGTGGCTGGAGCATTACATAAACCAAAAGGTAAGACTCGATAAGCGAACGTTCCCCAGGGACAAGTAAAGGTAGTCTTATCCTGGTCTTCAGGGGCAATCTGAATCTGATTGTATCCGCTGAAGCCATCCAAGAAAGAAAAGAATTTCTTGCCTGCTAAGGTGTCCAGTACCTGATCTATGAATGGAAGAGGGAAGTGATCTTTTTGTGTGGCTTTGTTTAATTCTCTATAATCCACACAGATCCTCCATTTCCCATTCTTTTTAGGTACTACCACAAGTGGAGAGACCCATTTGCTGTCAGAAATAGGATAAATAAAATCAACATCTAAAAGTTTCTGAAGCTCAGCTTTTACAACATCTTTTAAATGGGGGTTGAGTCTTCTTTGCGGTTGTCGAACAGGTCTTGCATCTTTTTCGATATAAATATGATGTGTGCATAGCTGGGGATCAATCCCTTTCATATCGGGATAGTCCCATGCAAATGCCTCCTGATACTTTCATAACAGCTGGATGAGTTTCGTCTCTTGATCTGGTGTCAGATTGGCGTTAATGTTTAAAGTTTTCCCCGGTTCAATTTGTACTACTTTGCTATTAGCGACAGAAGTCACAGGTATAATTTGGTCATGTTCATCTTTTAGAGGATCCTCCTCTAATTCGTTATCAAATGCCGCTTTTATCATAAAACATTGTGTATACGATGTGGATTTTGTTTGATTAATGAATTTATTGATAGCATCGTCTTCCGTTTGATCTTTGAAATCTAGCACTTCCTGGACTGTTAATGGGGGTCTAATATTGTCAGTGATATATGAGGCAGGGCGCAGGTTGGTTCTCATCATCGTGATGCTTGGCTGCGTTGGAGGGTACAAGATTAGATTTTTGATATCCGGCCCTCTGGTTATGGTCATGTTTCCCTGCCGGCAACCAATGTAAGCGTCAGCAGTAGCAAGCCACGGTCTACCTAGAATTAGCGGATGTCCATCTAGTCGGGTTTTCAGATTAATTATCAGGAAATCGGTCGGGTATTCCCAGGAATCCACTGAAACCATGACATCATACAAGGTGCCTTCTGGTCTAATTACTGATCGGTCAGCTAGTTCTAACAAAGTGGAAGTAGGTTCTACCGATGTAATTCCGAGTTTTTGGCAAGTCGATGTTGTCAGGATGTTAATTGCAGCCCCTAGATCAACTAAGACGTTGGTCAAGGTCTGCCCATAGATTTGAACAGTGACAATTGGGTTTCCAGGGTCCTCATATTTAATTGGTGTTTCTTTTCCTGATAGGAGGTCGGATAAGGTGCCGACTACCTGGACTCTTGGGTTAGAGGTTAGATTTCTTTTTGATTTTCTGCTACACAGGTCTTTTATGGTTTTCGCATATATGGGGATATCCTGTATAGCTTGAAGGAATGGAATTCTTATATACAAGTTTTGTAGTTCTCCCAGAATATCAAAGTCTGGATATTGTGTTGGTCGTGGAATGGCCAATCGTTCTGGGAAAGGTGGAGGAGATGTAATTACTTGCTGATGAGCCTGGTCTTTATTTACATCTTTCTGTTGTGATGGCTGTTCTATAGGTAACTGATCTTCAATGTGAGTTGTTCTATGTCCCTCAGTTTCTATTATTCGCCCAGATCTTAACTGAAGATCATTGCACTCCCGCAGATCAGATTCAATCTCTGAGGATTCTATAATTTGAAGAGATTGAACTGGTCTATTATTTGGATTAGGGTTGGGTTGGGCTGGGAGCTGCGGTCTCAGATTAGGCTGGGGATTTTGTTGTAAGGCTGGCAGAGTTGGTTGAGGGAGTGGAATTGATCCTGCTGGCTGATATGTCGATCTTGGCCAGCTTGTCTGCCAAGGTGAACCTTGCGAAGTAGAAGGGGTCCACTGGATATGAATTATTTTGCCAATATGGCGGGGGATAAGGGAAGTTTGGCCAACCAAATTGGGTCATCCAAGGATTCGGAGTAGGAAACATTTGAGGTGACCAATTCGAAAACGGGGGCTGAGACTGGTTTTGCCACGTATTCTGTTGCTGAGCATTGAACTGCGGAGGTTGAAAAGAAGAGGAGGGATCGGAAAACATACCAGGTTGCCTAGGCTGCCATTGACGACGCTGGTTAATAAAATATGCTGATTCTGGCTCCTCTTCTGCTTCTTTGTATACTGCCTTCAAACCAGGAAGTGAGGGGCAGCTTTCAGTCAGGTGGTCCTTGGTACAGATAGCACATATTTGGACTGTATCCAGCGGGCATTCCTTGTGGCTATGTTTCTTCCTGCATCGAGGGCAGAAAACCGCTAGATTCTGTTCCGCCTCCGCTTGCTTCTGTTTAGCCTGCACAATATCAAGCTGTGTAGTTAATGTCCCCAGGATATCAGTTTTAAAATTTTCTAGCAAATTTCCAAGTTCCACACGCGTTACTCCCTCTGTTGATGTTCTGTTATCTTTGGTAAAGCGATCATATTCTGCTGGTTTTATCCTCGTGCTGCCTCTTGAGCTCCTGATACACAGATCAATGATATCAGCAAAATTTTCCTGATAAATGTCTCCTTTCCCCATAATATTCAACGTTTCAATCCATTGTTCTTTCATACCTCTAATTAATGCGGTTTTCAACACGTTATCAGGCAGAGGTAACGATGCATAGGGAGATCTTTGCAAGTTATATTGAAAACGTTCCACATATTCTTCTAGAGTTTCGTTTGGTCTGGCTGACATTTGAAAGATTTCATCTTTTAGTTCTCTTGACCTACAGTAATCCTGATATTTCTTTAAAAAGGCTTCTTTCATTTGATCCCAATTGTTAATAACCCCACCACCTAAGCCCATAAACCATCTTAACGCAGCCCCTTTTAATGTGGAGGGGAACAATTTTAGTTTCTGGGGATCGGTGGTGTAATCGTATCCTCTACATAATACATCAAATTCGAACAAGAATGCATCCGGATCTTCTGATGTAAGGCGATGAAATGTGGGGATATGCTGGAGAGGGATAGCTTTCATGCGCGCATTTGCTGCAGAATCTACTATAGGATATTGCAATGTGGAGGTCTGGGCGTTTGGCTGATTCTGCGCCATGGGATCGAATATATGCCAGTAATCTTCAGGAATTTCTAAGAGAGTGTTCCTTGGTTGAGAAGGGGTAGTCTTAACAGGAATTTTTTTGACAACACTTCCTTTATCAAGGATGATGATGGTCCCAACTGTCTGAGGTGAATGAATTCCTTCAACGAGGATTTTTACAGCGCTTCCTTTATCCGGGCTATTTAAAGGCTGGTTTGGTTCAATAGGAGATCTAGGTTCCCCGATTTCCCCTGTTTCTCCTCCTCCTTCGCAAAGGTTACTAAGATTCCCTTCGTGCAATAGTCCAGGAGTCAAATTTTCAATTTCTTGAAAGTCCTGCTCCTCTGTTTGACTGTGCACTTCAGCAAAGGCTTCAGATGGTGATCCCGAGGCCTGAAGGGAACTAGTAGGCTGTTTGGAGTTGATTTTCTTATAACCTACCGATGGTTGAGAGTCGGCTTTCTTATAGATTTCGTCTATGAAGGTCGTTCGTCCAAGGGTCACCGGCCCCTTGGCTTTGGGTGGAGGCTTTTGATCTTTCTCTGGCTTTTTCTGCTTAGTCATGCACTCCAATTAAACTGCTAAATCCTATTTAACCAATCAATTCTGCTAGGAAAGCGGACGGTGGAGCAGGGCTTTTACATGCTCCGTACGCAGGTTCTTACCTTCCGTTTTTAAAATCCAACTCTCCCCTAGCAGATTCGCACACTACCCTGTTTAAAAGACAAATGGCTATACCCTTTCCTCGGCAACGGCGCCAAAATGTAGAGCTGTAACAAGGGCCTTTTTCACCTCTAGTTATCTCACATTACAAGTCAATCCGGGAGCGTTTTGTTATTGCAAAGGGTATCTCAATTTGAGGCTATTTGTCAGAGTAATGCTTAGTAGTATAGGTCTAAGAAATACAAGAGTAAACGGATGCTAAGCTATAGCTAAATTACTTTTGCAGAAAGAAATCACACACAGCAACCTTACCAGTCAAGGGTACGGAAATAGTAACCCATCCCTCTAGAAACTGATAAAGGAAAAGGAATTAGAGTATGGATCATGGATCTGGGAGCATAATAGCGTCTGCTGTGTCTCACGACAGCCCTGATCCTCCTCCCACACCAAACCAATGAATCCAAGTAAAAAGGAACGGCAATTCAGAAATGGAACGACAGTAAAGAAACTGAGTCTCGCGAGTTCAACACTCTCAATTCTTGGCACCAACTTATATACAAAGAAAGAGCAATCTTTTGTACAAGTAGACGGCTTAATCAAATGGAATAGCAAACCATCATAAACAGGAAACGTCAATCATATACAAAAGTAGACAGCTTAACAACAAATCACCATAAACAGGAAACGTCAATCATATGTATACATAATCTGAAATGATCACCAGTGGTCTGCACACAACGTTAATTCCATCTTCTTATGATCGTCACTCCAACCATATGTAGCTAAAACATTCCACTTATAAATTCTGTAACAGAAGTGAACAACTCAGAGCAATGTTATGTGAACAATCCTGGAAATATGATGTAAACTTGTTACAGAGATTTACAAAAGGAAAACTACTGATGAACGAGTATGGAACAGCATGTAAGTATATCAGATTATTAAGAGCAATAAACAAACCACACAAAACCAAGCTGTAATGATACAATCAGCTAGTGTCCGTTGGAGCCGGGCCCTTAGCTTCCAATGGCACACCGTCGTAGCTTACTTCAGATGCAGAGAGAAAGTAATACCAAATATATTATATTAACGCATCAATGATAGTACAGAAAAACTAAGTCTCAAAGAGACTCAATAGTCTGAGTTTAACTGACTGTGAAGTCTGTAAACAGAAAGTAAAGATACAAGATAATCAAAAGTCCCTTAAGTCTTCGATGCTGCCCCTTTTTATACAAGTAATGGCGGAGTTAACTATACAACAAAATAATTGAAAGTAACGATCCCTGAGGATCAAAGATCCTGAGGGATCTGTTAAACTGTTAACTCCTCTCTTTTCTCTGCCTAGCCTTCCGAACTAACAGTCCTTCATCTCGTCCCGGATTGATCTTCCTTGATTTAATCGCCCTGGTCTGGATTTTATTTAGTTTTGGAGGGACAACCGTTATCTCCTCATGGAACTCTCGTTTTGCACCGCGCCTTCCTACTTTTGTCTTTTCCTGCATAGAGAAGATAACTATTAGTGATTGGGTCATTCGTGCTCATTCTCATTACATTTTCCTATTTTATAACAAAGAAAAGGTTACAACTATTGCTTGAAACACCACTAAGTTATTCGTTAAAACATACCTTTCCAATGCTCTACAGGCATGTTAGAAAATTTGTCGACTATCACAAATATGCAGTCGTTGCCATGCTTGGTAGAAGGAAGGCTAGACATATAGTCCATGGAGATGGATTCCCAGGGCTAGCAAGGAGTAGGAAGAGGAGTATAAAGGGCCTTGATTCTTAATGGTTGTCTTGGTGATGGCATAGGCAGTGCAGGATCTGATATATTTTCCAATGTCACCTTGGAGATTTTGGCAATAAAAATACTTCTGTAGTATTGTCATTGTCTTCTCTACACCGAAGTTTCATGCGACTGGAATGTCGTGCACCTCCTAATTCATCTTGGCACGCTCACTTGAAGGAACAAAAAGGTTTCCCAAGTGGCTTAACAATGCGTCTTGGAGGTGTAAGTCTGGAGCTAGCTTGCCTTCTATCAGCATCTGGTATGTGGTGGAAAATTATGGATCATTTTTGTAAAGATTTTTCCATCTAGAAGTCTCGTGCCCACAAGAGTCGAGAACAGTGGCCGACGCCACGACCGGTGGCCAACTGAGGCAATCTGCAACATTATTGGTGTTTCCATTCTTGTACTTAATGTTCAAATGAAATTGTTGTGGATATGTGGAGCATTTCGGATGGTCGTCATTCTATAATTTCCCTTGTGTTTGTATAAATTGAAGAGGTCAATGATTTGTGTGGATGATGGTCTCCTTCCCCTTAATGTAATGTTTCCACTACCGACAAGTTTGCATGATGGAATACTTATATTTATCGTAGGTGGGGTATTTCTAAATTGTATTGGAAAGTGTCTCACCGTGATAGGCCACTGACTTCCCTTGCTGGGTGAGAACTGCACCAATAGCATAGTTGGAGGCATCTGTCTGAATTTCAAATGGTTGTTGTAGGTCTAGAAATGTGAGTGGTTGTGTAGAGAAAAGGCGGTGCTTCAACTCAACAAATGCCTTTTGTTGGGACTCAGACCAAAAAAAACTTTGCTTTCACTCCACCCTTGGTAACTTGACTCAAAGGCCAAGTGATATGAGAGAATCCCAACATGAACCTTCGATAGAAATTGGCAAGGCCCAAAAAGCTACGAAGCTCTGTTAGAGTGGTCAGGGTTGGCCAATCTTGAATGACTTGGATCTTAGCTGGATCCACATGCATGCCTTTCTCATTAATGATGTAACCTAGATATTGGACCTGGTTCATGCCAAACATGCATTTCTCCAAGTTGGCACATAGTTTGTGTTTTCATAGGGTTTGAAGGACCTGTCGAATGTGTTACAAGTGTTCTTCCCAACTCTTATTGAAGATGAGGATGTCATCCAGATATACAACTATGAACGAGTTGGTGAAGGGCTACAAGATGTCATCCATCAACCTCATAAAAGTTGCAGGGGAATTTGTCAACCCGAAAGGCATGACCAACCACTCAAAAAGGCCCTCCTTGGATTTGAAGGCAATCTTCCATACATTTGTGGGTTCTATTGGAACTTGGTGATAGCCAAACTTCAAATCAATATTGTTGAAGTACTTGGCCCCATTGAGCTGGTCAAGAAGGTCATCAATCTGTGGGATTGGATACCTGTTCTTGACAATGATTTTATTTAGTTCCTGATAATCAATGTAGAGTCTCCAGGTCCCATCCTTCTTCTGTACGAGTAGAATTGGGCTCCCACAAGGTGAGGAACTTGGTCAGATGTGACCTTTTTTTAGCAACTCCTAGGTCTATCGCTTGACTTCTTTGTTTTCCAGAGGAGGATGACAATATATCATTCCATTGGGTAGAGGTGCTCCGGAAGTCAGATCGATCGAATGCTTGACCTGATAGTGCAAATGTACCCTTGTGGGTGAGGAGAATATGTCCCTGTAGTCTTTCATGACCTTATCCACCTACTTCCGTCGTGTGGATGAACCCTTCCTGAGGGTCATGGATGTGGCCATGATCTTCCCCTTATTTGAGAGTGAATCATAAAGAAAACAAATTTCCCAGACTGTGAGACGATCTTACTACATTTCTTAGCAAAGATAAAAGAAATGGCGGTAGGTGAGGCTACCTCCGATATCCTATATAGCTTACTACCCAAAATAATAATAACAGTGCAAGGCTTGGAATCATACACAACATGACATTTCCACAAGTATGGTTGGCCTAATAATACATCACAAACTTCAAGGGGAGCAACATCACACAATACCTCATCTGTGAAGGGCTTGATGTTGCAGGGAAGGCGACACTGTTGGCTAGCACAGAGATCTCGCCGTTGGTGGGGCCATCTGATGGTGTATGACAAATGGTGTGGTGTTGTCGATAGACCCAAATGCTTCATGTCCTCAACTAATATGAGGTTCTTTTGGCTCACACTATCGACAATGAACTACAACAGAGAACCCTTCACCCACATATGTGAGTGGAAGAGATGCTCCCCACCTCTAGATCTTCGGGCTCAATCTTCTAGACCTTAGTGGTGGAAATGATGGTGTTGGGCTCTGCATCAATAATTTTCTTCCCCTTGTTGGGTTTCGACTTAGAGTCAGAACATGCATCTAACTCTAAGGATTTTAGCTTAGCCACCAATGACTACTTAGCACAACACTCATTTGTGTTGTGAGTGGGGTTATTGTGGAACTCACACCATTTTCTTGTGTTCTTCTTCATCTTCATGGTGTTATACTTTGCTTGTGTCTTCGATGAGTTACCTTGGGTCACCCCACCTTGGCTTTGTCCTTTAACATGTAGTTTGGAGGTGCCTTTTCCCTGCTTCAGATTCGCAGATCCAAAGTCTCGCTTCTTCTGATTAAATTTATGCTTAATCTTAACAGCATATCAATATGTAGTGGCAAGCGAGGAGATGTCCAAGAACTCCATCTCTGCTTGGATATATTTCTGCAGACAGTCGTGGTACTTGAGTACTAAATTCCGCTCATAATCCTTGATACCCAACTTCGTGTGAAGGGTATGAAAAATATTTGTGAACTCTGGCATGTCTTGGTCCCTTTCCTGCCACAGTGTGGTCCATTTTATGTACTTATCTTCATAGCTCCTAATAGGGTGATATTGTTCCTTGACGACATCTCGGAAAGAATTCCAAGTGGCTGCGACTGAAAATAGTGAGGGTTCCTTCTCGTCCCTCTGGTCATAGTAGGTTTCCCACTAGTCCTTGACATGGGGGGCGACTTTGAGGAGTGCAAAAGTAATCTTTTCCATATTGGAAAAATTATGGACTGAAAAATATCCTTCCAGTAGATTTAACCATATATCTATGGCATTTTCATCTATTTGGCCCTCAAATATAGGAATGTCAAAGTTAATTTGTACCTTGAAGGGGGCAGCGCCTCTGAAGTCACTGTTGGATGAAGATGCTTCGCCCGCTGATACTCGTCAAAGAATCTGGGAAAATTTATCCATCATATCATTCCTTTGTCGCTTAAGGGCCTCTTCGAACAACATTTTCAAAGGACTTCTTGCTCCCTCGTCTTTCTTTTCTTCTGCGATGGGAGGCTGTTGGGGTCATCAAGGTCGATCTTACAAGGGTTCAACCAGTTCAAGTCCTAACTCCTTATACCCTGACCTCATTGGGGACATGCACAAAAAAAGAAAGAAAGAGCAGACCACTCTGATACCAATGATTCAGATTTATAGAGGAATGAAACAAAATAAAGATTTAAACAAAAACAAAGAGCTACAATGAAAATTGAACTTCAATTAATTAATAACAAATATTGAAAATTGTTTACATGCAGAATGGAAATAAACTAGCTCGAGTGATGGTAGCTTATCTCTGAGAAGAGATGTGACGACTACACGCCTTCTGAACTATGTTACAATGAGGCTTAGAGGCCTTTTTATTGTTGATGAACAATGGAAAACTCTAAACATCCAAAAACCTAACCTTAGGAGATGAAACACCAAAAGTTTGTGAGCCCCGTTGGGATTAGTTAGAACACCAACTTCTCGGGGTCGTAATTTGGGCATATGATCTTTGTTTGGTATGCATGATACCTCGTTAGAAAGATCTATTTTAGGAAAACAAATTTTCCCGGCAAGCTGCACAATGGGCTATGGGCTTGGCATTTTTTTGGAAAAAAACGTCGTTTAGGGCCTTAAACGACTCCAAAAGTTCAGGAACCGAAAAACTGCGATATATAGAAAGTTATGCTAGAATTAAAGAAATTGAAAGGAAACAGTGTTGGGGGTCCAAGTGGAATAGGCGGGTGGCCACCAATATCCACCTGGACCAGTAATTCACTGTAAGACTTCCAAACAAATGTGCGATTAAGTGCAAAGCATTCATGAAGGAGATGGTAAAGTAAAATTGGCTAAATGACAAGTTTATAGAATGCTATTTGATACCTTAAGAATGAATGATGATGAAGACATAGGTAAGTTCTTGCTTAGAGTGGATGAAATTGTTAATGTTATGAAGGGCCTAGGTGAAAAAATTAAGGATTTTATAGTAGTCTTGCTAAGTTTAATCCCAATGGATCATCATATGAAGAAGTGTCTAACATTGCAGAACTAACAATAGATCAATTTCTTGTCTCCCTAACAACATGTGAAATGAGAGAAAAGGAAAAGCAACCACACAAAATGCAACATTCAAGGCAGACAATAAATGTACATAAGAACGGAAATGCTCATGCTTAGACTCAAACGAAGAAGAAGTGAAATTTGTAAGAATATTGAAGAAAGGAATAGGTAAGTACAAGGGAAAACTTCCATTTAAATGCTTTAATTGTGGAGCACTGGGGAATTATGCCTCAAAATGTCCATATAAGAAGGAAGAGAATAAGTTTAAAGGGAAATAAAAGAGAAAATATAACATAATGAAGAATGAGAAAAAAAGTAAACCTTTTTTTTTCTTTTTTTCTTTTTATACAGAAGAAGATAATAGTTCCTCTAATGATACAAATGAATACTTTGATGAAGAAGGAATTAGTGAACTTATGCTTATGTCTTTAGAGTCTGAATCTAGCAAACTTAAGGAATGTGAGTTGAGTGAAGAAGAAGAAGGTGATGTAGACCTTGCAAGGGAGCTAATTAGTGCCCTAGAAGAGATTGATAGACTCAAGTAGAAGAACAAGAAACATAAAGAAATTATGTTAAAATATGTTAAAGAAGATCCTAAGCCTAAAGAGCTTATTCAGTTGAAATTTGAACTAGAAGAGGCCAAAAAGGTGGAAGACGTCCTGCTACAACAGTTAAAATAGAAAAGCAAAGAGTGTGAGAAGTTGGAAGAAGAAGCAGTTTTTTTTTTTTTTTTAACATCATCGGTTGCTATATTGCTTTTCGAAAAAAGAGGAAGATGGAAACTGTTCCTCTGTAGTACATAATTATTCGCCGAGTGAAGCTAGGAAAGAAGGATTTACAACAATAGGATCCTCCAGGTTCCCGCCACTTGGGCTTTGAAATGAAATTTAAACTGGAATATATCCTGACAAATTGGAACACTAAAAGACGGCATTTGCAAAACATTATCTATCAATAATGAAAAGGGTGATAAGCCTGACTATGAGGATGAAAAGGAGCCTGATTTGCCAGTTTGAAGCACCTTGCTGTTCCGCGCCAAAGGATGAAGAGAAGTATGATATCTTTGCTTGTAGCACCTGTCTGGACCGCAATAAAGGAATAGCTGAAAACAGATCCTGATAAAAGAAGGACGGGAACGCTGTCATGGGGCTCTGATCTTTGAGCGATATCTCTGCTTGTGGCTCCTGTCTGGACCGCGTTAATGAACCAGTTGATAACAAATCCTGATAAAGGGAGGGCGAGAGCGCTGTCATGAGGCTCTGATTATTGAGCGGTGCAAGTGGAATGTGCTGCCTGTAGGGAGGATCGATGAACAGGGGGCGTCCAGAAGATCCAGGGGAGGGGGAATCACGGGTTCTAAGAGCAAGACAGGCCCACAAGAACAGGGTGTTCAGATGGATCGAAAGGGGAAGAGGCAGAATTAAGGGAGAGAGGGAACTGAAGTAGGGGAGCGGGTGAGGGAGAGCCTGATGCAAGAAAAGGGACAATCGATTGACAAATAACTTATGCAAATGAATTACCTGAGTGCGCCCTGTCCCTCTTTCATTTTTGGTCATGGTGAAATAATTATGATTCATCGGTTCTGCTGTCATATTAGGACTTGTGAGCTTGTTGCATCTCTGAATGAGGGGAATCCTTTCCACAGTCATGGCAAATGGTAATAGGTCTCGGCTTCGTTACAGACTAGACAGCCCTGAGGTCTGGTGCATGCCTTATTGGCCTGTTTGTCAGCGTTTTTGTTTAAGCTGCGTAAGATATGATAAAAGCGCAGATCTTCCATGTGTTGAACTAGAATATGGCAGCGGCTTAATATCTGCTGGAGAAACACATTTGTGGAGTCTTTCCTCTGAACCATTGAGCTAATAATAACTGTTGAATCTCCGAAGATGAAGGCTGCATTTATTCCAAGCTTCCCAAGCTGAATAAGTCCCTGGTATAGAGCCAGTGCTTCTGCCCTATTGTTGGAGGTTTGACCAAGGCCCCATTCATATGATAAAACAATGTCTCCATTAGCATTAAGAATCACTCCTCCAGCCCCTGCAACCCCAGGGTTCGACTTTGAAGCTCCATAAAAAAAGAGACAGTACCTGTTGCAATTTTGAATCCAAGCAGCAAACTCATTTTCTTTGAGTCTGATTTTCCAATTGTGAGGGACAGCGTTTTGCCTGTTGTGAGTAGTGCTACCTAGCTGCCTGTTGTTGTTTTTGTTCAACAAGTGACCAATAAAGCTCCGTTCTTCCACACTGAGATCGGTGATGTCTACAGCCTTCTGGTTTTTAGCTGATATGGTTTCAAGGGCGAGACCCTTTACTTTGCTACATAGACTTCTGGCGTTTGAACCCTTGTCCTTAAAAACTTTTCGATTGCGGGCCAACCAAATATTCCATAGCATGATGTAAGGTAGAATATCCCATACCCTCTTCGCAATGCTATTCTTCCTTCGCTGCCAGGGGTAGTTCTTTTTCCACTTATGCAGAATTTCTCCCATGTTGTCTTGGCTGGTCCATGGAATTTGGTTGTTTTGGGACAGGTTTCCCCAGCAATCAGTAGTGAAGGAGCAATCAATAAATAGGTGGTGGATGGATTCCTCAGCTGCCAAATAGTTGGGACAGCGAGAGGGGCCGATGATTCCACGCTTTTGCAAGTTTTTGGCAGTAAGAGTTTTCCCTTTGAGAAGAGTCCATATAAAAAATTTGATTTTTGGAAGGGCCTCAGACTTCCAAACTGCCTTCCAATGATTCCAGATTGGCATAGGATGATTGTTGTTGCAGAGGAATTGATGGGCAGCCTTAATGGTATACACAGATCCAGAAGGATCCCAACTGAATCCATCTGTGGTATTCTTTTTGATAGGGGCTATATTATGCAAGTGAGATTGGAGAGCTGACAAACTATCTTTGAGATCATTGGGTATAGCAGGGAAGGACCATCCAGACCATAGAAGGGATGAAGGATCCCACTGAGAAATCTGATCCAAATGGTGAATGCCAATTCTTTCAAAAAAGAGAGGATGGGATTGACTCCAGCTTGCATATTAATAGGATGTTGTCCCATGATTTTGTCTGTTCCAATATTAATGCTTGCTCCTCCCTTAGGAATTTTGGAAGTGTTATGGGCAATTATAGGAATTACTTTTTTGCATAAGCGCCAGATTTTGGTGGAGTCTCTGATGGGGATGTCTTGATCGAGGAGCTGATGCCTTGGAAAATTCAGATATTTAATTTCCAGTACCCTTTTCCACCATGCAGAAGGACCAGTTATGAATCTCCAAACCATTTTTCCTCCAAAGGCTAAGTTAAGATATCTTGGGGATCTGATGCCAAGGCCACCACGGTCTTGGGGCTGAATTACTTGCTTCCAGCTGATCAAATTAAACTTCTTTTTGTCTTGCTTCCCTCCTTGCCACAAGAAATGGCGAAGGATGCCTTCCATTTTGTGGTGGAAGGTGGCAGGGGCTTGGAGAAGAGTAAATTGATATAATGGCAAAGAGGATATACCAGATTTCAGAAGGGTGAGGCGACCAGCTGGGTTGAGCCATATTGAGCCCCATTGCTGTACTTTCCTTTTCATCTTATCGATTATGGTGTCCCAAACTTCAGCCCTCAAAGGTCCTGCACTTACAGGAATGCCCAAATATGAAAAGTGAGTCCAATCATAGTGGCAAGAAACCCCAAATGTTGCAGCAATATTGTGAAGGGCCTGCAAAGTTGTATTCCAGCCATAGATACAACTTTTTTGCTGATTGACCAGACCACCAGAGTAATCCATGAATTTGTCCAGGAGAACTTTGAAACGCCTGGCTATTGTGATAGAGGCCCCCCCAATCAGCAAGGTATCGTCTGCAAATTGAGAATGATTTATATTCTTGACACCATTCCCAAATTTTATTCCTGTTATGAGACCAACCCTCCGATGGAAATCCAACGCTTTGCTAAATGATTCAGCCATTAGAATGAAAAGATAAGGTGAGAGAGGGCATCCTTGTCTTAGGCCACGGGAGGATTTGAAAGCTTCACCTGGTCTGCCATTAACAAGAGGGGTGATCCATGGCCCGGAGATGCAGGCTTTGATGAGGTTAAGGAAGCTTGCATCAAAACCCATCTTCTTCAGGACAACAAAGAGAAAGGAGTGCCTCACTCTGTCAAAGGCGTTGGCCAAATCAAGTTTGAGAACAAATCCTTTCTCCTTCCTGGATTGGCTCGAGTGAATAGCTTCTTGTACTAGAAGGATGGAGTCAGTAATATGGCGGTTTGCTAAGAACCCCCCTTGATTTTCAGAAATGAGGGAAGGAAGGAAGGGTTTGAGGCGAGAGGCAATGATTTTGGAGAGGATTTTGTAGGAGGAATTACATAGGGAAATAGGATGGAATCTGGCAAATGAAGAAGGTCGGTTTTCTTTGGGTATGAGGGCCAGATGAGTGGCGTTGGTGTACCCCCCTATTTTACACTTTCGCTGGATCCACTTTAACATTTTTATCAGGTCTTTTTTTATAATTCCCCAGAATGTTTGATAGAAACATATGGGAAAGCCATCAGGGCCTGGGGCTTTGTCAGGCTGAAAGGCCCATACCGTTCTGGCAACTTCTTCCTCATCAATCTCTCTGATTAGACTGTCATTTACTTGCTTACTTATCCCTGCTGGCAGATGTTGCAATAACTCAGTATAATCCTCCTATTTTTAGTTTCAGTTAGAAGGTCTCTAAAGTGTTCAGTTGCTGCCCTCCGGATGGCATCTTGGCTTACCTGCCTGTTACCTTCAGCATCTGTTATGGAGCTTACGCTGTTCCTTACCTTTCTGGCTGTTGTTTGTTTATGAAAAAAGGCTGAGTTCCTGTCTCCTCCCTGCAGCCACAATTGCCTCGATTTTAGCCTCCATTTTAGCTCCTCTGCTCTCTTAACTTGGCACAGTTGTGAATAGAGATCACTTTCCTGTTGTTTACTTTCTTGGGAGAGACCAAATTCCTCAATCGCTCTTTGCGTGCTGTTGAGGTTATTTTTAATCTCCTTTTTTACCTCTTCAGGCTCTTTGTAGCTCGATTTGGCCCAATTTTTAATAGCCTGTTTGGTTTTTTTAGTTTGGTCTCCCATATGAATCCAGGGGACCCTTCGACATGTTGTCTCCAAGTAGTGAGGACGATTTCAGCCACTGCTGGGTTGTCGTTCCATAGGGAGCTATATCGGAAGGGGATAGGCCCGAGATTGCTGTGCTTATCCAGCGTTAGCGTGACAGGGAAATGATCTGAGACAGGACAAGTTAAGACGCTGGCGTATCCAACAGAGAACGTAGAGAGAAGCGAAACGTTGATTAAGATTCTATCTAATCTCTCCATAATATTACCTGTGCCAATTCTGCGGTTGCTCCATGTGTAACGCCGGTTTTTGGGTGCAATATCCACAAGATCGGATTCTTGCATGATGTTTTCCAGATATGTTCTATAGGGATCAGAAGTAAAACTGCCGCCCCTCTTTTCGTTGGCATGGAGGATAAGGTTAAAATCGCCTCCCAAAATGATGTTGGAGCTCCCTTCTTCATCAATGCTGGACTTTAGATCGCGCCAACAACAATCCTTATCCCTGTAGTGATTGGGCACATAAATATTGTAAATGACTACGGTTTGCCTGTCCTCATTGTTTTCCAAGACTGTTTTGATCCAATGTTGGTTGATGGTTGCCGAATTACAGTTCCATATATTCTGGTTCCAGATAGTGGCTATACCTCCTGAAGCTCCTCTTGCTTCACTGATACTTCCTTTGTACTGGTTCTGCTGTTCTATGATAGTGTTCATTTCCCTCTGACCTTGCTTTGTTTCTTGCAGCAAAATGATTCCGGGTTTCTCTTGGTGAATGAGATCTCTCAGGGCTACTATTTTGGAGGGGTGCCCAAATCCCCTACTGTTCCAAGACAATATTTTCATCATTGTAAATGTGGTGTCCGGGAAGGTGCTCGCCCCCCTTGTTCCTTGTTGTCTGTATCTTTGTCATGCTGACCCAGGATGAAGGATTCTATGGGTGTCTGAGTTCCCATAGCAATATCTTTCTGCGCGTTCTCATCCCGATGCTGTTTGGTGGATTTCCTGCCCGGTCCAGGCTTCTTGAAAGTTTCGCTAGATCCTCCATGTTCTTTGGAAGAGCTCCTGGTGATTCTGTTTAAGGGAGGATCTAAAGGGGGTTGAGAGGAGATGATCAGGGGCAAGGAGGATTTGGAAGAGGTTTGGGGGAGGTTTTCAAGAGAAGGGGGATCTAGGGGTTGGCTTTCCGGGAGAGAAAGGATAGAGAAGGGATTAGATGAAGGAGGCGGAGGAGGGGAGCGGGGGGGAGATTTGGAGGGAGCAGGAGAAGATGGGGAAGGATGACCTACTACGGAGGCAGATGGATCAGCTTCAGAGATGCCTTTAGCCTGGGAGGCCGATTTCTTTTTTTTAACCATTTCCCATTGTTCCTCTTGAGGACCGTTTTCTACATTAATAAGCTTAGTACATCGATTTGCAAAGTGGCCGTATTCGTGACATACCTTGCATTTGAACGGGATCTGCTCATAGTCTAGCTGCTGAATATGGCTCCAGTCGTCCACTTTGAGCTTGATGGCTTCCGGGAGGCCTTTGCCGAGATCCACTTCAACACAAATCCGAGCACAAGCTTGCATGTTGTCCTTTGGCTCGCTTCGATCTACGTATTTACCAACTGCATTTCCAATGGCTCGGACTGAATCATCTCCCCAGCAGTGGAGGGGAAGATGAGGGAGCCGGACCCAGACCGGGACAGCACTGGGGACATCAAGTTCAGGATCAAAATCAGGGGTCCATTTGTTGAGGTACAGGCCCCTGGAATCCATGAAATAGGGTCCGTTTCTGAAAATTAAATCCTTGTCTTCTTTGGATTCGAAATGAAATGTGAAGTACCCTTTGCCATAGAATCTGATGGATATCTTGCCTTGTATTTTATCAGACCAGTTTCTCTCAACCCATCTCTGGACGGTTTTTGGAGAGGGCCAGAGGCCCGTAAACTGACCGATGAGTCCTTTTTCTGCCAGCGACAGAGCGGCCAAGCGAGGTAGGGTAGGAGGCAAAAGAACTTCTTGAAGACCATCTAATTTTTTGACAAATTTTGAAACAGTAGGGCGAGGGCGCTGTGGCGGCAGTGAGTTTACCAGATTGGAGAACGCCTGTTTGGTATTGACCCCCTCCGGTGGAGCCTCCGGGGGGGCCATGGATGATGAGCGGTGGGCAGAAGGCCGAGCTGTTGCGCAGCAGAACCCTAGACAGCGTACGCAGAGAAGTTTTTAGAATTGAATCTACTTTTTGTCTACCCCGGAAGAAGAAGCAGTTATCCTAAGAAAGAGGCTAGAGAAAGCACATATTGATTTGAATATGAACCTTCAACACATAAAGGGGCCTGAAAAGTTGGACGTGATATTGAATGCTCAAAGATCTTCGCTTCTGAAGACAGGTTGGGATATGAAGGATAAACTAGTGAGAAGAAGAAAGAAGATAAAAGGACCATCAACTTTCTCAAAGTTGTCACAAGAGATAATGACTACCCACAACAACCAGAGAATAAGGATGCTAATAACACACCTAAACAACAACAAGGAAATAATGCACCTAAGTAGCACCAAAAGATTCATCTCATTCAGCAACAACGAAGGACTAATCTTATTCAACAATAGCAGATAAAAATATTATAGAAGCAATAAATGAGTTACCAGAGGCTTTATTTCTTCAAAAGACAAAATTATCAGATGTTAAGGAGGCCCTATTCACAAGTACCATCCTTCCCCAGGTATGCATTTTTTTATAGATATTGCTACTTATGCAAATATTTGGCCAAAATGCTATAAATTGCAAAGCATATGTGAGAAGGAATGAAACAAAAATTTTGAGAAGAAATAAAGGGAAAAACAAATTTGTAAATGTAAGAATAAACATGAGCAGGAACAATAATCCATTTGCTTCACTTTCTAATGTCACTGGATATTATTATTATCACAATTTTGGTCATAAGTCTTATGAATGTCAACTCATAAGTTTCAGATCATAACCTCAGGACAATCATAGGATGGAGGAATCCATGCAATGGAGAAAGAAGAAGGAAGAGAAGAAAACGAGTACGCACGACCTAGTGCTATATGCTCATAATCAGACTAGTCAGTGGTATGTGGACATCGGTTTCTCTAGGCATATGAACGAGGACAAAAGAAAGTTCTTGTCTGATGAAAACTTGACTAAACTGAGAGGGGGGCGAATCAGTTTAGTACATCCGTGGACTTCAATTCTATTTCCTTTAAAACTTATTAACTTAACTTTTACATGATTAGCTTAACACATAATGAACATCATATTTAATATGTGAACATAAGGTAATAAGTAAATCATAACATCACATCAACACATAAAAGAAAGCACATTTAGACACCATATATAAGTGGAAACCCATAAAGGGAGAAAACCATGATTTTGTTATTGTTGTGATGCAAAGGCAAGATCCCACTCCCTTATTACATCTGATTTTATGTAGGCTCCAACCTATAGGAGGCTTCTACCTCAAATTTTCTGCTAGCTACAACATGCAATGAAGCTCCAACTCCCATATCTTTTCTGCTGGCTACAACCCACAGGAGGCTCCTACCTCAACCAACTCCAACTAGATATTTATCAAGCCACAACTTGAAGGAAGACTACAATCCCCTTATACAAACAAGAAACAACAATGTGATAGTTTACCTGGTCATAAATCTGCATATCTCCTCCATATTCATTTATGCCCTTCTTCCCTTCAAAACTGCTTCACATAAGCTTCATATGTGTCAGATAACTAGTGCATAACACCTTGATCATCTCTCACACATTCTCCAACTCTCTAACCATTTTTTCCTCCAAAATCACATCTTTTATAAAGATAGTTTGATGGTTGTTTGTATTCCACATAAGAATATGAAGTGAACAAGCTTGACTCTTTGCCTCCTGTTCATTCAATTCCAAGCTCTTCATATTTTGAATATTAGAACATAAATAAGTGCTCCACCACATATTATTTCATCCATCTATAATGATTAGGTACATCAATATCAACATAATGCCAAAAGCAACATTATAACATCATAACACATGCACACAGTGCAAGCACTCTTGAAAGCAAATAATATGCACACAACATATGAAATAAATGCAAGCATATATATGCAACATTCACTCTCTAAAGTCATCAATGTGATCAAAGCCATATTTTCTTCATGCCATTGCCTCGATAACCTTGAGTCTTGTAATTTTTTTGTTGTCATGGAGCTTTTCCTTTGCTGTCATGGAGTCTTGCCTTTGCCTTGCATCACAACAATTCAACTCAACAAATTAATGTCACAACAAATTCTTCAATAAGCAATCTCTGCAACATTATCCAAGCATATCACAACTCCTTTATGATTTCACCTTGTATTACATCAACTCATCATGAATCATTAAAGCCATCAACATAAGCACCAAGCCATCAACGCAACATATACAAGCATAAATCAAATTGTTTGCATGCACCAACTGTGCCATGATATTAAGCATATGCAAACATGCCAACATATCACCCATTGTTGCTCCTTGGCTTCGCTGCTACTGCATACCTTCAATGCTCTTGCATCCCTTTTTGTTCTTATTTCCTTGTTTTTCCTTTGCCTTTAAAATGCCTTGTTGTTGCTCCTTTGCCTTGCTGCTCCTTGCCTTTGTTCTCCTTGTCTTGCTGCTCCAAGCTGCTCCTGCATACCTTTCTCCTGCTCCTGCATACCTTGATGCTACTTTGCCATCAATGACAATAATAAAGGGAAAAACAAATTTGTGAATGTAAGAATAAACATGAGCATGAACAATAATCCATTTGCTCCACTTTTTGATGTCACTAGATGTTATTATTAGCACAATTTTGGTCATAAGTCTTATGAATGTCAACTCAGAAAGTTTCAGATCATAGCCTTAGGACAATCATAGGACAGAGGAATCCATGTAGTGGAGAAAGAAGAAATAAGAGAATAAAACGAGTAAGTATGACCTAGTTTTATATGCTCATAATTAGAATAATTAGTGGTATGTGGACATTGGTTGCTCTAGGCATATGACAGAGGACAAAAGAAAGTTCTTGTCTTTAGATGAAAATACATTCGGAAATGTCACTTTCAGTAATGATGCAACAGGAAAAATAAAAGGGTATAGTTAGCTTGAATAATGGCAGAGGAAAGGCGCAAGATTGATTGTTTGTAGATGGACTAAAACATAACTCGTTGAGTGTAAGCTAGATGTGTGACATAGATTGTGATGTCATCTTCAGAGCTCAAGATTGTGAGATAAGATAAGTTACAATAGGAAAGATATTGGCCAAAGTAATCCAAACAAAAAACAATGTATATGTTTTGAAGGAAGATAATGAAGAATGTTATTTGGGCAAACAAGATGCGTTTTGGTTATGACATAGGAGACTAGGGGATCTAAAATTTGACCATGTCATCAAACTCAGTAAAAAATGAGTTATATGAGTTTTTCCTAGGATAATAAAGCTTCCAAATCCTATCTGCAAGTCATGTCAATTGAGAAAACAAACTCGTGTTCCATTCGAAACCAAGGATTAACTATCAACTAGCAAGACACTGCAACTAGTGCATATGGATCTATGTGGGACCTCTAGAAAAGAAGCACCTAGAGGTGGTAATTACTTCATTCTAGTTATTGTTGATTATTCTAAACAAACATGGGTAGAATTCTTGAGAAAAAATTAGAAGCATTTGCGAAGTTTAAGGTCTTCAAGGCACTAACAGAGAACCAAACAGGCCACAAGATAAAGTGTATACGATCAAACGAAGGATGAGAATTCACATTAGATGAATTTACATATTTTTGTGATGAACATGGAATAAAAAGGCAATACACCATTGTGGACACACCCCAACCGAATGGACATGTTGAAAAGTAGAATATGTCAGTGCAAAAAATGGCTAGAGCTATGATGCAGGAATTGAACATTCCTCAAACCTACTGGGTAGAATATATACACACAATAGTGCACATACTGAATAAGACACATCTCAGACTTAACTGTGATAATGATCTAGGGGATCAATAAAGTGCTCAAAATTCAAAGTGTCCAAAAGTGCTTGAAATGTGTACCAATGCGTAGATCTCGGTGACCTGAATCCAACGCAACTTGAATCACTCAAAACTGATATCGTATGCTCCTAATATCACGTTCTGATCATTTTTCCAAATAAGAAAATTTTTACAGTTGGGTTGCAGGAACGCACAGTTAGCAATCCATACGTTGACTAAGCAGGTGACTAGATAGGCTGATTGTGTATTTTGGGTCAATGGTTTATCACCAAGTGTCTCATTCTGGTTGGTCAAATTTTAGTGGTTTGCGATTGGTTGAAGGTCGAGCCAATGGCGAAGAGCCACGTGGGCTAATGGTGGCTGCCAAGTGGCATCCTGACGTCATAGTAAATTTGTTTTAAGGGTCGAGGAGACCGCGCCAGGGTCGAACATAAGACCTCTGCACAAGTAGCAAGGCGCATTACCAATAGACCAAACGTTATGACTTAACAACATATGTCTCTGCATTATATTTAAACTATGACACAAATCATATTGGAGGTTGGGTCAGGGCTAAGCCCCAGCCCTGGTCCCTATTACCATAGAACCTTAGGGTGGGACCAAGGGCCCGGCCTTAGCCACAACCCCAAGTCACAACCCAATGCACCATATAACCACGGTGAGAGGTAACGAGCTGTTAGCCCCTAGACGCGTGCAGAGGGGGGCCAACTCCATGCCACATGGCCATTCACATGACCGCAGACTCCAGTTTGGCACACGTGTGTGGATTTAGGACCATCTCCAGGTTTTATGGGCTTCAATGCACCACAGTGTGTCCAAGTGCCAAATCCATTGGGGGGCAGCTGACGGGGGTGGGCGGTTAGCCCCAACCCCTGGGCACATGCCCCCATGCGACCAAAAGTTTCAGAAATTTGGGGGTTAGAGGGCATTTAAACTGTTCAACAATTTGCACCGTCGGGTGTGATTGTAGGCCAAAATTGTGTGCCGGTTCCAGGTTTGGGGTGCTCAAGCCAGGTTTGGGGCCAATTGTAGGATGATTAGCTGTGGAAAAATTGAAAAAACTTGGACAAAGCATAATTTTCTCAGTTTTTGGCCAAATGAGGTGCAGAAAGAGCCCAACTAGCAGTTTTTGACAGTTGTGAAGCCATTAGAGACATAATATTTACATTATGAGAACTATAAATCCATGTAACACAAATTTGAGCACTTAATGAAAGAGGCCCATCATTGGAAGCTGGACTAGGAGATGTAGCCCAAAAGAGGGGTGAACTCCTTTATCATTTTTATTGTTATGTGTTTATGACATGGTCTATTGTCTCTTTTGTATGTTGTTAACTAAGTTTAAAAAACCATAATTTTATGTGTTTTGCAAAGTGATCCATTGCCTACAATACATAAAAATTTTACTTGCAATTTTACCATCACCTTCAAGTTTGTAATAATTTTGGTATCAAAGCTCAAGGTTTTGTGAAGGTTTGATTTTGTTTGCAAGTGTTGTTTGATGCTTACAAGGTTGAAGCTTAAAAGAGGAGAAGGAGAACTTGTGGAGCCAAGCTCTCAAATTGTTTCAAGGAGAACAAACACACCTCAAGCTTCAATGATTATGGCACATGAAGAAGGTCTTGAAGGGATATATGAAGATGAAAGAAATTTTAGAAAAGCTTTCTTTTAGATGTCTGAAATGGTAAAGGTTATTTATGAAGAAAGGAATTCAAGATTGTATGGAGAGAGCTCAAACCTCCAAAAGGAGATGAAGGAAAAGGGAGACAAACTTCCAAAAGGGAATGGAGGGAATGGTGACAAACCACCACCTTCAACTCCCTCCTCATCCTCATCTTCATCCTCATGTTCTTCTACTTCTTCAACCCTTTCACAAACACCTCCAAATTCTCCAAAGGGAAATGGTAAAACTCCTTTGTTAAAGCTTGACATTAATTTTGAATTGCCTATCTATGATGGAGAGGTAAATGTGAGAAATTAGATAATTGGATTAGTAAGATTGAAGTGTATTGCAGGATACAAAGAATCAAGGATGACGAGACCAAAATTGAGCTTGCTTCTCTTAGATGGGAAGGTGCAACACTTATTTGGTGGGATGGTCAATAGATGGTGCAGAAAAAATAGAGGATAGTGGAAATTCTTCATGGATGGGCTTCATGTCATCAAGGGAATCTTTCATCATTAGGATCATCAAGTGTGGTCATCAAGGTGAGGTAAGGACATGTCCTTCATCAAGTATAGTCATCAAGGTGATCATATTGTCTTCACCAAGTGTGGTTATTCATCATTTGGAACCAGGCATCTCAAGAATATTTTCCATCTCGACTAGTGCCATATTGACATCAATGACAACCTAGATTAACAATATCCCCCTTTGTCATTGATGGAAATATTCTTGCCCTTTAAACATTCTCCCCCCCTTTGACATTAATGGCAAACAGGGTGCCCAAGTACTCCCCCTTTCAAGCTGCTTCTTTTCTTTACGAATAGTAGTTCTTCACAGGTATGTTACTCCCCCGTCATGGTGCTCTTCTTTCTGGTAATGTGGTCCATGATAGATGTGCTTAAATTCCTTCATGTGATGAACCAACTCTCCCTGTCTACATGACCTCCTCTAGCTCATGAAAGATTACTTACTTAGTGATCAAGTGGAAGAAATCTTAACAACAATCCATCAGATAGATAAGAGATCATGTTCTTCAATGGAGCTATTCCCGAGAGATAATCTATCAATGAATGATTGTTCAAGTGTGACTCATCAAGGTTCTCATAGGATCCATCCATGACTAGCTTCTGCAAGAATTCTTTGTTGATTTGGGGTAGCATCAGATGGTCTATAGCCATGAAAATTGTGGAGAGGCTAAAGCACATGAGATCTCCAAGGCCCAGAAATGGTTTGGGCAGATTCTACTCGGTTTAGGAGATATTAAAATAATTAATATTTTTAATGGAGTTCCTAAGTCTAAACTTAGGAAAAATAAAATATTAATGGGTATTAATATAAAACTGGGTTAGAAGGTTCTAAAAGACATGGATCAAGCGAAACCTAATCTTAGCCATTGATTAGAGATGTAATCTTCACTGTTGAAGGACCAACAGGAAAAGTATAAGAGGAGGCTTGAGGGTCAGTTGGAGAACACATAAGAGTGATCAGACATTTGATATTCTAGAATGGGGTTTGCTAAGAAAAGTTGAATCAGTGATCAGTTTGCAGTGAGGGGAAGTGAGTACAAGATAGATAGGCAAAGATAGTGCTGGAAGACCAGCGCAAAGGCAGAGAGGTAGACACAGAAGCCAGAGGGAGCCACACAGACGCTAGCAGAGACAACGCAGAGGCCACGAGGGCCTGCATCATCCACACAAAGGCTGTAGAAGTGACACAGAGAGCTAGAGAGGTTGCACAGAGCCTCAAAGAGTTGATGCAAGGGGTTTTTAGGCTGATGCAGAGGCCAGGAGGGCCGACACAGTGCTTCAGTTGTGCTCGAGAGGGTTTTGTGAGGCAGATTTTTTGAATATCTGCTTCCGAATAAAGAGTTATTACTGCCAGATTATTTTCTCTGTCAAGTGAGCCAGTTTGGCACCCAATTGTACTCAAATAGACTGCATAATAAAATAATCCTCATAATTGTTGCACTGGTTTTCCCACATTGGGTTTTTCTGAGGATGTGTTGTCCAAAAATAACGGTGTCACTTGTGTGTTTGCTATTTATTTCAGCTCTTGATCTGTATATGGTTGAGACTTTATTATGCTTATTTTGATATTTATATGTTTAAATAACTTGTTCGTAATTAACAAGTAGGAGAAATAAACACGGGTAATACTTAGAAATTTCAACATGGTATCAGAGTGTGGTTGCAGATCACAGGAGAGTTGAAGGCACCAGCTTAAGCAGAGCATTTGCAACAGAGACATCTGTTCCGAGTGATAGAAGTTGTTCCTTACAAAAAGCGACAGAGACGGGTTGACGCAGAGGGACTACTTCATTAGTTTGGGCCAGAGAGAGGTCAGCAGAGAGGCTGAGAAGGGCAGAAAAAGGCTCACGAAAAGCCACGTAGAGACTAAGAGGGTTGACACAGTTGGCTTGGGGAGCATTTCAACTAGTGCTGGGATTTTGCAGAGCCCAAAGGCTCAGTCCTTCGGTTGTTGAGGCTTAGGAAGTTGTGGGTAGTTTGCGAGGAGTGAAGCTGGTGGGGTGTTGTTGCTGCCGAGACAAAACAATACCTAACTGGGAAAAACCAAGGTAGAGGGAGTCGCTACCTAAGTGGATTTCTAGCTAAGAAATCCAGAGCAGTGTTGCAGGTGCATAAGAGATCGGAGAGGTGTGACTCGAGGATTGGCAGGCAGATTTCCAGGAGGGAAATCGAGACTAAGAGGGAATCGAAGAGAGAACTTCCAGAGGGAAGTAGAGACTTAGAGTATTTGAAAGGAAGAGCAGAGAGATGGCAATGAATGAACTGAGGGATCAGGACAGGCTAGACGGGGCATCCAACCTTGTGGTTTGGAAGGCCAGGATCTTGTCCATTCTAGATAGACATTGCTTCAAGGCCTTTGCCTTGAGAACAATGGCTATCCCAGTTGAACCGGCTGACAATGAAAAGTACGAGGAGGTAATGGCCAAGACGAAATGCATCATCCTTGATGGGGTCAAGGATCATGTGGTCCAACATATTGCCAAGAAGGAGACGACAAAGGAAATGTGGGACACATTGAAGATGTTGTACAAGCATACTTTCGTGCAGAGGAATATGGTACTTGAGAATCAGTTGCGATCATACCAGATGCAGAAGGGAGAGCAGATAGATCACTTCCTCGGTAGATTGAAGGAGATCCGGGACTAACTGACTTCCATAGTGACCATGCCGGATTAGGAGTCGATGGTGAGGACTACTCTAAATGTAGTCTTCGAGGAGTGGGAGACATTCGTTTAGAGCATTCTGGGCATGGCGAATCTTCCAGATTGGGAAGAATTGTGGGCAGCTCTTCACCAAGAAGAGATGAGATGGATGCATAAGATGGGAAATAGCAACAAAGGAGTCCAGATCAAGAAAGAGGAGGAAGAGGATGTAGCTCTAGCATCTACAGGGAAGCAAGAGAAGAGGAAGAAAAATGACCTCTCCAAGTTAAAGTGCTTCAACTATGGGGAACTGGGGCATTATGCGAACCAGTGTCCGAGGAAGAAGAATAAGGGAGAGGCGTCTAACTCCAAGGTAGCACCAGGGAAGGCAAAAAAGGAGGTAGTGGAGGATGGCAATTGTGCCATGAGTGCTCATGTACCTCTAGAGAAGAGGCGGGGAGACATCAAATTGTAGTCAGGAGGACTACAGGCGATGAGGGGCAAGATTCTTGAGGCACCCAAACTCTTGGATTATACTTGGCTACAGAAGCCCCGAAGTGAGAGTAGTAGGACTAATGGATGATGGTAAAAATGGATGCAGATGAAGTGATAGAGAGTGCTACAGTGCAATAGTCTCGAGTAGTGCAGAGCTAGCAGACTGCAGCAGTGCGAGAGGCACAAAGGAGGTTGCAACAGTGCATGATGGCACAATGAGGTTTGTAGTGGTGCGAGAGGTAGGGAGTTGTTGCAGCAGCATAGAGGCAGTAGAGGAACCACTTGATAGCGACAAAGAGAGCTTCAACATCAAGAGTGTTTCTAGCCTGACAGGGATGTCAATAGTTGGGTGGATCAGTGACATACTTCTCAGTAACTGAGTTACAGTGCAATAGCAGTTAGTAGTAGCACAATGCAGCATGATGATAGGGGGTTGTAGTGAAGATGCAGTGTTGGGAGAAAGGACCAGTAGCAACATAGATGCAGAGGGAGCTGCCGTATGGATGCAGCAGTGGCAGTGGTAGTGGCAGGGCCATGGGCAGTAGTACAGGATGCAACAATGTAGAGAATGTTGGGCGGGGAGCCGAGCATCATCACAGGTATCAATGTCGTATAATCAAAGTGATGCTCAGTGTGGAGTATTACTAAAGCACAGTCCTTGCTAAGAGGGAGTGTTGATTTGGTGTAGCAGAGGATGTTCTCTAGCCATTGAAATTGGCAGAGAGGCTAAAGCACATGAGATCGCCAAGACCCAGAAATGGTTTGGGTAGATTCTACCTGGTTTAGGATATATTAAAATAATTAATATTTTTAATGGAGTTCCTAAGTCTGAACTTAGGAAAAATAAAATATTAATCGGTATTAATATAAAACTAGGTTAGAAGGTTCTAAAAGACATGGATCAAGCCAAATATAATCTTAGCCGTTGATTAGATATGTAATCTCGGCCATTGAAGGACCAACATGAAAAGTATAAGAGGAGGCTTGAGGGTCAGTTGGAGAACACATCAGAGTGATCAGTCATTCGATTTTCTAGAGTGGGGTTTGCTAAGAAAAGTTGAATCAATGATCAGTTTGCAGTGAGGGGCAGTGAGTACAAGACAAAGAGATAGATATAGTGTCGGAAGACCAGCACATAGGCAGAGAGGCAGATGCAGAAGCCAGAGGGAGCCACACAGAGGCTAGCAGAGATAACGCAGAGGCCAAGAGGGCATGCATCATCCACACAGAGGCTGCAGGAGTGACATAGAGAACTAGAGAGGCTGTGCAAAGCCTCAAAGAGTTGACACGTGGGGTTTTGAGGCTGATGCAGAGGCCAGGAGGGTTGACGCAGTGCTTCAGTTGTGCTGGAGAGGGTTTCGTGAGGCATGTTTTCTGAATATCCGCTTCCAAATAGAGAAGTGTTACTGTTGGATTATTTTCTCTGTCATGTGAGCTGGTTTGGCACCCAATTGTACTCAGATATACTGCATAATAAAATAACCCTCAGAATTGTTGCACCAGTTTTCCTGCATTGGGTATTTTGAGGGACGAGTTGTCCAAAAATAACGGTGTCACTTGTGTGTTTGCTATTTCTTTCAGCTGTTGATCTATAGATGGTTGAGACTGTATTGTGTTTATTTAGATATTTATATGTTTAAATAACTTATTCGTAATTAACAAGTAGGAGAAATAAACCAGAGAATACAGATAAAAATTTCTAACGGCTAATACTTAGAAATTTCAACATGCTTAATCATCATAAGCTCCCCCTAACTGTACGCATGATCTTCCTTTTGGCAGAGTCTCCCCATCAGATGCTTAGATTGTTGAAGATCAGGTCAACATGTGTTGTTGGCTAGAGAGTTAAAGGGACTTTCAGATTTAATTTGTTTCTTTCTCCATACTTGTGTAACTTTCTTTTCTGGCATAGTTCTAGCTTGAGAAGGTGCCCAAGTCAAGTTACAATTACGTGCCATATGTCCAATGTTATGACACTTGAAGCACTCTATGTTGTTCATGAATAAGAATTCATGACTTCTTGCAAAATTGCTTCTTGGAGATTGACGGGGACCATTATATTTATCTTTGTGATATTCGCTACAATCTTTTGCCATGTGTCCAAAGTTTCTACGAGAATAACAATAACCAAGAAATAAACTTTGGTACCTAGAAGATGGAAATTTCCTTGATGTACTTTTGAATTATTTTTGGCTTGAGATTCTTTGATGATATTCATTGCCTTTTGTATTCTTGACATCATCTGCAAGTTTTCTTGGAGTGAAATTTCTTCCATTGTTGTCTTGACTCTTCTCCTTGCCTTTTCTAGAACTGGGAGCACCATTATTTCCATCAGAATTCCTCATGTCCTTGTTGTTTGAAGTACAATCATCCTTGCTTGATGATTCACCTTCATATCCAAGACCTGATTTATCAAATGGATATCTTTGATGGCTGAGCATGTCATCCAAGGCTTGAGAGCTCTTCAAGATTTTGTCCATCCCTTCAACCTTTTTCTTGAGAGAGACGATCTCTTCTTCCAATTTTTCACAGTCGTTATTCTTTTTAGCTAGTTGTTTCTCAATCTCTTCCTTGATATGAGTAGCTTCATTGGATTCTATTTTAAGGGAGATGATATTTGATTTCATTTTGAAGATTTCTTCATTTTCCTTTGCTAGACTATTCTCCATTTCTTCCTTGATCCTTATAGATTTACAAGTTTCAGCCCTGAGAAGGTTGATGTCGATTTTAGTTTTAAGATCTCTTCATATTTTTCTTTTAGTTGGCATGTCACGGTGTTGATGAGCCTCGGTATTAGAACAAGAATGCTGCAACTCCCAAGGCTATTGACTTTAATTATCAACCCAGGGTTCGTACAAACTTAAGAGGTATCGACACTATATGTGCAACATACAATGTGTCCTTCCTTTGCTGTCATGATATAATGGAGTGCATGTACTAAAGTCAAATCCTAAACTAATTGCAGAAAATGAAATGTTCGAAATGGAACCTTAACCTATTGCAAGAAAGAAAGTACAAAGAAAGAGACTGAAATCAAATGCTAAAACACACCATTTTCTAACTAACTGCTAAGAGGCTTTGCTTCAAAAGAATGCTAAGTTAACATGTAAGAAATCCTACTGCCCTAAGCATGCATATTCAAACCATCAAACCTTCTACTGCTGTGCATGAGAATGAATAAAATAAATCTATTTTTCTGTTTGTCTTTTTTTTCATGTGAGAGTGTGAAAGCTAATCTCTTTTGGTGATGTGGCAGGTGGCTTGGAGACGATGGTGAATGGTCAGAAGGCATAGGGGACAAGTAGGGACCCTTTGCTAGATTCCTAGAGGATTTTTCCTCAATTCAGCCTCAAAATAGGCCACTGTAGGTAAACCTACAGGATACAACCAAGAGCAAAAACATGAATGTTGAAGGTGATGGAAAGCTTAGGGAATGTAGTTGGTGGATGGAATGAGGCAAGGGAGTGCCTAGGACCACTTCAGAACTCAAAACCAAAGTTGGGAGATGGCTGGATTTGCTCAAAAAGCTTGAGAAGTTTCCTTGTGAAATGATGAAATTTATGAGGGTTTAGTGAAAGAAAGTGAGGACCATGGGTGGATGAAGTTGGGATGAGGTTGATGACTATGAAATCTCTCTGTACTCCTGAAACACCTGCACTACATCAAACATTGATATTTACCCAAAAATCATGAAAACAAGAAGAATTTCAATTATCTAAAGGAAACATAATTTCATGAGCTAGCTGTCTACTTCATGCATGAGGAAAACTTTGTAGAATGATATAAAACATTGATGAGATCTAATGGAAGACTGAAGATAGAAGAAATGGAAATCAAATCCTACCCTTGAAAACTAGCAAAATGCTGACCTAAGTGTGGAGAAAGAGGGTTAAAATGGTTTTGATGGCATGGAGGTCAAGTAGAGGCCTAATCCCAGCTTCAATGATGGTTTTTCTCAATTCAGGCTCAAAACAGGCTTTCCTATAGGATGCTACAGTGATTTCCTACAGGATGTACAAATTTACTATAATTCATCGAATGACCAAGTAACTCAAATCTAAATTTGATGGGACAAATTTTTTTATTAAATAGGATGTATTAGGTCCCCATTCCAAATGGGATCACTCAAAAAGACCTCTGTTAACCCATGCTAAAAAATAGAAAAACATTACTAGTTGAAAATCTAGAAATTCGAGAACTAGTGAGCTAGTAAATCTAAAAAATGCCTAATCAAATCAAGTGAAAATGCAATGGGGTGATTTTTTCTATGAACTAGAATGTTTTTGTGATCTAATGCAAGTGGAACCAACTCGATTGAAGCTTGTTAGCATGCTCTAAAAAATAGTAGAAATTTATTGTTCTTTGCTAAAAAGGAGCTCCAACAATCTAGATTTAGGAATAAGAAGACTAATCCAAGTAGCTCAATGATTACTATGAACTTCCAAAGCTTTTCCAAGGATGAAATAATTCTTGTGATCCGGCAAAAGAACTTACATTAACCATTTAACTCAACCCTACAACAAGAAGTCATTAATACTAAATGCATAAATAGAAAGAAATAAAAACAAGAGACGCATGTGAATAAAAAGTGAAAAGAAAAAAAGAAAATGATACAAAAGGGCTCTGAGGCTCTTGGGATGGCCAAGTCCAAGGAAACTCAAATACCTATGGAGGAGAACAATATTTAGAAGTTGAACATGACATCGATATTCATCATTTTCATCAATAGAATTACATCCCTGCAAGAAAATACAATGGAGCCGCAAAAATACGAGTTCTCTCCACAAGAACATTAATGAAAATCTACCACTAGAGGCAAATTCGACTTGGTACTTATACAAAATGATTAGGAATCATTCCCCATGAATGGAGGAAGCTTTCCCCACCAAAATACCTTGATTAGTGGATCTGTTCCCCAATACTAGGAATCTGCATTAAATGGTAGGGAACACATTCCTAGATTTTCTCAATCACTCCCTAGAGGCAATTTTGACTTGGTATTTATACAAAATGATTAGGAATCATTCCCCATGAATGGAGGAAGCTTTCCCCACCAAAATCCCTTGATTAGTGGATTTGGTCCCCAATACTAAGAATCTGCATTAAATGGCAGGGAATACATTCCTAGATTTTCTCAATCATTGGAGTTCCACAATCTGTGCCATAATTCCATGATATCTTGTTGATTTATTGTTTATTATTGATCCTCTTGTAGTAGGGAACAAGTCCCTAAATTATCTCCTCCTCCAAATCTCCATAATCTGCCCAATATTCTCATAATATTCCACAAAAATAAATAATATTAGGCACAAATACCCAATTATTCATAAACCTTCCTAATGAATATACTAAAGTTAAAAATAAATTATCTAATGTAGAAAGAGAGGTTTAATGTGTTGAAGGATGGTCATAGGCCTTAAATTATTGTTTAATTTAGAGGCATGGGCCTTAATTTATGTCAATTTAGAGGCCCATCATACCCCCCTTTTGAAAGTGTTGCTCATCCTCTAAGCAACTTAGTGACCTCATTGTGCCTCATTCATGGCCCTGGTGGCCTCTCTCTTGTGCATTAAGAATCTTGGCTGTAATTTTTGCAAGGACAAGCCCAAAAACATATTTGTGCAAAGAAAAATCATTGTTTCTTGAGACCATTAGCTTGCTTTCTTCTCCTTATTCAAGATGGGTTCTTGAATATCTTTCAGTTTGGCAAGGTCTTCCACATCCTTATCAACCTTCTGCTACCTTGTTCCACCATTTGGACACCTCTAAAACCTTCAAACTGCCTTTAGATGAGAACTAGGACATCTTGTAGTAATTCTTGTCAAAACTATAGGAAACCTATAGGAAACACTGTTAAAACTACAGGATACTAGTTTTGAGCATAAATGATAGCCTGAGGTTAGGGCAAGCCCTTAACTTGACTCCCATGCATTTTTCCCATTTTTAGGCCTTGGACAAAAGCTAGAAAGGGATTGGAGACCTATTGGAAAACATATATATATATATATATATATATATATATATTTAACAAATTCGGCTGCTGGTTGTATTCAAAAAAGGATAGGGAGGCTAAGCTCTAACATTACATGAGTAGAGCTCTTATGATGAGCTTGCAACTGTATTACATTGAAGCATTCAGCTGAATTGCTTTCATTTTCATTTTCAACTTGTAGGACATTAACACAGGTATAGATTCAGACAAACTGGAATAGAAGTAGACAGACTTTACAGTACATCTAATCTATACTTATGTGACTGATATGTCGAGCAGTGGAGAGTCCTCTAGGCGGCTGTCAGCTTCTGCAATCTTTATGCTAGAGGAACTAGTGCTTTGGGCATTGATCTATTGGAAAACATCTTTTCATGATTGCAGTTTGAGTATTGTTTTGATGGTGAATGCCTCATTTCCTTTTGTTGCCTTCTTCTTCTCTCTTGTGGCCTAGATGACTGCCTAATGGCCTTGGAGTTATCTGTTTTGATTAGGTCTCTCTTAAGCTCTGCCATCTTGGGGCTGGTATAATTTGTTCATTTCTTCCTTCTTGTAGCAACGTTCTGCCTTCTTGTAGTAGTCAGTCCTCCTCTTTCAGGGTCTTCCAATTGTATGGGAGTGATGAGAAATGATGAAGAGGTATTGGATGATGATGCTAGGGCTCAAAGGGAGTAGTGTAGGTTTGTGAAAATGGAGAGGATGCTCTGTTTGTATTTTTTTTCAAGAATGAAATGGGATGGATGAATAATGAATAGATAGTGAATATGAAGTGGATGGAGGGCTTGGAGTGCTATGGTGACTTGGCCTTTGCAAAAATTCCTTCTTTTAACTACTGTCCTCATTCCTTGAAATCATCACCCTTCACAATTTGACTTTTCAACATTGCATGAGTGAAGAAGTGGGCTGCAATTAACTAGTTTAAGGCGGCTAAGACTGCTAACCCATCCTTAGCTTATAAAACCTCATCTCTCATGCATTGACAACAAATTTCTAACTATAATATGCTCAAGAGAAGAGGTCAAGAATATTTCATACCTGTACCTACCTGATGGTTGTTGGAGAGACATGCATGTTGTTGCTGAGTTGATGTTGATGTGTAGGTGTTGGATGGTGATGTTAATGATCCTGATGTTGCTGCTAAGCTCTGGAGGAGCTTCTTTGACCTCTGGATCTCCATGCTGAAGCTGAATGCAAATCTCTGGCTACTTCATCATCATATCCCCTCAATTTTTCAAAGAAACCCATCCAATTGTGCCTTGTGAATATCTTTAGTATAGGAGGGTGCTGATGAATCCTCACTGTGTTGATGGGTTCCCCCTGTCATTTTTCTCTAATGGATGGAGGTTTGTATATGTCTGATACCAAATTTAAAAATTCTGTGTATACAATTTCCTTATGCTGCAATCAATTTCAACAAACTACAATGGTTTTTTATGTTCCTTTCACTTGGAAAAATGTGGGGAAATGTAGAGCCTACCTCCTTAACACTACTTGATGAAGCCAACCTCTGTTTTTCCCTTTTAAAACTGCTCACTGCCAATCCTGTAGGTGCTATTCGTTATCCCGTAGGATCTCAGGGAATCCTTTAGGTTTTCAGGACAATGACATGTTTTGTTTATATCTCCCAAACGGTAGAATGGATTGACCATAAACTTTTTGAGCATGTTTCCATCATCATTATGCACCTCCCCATAAAACAATTTCGGTCAATGGATGCACGGATCTCAAGAAAAACTAAAAATGACTGAAGGTGATGGAGGCCAATTTCTTGGAAACCGTGCACTAGAATTTGCTGAAATTGGTTGGGAATGTTACCATCATTCTTATGCATCTCCCCATGAAACAACATTTTAAATGGATGCATGGATATCGAGAAAATGCAAAAATGGATGTAGGTGATGGAGGTTGATTTCTTGAAAACTGTGCACTGGAATTTGCTAAAATTGCTTGAGCATGTTACCATCATCCATATGCATCTCCCCCTGAAACAACTTGGCAAATGGATGCATGGTTTTCAAGTTATGGCAAAAACAAATTTCCGCTCTATGCATTTTTGTACCCTGTAGTAAAAGAGAGCATCCTATAGTTTTTTAGGACAACAAACAAACTGAATGGTAGAAGCTTGAGAATGATGGGTGAATGGTGGAAATAGATGAGGGTGATGGATTGGCATGGCCTTGGCCTTGTTGGAGCATTTGATCAAAGGAGGAGAAAGTCAAAATTTGACTTCTTTTGACTAGGATTGACCAATTTTTCTTTTGGTACCAACTTGTTTTTGTTGCCTGCAGATGCTAGAGAGTACATGCATTCATCAAAGATTTTTTTTTTGTTTCCATTTTTTTTTCTTCTAGGTCTACTAGTGACCTCAAGGAGGTTTTCAACTAGTAGGTTTGCCTAGGTGCCTCAAAGGAGGTTTTCACCTAGGATCTTTTCTTTTTTCCTCTTTTTTCTTTTTTCCCAACCCATTGACTGCCTCATGGAGGTTTTCAATCAATGAGCCAATCTGAGGTGCCTCAAAGGAGGTTTTCATCTGAGACTTTTACTTTTTATTTTATTTTTCATTTTTTTTCCTACCCTACCATACTTGAAAAACAAAATCACTTTCAAGTATAAGAATACTTCCAATGGAGCCATGTGCACATCAAGGTGATAGACAAAATGATGTGTAGGCTTGAAATGTATGTTTTGATGGTACCTGAATTTGAGTGATCAAATGATTTGACTTTGATGAATACAAGCACAATTGAAGAAGAGAATATTGTTGCAACTTAGTGATTGTCTGGGACCATATTTCAATATAGTTGTGATGTCCCTGGTCCTTTGGCTGATCTGGATCATTCTTCATGTCTTCTTCTACCATGACCTTCAAATCTTCCTCTTTTTGATGATTGTTATCTTGAATACATGGAGGATTTGATGGTAACCATGAGGGAGATTTCTCAATCTCTAATTTTGATGTTTGTTCTTCATCAATTGCAGCCCATGGTTCTTTGATCTTCTCTTTCGAATCTTCTTCTTTTGGATGTAGTCCTTCAATGATATTAAGAGAATCTATTTTTTGCAATACTCTTCTTAAGCTATGGTGAATACCATTGAGCTCAAGAGGAGATGCTTGGAAGTGTTGTACCTCAGCATTGTAAGTGGGCTGAGCTACTTCAATGTGTGGGTTTGGAAATGGTGGTACAAGTAGTTGAGTGGGAGTGTAAATTTGATATGGATGTGGATGGGGTTGTGGTTGTGGTGGAGGTGAATGGTAAGGATAACATGGAGTTTGGTATGAAGGATATTGAGGAAGATACTGAGGATATTGTGGATGGATCCCATAAGTTCCTTGCCAACCTTGTTGCCAAGATTGGTTTTGGGGTTGAGATGGCCGATGTTGCCAAGGAGAGAGTGTGTTCCAATTACTTTGAGGTGGATATGCATAATATTAAAATTGTGAATTAGGCTCTTGCATTATATCAGGTTGAATAAGCTGCCATGGTCCTCTTGGAGCTACATAACATAGCTGCATTGGCAATTGACTTGCTCCATTGTCCTCTTGGTAAACTTCCTTCAACCTTGGTAATGATGGACAATGTTTAACATCATGTGATTCTGCAACACAAATATCAGCATTTTCTTTTCCTTCATCTTGCATTCTTAACATTTCTACTTGTTTTGTTAGATTTCTAAGAATTTCTGTTTTAAAATCATCAAACAAATTTCCAAGTTTAGCTTGACTTACCGATCTTGATGCTGATTTACCTACTCTTGCTTTTCCTCTTGATATGTGTTTGCATGTTTCACAAATTTCCTCAAATGATAATTGATATATATCACCTCTACTCATGAGATCAAGAATATCAATCCATTCATCCCTAATTGTTCTAAGTAAGAGGGTTTTTAGTGTGTCATATCCTAGATGATGTAGTTTTCCCCTCTTAACATTATACATGAACCTCTCTATTAGATCCTCTAGACTTTCATCTTCTCTTTGATTCATTCGAAAGATTTCTTCTTTAAGATCATGATCTTTATATTTTTCTAGAAATATCTTTTTCATATCATTCCATGACCTTATTGAATTAGTCCCTAAACTCATGAACCATTTAAGATTTCTATCCTTCAATGTTGCCGAAAAAAATCTCAGTTTTTGAGTTTTTAATAAGTAACGATCTACAAAGGATTTAAAATTCAAAGAGAAAGGTTTCCAGATCCTCTGACCTTAGACCATGAAATTTTGGAAGAAAATATGGAGGGATGTTCTTCATGTGCACACTACCATCAATATCTTGAATGGGAAACCTGAGAGGATCCTCCTCATTGTCATAATCTCCATCCATTTATTCTACATTCTTTGCCATCTTCTTCTTATACTTGCAAGAGTGAATGGTGATGTGGCTCTTACTGCACCATGTGATCAAATGGGGGGTGGGTTGGTGTTAGAGATTTTTTGTTTTTATGATTGAATGAAAACACTAATGCAATGAATTTTTCTATTTTTGAAATGAAGTATGCCCAATGCAATTTTTTTTTTTTGTTTTCGCAAAAAGTAAAAAGAAATGAATCAACTAGGGAAGAAAACAATGCATACTTTGACACCTCCTCGACAATGGCGCCAAAAAGTGATGAGCCTCGGTATTGCAACAAGAATGCTGCAACTCCCAAGGCTACCGACTTTAATTATCAACCCGGGTTCGTACAAACTTAAGAGGTATCGACACTATATGTACGGCATACAATGTGTCCTTCCTTTGCTGTCATGATGTAATGGAGTGCATGTACTGAAGTCAAATCCTAAACTAATTGTAGAAAATGAAATGTTCGAAATGGAACCTTAACCTATTGCAAGAAAGAAAGTACAAGGAAAGAGACTGAAATCAAATGCTAAAACACACCATTTTCTAACTAACTGCTAAGAGGCTTTTCTTCAAAAGAATGCTAAGTTAACATGTATGCAATCCTACTATCCTAAGCATGCATATTCAAACCATCAAACCTTCTACTGCTATGCATGAGAATGAATAAAAATAAATATTTTTTTCTTTTTGTCTTTTTTTTCATGTTAGAGTGTGAAAGCTAATATTTTCTAGTGATGTGGCAGGTGGCTTGGAGATGATGGTGAATGGTTAGAAGGCTTGGGGGACAAGTAGGGACCCTTTGCTAGCTTCCTAGAGGATTTTTCCTAAATTCGGCCTCAAAATAGGCCACTACAAGAAAACCTACATGATCCCCTGAAAACCTACAAAATACAACCGAGAGCAAAAGGATGGATGTTGAAGGTGATGGAAAGATTAGGGAAGGTGGTTAGTGGATGGAATGAGGCAAGGGAGTGCCTATGACCACTTCAAAACTCAAAACCAAAGTTGGGAGATGGTCACATTTTCTCAAAAATCTTGGAGAAGTTTCCTTGTGAAATGATGAAATTGATGAGGGTTTAGTGAAAGAAAGTGAGGACCATGGGTGGATGAAGTTGGGATGAGGTTGCTGAGTATGAAATCTCTATGTACTCCTGAAACACCTGCACTACATCAAACATTGATATTTACCCAAAAATCATGCAAACAAGAAGAATTTCAATTATCTAAAGGAAACAGAATTTCATGAGCTAGCTGTCTACTTCATGCATGAGGAAAACTTTGTAGAATGATATAAAACATTGATGAGATCTAATGGAAGATTGAAGATAGAAGAAATGGAAATCAAATCCTACCCTTGAAAAGTAGAAAAAATGTTGATCTAAGTGTGGAGAAAGAGGATTAAAATGGCCTTTATGGCATGGAGGTCAAGTAGAGGCCTAATCCCAGCTTCAATGATGGTTTTTCTCAATTCGGGCTCAAAACAGGCTTTCCTACTCGATGCTACAGGGATTTCCTACAGGATGTACAGATTTACTATAATTCATCGAATGACCAAGCAACTCAAATCAAAATTTGATGGGACAAATTTTGTTATTAACTAGGATGTCTTAGGTCCCCATTCCAAGTGGAATCACTCAAAAATACCTCTGTTAACCCATGCTAAAAAGTAGAAAAACTTTACTAGTTGAAAATCTATAAATTCGAGAACTAGTTCGCTAGTAAATCTAAAAAATGGCTAATCAAATCAAGTGAAAATGAAATGGGGTAATTTTTTTATATGAACTAGAATGTTTTTGTGATCTAATGCAAGTGGAACCAACTCGATTGGAAGCTTGTTAGCATGCTCTAAAAAATAACATAAATTTACTGTTCTTTGCTAAAAAGGAGGTCCAACAATCTGTTGGAAATAACACTGAGAGGGGGGTGAATTAGTATTATCAGATCAATAATTTTATTTCCCAAATAGATTTATATACGCTACTTCAATGAAGTGAACTAGCGTGTACATGCGATTGTGATTAAGGAAACCAGCGTATATCTAGAGAACTTGTGATTTAGACAATTTATCATGTGTTGATCTTAAAGCAATATATCAGAGATTTATTAGACAATGCAGTAAATGCAGAATAAAGCATCACACATAAGAAACACACATGAACACCAAGATGTAAGGTGGAAACTCAATGTGGGTAAAAACCACCTGCTGCTGTCGTCTCTGTCTTCTTTTAATAATAAGAAAATTTGTTTACAATCTTGTACTAGTGCAGACTCATACCAGTACGCAGGCTTCTACCTACAGAAGATTACAACTTTCTCTCGTTCTCCAGCTTCTACTAGAAGGGAGTTACAACCCCCTAGCTCTTGTACTAGCCAATATGTTTACTAGTACGTGGGTGCTAGCCTATAAGAAACTCCACTCTTCCACTAGGGACCACGTTTCATGAATTTTCAGACTAGATACTCCTGGATCACAACACCACAATATGAAGGCCATGTTTCATCAAATTTTCACACTAGACCCATCATAACTTTTAAACTTAAACTGCATCAACCAATATTCAGATAATCTGAACAATCAGATCATTGACACTAGAACATTGTGCTGAACCCAATACCTTGCATCATCATTCAGAACCAACTATAACCTCAAAAAAAAATCATGCATGTATACGCTACTTGGCTGCACCCAAACTGTGTGTATACACTGCTTTCGTTAATTGAACCTGCGTATACCTTCAAAGCTACTGCAAACATAAACTTTTGAATCAAGTTTGTACCAACTATCAATATTCGGAATATCTACTGTCAACTTTCAGAGCTTTACACAGGTGGGGATAGAGATCACTTCTTCTCACTTATACAAACAATCAATGAAATGCCAACCTCCTTATGCATTCATTTTTACATTCAGATCTAAGAAGAATTCATTGACAGACAACAGTAAAATAACAGAATTTTATCAGATAGATCAATCAGATCTAAAAATAAGCTTTTCTTTTGTATACACTACTTGAAAGAACCGAACCTGCGTGTATATGATCTTTGGCTAAGATGAACCTGCATACAGATCTGCAAATATTGGCTCAGAACTTTGCTGCAATTTCAGACTTCAGACAAACACAGATCATGATAGATAACAAATAGGACAGGCGCAACACATCAGATCTAGTGTCACCCAATATCAAATCATTCAAGAATAAGTTATTTCAAGTCTCATGATTCCTGATCCAATATTGAACTCAAGGTGCACATGAATATTTCAGATCTAGTCCCAAACATAACCCTACAAGATAAAATATACTTTAGATAGAAGTATTCCTTAGAATCTTATTGCTTCCACACCTGGCCTAATGATGTTCTCCTCCTTATATACTCTTAGGCCTTTCTCAATACCTTGGACCAAAACCACTTAAGACCAATACGTTGGACCAAATACCTAGGGTCAATACCTTGGACCAAATACCTTGGACCAATACCTTGGATAAAATACTTGATTTTCCAACATGTACGCACCTTTTCTCCCGTGAAAGTGCGTGTATACATTATACGCTTCTTTTGCTCTGTTAACCCGAGTGTATACGCTTCTTGGACAAAGTGAACCAACGTATACCTCTCTTTCTTCATTCTTTGGGGTCTGATCTGTAATCCTTTGCTGTTAACCTGCTGCACTGTGAACTGTCATCTGAGAGAGTTGCCATCAAGGACTGCACCTGTATCATAATGCTAACAATCTCCCCCTTTGGACTTGATGGAAACAACAACACCAAGACACTCTCCCCCTTTGACATCAAGGGCAAAGGGTGGACCAAGATATTCTCCCCCTTTGACATACATTATGCTATCCATGCTCCCCTTGAGCACATGCAAAGTCTACAAAAATATTTTCCAAAAGAATAACATGATTCTATAACTCAACTATGTGAGTATGACCTTCCTGTCACCAAAGACTCATACATACATCCATCTCCCAACCAAGCGGGGGTATACCAAATTTGACTCATCCACCCAACCAAGTGGGAATGTACCAATTGTTTATACATGACAGTAATACAATAAATATTACATCATCCATCCCATGAAAAGTGGGGATACAAATTACATCATTTGCCCAATAGGACTCCTTCAAAGTCATATCACACCCTAGACTTTTACATGACTTAAGCAACAAATGGTATAAATATCTGAAGTTATAACTAGACTCAACAACCATAATGCCAACAATGCAGAATGCGTGTGAAGGTTAATGCTCCCCCTGAACCTGTGCTACCTGTGCATTGTTAACAAGTCAATGATCAAGGCATCTTTGTCAGTCAGATAAAAATTAATGAACAAAGCATATCGATAGACTGTAATCATCAACAACAGACAGAGCACCCATATCAGAGTCTGCCCCACTGTTTTTCTTGACTGAAAAACATATATGCTCCTTCACCCATAGAAACCCGTGTGTATACATGACTATACTTCATGAAACCCACGTATAATAACCTTTTTCTGAAAAAACTGGATTTTAACAGCAGGATGATGCAACAACTACTCCCAGTTTTTGTCTGAGATATTCAAATGTTTCTCTGGGCAGTGGTTTAGTGAATATATCAACAACCTGTTCTTTGGAGGGAACATACTCCAATTTGACCTTTTTTTCAAGCACTTGTTCTTGTATAAAATGGTACTTGATGGGTATGTGCTTGGTCTTGGAGTGTATGCTTGGATTCTTTGAAATACTGATGACACTTGTATTATCACATAGAATGGAGATGGGTGGAGTACATGTGATCTGAATGTCTTGCAAAGTTTGCATCATCCAAAGTAGTTATGTGCAGACAAAATGTAGCAGCCACATATTCTGCTTCAGCTGTTAATAAAGCAATTGAACTTTGGTTCTTACTAAACCAAGACACTAACCTGGAACCCATATAGAATGCACCACTACTAGTGCTTTTTCTATCATCAACACTTCCTACCCAATCTGCATCTGTATATGCATGAAGAGTAAGATCTGCATCTCTAGGATACCATAAGCCAAAGTCTTGAGTTCCTTGAACATATTTGAAAATTATTTTGATTGCCTGAAGGTGTGATTCCTTTGGATTTGCTTGGAATCTTCCAACTATTCCTATTGCATGCATGATGTCAGGTCGGGTACCTGTTAGATAAAGTAGACTGCCAATCATGGATCTATAAGTTGGTTGATGTACTGCTACTGATTCATCATTTGAGTTGAGACTGCATCCTGTTACCATTGGGGTACATACAGGTTTAGAATCTTCCATTCCGTACCTTTTCAAGATCTGTTTGAGATATTTGGTTTGTGAAAGAAAAATACCATCTTTTTTTTGTTGAACTTGTAGACCAAGAAAATAGGTAAGTTCACCAAGCAATGACATTTCAAATTCTTGCTGCATTACTAAAGCAAAATTCTGACTCATGGATTCTTCATTGCTACCAAAAATGATATCATCAACATAAACAATAATAATTAGGAATTTATCAGTTTCAATCTTTGTATATAGATTGCTATCTGCTGAACCTTTTGTAAAACCTTTTTGGTGTAGATATTTGTCAAGGCGTTAATACCAGGCCCTTGGAGTTTGTTTCAGACCATAGAGAGCCTTTTTGAGTCTGCATACAAGTTTTGCATCATTTCCAAGAATGAATCCTTCTGGCTGTTCAATATAAACTTCTTTTAAATCTCCATTAAGGAACGTTGATTTTACATCCATTTGGTATACTTTGAATTTCTAAAAGCTAGAAAGAGCAAGAAACATCCTTATGGCTTCAATTCTAGCAATAGGTGCAAAAGTTTCTTCAAAATATATACCTTCTTGTTGAGCATACCCTTTACAAACAAGTCTGGCCTTGTTTCTAATGACTTATCCATTTTCATTCAGCTTGTTTTTGAATATCCATTTAGTTCCTATAATATTTTTATCATGAGGTCTAGGAACTAATTCCCAAGTATCATTCTTGTCAATCTACTCAAGTTCTTCATCCATGGCCTTGACCCAACATTCATCTTTGCATGCTTCATTTACATTTTGAGGTTCGGTGGAGGATAGTAATGCTAGATAGCTTGAGGTCCCTGTAATGGTTCTTCTTGTCTATACACCTGCCTCTTTTTCCCCTAAAATTTGAGTTTTTAGATGATTTTTCTGAACATACCTGGACGAAGTCTTTTCTTCTACCATTATCTCTTCTTCTGGTGCTTCATTGGTTTCTTCTTCAATATCATTTTGATTTGATGTGGGAAAATAATCCCAATCTTCTTCATTGTCATAATCTTCTATTTTTATCTGTTTTGGATTTTTGCATGCTTCATCAACTAAAACATCAATGCTTTCAATAATTTTCCCAAGTCTTTTATTATAACATTTATATCCTTTACTTCTGGAAGAATAACCAAGAAGAATACCTTCATCTGCTCTGGGTTCAAACTTACCAAGTTTTTCATCAGTCCTTTTGATAAAACATTTGCTTCCAAAGACTTTAAAGTATTTTATGGTAGGAGCCTTACCATACCAAAGTTCATGTGGAGTTTGAGTGCTATTTACCCGAACATTTGCTTTGTTGAGAATAGTCACGGCAGTGAATGCAACTTCACCCCAGAAGGTTGCAGGAGTTCCAGATTCATCTAGCATAGCTCGAGCCATTTGTTGAACTGTTCTGTTCATTCTTTCTACCACACCATTTTGTTGAGGAGTCCTTGCGGTGGAGAATTGCTTTTTTATTCCATGTTGTTCACAAGAGTCAAAAAAATCATCCGATGTAAATTCCCCTCCTCGATTAGATCTGAGGCATTTGATTTTTCGATCTGATTCATTTTCAACCAAGGCTTTGAAGGCTTGGAACTTTTCAAATGCTTCATCTTTATGCTTTAGAAGACCTATCCAACACATTCTGGAAAAATCATCAATGAACAAAATAAAGTATTCTTCTCCCTGAGGTGACTTTTTCCTCGATGGTCCATATAAATAAGTATGGACAAGTTCAAGAGGCTTACTAGCTGACCCTTCTTTTTCCATGAAGTGAACTCTGGTTTGCTTACCAATTTGACATGGTTTGGATATTGTATTTTCTGGGATGCTGATATCTGGAAGATCACGAACAGCCTTGAGTCTACATGCTTTTCTTATTTGAGAAAAGCTTAGATGTCCCAATCTTCTATGCCATAGCCAACTTTCATCATTTTTTCTTAGATAGCACTGTTGTTGTCCTCCCTTGACTATGTATAAGTTGTTTGGAGTTCTTGTACCTTTGATCACAGTCTCTTTTGTATCAAGCTCACGAATAACACAACTGTTTAATCGAAACACCACTTCATTTCCTTAATCACACATTTGACTGACACTCAACAGGTTATGCTTTAAACCGTCTACATACATAACATTTCCATCTTCGACCTTTTCTTTCAAGAAAACAGAACCTTTACCTTTTATGGCAGCAGCAGTGTCATTTCCAAATGAGACATTCTTTTCCTTTTCTAAGGCATTATATGAGTGAAGTTTTTCATTGTCACCTGTCATGTGTTTGGAGCATCCACTGTCGATGTACCACTGATTTTCTTGTCCTTTTGCATACAAGGCTATACCACATCTTTCTGTTTGAGATTCTTTCCTTTTCCATATCTTGGGATTTAGTGGCATTTGCTCTTTTTGAGATGTTTGCCGAAATTTGCTCCTACATTCAGATTCTTCATGACCAAAGTTGTTACAGATTGAGCATTCTATTTCATTTTCAAGAGGAGAAAAGTTATTATAGGAACTTCTCTTGATTCCTGTTACATTTCTTTGATTTTGTGCTTCTCTAGTCATGATGGTTTTGTAAGCAGTGCATTGAGCAGCTTTGTGCCCAAAATTATGACATGAAAAACATTGCCCATTAAAGAAGTTCCTGCGACTATCGAATCTATTAACCTGGTGATTGTAGTTTCTATTGATATTCATCTTTGGAGCAAATTGAGTATGATTTTCCTGCGGTTGGTTGTGGATTCTATTCATTCTTGGAGTAAATTGAGTATGATTTACATGGTGCTTAGCTTTATGTCTTTGCTGACGATTGTCATACTGTTCACTGGTCTTTGCTGCATCAAGATAGCTTTTGGTGGAGGTTGGCGACTTCTGTTATTGAGATGCTTCTTCAATATATCCAAGACCCGTATTTATCAGAGGAGAACACTGAACTTTGATAATTTTATTTAAAGTTTCTGATCCTTTAGCAAATCTAAGATTGAGAGATTCTATTTTCTCAAGATCCTCTCTTAGACCCACAATTTCACATTCTAGTTTTTCATTGTGTTTTTCCTTTTCAAAAAGTTGGTATGTCAAGGTATCTATAATCATATGTTGAGATTGCAACAAGATGATGGAGCTTAGTGAAAAGAGTCGCCTTCACTAAGTGGGCCCACAGGCAAATTATGGCGCAAGTTCTATTTTTGATCACAGTGTGGATGATCACAGTGTGGGTGATCACAGTGTGAGTGATCACAATGTGGGTGACCAAAGTGTGGGTGATCAAAGTCTATTTTTAGACTGGCTGTCAAAAATAGAAAAGTCAAATATTATTGTCTCATAATAATATTTGGACTATAAACTTGATCTTATTCTCTTGGAGCACTTCAGTTTGAGCTACAGATGTGGCCCATGCAGCTGTCAGAAGGAAGTACGCTTTTCTTATGAGTCAGTTGAGTTGTTGCATGCATGACTTCAGTTAGAGAACTCAATCAGTTGAGTTTGGTGGAGTTGATTGTGGAGTTGATGGAGTTGTGTTCAGTTTGACTTGGTTAAACTAGTTGTAGTTAGTCTAACTCAAATAGACTAATGACGAGTTGTTAAACTAATTATTAACTCATAATACAACTATAGAATACATCAGTTAACTCAGTTGCATGTCAGTGCATGTTCAGTTCAGCAGGGACAGGTGTTAGAGAATCAGATTGCTATCAGTTGTGACTATAGTTGTGCATCAGATCTTGCACAATCAAGGGATTGAGTATGCCAATGAGTTTGCTCACGTATTTGCCCAGTTTGTAGCTTTTGCTCACGTCTTACACATTGTGAGTGATTCTTTGGAGGTGAAATACAAGTTTGGTAGACCATTCTCATTCATTCTTGAGCAGGTATTGAGCAGTGGAGGCAGGCAAGCAGTGGAATAGATTTGGAGATCAGATCTTAGCTGTATTGTGTGTAACAGGTGGAGCTGGTACTGGATTGCTTGTGATAAGCATTGTACTTTGTAATGTTACATGGTCTTAATCATTAATATACAGATAGTGTGGGGTTTTTAGCGAGATGCTTTCCCCGGGTTACATACTGTGTTAATGTGTGAATGCTCTTGATGTTTTATTGTTATTGATGTTGCTATATTGATGATCAACGTAGAGGAGCTTATGTATTGTGTATGTATTCCGCAATAGTACATGATCAGGATAATCTCTGTTGAATATGTGTTAAATTATTCAAAATTTCTACATCATATTCTTTTCTTCTAAACAGATTTTGAGTTTAAAGATTTCTTCATGAAGGTCTTCCTCTTCTAAAGCATCCAAAAACTTATCATCATCATATGACATGAGAAGTCTATAATCATCACTATTAGATAAACCATCACTATCCTCTTCTAAACTATCCCAAAAATCATTGCTATCACAAGCCATGAGAAGTCTGTAATCTTGTCCAATTTCATCTTCATAACCATTAGATAAACCATCGCTATCTTCATGAGTATGGTAATTCCTTTTATTCACAACTTATTTTCTATTCCCTTTTGCATGTTCCTTTCCTTTTTCATATTTATCTTTATGAGGACATTTGGCAGCATAATGACCGACTTTGCCACAAACAAATCATTTGAAAGGTAGCTTACCTCTAAACCTTCCAGAACCCTGTTGAAGCTTCTTGACAAAGTTTACCTCATCTTCTTCTTCTGAAATATGTCTTGATTCATTGTGTTTGTCCTTTCCTTTTGTTGAGGCTTTAAATGCAGCTTATCTCATGTCTGAAGGTCCTCCTTTTCTCATCTCAAAGGCAGTTAGAATTCCGTGAAGCTGTGTCATAGTGATATTCTGTAGGACCTGTTTTTCTTCTAGGGCAGACACTTTTGATTCAAATTTAGCAGATAAGGATCTCAAAACTTTCTCAACTAAGGTAAATTCCTTTATTTCTTCACCCAGATTCTTCATACAATTAACAACCTCATCTATATGTAAGAAGTAACTAGCTATACTTTCATCACTATGCATCTTAAGTGTTTCATACTGAATTATGAGAGTTTGAAGTTTAGTACGTTTTACTTGAGAGTCTTCTTCGTAGCTCAGAACGATTTTGTCCCATATTTCTTTGGCTGATTTGAGTTGCATGACTTTGAAAAACTCTGATTGTGACAGACTTCCCAATAAAGTATTGACAACTTTGGCATTGGTTTCATATTGCTTTTTACGTGTTGCATCTGTAGGAATTTCTATTGGAAATGTATATCCTCCTTCCACAATTTCCCAGACATCCATTCCAAGTGATTGTAGATAGGCTGTGGTTCTTATTTTCCAATAAACAAAGTTACTCCCATCGAAGATTGGCGGTCTTATGGACCCCATGCTTTCTTGATTATTCATGTTGATGGATCTCCCTTCAAGCGATCAAGCTTCTTCTAAAGGACTGGATCTGATACCAATTGTTGGAAATAATACTGAGAGGGGGGTGAATCAATATTATCAGATCAATAATTTTATTTCCAAAACAGATTTATATACACTACTTTAGTGAAGTGAACTAGCATGTACACGCGATTGTGATTAAGGAAACCATCGTATATCTAGAGAACTTGTGATTTAGACAATTTATCACGTGTTGATCTTAAAGCAGTATATCAGAGATTTATTAGACAGTGCAGTAAAAGCAAAATAAAGCATCACACATAAGCAACACACATGAACACCAAGATGTAAGGTGGAAACTCAATGTGGGTAAAAACCACCTGCTGCTGTCGTCTCTGTCTTCTTTTAATAATAATGATATTTGTTTACAATCTTGTACTGGTGCAAACTCATACCAATACGTAGGCTTCTACTTGCAGAAGGTTATAACCTTTTCTCGTTCTCCAACTTCTATTGGAAGGGAGCTACAACCCCCTAGCTCTTGTACTAGCCAATATGTTTACTAGTATGTAGGTGCTAGCCTACAAGAAACTCCACTCTTCCACCGGGGACCATGTTTCATGAATTTTCAGACTGGATACTCCTGGATCACAACACCACAATCTGAAGGCCACGTTTCATCAAATTTTCACACTGGACCCATCATAACTTTTAAACTTAAACTGCATCAACCAATATTTAGATAATCTGACAATCAGATCACTGACACAAAAACACTGTGCTGAACCCAGAACCCTGCATCATCATTCAGAACCAGCTGTAACCTCAAAAAAAATTCATGCATTAGAGTGTATACGCTACTTGGTTGCACCCAAACTACGTGTATATGCTGCTTCCATTAATCGAACCCGCGTATACCTTGAAAACTACTCCAAACATAAACTTTTGAATCAAGTTTGTACCAACTATCAATATTCTAAATATCTACTGTCAACTTTCATAGCTTTACACAGGCTGGGACAAAGATCACTTCTTCTCACTTATACAAACAATCAATCAAATGCCAGCCTCCTTATGCATTCATTTTTACATTCAGATCTAAGAAGAATTCATTGACAGACAATATTAAAATAACATAATTTTATTGGATAGATCAATCAGATCTAAAAAGAAGATTTTCTTTTGTATATGCTACTTGAAAGAACCGAACCTGCGTGTATAAGCTCTTTGGATAAGACAAAACAGCGTACAGATATGCAAATATTGACTCAGAACTTTGCTGCAATTTTAGACTTCAGACAAACCCAGATCATGATAGATAACAAATAGAATAGGCGCAACACATCATATCTAGTCTCACCCAATATAATATCATTCAACAATAAGTTATTTCAAGTCTCATGATTCCTGATCCAATATTGAACTCAAGGTGCACATGAATATTTCAGATCTAGTCCCAAACATAACCCTGCAACATAAAATAGACTTCATATAGAAGTATTCCTTAGAATCTCATTGCTTCCACACCTGGCCTAATGATCTTCTCCTCCTTATATACTCTTAGGCCTTTCTCAATACCTTGGACCAAAACCACTTAGGACCATTACCTTGGACCAAATACCTAGGGTCAATACCTTGGACCAAATAGCTCGAACCAAATACCTTGGATCAAATACTTGATTTTCCAACATGTACCTGCTTTTCCTCCTCTGAAAGTGCGTGTATACGTTATACGCTTCTTTTGTTTTGTTAACCCACGTGTATACGCTTCTTGGACAAAGTGAACCAACGTATACCTCTCTTTCTTCATTCTTTGGGGTCTGATCTGTAATCCTTTGTTGTTAATCTGTTGCACTGTGAACTGTCATATGAGAGAGTTGCCATCAAGGACAACATCTGTATCATAATGCCAACACAATCTAGATTTGGGAATAAGAAGACTAATCCAAGCAGCTCAATGATTACTATGAACTTCCAAAGCTTTTCCAAGGAAGAAATAATTCTTGTGATCCTACAAAAGAACTTACATTAACCATTTAACTCAATCCTACGACAAGAAATCATTAATACTAAATGCAGAAATAGAAAGAAATAAAAACAAGAGATGCATGTCAATAAGAAGTGAAAAGAAGGAAAGAAAATGATACAAAATGGCTTTGAGGCTCCTGGGATGGCCAAGCCTAAGGAAACTCAAAGACCTATGGAGGAGAAAAATATTTAGAAGTTGAACATGACACAAATATTCATTATTTTCATCAATAGAATTACATCCCTGCAAGAAAATACAATGGAGCTGCAAAAATATGAGTTCTCTCCACAAGAACACTAATGAAAATCTACCCCTAGAGGCAAATTCGACTTGGTACTTATAAAAAATGATTATGAATCATTCCCCATGAACGGAGGAATCTTTCCCCACCAAAATCCCTTGATTAGTGGATTTGGTCCCCAATACTAGGAATCTGCATTAAATGGCAGGGAACACATTCCTATATTTTCTCAATCATTCCCTAGAGGAAAATTTGACTTGGTACTTATACAAAATGATTAGGAATCATTCTCCATGAATGGAGGAAGATTTCCCCACCAAATCCATTGATTAGTGGATATGGTTCCTGATACTAAGAATCTGCATTAAATGGCAGGGAACACATTCCTAGATTTTCTCAATCATTGGAGTTCCACAATCTGTGCCATAATTCCATGATATCTTGTTGATTTATTATTTATTATTGATCCTCCTGTAGTAGGGAACAAGTCCCTAAATTATCTCCTCCTCCAAATCTCCATAATCTGCCCAATATTCTCATAATATTCCACAAAAATAAGTAATATTAGGCAAAAATATCCAATTATTCATAAACCTTCCTAATGAATATATTAAAGTTAAAAATAAATTATCTAATGTAGAAAGAGAGGTTTAATGTGCTGAAGGATGGTCATAGGCCTTAAACTATTGTTTAATTTAGAGGCATGGGCCTTAATTTATGTCAATTTAGAGGCCCATAAGGTGTTTCTCTCCTTTTTCAAAGTGTTAATCTCTTCCATCGTAGCCATAAGTTTAGTGAGGAGATCTTCTTCAAAATGTTTTTCTTGCTTTTCATCTTCTAGGTCTTCTTTAGCCTTGATGTTATCACTCTTATCTTCACCTTCCTTGATGGGCTCTGGATTTCCTTCTTGTTTTCCATCATTTTCTTGACTAAATATCATTGTCAATGCTCTTTTTGAGTGAAGATCATGAAGTTTATCCAATATGCCTTTTGTTGATGAACATTTTTCAAAATTGGCCTTCATAGAATCAGGTAGCCCATTCAAGATTTCTTTCATTTATCTTGTATTATGTTCCTTGTATTCTCCATCCATCATGCTATCAACAATCACCGATTTCCAGACTTCAATGCCTTGAGTTCTTAAGAAATTCCTCATTCTTGCTTCCCATATATCAAAGTTTCCATTGAAAAATGGAGCCTTCACAAATAGATGGACTTCAATTTCGGTGGTTGAGGGAGACACATCTTTAGGAGGATTGGAGACTTTCTTCCTTGGCTTCGCCATTTGTGTTCTAATGATCAACCTTCAAGCTGATAGGCTTTGAGTTAAGGTACTGGCTCTGATACCAATTGTTGGAAATACGGAGAGTGGATGAATCAATATTTATTTTCAATAGTTACTTTTACCAGTTAGATCAATTATATTTAGAACACAAAATGAACAATAGGAATAAATGATTTTATTAATATAATCTTTACAATGAATCAAGTACAATATATTTAGGGATCCAACCCTAGATGAAGACACCAATCTTCAATCTCCCAGGCTCCAACCTATTGCCAAGCACCAACTTGGACTTTAGTGAGGCTCTGACCTCTAGGGCTTTGACCCTATCTTATCCAAGGCACCAACTTTGAGTTTAGGAGCACTAACTCCAAGGATACCAATCCTATAGATTTTCTTTGTCAAGATATATTTGGTTGTACTTCACGGCTCCCAAATTCTTCTTCACCGAGCCCTGTCAATCTTCATCTATCCCCTCACTTAATCATCACATCACATCATCAATGACAACCTTTTCATACAAAAAGTTCCACCAATGTTCTTCATATACCCAATCAATCTCTTCAAGTTACCTCATCATGACATCAAAACTGCATTATGATCTTCATTACAACACTTCAATGTGTTTTCAATGAACTGCACCAAGTTATGCACCATATCTAATAATATTTCTGCACCTTCCTCAAATCTGTTCCAAGGTCAGTCCCAAAGATTACTTCAAGTTACCTCCAAACGTTTGCACCAAAGTTTGCACTAACTCTTATGCACTGCACCAATATTTCAACACCATATTATCTCAAGACTACTGGACCACTGCTGCACCAAGGCTTCAACACTAGATTGTGACAATTCTTCTTTACAAGTGTCCTTGCACCACACTTCACCAGACAACTGTTCAAATTGTTCCAATACTTATGCACAAGGATTTATACACCATATTGCACCATCTATTCTGCACCACACTTCTTCATCAATTCTGGACCAATGTTCTTGCACTGAGACTTCAACACTGCACCAAGATTTTAGTAATGCACCAAAGCTTCACCAATGTCCTTACTGCACCAAAACTTTAGTAATAATATTCTGGCACCATGCTGCACCAAGCTGTTGTGACTGTCAAGGATGTCAGAAAAAAAAATCGAGCTCCTATAGGACTGAGGTCCAAAGTATTGTAGCTCTTCCACAGTTGTTCTTACCCTTGTCTTGAAGTCCGAGCTAGAAAGGGATGACCGTATACACAGATTTGTGAAGGTTAAGTCCGAGCCTTCACCAAGAGATTGACCAAGCCTTAGTGATGAGCTAAGCTGACAGAAATTATTATTTCTCCACTAGCTGCTATAGGACCGAGACTATGGTTTAAATGTTGGTATGAAACTAAAGTCTGAGGTGAGGTCTTCACAGGTTTGAAGCTTTTATGCTAAGTCTGAGCCTTAATAAGCCTCCAATGGGTGACTGCATATATGCCCAAGCACTATTCAGTAGTCCGAGGTCTTCAATGTGAGACTATCCACTTGTTATTAAATCGAGCCTGAAAAGAAGGGTGATAGTTAATTTTCCCTTCGCAAATTTGCAGATCCGAGCTACTAAACTTCAGATCCTAGCCAACAATCCTAATTCAACTCCACAAATCCGAGGTTTTTTCCTGATGTCAAGTTTTCAATAGTCCTGCAAGTAATCCAAGCCTCTCTAAATGGTGACTGTTAGACCAAGCTTCAAGCAGATGACTGTAATATACTCCAAGCTTCCACAACATAGGTCCAAGTATCATTGTTATTAGCTCAAAAAATTATCTTTTACTCCTTGGTCTGCCTTGTAGATCTCCATAGTAATTCCGAGCTGTAGTTACAATATAATTTGCCCAAAACGTTGTAACTGTGATCTCCCTTTAATCTCCTCGACCTCCTACCTTATTTTGAATTCTGTAATTGAATTGTTGTAGAGAATGATCTGAAATTGATTGGTGTAAGTTCTTATATAAATGCACAAATTTGACCACCAACGAATAGTCATTTCCCTTAAGTGCAGACCGACATGAAAAAGAGCTTAGGTAAGCTTAATGACCAGATTAATTTCCTTATCTTTAAAAATTCATATCTCTTAGAATATTTGGAGTTTTGGGGCATGTGATAGCTCATTAGAAAACTAAAAATATGCTCTAAAACATGGCATAGGTATCATATTCATATGCTTCCCCTAAAGGGTGATAAATATGATTCTATGTGGATGGTCAATAGGTGGTGCAAAAAAAATAACAGAGTGGAAATTCTTCATGGAAAGGCTTCATGTCATCAAGGGAATCTTTCATCATTAGGATCATCAAGTGTGGTCATCAAGGTGAGGTAAGGACATGTACTTCATCAAGTATAGTCATCAAGGTGATCATATTGCCTTCACCAAGTGTGTTCATTCATCATTTGGAACCAGGCATCTCAAAAATATTTTTCATCTCGGCTAGTGCCATATTGACATCAATGACAACCTAGATTAACACATGTTTTACAATACGTGCGAGGCACTACCCATTTTGGACTAAAAAAGGGAGTGAAGATGTGTGGCTTCATATATGCATATTGGGCAGGGAGTCCATCCAAGCGAAAGAGTACATCAGGTGGAATTTTCACTGTTAGGTCTGTAGTGGTTTCCTGGGACAACAGGGAGCAAAGATCTGTGGCGCTCATCTCGACAGAAGGAGAATACATGGCTGCAAGTCAACCAACACGTGAGATGATTTGGATGAGAAAGATAGTTGTAGGATTGTTTGGTCAGATGATGGATCCAATTGTGATAATCTTAGTTGCATCAAGCTCTCTGAGAATCCTATATTTCACGATCAATACAAGCATATAAATATATGATATCACCATTTGTAGGACTTTGTGCAGAGGTGGATACTGTTGCTACAATACATTCCATCAGGGGAACAAGATGCTAACATTTTGACAAAGGCCTTTTCAAGAGGGAAGTTCAAGTTCCACAACTGTAGGATAGGGGTGGTTGTTAATCCCTTTCTTGTTGAGAGGGAACGGAAGAAATTCGCAATTTGATTTTTCCTTGATTAATTTGAGAAAATTCAAAATTCAAGTTAACTTGTGTGACATGGCTCTTGTCACCCAATTTACTTAGTAAATTCAAGATGGAGGAGTTAGATTTTAGTTAAGCATGTGTGATTGCTAATTTGTAGCAATCAAGGTTAGTTATTTCAAGTTGTTTTCAGTTAAACTAGTTCCAACTATTGGAGGAACTAGTGGAAGGTCAGTTGTGGAGTGATACTTCAGTCAAACTCAGTGATCGTCCAGTTAACTGATCAATCAACACAAAATAGCTAGTGCATGAAGAGAATTTGAGTTCCGCAACTGTGGTGGAGATTCCAAGGAATTGTAACATCAGTTGTAGACTAGTCTTGAGTGTACAATTGTTGCATACAGTTAGATGATCAACCTTGGTATTGCGCAAGAAATTTGAGGAATTTCCTATATAATAGGGGTCTAATTTCTCAATGAATTTTGCAAGGAAATAAGGGCTCAAGCAGAGGGAGAAATTGACTAAGTCTGGGTCATAACTTCTCAATGAGAAAAGAGATAGGTTATTCACTTGCAGGTTGTTCCCAGTTGAGCAAAGAAATTATAATACATCATTATTCATTAGATTAATGCAAGAAGGAAAAGGGTTTTTTAGCAGATTTCTTTCCCCTTGAAAAATAATGTGTGCATGTGTTATATTTCTCATTGCATGTTTGTGATTAATGTTCTAAATCGTGAATTGAATTTCGCAAAGTAGTAGAGTAGGTTTGTGTCTTGTGATTTTGATTAAAACTTCATGAGAAGTTACAAATCTACATCATAATTTCTATAGTTGGTACTCTTGTCTCCTCTATCCAATTTGATGCTTAGCCTTGCATCACAGTCCCATGGGATCTATGTTATTGGCTACTAGCTTTAGGGTGGCACTACATGGGAAACACTGATTTTGGTTGCATGGTATCGCTTCCTGACACCTTATACATCACCCCCCTCTTCTTATTATAACCCCATTCACCATATTTCCCATCCGGGTCCACATTTGTCCATTGGGTCCACAAGGACTTAACCTCCCCCTCCCCTTGTCCACATCTTGGGTTAGGCCTAGAAAGATGCTCCGTAGGTTGATGTAGCTAAAAAGAAAAGAAAAAGCATAATTTGGACACTCTCAACACGATATGTACCATAAAATGCAAAAGATGGTTGGGACATACAAATTCAGCACGTGGGTAAAATCCAAACATGAGCACTACCCCTATCATTATGGCCATCACCCTAGTTCCTAGGGTCCCTCATATCGACCCTTTTCATCATTAAGGAAACCATGATTGTCCTAACCTCTAATGGGTGATGAACTACCCCACCTTAAAGGGTAATCCACTACTATATCTTACACATCATGCTCTCATCCCTTGGAGCCCCGAGCAATTATAAAAGAAAAATCAATAAAAGGCAAAATGCATTTGAAGAAGGGTGAAAAAACAAAGGTCGTGGAAACTCATGAACCAAAATTTCTCCCTCCTATATTCATATACCCAAGTGTGGGATTCCCTTATTATAAGTACCCTTGTATTGTGGCATGTGGCTTGGAGCCTTCCCTTGATTCCCCACTCTTTTCTACCATTATATCACGGGTCGCATGCCATTTGATGGATGTACCATGGACATGTCACCCCCTTAGAGGCTGAAACCACCTAATAGGGTCCTTGGTAACCTTGTTCTTGAACTTGGAGACACTTGTACATTCTAAAGGCCATTATGGAAGGGCATGGAACCATGAAGTGTTCACTTGGTTCCATGATTTGTAAGCTCATTTACTCAATTGCACTAATGTTTGGTTGTACTAGAAGGTGGGGGAACACATTGGATCTTATACAATATTGAAAGTGGGTCTTCATATGGGGTTTTGTCTCCCTATACGGGGTCCAAGCCCTCCAGGGGGTCATATTGGCATTTGTAAGGTGAGCGTTGAGAGCCACGGTTCTCCACCATAGCAGAGAGCAGATTTCCACTTCATGGGATCCATCAGTTCCACCTATTGCTTGCTTTTGTTCCACCTATTGGATGATGATGATGCACCATGAACACCTTGCCCAATTGACTCCACTCTTGTACCACACACTTGGAAACTGATCCAAGGCCTAGATGAGGATATGTCTCCACATAGGAGACAATGGGAGGGGTTTCATCGTTCTTCTAGCCCTTATAAATGGGATACATGCTTCTTCAATCCGCTTGGAGACCCATGAGGATGTTTTGTGCCCCCATAGCCACTTATGGGAACCACAAGTAATTTTATTGGATATCGATGGGCCACACCCTTTATCACTATGTTTGGAGTCATTCATTCATCTTGGCACACATTAGACTCCACTAGGCCTCCTCAATGGCCCTTTGAACTATTATATCTATTTTTTTTCCATCTTGGGAGGCTTATTTTTATGTTATGGAGCTATATTGGTGGGCTTGTCACCAAGGAATGTTATTTTTCACTTATTTTATTAGTTAGGGCATTATTAGGCCTCATTAGGAAAATCGAACCCCTTACGGAGGATATATATTGACGTGATGATCAATTCATTTGATCATCACTTGGATTTGGATTAGTATCTCTTCTTGAGATTTTCACATTAGGTCTTGTAGGATGAATTAGAGATTCTTGCATGATTTTTGATGTTTGGATTGATGCTATTCTATTTTGGAGCTTCTCTCTTGCAAATATAATGGATGGATATAACTTTTGTGTTGTGTAAGTTTCTCTTTCATGCGAAATTTTTAATTTATGTCTAATATATGGGATATTGCATCATGATGCTGCTTGTGCTCTAAATTCATGCAAAAATATTGAATCACCTAGTATTCTTGATCTGTTGCATGCGTTATTAATTGGGCATGAAAAGTGAATTTCCTAGGGGTAATCATTGAAGGTTTAAGCCTCGAAACTCCATTATTTTTTCAAATCGACGTATAAATGCTTGTTGTAGCTGGGTAGCTGCTTCACTAGGGCATGCAAAGCTGTAATTAGGGTCCTTGACAGATAGAAAAACACCAAAATCAATATCATCCTTGACTCCATTCTCCCAATAGACTAGGAACTGGTCTATTCCTCAGTGATCATCTCAACAAATAATCTTTTTCCCGTCCCTTTCTCTCTTTTCGAAGTCCTAACCCTAGTAGGCTTCCTAGGGAATCATATGAAATCAGTTGTAGCCATCCAAAATTGATGAAACTTGGACAATAGTTGCGTTGGTGTGTCTTGGAGAGGTTCTCCAATTTTCAAGCCATTTCAATAGTGGAATTTCAAGTTATCCCAAGCCCTAGCTCGAAAACCGTTTCTCCCTACGTTTCCTTTGGTTAGTGGCTTCATTAAGGATCATTGCATTGAAAATCTAAGTCAAATCCTATCTCTTGATACTTTTACCCCCCCTTCACTTGGTCAAGCCCATTTGTTTGAAGTTTCACCCCAAATCCTTGGCCTTGTTTGGGTCCACTAAGGCTTCTTTGTGGTCTTGCAACCTTATCACTCCAATTTCACAAGGATTGCTTAGAAACCCTATCCTTCTAGGATTCGTTGGTCTAGGGCACTTCTTACCAAGAGATATTTCTCAACCCTAGGCATAGGTCTTCTTCTAGCCCTTCTTGGAGAGCCATTTGTCTTGCCTCTAAAACAATCAATCCCTAAAATTAGAGTATCTCCTTTGAAGAGGCTCTTGGAATCACTACCTTTACACCATTGTTATATTTCTCCTAGTGATTTCCCTAATAATGAGACTCCTCCCATTGGTGAAAGTCCATGTAAAAACCACGGGTTAAATTTCATGTAATAAAAGTTAATAAAGGCAAAATAAGACCAATGTCATGGGACACACATTATGAACTGAATGTTGGGCAAATCACTATAGTGGGAATCACTTTCGGTTTTTTAGTAGCTAAGGAAATTGGCAAAGGAAAAGATGCATTAATTTACATTTTATTTATGATAAATAGAGGAAAATAGGAGAAAATGAAGGTGAAGAGACACACATTTATATGAAAGGAAATTAGAAGGAAAATTAAGGAAAATGAAGAAAATAGAGGCCTCAATGATAAAAAGCTTCTGAGTATTAGTTCACAACCTTTTTTCAGTTTAACTTTTCTCTCTCACACTTTTGCACTCTTAGACAAATCTTGTAGAATTCTTGGAGCACTTGGGAAATTCACTTGGATTGGAAAATAAGGAAAAGGACAAGTAAGGAAAGGAAGGAGAAGGTTGGATCAACGACTTCAACATGAAAATTTTATAGGTGAGAGGTTGCATGTGTTATTTCCTAGCTGATGTGTGAATGCATGGTACATGTGTTGGTTTATTTAGTTCATTTGTTTTCAATGGCATGGGTTTTGCTGGATTTGACAACATTTTCAGCCTTTCCTTGCCATTTCCTAGATAGCCATGGTGTGATGGGATTCATTTCTTGGTTGAGCCTTGGATTGCCGGAGGATTTTGGAACCGGGTGAGGTGGTCTCAGGAAAATTCCCATGGGTTGGCGGTGGATATGGTTTTCTCTGGGAAGCCCTCGACATGTGGGTAGAGATAGGAAAATTCCTCAAGATATGGTGAAGGAATTTTGAGGCATCCAAGCTTGGTTTGGTTTTGTAATCTCCTGACCGGTTTCGGCGAGATCACGGTAGTTTGAGGGTGGAGGTGGTTTAGCCTCTAGATTCCCTTGGTTGTTTATGTCTTGGTTTATCCCATGAGATCCCACATTCATGCTTGGAATATAGGACGAGGGAGATTGACTGAAAGAAATATTTGGTTCAGCTCAATCTATGGTCGGGTGGTATGTGGACGTCCCTAACTTGGTTGGCTTATGTGTAAGTTAATAAGAGATATTTTCTATTGTACTCTATGAGCATTTATACTTTTTATTATGTGGCTTTGATGGTTGTTTTTTCGTGGTTAATATTATGGTTATATGTTGGTTATAAGCATGGTTCTGTAATATGTTCTAGCTATGGATCTTGTTATACTTGTTAAGTTGATGAATGGTTGATGAATGCATGGACTAACTAGTATTGTTGCAAGTACTTGAGAGGGCATTAGATCTTCTCAGGGATTCAAAACTAAATAAAAAATATTTATATTCAGATATGCATCATGGTCTGTAGCTTACACGTTTACTATGTGTTTGACAAAATGCCTAATACATTCTGGTCTATCTAGGTCAATTTTTTGACTCAAGTTTGTATGTTTAGCCTTGTCATTGTGTCATTTACGATTCTGGAAAGTCTCAGGTAGTTTTGGTTGCCTTGGAATCATGACTCAGATTTCGGGACTGCACCCTTTGAACTGGGCAAGTTGGGTCATAACCGCATGGAAGAAGTGTTGTGCATGAGGTTGGAGGCCTTCAACGGCACCCAGGCCTTGTCATGTATCCGGTTGGGAGTCTAGGTCAATGAAAAGGAGCCCCAACTCAGGTTTTGTCATCTGGAATGGTTTTTTGGCTCTTGAGTGTCCTGTAGACCTGAGGGATGTTTTGAGTTGTTAGTCGAAGGTCAGTTTGTAGGCCCCACTTCCTTAACTGGATCTAGGAGGTCGGGTCATGTCATAATGGCACTCCGCTTCACATTTACTCGGAGGGCGCTTATAAAATCAAGTAAATGTGGGGGGGTGTTACAGTCTGTAAAGAGCATGGATATTTAGTTGAGGTGGCAATGGGATATTAATCCATTGTTGTCACTTGACCTAGTATTTTTTCTATAGGAACCCCTCCTAGGACCCTTCCTAGTTTGAGAGTTGATCAGTATCAAGCCACTTCATTATGGCCTTAACCTTTTTTGGATCAAGTGATATCCCATCCTTGGAGACGATGTGCCCCAAATAATGTATTTGTGATTGGAAGAACTCATGCTTACTAAGATTTGCTTAAGGCTTGTGTTCCCTTAGCAATTGTAGCACTGCAACTAGGTGCTTTTCATGTTCTTCTCTAGTCCTTGAATATACTAATATATCATCAACGAATATAATCACAAATTTATCCAAGTAAGGATGCAACACACTGTTCATTAAACACATGAAAGTGACAAGGGAATTAGTAAACCTAAAGGGTACCACCATAAGATTGTAATGCCCGTATCTTGTCTAGAATGCAGTCTTATGGATATCTTCATCCTTAATGTGTACTTGGTGATATCCTGACCCCAAATCAATCTTTGAGAAGACCGTTTCTCCTCTCAGTTGGTCAAATAAGTCATCAATCTGTGGCAATGAATAACAATTCTTGATGGTCACTTTATTTAATTGTTTGCAGTCAATATATAATCTAAGTATACTATCCTTTTTCTTCACAAACATAACTGGAGCTCCCCATTGGCCTTATATAGCCCTTATCCAACATCTCTTTAAGCTTTAGTTTTAATTCAACTAATTCAGGAGTACTCATCCTGTATGGTGCCTTGGATGTTGGTGCTTCTCTAGACATCAACTCAATATATAAATCTACTTCTATGTGAGGAGGTAACCTAGGAACATCTACTGGAAACACATCTTCATATTGTTGCAAAACAAGATATCTTTTCAACGACTCACTTTCCTCTTCCTCAACAATGTTGTTGGATTGTCCATTGCTAGAAATTTGTACAACAAATAGAAGGCAACCTTTTGGGTGAATGCATTTAGGTTGCATGGCTGTGATTAGCCTCACTAAGGTAGTATTTCACTTCCCTTGTAATGTTCTCCTCTCTCTCTAGCTTCATCTAGGAATTCAATGGCCTTCTCATAACATTCAACTTCTGTTCTATGTGCATACAACCAGTCCATGCCCAAGGACATGTTAATGCACCCAAAGGAATCAAATTAAGGTTTGTTCCTATTGGTATACCATTAAGTTCAAATGCACATGATTTCACTCATTGGCTCACCCTTCTTTTTGTCCCCGTTGCTAATTGTACCAACCATGGTTTTGCATGCAGTTCTTTGACTAGCTAGCATCTTTCAACAAGCTTGGGACTAATATAGTTGTAGTTTGATCCAGGATCAATCAAAATAGAAATAATTTGTTTGCAGAGTTTACCTTCCATTTCAATTACGGATGCATGGTGGCCTTCCTGTCAATTGTCCACAACTGCATATATTTTGGGTATGTTCTCCACTACATCTTCCACTGTATGAGTCTCTTGCACATTATATATTTGTGGTCTTGCATTTTTCTGATGTGGGCAATATTTCTTGTGTTTTTCTCTCCATAAGTCCAACATTGCAAAGGCCCCTTGGCCTAAAATTTGTGCTGCTCTCCCATAGGTTGATGTGTGCGGGCTTTGTTAGTTGTATTAAATATTTGTTGTGATTGAATTGCATTAGTTGTGCTCATATCCTGTCTCTTGTATACAATTTTCTTGTGCCATTTCTTTTTGTCTTTAATGCTTCTCTTTGATTTCCAATCACCCTTGAACTCTGGCTTGCATTTTGATTGTTCATAGAAATGTTTCAACTTTCCAATGGCATCATCTAATGTTTGAGATTCATGAAATTCAATTCAATCTTGGAATGATAATGACAACCCACTAATGAACCTTGGAACCTTTTCCTTCTCATATTTAAGATATGGCACATATTTCAGCAATTCCAGAAACTTGGTGATGTATTCTTCATCTGACATTTGTCCCATTCTAAGCTCATAAAATTATTTTGCATTGTTGTCATAGTATTTGTTTGATAGATATTTATTTCTAAAGAGCCTTTCAATTTCACTACCAGTTAAATCCTCTTCATTATGCCTTTGACATTCTTCAAGTTTTCCCACCATATATCTACTCTCCCCTTACAACTATAGGTGGATACTTTTGCTTTCATGTTCTCAGGATAGTTGTAGATTATGAAGAATTTATTCATTCAAAGTAACAAAGCTTCTGCATCTTCATATTTCTTCATCTCTCCATTAAATGTGGGTGGTTTGGCCTTCTTAAATTCCTTTGATGTATATTCCTTTTCTCTCTTTCTCTAATGATGATGATGATGATGATAGTAATGATGATGATGCCTCCTGGTAATAGAACAAGAATGTTTACCAGAGTGATGCCTATAAGTGCCAGTTCTTCTCTCTGGGGTACTCAATGTTATATTTAGTCTCATGGTGTCTACACTTTCCCGTCTGTGTCTCTTCCTATACCTTCTACCATCTGACCCATTTGTTATCTCTTCTGGTTCTAAAAGGCTATGTTTTTCTCTATGACTAGACCCCAACTCATATTGCGTCTTCCTCTGTAAGTCTGAGAGGATTTGAAGTATAAATGCATTTACCTCAACTTGCTTCTCCTGAGCCCTTGCCAACCTTTCATTATCTTCCTTACAACTCTTAATGTCAACCCTTAGGCTCCTCAAGGTATCATTCAGTCAGGAGAGTTTTCTCCTCCCCTGTTCTCCATTGAAGCTTCTTCATGCCCATGTTGTGACATGTTAGAACTATACCAAACCATCCTACTACTTGTTAATTCCAAAAAATCGTACACATGTTGGCATAATCTAGAAGACACTAAAAGGTGTTCAGCTGAATGCACAGGTGAAGATTTTCCAGTTGAATACATCATGAAGTTTAAAAAATTAAATTTCTCCTAAGGTAAAAAGTTTATAAAGATAAAAACAATTGATGTTTCACGACTATTTCTTCGATAAGCGTGCATGCGTAGAATATCCTTCAAAAGTTGCGCAGTCGCAGAAATGGATGACTCAATGATTTGGGACCACTCCACACACTAGGGGACGATTATTTGACACGAGCTTAGTCCAATACAACTGAATTCAAGTCACCTTGAAGATATTCAGCCCTCAATGGAATCATCTTGTCCTACTCATGTGTCATTATCATGCATGAATGAAGAGGGGGAAGATGTATTAAAAAATTCTATATAAACAAGCCATGGGAGAGCCAAAATATGAGACATTGTTATGTTGGTCAAATTTCTATCAGATCAAACCACCATTCCATTATTGAAGCCAAAGAAGGGAAGAGCACTAGCATTCTGGCCATATTGCTTCTAAGCAATCCATCATCCTAGTGAGAAAAGAGGAATCCACCATTGGAGAGTCTTCATACTTCTTTGAGAGAGAGGAGAAACTTGCAAAGAGATTGAGGAAAAGAAACCCCCTTGCTGAGGATTTTTGAGCACCATAGCTCAAAGAATTATCTTCAAGTGTCTAAGATTCATCTATTGTATTCAACCTCTATTACCAACAATCAATAAAGGGAGCTTTTTCCATTATTTTGTTGACTTGTTTGCTCCATCGAGCATTGTTTATGTACTTACCTCTTTGCTTAGTTTATGTTTATGTATGCATTTTTTCCACCATTTACAATGTTTTTATTTTATTTTAGTCTATCCACTAACAACACCAATTCAGAGGGGGTTCGTCTTAGGCCTAGTGCATGCGGTACTCTTTGGGGATACCTGACCCATTGTTAAAATTGGAAACCAGGGAAAAACTTCATGTGGGTCATCTTATTCATGGCTAATAATATTTTTATTAGATTCCTCTCGTCGAGAGGTGTAGGATTGATATAAAGATCATCCAATTCCGATAAGTATTCATGAAGATATGAATTTATTTTGATTATGGAATTATTATCAAGCCGACCTACAACTCATGTAGGCTTAGAAGCCCAACAGTCGCATCTATTCACCCACCAACGTTGTGTATAAATATAAGAGGACTTTCCTCATTTGGACTCATCTCATCTCATCTCTCTCTCTCTACTGCGCAGATATGAGTCTCTTCTCTACTGCGCTGAAATGGGTCTCTCTCTCTCACACATGTGAAACCGGAAGCTGTTGAATTTGAAGCTACAACTGCAGAAGTAAAGATTGACTTGCGTGGCCTAGAAGATCTTCTCTTTGGAACTGCACTGTAGGTTCATCTGAACCTCCTTTGAAAGCCGCAACTTTTGGTGGTGGAATGAAGTCAATCCGACGAACGGTTTGCAAGATATCGACTGCCCTAGTTTGAAGCCGGAAACTGCTGAAACTGAAGCTGCAACTGCAGAAGTAAAGATTGACTTGCGTGGCCTAGAATATCTCCTCATCTGAACTGCGCTGTAGGTTCATCTGAACCTCCTCTGGAAGCCGAAACTTTTGGTGGTGGAATGAAGTCAATCCGACTGTCGGTTTGTGAGATATGGTCTGCCCTAGTTTGATAATGAAGCCGCTAATGCTGATGCTACTGATCTAGGGTTTGCTATTGCTGATATGAATCAGATTTATTGTACTATTTCTCTCTGCTGAATTATTGAAGATAAAAGAAGATTTGATCAAAGGGTTTCCCCACACATTGTGGGGTTTGTCCCTGGCTAGCCGCCACATCTTGTGTCTCTTGTCTTGGCTTGTTTTCTGTCGATCGTTTAATGTTCTATCTGCACTTTACTTTATGTACATGTGATTGCTAATTGGTGGAATATAATAAGAAAAAGAAGTAAATTGTTATAAGCATAGAACATACCATAATTTAACATGGTATCAGAGCTGAGGTGAAGACAAAGCCCGAGCAAGAGCAAGAGCAATCATTGAAGAGAAGATTGGCAAGGCTATCCTAAAAGAACTATGGGGTCCTCAACACTCTTTCCTGCCAAAGACAAGCTCCGTGAGAAATCTGACTATCACAGATGGAAGATGTCTATCAATCTAACCCTTGAAGATCAAGGAGTGCTGGACCATGTAAGAGGCAATATTGTTGAGCCTTCATCAAATGCATCTGCTGTTGCCTGGAACAAATGGAAAAATGGAGAAGTCAAAACAAAGAAGATCATCCGGGACTCTATCAACAAGCGCTTGGTGGCCTACATCTCTGATCTAGACACCTCCAAGGAAATCTATGACAGACTGGTGAGTTTATTTAAAGTTAATGATGCAAATCAAGTTTTGTTTCTTAGAAATAAGTTGAGGGAAATCAAGAAGGGTAAAGATGAAAGTATGCAAGCATACTTCTTAAGAATCACCGAGATCAAGAACGATCTCCTAACTATTGGGGAAACCATTACTGACAGAGAAATGGCACTCACAACTCTCGGAGGATTACCATCTGAATGGTATGTGTTCAGGACTACTCTTCTGAACAATAATGTAATTCCTAGTTTCGAGGAATTAATGGCTAGATGCATTCAAGAACAAACAAGGGTAGAAGAGCAGGAAATGCCCTTGCCTAAAGGTCCTCCTGCTGCTTTTTCTTCTCATGCTAAGAAAAGAAATAATTCTGGGTCTAAATCGAAAAGAAAGGCTGGATTTAAGGGTGGAAGAAAAGGACGATGTTTCATTTGCAATAAAGCAGGTCACTATGCAAGGGAATGCCCTGATAGAAAGGACTCTCACCGTGACGATGATCAAAATCCCTCTCATAATAATCGAAGGAATGGAAAATTCAACAACAAAGGAAAAAGGAATGCGGGAAATCAAGGAAGAGGGCAACCATTCAAGAAGGCTAGAAATTCCAGGTATGAATCTAACACTGTTGACGATAAGCAGGCTGAATATTATCTACCAGCTGCTCTATCTACCTCCGCTCCTTCGGACTCAATGGGAATTTGGCTCATTGATAGTGGTGCCTCAAGACACTTCACTGGTTACAAAGAAGTACTCTATAATCTGGTAGAGAAAGAAACTAACCTGGAAATTGTCCTTGGAGATGATATGAAATACCCAGTGAAAGGTGTAGGCAATGTTTCTCTTAAACTGAATCAAGGTAATACGATTCACTTACAAGATGTATTATATGTACCTGATCTCAAAAAGAACCTGGTATCCATCTCGGCAATGGAAGACAAAGGCTATAAGGTAACCTTCAGCAATGGTAAGGTACGCATATGGAAAAATAATGTTAAAGATGCTTTCACTCTTGGGTTTCGAGTTGATTCTTTATATCAAGTCGGTGGAAGTCCGCTAGGTGTCATGTCTTGTGACACAATGCTTCAGTCCGAACTTTGGCATCAGAGGTTTTCCCACCTTCATTACAAAGCCCTACCCGATGCAAGACAGATGGTAACAGGGATGCCTGAATTCCAAGTAGAGAAAGAAGGTGTATGTCCGGGATGTGCCGAAGGAAAGCTCAAAAAGGGACCATTCCCTTCAAGTCAAAGCAAGACCTCCGATATATTACAACTAGTTCACTCAGACATATCAGGTATGATGCCTGTGAACTCCTTGGGAGGATACTCATATTATCTCACTTTTACAGATGACCATTCTCGAAAGACCTGGATATACTTCTTGAAAAAGAAGGATGAAGTGTTCCCTTGGTTCCGACATTTCAAAGCCCTAATCGAGAATCAAACCGAAAAGAAGATCAAGATCTTAAGAACTGACAATGGGACTGAATATGAATCTAATGAGTCCCATGATTTTTGTAAAGAGGCTGGCATCAAGAGGGAGACTACTACACCATATACTCCTGAACAAAATGGTGTGGCAGAAAGGAAGAACCGCACAATTATGGAAGCTGTCCGGGCCATGCTACATGATCAAAGTCTTCCTAAGTTTCTATGGGCTGAAGCTGCAAACACTGCCGTATATGTACAAAATCGATGCCCTCATCAAGCATTGGGTTCCAAGACTCCTAAAGAAAAATTCACCGGTAAGAAACCTGATGTTTCTCATTTTAAAAATTTTGGAAGCCCTGTATACTTTCATGTGCCGAAAGAGAAAAGAAATAAATTAGGAGCATCTGGAAAGAAGGGAATTTTCGTGGGCTATGGTGAAAATAATAAAGGCTATAGAATCTATGTAGCCGGTCAAAGGGAAGTCATAATTAGTCATGATGTCACCTTTGACAAAGATATGGCTCTCAGCAAGGTGATCAATCTTCCGACTTTGAGGAGCTCTCAAGAAGCCGACACCAGGGAACCGAAAGAAAAGGATGATGAATCAATGCCTGATGTAGAAGAACCCATGGATCCGATTGATCCTCCTCCATATGAGCCTTCCTCTTCTAGGAAGAGGCCTTCATGGCTTAAGGGGTTACTTGATGATGTTGAAGGACATGCTGCACCTCGAGGAACCTTTCGTGAAAGTAAGAAACCTAATAGGTATCAAGGATACCTGACCATCATGAGCACGATCATTCAAAATGAGCCTTCATCATTCTCAGATGCCGTCAAGCATCAAGTATGTAAGGATGCTATGACCGAAGAATATGAGTCTATCATAAAGAATGATGTTTGGGAAGTAGTTCCCAGACCCCAGGACAAGACTGTTGTTACTTCCAAATGGCTTTACAAGATAAAGCATGCAGCAGATGGAAGCACGGAAAAGTATAAGGCTCATTTTGTTGCTCGTGGTTTATCCCAAAAGGAAGGTATAGACTATGATGAGATATTTGCACCTGTTGCCAGATATACGACCATCCGCTCGATCATAGCCCTTGCCGCTTCACAAGGATGGAACCTACATCAGATGGATGTCAAGACTGCGTTCTTGCATGGCTCGATCAAAGAAGAGGTCTACGTGGAGCAACCCGAAGGATTTGAGATTTATGATCAAAAATCTCATGTATGCAGGTTGAAGAAAGCTCTCTATGGGCTGAAGCAAGCACCCCGAGCATGGTATGAGAGGATCGATAGCTACTTGATGAAGCTGGGATTCACTAGGAGTGAAGCCGATCCTAACCTTTACTTTAAGGTTGAAGATGACAAGCCTCTCATACTGGTGTTGTATGTGGATGACCTCTTTCTAACAGGTGCAGACCCTCTCATTCACAAATGTAAGAGGGAGCTGGCCTCTGAATTTGAAATGAAAGACCTAGGACTGATGCACTACTTCCTAGGACTTGAAGTGTGGCAAAAGCCAAGAGAAATTTTCCTATCTCAAGGAAAATATGTGGTGAAGATATTGGAAAGATTCGGAATGGTGGACTGCAAGCCTGTAACTACTCCGATGGAGCTTGACTTCAAGAAGTTAAGCGGTAGTGCTGCTGGACTTGTTTTACGAAATGCTACCGAGTATCGGCAACTCGTCGGAGCATTAATGTTCTTAGTGAACTCCCGTCCAGATATATGCTTTGCAGTCAACACGTTGAGCCAGCATATGGTTGAACCCCACCGCATACACTGGATTGGTGCCAAGAATCTGCTGAGATATCTTCGTGGCACTATCACTTATGGGTTAAGATACATTGCCAGAGATGTGAGACTATTTGGATACGCAGATGCTGACTGGGCAGGCAATGTGGAGGATCGTAAGAGCACTTCTGGGTGTTGTTTCTCCTTGGGATCTGCTTTGATATCCTGGATGAGCAGGAAACAAAAGTTGGTGGCTTTGAGCACCGCCGAAGCAGAGTATATTGCTGCTAGCATGGCTTCTTGTGAGGCAGTTTGGTTGCGAAAGCTCTTCAGTGAGTTGTTTGGATTCACATTGGATACCACTGTGATCCTTTGTGACAACCAAAGTGGGATTCATTTGTCAGAGAATCCCGTATTCCATGATCGCTCCAAGCATATTGATATCAGATACCATTATATTCGAGATATGGTGCAACGGGGAGCTATAAGGCTCCATCATATCGGTACAGATGAACAGGTCGCCGAAATTCTGACAAAACCCCTTGGGAAAGTAAAATTTCTGACTTTCCGTGGACAACTTGGAGTTGTTCAAAGACCCTCCAATGAGGGTCATGTATGATGCATTGAGCTCTGAGAGCTCCAGGGGGGTGCGGGGTGCTTCTTGGAGCAGCATATGACCACATGATTATTCACTATCCCCTGGTGGTATACATGTACACCCCGTGGCGACATTGTAGCAGGATTGATGTGTTCTCCTGTGAGGCCTGGATTGATGTGTTCTCCATGGCAATTGTAGCAGGATTGATGTGTTCTCCTGTGAGGCTTGGATTGATGTCTTCTCCATGGAAATTGTAGCAGGATTGATGTGTTCTCCTGTGAGGCCTGGATTGATGTGTTCTCCATGGCAATTGTAGCAGGATTGATGTGTTCTCCTGTGAGGACAGGATTGATTAGTTCTCCTGTCGAGGCATCCTACCCATGCAGTCTGGGACTCATGGGAAGTACCTCTCATCTGATCAATGAGCAGGGAAATGAAGTTAGGGACCATAGTAGTACCGATGGACGCATCGTTGTAACTACCGTACTCCCTACGCTAGGATGACCTCCATTGATCTGGGATCAATGATACTGGTCTGGGACCAGTGGTAGGAGTTGTACCATACTATGACGCTGACTTCGGGTCGGTTGAAACTGGTCTGGGATCAGTGGTACATACTCTGAGACTGACTTTGAGCCAGTGGAGGATGATATTGGTCTGGGACCATTGGAGTTGTACTCACTATGACGTTGACTTTGGGTTGGTTGAGACTGGTCTGGGACCAGTGGTACATACTCTGAGACTGACTTTGAGTCAGTATGATACATCCTCGATCATTTCTTCTTCTTCATAATTCGGACAAAAGCAGAGTAGAACAAAACAATGCAAGAGCAGAGCAGAACAGAACAAAACAGTACAGATCAGTGCAGGGTAGAACAAGACAAAGCAGAACAGGCAAAATAGAGCAGATCAGGGCAAGGGTCAGGCTGTACAAGGCAATGCATTTGATGGATGAATAGTAACGACCGATAGACAGATTGCAGATGAAGTTCTCCATGGTTGAGAGGGAGTGTTAAAATTGGAAACCAGGGCAAAACTTCATGTGGGTCATCTTATTCATGGCTAATAATATTTTTATTAGATTCCTCTCGTCGAGAGGTGTAGGATTGATATAAAGATCATCCAATTCCGATAAGTATTCCTGAAGATATGAATTTATTTTGATTATGGAATTATTATCAAGCCGACCTACAACTCATGTAGGCTCAGAAGCCCAACAGTCGCATCTATTCACCCACCAACGTTGTGTATAAATATAAGAGGACTTTTCATCATTTGGACTCATCTCATCTCATCTCTCTCTCTCTCTACTGCGCAGATATGAGTCTCTTCTCTACTGCGTTGAAATGGGTCTCTCTCTCTCACACATGTGAAACCGGAAGCTGTTGAATTTGAAGCTGCAACTGCAGAAGTAAAGATTGACTTGCGTGGCCTAGAAGATCTCCTCTTTGGAACTGCGCTGTAGGTTCATCTGAACCTCCTTTGAAAGCCGCAACTTTTGGTGGTGGAATGAAGTCAATCCGACGAACGGTTTGCAAGATATCGACTGCCCTAGTTTGAAGCCGGAAACTGCTGAAACTGAAGCTGCAACTGTAGAAGTAAATATTGACTTGCGTGGCCTAGAAGATCTCCTCATCTGAACTGCGCTATAGGTTCATCTGAACCTCCTCTGGAAGCCAAAACTTTTGGTGGTGGAATGAAGTCAATCCGACTGTCGGTTTGTGAGATATGGCCTGCCCTAGTTTGATAATGAAGCCGCTAATGCTGATGCTACTGATCTAGGGTTTGCTACTGCTGATATGAATCAGATTTATTGTACTATTTCTCTCTGCTGAATTATTGAAGATAAAAGAAGATTTGATCAAAGGGTTTCCCAACACATTGTGTGGTTTGTCCCTGGCTAGCCACCACATCTTGTGTCTCTTGTCTTGGCTTGTTTTCTGTCGATCGTTTAATGTTCTATCTACACTTTACTTTATGTACATGTGATTGCTAATCGGTGGAATATAATAAGAAAAAGAAGTAAATTGTTATAAGCATAGAACATACCATAATTTAACACCCATCTAGTGCTCGGTACTAGTAACTGACTACAAAGAAGCTAAAGAATTGAATGATCACCTGGCATGAAGGTACTTTAGTGCCCAAAATCTTGGGCATCCTTTGCCTATAGGTGATTGTTATAGACATTTTTGTGCCTTACAACTCCAAGCATGAAATGTCCATAAACCAAGGGCTCCTAAGTCCCTAAAAGTGTTGTTGTAACCCCTGAAGGAACAAGGTCAACAAATTACAGCTTCTCCCAGAAGTTCTCCACCAGAAACTACTCAGAATAAGTCAAAACAGGATCATTTCAGCTGCTCCACTAGCTAAGTGCGTTGCATAGCACCTAAATCCACTGGCTAGGTGCGTTGCAACGCACCTAAATGCACTATGAGGGTGCGTTGGGCGAGAAATGACAAATGGCAGTGTCATTCCGCAAGGTGGAGAGACAATGGAAGCTTCCAGAATCTTCTCCTATGACACTTGCCTCACTGAATTCGACCAAGGATGAGTAAGAGGTATTCAGTCTCCAAGTGGAAGCAAGAACTGACAGAGAGAAGACACTAATCAAATCACAAGCTGACTCATCCTCCTTACATACATCTATATATGGATCCCTCATCCCAGAGATCCGAGAGGCTGGAATTTTGCACATTGTAAGGAATTACTGTTGGTTTTGAGAGGAACATCAGAGAATTGGGTGATCTATGCTTTGTTGGAGGTGAAGAGGGGCTTCTTTGCTGGGAGGTTGATGCTGGGTCAGGAACCATCGGTTGTAACTCCTCCTGGATCTTCTTGTTTATCAACAAAAACTATTTGAGTTTCTCCTCCATGCTTTTGTATCATTGATGCTTGTTACATTTGTATGGTTAACTTAAATCTGATCCTAAGTTGTTTATGAATATAGATCCATGTCTTTGTATAGTTTCCTTCTTCTGTGATCTTACAGGTACTTGGTGAAGCTGGGCAAGTAAGGGAGCAGGTAGCTGGAAGCTGTCAAAGAAGAGAGGGATTGAATCAAAGGATTAGCGCAAGACACAGGTTGGTTCTTTCTATTCCTCTCTATCTATAGTTCATAAAGGAAATACAAAAGTAGTTTTCTCTGTTTGTTTCTAAGACAGCTATCACACCTTAGTGGGATAGAGCAGTTCTAAATAGACACTTTTCTCCGGTAACAAAATGGCGACTCTGCTGGGGACGATTGTCTAATTAGTTTTTTTGTGTATCTCTTGTTGTTTGTTTCATAAACTTATAAGTAGCATTCGAACTGCATTTGCCATAACAAATGCAAAGTAGACATTTTCTGCTTCAATCCATTCACTGGATTTGTTTATGATTTGAACAGCTGATTCACAAACTATCTGATTGCCCTAGTGATAGCTCTTAGACCCTCCTTAGATCTACCCCTGATTGTGCATTACTGATTGCTTTTACTCGGCCAAAAACCAAAGACTAAACTGCAAACTGTGACCCAGAACCCGGACAGATTCTCGTTTCTGGCCCAGCGCAGGTACTGTGAAGAGATCCTGCATTTCAACACACTTCCCGAAAGGGAAACCTGCGCTGCAATGCAGTTTCTCTGTGTTACAGGTGCGCTGATCAGCCTAGCCCTATGTAGCTGAGGTTCTTGTGCTTCATTCTTTCCAGTTTTTTCTCTGAATTTTGCAGCCTATGATCAGTATATGTCTGTTTAAAACCCCTTTTCCTTACTGATATTCCGCCTCATTTGTACAAAAGAACTGTAGATGTTTTTGTGTGTTTGTTGAGTCGTTTACAGTTTTCCATTGCAAAAGTAGAATAGTCGTACTGTCGTCCTTTGATTTAGATCTGTCGCAAGTGTTGATTTCGATCATAGGAGAAAGTTTAATTGCTGTTGATGGTCGATTATACGTTTACTATTGCCTTTGGTCTGAATTTGTGATTTTCTAGTGTCAAAACGAGTATTCATTTCAAAATCGTAAAGTGTCGTAATCATCTCTATCTTTTCATTTCGAAAAGAAGCTTGTTTGTGTTTGTCGCTTGAAAGCAAATTCATATTTGTACATCAACTTTCTTTTTAGCATCAATACTAAGAAAGTGAAAAACAAATACATGCATGTGCATTTGCATATAGACAGTCTGTTTGGCTCGATTTAGGAAAGTGCATTTACGGTGTACTCTTTGCTCTTTGTGAAAAGATTGTGTCTTTCTTTTCCCCTAATAGCTAGGATTTTCATTGCAGAAAAGAGATAAAAGTTTGTTTATCATCTTTAGATTGCATTTTAGGAATTACATCTACATCTCGTGGTGAACCCAAAAGGCAAACTTCATAAGCAAGATCAACTTAAAATAAATTCAATGAATCTAACAACGCTTTGGAACTTAACGCACAACATTTAGAGGTCTAGGCTAGAGACGTATTCCGGCATCGTAAAGCCTGGTAACTGTTGTCCTCACTGATGGTTGGGTGATTCCTCCACTTTGAGACGATAAGTGCCAGTACGGACTTGTTCTCCCACGTACCGTCGAGTATATTTTGGGAGACCCCTATAGGCTTAAATCCTTTATCCATAGGAAGCCGTGTGTGCCGCCTTATCGATCGCAATGCACTGAACACAGCATTCGGGAAGATTGACTGCCGTACCGTAAAAAGTATTCTGCAGTTTTGCGATTGGTTTGGTACTCCCTCTACCTAGACCTCCAGAGCAGTCCCTTTCGTTCCTTTTCAAACTCTTTAACGGAAAAGGTCCATCTGAGCACTTGTCACTTCAGGCTCATTAAAAATCGAAGGAGACTAGAGTCATCTTTTGTTTTTTCTCGACTCTTAAAAACTGAAAAAACAAGTTGTGTCAAAGCGTATAAAATTTATTTTAAACGGAATATTCATACCCCTTTCCTACGTTGATCTTGGGTTGAGAAAATGGAGTCTACCAACCAAGGAATTCCCCTTGGAGGAAATCCTAGTCCCTTCTCCTCTTGGGGAGATGTTGGTGCGCCCCATATGGCCACATTGTCGCTTCCAGGGCTGACAATTGGTTTGCCTGTATGGCTCTTCTCAACCTCTGTCGTTCAGAACACCACTATTCCTGAACAATCGAATCAATGATTAGACGAGTCCAGAGTTGCCCACCAACCTTCTACTTCCTCTAATTCTTCCTCTCCTCCTTCCTCTTCGCTTGATGGGGTTCGTAAAGCCAAAAGTCAAGTTCCTAAGGAGAAGAAGGAAAAGAAGAAGAAAGAGAAGAAGAAGAAGGAACCAAAGGCGAATGTGGGAAAACGAGTGTCGTCTAGCAAAAATCCACACACTGCACCGACCAGGCCTAAATCGCCATGTGTCATTTGCAAAGGAGACCACTTTCACAGAGATTGTCCTTGCATCCCTCGGATATTAAGGGACTGGTCTCCCCGATTGCACAACCCGGTGTCGTCAACCTCTGATGATCATGTTGAAAGCACACCGTCGACTAGTGAAAGTGAAGCCCCAGGACTAAAAGGAAAATATAGATTTCCATGTAAACTGTGTGAAGGCGATCATGCCGTCCACCGTTGTCCCTTCTTAGATGAAGCTAAAAGAGTTTTGGATGATCGTCCGGTTTCACCGTTACGACTTCCTCCTGGATATAAAAAACTCTTGCCGAGTCCGTCACTAGTTGAAAATCCGGCTGGTCCGCTCAGGTGGTCGGCTGAAGCACCTATCATTGAAGATAAACCATTTGGATCCATACCAGACGAAAGTCAAAAGGTCGAGGCGGCAGTTGACCCGGTCTTGCCTTCAGAGGTTTCATCTTCAGATGATACAATCACTGAAGAGAACAAGGATGACATCGTCCAAATTCTTTTCATAAGCACAAACTCCGACGAACATGGGGGCAATTTACCCGTTCCTTTACCGCAGGAAGGAAGTTCGTCAGAGCCGTACCCGGCCGTCTATTCGGTCCCACCTCCAAGCAACCTAGTTGTCTCCTTCGACTGGAATCAACTAGGCAGACCTCGTTTACCAGCAAGCATACCATTCCGAATTATTATTCAAATATATAGAATGGTTATGGCTGGTACCATCATAGATGATGGGGCTTCTGTGAGTATCCTTTCCTCAACTGCTTGGAAAGCGCTTGGTTCGCCATCGCTTTTGCCTGAGATGAGAAATCTGACAGGCTTTGATAAAGGAACCAGTCGACCTTTAGGGATCCTTCCCGATGTGCCCATAACATTGAGAAGGAAAACAGTTCGCATGAACGTAATGGTAGTTCAAGGACCCCTGGATTACAATCTACTCCTTGGACGAGACTATATTTATTGCATGGGGGCAATTGTCTCCTCACTCTTTAGAGTAATGTGTTTTCCGCACGAAGGAAGAGTGGTCAAGCTCGTGGACCAGCTTTCATTTCCCGGATCATACAGAGCAAATAGTCATATACCATCCCTGAATGGTCTTTTCACGCAAGAAATGTCTCAATCTCCAGTCCGTCCTCCCGATGAGCGCGAGTAATTCGGAGGGATATGACTGAAACCCAGGGGGCATGCATCCTGGTCTGCTTCGGCAGGAAAACTTCGGGTATAGGGTAGGTTTCCGCGGGAGAATATGACTAGTCTGTACCCCCGTCCGTGATTGGAAGAGGGGGTTATTCTAGAACAAGATTCTCTTGTCAAAGTTATGTGAGTTGGCGAGCGCCGCCACTCACCTTTGTTTATTTCGGTAGACATTGCCAAAGAAGTGTTTTATTTGCGCCGCGAATAGAACAATCTTTGGGTAGCCTGTAAGAGGTATACCCTTCCTGATAAAACAAATGTTTTGTCAGCTCGAATAGAGGGTGACTTTGAAACTCTGTTTTATACCTGGGGGCATGCAAATCTTTTTGAGTGCAAGCGAAGGGCGACTATTTATTTTTTAAATTTTTAGGACCTCTAACCCTTTAAACTCGTAGGATTGGTCGTCACCTAACTTGCATGAAGAAAGGATGTGGGGCAAAACTCTAAAAATTGCTGTTTTTATATGAGACATTCTTATCATATGACTGGATTAATTGAGTAGTGTTACCGCAAGGTTCAAGCTCATTAAAAAATAAACCCGCACCGAGCAAATGTTTCCACCCGCGTTTAAGCTCGTTAAAAAATGAACTATTCCCTGGTAAATAACCACCGTGAATGTAGTACTTCAGCCATTAAAGCCTTGGTCGTGTTTGCACCGTCACCTCCACTTTTTCATTGGCCGATCATTCACCTCCATTTGATTGTTTACCCATTTTGAGGAACAGCTGCGAAGAGTGATTTCACTAGCCATCCTTGTGACATTGCCGTGATTGGAAAATTCCAAACCTTACCTGGAATCAGCTGCTACCCGTTTTATCACTCGTTCCTCAAAAGACGAGTCTTCTTTAAGCTCTTTTCAACTGACTCATAAAATATGAAAAGATTGCCGAGCCATTGGTCTCTCCAGCTCGTTAAAGGGACAGGAAGTGCTATCCCTCCTCTAGATTTTAATCTTTTTGGACCTGAGGGATTATTGCACAAAAATATCGAGCGCTTGTTTTGTTCGGCTCGTTAAAACTATCGAAAATTCATCCCTTCTGTATTGTTTTATACTTTTTCGGACTTAAGGGATTAGATGACGAAAAAGGAATTTTGGAGTTACCTTTACGTACCTTTTCAGACTCTCTAAAAATGAAAAGGACTGAGTTATCTTTGTCGTTAAACTCGTTAAAAAGATTAATAGCGACAAACTTGTCTTTAGACAAGAACGAGTTTCACTATCACTAGGCTCGTTAAAACATAGCGATGGGTTTGCCCGAAGGGCAAATTATAGAACAAGCATATGTTATCCTCCTCAAGCTTGACAAAAATAAAGAGGTACTGGTCAGCAATGACTGGGGAAAAATTGGGAAGAAAACTCAAAGAATCTTTATTGGTAGCAAGTCGCTCTTGAACATGACACTTCCACTCCGTGTCCGAGTCGGGTTGGGTTGTTTCATTCACCGGTCACATCGCCATGGTCACACCATACCATCCACATTTGGGGTTAATGCTACCAATCCATCACATCAGTGTCGCCGACATGTTCAAGAGAAGTCATCCAGAAAGGCCACCTGTGTCCCACCCACTACCATACATTATACTCCATTCTTTCATGACCGCCACCCTGAACCGTATATCATCAGATCGTTTTCACCTCCATCAAAATCATTTGCTCCATTCCGTGTCATTGATGTGGGATTCATTAAGGCCCTCCTATGACGGATCACTTCTTGTCGACATCAGCTCATTATCCAAGAAGTTGGTCTAGGAACACCCCATTCAGTACTTTGAAGCTTGCATGCCTCAATGGCAAGTTTCTCACTTCCGGCGACAGGTTCACATCAATGACCTTCGACCGAAAGATTTTGCGTGGTGTTCGACGCCAAGTCCTTTATTCACACCACGTGAATTGTACTGCAGTACCTTGAGGATCATTATCATTATCGGTGATTCCTCTCGCGCTTGTTAACAGTTTACATCATTGACTGGTAATCAAGCGATGTCTTTCCATGTTCGACTTCAAAACATTTCTCACATGGATCGACTTGTACTTCGAGTGAAGATCGGACGAGATTGAAGACCCCAGATCTAGTTTCATCCATCCGAGCTGCGATATATATTCAGGGAAATAAAGACATTAAAATGTACAGCATTGCAGCACAGATAATCATCCTACCAAAAGGATGATGGCTCTATCAGAATCATCAGTCTACAATCAGACGATTGTCTGTCCTATGTACATGAAAATGAATTTATAAAGCTGAGCATGGGAATGCCCGCCTCAGCTAGATCATGAAAACAGTATGAAGATAATGTATTGTATTGTATCTTATTACAGGTCTCCTCCCAGCATTGAAAGAACTTCGGATCCTCATAATAAAGCATTTCACCCGATTAACAGCCTCATACTTTAGGGGGCAACTTTTATAGACATTTTTGTGCCTTACAACTCCAAGCATGAAATTTCCATAAACCAAGGGCTCCTAAGTCCCTAAAAGTGTTGTTATAACCCCTAAAGGAACAAGGTCAACAAATTACAGCTTCTCCCAGAAGTTCTCCACCAGAAACTACTCAGAATAAGTCAAAACAGGATCATTTCAGCTGCTCCACTAGCTAAGTGCGTTGCATAGCACCTAAATCCACTGGCTAGGTGCATTGAAATGCACCTAAATGCACTATGAGGGTGCGTTGGGCGAGAAATGACAATTGGCAGTGTCATTCCACAAGGTGGAGAGACAATGGAAGCTTCCAGAATCTTCTCCTATGACACTTGCCTCACTGAATTCGACCAAGGATGAGTAAGAGGCCTTCAGTCTCCAAGTGGAAGCAAGAACTGACAGAGAGAAAACACTAATCAAATCGCAAGCTGACTCATCCTCCTTGCATACATCTATATATGGATCCCTCATCCCAGAGATCCAAGAGGTTGGAATTTTGCACATTGTAAGGAATTGCTGTTGGTTTTGAGAGGAACATCAGAGAATTGGGTGATCTATGCTTTGTTGGAGGTGAAGAGGGGCTTCTTTGCTGGGAGGTTGATGCTGGGTCAGGAACCATCGGTTGTAACTCCTCCTGGATCTTCTTGTTTATCAACAAAAACTATTTGAGTTTCTCCTCCATGCTTTTGTATCATTGATGCTTGTTACATTTGTATGGTTAACTTAAATTTGATCCTAAGTTGTTTATGAATATAGATCCATGTCTTTGTATAGTTTCCTTCTTCTGCGATCTTACAGGTACTTGGTGAAGCTGGGCAAGTAAGGGAGCAGGTAGCTGGAAGCTGTCAAAGAAGAGAGGGATTGAATCAAAGGATTAGCGCAAGACACAGGTTGGTTCTTTCTATTCCTCTCTATCTATAGTTCATAAAGGAAATACAAAAGTAGTTTTCTCTGTTTGTTTCTAAGACAGCTATCACACCTTAGTGGGATAGGGCAGTTCTAAATAGACACTTTTCCCGGTAACAGTGATAGTGCATGCAACACTTGAGCCTAATTCCTATTACCTTGGTTGATTCTTCGACTGCTGGAAGGCGTCGCTAGTTCTTTCGGGACGTTGCCCTAGGACCCATCAAAAGATATCTTCGCAAGACCCAATTACTTTGAGAGTGGTAAGGATGATTATGTCTACATAGGATATTTTATCATATGTAACAAACAAATAACCTTTTTTCTTGTTTTCTTGATCACATAGCTTAATTGTAAAAGGAAAATAAGCTTAATTGTAAAAGGAAAATAACCATTTATATTTTCGCTTTGTTTTATGTATGTCATCTTATTTCATTAATACTTGTCTCCTTCCCTCACCATACACAAAGTAGAACACACTTTAATCGACACCATAGGGAACTCCATGACTCCCCATCGATTTATATGCTTTTTAAACCTCCCCCCATTACCGGGAGGTGTGTCAGGACTCCCGCCATTTACGTGTAGAGGACATCACGCGACCACCATTATTGGTTCAACTTTGATCGAGACCCCTCCCCATCAAAGTCCACCCTTCACCACCCCAAAAGGGTCCCCACGTGCTACCCTTTGAGGAGCCCTCACAGCACGCCTCCGGATAGTCCGTGAGACACCCATCGAGGCAGTTCTCCTGAAACTTCCCCACAAAGGAACCTTTTTCATATACCTACCCAAAATCGTTTCACAATGGTAGGTAAATCACAAATCCTGTTTTTAGCTTCTTTAAACCTACCAAATTTAAACAAGCTGACCAATCACTCGATCACCCATAGCCAAAATTAGCCATCTTTCCCACCAAGCTCCCTTCAGACATTCCAAAGTTCAAAGGGAAATAGGGCAAAGACCCAGGAAACCATGTCATGACTTTTCACCTATGGTGTTCATTTAATAGTATCACCAACGATACTATTAGATTACGACTATTTCAACGCACCCTAACTGGGCCTTCAGTGAAATGGTATTTTGATTAGCCTTCCATGTCACACGAAAACTTTATCTCTCTATCTATAGCTTTCCTCACCTTCTTCCAGCTCCCGGTCCGCCATGATTCGGGTCTGGAACTCCTTACCCACTTCAAACAAACACCTGCTACCCACATCTCGGATCATATACATGAATGGAAAAAACATCATAACCTGTCAAAACTCTGTTTGAAGATAAATTCCTCTTGGACTTGTTCTTGAGATCCACCACATCAGAAATATCCAAAGACATGGAAAATTCATCCCCGTAGACCGAGGAAGAAACCATTTGTTAAGCTCAATAGTTGGAGCTTATTTACACCAAGTCCAGGTACATTTATCATGTGATTCCAGACACCCCATGCTTTCAAAATTATAAAGAGATCCTAGGCGCATCCAATGCTATCGATGGATTGATTGGGTCCATAACCCAAAATAAACTCAACAATAACTACCAATACCTTGGATATTTGTTCAATGGCCAAGCATTTTATGCTACACAAAACACACCACCATTGCAACGTATAGGATACTACCCCAGTTAACCCACACCTATGTAGAATACAATCAGCAGGGTTAACCAATATTAGCCCCCTCAGGGAGGCTCATATCCTCCTCCACAGGGAAACCAATACTCCTATAGGAATACATACATAATTTCCTCTTCCCAGAATCCATACATTAATCAGGGACAAGGAAAACAATATTCTCATTTCCCCGCATAACAACAAAATAACCCACCAACACAAAATAATGCAAGGGTGAATCTAGTGCAACCTTCTCTCGCTTCACAACAACAATCGAAGGAGCAGTTGAATCCATCTAACCCCCCAAATGTTGCTAAGAAAAAACCCAAAAATAAACCAAAGGGAGAACCTGACCAGGAAGGTAACAACCAGCAGCAACCCCCACGGGCACTGGGGAGGGGTAACCCTAATGAGAATCAAAACCTGGGATCGACAAAAAATAATCCACAGAAACAAGACAAGAACACAAGTCTACAGACTAATCATTCATGTGTTATCTGTGGGGAATATCGTAATTATACCCACCACTATCCTCTATTCTTGACTTAAAAAGGATAGAGGACAGTAGGGGCAAGGAGGTCAACAAACTACAGTAATGGAAGACCCCTTCCCCCATCAGGGAGTGGTTAAAACTCAGCGACAAGCACCCCATTCTCATCCATCTAGAGGACACCCCCATAAAAATTCTAATCAAGAAATTTTCATGACACGAGAATATATCCTCCTGCAAACACGAAATCGAAGTTATGAAGGTCCCCCAGAGTCCAATCTGTTCACCTCAACCACGGAAATACCTATAGGGTCATTGACCATTCCTCGACCTTTTGTAGAATCTATGCCTAAAATGGTCAAAGGACCTTTACAACATGTAGGACATAGCTCAAAAGCTACTTATAGCTACAACATAGTCGATGACTTAGCACAGTCACCGTCAGCTATGTCCACATTAAAGGTCCTGCAAACATGCCCAACCCAATGGAAAGCCTTACTTTCCACTCTAGGCATGATCGACCCATTCAATTCTCACCTAATGGTCTTCGACTTGGATAAATCTACTCCATGGCTACCATCAATTGTTGCTTTCCAAATTCCAGTCTCAGTCCAAAACATTAACATATATCATGTCTAAATCTATTTGGCAGAAACTAGGATTCCCCAAACTTAAGCCTTCTGACATTACACTTAGAGAATATGATGGTCACCCTTCTTCTCCCGTTGGCTTACACCCTAGCGTACTAGTTAAGTTGGATGGAAAAACTGTGTTAATAGACATCGAAGTACTAGACACCCAGTTGGATTACAACATCCTACTAGGCCAAAGCTACATGTACGAGATGCTAGTAGTCACCTCATTGATATTGAGAATAATGATGTTCCCCCATGAAGCAAAAATCATTACTATTGATCAAATCACATACTATGAGAAGGCAACCTTACCCACACCTGACAATGTGTTACCCTTACTTGTCTTCTCATGAGTTGATCACTAATTACATTGAGTTGAGCCCTGGCTAGTTTAAGCCATCAACACTCCTAAGGACATTCCCAGGAGACCCTTTGGTGCTACAAGAAGTTTCCCAAAACACCAAAGAACTAGTGTGCATGATGACCTCATCAAACACCACCCAAACTCAGGAACCAATTCCAGACACCACACACTCTGCAACTATTGATTCCATGTCCCTACCTCACACCATTACACAGACACCCTTTTTGTGCCCCCCACCCGACTTTGTCTCGCACCAAGTCATGGAAACCCTTACGTTACCAAATATGGCTCTCACGATACCGGTCTGGTATCTAGTCCCAATGACCATGTCGACTGATCCAGGAAATATCTCGATAGGTAGTCTCCTTGTGCCTCCATCTCAGGAAACCATCCCTACTCAAAAATTTCCTGCACCGACACCAGGGGTTGGAAAGAAGGCCAAACAAAATGGTAAAATAGGGGAAACCTCAAACTCCTCCAGGGCTCTACAACCTTGTGCGTTATGTGAAGAATTTGGGCACCCTACTCACATATGCCCCAAGTTAGATGAGTTAAAAACCCTTATGCATGCTTCCAAAACATTAGTAACCTCAACTCCACCAAAAGGAGAAAAGGCTATGCCTTTACATAATAAATATTCACACACCAATCATGCATCCTCTATATGTGAAAAACATGGATACTACACTCATCATTGTCATGATGTCCCTCGATACCGAGAGACATTAAGCACACTCGTTCAATCCAATATTAATGAACCAATAGCACCAGCCAAACCCAAATTGGACAATGGATGCCAAAACCATCTTCTACATTTGAGAGGAACCAATTTCATGCTTTGACTACTCTCAAACACCCGCCCACAACACACGAAGGCAGTGGGAAAAACCAATCCCCTCCCCTGCATTTCCATGTGTTCTATGCAATGACCCAAAGATTTCTCAGAGAAACAAACCTAGGTGCCGAAACCATACATGCACTATCTATGTAGGATACCATAATAGGATAACGTGCCCCCACCTTCCCAGGTTCTGCAAATCGTTGAGTTTTGTACGTTGATTCATGAACGAAAAACTCTTATCTACTAGACTCTGATATTGAGTCTGAAGAACCCATCCCCCCACCAGGGGAAGACATACCCCTAGATGTATTATGTGTGTTTGAGGAGAAACGACATCCAACAACAAGGCAAGGCCCCCATTATTTCATCCCCTCTCACTACCATCAATCTATATCGGACAAAAAAATCTAAAATACTAGCAAAGAAAATCACCCGTCACATGTGCCCTATGTGATAAACCCAACCATTTGGTGAATGAATGTCACGAACTAAGTAAGTTCAATGACATATTTCGCTTAGTGGTCCAAATTCCACACAAGCATCTCTCCAATCAAGAGAAAATCACACATTGTTATTGTCGCATCTGCTCTCAATTCCACCACACAAGGAATTTTCAGTACCTTCCACATTTTCACGCAACAAGAGTAGCACTAAGGCCAACCCACACCAAGAAGCCATGTCATGCCAATAACAAGTCCCAGAGATGGATACCACCACAGGATATTCCATCTCGTGACATCAATGAGGCATCAACATCCCATGCTATGAGCAGTACCACCTCCCATACTATCTACTTGGTTAGTTCTGGACCAGTATGTGGGATCTATACCGATGCCTCTCATAGAACTGAAGTGGCCCGTACGTCACATACATTTTCAGCATGATAATCCATCCATGATAATGAAGAACACAAAAAGAAGGTCAAAGCCTCATTCGATTACAACATCACCCCTCAGACATTTACCTAGGGGGAGTTAGTCCTTCGATATGATGTTGCCCAAGAATCCGTAGGAATTGGAAAGTTTGAAACCATGTGGAGGGGCCCATACATCATCAAACATTGCCTCCTCAAGGGGGCATACATATTATCAGAGTTTGATGGGACTTTCTTGAAAAATCCCGTCAATGGTCTCTACCTCAAAAAATTTCACCCATAAAATGCTAGAATAGACATGTATGCACCATGATTTATTTTTTATGATGATCACCTCATCACGAATTCACTCTAAAAAAAACATTCTCTCATCATGTGTCAATAGATGGATTCTCCGCCAGCTTATCATCACATAATTGTCGATGGTGCATCTCGATGGTAAACAATCCTCACTGCTGCAACCTGGGCCATATACTCTCATTACTAGACACCTCGTCTCTTTTATGGACTGTGTATCAGGTCAACCACCAACAATCAAGTGGAATATGATGCCGTCATAGGCCTCTTGGCTAATTCCCACCACCTAGGTATCCATCACCTATATGTATTCCTTGATTCCCACTATCGCAGTTAAACAATACCTTTCAAGTCCGTGATACACGCCTTTTTCAGAAGTATCTGCATGCACACAGGTTAGCTTGACATTTTGATCATATCACATTTACACATATACCAAGAGATCAAAATCACACAGCTGATCACATAGTTAATCAAATCCTAGACTAGCATGCATCACATATATATAACCATCAAGATACATAAACCATCGATATAAGTGTTGAGCCCTGAAACCACAATTTTCCTACACATTTTCCTAAACTTTTTCCACCCACTTGGACCTCATAAGCTATCAAAATCATTGCATATTGATTCTAAAAGAGCACATAAAGTGGTTTTCTAACTATGTTTTGTGTTTGCTGTTTGAATTAGATTTTGCTTATGAGCTGCGGAATGCAGCCACTTTCCGCAGCCAGTTCAACTTTCCGTAGTTGTTTTTGTTAAACTCCACGTTGCAGGTGTCAGTCAGCAAAACCAAACACGTGGGCAAGTTAGAAATGACCTAGACATAGATCAGGTCCTATTGGTCTAGCCGGATTCATCAAGGAGAGCCGTGGTCAATGGTGGTCAAAGGATGGTCCAACGTAAGAGTCCTACGGTAGCCGGACTCTGTTTTGCAACACGTGAAGGGTTCTGGAGGATTCGTGGCCATTCCTGGATCCCTGGGGACATGTTGCCACTTGTAGACTGCCCCATGATGTGAATCCAACAACTGCTTTTCATAGATTTAATAATCTCAGCAACCATCATGCTAAATCCATGGATGCTGTCTTTTACGTGTCCTCTGTTAACATAGTTTCTCAGGAAAACAGTTATGAAGTTTTTGTTATAAAAAATGCGTCTCTATACGCATAATTTTTAGTCTTCGTGAATGTAATTTTTGCTGTTAAAGTTGTTGTGCCGTGACACTAGTCCCACTGTGGTAACGCTGTTTTGAAATATAAAAGAAGACTTTGTTTTTCAATGATTGCGTGAGCATAATTCTTGACTAATAGCCTATTCACCAAGGCTGTGCAGAGTGCCCCTGCACACTGAGGTTTCGTTTTCTTACTATTGTAAAGTTTTATGCATTGTTTTCTCATTTCATTTACATAGATTTCATAAGTTATCCACCTGTGTATATATTTCATCCATGGTATTAACATTTAGTTTCTATTCATGATTTTACAAGCTTTGTACATTGCTGATAATGCTGATCAGTGTGTGTCTGTTTCAGGAGAGTAGGCCCGGGTACTTTCTTACAGTTTTTTTTGCAATAACTAGTGACATGGAATTAGCTCTCTGCTGACTTCGCTTTTCTTAGTTTTTTTTAATTCCAAGTATGCTTTGATTTCAGTTGTATTTACTTGCTTTAGTAGTTAGTTTAGACATCAGATTGTTCATATCATTGATGTTATCTCCGAAAGCCATAGCTTAGACTACCTGGCGAGGTATCAGACTATGAATGATATAATTTGATTTTAGTTTTACTTTTCTGCAAATTAGATATCAGATTGTTCATATCATTGATGTTATCTCCGAAAGCCATAGCTTAGACTACCTGGCGAGGTATCAGACTATGAATGATATAATTTGATTTCAGTTTTACTTTTCTGCAAATTAGATATCAGATTGCTCATATCATTGACGGTGTCTCTGAAAGCCATAGCTTAGACTACTTGGCGAGGTATCGAACTATGAATGATGTAATTTGATTTTAGCTTTACTTTTCTGCAATTAGATATCAACTTGCTCATATCATTGACAGTGTCTCCGAAAGCCATAGCTTAGACTACCTGGCAAGGTATCAAACGATGAATGATGTGAATTGATTTTACTTTTATTAGAATGCAATTTTCGTATCTTAATTCATTTTCTGTATTTATACAGCAGCAGAGATAATGGTTTCATGATCAGTAGTTCATTATTGGTTTGATTTACATAGCATCACATTTTCATTCTTGTTCAAATATTAATTTCATCACTAGTATGTTCTAAGCCCTTCTGAAGCGTTAAGTTCTAGAAATCATTATAGAGGACATAATTACCTTAAAATCTATATCCACACTTGCCTTCTAGAGACTTAGGAATAGGATTTCCATTCACATCAGGAGACAATCCAAGATAAAAACCCCCAAAACAAAATAAAAATCAAAAGCGACAAAAGGTAAGAAAGAGGTTATCTTGCACATATAGTGCGCCACACTTCATCAGCTTACGAACCCCGGATTGATAATTAATGTAGCAATTTAGGACTTACTAAATTGACCAAACAATAAGATACATCTCAAAATGTAAAATACATCAAAAAGCATAGACGCAGGTGAAATATCATGAGAGCCACCAAAAAAATTCTCGTATATACATAAAAAAAAGATAAGTACAAAAAAATCCACACAGTCCACTGGCTCACAATCAGGATAAATAAGTAAAAAAATATAGGGGAGACTCCTCATAATGGGTGCTTTACCTAGTACATACATAATCTCATCCAAAAAAAACAACACCTTCAAGTCTATCTAAGGCTCTTATGTTTGCATTAGGAGCAAAAATCTGACCAGCCGTAGCCATCGCCATAGCTATACGATGCAAAATTGGCCGGTGCGCTCGCTCCAGCGACATCGTCATCTCCATGAAAACATCTGCCATACCTGCCCAACCATCAATTGAAAAACCTCCCGCCAGGGCCTCTGCTTTGCCCCAGGTGTCTCAGTAGCTCTACAACTCAGCCTTTGCAGCTGCCAAATGCACCTCTATGGCCTCGGAATGCTCACACCACCACTTTGCGTCCCCTTCCAGCACTGCACTACTACCCTCACCAGAGGGTCCACTAATCTCTAACTGGTTCTGCTGCGCCGGTTGCTCAGGCCCAACTGGTGGCCTCCCAACCCTCGGTCCCTGTGGTACAGGTGCATCTCCTACAACACCCATATGTCTAGGATTGTGGCCAACCAAATAGGCCAGTGGTCGCCCCCATGGCCCCATATATAAAACATCATACTGATACATGCAAATAAACATATGTAAAAATATACCTGTTGGTCCCCAGGCATCACCCGGAGGAAGCCCCATGTCTGGATCTCCCCAAAAGTCCATGCCATGATAGGGATACTCCAAAATCAACTGAGGATTGGAGTTAAACCAATCCTCTATGGTGGTATTCCAATAACACCCCATCGCACCACCCTCAGATCGCGACATCACAGGTGCCCAACGACGTATACAAGGGTCCCTGGCAGGCCCCGCTGGCACTGCTAAGATCAGACGCAACATAACCACCCTCTCATATATAATTTTTCAAAGTACACTCACATAACAACAAATCTGGAGTGTACCATGCCACACCTGCGTCAACTAAGACAACATCCCCCTATGCAATAACTAATCCCAATAAAAAAAGTGGCCCACTTGTAGCTTCTGGAGGACCTCTATATGTGGCCTCGATGCTCTATTGGGGGATGTTGATCCCACCAATCTTACAATCATCACCAACGTGTGAAAATTCTATCACTGCAACAGCTGATTTATTTTACCTACTTATTTCCCAATAAGTTATTTATGAAAATCCTTTAGTAAACATTAAAATAAATTCTGTTGTGGATATCACATCATAATATAGAAAAAACACATGCACAAGAATTAACACATCAACACAAATATTTTGGACAATTAGTCCCTGGAAAAACCCAATGTGGGAAAACCGATGTAGCAAGGGAGGATTTTATTATTTAGCAATTCTTCAGTACATCTGGGTGCCAAAATGGCTTACCTTACAGAGAAATAATTCTTCAGCACTTCTCCCAGTCTCATCGTCAGCCCGCCTGACCTCTGCGTAGCTCCCCGACCCTCTGCGTCAACCCCTACCTCTCTGCGTCAACACTGGGCCTCTACGCGTCACCCACGCAGGCCCTCCAGTGACTGTGCAGTCTGCTGCTTCTGTGTCTGCCTGAGAGGCTCTGCGTTTGCCACTCCAACGTCTACACTATTCCCTTAGTGATGTTCCCGACTCTCTGTTCTGTACTCACTGCCTCCTGCTGCTCTCCAGACCACTAGTTCAAATTTCTCAGCTAACCCTGCCCCAGAAATCAAACTGATTGGTCTCCCTCAGTGTGTCCACCAACTGAGCCTCAAGCCTCCTCTTATACTTTTCTTGTTGGTCCATCAACGACCGAGATTAAATTTGTAATCAATGGCTAAGATTAGATTTGGCTTGATCCATGACTTTTGGAACCTTCTAACCCAATTTTATATTAATACCCATTAATATTTTATTTTTCTTAAGTTTAGACTTATGAATTCCATTAAAAATATTAATTATTTTAATATCTTCAAAATCAGTTAGAATCTTCCCAAACCATTTTTGGGTCTTGGATATCTCATATGCTTTAGTATCTCCACCAATTTTCATGGCTAGAGCACATCCGATGCTACCCCAAATCAAAACTCCCTCTTAGCGAGAACTATGCTCTAGTAATACTCCACACTAAGCATCACCCTGATTATCTGGCATCGGTCCCTTATGCTGATGCTAGGCCTCCCCGCCCAACATCCTCTACATCATCCTGTACTGCTTCCATGGCCCTACCACTTCCACTGCTGCATCCGTAAGGAAACTCCCTCTGCATCTGTGCTGCTGCTGGTCCAATCTCCTAGCACTACATCCCCTCTCATCATGCTGCATCGTACTACTTCATACTGCTACTGCACTACAACATCATACCCATTTCTGCTACTAAAATGGATTCTTTATCATCTCCATCTTCTCCTTGAAATAATCAAACTTGGTTCTTCCAAGGGCCTTGGTAAGGATGTCTGCCACCTGTTCTCCTGTAGGAGTGTAGCTCAACTGTACTACTCCTTGTTGGACATAGCCTCTGACAAAGTGACACCAGATATCAATATGCTTTGACCTATCGTGAAACACTGGATTTTGAGAGAGCTTGATGCAACTCTGATTATCACACATGATCCTGGTCGCCTCCATCTTTCTTCTAAATAGGTTCACAAGCAATTTTCTAAGCCATATGGTCTCACACGAAGCTGTGCTTGCGGCCATATATTCTCCCTCAGCTGAGCTCAAAGCCATGGATTTATGTTTCATACTACACTAGGAGGTCATTCTTGATCCAATGTTGAAAAAATACCGAGAGGTACTTTTCCGATCCACTGAACTTCCATCCCAATCTGCATTAGTAAACCCACTCAATCTGATATCCTTACCCCTGGTGTACAAGAGTCTATAATCGACTGTTCCCTGTAAATAACTAAGAACATGTTTGGCTATTGCCCAGTGTGCCCTCTTCGGCTCCACCATGAACTGACTGAGGGTGTTAACAGTGTAGAAAATGTTTGACTTGGTATTGACCAGATACATCAGGGACCCTATGAGCTGCCTGTTGTTACACAGTAATTTGTCACCGACCCCACACTCCCTGATCCCGGACACTGCCGGTCCATATTACTGACATCTATTCTGTGTCATGTTGCTAATTATGTGTCAATACCTTCCTTGTAATCTCAGGAAGAATGTCTCAATTCATTATCCCTGAAGCAGACCCTTTTTTACCTAAGTTTCTGGGTCATCGCGGGTCAGCAGTTGTCCCACCCGCGAAGATGGTCAAGTTTGCACTAGCCCTAGCGAAGTCATCGCTTTGTCCCTATGTTGCACCCGCGATGAGCTACTTTTGGCAAGTTTTTTAAACAACTCGTCGAAGCTTTGAGATGAAACTGCTTCATGGGCGGTCCTAGGGCTGGTTGTTGGGTCAGATGAGCTTGCCTCTCTCCTTTGGGATAGTTGTTCCACCTTTTGTGCAACCTCCCTAAAGGATAAGTTCCTCCTCCCATCTCTTATGGAAGCTCTCCCTCCTATAAATGCCTCCTCCATGACTGAGATCAGCTAGCTTGGATGTAACTTGATGATAGCTAGATGTAATTTGGTAGTTTCAGGATTCTAAGAGAGGAGTAGAGGTAGAGAGTGTTATTAGAGTGTGGAAGTAGCCTCACATGTAATTTGGCTTGAGAGATGTTTGAGTAGAGTTGGCTTGAGAACTTTCTAGCATCAACCTTTTGGACGAAAGAGAGAGTCATTTGTTCCCTTGGGAGATGGTTCACAAGTGAATGCTTACGGAGACATGCTGACAGGACCCTTCGAGGAGACTTATGATGTCAAGGCTCAGTTGTAAGTTTTACTTTGATTTATATTAATACAAATCAATAGCTTGTTTCCTATATCGTATGTTGAATTGTATGTCGATAGCTCGAAGTTCCTTGACTCTTCAAGTAGATTGTTTGGTCGTTTTCTATTGCGTTTGTGGTGTTTCTCTACATGTTTTTTTCAGGTACAAGTGATTAGAAGAACAAGAGCTGGAGTGACACGATGAGGACTTCATCGAACACTGATCTGAAGGTAGGCCTTCATAACACCAAATTTCTAAGGAAATTTTCTTTGGTATTGTCTTTGCGGTAACTAGACCCACTCTAGGGCTAGAGGGGTTGCCTCTGTCTGCAGAGGGAACTTGCCTGTGTCACAAGTTGGCGAACACTGTAGGGCTTATATTTATTACACTGGGTCTCTTCCTCAGGAGGCCCTAGTTGAGAATTACATTTCGCTTTCAGTTGCCTGGAATCACACTACTTACCACGACCCACAAGGGCAACCTTTTCAAGGACAACCTTTTCAAGGACAACCTTCAGGCTTGCAAGGACAACCTTCGGGCTTGCAAGGACAACTTTCGGGCTTGCAAGGACAACCCTTTCAGGGACAACCTTTGGCCCCCACTGGTTCCTCCTTTGTTTATTCAAGCCAACCTTCTAGTCAGCTAGGTCAACCTCAATTCCAGTAAGGCCAACCTATTGCCCAGCAAGGACAACCCTCTAGTTAGGTAGGTTAGCCTCAGTTCCAACAAGGCCAACCTTCTGGTCAGTTGGGTCAGCCTTAGTTCCAATAAGGACATAAGTCTAGCCAGGTCAATCCAGCTCTTAGTCAACCTGGTGCTCAAACGCAAGCCGGTTCCCAAGCTCAACCTGGTCCCCAGACTGAGGCTGGACTCCAAACTCAACCCGGTCCCCAGACTCAGGTTGGATTCCAAGCCCAACCTGTTTATTAGATGCAACTTGGGCCCTAGGCACAGTTTGGACCTTAGCCACAATACAGTCTCCAAGTACCTCAACAACCCCAAGGGCAACCTTAGGGTACTCCGTATCAGAATTATTAGCCACCTTAGGTTAATCCTTATCAGAAATTTCAGTAGCCATATGTTGCCCCTATTGGTCAAGCTGGTAACCAATGGTTTTCTCATGGTCAAATCCTGGGTCAACAACCAGGTTATGGTGTTAATCCGCCCAACTATAACCCTTATGGACAAAATCCATGGGGACAACAAGGCTCTGGTTGGAACCCTAACACTAGCCCTTATCAAAGGCCCATGATGTCTTTCAACCCTCAATTACCTTTTCTTGCGACTTTGGAACTGGCCGATGTGTTGAAGTTGAAAAATGACCCTATACTTCATAATCCATATTGGCCACCAGTTCCGACCAAGATTCCTGGTGATTGTCCTAAATTTGACGGAAAATCTGGAGAAGATCCCCAGGCACATGTTATGACTTATCACCTTTGGTGTTCATCTAATTCCTGGCTTGACGATTCTATCCATCTCCGTCTTTTCCAAAGGACTCTTACTGGTTCCGCTGCGAAATGGTACATTGAACTCGCTCGTGGAACTTTCCAAGACTTTAAGTCTCTTGCGATGGCATTTATTACCCATTTTCAGTTACCGATTCATTATGAAACGGGAATGCATCTCTTTACTTCTCTGAAACAGGACACGGATACCCACATCTATGATCATATTCATGAATGGAGAAGGCGTCGCCGTTTGATCAAGTTCTGGATCCCTAAACAACTACTAACTGGTTGGTTTACTACCTTTTTTGTCGGTCCAATAGCCCGATATATTGCTATGGGGGCATGTGTTACTGAAGAACAAGCCATCGCACATGCTCATCATCTTGATTTGGTATATTCCCAATCTTGCATGCTTTATGACGTCTTACCTGATGCTCCGCGACTTGGAAATTCTAAAGCTCTGTCGACGCCTTCTGTCGATGGTGTTATTGGTTATGTTGCTCAATCTTCTCGAAAGTCTTCCACGACTCCTACGAAGCAAAAATCTACTGCTCCCATTGAAAATGCTTCTCAGTCTTCATCTAATCTTGGGAAAAACTTGGAAGTTAATGCCGTCTAGTCCACCGCGGCGGAGAAAACTTTGAAGGGTAAGAAGAAAGGGAAAGGTAAAAATAAGTCTAACGCGCCAAAGAAAGAGCCTCCTAAGACTCTTGCCGATGATGGTTCCAAATGCAAACCTAAGTATCCTTGTCTTATCTGTGATGAGGATCACTACACTAAAGACTGTCCTCGACGGTTTGAGGTAAGTCATTTGCTTAAGGGGACTTCGGGGACTCCTACTGTACTTAAAGAACCTTTTCCCTCCCAGCAAACTCAAATGGTGGTGGACTAACCTCAATCCTCTTCCTCTTTTGGCTCCCAGTTTTTTATGGCTGGGACTATCCCTATTCATGTGAGTACTCGATCGAAAGATTATGCTCCATCCACCGAGAAGGAACCTGAAGTACCTTCTAACGTTCCTTCATCCAGTTCTGGCCCTCTTCATATTGAACAGCCCAGCACCGAGTCTATCATTAGACTGCCACCTAAGGGATTTATTTGTAAATCTTCCTATAACCCCAATGCTCATGCCACGCAACACTATAGTATTGTTGAAGACCTAGCCCAAGCACCTTCGTCTATGTCCGCGTTGGAGGTTCTCCAGAGTTGTCCTCCCCAACGGAAGTCCCTACTATCTGCCATTGGTGGCATTAATCCGCTTGATTCCTAGTTAATTACATTTGATCTTGAAAATAATGTGCCGCGTTTGCCACATCAAATCGCTTTTCTCATCCAAGTCATTATAAACTCCAAGAATAATCATCATATTGTTATTGATGAAGGATCCTCAACTTGCATCATGTCTATTGCTTGTTGGAAGGCCATTGGTTCTCCATCTTTGAGTCAATCTCCCAATACCTTGGAAGCATTTGATGGAAGAGATTCTCGTCCATTTGGTATTCTCCTGTGCTTGCCTATCACCTTGGAAGGGAAGATGGTCGACGTCGAAGTCGAAGTTGTTGATGCTAATCTGACTTACAACCTTCTGCTGGGTCAAAGTTGGACGTATGCTATGCGTGCCGTGGCTTTGTCATTATTTCGCGTACTCCGTTTTCCTCATCAAGGGAAAATTTTTACAGTCGATTAGTTGTCCTTCTTCACTTCCTCTTCCTCGGACGGCAATGTTCTGTTTGTGGAGCATACCAGTATTCCCTATGAGAGTGTGGGTGCTGGACTCTTTAAAGATCCTGCCCTTATGGGCATTTTTTCACTCCCACCTCCTAATGTCGCCTCCGTCAATATGATCTCTATCAATCCTGATCCCTGGGTGATTCCCCCCTCGATCAGGTGGATTCATGGGGTGATGTTACTCTGTTGAGCCTTGCAGAGCTTAACTATGTTGAAATCGTTTCAGCTTCGGTTTCATCTTCTAACTCTACTCCTTCGAGTAGATCTCTCAACATGTATGTGCAATCCCCCTGGCTTGGAGATATTGCCTCTTTGGATCCGTCACGAGATACATTTCCTTCTGATGACGCTATTCTTGAGACTTTATCTTTTGAGGATCCTCCTTGGGTCAATAATAATCATCGTTCCCCGTTTCTCCCAAGCTATGGGGCCATGACTGTCAGTCTGGATAAGTTTGCTTCCCATGTTCCTTCTCAGCCGCTTCAGACACCCATCCTCACTCATGAGGTCTTTTTTGAAGTGACTTGTTCTCCCAAGGAGATCCAGATTTATGCCAATCTCTTCTGAGAGTTTCACGACATGTTCGCCTGGTTGTTTGAAGAAATGCCTGGTATTGATCCAAATATTGTGGTACATGAGATACCTACATATCCTGATGCAAAACTAGTTCGTCAACGTTTGCGTCCCGTGCACCCAAGAAAAGCAGCTGCCATTAAGGGAGAAGTCAAAAAACTGCTCAAGGCTGGGTTCATTTACCCTATTCCATTGACAAATTGGGTCTCTAACATTACCCTTGTGACTAAAAAGCAAGGAACTATTAGGGTTTGTGTTGATTATCATGACATCAATCGCACATGTCCAAAAGATAACTATCCTACTCCCTTTATTGACCAGCTTATCGATGACTGTGCTGGGAGTGAGATATTCTCTTTTATGGATGGCTTCTCTGGCTACAACCAGATCAATATTTCACCTGCCGATCAACACAAAACTGCCTTTATCTGTTCGTGGGGTACTTTTTCTTATAAAAATCTCCCCTTTGGTCTGAAGAATGCCAGTGCAACTTTCCAATGAGCAATGTCCTATGATTTTCATGATATCAGACACATTGTTCAGCCTTATTTGGATGATCTTCCAGTTCATTAAGCTAAACGTGCAGACCATCCGAGTAACCTCCGCCAAATTTTTCTTCGTTGTAGACATTATCGTATTCGTCTCAATCCGCATAAATTTGTCTTCTGCATCGAATTCGGCAGGCTCCTTGGGTTTGTCGTTTCGAAGGAGGGTATTCGTCTCGATCCACTCAAGGTTGAAGCTATTTTGAATCTCCTGCCTCCTGAGTCTTTGCATCAATTGTAGAGTTTGCAAGGGAAGGCTAATTTCCTACGTCGTTTTATCCCTAACTATGCCGAGGTTGCTAAAGGTTACACGCATCTCCTTAAGCGTGACACTCCATTTATTCGGGATGAAATTGCCCAAAATTCATTTGAGCAGCTCAAGACACTTTTTGTTTCTGCTCCTCTGTTGCGTCCACCCAACTATCATTGTGATTATTCGCTTTATCTAGCTGCTGCTGATAGTACCATTGGTATGGTTCTGGTCCAAGACGATGACGATGGTTCCGAGCATGTCATATATTATCTTAGCTGCAACCTTCTTGACACTGAGACTCGTTATGCTTATGTCGAGAAGTTAGCCTTGGCAACTTTTTAGGCTGTCCAACGTTTTTGGTATTGCATTTTGTTGCACACTACGACCATGATTTCAGATTGCAACCCGATGACATACATTCTGTCGCGCCAATTTCTAGGGGGTAAATACTCAAAATGGATTGTTATCCTTCAAGAGTTTGATTTGGAGTTTACCACTGCCAAATCTAAGAAGTCGCTGGTCTTTGATGAGTTGATTTTCTCATTACCGTCTACTTCTGCTCCCTCTCGGATAGAAGACCGCATTTCGGACGACACACTTTTCTTGATCAGTACCCTCGATCCTTGGTACGATGACATTATTGTTTACCTCTAGACATCTTCGTTCCGCCCTGATTTGTCTAAGGATGCTCGGCGATGCATTCACCACCATTCTCAGCCCTATCGTATTGTTGGAGACACTTTATACCGTCTTGGTGTTGATTCCATTCTTCGCCGCTGTCTAACTTTCGAGGAAGCTGAAAAAGTCTTAAATGACTGCCACTCTGGCACCTGTGGTGGTCATATGTCTGGTTATGCTACTGCCCAAAAGATTCTTCGTGTTGGTTACTTTTGGCCATCCATCTTCAAAGATTGCATTCTGGCTGTCCGCTCCTATCATGCGTGTCAAATTTACTAGCGGAAGATGTGTGCGCCACCTTCCCTTTTGCATCCTATCATTACCGTTAGCCCTTTTGCTAAATGGGGCATTGATTTTATGACCTGTAACCCTTGCTCAGCTAGGGGGCACGGGTATATTATTGTTGCTGTCGATTATTTTACGAAATGGGACGAAGCAATGCCTACATTGTCTAACGATAGTAAGACAGTTGCACAATTTCTATTCAATCATGTAATTACCAGGTTCGGAGTCCCTCAGGCTATAGTCACTGATCATGGTTCCCATTTCCGTGGTTATATGATGACTGAGTTGACAACCTAGTTAGGCTTGCATCACGATAGTTCGACGCCATATTACCCTCAAGCCAATGGCCAAGTCGAGGCAGTAAACAAAGTGTTGGTTACTATGCTTCAACGTACCATTGGAATGCATAAGTCCAACTAGCATTTGATGTTGTTTTCTGCTCTATGGGCCTACCGTACCTCGGTTAAGGATGCAACCAGATTCACACCATTTCAACTTGTTTATGGTCTAGAAGCTACCCTTCCAATTGAATGCGAAATCCCTTCTCTCAAATTAGCTATCGAATTACTACCAAATACTACTCCGATGGAAGAATGCCTTCTTTATCTAGAACGGCTTGACAAGACTCATCGACTTGCTTCTTTAGTCATTGAAGCACAGAAGAAGAGAGTGAAAACTCACTTCGATCAGATAGTCAACCCACGTTCTTTCATGGAGGGGGATTTAGTCTTGCTATATGATCAAGCTAATGACAAGCTGGGGGCAGGCAAATTTGAACCCATGTGGCATGGGCCCTATATTGTAAAATGTGTTTTGCAAAAAGGGGCCTATGAGCTAATTGACTATGAAGGAAACCCTTTAGATAAGCCCCAAAATGGGCTTTATCTCAAGAAATATTATGCATGAGTCTTTCGTGCATTTTTGTGTACATAATTTTGTTTTTCATTTTGTACATGTTTGGCTTGGTGTGTAAGCATTTGTCGCTTATTGTGTCCTTTTTGCTTCTTATGCAGATGTCTGTCGCACCTTATGTCGGTTTTGTTGACGGTGCATGTCGCAGTACTCAAAATTTTTCCTTCGCGGCATGGGTTATCTATGATCCTCATGGTGAGTTGGTAGATCTTCAAGGTGTTTGTCTAGGATGTACTACGAACAATGTCGCTACGTATAGTATAGTCATAGAATTACTGACTGAGGCTGTTGCCCTCAATATTCACGCATTGATCGTAAATCTAGATTCACAGCTTGTTGTTCTTCAACTCAACAGGCGTTATTCTATCGGAAACCCTCAAATTTTAAGGTTGTATTTACATGTTCGTTTACTGGAAATGAATTTTGATTATATTACATATCAACATATTCCTAGAAGACTAAATACATTAACTGATGCATTGGCAAATCATGTGTTAGATAGACATTTGCGACATTTGTAAAAATAAACATTAAAGACATAATAAGTCGATATAGAAAAACATATATATATATATATATATATATATAGATAGATAGATATATATATCAAGTGTTGCACATTGCAGTGCTCAAAAATATATGTTTAGGTTACATCGCGAGACAACATGTCTCTCAAAATTGCAAAAATTAAACCTAGGAGTCTAATCTGCGTGGTGTTCTCTATAGCACACGACTGCTCGAACAACATGTCTGAGCAGTTGGTGAATCTTTCCCGACACCCCTGTTGTGTGTCGTTGATACCATCGAGGGACATCCTTGAATCTCACGTAGTCTGGGATCCCCTTCGTTAAACCCTCCAGGTCGCGGGCAATACCGTCCTATACATCTCCACCAGGGGGAGGGATCTCGAACTCCTGTTCAACTCTCCAAGCAATCAGAGACAAACCCGCAGGCCTTTTCGGCCCAACATCTGCAAAATTGAAACATAATGGTCAGAACATATATGAAAAATGATAAAAATTACAAACTCTTTAAAAAATCAACAAATGAATTTGTTATCTCTATTATCCCAGTGTTCCCCAGGGGGGAGTACTAAATCTGGATCACCGTGAAGTCTGTAGCAGCATATGGCCAGTCCTTGACATATGTTTACCCCCGCCTCCTCGGGGCATCAACATCACCCACCAAGTCATCCGTGGCTCCCGCGGAGGTGGCCATGCCATGACTACTTCCTGTCTCTGGAAGATAGGAAGATGCTCGAGGATGAATGATACGAGAATAGACCCATACCCAAACTGTTTGATGTCCCCTTGCTGACACTTTGTTAATTGCTGTTTTAAGTTATCTGTTATGACCTCGGCCTAGTTAAAAATGGTGGGATCCAAACAGTCGGCTGCCAGCCGGAGTTGGGTTTTGGTGGCCTCGTGTGGGGCCTGTGAGCCAGCTGCTCTAGTGATGGTAGAGAGGAGAACTCGAAGAGACAAGTCTCTAACTATTGCAATCTTGAGTTTTCCGCCCTTATCTGACTTATCCGCCTCTGGACACAGTCTTCCGATAAGAATATCCATGGTTTCTCTGGTGATGCAGGTCACGGTCATGCGGGACCTTTCCCCCCTCCCTGACAACCCTATAAGGAAATAAATGTCCACTGCCTCAATTTCCAGCTCCTACCCTCGAATGTTGAATTCCCCTCATTCAGATCCCATGCTCCAACAAGATATTGGAGTAGGTCCGGTTGCACCCTTAGACAGGGCACCATAAAGAATTTCATAAGCCCGCAATTTCGGAGCACGTCCATGTAGTTTTGATCCCCCATGGCTAATTCGTCATCACTGCTGTGCTCTTGTTCCTTCCACTCAATCACCATGGTTTTATCCTGCAAATACACACACATGCAATTATAAGTGCTCCATTTGTGCTTGAAATCCCATAAAATTGCTTAGATTTTGAGAAATTTTGAATATCTACGCTCGTTGCACATGTTTCTCTAACAGGTGCACCGAGCCAAAATCCACTATTTTGAAAATTAGGGCTCTTCGCGACTTTTCAGTGTATAGTCGCGAAGAGCCCGTTTTTTCCCTGTTAAAGATTTTGGGTCATTGCGGTCTCGAGCTAGCAACCCGCGACGACCACTACGAATATGTTCATTCCAAAATCCTTCTAAATGGTGGCTAACACCACCAAAAATGAATCATAATCTACCTAAAAATGTAGGAAATCGTGTAGTGCCTACCTAGACTAGGGGAATTTGCCAACAAGGTTCTGATCCTCCTCTAGTTGACCCTTGAAATCACGAATGCGCAAGGGTAAATTTTTTACTCTGAGGTAAAATAGTGAAAAGTAAGTTATTTTTTGCCTAATGACTCTTTTTATAAGTCTTTTGCAAAATTAGGGTTTTTTTTATTATTATCTATTTTTGAATATTTCATGCATTTTTATATCGAAAACAGATCTTACACTTGTTTTTGTGCAGCAACAGGTTTCCGCGAACTCTGGTGATGAATCCGCGAGTTATATTTTATACTTTTTCGGACTCGGTAAAAACACGAAAAAGTCCCTTTTGGAGTCACCTTTAAGCTCTTTTCTGACTCTCGAAACATGAAAAGATCGCCGAGCTCTTGTCGCTTTGAACTCATTAAAGGCTGCGAAGCATCATCTACCCAGTATAAGTTTACCCCTTTTACGGGCTGGGATAGATTACTTACGAAAAAGGTATACGTTGATCTATCATGGTTAATAGGTTCCCTTGGATGTTGTTTTATACCTTTTTGGATTCGAGGGACAAATTTACAAAAAGGGACCTTTGGAGTTTTCTTTTCCCTGTTTTTTTCAAACTCTCTAAATATGAAAAAGACTCCGAGTTTTACATATGTCAGAATCATTAAACCCTGACGACATTGGACTTGTCACCATGACGAGACCGAGCTTCTCCTTCCTAGGGCTCTTTAAAAATCACTAGGTGGGATTCGTCTGAAGGATGAACTTACATTACAAGCATATGCTATCCCCTTCAAGCTTGTGTTTAAAAAATAATTGGGGTACTCGCCAGAAATGGTGGGGAAAATTTGGAAACATTCTGTTGGTTATGTTAGTTATTACGGCAGCTTGTCGCTCTTGGACATCGACACTCTTTCTGCTTCATGTCGTGTTGGCATATCGTCATTCCATCATTGGCCTTCCAGGTTTTGGGTTATTCATTTTGCCTCATTCCATCTGATCCTTGCTGCATCATCATGACCTTTGATCCCTTGGTACCAAAATGTTGTCAAATTCCGAAGTCGTGTCGCCGATATGTTCAAGAGCTTAATCCTTCTGCAGTTTGTATCCTTACACACGTTCCTATGATTCTTTGTCTCATCCACCTCATTTTATTCCTTTGTATCATGTCGATGATGTGGGAAACATTATGGCCCTCCTTCGACTGGTTGCTTCCTGTCGACTTCAGCTCATTATCCGGGAAGTTGATCTAGAGACTCCTTTCTGGTACCTTGGAGCTTGCATGCCTCATTGGCAAGTTCTTCACATTCGACGATAGGCTTACATCATTGGTCTTCGATTGAGTGATTTCACGCGTGTTCGACTTCAGATCATTCTTCAAACTTTGTGGATTGTACTAACAATACCTTGAGAACCATTGACATTACTGGTGGTCTCTCTCGTGCTTGTTAACAATTTACATCACTGGCTAGTTATCAAGTGATTTTCTAGTATGCTCGACTTCAGCACATCTATTCGCATATTAGAATTTATACCATGATCAGGTTGAGATTCAAGACCCTGGGCTTAGATTATACAAGTCCAGGTTGCGTGGATTGATTCATACATGACTCTTTTGATTGGATGGCTGCGACCATACCTGAGTCTTTTTTGCGGTCTTTCTAATTGGATGGTTGCATCCATACCACATACCATTTATGTTTATCTTCTGGATGGCTGTGCCCATGCCTTATAAACATGTATTTCCTTTTCACTAAGTACTCATGTATTAGAGATATCAGTTGTACTTGTGTTTGCAGGTTCTCCGTGATGATGTTCTGTTTCGGTTATGGATTCGTAAAGCATTTCACCCCTCCCACTCTCTCGACCTTCATGCTTTAGGGGGCATCTGTTACATAGTAATTTGTCACCAACCTCGCATTCCCTCATCCCGGACACTACTGGTCCATATTATTGACATCTATTCTATGTCATGTTGCCAATTATGTGTCAATACCTTCCTTGTAATCTCAGGAAGAATGTCTCAGTTCATTATCCCTGAAGCATACCCTTTTTTACCTAAGTTTCTAGGTCGTCTCAGGTCACCAGTTGTCCCACCCGTGAAGATGGTCAAGTTTTCACTGGCCCTAGTGAAGTCGTCGCTTTGTTCCCGTGTTGCACCCGCGACGAACTACTTTTGGCAAGTTTTTTAAAAAACTTGTCGAAGCTTTGAGATGAAACTACTTCATGGGTGGTCCTAGGGTTGGTTGTTGGGTTAGATGAGCTTGCCTCTCTCCTTTGGGATAGTTGTTCCACCTTTTGTACAACCTCCCTAAAGGATAAGTTCCTCCTCCCATCTCTTATGGAAGCTCTCCCTCCTATAAATTCCTCCTCCATGACTGAGATTAACTAGCTTGGATGTAACTTGATGATAGCTAGATGTAATTTGGTAGCTTCAGAATTCTAAGAGAGGAGTAGAGGTAGAGAGTGTTATTAGAGTGTGGAAGTAGCCTCACATGTAATTTGGCTTGAGAGATGTTTGAGTAGAGTTGGCTTGAGAACTTTCTAGCATCAAACTTTTGGACGAAAGAGAGAGTCATTTGTTCCCTTGGGAGACGGTTCACAAGTGAATGCTTACGAAGACATGACGACAAGACCCTTCGAGGAGACTTACGACGTCAAGGTTTGATTGTAAGTTTTAATTTGATTTATATTAATACAAATCAGTAGCTTGTTTCCTATATTGTATGTTAAATTGTATGTCGATAGCTCGAAGTTCCTTGACTCTTCAAGTAGATTATTTGGTCATTTTCTATTGCGTTTCTGGTGTTTCTCTACATGTTGTTTTCAGGTACAAGTGATTAGAAGAACAAGAGCTGGAGCGACACGACAAGGACTTCATCGAACGACGATCTGAAGGTATGCCTTCATAACACCAACTTTCTAAGGAAATTTGCTTTGGTATTGTCTTTGCGGTGACTAGTCCCACTCTAGGGCTAGAGGGGTTGCCTCCGTCCATAGAGGGAAGTTGCCTGTGTCACACATGTATAAGGTGGGATCAACATCTTTGTCTTCTGATGCATCAATATTCTTCTAGTTGGTTATCATTGGAGTAGCCATGGGTCTATAGTCCTGTTCTTTCTTTCTGCTACTCCATTCTACTTCGGATTGTAAGGAGTTGTCCACTCTCTTCTGATTCCCTCCTTAGCACAAAAATCAGTGAAGTCCTTATCGACATACTCTCCACCATTATCTGAGCGCAAGAAAATTATTTTCTTCCCAGTTAGAGTCTCCACCAGAGCCTTGAACTCTTTGAATCGACAAAAAACCTCATCCCTGGTTTTCAAAAATAAAACTAAGTTTTCCTTGAGTGGTCATCAATGAAGGTAAGGAAGTAATTGACACCATTAAGAGCTTTAGTGGACATGGGTCCACAAATATCTGAGTGTATCAATCCTAGTACACTCTTGGCCCTATTTTAACTTCTAGGAAATGTTTCTTTAGCATACTTTCCTAGAGCACATCCTCAGCATACATCATCTCGTTCCGTACTAAGAGCTAGAATTCCTGTTATAGTGCTCCTGAGAATTCTCAGAGCCCCATGGTGAAAATGTCCCATTCTTTTGTGCCATAGTTCGTTCAAATCCTTGTCTCCATGACTGCCTATTAGTGCCATTAGTGATTCTAGTTGTCGTCTGTACAACCTGTTACTTTTGATCTCGATTTTCACTTTCTTTTTCCAGCTCGGGTGTTTGACGTATACTTTATCCTTGATGAAGAAAATGTCATAGCCTTTTATTTGAAGTTGCGACATGGAAAGTAAGTTCATCCCCAATCCTGGTACATGCAGCACATTGGTAGCATGGAACCACTCTCTCGTTTCTGTTTGAAAAACTATGGTACCCATCCCTACTCGAGTACATTTTGCCTTGTTCCCCATGGTGATCTGAAAGTTCATCTTCTCCTCCCGATAATCTGAGAAACATTCTTGAATTCTTGTCATATGTCAAGAGGCTCCACTATCTATATACCATACCTCTGATGATGCATAGCTAGTCACATAAGCCATTTCTTCTTCCAACCTGGAAGCCAACATAGAGAAATCAAAATCACTTTCTCTTGTGCAATTTTCTGAAAATTTGTGCGAGTCTCCTGATGTAGATGCCTCTGTATCATGTTCTCGACCCATAATTGATTTTCCCTTCCTGTCTTTGATTACTTCCTCTGATACCATGTGAAAATTCTATTACTGCAACAACTGATTTATTTTACCTACTTATTTCCCAATAACTTATTTATGAAAATCCTTTAGTGAACATTAAAATAAATTTTGCTGTAGATATCACATCATAATACAGAAACACATGCACAAGAATTAACACATCGACACAAATATTTTGGACAATCAGTCCCCGGGAAAACCCAATGTGGGAAAACCGGTGCATCAAGGAAGGATTTTATTATTCAAAAATTCTTCAGCACTTCTCCTAGTCTTAGTGTCAGCCTGGCTGACCTCTGCATAGCTCCCAGACCCTTTGCATCAACCCTTTCCTTTATGCATCAACACTGGGCCCCTATGCATCACCCATGTAGGCCCTCCAGTGACTGCGTAGTTTACTGCCTCTACGTTTGCCTCTCCAACCTTTGCGTTGTTCCGCTGGTGTTGTTCCTAACTCTCTATTTTGTACTTGATTCCTCTTGCTGCTCTCCAGACCACTAGTTTGAATTTCTCAGCTAACCCCGCTCTTGAAATCGAACTGACTGGTCTCCCTCAGTGTGTCCTCCAACTGACCCTCAAGCCTCCTCTTATACTTTTCTCATTGGTCCATCAACAACCAATATTAAATCTCTAATCAATGGATAAGATTAGATTTGGCTTGATCCATGACTTTTGGAACTTTCTAACCCAGTTTTATATTAATACCCATTAATATTTTATTTTTCCTAAGTTTAGACTTAGGAACTCCATTAAAAATATTAATTATTTTAATATCTCCCAAACCGGTTAGAATCTGTCCAAACCATTTCTGGGTCTTGGAGATCTCATGTGATTTAGTCTCTCCACCAATTTTCATGGCTAGAGCACATTCGATGCTACCCACAATCAACACTCCCTCTTAGCGACCCTGATTATCCAGCATCGGTCCCTTGTGCTGATGCTAGGCCTCCCCGCCCAACATCAGCTACATTGTTGCATCCTGTACTACTACCCATGACCTTGCCACTGCGACTACTACATCCGTATGAAAGATCCCTCTGCATCTATGCTATTGCTGGTCCAATCTCCAAGCACTGCATCCCCTCTCATCGTGTTGCATCGTGCTACTGCATACTGCTAATGTACTGCAACATCATACCCATTTTTGCTACTAAAATGGATTCTTTATGATCCCCATCTTCTCCCTGAAAAATAAAACTTGGTTCTTACAAGGGCCTTGGTAAGGATGTTTGCCACCTTTTCTACTGTGGGAGTTTAGCTCAACTGTACTGCTCCTCGTTGGACACAATCTCTGACAAAGTGACACTGGATATCAATATTATTTGACTGATCGTGAAACACTGGATTCTTAGAGAGCTTGATGCAACTCTAATTATCACACATGATCCTGGTCGCCTCCATCTTTCTTTTGAATAGGTTCACAAGTAGTTTTCTAAGCCATATGGCCTCACACGAAGTTGTTATTGCAGACATATATTCTTCCTCAGATGAGATTAGAGCCAGGGATTTTTGTTTCCTACTGCACCAAGAGGTCATTCCTGATCCAATGTTGAAACAGTACCCAAAGGTACTTTTCCGATCCACTGAACTTCTTGCCCAATCTGCATTAGTAAACCCACTCAATCTGATATCCTTACCCCTTGTGTACAAGAGTCCATAATCGACTGTTCCCTATAACTACCTGAGAACATGTTTGGCTGCTGCCAAGTGTGCCCTCTTCGGCTCCACCATGAACTGACTGAAGGTGTTGACAACATAGAAAATTTCTAGCCTGGTATTCACCAGATACATCAGGGACCCTATGAGTTACCTGTATAAGGTGGGATCAACATATTTGTCTTCTGATGCATCAATCTTCTTCCAATTAGTTATCATTGGAGTAGCCATGGGTCTATAGTCCTGTTCTTTATTTCTGATACTCCATTCTACTCCAGATTGTAAGGAGTTGTCCACTCTCTTGTGATGCCCTCCTTAGCGGAAAAATCAGTGAATTCCTTATCGACATACTCTCCACCATTATCTGAGCGCAAAAATTTTATTTTATTCCTAGTCAGATTCTCCACTCGAACCTTGAACTCTTTGAATCAACAAAAAATCTCGTCCTTGGCTTTCAGAAAATAAATCCAAGTTTTCCTTGAGTGGTCATCAATGAAGGTAAAGAAGTACTTGGCACCACTAAGAGCTTTAGTGGACATGGGTCCACAGATATCTGAGTGTATCAATCCTAGTACACTCTTGGCCATGTTTTTACTTCTAGGACATGCTGCTTTGGCATACTTTCCTAGAGCACATCCTCTGCATACATCATCTCCTTCCGTACTAAGATCTGAAACTCCTATTACAGTTTTCCTGAGAATTCTCAGAGCCCCATGGTGAAAATGTCCCATTCTTCTTTGCCATAGTTCGTTCAAATCCTTGTCTCCATGACTACCTATTAGTGCCATTGGTGATTCTAGTTGTCGTTTGTACAACCTGTTACTTTTGATCTCGATTTGCACTTTCTTTTTCCAGCTCGGGTGTTTGACGTATACTTTCTACTTGATGAAGAAAATGTCACAGCCTTTTCTTCGAAGTTGCGACATGGAAAGTAAGTTCATCCCCAATCCTGGTACATGTAGCACATCGGCAGCATGGAACCGCTCTCCCGTTTCTGTTTGAAAAACTATGGTACCCCTCCCTATTGGAGTACATTTTGCCTTAATCCCCATGGTGATATGAAAGTTCATCTTCTCCTCCCGATAATTTGAGAAACATTCCAGGATTCTTGTCATATGCCAAGAGGCCCCACTGTCTATATACCATACCTTTGACGATGCAGAGCTAGTCACACAAGCCACTTCTTCTTCCAACCTGGAAGCCAACATAGAGAAATCGAAATCACTTTCTCTTGTGCAATTTTCTGATAAAATGTGCAAGTCTCTTGACGTAGATGCCTCTACATCATGGTCTCGACCCATAATTGTTTTTCCCTTCCTGTCTCTGATCTCTTCCTCTGATACCATGTGAAAATTCTATCACTGCAACAATTGATTTATTTTACCTACTTATTTCCCAATAAGTTATTTATGAAAATCCTTCAGTAAACATTAAAATAAATTCTACTGCAGATATCACATCATAATATAGAAACAAACAAATGCACAAGAATTAACACATCAACACAAATATTTTGGACAATCACTCCCAGGAAAAAACCAATGTGGGAAAACCAGTGTAGCAAGGGGGGATTTTATTATTCAGCAATTCTTCAGTACAACTGGGTTCCAAACTGGCTTACCCTACAAGGAAATAATTATTCATCACTTCTCACAGTCTCAACGTCAGCCTGGCTGACCTCTGCGTAGTTCCCAGACCCTCTGCATCAGCACTGGGTCTCTCTGCGTCACCCACGCAAGCCCTCCAGTGTCTGCGTAGTCTACTGCCTCTACGTCTGCCTAAGAGGCTCTGTGTCTACCTCTCCAACCTCTGCGTTGTTCCTTTGGTGCTATTCTTAACTCTCTGTTCTGTACTTGATACCTCCTGCTGCTCTCCAAACCACTAGTTCAAATTTCTTAGCTAACCCTGCTCCACAAAACAAACTTATTAGTCTACCTCAGTGTGTCCTCCAACTGACCCTCAAGCCTCCTCTTATACTTTTCTTGTTGGTCCATCAATGAGCAAGATTAAATCTCTAATCAATGACTAAGATTAGATTTGGTTTGATCCATGACTTTTGGAACCTTCAAACCCAATTTTATATTAATACCCATTAATATTTTATTTTTCCTAAGTTTAGACTTAGGAACTCCATTAAAAATATGAATTATTTTAATATCTCCCAAACTGGTTAGAATCTGCCCAGACCATTTCTTGGTCTTGGAGATCTCATGTGCTTTAGTCTCTCCACCAGTTTTCATGGCTAGAGCACATCCGATGCTCCCCCAAATCAACACAACGCCGCTTGCTCAACGAGATCCAAAACAATCTCAATCCTGATGTAACCCTCCTCATATGGGTTACGCCCACAATGAGCGTCACTCTCAGCCTCTTCCCACCAACGGATATCCACATACCCAGATGGTAGTGGACAGGGAAAAATCTCCCCACGAGGCAGCAGACCGGTAACAAAATAAATATCAGTATGAACCAATATCGTCAGATTTTTCAAATGGATAACCCTAACCTGTTGGTCCACATCCTAGCATCGAATAAAAAAGTGTAGGAACCTATCCTGTGACCTAAAATGGGGGTTCTGAAGAAACTTTAAAAACCCCCACCACCACAATATCTGGCTAGCAGTTGGATCCCCCACCACATCCGCATGAAGGCACTCCCAATATCTCTCCCTCCAAATCATTTTTCCATCCAGGATACCATGTATCAAATTTATATCTCCCTAGGCTATTAAAAGAAAAAAAAAAATAAACCAACCCCTTTTTTTCATAGTCGCGTGCCTATGAGCCTGACAGACACGATTTTGCATGCCTGTTTCCCCAATAGACATGTAGCCATGTGTCTGTCATGATCGTAAGCCACGACGTCCAAGGCGTTGAGGACCACACGCTTGTTTTGCAAACAGGTGCACGGTTCGTGGGTTTGTCTTTCACAAAGATGCGCGACCATCGTGGACTTCACGAGCCAACCCACGACGACCTTGAAAGGGTTTCACCATGACATATCTCACCTCAGATGTAGGAAATGTGCGTCTGAGGTTGATTTTTGTGCAGTGACTGCGTGACTCCACAGGAGTCACCCACACGACTCCACAGGAGTCACCCGCACGACTCCACAGGAGTGGCCCGCGAGACTAAGAAAAGTCAAACTTAAAAGGCCGTACATGTACCACTATATGACATGTCTACCCTAAGTCTACCAAAATGACAAAGAGTAGCTTACAAATCCTTACATGGCTCTCCCTGTGTGCATACCTAGTGCTCTGGCTGACTGTAACGATAAGAAAGGCTCCAAAACCTCGCTTTGACCTCTACAACTCAACAGTGCAAATGAAGTGATATTTGGACCCCTTATCCCTATTTATTGCACTTTTCGCCATTTTTTGGAGTACATTATAGAAGCCTAGGACATCCATTGACAAAATCGGAATAGATGCAAGGATAAGTACCACACTATATTCATCATGGAGCTCTCTATTCCAGTACATGCCAAAACTCATTTTTGGGCCCGTCGCACACTCAAAAATTCATGTCAGGTACTCCTCTAGTTCTTTAATTCATAAAATTCAATCAGTCACAGATTATATGTATGTTTTAAACATATTTTTTCACTTGGGGTATTGGTAGTATATATTGTAGGTAGATCACACACGATCTACTTCAACCAACACCCCGATAGAAAAATAATAGAGTAGGTATCATTATCCACTTAGCATGATATGCTCCCTCCTAAGCTTTGCATATCCTGACATAATTTCTCAAAAATGTACCATAGGGTCCCTTATCTCGACCATGTTTATCACCATTTTGCCTTGGCATATGATAAACATCCGTGCCAGTCGATAGAGCCCTACCAACCATGGATTGCTCATGTTTGTAGAACCCTATTCACTATCAAAGCCATGAATACTTACTCCAACCCGGGAACCACTCCACTTACATGCCTTCAAGTTCAACCTCATTATGCTACACTCATTGCACATGCACCCCATTTACCAGGACATCTCTGTTACTTTATGACAGATCAAGATGTGTGCACATATGCATCCTACATTTGGCCTATCATTCACTCACATTGCATAACCCATCTATGTCACTTCATCCGCCTCACCAACCCAACATGGAGACCAACCAATGAGGGCCCCAACCTTAGAAAAAAGCACCATACCTCCATACAAGTCACCATTATTATGGGGCACCCATCTCCATGTCTGTACATCCAAATCACCCTCATATTCTTTTGGCAAGTGTACAAATATTTTTTAGGAAAAAGACTCCCACCCACTTTTTTGTTATTCATGTCTGTTACCCGACGATAGTTACTAGTTGCCCTTGGTTAGAGCTTGCACATCACCCATAGTAATTTACCATCTTCACGCCAATCAGAACATACTCACACCCACCCTGGATATCCCACCGACTCCAGGGCCACCCTTATCAGTAAACATGTTTTGACTACCACCATTTGCACAAAAGATCTGACCTTGGGCCAATTATCCATATCCTCTCATATCATCAGTTCTCACTATCATGCCTTATCTTACCCACACTATTACAATCTATTTACATCTCATATTTATTCCCTGACACATCACGTCGAACAATTAAAACTCCTTTCCTGTCAACTTCAACATTCGTATTCCAGGATAGGGGCAGTACCTTGGATAATCCCCCCTTGAAGGGATATCCTCAGGTGGCACAATGGGAATCACTATTTCCCACTGATGTCATTGATCCCCTTGACATTTGACACCAACACAAGCTTTCATGTCAAGATGGTATCATACTTAGCTACCGTTGCAGTTCTTTCATTTAGTCAAAGACCCCCGCATCACTAAGCACCTCATTCAATAATGCTTACACCATAATATGGGGGAGGTACCCACAGTCGAAGACCCATGCATACTGCAACACCTCTTTCAATAATGCTTCACCTTTATTATGCACGGGGGAACCAAATTTAATCTATTTGACTAGGAAGCACCCTTGAGGGTGTCAACAATTATCATCATCAACCATCAACATGTCAACCACCATAACATTGATTGGATAGGACCATTCTTTGTCTGATTGTAATAATTTAAGATTAGTCATCATAATGAGCATGGGACATGCCCACCTCATATAGACACATTTTTTCACTCTTTAGGTTTTCACCAGAGCATGGTTACCATTTATACTCAGTCAAGGGGTTTATCTACTCATCTCCATAACAAGTTATCCTCTCTCTCGAAAAGTTGGTCAGACTCTTCGTCAGAAAATAAAACTTGATGTATTTCAACTATACATTTGCTCCTAACCTCATACATCAGGGGGCTATTGTTAACACAATAAAATCTCACACATGTTGGCAAAATCCACAAGACACTAAAAGGTGTCCAAAAAAATCCATAGGTGAATATTTTCCAGCTAAATACATCATGAAGTTTAAAAAAATTAAATTCTCATAAGGTCAAAAGTTTATAAATACAAAAACAATTGATAATGCACAACTATTTCTTCGATAAACGTGCATGCACGGAATATCCTTCAAAATCCGCGTGGTCAAAGAAATGGATGACTCAGCGATTCATGTCCACTCCACACACTTGGGGCCAATTCTACGACATGAGCTCAGTCCAATAAAACCAAATTCAAGTTGCCCTGAGGATATGCAACCCTTAATGGAATCATCTTGTCCTACTCATGTTTCATTATCATGCATGAACCAAGAGGGGGAAGATGGATTAAAAAATTCTATATAAATAGGCCATGGGAGAGCCAAAATATGAGACATTGTTATGCTGGCCAAATTGCTATCAGAGAAAACCACCATTCCATTGTTGAAGCCAAAGAAGGGAAGAGCACTAGCATGCTGGCCATATTTCTTCTAAGCAATCCATCATCCTAGTGAGAAAAGAGGAATCCACCATTGGAGAGTCTTCATACTTCTTTGAGAGAGAGGAGAAACTTGCAAAGAGATTGAGGAAAATAAACCCCCTTGTTGAGGATTTTTGAGCACCATAGCTCAAAGAATTCTCTTCAAGTGTCTAAGATTCATCTATTGTATTCAACCTCTACTACCAATAGTCAATAAAGGGAGATTTTTCCATTATTTTGTTGACTTGTTTTCTCCATTGAGCATTTTTTATGTATTTACCTCTTTGTTTAGTTTATGTTTATGTATGCATTGTTTCCACTATTTACAATGTTGTGTTTATTTAAGTCTGTCCACTAACAACGTCAATTCTGCTTGTGATCCTTTGCAAGGAACAATCAACTGCTAAGGAGGTGTCTTTTGGTACACCATTGCCACAAAAAAACTACCACACTACTCATTTCTGTTATCCTCATAGTGCTTTGTTGCTTGTGATGTGGTGTCATTCAAACACATTTATTAGATACATTGAAACATAAACAAATGACAAAAAGCATGCACTTGAACTATATTTTGTGGAGTTGCTATGGCAAGGCTAGCTGAAACAAACAATTCATTTTAGTAATTCAAAACCCTTCATTCTTCCAAGTCACCCAATAATGCATGCCCAATATGCCCAAGGAAAAACAAGCATAAGCACCTAATTGCATGATGAAAAACATACCTTTTGGGTTGGATTACCCACCTTCTAACATATGCTCTCAAAATATGAGTGAGGGGACATATGAATGATGCAAGGAGTGGACATCAAATGGCATAATGTATCAACTACACTGGTGGCTTTTAGGGGTTGTTGGCTACTGACTAAAGAGAGATCTAGGAGAAAAAATTCTCCTATGGGGTCACCCACTTTTGGTGGGTAACATCTGGATCTAGCTAGGACATAATCTCTCTTTGGAGTGCATGATAAATGTACTCAAATGAGGAGGTTATGATAACATCAACAATCCTCTAGAACAAATACCTATATTTTGTACACCACAAACAATGTCAGAAGCATGTGTCTTGGGCGCACTTTTATCACTGTTGAGGAAAATTAATTACCTATCATTTAATTTTCAACCTGGGGGTTTCGTAAAACTTGCGAAGTGTGCGTGCACTGTATATGCTAGAAATTAACTTCAATTTAGGTCAATCTAACTATGAAACCAAATAATGACAAACCAAATTCACCTAGTGTAATTCAACAATAAATTCAAAAGAAATTATAGTACAATTATAGTACAACGAGTGGAATTGAAATCTTAATCTATCACACTTGCAGGAATTGAAATCTTAATCTACCACACTTGCAGGAATTGAAATGTTAATCTACCACACTTGCAGGAATTGAAATTGCATGAAATGAAATCTACTCTAAGGGATCATGTGTGCATTATCAAATCAAGATCCTATGAAATGAATAATCAAAACCACATGACATGAAATGAAAGCAAAAACAATCACTAGGATCTCTACGTGACCTTTATGTGTTGCTTTCGAAAAACACATAAAGTGGTAATGAGTGTTTAATCTATGAAAGAAATAAAAACAATCATTCTTAACCTCTCACATAGGAAAAGATATGAAAGCAATAAAACTTAATCTATGAAAAAAATAAATCTCACACATTATAGGTGGCCAATCCAAAAGTATGAGAGATGGCAAGTTGAGAGGCTCCCAATGCAAGCATTACCAGAAAGAGGTGAACATCACTCATGAGCATGGTGCTAAATCTAAATTCCATTCAAACATGAGTAATCTTAACTTGTACACCTGAGTATCTCCAACTTTACACATGCCTTTGAAAGGAGAAGGCTCTCCTATTTATACAAAAACATAAGAAGCTACCTCATTAATGGAGGTCCACTATTCTCTCCCTAGATCCCTAGAAAATCTCATAGAGTTACAATTCAAATAGGTAATGATGAGACACACAATCTCATAGAGTTACAACTCAAATAGGTAATAATGAGACAAATATCTTCTTTGACCTTTATCCAAATCTCCTTCCATATATTGAAGGGAATTCGAATTTGATCATTGGAGGCCACATAAGGGTGCCTTGAAAGCTTCCAAATGACCTACACATGTCATGAAACTCAAGCCACTTTTAAGTATTAGTAAGTATATGTCATTTTTCTAAGTTTTAACAATAAATTCACTTAAAATACTAGAAATCATTAGCCTTTGGAAAACACAAATGGAACCCATATAATTATGAAAAGGGAGGCTAATGAAAGGTTATATGGTCATGGAGTTGCAACATGTGAGTGAAATGGTGATGATAAAGGTGAAAGTGGATGTTATTTTGAATACATTTTGTTGTTTGAGAGAAGCACAATCAATCATATCTTTTAGCACTATGAAAAACATCAACACACATATATGGAGAATATCCAAAGTTAGCACCAAACATTGGGCGACCAACAGAGTTGTAGCACACACGACAACACATATGCAGATGGATGTCATCAAAGTCATCGAAAAGAGGCAAAAATTGGGCAGTTATGTGTAAAAGAGTTTGGTTAGAGGAGGGTTCACTTCTTGAAGTTTTTTTAAAGAGGATTTGTAAAGGATAACAAAGACATCTACTGTGGTCGAGCCATCAATATCTTTGCTGCATCGAACTCTATCTACACCACTTCAAATTTTGTGCAACACATCAAATAGATTCTTCTGCTGACCTTGTGGAGTAGTGGACTGTAGGTTGGGATTGCAGTGAGGAGAAATCCAGTGAAATCAAGATTCTGAGGATTTTGCTTTGCCTAAACATAGAAAATTCGAGTTATAGTGATCCTTAATCATAACAACCATTCGGTGCACTTGTCAATCATTTTTATGCCACAAATATTTGTTTCAATTAGAACTCTTCCATAACAACCAAGCTGAACCTGCGGAGCAAACAATATACAAGTATCATTTATCATTGCACTGGAAGTTGGATGGCACTTTGATTTTTTATTTGCAGTTTCGATTTGGGGCTAAAGTCGTGTTGAAGGCTTGAAAAATCAGGACTCCAACAAGAGGGATAACCACTTGGTCCGGACCTTAAGACAACTTCTTTTCCGTTTGGAAAAGTGGCTCCGATTGGGGATGATGGGACCAGTTTCCCAATCTATTTATGACGTGTGTGCTAACGGGATGATGTTTTTCTTTTTGGGGTTTTATGGGGTGAATACTTGTTCTAAATCTAATCTATCTTCTAACTATCATATGCAATCTATCATAATCAAAGAAAACATCTAAGTTTAAGACTATCCCGAGAGTAATGTTCACATATGCGATCTAAAATAATTTCTGAAAGTGACTGATAATGAAGATCATTCAATCACAATAAGAAGAGAATCCATTTAAGAATGATTGTTTCATATAAAAAGTTAACTGAAACAACATGAGATATATATTGCATAAAGAGTCATTCACATATTCAGCATAAAGAGTAAGTCATCACCATACAAAAGTGCAATAATGATAACTAAACATTCAAACTTTCATATATAAATAACTGAAAATGATTTATTGCTTAACACATAAGTAAAAAGCATTAGGAGATAAAAATACCATTTGTAATACATCCTACTCATGAGCTACAACAATATCAATCTATCTTCAAATCACTTAACATCAACTAAGAGTACAAAAGTGCAATTTCAGTAGCAGATGTTAAACTCAAATAGAAAATAAATCTCGTTCCATTGATTTTATCAAAACCTCCTCAGTGGGGGGCAAGATGCACGTTCTGAAGAATGTTTTTGATAAAACTCTGGACCCCTCTCTAAATGCATGAGAGGGGTTTAAATACTACTCTATGAAATCTAAAAATAAATATTACAAAAATAGATGAGGAGGTTTAAATGACCTGCCTCATTTTAAGCAAAAATAAATAAAACAAAAATAAATTATATCTATGACTAATCCTGCATCTGATTCTTTAGATCGCAAATATCCAACATCGGTTTTAAGAGTGTCGGTTGGCTGACTTCAGCTTTTAACTGTCCTGCAAATACGATGTTGGTGAGAGCTGGCGCTATCTTCTCGGTGGAAGTCATCAGTCACTTCAGGGTCATCCATTGGCTGTGTGGCTTCACCAAGTACTGCCAATATGCTTCCCAATTCAATCTGTCTACCTATTTGATTGCCTCTGCCGTTTCCTCCGTTGCTTGTTTCCATTCTGCTTGAAGCTACTGTGCTTTTGGAAGAAAGCCAGGGGTAGTTTCTGCCACCAAATTAGCCTTGTGTAGATTTTCATTCACGCATTCGATGGCATTGTTCGCTGTTGTCGCCGCATATTCCATCGTCTGTTCTGCTTCTTTTAGCCGAGAATCACATTTTGTAAATAAAATATCTTTGTGTGATTCGTCAATTTTGGGCATGTCTGTTTTTTTCCCTTCTTCGGATTTCTGCCAGTTTAAGAAGTCTGAGACTTTCTTAAAAATTGAATCATATTCAAGTTACAATTCTACGACTTGATTTGTAATATTATTTCTCATTTCGCAATGGGAATTTCATTATGAAATCTTCTGGCATAGTAGTTCTTTCTGTTGCAAGAGCTGGGAATTGAGACCAAGTGCCTCTGTGATAAACTCTTCAATTTTGGGATCATATTTATGCAGTTCTATCATTCCCTGTAACTGTTCATCTTGGCTAGCTAAATTGCTTTGATGTGCCAACTGCATCTGCTGGAAGTCTTGCTCAAGTTTTGCCAATTGTGTTTCCGTTTGTTGATTGATGCTGACTTGCTGTAATTGTTGTTCCAAAAACAAAATCCTATCTTCTTTTTCCTTAAGTAGCAATTGAACCTTTTTTGCTTTATCAATAGTTGCTGAAGCGTATGCACCTGCGACCTGTGAGAGCCTAGTGAGATTTTCCAATGGATCTGTAGAGGGATCTTTCCAAAGAATATCCAGAGGTTCATCCTCGGGAGCGAGCATAGGATCCAATTTTCTTTTCTTTCTTTGCCTTCTGACGACAACTTTATGTTGGGGGCTGTAAAATACATATAGAGGAGGAATTTCCTCTATTATTAGTACAATCTCAGATGAGGAAGCAATGGGAATGTGCTCCGTTTCCTAAGTGTTGACAACCCCTTCTATTACCATTTCCGTGGTCGTCTCTTTTGGATTTGTTGGTGGCTCTGCGCTTTGTTCTTCTACGTTAAGTATCTTATTAAAATTTCCCCATTCCCCTTCTAGATCAATTACTAGTGGCTTTGTTTGCTTTATAAGGGGAGTTGAAGCCTCAACTTGTTTTATTGATAAAGTCTGCTAATCAGACTCTACTGTAGACTGAGTTGTGTCTTTTATTGACTCCTCATCCTTACTGGGTTCATCCTCGGACTGATGACCAGACTTTTCTGCTGATTCTTTTTCTAAACTTGTTTTGGACTTTTCTTTTGAATCATCACTTATGCTAACACTGGGAGTAGGTTCTCTTATTGTTTCGATGAGTAATTGGTCCAATGGGACCTTAGATAACCTCTGTTTTCTGTAATTGTCAAAATTTTGGAGACTTTCTTGGTAAAAAAGAATTCGTGCTGTATGCTGAACCTCTTTGAAGGTGTTTTTCTGCAGGAAAACATCATCGAAGTGATCTTCTTCATGGGAAAATACTTTTATTTTAACCATTGTAGTAAAATTACTTACAACATTAAAGGGATCATATTGCCTTCCTGGGAATTTTGGTAGTTGTAAAGATAATACATTATTAACTTCTTTGAAAGCATGACCTAAGTCATGTAATGCAAATGCTCCGCATACTACAGGAAATTGAGGTGAAATGGCATTCTTGGAATATTTCAGTATTTTACTCATTCCCCCTATGCCGTAGGTCTAATAGGCTATCTCCCTAGCCATCAGTTTGTCCAGGACGTAAAAAGGTAGCACATGGGGCGAAGCAATACTGCCAAATACTCTGATATACGTGAACAATTCTTGCCACGGAGAGAATATCTACCTCTGCTTCTTGGGAAAACCTTGGGGCATCTCTGTTGTAGATCTTTTTATGGATCGGGAGTATAACTTCGTGACAATTTTTGAAGAAATGTGGCACAAAACTTGATTCCCACATGACTTTGTGATAAATCTGAATGGGAAGTGGATTTTGTATTGTCCACTTCAATCCCATAATAGGAAATTTGGAAACAAAACAAATAGTGTCCATAAAATAGTTGCTCATAAAAAATGGAGGGTAAACCCTTGAAGCAATGCTTTTTTTTCTTCTATATTCTAAAATTGCAGCGGCTAAATTATTTGACAGGATTTGGGCCCAATTCATTATTGTGGCATTGATAGCCGCATCCACTAGTGGTAACCATTCTGATGAAAATTTGTTGGTGTCTGGTTTTCCAAACAGTCTACATAACATAGCAATGGCAAAACAGTAAGGGGAACAAAGAGAGCCAGTGGCGTACATACTATTTTTATCCTTTTTGAGTCTTTCCTCATTGTTTGACCAGTACTTTGTGCATTTTGCCAAGTCTTCATTCTCCTTGGCGAACTTCTCGACAAATTGCTTATTATAGCTGGCTTGGGGTTATGGTAAGTGGTACATATGCCTCAAATTGTTTGGAGTAAATGACACCATGACATCCCTGCTTGCCGTCTTGAACTGTCTGTCAGATATGTCTGTGTCATCTATAGTCCATTTCACCATGTCGGTGTAAGGGAGTATCTTTGGCCTCGCCGCAATGTGGTGTAGAAATGAACATGCAAGTTTAGTTATGGATGCATCAGAAGAGCCATGTCCATCTGCTATAACTGTTACTTCCATAATTCTTTGTTTTTCCTCCTCCAACAACTGATACATAGATTCCCACGTAGATGTTCCTGCATCTCGATTACAGGTAGTGTCTGTGAATAATGGGGTCATTTCTGACTTCTTAGATATGGGAGCCTTGCCTTTCTTACCCATTTCTTCTTATGTTACGCTCTGTCTGTTCTTCCTGAAAGTTGCAAGCGGAGAGTAAAAATATGATAAAGATGATAGTGAATACAGGAATAATCAATAGAAAGATGAAAATAAGGTGACGGGAGGTCTTTAATTCTGAATCATATCAAAAGATATCAATTTGCGTCAACTGGTCCTTTACGCTCATCCTAATCGTTCTTTTAATAAATGACCACTAATGAACCGTTATGCTTAACTTTAATATTCATGACTTCACATCGAAAGTTGGGAAGTACTTTCCTAGAACCCTGAGCCCTTTGAATTGCGATAAAAGTGATTTTGCGATTTTCTTCGCAATATCGTAATACTTGTTTTCGTTAAAACCCACCGTTACGTGAATTGATGCGATATGTGATTTGCGAGATGCTATCACATTTCGTGATATTTGCATTGTTAAGTAATGCCGCGGGTTTGAAACTGCGATGCGATAAGGTTATAGGATTTATGATCTCGCATTCTCGCGGATCGCATTTTCAAGGGGTAACTTTTATAAGGGATGTCCGCTGTAACTTTTTGCGATGCGAGAATAATATTTTCTAAAGCGGGTTTTTCAAGGTTTACCTTAATGTTCACGACTTTCCATTATAAAGTTATTCTAAGGCTTTTCATCATGTAGTGCTTTTATAAGAAACTCATTGTTTGTGACATTTTATGCGCTTAAAGTATGAAAAGGTAAATTTCCATTTTTTAGCAAGTTCCACTTTGACATCTTATCTTATTCTAAAATAAGAAAGGCATGATTAAATGTTAAGTTTTGGTTTTTTGGAAGGGTCCCCATTTATTAATGTTATTACTAACACTAATAAATGGGGGGTTGTTGATAAGCACAACAATTGGCGATTCACTTGGAAGAACCAGTTATCTCTGAGGGTTTTTTGAATTTTCTAAAACTTCCAAAATAGAAATGGTTTTGAAAATGAAACTTCATTGTATGAAATATAAGGCAAATAGTGCTATTTATTAATAACAACATCTCGTTCTAACTATCTTTATTCTGATTATCTTCTTCCCAGAGTTAGTCATTACTTGGTCGTAAAGATAAAAACAAAGACATCTTATTAGATCAGTTTAGGTGTACTCATTTGTCATAGGTAGAGCCTCTGCTGCCAGCAGGCGTTCATAGCCTCGATAGGGTTACCTATTACCCAACAATGATCTAGTGTCCCACTTGAGAAGCATGCAATTTTCAAAGATAAATCCTCATATACACTTATTGCTTTTTCTTTTCTTATTTCTCTTTTAATTCTTAAAGAACAATGTCTTGGTTTGGTGGCCAAAATTGATAGTGCCATTCACTTGATTTATAACTTAACTGAACAAGCTAGCTCGTGATGAGACCCCTTGTCTTTTGATTGAAACAATCTCCAGCCATTACCTTGTTTTGATATGCAGTATGGCAATGTGAGTTAGTTATAGTCTTTATGATCATGATAAGCTGACACTTGATGAGAGCTCTTATTCTTTAAGTTTTAAAGTTTATAATTGAATTACTCCTTGAATCTTGCAAATTCCTTGAGTTGGGGGGAAGTGATTGGTTCCTTAAGAATTATCCTGGATGACATTTGCAGAGTTTAAAAATAGATTTTCCAAAGAGAGTCTTTGTTTTGTTATTGATACCTTTTGTCATTGATGTAAGGAAAACTTCTTCCTAAGGTTGATTCTTACCAAAACTTTAGATAGTTGAAACAAAATAACAGGCAAAAATTTTCGAAATAATAGCACTTACCCATCTGTTTCATAAATGGAGATCAATTTTCATAACCACTCCCATTTATACAAGCGAAAAACAAAATTGACATGAGACACTATTCTTTTCGTGGAAACCAAAAGTGAACATTCTCAACTTGTTTTATTATCAAAAGAAAACTTAACTAAAAACTATAATCTACAAGAATAGAAGAGATCATATTCTATGGGAAATATTTTTTTAGGATCTGTCTGTTAACAGGTAAAGATTCCCTTTTCCCTGCTGAATCATGAAACATGAACGTTGATGGACCAATGAGTTCGAAAATCTAGAATGGTCCAAGCCACATCCATTGGAATTTAGTATGCTTGCCTTTCTCCTCATGGGCTTTATCCCATTTTAATACTAAGTCTCCAAGTTGAAAATCTTTTTTAGACACTGAGTTTGAATCAAAAGAAGCTTTTACTAATTGTTGATGATGCACGTGGGTAATTCTGGCCTTTTCTCATTCCTCTTCAAGTTTAAGAATCTACAATTGTCTTAATTGCATGGATGAGGAAGGGGTTTCTTCAATGAATTGAACTAAGGCTAAGGAAGGAATAGCTAGATTTGTTGGTAAGACCACTTCTTTCCCATAAACTAAATTAAAAGGAGAAGTGCCAATGGAGGTTTTCTGAGTTATTCGATCTTCCCAGAGAGCATACATTAAAGACTTATGCCAGTTTCTGTGATTTTGATCAATAGTTCGTTTAATGATCCTAATAAGGTTTTTGTTTGTTGATTCAGCCAACCCATTCCCTTGTGGATAATAATTAGTAGAATATTTGAGTTTAAAACCTCTTTTGAGAGAAAAATCTGTCATAGCATTACCTGAGAAATATGATGCATTATCAAACATTAAAGCAGAAGGTAAACCAAACCTGGTGATTATGAATTGATCTATAAATTTGACGATACTTTTAGAATTGGTTGTCTTGAGTGGAAATGCTTCTACCCATTTGGTAAAGTAGTCGGTAGTTGTAAGGATGTATTTATGCTGTTTAGAAGAATGAGGAACGATCTCACCTATTATATCTAATCCCCATTGTTCAAATGGTTGATCGATGTTGACCGGTTGTAATGGCAAAGATGGTTTCTTTTGTCTTCCAGCAACAGTCTGGCAAATCTGACATCTCCTTACATAGCTATGTGCATCTTTAAATAAAGTTGGCCAGTAGTAACCAGCGTGCAAGATTTTGTGTGCTGTTGCATCTCCTGCATAGTGTCTGCCTGCTGGCCCGTCATGAAGTTCCTGCAATACTTTTTCTGCTTCATATTTCTCAAGGCATCTAAGGAGAACAGAATCATAATTCATTCTAAAGAGTATATCATTGACAATTTGATATTGTTTAGCTTTTAACCTCAGGGCCCTTTTCTTTGTGTAATTCAAATGTGGAGGGGCATAACCATTTTTTAAATAGAACATGATATCAGCGTACCTTGATTCAGAGTCGTTTAGGCTTACCTCATACACTTGTATTTCACTATCTGGAGACTGCGTTTCTGATATGTGCGATGCTTCAGCCAACATCTTGCAAAAACCTTGAACTTTTACAATATTTGCTAGTTTAATTTCAACGTCATATTCTTGCAGGGCTGTGACCCAATTTGCCCTCTTCTCGCCCACATATTTTTGTACCAAAAGATTCCTTACCATTGGAAACAGTACTATTATTTTGGTGTGTCTTGAGAAGGAAAGGTATGAAGTGTTTGATTGCTTTGAAAATAGCATAAGCTTGTTTTTTGACATCAGAGTAATTTAATTCAGATCCTTGTAAGTTTGAACTGAAGAAGGCAATTGGGGCCTCGGCTTTATCTTGATTCGCTTGCGTGAGTATGGCAACATACAATTTCTCGAAGGCGAATGCATATAGAGTGAAAGGATTAGAAAAGTTTGGAGTCACTAGAGATGGGGCATTTATAATTGCTTGTTCTATTAAGCCAAACGCTTCATGTTCTGCATGACCCCATTTGAAGAGAGAGTTTTTCTTTATCATGACTTGGAGAGGTGACACGATCCTTAAGAAGTCAGGGACAAATCTTTTAACAAAATTGATCTGACCAAGGAAAGACTGCATTGCTTTCTTATTATGAGGTAAGGATATCTCGGAAATTTCCTTGATCCTATCTGGGTCAATATGGATTCCTGATTTGGATACTATGCATCCAAGAAGTTTTCCTTCACTCAACGCAAAAAAAGATTTTTTTGGATTGAGTGAGATTCCATATTTTTGACAACATTGGAAGATCTGTTTTAAGTCCCTGAGATGATTACTTCATTTTTTAGAATATACCATTATGTCATCTAAGTATATCACCACTAACTTATTTATCAAACCTTTAAATGTAGTATCCATGGCTCTTTGAAACGTGGCACCGGCATTGATTAGCCCAAATGGAATCTTTTGATACGCATAAGTGCCCCATTTGGTTCTAAATGTAGTTTTTAATTGATCATCGGGGTGGACCAAGATTTGATTATATCCTGAAAAACCATCTAAAAGGACATTAATTCAGACCCCGCGACTGATTGTAATATCTGTTCCATAGGGGGCAGTGGAAAATTATCCTTTTGGCAAGCTTTATTGAGATTTCAAAAGTCAATACAAATCCAGATATCACCATTTTTCTTTCTGACTGGGACCAGATTGGAAACCCATCTAGAATGCCTAATGGGAAAAATAATCTTGGCTCTTAATAACTTGTTCAACTCAGATTTAATCTGGCTTTCCAGATTAGGATGTATTTTCCTCAGTTTCTGCTGAACAGGCTTTTCATCAGAGATCATCAGAATTGTATGCTGTATAATCGAAGTGTCATAGGTTTTAAGATCATCGTAATTCCAGGCAAAGACACTCTTGTATTGTTTCAATAATCGAATGAAAGCTGATTTTTCCTTGAATGTTAGGCCAAGACCTAGGTTGATGTTTTGTGGTTTTATGTCTGTCCCCAGATTCACTAATTCATATCTCAGAGTTGAACTCTGAAGTTTTGAATTGGTGGACCGTTTAAATCTATCCTTTAAGTCATATAGGTCCTCTAACTTGACTATGGATTTTGGTATAGCGTTATTGCTATTTTCTTGTTCCAGTTGTTTGTCATGTTGGTCTTCATCAATTATATGATTATTGTAAGAGCCTTCTAAAGTAAAAAAACTCACAATATCAGAGTCATTGTTGAAAACCCTCCAATTGGTAATGTTATCAGGAATAGAGGGTCTAAATATTAATTCAATCGAGAATCTGTCTGGGCTATAATCCTCTGATGGAATAAGCTTGGAAGCTACATTAGCAAGGAGATCAACACTAGCATTTTGGAGTCTTGGGATGGATGAAATATTAAATGCTGTAAAGTGTGAGGTCAGGTCTTGTACTAAAGATTGATAGTGTTTCAAGTGTCCCGACAAACAATGTATAGTATTTCTTACCTGTTTAATAACAATCTCAGAGTCTCCAAATACTTGCAGGTATTTGATATTAAGCCCGATTGCTTTGTATAACCCTTGAACTAATGCTTCATATTCAGCAGTATTGTTTGTGCAATCGAACTCAAGTCTACATGTTAACATGGTTTTTTCTCCTTTTGGACTAACTAATATACAACCTGCTCCTACTCCATCATTAGATTTAGAACCATCAAAAAATAATTTCCAAAACAAAGTTTTATTTACAGGTTTATCTACCAAATTAATGCATCTAGAAGTGTCCGTTTGAGAAAAATTTTCTATCTGAGATAAAACGGAATTTTCCAAAAAAGGTGAAGTATGAGCATTGAAATTCCCTAAGAATGAATCAACAGAATAGTTTCCAATTATGTTGTTGCTATATGCTATAGGCTCATTTTCTCCTTCTAACTCTGTCACTATATACTTTTGATGTCTTTCTCGTTCAACCTTGATCTGATTAGGTTTGCCATTGTAAGGGAGCCACATATGAGACCAGTCGGTCGCAAAGTAACCGTGAAGCTTTTCTGACCAATCCCTGCTAAGGATCAGTCCATAAAACTCAGGAATGTCAACTACAAGTATATCGATAACTTGACATACCTTTGGATTTGATGAAAGCCTTATGGTTACTTGATTAAGTTCACCGATGACCTCGACTTGAGACCAATCTAGCTGTACTATTCATACTGCAGATTTCTGAGGTTGGACATTTAACTTTGCGCAAACTGTCTTAGGTAAAATGTTAGATGAGGCACCGAAATCTACCAGATAGTTATGCAAATTTTTATTGAAAACTTCAAAGGTAAGGAGAAATGGCAGAGTATGGGATTTTGATCTTCCCCCAATCAGAGCAATGTCAGTCGGATCGACTTTATTTGAAATGCCAGTCGGAGGTCTCCCCATTTCATGAGTAGCTTGTGAAATTACAGCGGCAGGTAGAGGCGTAATAGGTACTACATTTAGCTCTTTCAAGAGCAATTTCTGTTGATGCTTTAACTTGTTGAGCTCATGAAAAGTAATGTTTGCTCTGGTTTTCTTCATATCTTCAACAATGTTATATTCCATTTCATCTGAGATGATAAGCGTTTTGGCTGAAGGCGTTGAATCAGATTGGACTGGGTTTGTCTGAGTAGACTTTGGTGAGGATTTCTTACCTACGATTTTATCCTTGGGATTCAGACTTGGATTTTTTTGTTTAGCAATGGATTGTGGCGGATCAAGTTGATTTCTACTTCTAGTAGTAACAGGTAATGCATCCTGATCTTCCTCATCTGGAAGAATGAAGTCCCACATTCCTTGTAGTTCTACGACTTCATCATCATCGGTTTGTTCCTCATTTGAAACTTCTTCCTCTTCCCCTTCTGATTCTGCATTTGTTATAGCATTTGGAGGTTTAGGATCAGTTGTAGGATTCCTTTTAAAGGGTTTGAAAGGTTTCTTGGAAGAGGTTTCTGCTACTTGTTTCTTTATATCAACCATTTCATTTGACATGGTTTTCAAGACTTTCTATAACCCTTCCAGGTTGAATGGGTCCTTCGGTTGTTTTTTCTTAGGATCATCTCTAAAAGACACTTTTTTAGACTTTCTTTCTTCTACAACATTTTTCTTTTCTACGGCTAGGATACGTTTTTCTATAGCTATTGCCTCTTTCATGTTTTCTGCTAATGTTGGCTTGGCAGCTCTATCTACAAAGATAGCTGAATTTGAAGGCAAAGCAGAAATATACCACTCATTTTGGACTTCATCACTAGGTTTAGACACTGTTGGTATTTTGTTTAACAATTTATTGAAGCGAGAGTTGAAACCTTAATTGGTTCCTTTGGTTCAACTTTTAAATTGGAGAGGTCATTTATTAAAGTTGTTGTTGACCTATCATCCCCAAATTTTGTTAAAAACTGATCTTGAAATGTATCCCAGTTATTAATGGAGCCCGCTGGTAAAGAAAAATACCAGGATCTTGCTGCTCCTTGTAAAGTATAGGGGAATAATTGTACAACTGCATCCTCTTCTGTCACTCCATTTAAATTAATAGATAGCATGAAATTATTTATGTGTTCCTCAGCTAGTTGGCCATTGTCAGGATTGAATTTGGGCAACCATTTCTCAGGGTGAGCTGGTAACTGAGATAAAGGTGCAGGCATTCTTACAGCCCCTGGATTGGCCCATGGCCTTGGTGGTGGATTTCCTGCCATTGTCAGAGTATGAGTAGGAGGAGGTGTGGCAGTAGTGGAAGATGATTGGGTAGAGGAGGATATTACTCTTGTACCTGTATGAACCACGATCTGGAGTTGAGGGATGGATGAATGACCTTGTGATGATATGGATGGGATGGTAGACGAAAATGATGATAGAACCTCACTCTGAGATTCTGCTGGTGATTTCCTAGCTTTCTTACGACTCGGTAAAGGAAACTCAACTGGTGGGATTCCTAACTTTTCTCTTTGTGCTCTAGTCAATCGTTGAGATGGGGTCAGATGGGAAGTGACACTACCTTGGGATAACTCAAAATCTTCTTGAGATATAGAAATCCCCTGTAACTTATGAATTAAAGTTTGTAACTCAGGGGAATCTGAAGAAGAATGATCTGGCTTGTTTGGGATTTCAGTAGTATGCTTTGTATTTTTCTTTTCAACTTCTGGTTCAGAGATGGAAGATTTAGAATGTTAATGAGAAGTTAAGGGTGATGGTGAGGGAGTTTTACTCTTAGAATGGCGTGAAGATGTAGATTTACTTGCCATTCACAGTCAGGCCCTCCTTCTAGCGCCAAATATGTTGAAGGCTCAAAAAATCGGGACTCCAACAAGAGGGATAACCACCCGGTCCAGACCTTAAGAAAACTCCTTTTCCGTTTGGAATAGTGGCTCCGACTGGGGATGATGGGACCAGTTTCCCAAGCTATTTATGACGTGTGTGCTAACAGGATGATGTTTTTCTTTTTAAGGTTTTATGGGGTGAATACTTGTTCTAAATCTAATCCATCTTCTAACTATCATATGCAATCTATCATAATCAAAGAAAACATCTAAGTTTAAGACTATCCCAGGAGTAATGTTCATATATGCGATCTAATTTTTTTTATGAAAGTGACTGATAATGAAGATCATTCAATCACAATAAGAAGAGAATCCATTTAAGAATGATTGTTTCATATAAAAAGTTAACTGAAACAACATGAGAAATATAATGCATAAAGAGTCATTCACATATTTAGCATAGAGAGTAAATCATCACCATACAAAAGTGAAATAATGATAACTAAACATTCAAACTTTCATATATAAATAGCTAAAAATGATTTATTGCTTAACACATAAGTAAAAAGCATTAGGAGATAAAAATACCATTGGTAATACGTACTACTCATGAGTTGCAACAATATATATATCTATCTTCAAATTACTTAACATCAACTAAGAGTACAAAAGTGCAATTTCAGTAGCAGATGTTAAACTCAAATAGAAAATAAATCTCGTTCCATTGATTTTATCAAAACCTCCTCAGTGGGGGGCAAGATGCACGTTCTGAAGAATGTTTTTGATAAAACTCTGGACCCCTCTCTAAATGCATGAGAGGGGTTTAAATACTACTCTATGAAATCTAAAAATAAATATTACAAAAATAGATGAGGAGGTTTAAATGACCTGCCTCATTTTAAGCAAAAATAAACAAAACAAAAATAAATTATATCTATGACTAATCCTGCATCTGATTCTTTAGATCACAAATATCCAGCATCAATTTTAAGAGTGTCGGTTGGCCGACTTCAGCTTTTAACTGTCCTGCAAATACGGCGTTGGTGAGAGCTGGCACTATCTTCTCGGCGGAAGTCATCAGGCACTTCAGGGTCATCCATTGGCTGTGTGGCTTCACCAGGTACTGCCAATATGCTTCCCAATTCAATATGTTTACCTGTTTGATTGCCTCTACCCTTTCCTCCGCTGCTTGTTTCCATTCTGCTTGAAGCTGCTGTGCTTTTGGAAGAAAGCCAGGGGTAGTTTCTGCCACCAAATTAGCCTTGTGTAGATTTTCATTTATGCATTCGATGACATTGTTCGCTGCTGTTGCCGCATCTTCCATCACCTGTTCTGCTTCCTTTAGCCAAGAATCCCATTTCGCAAATAAAATCTCTTTGTGCGATTCGTCAATTTTGGGCATGTCTACTTTTTTCCCTTCTTCGGATTTCTGCCAGTTTAAGAAGTCTGAGACTTTCTTAAAAATTGAATCATATTCAAGTCGCAATTATATGACTTGATTTGTAATATTATCGCTCATTTCGCAATGGGAATTCCGTTGCAAAATCTTCTGGCATAGTAGTTCTTTCTATTGCAAGAGTTGGGAATTGAGACCAAGTGCTTCTGTGATAAACTCTTCAATTTTGGGATCATCTTTATGTAGTTCTATCATACCCTGTAACTGTTCTTCTTTGCTAGCTAAACTGCTTTGATGTGCCAACTGCATCTACTGGAAGTCTTGCTGAAGTTTTGCCAACTGTGTTTCCGCTTGTTGATTGATGCTGACTTGCTGTAACTGTTGTTCCAAAAACAAAATCCAATCTTCTTTTTCCTTAAGTAGCAGTTGAACCTCTGCTACTTTATCAAGAGTTGCTGAAGTGTATGCACCTGCGACGTGTGAGAGCCTAGTGAGATTTTCCGATGGATCTGTAGAGGGATATTTCCAAAGAACATCCAGAGGTTCATCCTCGGGAGCGAGCACATAATCCAATTTTCTTTTCTTTCTTTGCCTTCTGATGATAGCTTTATGTTGGGGGTTGTAAAATACATCTAGAGGAGGAATTTCCTCTATTCTTAGTACAATCTCAGATGAGGGAGCAATGGGAATGTGCTCCGTTTCCTGAGTATTGACAGCCCCTTCTATTACCATTTCCGTGGTCGTCTCGTTTGGATTTGTTGGTGGCTCTGCGCTTTGTTCTTCTGTGTTAAGTATCTTATCAAAATTTTCCATTCCCCTTCTAGATCAATTACTAGCGGCTCTGTTTGCTTTGTAAGGGGAGTTGAAGCCTCAGCTTGTTTTATTGATGAAGTATGCTAATCAGATTCTGCTGTAGACTGAGCTGTGTCTTTTATTGACTCCTCATCCTTATTGGGTTCATCCTTGGACTGATTACCAGACTTTTCTACTGATTCTTTTTCTGAACTTGTTTTGGACTTTTCTTTTGAATCATCACTTATGCTAACGCTGGGAGTAGGTTCTCTTATTGGTTCAATGAGTAATTGGTCCAATGGGACCTTAGATAACCTCTGTTTTCTATAATTGTCAAAATTCTGGAGACTTTCTTGGTAAAAAAGAATTCGTGCTATATGCTGAACCTCTTTGAAGGTGTTTTTCTATAGGAAAACATCATCAAAGGGATCTTCTTCATGGGAAAATACTTTTATTTTAACCATTGTAGTAAAATTACTTACAACACCAAAGGGATCATATTGCCTTCCCGGGAACTTTGGTAGTTGTAAAGATAATACATTATTAACTTCTTTGAAAGCATGACCTAAGTCATGTAATGAAAATGCTCCGCATACTATAGGAAATTGAGGCCAAATGGCTTTCATGGAATCTTTCAGTACTTTGCTCATTCCCCCTACACCGCAGGTCTGATAGGCTATCTCCCTAGCCATCAGTTTGTCCGGGACGTAAAAAGGTAGCACATGGGGTGAAGCAATGTTGCAAATACTTTGATATACGTGAAAAATTCTTCCCCAAACCATCTTGCCACGGAGAGAATATCTACCTTCGCTTCTTGGGAAAACCTTGGTGCATCTCTGTTGTAGATCTTTTTATGGATCGGGAGTATAATTTCGTGAAAATTTTTGAAGAAATGTGGCACAAAAGTTGATTCCCACATGACTTTGTGATAAATCTGAATGAGAAGTGGGTTTTGTACTGTCCACTTCCATCCCATAACAGGAAATAGGAAACAAAAAAAATAGCGTCCATAACATAGGCACTCATAAAAAATGGAGGGTAAACCCTCGAAGCAATGCTTCTTTTTCTTCTGTATTCTAAAATTGTAGCGGCTAAATTATCTGATAGAATTTGGGCCCAATTAATTATTGTGGCATTAATAGCCGCATCCACTAGTGGTAACCATTTTGATGAAAATTTGTTGGTGTCTGGTTTTCCAAACAGTCTACATAACATAGTAGCAGCAAAACAGTAAGGGGAACAAATAGAGCCAGTGGCGTACATACCGTTTTTATCCTTTTTGAGTCTTTCCTCATTGTTTGACTAGTGCTTTGTGCATTCTGCCAAGTCTTCATTCTCCTTGGCGAACTTCTCGACAAATTGCTTGTTGTAGCTGGCCTGGGGTTCTGGTAAGTGGTACATATGCCTCAAATTGTCTGGAGTAAATGACCCCATGACATCCTCGCTTGCCATCTTGAATTGTCTGTTAGATATGTCTGTGTCATCTATAATCCATTTCACCATGTCGGTGTAGGGGAGTATCTTTGGCCTCGCCGCAATGTGGTGTAGAAATGAACATGCAAGTTTAGTTATGGATGCATCAGAAGAGCCATGTCCATCCGCTGTAACTGTTACTTCCATAATTCTCGGTTTTTCCTCCTCCAACAACTGATACATAGATTCCCACGTAGATGTTCCTACATCTCGATTACAGGTAGTGTCTATGAATAATGGGGTCATTTCTGACTTCTCAGATACGGGAGCCTTGCCTTTCTTACCCATTTCTTTGTGTGTTATGCTCTGTGTGTTCTTCCTGAAAGTTGCAAGCAGAGAGTAAAAATATGATAAAGATGATAGTGAATACAGGAATAATCAATAGAAAGATGAAAATAAGGTGACGAGAGGTCTTTAATTCTGAATCATATCAAAAGATATCAACTTGTGTCAAATGGTCCTTTACACTCGTCCTAATCATTCTTTTAATAAATGACCACTAATGAACTGCTATGCTTAACTTTAATATTCATAACTTCACATCGAAAGTCGAGAAGTACTTTCCTAGAACCCTGAGCCCTTTGAATTGCGATAAAAGAGATTTTTCAATTTGCTTCGCAATATCGCAGATCGCTATATCGCAATACTTGTTGTCGTTAAAACCCACCGCTACATGAATTGCTGCGATATGCGATTTGCGAGATGCTATCGCATTTCGCGATATTTGCATTGTTAAGTAATGCCGTGGGTTTGAAACTGCGATGCGATAAGGTTATAGGATTTATGATCTCGCATTCTCGCAGATCGCATTTTCAAGGGGTAACTTTTATAAGGGATGTCTGTCGTAACTTTTTGCAATGCGAGAATAATCTTTTCTAAAGTGGGTTTTTCAAGGTTTACCTTAATGTTCACGACTTTCCATTATAAAGTTATTCTAAGGCTTTTCATCATGTAGTGCTTTTATAAGAAACTCATTGTTTGTGACATTTTATGCGCTTAAAGTATGAAAAGGTAAATTTCCATATTTTAGCAAGTTCCACTTTGACATCTTATCTTATTCTAAAACAAGAAAGGCATGATTAAATGCTAAGTTTTGGTTTTTTGGAAGGGTCCCCATTTATTAATGTTATTACTAACACTAATAAATGGGGGGTTGTTGATAAGCACAACAAGTTGGAGCAAAGATTGGAGACTGCGAGAGCCTCCACTGTACAGGGTTGTGTTGGCGCCTTATTTCTTCCATCAATTTTCTCAACCCTTATTTTATATATTTGTTTCGTTGCTTTTAGCCTTGCGTTGTTTTTTTTATTGTTTAGTTTTTGGTTTTTCTTTGTATTTTTTATGCATTCGTTTTTTCATTTATTTGTTTAGTTATGTGGTGGGGGCTTTGTTTTTTTTTTTTTATTATTATTTTTTAATCTTGTAGTTTATTTGTTATTGTTTTATTTTATATGTTTTTTTTAATTGTTTATTTTTTAATGTTTTGTTTTGTATTTTTATTTATTTGTTTTTATTAAAATTTTAAATGATTTTGTATATATATATATATATATATATATATATATATATATATATTTTAAATAATTTTTTTTATTAAAACTATTTTTGTCAAATCATTAAAATGCAAGAAAATAAATACAATCTAAAAATTTTAAATTCTAAATACTTAAAAAAATTCAATCGAGAACTTAAAAAAAATGTAATCAAGCTTGATTTTATTTTTCCTAATTTATCTACTTGATTATTATTATTATTATTATTATTTTTTTTTTAAGTATATGAATGTTTCCAATGGAGCCATTTACGGAGTAGACTTTCTAGAATGCTCATATCCAAATTTGAAAAAAGTACACGGTTGTGCATGAGGACATGAAAAATCATTTTAACCTTTAGATTTGCCGCAAAGATCTCTTGAAGAATGGATGAATGTCATGACACAATCACGTTTCGATACCATTTCTCAATGTAGTCCTTGTGCTCCAAAGGATGTTTGATCTGCATTCTAGATCCTTTGTCCATAAATGGTTAGTATTGAAATTTTATATATATACATATTTTTTTATTTTTTATTTTATTTTATAAAAATGATATGCAGCTAAGTGATTTATGCATCTACATGCTTTAATCATGCAAAAAAAAACTGAAAAATGAACTCTAGACTGAAAGCTAGTTCCTATGCACACTTCCCCGGAAATGGTGCCAAAATGTTGAGGCAAATTAATTACCTATCATTTATTTTTCAACCTGGGGGTTTCGTAAAACTTGTGAAGCATGCATGCACTGTATATGCTAGAAATTAACTTTCAATTTAGATCAATCTAACTACGAAACCAAATAACGACAAACCAAATTCACCTATTGTAATTCAACAATCAATTCAAAAGAAATTATAGTACAATTATAGTACAATGCGTGGAATTGAAATCTTAATCTATCACACTTGCAGGAATTGAAATCTTAATCTACCACACTTGTAGGAATTGAAATCTTAATCTACCACACTTGCAGGAATTTAAATTGCATGAAATGAAATCTACTCTAAGGGATCATGTGTGCATTATCAAATAAAGATCCTTTGAAATGAAAATCAAAACCACATGACATAAAATGAAAGCAAAAACAATCACTAGGATCTCTATGTGACCTTTATGTGTTTCTTTCGAAAAACACGTAAAGTGGTAATGAGTGTTTAATCTATGAAAGCAATAAAAAAAATCATTCTTAACCTCTCACATAGGAAAAGATATGAAAGCAAATAAAAACAATCACTCTTAACCTCTCACACAGGAAAATATATGAAAGCAATAAAACTTAATCTATGAAAACAATAAATCTCACACATTGAAGGTGGCCAATCTAAAAGTATGAGAGATGGCATGTTGAGAGGCTCCAATGCAAGCATTACCAAAAAGAGGTGAACATCACTCATGAGTATGGTGCTAAATCTAAATTCCATTCAAACATGAGTAATCTTAACTTGTACACCCGAGTATCTCCAACTTTACACATGCCTTTGAAAGGAGAAGGCTCTGCTATTTATACAAAAACATATGAAGCTACCTCATTAATGGAGGTCCACTATTCTCTCCCTAGATCCCTAGAAAATCTCATAGAGTTACAATTCAAATAGGTAATGACGAGACACATAATCTCATAGAGTTACAACTCAAATAGGTAATAATGAGACACATATCCTCTTTGACCTTTATCCAAATCTCCTTCCATATCTTGAAGGGAATTCGAATTTGAGCATTGGAGGCCACATAAGGGTGCCTTGGAAGCTTCCAAATGACCTACACATGTCATGTAACTCAAGCCACTTTTAAGTATTAGCAAGTATATGTTAATTTTCTAAGTTTTAACCATAAATTCACTTAAAATACAATAAATCATTAGCTTTTGGAAAACACAAATGGAACCCATATTATTATGAAAATGGAGGCTAATGAAAGGTTATATGGTCACGGAGTTGCAACATGTGAGTGAAATGGTGGCGATAAAGGTGAAAGTGGATGATATTTTGAATACATTTTGGAGGCTCTATAATCACCCATGTTTTCATCAAATAATAAAACCATACAGGAAAGGAAATTTATCCTAAAATACAAATATAATCTAAATGCACCTATTCTAGCATGATAACATGATATGATGATAGTAGCTATGCAAAAAAAAATGTGATGCATCCTACTCTAACATGCATAATACATTATGCAAGAGATAAGTATAGTCATACAACCAATGCAAAAAACATATCATTAGATCAAGATAATAATTCTTACTCCTAAGCTTAAACATGATACATAGTTGAAACCAAATATGATAATTATGACACCCATATGCTATGTCACAAGGGTGGAAGGTGGGAAAATAAGGTGACCATGAATCATGTAAAGGGACCATAAACAAATAAGGGGAACATGAATCAGGCCCGCATCATCGAGTCTTTCCCTCAATCAATAATATGGAGGAATCAATGATCAAGAACCATAATTTTTTCTCAAAGGCTCCTTTATTCATGGAGTTCCCTTACATATCCCCATGCTCTTTCCAGGAGGGATATGAAGAAAAACAAGGTTGACAAGGGGAATTACACCAATCAGGTTGTCTATTGCAAGTATCATATTGAAAAGGGGAAACCAACATGTGCTCATCATTTTTAATACTAAGGGTCAAGGATTGATTAAAAGTGATCAACGTTTCTTGATGACATGGAATATAAGGCAAGTCAAAATCCTTATCCAGTTTCTCATCATCATTATCATAAATGGAGTCTTTGTCAAAGCGGTAGCTAATAATCTCCCATTTCCCTTCTACAACATGCAAGTAGTCTTCAATGTCAATTTTCAGGGGAGCCATAGGATCACCTTGCTCTTCAAGGGGCTTAAAAGTTGTATCATATAATATCCTTGATAGAAATAGGGATAGCCTCAACTTTTCTTTCCATGAATTTTCCTTCTTCATCAGTGTCATAGATACGATATTTGTCAAAATTATGGCCACTCATATTCCATTTCCCTTCATTTATACACATGAAGTCACAAATGTCAACCTTTGGGGAATCAATGGTGTCCACACTTTCAATATATTCACGGAGTACATCATCCAACATCAATTCCTATGCTAAAAAATCACCTTCATTAGGCTCCTCATCACGGACCAAGGGCTTCATGGAGCTTTCCTCCTCTTTGCTATCATAGTAAATTCCCCAATGTGCTGTCCAAAATTCTTTCATATATCCCTCATCTTCTTAAGGATATTTTATATCTATGGCTTCCTCGAGATCATTCTAATCTTCTTAAGGATGATATCGCAGGTGGTTTTGTTGTAGATTGTAATGCCTTTCTTGTACTGCATCACACAATATCTTAACTACATAGTTCTGGTAAGCGAGCTCAAGGAGAAGGATGTCTGTACGATTTCCCTCATATTCACGCTTTATTTGATAAAGCTTTCCTCCATGATCACTACATAGATTCAATAGGAAAATCTTGTCCTTACAAACCATTAGTTGCCTATAATATTCTCTATATTCTTCCACCATTTCTTGCAGTATTTGAAGAGTTTTAGGATCAAATAGCTCATCATCACCTTAGTCATCACAAATAAAATCATGTACCATTTCTTCATCACAATGAGCCATTTCCTTGGACTTTGCATAACAATCAATTATGGAGTTGCCAAGGTGAATTTAGGGTGCCTTGAAGAATGCTTGCTTCACCCTACAAGCATTTACCCTTGGAGCTCAATGAAGAACAAGGGATTCATTCTTCTAATGGAGTCGCCAAAAGAGGATCTATATTGTTGTTAAAAAATCACCTCTTCAAATATTTGACCAAGGAGGGGGATTTTCTTCCTCCTTGTCAATGACGCTAAAATGTTACCACAAAATCTAGCAGGCCCTGCAGAGGGAAACCCTATAAGGCAAGAGCTATACCAAGGGAAAACAACGGGACAATGGCCCCCTATCACCACAACTAGTGTCCCCTATTCTTTACAGATTTTAAACAATAGGAGGAATCTCAACAGGATGATAATCAACTTTTGATAGATGTTCTAAGTTTTAAGGTTCTAGGTGATGGAATATGACTTCTCAAGGGAAGATTAAGGTGATGATAAGAGGCTTCAAAAGGAACTTCACTCCATGTAAGAGACCTATAAGAAATGTGTGCAAGACCTAGGGTTTTAAGAATATTCATGGTAAGAAGTGCTTCTAAGGTCAAGGCAAGGAGGAGAAAGGGAATTTTGTGATTTACTCCAATTATTAAGCTCACACAACCCTGAAGAAAGTCCCTAATGTTAAGGAATTACAAACTAGGGTTTCCTTCCTAGGGCACACCTAGGGAAAGAGTTTTTATGGATGAAAACAAATGGGATTCTTGCCAAAAATTTGAGGTGTTGTAGATAAGACCCTAATCTTGAGGCCTATGCTCCTGGAATCCACCAATTCATTCTCTAATGGAATTCACTCTATGCCCTAGCCTAATCGTCTTAAAATAAGGGATCGAAATTAGGAAGAGAAAATTTATAGAGAAGAATGAAGTTTGATCACCTAAGGCCAGTGCCTTATTCTTTGGGCATATGGAGTCCTAGATGCTTTAGGTTAGACAAAATTGTTCTTAAGGAGGTTAAGAAGTGATGCCCTAGGTACCAACCCTCAACAATTAACCACTCAATAATTTTGGATTTTTATGGAGAAAATATTTCATCCACTAGGAACATTCATCATTTGCCTTAAAATGAAATAACATATTCAACCATCAACCAAATACATTTCAAAATTGTTGAAAATAGTGACATGAAATGTTGAAAATGGCAGCAAGAAATTCCTCAATTAATTTTGACCTTGAAAATTCAACATCACATGACAACTTGTATTAGTTAACTAAGTTAATTTGGCTTAGTTGGATCAATTAATTTGAGTTGAGGGTCTAACTTGAGTCATGTAGAGTGTCTCCTACTTTATAGCATCCCTGGTTGAGTTTATTTTGAGTTGTAATTAATTAATTCAGTTTAACTGAGTTAAAGTCAGTTAAACTAGTTCCAACTATTGGAGGAACTAGTGGGAGGTCAAGTAGTGTGGTGCTACCTCCAGTGATCAACCAGTTAACTAATGATTCACTTATAAATAACTCATGCATGTCAAATCTGAGAGTTAGCGAGTTGAGATTGGAGTTCAGGGAAAATGTACTATTAGTTTTATAATCATCTGAATTTTACATGTGGTGCATGTAGTTAGAGGAAGGCCTATGATGGATTGCACAATTCCTTTGAGGAATTTACGTAATTAATAGGAGATCCGAGTTGACTCAACTCCTGGATTTAACCAAGATCTTTTACTTCTATGATGTTGTTAGAATTGCATTTAAAAGAGCATAAAGGAACATATATGCATGTTGTAAAGAAGAGGGAACATGACAAGAATCAACAACATAAAACACAAGACGTTGATAACAGAGTTCGTCTAGGAGGGACTACGTCTTCGGGCCCCAGTGTCAAGATGGTGTAGGCCATTGCATTAAGTGTTGGAAAGAGTGATGATGTAAATGCACATGTTTTCTCTATCATACAAGGAATACGCCCTCACGTAGGAGTGGCTCCAAGAGATGTTCCACTGCAAGAAATCTCATTCAAAAAAGGACTCCTATCAACATGACATAATTTCATGTATTTTAATAATGAGCATCCCACCAACATGGCATCAAAGGGATCTCAATTCAAACATACATGGTGACACATGAGTATCCCATCAACATGATGACAAAGGGATCTCAATAAAAACATGACAATAAGTACATCTCATGTCAAGAACAAAACAAGATCCCACATCAACATCAAACAGGGATCTGGACATCACATTGCATCTTAAGAAAAGAGACAAAGAAGTATATGATCACACTGCATATACCTCACATCAAGGAGTTATCTAAAGAAGAGGATGATAAAATGCTCGATCTGGCTGCACCAACAATCTCATGGCGTCGAATCTCATGGAATGACTGCTCGCACATTGAATGCTGACACCTGCACTCCACTTTGAAAAGTGGTTGAAAATGGAAAATCTTATTGCACCATTAGATTCATGGCATCGAATAGTGTAAAATCTATTACCAAATTTATGAATTTTGACAAAGTGGGAATCTGGGGCTACAAGAATCTTTTAGATTCTCCCTAGATTCCTCAAAGATTTCCTCCTCCGGTTCATCTGAAGATCTGCTACTCAGATCAAAATTCTGTCTGCACCATCAGGTTCATGTCACTGAAAGGTGTAGGATAGACATAAAGTTTGTCCAATTTGGACACTGGAAAAATTTCGCCCTCCTGAAAATTTGGCTCAATCATGGTTCTGCCTGCTCTTTTCCAAGCTCATGGTTCCACCTACAAAAATTAATTAAAAAATGGCCTCAAACTCCGTGCTGCATTTTTCCTCGGTATCTGTTCATCGCTCATGGTTCTGCCACTCTCCATTTCGTCACCTCTACCCCCGTCACACTGAAAAGAAGGTTTATATGGTGGTGGGGTGGTGGACTTTACAAAGTCGCCACCAGTGGCATTGCGGTTAGGCATAAGACTGGAGGTGTGGAGGTTGAGGGATCAAATCCCGACCTCTCCAACTACACCCATAGTTTTTTTTATTAATTCTAGTGCGTTGTATTAATTTAAATAAAGTTTGTTTTGGGTGCGTTGGAGCCGTTGCATTAAATGGCATGCAGTTTCGTATGATACGATTGGTGTTGTTTGGTTGGGCCACCCGTGGAGCTGGCTAGCCACGTGGCCGGGCGGGTTCGATTCCCACCAACCCATAACATATCTGTTATGTTATTTTGGTGGGGGTGTGGGCCGGGTCCACCGGAGGTTGCCCACCCACCCCATATACATTAATGTTCTGTTACAATATGGAGTTGGGACTGATGGGGGTCATGGCCCATTGGCCATTTAATTAAAAATTTCTGTTTTTAAATACATGTTAGTCATTGGGTGGTGGTGGGGTTAGTGGCCTGCCACCCCACAAAATATATATATTTTTTGATTTTTTCATAATATATTTTTTTGATTTTGTCTAATATAGGGGATATTAGACAAATTAACGACCCAACAAATTCACTTCCTTTTGGGAGCTAGGTTTCATGCCCCGAGGTTGGTCAAATTGTAGGATACTTAAACTTGGCCCACAACCCAACTTTGACTAAAACTTTGACTGGCTCTTTCTCCCTCATATGAGCTCGGATTTGAGTGTTGTTCACACCGTTGGAATCAGGGCGACGAGCACTTCGATCTGGTGCTAGTTTGGGAGCAATTTGACCACTTTTAATTTTGACCCTTTCTGAGTCCTCTGGGACTTCTGCCTATGTCTGGAGCCACCTAGATCAATCCTCCCCACTGAGGAGCTTTTGGTCCTCCAAAAGCATGAAAATAATCTGCAACTTCTCTGTACCTTGTCTGCACTTACAAATGTCTGATAAGTCTCCCTTCCTTCTCCTTCACCTTTTTCCTTTAGAGCCATAAGCGATGAGCCGACACTTGCACCCTCAACAAACCTATAGTACAATTTCTGCAAATTACATGCTTAATTCACATGACCAACTAATGACCCAAGCATCCCATACTTGCCACGAGTTTATAACACATACTTGGTGGTCAAGTTTACATCAAAATGGAAACAATACCCAGCTATCAAAATAAGGCCAACATATCATTGTTGCTTCAACAAGTGATGGAAAACACATCATCACTGCAACACATGATTTAAAAAAATAAGTCCAAACACTATTTTTGTTTTGACAAGTGATGGAAACACAACATCAATTTCAGAGTGTAAAATGCAACACAAAATAAGACCAAACATCATTGTTGCTTAACAAGTGATGGAAAACACATCATCGCTTTTACATTTTGAAATGCAACAAATGATCTACAAAAGTATGACCATGACAAGCTAACATATCTAGAAACCATTTCTCACTTATCAAGGCGAATGGGTTGCCTCCTTGTGGTGCATTCATTGGTCGAATAACCGTTTCATCTGGTTCATGCACCGACGCTTTGTCTTTAAGGTGCTGCTCTGGATGGAGCCTCCAACAAGTGGCTCTTTGATGGCCACCTCTGTTGCAATGACTGTAGTACATCTTCTTCCTCCAGATCTACTTAACATGTTTCTTTGACTGCTGTTGAGAGGGTCTTTCATGCCTCTTCCTTATGTGTGTTGATACTCTTTTCCAACACTTAGAAAATGTATGGTTATGTAATCCACAAAAGGTACATGTCTTTCGATTCCATGATTTACGTTCATATTTAACAACATGATTATAATCAAAATGAAGATTCGAATATTGAGACTGGTTATACCTTTCCTTGCTGTCTTTGGTGTCATTATGGCAATGAGAACTTGCCTTTTCTCTTTCCCTGCAATGGGCACTGCCATGGGATGATGGGGATGTGTTCCCATCACTCTATTTCCTCGATGATTTCGACGATGTCTCAGATGAATCTGACACCTTTGAGCATTCTCCTTCGATGTATCCCAAGCCTGCAAATTGAGGTTTATGCACAACCTCCAATGGTTGAGTTATGCCTTGGTTATTAACACCAAGATCTTTTTCCTCCTTGTACCTCATCTTGGTAAGGAGCCTCATGTTTGTCCCTATAATTGGTATCTCCACATCCCCAACAAAAATCATACTATGTGAAGATGAAATTGAAGGGAAATCAACATCTTTTACCTCCACTTTCGAGTTGGAAAGAATTGATGAGGGCTTCTCATCATCTATTGTTGGTGGTTTGTTTGCAGTCATGACGCATTCCCCAACTTCCTTTCTGACATATCCAAGTCCTGTTCGACAGGGTAATTCCTATACTTTGATGGGGTTGAAAATGTCTTGGCCATTAATGCCCAAGCCTTTTCCTTCATACCCCATTCTCTTCAATAGTTTGGAGCCAATTCCCATGGTATGATTTTCAAAAACAACGAAATCATCATCAGGACACATACATGAAGATGGAGAACTACTTTTTACCTCACATGGGTCATGCTGCAGCTTTTCCAAGGCCTCGTCCTTTGCTTGTAGCTGTCATAGCAAACTATGTTTCTCCTCTTTCTCTTCTTGTAGGAGCATCTTCAATTCAACGTTCTCTGTTTGAAGATTTTGGTTGTTGTCCTTCAGTTCTTCTAGGGCCTCTTCCGTGGCTCGCAACTGAAGCTGCAATCACTCCTTTTCCTCTGTCTCTTTTTGTAGAGCTTCATACATTATTTCTGACTTTTAGGAAATTCTGAGCATGGTCTCATACATCACTTTGTCATCCTCCATCGTTGCACGTTCCATTGTTCACAATCGCAATTCACATCTATGCAAAGACCGCTCTTATACCAAACTTGATTTGAGTTGACTTAACTCCTGGATTTAACCAGTATCTTTTACTTCCATGATTTTGTTAGAATTGCATTTAAAAGAGCATAAAGGAACATATATGCATGCTATAAAGAAGAGGGAACATGACAAGAATCAGCAACATAAAACACAAGACATTGATAATGGAGTTTGTCCAGGAGGTACTATGTCTTTGGGCCCCAGTGTCAAGATGGTGTAGGCCGCTGCATTAAGTGTTGGAAATAGTGATGATGTAAATGCATGTGTTTTCTATATCATACAAGGAATACACCCTCACGCAGGAGTGGCTCCAAGAGACGTTCTGATGTAGGAACTTTCATTCAAAAAAGGACTCCTATCAGCACGACATATTTCATGTATGTTATTAATGAGCTTCCCGCCAACATGGAATCAAAGGGATCTCAATTCAAACATACATGGCGACACATGAGTATCCTGTCAACATGACGACAAAGGGATCTCAATAAAAACATGACAATAAGTACATCTCACAACAAGAACAAAACAAGATCCCACATCAACATCAAACAGGGATTTGGACAACACATTGCATCTTAAGCAAAGAGACAAAGAAGTACATGATCACAATGCATACACCTCACATCAAGGAGTTATCTAAAGAAGAGGATGATAAAATGATGGATCTGCTGCACCATCAATCTCGTGGCGTCGAATCCCATGGACTGACTTCTCACACATTGAATGCTGACACCTGCACTCCACTTTGAAAAGTGGCCAAAAAATGGAATGATGAAATGGAAAATATGATTTTACCATCAGATTTGTGGCGTCAAATAGTGTAAAATCAACTGTCAAATTTCTGAATTCTGACAAAGTGAGAATCTGGGGCTACATGAATCTTTTAGATTCCCCCTAGATTCCTCAAAGATTCCCTCCTCTGGGTCATCTGAAGATCTACTGCTCAGATGAAAATTTTGTCTACAACATCATGTTTGTGATGCTGAGAGGTGTATGACAGACATAAATTTTGTCCAATTTGGACACTGGAAAAATTTCACCCTCCTGAAAATTTGGCTCAATCATGGTTCCGCTTGCTCTTTTCCAAGCTCATGGTTCCACTTGCAAAAATTAATTAAAAAATGGTCTCGAACTCCGTGCTGCATTCTGCCTCGGCATCTGTGTCATCGCTCATGGTTCTGCCACTCTCTGTTCTATCACCTCTACCCCCGTCGCACTGAAAAGAAGGTTTATATGGTGGTGGGGTGGCAGACTTTACAAAGCCGCCACTCGTGGCATTGCAGTTAGGCGGAAAACTGGAGGCGTGGAGGTCGGGGGATCAAATCATGACCTCTCCAAATACACCCATAGTTTGTTTTATTAATTCTGGTGCATTGTATTAATTTAAATGGAGTTTGTTTTGGGCGCGTTGGAGCCGTTGCATTAAATTGGTTTCGTATGATACGGTAGGTGTGTTGTTTGGTTGGGCCACCTGTGGAGCAGGCCGGCCATGTGGCCGGGCGGGTTCGATTCCTGCTGTCCCATAACATGTATGTTATCTTATTTCGGTGGGGGTGTGGGCCGGGTCCACCGGAGGTGGCCCGCTGTTACAGGGAAAAGTGTCTATTTAGAACTGCTCTATCCCACTAAGGTGTGACAGCTACCTTAGAAACAAACAGAGAAAAGCTACTTTTGTATTTCCTTTATGAATTATAGATAGAGAGGAATAGAAAGAACCAACCTGTGTCTTGTGCTAATCCTTTGATCCGATCCCTCTCTTCTTTGATAGTCTCCAACTACCTGCTTCCTAGCATGCCCAGCTTCACAAAGTACCTGCAAGATCACAGAAGCATAGCACTATACAAAGACATGGATCTATATTCATAAACAACTTAGGATCAGATTTAAATTGACCATACAAATGTAACAAGCATCAATGATACAAAAGCATGGAGGAGAACTCAAATAACTTTTATTGATAAACAAGAAAAGATCCAGGAGGAGTTACAACCAGTGGTTCCGACCCAGCATCAACCTCCCAGCAAAGAAGCCCCTCTTCACCTCAAACAAAGCATAGATCACCCAACAATCTAATGTTTGTCTCTAGAAACGAACAACAATTCCTTACAATATGCAAAATTCCAGCCTCTGGATCTCTGGGATGAGGGATCCATATATAGATATCTGTAAGGGGGATGAGTCAGCTTGTGATTTGATTAGTGTCTTCTCTCTGTCAGTTCTTGCTTCCACTTGGAGACTGAGGGCCTCTTACTCATCCTTGGTCGAATTCAGTGAGGCAAGTGTCACAGGAGAAGATTCTGGAAGCTTCCATTGCCTCTCCACCTCGCGGAATGACACTGCCATTTGTCATTTCTCGCCCATCACACCCCACAGAAGGGAGTTTTGAAATGCAACGCACCCTCACAGTGCATTTGGGTGAGATGCAAGACACCTAGCCAGTGGAGCAGCTGCAATGATCCTGTTTTGACCAATTCTGAGCAGTTTCTGGTGGAGAACTTCTGGGAGAAGCTATAATCTGTTGACCTTGTTCCTTTAGGGGTTAGAACAACACTTTTAGGGACTTAGGAGCCCTTGGTTTATGGACATTTCATGCTTGGAGTTGTAGGGCACAAAAATGTCTATAACAGTTGCCCCCTAAAGTATGAGGCCGTTAACCTTTTGGTGTCGGGTGAAATGCTTTATTATGAGGATCCGAAGTTCTTTCAATGCTGGGAGGAGACCTGTAATAAGATACAATACAATACATTATCTTCATAATTTTTTCATGATCTAGCTGAGGCGGGCATTCCCATGCTCAGCTTTATAAATTCATTTTCATGTACATAGGACAGACAACCGTCTGAGTGTAGACTGATGATTCTGATAGAGCCATCATCCTTTTGGTAGGATGATTATCTGTGCTGCAATGCTGTACATTTAATGTCTTTATTTCCCTGAATATATATCGCAGCCCGGATGGATGAAACTAGATCCGGGGTCTTCAATCTCGTCCGATCTTCACTCGAAGTACAAGTCAATCCATGTGAGAAATGTTCTGAAGTCGAACATGGAAAGACATCGCTTGATTACCAGTCAATGATGTAAACTGTTAACAAGCGCGAGAGGAATCACCGATAATGATAATGACCCTCAAGGTACTGCAGTACAATTCACGTGGTGTGAATAAAGGACTTGGCGTCGAACACCACGCAAAATCTTTCGGTCGAAGGCCATTGATGTAAACCTGTCGCCGGAAGTGAGAAACTTGCCATTGAGGCATGCAAGCTTCAAAGTACTGAATGGGGTGTTCCTAGATCAACTTCTTGGATAATGAGCTGATGTCGACAAGAAGTGATCCATCACAGGAGGGCCTTAATGAATCCCACATCAATGACACGGAACGGAGCAAATGATTTTGATGGAGGTGAAAACGATCTGGTGATATAAGGTTCAGGATGGCGGTCATGAAATGGAGTATAATGTATGGTAGTGGGTGAGACACAAGTGACTTCTCTGGATGACTTCTCTTGAACATATCGACGACACTGATGTGATGGATTGGTAGCATTAACCCCAAATGTGGATGGTATGGCGTGACCATGGTGATGTGACCGGTGAATGAAACAACCCAACCCGACTCGGACACGGAGTGGAAGTGTCATGTTCAAGAGCGACTTGCTACCAACAAAGTTTCTTTGAGTTTTCTTCCCAATTTTTCCCCAGTCATTGCTGACCAGTACCTCTTTATTTTTGTCAAGCTTGAGGAGGATAACATATGCTTGTTCTATAATTTGCCCTTCGGGAAAACCCATCGCTATGTTTTAACGAGCCTAGCGATAGTGAAACTCGTTCTCGTCTAAAGACAAGTTTGTCGCTATTAATCTTTTTAACGAGTTTAACGACAAAGATAACTCGGTCCTTTTCAATTTTAGAGAGCCTGAAAAGGAACGCAAAGGTAACTCCAAAATTCCTTTTTCGTCATCTAATCCCTTAAGTCCAAAAAAGTATAAAACAATACAGAAGGGATGAATTTTCGATAGTTTTAACGAGTCGAACAAAACAAGCGCTCGATCTTTTTGTGTAATAATCCCTCCAGTCCAAAAAGATTAAAATCTAGAGGAGGGATAGCACTTCCTGTCCCTTTAACGAGCTGGAGAGGCCAATGGCTCGGCAATCTTTTCATATTTTACGAGTCAGTTGAAAAGAGCTTAAAGGAGACTCGTCTTTTGAGGAACGAGTGATAAAATGGGTAGCAGTTGATTCCACGTAAGGTTTGGAATTTTCCAATCACGGCAGTGTCACAAGGATGGCTAGTGAAATCACTCTTCGCAGCTGTTCCTCAAAATGGGTAAACAATCAAATGGAGGTGAATGATCGGCCAATGAAAAAGTGGAGGTGACGGTGCAAACACGACCAAGGCTTTAATGGCTGAAGTACTACATTCACGATGGTTATTTACCGGGGAATAGTTCATTTTTTAATGAGCTTAAACGCGGGTGGAAACATTTGCTCATGTCTTATGTTTATTTTTTAACGAGCTTGAACTATGTGCTAAAACTGCTCGATGCGGGTTTATTTTTTAACGAGCTTGAACCTTGCGGTAACACTGCTCGATTAATCCAGTCTTGTGATAAGAATGTCTCATATAAAAACAACAACTTTTAGAGATTTTCCCCACATCCTTTCTTTATGCAAGTTAGGAAACGACCAATCCTACGAGTTTAAAGGGTTAGAGGTCCTAAAAATTTAAAAAATAAATAGCCACTCTTCGCTTGCACTCCAAAAGGTTTGCATGCCCCCAGGTATAAAACAGAGTTTCAAGGTTACCCCTTCTTTAGTCCGTTAAAACATTTGTTTTACTGAGAGAGGCCTACCTCTTACAGGTTACCCAAAGATTGCTCTATTCACAGCGCAAACAAAACACTTCTTCGGTGATGTCTATCGAAACAAACAAAGGTGAGCGGCGATGCCCGCCAACTCACATAACTTTGACAAGAGAATCTTGTTCCAGAATAACCCCCTCTTCCAATCACGGATGGGGGTACAGACTAGTCATATTCTCTCGCGGAAACCTACCTTATACCCGAAGTTTTCCTGCCGAAGCAGACCAGGGTGCATGCCCCCTGGGTTTCAGTCATGTCCCCCTGAATCACTCACGCTCATCGGGTGGACGGACTGGAGATTGAGACATTTCTTGCGTGAAAAGACCATTTAGGGATGGTATATGACTATTTGCTATGCGTGATCCGGGAAATGAAAGTTGGTCCACGAGCTTGACCACTCTTCCTTCGTGCGGAAAACACATCACTCTAAAGAGTGATGAGACAATGGCTCTCATGCAATAAATATAGTCTCGTCCAAGGAGTAGATTGTAATCTAGGGGTCCTTGAACTACCATCACGTTCATGTGAACGGTTTTCCCTCTCAATGTTATGGGCACATTGGGAAGGATCCCTAACGGTCGACTGGTTCCTTTATCAAAGCCTGTCAAATTTCTCATCTCAGGCAAAAGCGATGGCGAACCAAGCGCTTTCCAAGTAGTTGAGGAAAGGATACTCACAGAAGCCCCCTCATCTATGATGGTACCAGCCATAACCATTCTATATATTTGAACAATAATTCGGAATGGTACACTAGCTGGTAAACGGGGTCTGCCTAGTTGATTCCAGTCGAAGGAGACAACTAGGTTGCTTGGAGGTGGGACCGAATAGACGGTCGGGTATGACTCTGACGAACTTCCTTCCTGCAGTAAAGGAACGGGTAAATTGCCCCCATGTTCGTTGGAGTCTGCTCTTATGAAAAGAATTTGTATGGTGTCATCCTTGTTCTCTTCAGTGATTGTATCATCTGAAGATGGAACCTCTGAAGGCAAGAACGGGTCAACTGCCGCCTCGACCTTTTGACTTTCATCTGGTATGGATTCAGACGGTTCATCTTCAATGACAGATGCTTCGGCCGACCACCTGAGCGGGTCAGCCGGATTTTCAACTAGTGACGGACTCGGAAAGAGTTTTTTATATCCAGGAGGAAGTCGTAACGGTGAAACCGGACGATCATCCAAAACTCTTTTAGCTTCGTCTAAGAAGGGACAACGGTGGACGGCATGATCGCCTTCGCACAGTTTACAAGGAAATCTATATTTTCCTTTTTGTCCTGGGGCTTCACTTTCACTAGTTGACGGTGTGTTTTCAACATGATCATCAGAGGTTGACGACACCGAGTTGTGCAAACGAGGAGACCAGTCCCTTAAGATCCGAGGGATGCAAGGACAATCTCTGTGAAAGTGGTCTCCTTTGCAAATGACACATGGCGATTTAGGCCTGGTCGGTGCAGTGTGTGGATTTTCGTTAGACGACACTCGTTTGCCCCCATTCGCTTTCGGCTCTTTCTTCTTCTTCTCTTTCTTCTTCTTTTCCTTCTTCTCCTTAGGAACTTGACTTTTGGCTTTACCAGCCCCATCAAGCAAAGAGGAAGGAGGAGAGGAAGAATTAGAGGAAGTAGAAGGTTGGTGGGTAACTCTGGATTCGTCTAATTACTGATTCGATTGTTCAGGAATAGTGGTGTTCTGAATGACAGAGGTTGAGAAGAGCCATACAGGCAAACCAATTGTCAGTCCTGGAAGCGACAATGTGGCCATATGGGGTGCACCAACATCTCCCCAAGAGGAGAAGGGACTAGGATTTCCTCCAAGGGGAATTCCTTGGTTGGTGGACTCCATTTTCTCAACCCAAGATCAACGTAGGAAAGGGGTAATGAATATTCCGTTTAAAATAAATTTTTAGACGCTTTGACACAACTTGTTTTTTCAGTTTTTAAGAGTCGAGAAAAAACAAAAGATGACTCTAGTCGCCTTCGATTTTTAATGAGCCTGAAGTGACAAGTGCTCAGATGGACCTTTTCCGTTAAGGAGTCTGAAAAGGAACGAAAGGGACTACTCTGGAGGTCTAGGTAGAGGGAGTACCAAACCAATCGCAAAACTGCAGAATAATTTTTACGGTACGGCAGTCAATCTTCCCGAATGCTGTGTTCAGTGCATTGCGATTGATAGGGCGGCAGACACGACTTCCTATGGATAAAGGATTTAAGCCTATAGGGGTCTCCCAAAATATACTCGACGGTACGTGGGAGCAGAAGTCCGTACTGGCACTTATCGTTTCAAAGTGGAGGAATCACCCAACCATCAGTGAGAACAACAGTTACCAGGCTTTACGACGCCGGAATACGTCTCTAGCCTAGACCTCTAAATGTTGTGCATTAAGTTCCAAAGCATTGTTAGATTCATTGAATTTATTTTAAGTTGATCTTGCTTATGAAGTTTGCCTTTTGGGTTCACCACGAGATGTAGATGTAATTCCTAAAATGCAATCTAAAGATGATAAACAAACTTTTTATCTCTTTTGTGCAATGAAAATCCTAGCTACTAGGGAAAAGAAAGACAAAATCTTTTCACAAAGAGCAAAGAGCACACTGTAAATGCACTTTCCTAAATCAAGCCAAACAGACTGTCTATATGCAAATGCACCTGCATGTATTTGTTTTCGACTTTCTTAGTATTGATGCTAAAAAGAAAGTTGATGTACAAACCTGAATTTCTTTTCAAGCGACAAATATAAACAAACTCTTTTTCGAAATAAAAAATAGAGATGATTACGACACCTTACGATTTTGAAATGAACACTCGTTCTTGACACTAGAAAATTACAAATTCAGACCAAAGGAAATAGTAACAGGATAATCGACCATCAACAGCAATCAAACTTTCTCCTATGATCGAAATCGACACTTGCAACAGATTCAAATCAAAGGACGACAGTACCACTATGCTACTTTTGCAAAGGAAAACTGTAAACGACTCAACAAACACACAAAAACATCTACAGTTCTTTTGTACAAAGGAGGCGGAATAACAACAAGGAAAAGGGGTTTCAAACAGACATATACTGATCACAGGCAGCAAAATTCAGGGATAGAACTGGAAAGAATGAAGCATAGGAACCACAGCTGCACAGAGCTAGTCTGATCAGCGCACTTGTAACACAGAGAATCTGAAATGCAGCGCAGGTTGTCCCTTCAGGAAGTGCATTGAAATTCAGAATCTCTGAACAGTACCTGCGCTGGGCCAGAAACGAGACTCTGTCCGGGTTCCGGGTCACAGTTTGCAGTTCAGTCCTTGGTTTTTGGCCGAGTAAAAAGCAATCAGTAATGCAACAATCAGGGGTAGATCTAAGAAGGATCTAAGAGCTATCACAAGGGCAATCAGATAGTTTGTGAATTAGCTGTTTAAATCATAAACAGATCCAGTGAATGGATTGAAGCAGCAGTTATCTACTTTGCATTTGTTATGGCAAATGCAGTTCGAATGCTATTTATAAGTTTATGAAATAAACAACAAAGAATGATAAACAAACAAACTAATTATCTCCCCAGCGGAGTCGCCATTTTGTTACAGGGAAAAGTGTCTATTTAGAACTGCTCTATCCCACTAAGGTGTGACAGCTAACTTAGAAACAAACAGAGAAAAGCTACTTTTGTATTTCCTTTATGAATTATAGATAGAGAGGAATAGAAAGAACCAACCTGTGTCTTGTGCTAATCCTTTGATCCGATCCCTCTCTTCTTTGATAGTCTCCAACTACCTGCTTCCTAGCACGCCCAGCTTCACAAAGTACCTGCAAGATCACAGAAGCATAGCACTATACAAAGACATGGATCTATATTCATAAACAACTTAGGATCAGATTTAAATTGACCATACAAATGTAACAAGCATCAATGATACAAAAGCATGGAGGAGAACTCAAATAGCTTTTATTGATAAACAAGAAAAGATCCAGGAGGAGTTACAACCAGTGGTTCCGACCCAGCATCAACCTCCCAGCAAAGAAGCCCCTCTTCACCTCAAACAAAGCATAGATCACCCAACAATCTGATGTTTGTCTCTAGAAACCAACAACAATTCCTTACAATATGCAAAATTCCAGCCTCTGGATCTCTGGGATGAGGGATCCATATATAGATATCTGTAAGGGGGATGAGTCAGCTTGTGATTTGATTAGTGTCTTCTCTTTGTCAGTTCTTGCTTCCACTTGGAGACTGAGGGCCTCTTACTCATCCTTGGTCGAATTCAGTGAGGCAAGTGTCACAGGAGAAGATTCTGGAAGCTTCCATTGCCTCTCCACCTCGCGGAATGACACTGCCATTTGTCATTTCTCACCCATCGCACCCCACAGAAGGGAGTTTTGAAATGAAACACACCCTCACAGTGCATTTGGGTTAGATGCAACGCACCTAGCCAGTGGAGCAGCTGCAATGATCTTGTTTTGACCAATTCTGAGCAGTTTCTGGTGGAGAACTTCTGGGAGAAGCTGTAATCGGTTGACCTTGTTCCTTTAGGGGTTAGAACAACACTTTTAGGGACTTAGGAGCCCTTGGTTTATGGACATTTCATGCTTGGAGTTGTAGGGCACAAAAATGTCTATAACACCCGCCCACCCCATATACATTAATTTTCCATTGCAATATGGAGTTGGGGCTGACAGGGGTCATGGCCAGTCGGACATTTAATTAAAAATTTCGGTTTTTAAATATATGTTGGTCGTTGGGGTGTGGCAAGGTTGGTGGCCCACCACCCCACAATATATATATATATATATATATATTTTATATAATAGTAGATTTTTTATTTATTTTGTCTAATATAGGGGATATTAGAAAAATTAACAACCCAACAAATTCGCCTACTTTCAGGAGCTAGGTTTCATGCCCTGGGGTCAGTCAAATTGTAGGATACTTAAACTTGGCCCACAACCCAACTTTGACTAAAACTTTGACTGGCTCGTTCTCCCTCATACAAGCTCAGATTTGAGTGTCTTTCACACCATTGGAATTTGGGCAACGAGCACTTCGATCTGGTGTTGGTTTGGGAGCAATCTAACCACTTTGAAATTTGATCCTTTCTGAGTCCTCTGGGACTTATGCCTGTGTCTGGAGCCACCTGGATCAATAGGGGGCTAATTCCCAAGATAACAATGCAAGGAAATAGGGACTTCAGCAAGCGATAAATTGGTTAAGTATTGGCCTAGGCTTGTCTAAGAGGCTATGAGACAGATAGAGATATTGTAGAGGTTGCTCGGGCTTTAGAAAAGCTTTAAAATCTTCTCATATTTTCTGACTAATGCAATATACAGATAGCAAGGGTTTTTGGCTGTGGCTTTCCCCAACAAATCATTGTGTAATGTGTTGATTGAATTCTTTCTCTTGTATGCTTCATGATTTCACAATCGTTTAATTGTTTCCACTAATGAGTAGAGTAGATTCAAGTCTATTGTTTTAGTAAATTACATTTAGAAATTTGAATCTAAAAGGAATTTCTACATGGTATTAGAGAAGAAATCACTGTAGAAGAGGAGAATACAAGTTTGTATTTTGCAGGTGAAATCGAATTTGCAGTATCATACTTCAGAGTCTATAAGATGTCGTTCTACAAATTGAGGCTTGAATATTCCCTTGAGGGTAGTTCAAACTATATTTCATGGAAGGACAAGATGGAGGCAGTGTTGGAAGACAATAAGCTTAAGGAATTCATAGATAAATATATTCCTAAGCCTCCAACAACAGATGTTCAAGATCTAGAAGAGTGGAGAAAATGTGTTACAAAGGTGAAAAGGATTATCCTAGAAGGAGTTCAAGATCATATTGTATTGAACCTCAATGGTAAGTATCTGCATATGCGATGTGGAAGGCCTTGAAATACATGTTTCAAAATAAAAGTGACCATAAGAGGCTGGGACTGAAGGAAAAGCTCAGAAAAATCAAGATGGAGAAGGGCGACACAATACCAAAGTACTTGACCAAGTTCACCCAATGTTGGGATGAGCTTGGAAGTGTTGGTGTTATAGTTGCTGATGATGATTTGGTCATCCTAACAATTTTATGCCTCCCTAAGGGTTGGTATAGCTACCAATATGCAGTAAATGAGAGGGAGTATTTGTGGCTAGACTTGGTGCAAGAAGACATTTAACGGAACAATAGAGATGCGACCTCATCCAAAGAAGTGGAAGAGGACTTTTCATTAGTCAGAAAAGGAAATAAGGCCAAGGGAAAGCAGTCCCAAGGTGAGGAGGGAAAGAAGAAAGACTTTTCCAACATCAAGTGTGTTCACTGTCATGAGTTCAGGAACTATTCCATGAAATGTCCACAGAAGAAGACAAGCAAGAAGGAGCATGCAGTAGCAGTAGCAGGTGAGGCTCTAGCTTCACAATTCGACCTTGATTTTACTCCCATTGCATGCATGGCAAGCACTGTAATGGGAAGCATGTGGTATCTTGACAACGGTGCCTCATCCCATATCACTGGGAATAAAGATCTCTTCAGTGACATGGAGGAGAAATACCTCAAGATGAACATTGAGTTTGGAGATGATGGGAGGTATAGCACGAATGACATCAATACTGTTAATTTTCAGAGGGAGTCTGGCTCCCCTCTCATATTCACAAATGTGATGTTTGTTCCAGGATTGAAGAAGAATCTTGTTTCCGTCGCGGTATTGGATTAACGAGTCCGATGGAAGAATAACTCGGTGTCCTTTTCAATATTTTGAGAGTTTGAAAAAGAGACGAAAAAGAAAACTCCATCATTTCCCTTTTCGTAATTTGTCTCTCGAATCCGAAAAGGTAGAAAACAATATTCGAGAGAACCTCTTGACCATGTCGACCAAGGTGTACCTTTTTTGTAAATAGTCAATCCCATCCTGAAAAAGGGGTAAATGTATACTGAGACGACATCAATTCATTTAATTTAACGATTTCAAAAGGACAAGTACTTAACAATATTTTCATATTCAAAGAGTAAAAAAAAGAGCTTAAAGATGACTCCACGGAGGTTCCTTTTCATTTATTTTTAATGGTTCTGAAAAAGAGATAAAACAACAACTCGTTGAATCAGTAAAAAATGATCACTGTAACCACTGAAAAGAACCCGTAACTACATAAAGACAAACACACATCATTGATATTGAGGAAAATAATAAAATATTGGTAAAAATGTATTTAAAACTTATAAATAGACTAAAAGTAAAAACATTTTTACCATTTTCACTTGGAGTAAATTGGAGAGCACATTTTTCCCTATTTTCCTTGATTCTTCAGGAAAGAAGTAAGAGATCTTCCTTTTTCCCTGTTTTTCATTCTACTTTCATGCCATTTCTTATGGTTTTTATTAGCTAGAACAGAGGATTTCAAAATTTTAAATCAGGGGTGATCAACGCGGGTTTTCTCATCGGGTCCGTGTTGATCTCCCCTCAGCCCAAAAGGCTCTCGCATTGCCAACACGAGATTATTTAAAATATTCACGTTGGATGCATAGCAGAAAATTTGGAGATAAATCTTCTCTCTTGAGCGAATTTTTTGAGTTTTTATCCTATAAAAAGCATTTAATCATTATTAAAGGTTGTTTTGCAGGAAATTTCGACAACATGGTCATCGAATGGAAGGAGAGAGGCCATGAGGAAGAATATCACCAGGCTGCCCAAGATCCTGAATGCGTCAATACTTAGAGGAACTGCGGGCTATTGAAATTCTTCCGAACCTCAAGACTTAAAGCACGAAACGAGCTGCTACACTATCTGATCAGTTTATGGGATGTCGATCAGGAGATCTTCCTCATTAGAGACCAAAAATTGGAACTAGAAGTGATAGAAATTTACTTCATTATTGAATTGTCCAGAAGAGGGGAAAGGGTTCAAATATTCGTGTTAAAATATGGCAACAAGAATATTCCAATTTAATTTGTCCTTGAATTAAATTGTGAATTAAAATCGAATTTAGTCTTAACAGCTACTTGGAAAAAATTAATTAATTTATTTTAAATTAATTAGTTGGATAAATTCAAGTTAGAAGTCTTTCTGAAGTCATGCAACAGTTATCCCTTAAATTAAGGAGATAAGATTGAGTTATATTTGAGTTGAAATTAGTTAACTCAGTGTACTGAGTTAAGTCTAGTTAAATTAATTCCAAACTGTTGAGGAACTAATAGTGAGTTAATAGCCAGTTGATGCATTAATGAACTCAACTAGTGCTACTCTAGTTAATTGAAGATTCCCTCATCAAAAACGCATGCATATCTATTCTGAGAAAGACCCAGTTGAGATTAATGTTCAAGGACAGTGTACTATTAGTTGCATGTGTTTTCTCATGGAGAAAACTCATGCATGCAGTCAAGGATTCATCCTTGAGGATTGCGCAATTTTGAAGGCTTGTTTTTCCACTTGGTAATAGGCTAATCATCCACAAGGAACAACGCAAGGAAATAGGAGCTTGGAGGGCAGAGAGGAAGGCTGGAGAGAAACCAAGATTTCCTGTGAGCATCTATGAGGATTGTACTGAGAGCTGGCTAGCTGTGAGAGCTAAGGCTTTGTGTAATTCCTATGTATTTCCACCATGTATGATAATACAATAGTGTGAGGTTTTATCTGAGACTTTCCCCAAGTATTTTTAGGTGTATTGTGCCATTGATTCTTCTTCTTCTGGTTATATTGTTCAACTCGATCTTTAAGCTTCCGCAAATTGATAGTAGAAGTAGGTTATAGTATTCTTCTTTGATTTATATTGCATTATCGGGTTAACCTGTCACAGATTTTATACATGGTATCAGAGCTGTGAAAAATACACTGAGAAGAGAATTCGAAGTTTGCAGTTCGGGGTTGCAGGTGCAAATCAAATTCATATCATACTTCAAGGTTGGCGAATGGCGTTCTATGGCTTGAGACTCGAGTATGCCTTGGAAGGTAGCTCGAATTACATAGCATGGAAAGATAGAATGGAGGCTGTATTAGAAGACAATGGCTTGAAGGACTTCATTGATCAAGAAATCCCAAAGCCAGCTTCAACTAATGCACAAGAGTTGGCTGAGTGGAATAAGTGTGTGGCGAAGGTGAGACAGATTATCCTTGAGGGAGTTCGAGACCATATTGTCTCGAGTCTCCATGGGAAGGATACTCCATTTTCAATGTGGAAGACATTGAAGGACCTCTACCGGAACATTCGCGACCAGAGGAAATTGGTGCTCAAGGATAAGCTTCGAAGAATCAAGATGGAGAAGGGAGATACTATTCCACATATCTGAACAAGCTCACCACCTGCAGAGATGAGCTTGGTAGTGTGGGAGTAACTATTGCCGATGATGATATGGTGAGCCTCGCTCTCCTTGGCCTTCCAAAGAGTTGGAATAGCTACTAGGACTCTGTGAATGGAAGGGAGAAACTACCAAATTGGGAACGACTGTGGTCGGATCTTATGTAGGAGGAGATTAGGAGGAGCACACGAGATCATTCTTCATCCAAGAATGATGATGAAGAAAATCTAACCTTAGCAAGTAAGGCAAGGAAAGGGAAGGGGAAGACTTCCCATTTCAAATCGAATTCTTCTCATGGAGGGAAGAAGGGTGACATGTCTAAAGCAAGATGCTTTAATTGTCACAAGATGGGACATTATGCGACTAATTGCCCATCGAACAAGTCCAAGAAGGGATCCTCGGAAGGTGAGGCATTAGCCTCTCAGTTCGAAATGGACTTTACCCTCATCACATGCATGGTGTCAACAATGATGGGTTATGTCTGGTATCTTGACAGTGAAGCCTCATTCCACATGACCGATGATAAAAATTTATTTAGTGCCTTGGAGGAGAAAGACCTCAAGATGTGCATAGAGATGGGTGACGACGGAAGGTATAGTGTTTCAGGAGTGGGTACGGTTACTTTTTAGATGGAGCATGAAGCTCCTCTCACCTTGACAGATGTGATGTATGTGCCCAGACTAAAGAAGAACTTGGTATCGGTCGCGATGTTGGAGGACAAAGGCTATGATGTTGTCTTTAGTAAAGGAAAGGTGTTGCTAAGACACATAGCCACAGGTTAGACCAAGAGGATAGGGATTCGAGTGAAGAATCTATATAAACTAGAGGTAGATGATTGTGTAGCATTGAGTACGAAAGAAGAATTGGTACAAAGACAAGACATTGGCGAGTTGTGGCACAGGCGATTGGGCCATTTGCATCATGGGGCTTTGAAGATAATGCAGAGATATCTACAGGACTTCCCAAAGGTAAAATTGAGCAAGTTGACACATGCAAAGGTTGTACCCTGGGAAAGTACACCAAGTCTTCCTTTCATGACCGAGACAGTCAAGCAGAGGCTATCTTAGAGTGAGTTCTTACTGATTTGTGTGGACCATTCTCGACGACATCCACAGCGAAGCAAAGGTATAATGTGATTTTCATTGATGACTATTCTCGTAAATGTTGGATTTATTTCATGCAGAAGAGGACCAAACTTTCATAAAGTTTTGTGAGTTCAAAGCTTTGGTCGAGAAATATTTAGGGAAGAAGATCAAGGCCTTGAGAAGCGACAATGGTGGAGAATATGTCTCTCAAGAGTTTAAGGACTTCTGTGCAGCGGAAGGAATTAAACAAGAGTTGACGACACCTCATAACCCACAACAGAATGGGGTGGCCGAGAGGAAGAACATAACTATTGTAGGGGCAGCACAGGCAATGTTGCATGACCAAGGTCTACCACTTCACTTGTGGGCTGAGGCATGAAAGATAGTGGTCTATTTGCAGAATAGAAGCTCGCATCACATACTTGGGATGAAGACACCAGAGGAAGCTTTCTCTGGTAAGAGACCAGATGTGGGTCACTTCAGGATCTTTGGCTTATCGGTATATTGACATGTGAAAAAGGATGCACAGAAGAAGCTTGAGCCGACAGCAGAGTTGGGGATATTTGTGGGGTACACTGATACACCTCACAACTATTGGGTGTACTTGCCTACCAGTCGGAGGACAGTGGTTCGTAGAGTTCTCAAGTTTGATGAGCAGAAGGCCATGCGAGTTTCCCTTGAGAAGGAGCTCCAACTTCAGGTTGTGGAGGAACTATTGGTTCCTAAGGAGGGGGAGCCTCAGACTAATGCAGAGTAGCCGCATGCATAGGTTCCAGGAGTGGAGACATCCACTTAAGTAGAGTATTCTAGAGATGGATGGAAGCGCACAAGAGAAGCTGATAGATTGTTGGAGGATGCGAGAGAGAATGTGGGAGCACCATCTTCTCAGCGCAGATAGAGGAGGTCACCTAAGAGGTACACTGGATACATGGCCCTTTTTGGGGAATGTGTCGAGACCGAGCCATCTTCCTTTGAGGAAGCAGTGCAGCAGCCGATTTGGGTTGATGCTATGGTGGAGGAGTATGACTCCATAGTTTGTAACATTGTTTGGGACGTGGTTCCAAGATCGGAGAACAAGTCAGTTGTGCGTTCCCGTTGGCTTTACAAGGTAAAGCAAGCTGCTGATGGTAGTGTGGAGAAGCATAAGGAAATATTTGTTGCCCGTGGATTTTCACATGTCAAGGGGATTGACTATGATGAGAATTTTGCTCTTGTTGCAAGGTACTCATCTATCAGATCTATGGTGGCACTATCAGCACGGATGGGTTGGAAGATCCATCAGATGGATGTGAAGACTACATTCCTCAATGGCCAGATTGAGGAAGAGGTGTACATAGAGCAGCCGGAAGGTTTTGAGACCTTCGATCATGAGTTGCATGTGTGCCGACTCAAGAGAGCATTGTACAGGCTAAAGCAAGCACCTCGTGCTTGGTACACCAGGATAGACAACTACTTCACCGGGTTGGGCTTCACAAAGAGTGAAGCGGATGTGAAGCTGTTGATCATCGTACTTTATGTTGATGATCTCATATTGACTGGTGATGATCGGTTGATCGTGTCTTCCAAGGAGGACCTTGCAAGATAATTTGAGATGAAAGACATGAGTCTCATGCATTACTTCCTTGGCATGGAAGTGTGGCAGAAGGATGGGGAGTTATTTGTGTCTCAGGGCAAGTATGCCAATGAGATACTCAGGAGATTCCACATGGAGAATTGCAAGCCCATGTAGACTCCTCTAGCAGGTAACTGGAGGAAGGAGGTTGCTAATTCAAGAGAAGTGGTAGAGGCTACTATGTACAGACAACATGTGGGTTCCCTGATGTACTTAATGCACACACGACCAGATTTGTGCTATGCGGTGAACCAGCTGAGTCAAGTGATGGTTCAACCTACCAAGATGTTTTGGAAGGCGGAAAAGCATGTATTGAGATACCTCAGAGGCACATCTCAGTATGGATTATGGTACAGACGGACATAGGGAGTGAAGCTACAGGGCTTCACTGATGCAGATTGGGCAGGAAGTTCGTCAGATCAGAAGAGCACATTAGGAGGGATTTTCAACCTTGGGTCAGCGACAGTTTCTTGGTACAGCAAGAAACAGAGGTCGGTTGCACTCAACTCGCCAGAGGCAGAATACATGGCTGCAAGTCAAGTAGCATGTGAGGCCATCTAGATGCGGAAAATCCTAATTGGTTTGTTTGATCAAAGGATGCATCCAACTGTGATCTATTGTGATAATTAGAGTTGTATCAAACTCTCTGAGAATCCAGTATTTCATGATAGGTCCAAGCACATTGACATCCGGTATCATCATCTCAGAGATTGTGTAGCAAGGAGGATCATGTTGCTGCAGTATATTTTGACAGAGGAGCAAGATGCTGACATTTTGACAAAGGCATTGTCAAAGTGTAAATTCGAGTTCCATAGAGACAGGATCGGGGTGGCAGATAATCCCTTTTCTTGTTGAGAGGGAGTGTTGAAATATGGCAATAAGAATATTCCAATTTAATGTGTCCTTGAATTAAATTGTGAATTAAAATCGAATTTAGTCTTAACAACTACTTGGAAATAATTAATTAATTAATTTTAAATTAATTAGTTGGATAAATTCAAGTTAGAAGTCTTTATGAAGTCATGCAAGAGTTATCCCTTAAATTAAGGAGATAAGATTGAGTTATATTTGAGTTGAAATTAGTTAACTGAGTTTACTAAGTTAAGTCCAGTTAAATTAGTTCCAAACTTTTTGAGGAGATAATAGTGAGTTAATAGTCAATTGATGCATTAATGCACTCAACTAGTGCTACTCCAGTAAATTGAAGATTCGCTCATCAGAAACTCATGCATGTCTATTATGAGAAAGACCCAGTTGAGATTAATGTTCAAGGAAAATGTACTATTAGTTGCACGTGTTTTCTCATGGAGAAAACTCATGCATGCACTCAAGGATTCATCCTTGAGGATTGCACAATTTTGAAGGCTTGTTTTTCCACTTGGTAATAGGCTAATCATCTGCAAGGAACAACACAAGGAAATAAGAGCTTGGAGAGTAGAGAGAAAGGCTGGAGAGAAGCCAAGATTGCCTATGAGCATCTGTGAGGATTGTACTGAGAGATGGCTAGCTATGAGAGCTAAGGCTTTGTATAATTCCTATGTATTTCCACCATGTATGATAATACAATAGTGTGGGGTTTTTATCTGAGACTTTCCCCAAAGTATTTTCATGTGTATTGTGCCATTGATTCTTATTCTTCTAGTTATATTGTTCAGCTCGATCTTTAAGCTTATGCAAATTGATAGTAGAAGTAGGTTATAGTATTCCGCTTTGATTTATATTGCATTATCGGGTTAAACTATCACATATTTTCTACACTTCAGATCTCATGTTGGAGGTGAGAGCACCAATGCCCTAATCAGAAGGCATTGTTCGGGTGCAGAGACAATAGTGAACAGGAAGGTAAAGATACTAACCATCGACAATCTTCCCTTGAGGACAATTCTACACCATGGCCCGTATAGCTGGGTTGCAGGCTTTCCATGAGGTTTCAAAATCACAATTCCAGTATGAAGTAGAGTGCCTTACTCCAACAATGTTCAACTAGTGTGAGGGACTATTGGCCAACATGAAGAGGCAACTGACCAAAGGCAAGTGGGGAAACTTGAAGTAGTTCAACTTTGGTTCGATTTTGGTCACTTTCTTTTTGGAGCGCGTGCCCTTATTTTGGTATCAGTGGATAGAGGTGCCAGATCCTACTCCATAAGATCTAAGGCTGGTCAGATGGAGTGAAATCATGCCTCATGGAGGAGGGGGTCAACGAATGCATTTTCCTCTGCAGTTCTTCGGTTGGTTTGTTGTGGGTGAAACCACCCTAGGGCTTTGGGTTGAGAACCCAAACAGAGTAGAGGGCAAACCACAACAAGAAATGCTCAAGAAATCAACCAAAATGCTTATACTACTAAATTGTGTAGGAGTGTCCTTACCCGGATGTCCTTCGTTTGGGTAGATCCCACAGGGTGAAAATCCTCAGCTTCTCTCGATGTTCTTGAGACCTGAAAATTATTTAAATGGAACATACACGACAGTATAAACATAAAGCATGTTCATGATATTAACTTTTAATCATATAAATGAATGACTAATTATACATCAATATAAGATTCATAAATGAATTACAACATAATTTGATGCATAAAAACCTTTAATATTGGAAATAGAACCTCATTCCTTTTATTGAAGTAAGCTACAAATAAAGTGGAGAAATACGACCTGAGTCCTTCTCCGGCTCTAAGCGGAACTGTCCTCCAGATCCATCCTTTCTCGGCCTTCAGCAATCTTCCTCCATCACCAATACAAGAATATCTCTAGCAAGATGGGGGATATCTATAATCAAGGAAACAAGGGTTTCCTAAAGATTAAGGGAGTGCAGGAGGCACAGGGATTCTTCAGACTCGATCAGGGATAATCTCACTATAGTATCAATATCTCATCTCTTCTCCCTTAAGGCCTTTCCATGGAGGTTTATTTATACTTCTCCAAATTAGTTTTTTTAGTTGGGAAATAGTTGGGCCATGGGAAATAGGAGGTGAGTAATAGGTAAAACCCGTGAACTATGCCCGAAATTAAGGAAATTTATTTTTTTAAGTGTTTTAACATATGTACGTGGGTTGGATATATGTTGACCTGCGTGTACACACTTTCATCACAGGGAAAAGTAGCGTATAGGGAATAAAACACTATTTTTTAGATTTTGGACCAAGTCTAGAAGGAAGGGTTGCCCTAGGCCATAATTAGAGCATCATATCTACCAAGAGTGATCTACCAAGGAGGTTGTAATCTAGATTCGTATCGATAATTTCTACCTCAATATTTACCACCTTTCCCCCCAGCACAGATGGGAAAGGATGGAATAATCTCGTGCGACCTACGAGAATGTCCATCAAATGTCGTCAATAGAGTTGGTGAAGGAACAACTTGAGGTGATCCAATAGCCTTCCAACATGACATGGACATCACACATGTGGAAACTCTCTCATCTATAACTATTCAAAAGATGTTAGTCTTTCCATATGTAGACTTTATATAGAAAACCATATGATGGGGAAGTCTCTTTTTGATTTTTGACATATCAAAAGTGAGCACAAGAGATTTTTTTGGATCTACTGCTCTGATTTCCAAGAGAAAATCACTCCTCTGAGTAGGGCACGATTGGAGTACCTCTAATGCTGAAATATCACAAGGACTCTGAGCTAGACCTTCTAAAATCGAGTAGTTTTGGGTTGCCCTAGCATTAGGGTTAATGGTCGAGCGCTTTGCGGAGCCTTTCGGCATCCGACGTATAGACTCAAGAGAGAGCCTATCAATATGGAGCGGCTCTGATGCATTGGAAGTAGACTTAGCCTTATATGATTCCGATTCACTGTAATCACGTGATCACGTAGTGACGTCAATATGTGAGCTCATCATATAGACATTTAACGAATTGTCCCCTTCTTGGTTTCCCCCTGCAGGGGTATCATCATTAGAATTTGCACCAGCAAGTAATTGCTGCCCTTGGGAAAAGGGTTAGTGAGAACAACTTGGGAGCTAGAAGACCCCTACTGCACTAATAAGCGCTGAAAATATTGGATCTTAGGGCAGAGATGAGTCAAATGATCCACATTACATAACTTACATGGAAATTTTACCTTTTGCGGGTGAAACCACCCTAAGGCTTTGGGTTGAGAACCCCAACAGAGTAGAGGACAAGCCACAATAAGAAATGCTCAGGAAATCAACCAAAATGCTTATTCTACTAAATCGTGTAGGAGTGTCCTCACCCGGATGTCCTTCGTTTGGGTAGATCCCACAGGGTGCAAACCCTTAGCTTCTCCCGATGTTCTTGAATCTTGAAAATTATTCAAATGGAACATACACAATAGTAGAAACATAAAGCATGTTCATGATATTAACTTTAAATCATATAAATGAATGACTAATTATACATCAATATAAGACTCATAAATTAATTACAACATAATTTGATGCATAAACACATTTAATTTCAGAAATAGAACAACATTCCTTTTATTGAAGTAAGCTACAAGTAAAGTGTAGAAATATGACCTGAGTCCTTCTCCGATCCAAGCGGAACCGTCCTTTGGATCCATCCTTTCCCGGCCTTCAGCAATCTTCCTCCATCACCAATACAAGAATATCTCAAGCAAGATGGGGGATACCTATAATCAAGGAAACAAGGGTTTCTTGAAGCGTTTGGGAGTGTCTAAGGCACAAGGATTCTTCAGACTCGATCAGGGATATTCTCACTATAGTATCAATATCTCATCTCTGTTGCAGGTGAAACCACTCTAGGGCTTTGGGTTGAGAACCCCAACAGAGCAGAGGGAAAACCACAACAAGAAATGCTCAGGAAATCAACCAAAATGCTTATTCTACTAAATTGTGTAGGAGTGTCCTTACCCGGATGTTCTTCATTTGGGTAGATCCTACAGGGTGCAAACCCTCAGCTTCTCCCAATGTTCTTGAATCTTGAAAATTATTCAAATGGAACATACACAACAGTAGAAACATAAAGCATGTTCATGGTATTAACTTTAAATCATATAAATGATTGACTAATTATACATCAATATAAGATTCATAAATGAATTACAACATAATTTGATGCATAAACACATTTAATATCGGAAATAGAACAACATTCCTTTTATTGAAGTAAGCTACAAGTAAAGTGTAGAAATACAACCTGAGTCCTTTTCCGGCTCTAAGCAGAACCGTCCTCTAGATCCATCCTTTCCCGGCCTTCAACAATCTTCCTCCATCACCAATACAAGGATATCTCAAGCAAGGTGGGGGATATCTATAATCAAGGAAACAAGGGTTTCCTGATGCTTTGGGGAGTGTAGGAGGCACAAGGATTCTTCAGACTCGATCAGGGATAATCTCACTATAGTATCAATATCTCATCTTTGTTGCGGGTGAAACCACCCTAGGGCATTGGTTTGAGAACCCCAAAAGAGCAGAGGGAAAACCACAATAAGAAATGCTAAGGCAATCAACCAAAATTCTTATTCTACTAAATCGTGTAGGAGTGCCCTTACTCGGATGTCCTTTGTTTGGGTAGATCCCACAGGGTGCAAACCCTCAGCTTCTCCCGATGTTCCAGGTGAAACCACCCTAGGGCTTTGGGTTGAGAACCCTAATAGAGCAAAGGGCAAACCACAACAAGAAATGCTCAGTAAATCAACCAAAATGCTTATTCTACTAAATCGTGTAGGAGTGTCCTTACCCAGATGTCCTTTGTTTGGGTAGATCCTGCAGGGTGCAAATCCTCAGCTTCTCCCGATGTTCTTGAAACTTGAAAATTATTCTGTTGTAGGTGAAACCACCCTAGGGTTTTGGGTTGAGAACCCCAACAGAGCATAGGACAAACAACAATAAGAAATTCTCAATTCTACTGCGGGTGAAACCACCATAGGGCTTTGGGTTGAGAACCCCAATAGAGTAGAGGGCAAACCACAATAAGAAATGCTCAGGCAATCAACCAAAATGCTTATTATACTAAATTGTTTAGGAGTGTCCTTACCCGAATGTCCTTCGTTTGGGTAGATCCTGCAAGGTGCAAACCCTCAACTTCTCCCGATGTTCTTGAAACCTGAAAATTATTCAAATGGAACATACACGTCAGTAGAAACATAAAGCATGTTCATGATATTAGCTTTAAATCATATAAATGAATGACTAATTATACATCAATATAATATTCATAAATCTATTACAACATAATTTGATGCATAAACACATTTAATATCGAAAATAGAACAACATTCCTTTTATTGAAGTAAGCTACAAGTAAAGTGGAGAAATACGACTTAACTCCTTCTTTGGCTCCAAGTGGAACCGTCCTTTGGATCCATCCTTTCCCGACCTTCAACAATTTTCCTCCATCACCAATACAAGGATATCTCAAGCAAGATGGGGAATATCTATAATCAAGGAAACAAGGGTTTCCTGAAGATTAAGGGAGTGCAGGAGGCACAGGGATTCTTCTGACTCGATCAGGGATAATCTCACTATAGTATCAATATCTCATCTCTTCTCCCTAAGGCCTTCCCATGGAGGTTTATTTATACTTATCCAAATTAGTTTTTTTGAGTTGGGAAACAATTGGGCCACAAGCAATAGGAGGTGAGTAATAGGTAAAACCCATGAACTCCACCCAAAATTAAGAAAATTTATTTTTTTTAAGTGTTTTAACATATGTACGCGGGTTGGATATATTTTGACCCACATGTACACTCTTTTATCACAGGGAAAAGTAGAGTATAGGGAATAAACCACTGTTTTTTAGATTTTGGACCAAGTCTGGAAGGAAGGGTTGCCCTAGGCCATAATCAGAGCATTAGATCTACCAAGAATGGTAAATGGTGCTATAACAGATGCCCCCTAATATATGAGGTCAGAAGGGGTACATGATGGCTGAAATGTATTAAATGTATGGAAGGAATCATGCTGAGACCGAGGAGGAGTTCACCAGAATTTAGCCTGCCAAGCCAGCGAAAGAGATCAGAAAGAAACTGTTGTTTGAGGCGGGCATACTCATGCTCAGAATAGTAAAGCATGTCCGCATGTCAAGTACAAAAGCGATCCAATATGCATATAAGTATAAAGGAACTAAAAATACATAATGGATCATTTGATCATAATTAAGAAAGTACATGTCTGAATATCACATATAAAGAGCTGATCAATGATGCTGAAGTATGAAGTTGATCACTGAAGTCAACAAAATGATCCAAATAGTACCAAGTGAACATGATGGAATAAATGGTACTACACTACAACTCGGGTGCCAACATATAATATGTCGTTGTAAGGAAATGCAACATATAATGTGGGTGGTGTCAACTAGCAGAGACATGAGAAACTGACAAGTGAACCAGGACATGCTGATGCAACTTGAGGTCTTCACCCGACTGCCGTGGTACATTTCTACACAATGGCAATGAATGATCTGAAGTCAACCATGTGAGAAATCATTTGATTACTGGTCATTGATGTATGCCATTAACAAACGTGAGACTACTCACCGATAAGGTGGCGATATTGGTCAAGGACACTCAAAGGGATGTTCTTTCCACGGGTATAAGGGTGTGTCAAGTTGCAGAGGCTAAGTGATTGCAAGGTTGATTTTGCATAATACATGGTTGATAAGTGGCTTAAACACAAGTCCAAGTGAAGCTGGCTCAAGGCCAAAAGGTGCAAGTAGTTAATATGCAATGCAGTAGTACAACTCAACACAAAGAAGCCTCTAGGGTATAAGGCCAGACAGTAGCACAAAAGAATGAGAATGAGTCTTCAATGCAAAAGTCATGGTGGGACTAAAAGAGGACTCCCGAGCCTACTCAATATAGCAGCAAGGGTAGGCAATGTCAACGAGGATCTAACTAAGATGCCCATGTAAAGGTTGGCTCTACCATCACATCATGATTTTTAAAGTCGGCGAGTGAATATGGTTTGCGAACCAAGATACAATGGGGTCGACCCTATGGATAACGTCTGGCAGTATGGAGGCTAGTATGCAAAATGCAGTGGAAAGTGGTATTCTCTAACCTATATGCTAGTAAAAAAACAATACCTTCCATGAAAGGGTTACGGTCATGGGACCAAAATGATGTTTTGAAGAAGTATCCAAAATTTCTTGAAAAGACAACCCATTCTCGACACTCCAAGCCATAAGGTCAAAAAGTCCATAAGACAAAAATCAATTTTGAAAAAATAATTTTTATTTTTCAACTTATATAAGGAATTTTGGACTCACAGTTTTGTCATTTGTGTTTTGAGCAAGGAGTTGTGGAGACAAACCCAAACAAGATTCCTCCGACCAATTGAACCATTCAAATCGCTCCAAAACTTCTAGGTAACCCTTATATCCTGCTTGTAATTATTTGTGATACTTTTTAAATGTTTTTTTTCAAGTTTTGATTGTAGGAAAATATGTAAAAAATTTCAACTCTGCGTACACACGGGTTTAATACAGGTAACCTGCGTATACGAGGGCCCTACATGTGATTGTGTTAAAAGGAAACCCACGTGTGCGCGAGTAAAAAATTTAAAACATAAATCTAATGGTTTGAAACATTTTTTTTAGCAGGATGACCATCACTTGGTGAGAAAGAGAGCATAGTGCTATAGATAATCAAGTAATGGAGGACCAAAATGCTTTGGATGCTTTAAGAGGCTGTGGCTTGCTAATTTTTTTTAAGATGCCAAATATGAAAGCCAACACACAATTTCTTGAGCTTTTGATTCATTACTGGAGTGCAGAGGATGACGCATTCATGATCAATTAGATGCCCCTAAGGATTGAGATCGAAGATATATACTTTATTACCGGTCTTTCTTGAAGGGGAGAGGCGGTGCATTCAATTGGCAGGACGAGGGGTAGTCTTACTGCAGAAGACTATGTCCACATATACTGTCTTGGTCATCCTAAAAAGATTGGAAGTCAGATTCCAATCAAACACATAGAGAGCTTGTCCTTGAAGCTTTCACTATTTACCATTACCAGGGTAAATGGATTTGCTGCTTTACATTAGGCCTCATGAGTATCTATGAGCCTAGTAGTGGAATGTCTCACCACAGTGTTTGATTGGTGCACACCTTTGCTGACCAATATGAAGAACCAACCGACCTCCATTTAGAAGGGTCAAACAAAGAACTTTGGATATGGCACAATCTTATGCTAATTCTTCTTCTTTGAGAAAGTACCTGGGCTTCGACCCAAGGTATTATCGACTATCAACAGTCCTAGAGATCCAAAAATGGGTAGATGGGCTGACTTGATGAAACGAATTGGGGGTGGTGATGTGCCCAGGATGACTTTTGACGATGAGTTTTTCGCATGGTGGGATCAACAGGTCATCGCAGTTGATGACTACCCCTATGCCGGGATGGATTTCCGAGGAGATCCAGATTTAGTGTTACCATCGAATGCAGCATGGGGTGCCATAGGTAACAATTTTTAAATTTTTAAGATTTTTAAAGATTTTTTGGTTTTTTAATGAACTTAAACATATTTTTGATGAGACAAGAAACTTACAAAATATATTGATCATGTTTCAGATGTGGGACCAGTGAGACCTGCTAGATTTCCCAAACATAGGCGTCGTGGAAGAGATGCCGAAGGGGCTGCAGCTGAGATGGAGAGAGTTCTCCATGAAATTCAGAGGAACTTAGTGAGGCTAACTCACCAAGTACCCATGATAGCCATAGAGGATCTACTCGAGGAGATGCAGTGTCACGTGGTAGGAGTACCATGGGATTGGGTGCGGCTATTTCGGTGTGTAGCCAATGTTGTTGTTTATTTTTTGGATGCTCATCCTAAGCCATCTAGATAGATGATTAGATCTTTTTATGATTGGACATGATGATGGGCATAAGCCCAAATTTTGTAGGGAACTTTGTCCCAATTTTTTGTATATTATTTTGGGCACAAAACACTCATCTATATACAGGCGATTTTATGATATATACAGATGATACTTTGATTATTTTTTATGTTTTTTAATTTGATGAATGATTTATATGCCAATATAATGCTTGATTAGCAATAGAATCTGCTAATGAATTTTCTGATCGTGGAATGTGAACATATGTGATATAAACAAATGATCATTGCAACAATCTCACTCTAAAAAATTGGCGATACAAATAGGGATCTCGTACCCGATAAGTGTTATTCAGCTGAGATACCACTAGTTGTGAGTCTAAATAAACCACTAACGAATCAATACCAAGAGATATTGCTTTGGATAGCAAATTAATAACAACAATATATTCGGCAATATTATTCGAAGCAGGACCGATACATACTCCTCTTGAAACCATCAACTGGCCAGATGGATAATAAATCACCCAAGCTGCGGAAGAAAGGTTCTGGGTATGCCTACTCACACCATCGGTGAATCCTAGATATACTGAATTGTCCATCAATACCTGCCAAAGCAGATAAAAAATATCAACATCACTAAAACCGCTAGATAGATATGTACAAACATACAATATATACAAACAAGTAAGTTCTTAGTCGAAGCCTAAGAAAAGTACTTCTTAAGGTAGAGCCCATTTTTGGGCTCTGCCAACTTGTTTCATTCAAAGTCAATTAATTCATAAGCCCCCTTTTTCAAAATGTGCTTGACTATAAAGGGACTGTACCGCATAGATTTAAACTTTCTTGCCCCCAAGGTGTCTTTGTCTTTATCATAGACCAAGACAAGGTCACCTTCAGAAAAATTCCGAGGACGAAAAAATTTATCGCATTGAGCTTTTACCCTCTTTTTATGGGCTTCGTTTATTATGGTAGCATCTCGAAGCTGCTCATCAAGATGCTCCAAATGAACGAGGCATTCCTCGAGACTAGAAGTCTCTGGAAGAAGTTCAACAAATAACTTAAGAGAAGGAATTTCACATTCAATAGGAAAGATAGATTCCAACTCGTAAACTAGTTGAAAAGGAGTAAAACTAGTGGCAGTCTTAACTGACATTTGGTATGCCCAAAGCGTTAGATACAACATGATGTTCCAATTGGATTGAGCTTTGTCAATCGTCCTTTTCAAGATGATTTTAAGGGACTTGTTCACGGCTTCAACCTGCCCATTGGCCTAAGGATAATATGGAGATGAATGTTCCTACCAGAAACCCAACTTGAGAGCCAATTTGAACATCAGTTGTTTTTGGAAATGACTGCCATGGCTAGTGACAATCTCTTTAGGGATACCAAATCGTCAAATAACCTGATTGAAGAGAAACAAGGCTGCTATTTCATTGTTGTTTTCGAAAGTAGGCATGGCCTCAACCCACTTTGTAAAGTAGTCTACGGCTACAATGATGTACTTATGATTCCCTTCCGAAGGTGGATTACAAGTAGTAAAATCAATGGCCCACTTTGTGAAAGGACCGATGGTGATAACAGGGAAAAGTGGAGCTGGATGCGTGCACATTTTCCGAGTATAGATTTGACAAGGATGGCATCTTTTGACCAATTCAATACAATCTTTGAAAATCGAAGGCCAAAAGTAGCCTGCTCGCAATTTTTTTTGGGCTGTTGCAAGCCTCGATAGATGAATGCCACAAGCTCCATTGTGGCAATCATTAAGAATTGACTCAGCTTCTTCCAAAGTCAAACAACACCTAAGGATTGAATCAATCCCGTGACGATATAATGTGTCACCTATAATACCATAATTCTTAGCGAGGTGACACAACATTCTATGCTCATCTTTGGAGAAAGCGGGTGGAAACTTTGAAGTCTGGAGATATATAATGATATCCCCTTCGAAGTCTTCGATGAAGAGTGATCTCTACTCGGGTTCTACGAAAACTTATATATAAGCAGAATATTTTTCTTTTCCTTTATGAAACAATCCACACGCACCCAAAGACTAAGAATGCCTTAAAATGCAAACTAACCTAATGCAAATTACAATAATGATGCAAGATCCTAAAAAAAACTCATAAGAAAATGCAACTCTTTATAGAGACAATAAGCCAACTTAAAATGAAGAGGGCAAAAATTTGAACACAAATCTCCCTTCAAAGCAAGCGGAACAAATCACGAAAGATATCAATTCGATTTTCAACACTAAAACAAAAGAAACTGAAAACAAAAATCTTGCATGGGATTCTCAATAGGTTGCCTGGAATTTTCCACTAATGGAACAATAGGGTCAGAGGATGCATGAGAATCACCCGGTGAATAATGCACCTGATCAATTTTTACAATCCTTCCCTCATGAGGAAAACAAAGGATGCGAAATAATGACGAAACTATGGAATCCATCTCGTAAATCCAATTCCTGCCTAAGAGGAGGTTGTAATCCAGGTTTGCATCGACAATTTCTACCTCAATATTTACCACCTTTCCCCCAACATAGATGGGAATGGCTAGAATAATCCCGTGCATCCTATGAGAATGTCCATCAAATGTCGTCAATAGAGTCGGTGAAGGAACAACTTGAGGTGATCCAATAGCCTTCAAACATGACATGGACATCACACATGTGGAAGCTCCCTTACTTATAATTTCTTGAAAGATGTTAGTCTTTTGATATGTAGACTTTATCTGGAAAGCCATATGATGGGGAAGTCTCTTTTTGATGTTTGACATATCAAAAGTGAGCACAAGAATTTTTTTGGGATCTACTGCTCTGATTACCGAGAGCAAAGCACTCCTCTAGGCAAGGCATGACTGGAGTACCTCTAATGCTGACATAGCGCAAGGACTTTGAGCCAAATCTTATTCAATTTAGAAGTTCAAGGCTATCCTAGCATTAGGGTTAATGGTCGAGCGCTTCGCAGAGCCTTTCGACATCTGAGGTATAGACTCAAGAGAGGGCCTCTCAATATGGAGCGGCTCCGAGGCATCAGAAGCAGACTTAGCCTTAGATGATTCCAATTCATTGTAATCACGTGATTGCGTAGTGACATTGATATGTGAGCTCATCATATAGACATTTGACGAATTGTCCCCTTCCTGGTTTCCCCCTGCAGGGGTACCAACATTAGAATTTGCGCCAGCAAGTAATTGCTGCCCTTGGGGAAAAGGGTTAGTGAGAACAGCTTGGGAGCTTGAAGACCCCTGCTGCACTAATAAGCATTGTGCGTCTTGGATCTTAGGGCAGAGATGAGTCAAATGATCCCAATTGCATAACTTGCATGCAAATTTCACCTTTTTCTTGGACTCTTTCTTACCCTCTCCGACATCATTGCTAGGTTTGTTTGCATTGCCCTTCCCATCTTGGTTCTTCTTCCTGCCTCATCCTTTCTTCTTTCCATCGGATTGTTGATTTCCTTTGGGGTTAGAAGTTTGGATGGTGTTTATAGACGTAGGTTGAGAAGGTGTAGATGTGGATGGTGATGCCTGCATAGAGGAAGCAGTTTGTAAAGACAATTATTGCAATTGATTTAGCAGGTTAACCGGGTTTACAACAATTGATCCGACTAACCCATCAGCATGGGGACCTGGCTTCGATTTGGCTATATCCACCTTGGATCTAGGAGCATCAGGTGGAATTTTTTGAAGAACCCAAGACTGAGAATAGATTAGTTCTAACTGTTGGGCCCTGAAAATAGCTTGCTCTTTAGTGAAAACGCAGGAGAGGGACACGTCCTTAGAGATATCATGTTGTAATGATTTAAGAAACCATTCGAGATGGAATTCTTGTGGGATATTGGCTTTGATGAGCCTCTTCCTTCTCCTCTGTTCCTAGATATGATCCGAAATGTGAGTTGCCTGATCTTGTTGGAAATTAGCGAGAAGCTCAGTTCTGGCATCATATCAGACAAGCAATTGAAAATGGTTCAAAAAGATAGTAGCCAAATTGCCGAAAGAAGTGAAGGTGCCCCCTGGAAGCTCTATGTACCACTTAGCCGCATTTCCAGTTAGGGTACATTGAAATAATCTCAACCTGATTGAATCGTCTATCAGGGAGTTGGACGAACACCATAAGTGGAAGGTGGTTACATGGTCACTGGGATCTTCACCCGTCTTCCCCTTGAATTTTGGGATATCAGAGGGAAGTTGGGCTGGGACCAGAGGCCAAACCGGGTTATACCTAATTGGATCATTAGTCAATTTAGTGAGATTTGGAAAGTTTAACGTTGCTAGAAAAGGGAGTTGTGGTGGACCTTGAGAATTCCACCCGGTGTGGGTGGAACTCCCAATGTTCTGAAAAGAATGACCTAGATTTGTGAAGGCACCAGGTTGCCTGAAGCAATTCGTAATCCCAACTGAACCATAAGGAGCCTCTTGTGGTCTAGCAAAATTTTTGAGTTTGACCAACTCGTGCCAAAAATCCTCCGTAACTAGTAAATTTACCCCCTAAAGAAGTGTTAAAAGGAGCAGAAAGCCCCTGATAAGGATTCCATGCGTTAGAATAGGGAGAAAAGTTTTGAAAAGAATTAACAGAAGAATACGACATATTCCCATATTGGTCAAAATGAGATTGATTCCCAGCTCCTAACCCACTAATTGCAGGGTTTTTCCAACTTTGAAATGGATTATCACCTTGACTTGAAAAGGAAAAAGGCATGGATCCCACAGTTGGGTTGGAATGTGGTATATGACCACCCTTAAACAGGAAACCCTGAAAAGAAGCTAATCCACTTGCCATGGATGTGGAGGCAGTTGATGGAATACTCAACAGAACCGAAGTAATCGTGTTGGTCGGCATTCCAGAAGGGAAAAAACCAATTCCAGAGGAAACAACTTGAGAACTTCCACTCGATGATGGAATGGAAGTAGAACCAAATATAGCAGTGTTAGGAGTAACATAAGGTATAGACTTTTTTCCTCCTCCTTGTATATATACAGGAGTTTGCATACTCGCAACATTTGTCGTGGATGCCATTCTTCCAGCAGTGGTCATTGAGGGAATAGATTGATGTAAACCTGGGCTCGAAGGCCTGTTGGTCGGAGTTCCGATGTATAATAAGTGTTGGAGGGAAATTTTCCCCTAGGGCTTTTGGGTTGAAACCCTAGCAGACTGAAAGTTGTTTATACAGAGAAACACACATTCACACAGCCATTATGCTATTATAAATAAATTCTATGATAAGGGAACGTACCTTAGGTCCTACGTTTGAGAAGGTCCTCAAGGGTCCAAACCCTTCTTCAAGTTCCTCTTGTTCCTTTGTCCTGCAAAACAACCAATTCCAAAGAACACAACAGTATATGGACAAAAACTTATAAAGAAACCCTCTTCATGTTATAAGGAAAGGTAGTTAGTTATGAAATATAAACAACCATTCACATATGTATTCTAACATGAATATCATAAACATAAAGAAGATTCATATCAGGAACCAAGACATGTGTTTCTTTTATTATAGACAAATAAAGTACATAAAAAGGAATAATTTCACCTGAGTCACCTTTAGCAGGCTCCAAGAAAAGCTTCCTTCTGGATCCATTCCAGCCTCAAGCCTTTAACAAACTCCTTCCATGACTTACTCCATGATGTCATAAGTAGTGGATGAACATCAACACACAAGGAAACAAGGGTTTCCTGTACAAATAGGGGAAGTGCAGAAGGCACAAGGGACTTCAGACCTAGTCAGGGGAAAAATCTCAGCATAATAACCTTTCTCTCTCTTCTCTCCTCCTTTAGGCCTTCCCATTGAGGTCTTTTTATACCTCTCCCAAAGTAGTTTTTTAGTTGGGAGTTGGTTGGGAACAGTTGAGCCACGAGCACTAACAGGTGATCAGCAGGTAAAACCGCGATCTCCGCCCGAAAATAAGGAGTTTTATATTTTTTTAAGTGTTTTAATATATATACGCGGGTTGGGTATACACAGACCCGCGTATACACGCGTTTAACTCAGGGAAATGTCGCGTATAAGGGATAAAACACTGTTTTTTAAATTTTAGGACCAGGCCTGGAAGGAGGGGTTGCCCTAGGCCATGAGTGCAGCATCACAAACCATAAGAGTGAGATTTGGAGCTATAACAATAAGATGTTTGGATGATCAAGAGGAAGAGGAGAATTAGGAGCCACAATAGATTGTGAAAGCTCTTAGACCTTGATATTATCTTCTGACTGGAAGAGGACTCGAGAAAGAACTGGTGTGCTACTCTCTAACTCTCTACTTGTACCAAGTCTATTTTGTGAATCAATGACTCCAACCGAAGCATCAATCTTCGATGCGCCTGTTGCCACTGGTTGAAAACCAATGGCAGTATTGCTCCTATGCCTTGGAGGAGAAGGTTCAGGGCTCGCAGTTGATAGCCCACGAATTCTCCTATACCGATGAGCTAGCCGATCATCCACTTTGAATTATTTTAAGAAATCTACTTAAAGACTCGAAAAAGTTGTAAAGCTAGGCCAACTAGGAGCAAAGAGCACTCTCTAAAAGTCCCTAAATATACAAGAAATCAAACAACTTTCAAGTATTTCTGCTCCGGGTGATTAGGAATAGACACCAAAATATAATAAATCCAAAATCAAGGGCCTTCCGAAAATAGACTGGGGTAATTACGCCCCAGGCCTACTAGCAAAGGTATTAGAGGCAGTTATGCTGACCTCCACACAACAGCCTTTGCCAGTGCAAGCACCCAAGCTTTACAAGGGTACCCTCCAAAAGTACTACTGAATGTGATGCAATGTCAGCCTCAGGTGCCACGGGATTCCCCTCCGCAGCCACCTATGTGATCCCTAGGAAAGGCAACTATGGATACCAACTCGTATCAAAAGCCGGGCAAAACAGTTGTGAGGCGGGATCCAACAAGTTGGAGAGGGGGTATCTCTCTTCCTTGTCTTCACTCTCCCTCGTGCTTAACTCCCAGTCACAGAGCTTTCTCAGTCTTTCTAACAATATTGGGTTTCGCTCTTTATTCAACTTCTACATTTTGTAATTTGAGCGGCCTTGGAGAGTTAACTCTCCACTCACCTAATCCAAGGCCCTAATGAACCTAAAATTGTTGGTGTTTGTTTAATGACAACAATAAAAGTTCTAGTTCATTTTATTAATCGCTTGATTTTATATAGTTGTTCTTTAAGTCAGGGGGAATTACGAGAGTGAAACTGATGATGTTTTTATGACGCAAAAGAAATCAATAGAAAACTAACTATATGAATGCAGTCATTTTCTTTGATGAAGAGTGATCTCTACTTGGGTTCTATGAAAACTTATGTATAAGCAGAATATTTTTCTTTTATTTTATGAAACAATCCACACACACCCAAAGACTAAGAATGCCTTAAAATGCAAACTAACCTAATGCAAATTACAATAATGATGCAAGATCCTAAAAAACACTCATAAGAAAATGAAACTCTTTATAGAGACAATAAGCCAACTGAAAATGAAGAGGGAAAAAATTTGAACACAAATCTCCCTTCAAAGCAAGCGGAACAAATCGCGAAAGATCTCAATTCATTTTTCAACACTAAAACAAAAGAAACCAAAAACCAAAAGCTTGGAAAAAGAAAAACAAAAGCAAAGTTTTTCGAGATTTTTCTTTTAAAGGCAACAAAAAAACTTTTTGAGGTCACAAAAGCACTACTAAAACTCGAAAGATAAATAAATAGGCACAAGGAGTCTTTCAATCTCGCAAGTTATAAACTCAAAAATGAATAAAACTTGAACAAGAAAGACTACAAACTTGTAAAAACTGACCCAAGTAGCAGCAAAATATTTCGACAAACTGAAAAAAGGTCAAGAAAGAAATAATTTGACACTTGTCAAAAAGACTCTCAAAAAGTAAGAAAAGCAACAAGGCCACCAAATAAGGGGAAGCGGAGCAAGGGGCATGAAATCCAGGTTGGAAACGAAAATGTTTTTTTTTTTTTGTTCTGGAAGACCAGAACAACCAAGAACTTCAGAATGAAGCCTTGAACCCAAGGTACAAACTAAAAACTTGCTTAAAAAGCAATCCTAGGCCAAATATTTTCAGTGAGAAGGAGATTTTTGAAAAAGAAAGCTTGCAGGAAAAAAGAATTCTACAGACAACAGATGACCATACAACAACATAAACCACCAGGCAGAATACCTAATTGGGCAGAAATATTTGAAAAAATAATCCAAAAAATTGCATACGTGACTGTGTAAAGACACAGAAGCGTGCACTCATGTTTCTAATATAGGAAACTCACGTATACCTGAGTCTATTTTAAAGAAACCTGTGTATATACACCACTATAGTCAAAGAAAAAAGCGTATACAAATATTTCTTAGGGAAAAAAAATCAAGGTCTGATCAAGAAGATCATACTTGATGCCTGGGATACTTATGGACCAAACAATACTATAAAAGCAAGAAATCAAGAAACTGAACCTTGATTGAGAACAAACAACCCAAACCAAGAATAACAAGATTGTTATCCCTAGCAGAGTCACCAATTCTGTTGCAGGTGAAACCACCCTAGTGTTTTGGGTTGAGAACCCCAACAGAGCAGAGGGCAAACCACAACAAGAAATGCTCAGGCAATCAACAAAAATGCTTATTCTACTAAATCGTGTAGGAGTGTCCTTACTCGGATGTCCTTCATTTGGGTCGATCCCGTAGGGTGCAAACCCTTAGCTTCTCCCGATGTTCTTGAAACCTGAAAATTATTCAAATGGAACATATATGACAATAGACACATAAAGCATGTTCATGATATTAACTTTAAATCATATAAATGAATGACTAATTATACATCAATATAAGATTCATAAATGAATTACAACATAATTTGATGCATAAACACATTTAATATTGGAAATAGAACAACATTCATTTTATTGAAGTAAGCGACAATTAAAGTGGAGAAATACGACCTGAGTCCTTCTCTAGCTCCAAGCAGAACCGTCCTCCGGATCCGTCCTTTCCCGACCTTTAACAATCTTCCTCCATCAACAATACAAGGATATCTCAAGCAAGATGGGGGATACCTATAATCAAGGAAACAAGGGTTTCCTGAAGCTTTGGGGAGTGTAGAGGCACAGAGATTCTTCAGAATCGATTAGGGATAATCTCACTATAGTATCAATATCTCATCTCTTCTCCCTTAAGGCCTTCCCATGGAGGTTTATTTATACTTCTCCAAATTAGTTTTTTCAGTTGGGAATAGTTGGGCAACAGGCAATAAGAGGTGAGTAACAGGTAAAATCCGTGAACTCTGCTAGAAATTAAGGAAATTTAATTTTTTTAAGTGTTTTAACATATGTACGTGGGTTGGATATATGCTGACCTACGTGTACACGCTTTTATCACATCGAAAAGTACCGTATAGGGAATAAAACACCATTTTTTAGATTTTGGACCAAGTCTGGAAGGAAGGGTTGCCCTAGGCCATAATTAGAGCATCAAATCTACCAAGAGTGGTAAATGGTGCTATAACATGGTTGCACCGAAAACTGATCGTTGTGATGACTATGCCTATGCGGTAAAAAAATAGATCCGAATCTGCCTCTACCATCGGGTGAACAATAGACTGATGCAGGTAAAACTTGTTTTTGGATTTTTCAAGTTTTATGAGTTTTTTTTATTAAAGTGTATCTGAGAGTTGTGATAAATGTGCAGATGTGGGACTAGAAAGGCCTCTAGGCATGTCGCCAATAGCACGAAGAGTAGCACGTTATATATAGGATGCCCCATATGAGGAAGGAACAGATCCTATGGTAGAGATGGAACGAAATTTGGAAGTGATCACCCGATGGATTCTAGAGTATGCGACTATAAATCATGTGCCACTATGATACCAGAGGCATAAACTGCGTTGGATTTTAGGCCGAGTGATTAGAGCGGTCTCATGCTATCAAGAGCATCATGTGGGCGACTAGCCTTTGCTAGTCATGTTTTTTAGAATGTTGTAGGCAATGAAAGCCATGTGTCCCGGAACACTTTATTTTTTGAGATTTTGATGAACAAACTTTGACAGACGTGATATACATACATACATATGCATGTTTTTATCTTCTATTTATGTGTTCATTTGATGATATGATCATTTTTATAAATTACACAAATGTCTATCAAGAACATAGTTCGCTAATGCATCTGTTAATGTATTCAAATTGTGCGAAATGTGTTGATATGTGATATAATCAAAATTCCTTTCGAATAACCGAACACGTAGATACATACACAAAATTTGTGGATTTCTTATTGAATAATGACTATTTAATTGTAACACAACGAGTTGTGAATCCAACTTAACAACTAAATTTCTAATGCCAAGAGCAACTGCTTCTGATAACAGTTCAATAACTGCACTATACTCGGCAATATTATTAGTTGTTCATCCAAGGCAAATACCTTGTAAATCAATCGACTCGCCAGCAGGGACAAAGAGTACCCAAGCTACATAAGATAAGTTCTATGTGCTATGACAAGCACCATCAACAAAACCAACATAATGGTTTGACGACATCTAAAAACCAAGTGGAACACAAGGTAAGCAGAAGGAACATGTCTGCAAAGAAAAAAATCACATAAAAAAATCAAAACTGCACACCCATGAATTCACACACTAATGTACAAAAGTATATTTACATGGATGACCACGCGTAAAAAGTTCAGATGGAGTCCATTTTTAGACTCGGGTAATCGATCAACAGAGAATGAAACTGAAGTTTCACCGTTGGCATAACGTGTAAGCATCGAGTCGGCCGAATAATGGAATGACATTCATAAATGGCTATGCCCCCATGCCCCCTGGGTGACCAAGGGTTACGAGTCATAGGATGACTACCCCATTGCGATAATAAGAAAATGGTAAAAACTCAGTGAGAAAGTCTCTGGAAAGGAAGCGAGAAAATATTAATCTCATGACGAGGAAAAGATGCTCCCAATTGAAAGATTTTGACAATTTTAGGTTGGATTGAAATGTAAATAGGCAAAGTTGTAGTAATCTTTCCCATATTACCTTTGGACAAAACTTCATGCACCAGAATAGGTGTTTGAAGTGGGTGCGTCGGGTTATGAGAAACAAAAGCTTCAAGACATGAAGGAATCTCACTTAGACTTGGAAGAAATGAGGAACGATGATGGACATCATTCCAAGGAGTTTCGTCAAGCGACATAACCTCAACAATACTCTCGTCGGTGGGGAATATTTTGGTTAAAGGATCTAGAGAATCCCAAGAACAAAGCCAAGGAGATTGCGAATAAGTATCTAGATACATACTGAGAACAACATGACTTTCCAAAGCAACCGTAGAAGCCGAGACAATTTCCTGATAAGCTTGTTCCAAAGGACTTAGCCACATAGTGTCACCAAAGGAATCAACCTGATCTGGAGAAGGAAAAATCCATGGGTCTGTAGAAACATATATCATGTTGATCGAGGCTACATGTGGAGGTGGGAGAGAAAAAGTTCCTATTAAAGTAGAATCTTTGAAAAGCCCTGCCCCCACGCTCTCATATGGAATATCGGTATTTCCCACATATGGGACATTGCCATTTGAGGCACTAGAAGATAAAAAAATACAATTGATTGACGATGCCAATTTTTCCTTCATGAGGAAAAAAGAGCACTCGGAACAAAGAGGAAACTACACAAAACATGGCATGGGTCAAAATTTGCCCAAGTAGAAGGTTTTAATTCAGATTCGCATCTACAACTTCTACTTCTAACTCAATAGTCCTCCCTCCCAAATTGATAGGCAAATTTGTAAGAATACCATAAGGACATGAGCCTCTACCATCAAAGGCCTCGAAAGTGTTCAGGGACTGGTTAAGAGGTGGAGAGCCAATAGCGTTCCAACATGACACATACATGATGTAGGTAGAAGCACCTTCATCAATGACAGTCCGATGGATCATATTTCCTTTTATAATGACTTGGATCAAAAAGGAAATCTGATGAGGAAGATGAGGAACATGGTTTACAAGATCAAAAGTAATCAAGCTCGAATTAGCAGGATCAATGCCTCCAATAGCGGACAATAATGATTTCCGCTGCATTGGACAAGTTTAGAGAAGTTCCAAAGTAGACATCACCAAAGGCACCAACAATATTGTAATGTTGAGCAGCTCTAGCATTTGGATTATAGGATGACTTCTGAAGCACACCTTTGGGAGGTGATCGAATAAAATATTCATTATTAGGTCTCTCGATATGGAGAGGACCAAAACTGGGTGGAGCAGAAGTAGAAGGTATATCAGTGGCTTATTTTTCCACCATCTGCTTTTGAGGGGTTTGATAATATTTTGATCGAGTGGCTACAAAGTTAGGTAAAGAACCCATGATCATGTCAAACTAAGAACCAAATGAGGCAGAGGATTGTGGTTGGTATACCAATTGAGTTTGTTGAGACAGGAATGGCTCTTTCAAAACAGTGGGGGTCCCTTTCAATAAATGACTAACTTCTACACGTTGGGGACAATCCTTCATATAATGATCTTCCTCACAAATGAGGCAAGGATATTTTGGCTTTCGTTTGGAGGTATCATCAAAAGATGACTTAGGAGGGTGTGTTTCAGGGTATCAAATTTTTCTTTACCTTTAGCCTTCTTCTTATCTTTTGAGGCTTTATCTGCCGTGGTAGACTGAACGACATTTACCTTAGAGGTTTTAGCAGGATTCGATGCGTTTTTAGAAGGAGGACTAGAACTAGTATTTGAAATAGATTTTGGCTTTGAATAAGATTTGGTGGAGGTTTGGGATACTTATCCAATTATACCATCAATAGGTGGTACATCAAGAGACTTCGAAGATGCCGGATCCGAAGATGTTCTTGAAGCATCAGGAAAAATTTCATATAGCGTGCCAGACTGGGAATAGACTAATTCCAAATACTGGGCATGGGCAATAGCTTGGTAATCGATAACACAACCACCCATTTTTATATCTTTAGCGATTTTGTTTGCAAATGACTTGGTAAACCATTCAGTCAACAACTCATCAGGGATTTCAAATTTGATGAGGCAACATTGACGTCTCCATTCATGGATATGATCATAGATATGGGTCGCCGTATCCTCCTTCAAAGATGTGAGAAAATGAGTACCAATTTCAGAACAAACTGGTAGCTGGAAGTGGGTGAGGAAGGCCATAGCCAAAGAGTTGAATTCTGCATAGGTACCTCGAGGCAACTCGACATACCACTTTGCAGAAACACTTGTCAAGGTTCGCTAAAAGAGGTGGAGATAAACATAATCATCAACGTAGGAATTGGAAGAACACCATAAGTGATATGACATCACATGGGCCTGAAGTTCCTCTTTAGCTTTTCCTTCAAATTTGGGGCAATCATTTGGAATTTTAGTGGGAACTGGAGGCCAATAAGTTGAATGAAGATTTGGATCATTTTTAAGCCTCAAGATATCGGGTAGTTCCAATGTCGCTAAAAATGGAAATTGCGGGTTAAAAGGCATTAAAGCCTTTGATAAGGCCCAGTCTGTGGGTTCCATCCTTGTTGGTAAGGATTCTTCCCCCAAGGTGGAGGATTTTGACCATAAGGGGCTTGATTTCCCCCCATTGAGGGGTACCTTGACCATAAGGTGGATTATGTCTAGGGTAGGGTTGATATTGACCTGCCATAGGCCATTGGTAACCATAAGGAGGATAAACATTATGTGCGGCATATGGATTGTGAGGTTGCTACACCTGTTGACCGTGGTGATAAAGTTGTTGGCCCTGTTGCTGCAAGGGTTGACCTTGTGCCTGCAAGGTTTGACCTTGTTGATATACATGTTGAGCTTGCTGTTGCAAGGGTTGACCTTGCTGCTGCAATGGTTGACCTTGCAGATTCAAGGGTTGATTGGGTTGTTGAAAAAATTACGTTTGCTATTGCAAAGGATATTGAAGCTACTGCAAAGGTTGCCCCTACTGCTGCAAATGTTGCCCTTGCTACTGTAAAGGTTTCCCTTGTTGCAACAAAGTTTGTTGGATAGTTCCTTTAGGGATTCCTTATGGGTATTGGTAAGTTTCAAATGGGATTTGACCATATGCACCAGGAATAAAATTCTGACCAGGTTGCACATGAGGACCTTCTTGTGGAATATAAGGTGGATTTTGCAGTGCTTGTGAACCATATGGAACATAAGACTATTGGAGGGGTATCTGGGCCATGTAAGGATGTTGATAATGGATATTACTTTCCTCGGATGGACCAACGACATTAGGAATACCACTAGGATTAGGTTGATTCACTCCAATGATGTGAGGTTGTGCTCCACTCACATGGGTTCCACCAGACATAAGAGGAATATTGGGATTCCCCCCCCCCCCAAGGCTATGAATGAGGCGGTGGTACATTCTGTCCACTTGATGGAGGGACCAAAGAACTTATTAACGTATAAACCAAAACTGTCGGTTGCACTGGAATTGACAGAATTGTTGGTTGAATCAGAACCGAAGAAACGACAGTTTGCACAGGTATCTTAGAGGTCACGTTAGGAATAAACAAACTAGAATTAGGCATAAGATTTGATGACCAAATAGGATTTTGGTATAAAGATGAAGCACTGGGAGTTCCTGAAACTAATTGAGCCAAGTTTGTATAACCATGTGGAAGCATAGGCCCACTGTTTTCAGGAGATGGTTGAGATGGAACTCTTCCTTCATAAGGAAAGCCTTCCAGAGGAAATTCATATTCAAACTCATTATCAACATTGGGAGTGTGAGTAGCGGAGGCTTCTGGAGGACCTCGAGGAGAGGTTGGATCCCACCTTCCGAAGCCATAGGTGGAAACGACTGGTGAGGAGGAATCCGAGATGGGTGAGGAGATAACTCCAAATGAACACCCAGTTGATCGTATGGACTATAAGGGTGTTGAGGAGATATCAGAATTGGATCAAATAACAGATTTAGAAGATATAAAACAAACCTCTGTGGACTCTCAGGGGTTTTTGGATCAGACTCCTAAGATGATGATGAATCTCGAGGTGGAGGATGAGAAGCAAGGGGTTGGATGCTTGGGACAATTCCAAGTTCAAAGCCTTGAGCTTCAAGTGACTACAGAAGTTTAGGGTGAACTCCTTGTGAAGACCCTTCAGTATTAGACAATGAAGGGGAACTGTGAGGTGAAATCAATGGTTCAGCCACGGTGACTTTCTCTCAAGAGCAGAAGGAGAAAATATGATTCGTTGAGGGTTGATTAAAATTAAAATTTACAAGGAATTTACTCAATATGGGGCCAAGAAGCAACTGCATGGGTTCGACATGTTATCGTTGGTAGTTAATTTTATGACACGAAACAACAAATAAATCAAAACGGGTAATGCTAGGCAAGAGGGTTTACTAAGTATCCGTGAACCGTTATATACACCTTAGACGAAAACACGGACTTGACGTATGGCGACCGATCTCCCTGAATGTTGTGTTCGATGTATCATGTTTACAAGGTGGATGACTTGGTTACCTATGGCTAAAAGATAGCAACCTAGTGGGGTCTCCTAATATATACTTGAAGGTACGGGGAGCACAAGTCTGTGTTAACGCTGTCTAATGAAGAACTGTTCAATGAGAGCATCCCTATATATTTATCATGCTGAAGTGCCTTTGATATACCCGAAAGTACTAGAGAACCTTCTATATATTTCCATACTTGGACGAGATTTCACCCTTGAGATACACTGTAGGTAGTTAACGACAACTAATATGTTTAAAGATGTCGGAACACGTCTCTAGCCTAGACCTCTAGATATTTGTGTTAGGTTACAAATGCTCCTTAGGTTAATTGAGGTAAAGTTTAAGTTTATATTCAATTGAATCTCAGTCGCATGGCTTAACGATGTCACCTGTACCTATAATGCAACTAAATGATAAAAATGAAATCTTTTCATTTGATGAAGGCTAAACTAATGAAGGAAGAGAGACAACCAAATAATGCATCAATCAAGCAAAATGCATCAAAACACAACTCTTTATCTTTCCAATGCAAAATGCAAAAATGAGATCTAATCTTTCACTTTCACAAACAAATGCAATGCCAAGATGCAATCCTAAGAGAAACAAAAATCACTTTTATTTCACTAAGATGCACTAATTTTATCTTTTTTTGTTTCACTTTGATTCAACAATGAAAACTAATGCAATGAGAAAAGGAGAAAATGAAATCTAAACAACTAAAATGAAAATTTCATTCACTTATGGTTTCGAATGCAAATCATTTCAAAAATACTTAAATGAGGAAATCATTCACTTTTCTTTTCAAAACAAAGAAATCAAACAAGCATTCACTTTCAGTCCTTCCAAAGCATGCAACTATAATCTATGCTTGACAATGGAGCAAAAGAAATCTTCAAAGCATCAAAATGACTCAATACTAATGAAAATAACTTTACGATCAAAAACTGAAAGCAACTTGAAAAAGATGTCCTAATTGTAGGAAGAATCCTAAATGTAAGCAATAAATATCAGAAAAGTAGATCAAGCAATGAGTAGAGGGTGACCTAGACACCCTAGAAACCCTAGAAGGCACTGAAGCTTCAAACACACATTAACAAAGCCAAGAGACAATTTCAATCATACAAGCATAACAGTCAAGACAAATACACTGTAGTCACACTGGAAAATAACTGAAAGAGGTAAAAAATATTGAAAACAAGAAGAAACCATAATTTTCTTCTAACCTCTTGGATCAACGTGCTTGTTAAAGGAAAAAGGGCGATGCAAATTAGATCAACGCGACTGTAAATTTAAAATCGGTGCTCACAACGCTTTTGTCAGAGCAAAAAATGCGTTGGGCAAGAAAACTAAAGAAACAATAAAAAATCTTCATGATCAGAGAAAGATAAACATTCTCAGGCAATAACCAGTGACTGCAAATAGCTACAGTGGTAGACACAAGCTAAGAAATTGACGGTTGGTCAAACTCATCAAAGAATCTGATTGGAGGAATGGATGGAAGAGGTTATAGCTTCCCTAGCGGAGCCGCCGTTTTGTTGTCTAGGAAAATCCTCTCCGTGGATAGAGAAGATCCCTCTAGCCAAATGAGTGGGACTAGCAACCTATGTGACAATCTACAAGGACACTTTCCTAAATTACAATCGAAATGAGAGAAGAGGAAGATTGACTGCCTCGTTTTGATGCTATAACATACTCCTTTGTTGACAACCTCAAATAGCTCGCACCTCAGGATCAATCCTACTACTCATAGCATTTGAATACCTCCACAAGAGATCAAAGAGACAACAATGTTGGAAATACTGGGGGGGTGAATTAGTATTCCTTCGCAATTAGCAGTTTTAAATTTTTTAGAGCATTAGTTAATATTCAATTATTATTAATGTTTATGCAGTAATAATAGTAAATAAAAGAACACAATATACATAAGAATTTTAGGTGAAAAACCCCCTTCAGGGTCAAAAACCACCAAACACTTTTCTAATAAATTATTTAATTTCAGCCCCAACTAAAATGAAAGCAACAACTTCCTAGAATTCTAGAAAATCATTCTTCTCCAGCTCCCACTGGAAGGATGCCCCAATGCCCTGGTTTCTTCACTAGTCAACTGAATGGATGCCCCAACATCCTAGACCAACCTACCACCCTGAAGTGTTCACAGGCTCCAACCTATAGGCGACTTCATACACCAACTTGTAGGCGACTTCATAGACTTTATCTGGAAAGCCATATGATGGGGAAGTCTCTTTTTGATGTTTGACATATCAAAAGTGAGCACAAGAGAATTTTTTGGATCTACTGCTCCGATTGCCGAGAGAAAAGCACTCCTCTGAGCAGGGCATGATTGGAGTACATCTAATGCTGACATAGTGCAAGGAATTTGAACCAAATCTTATACAATTGAGCAGTTCAAGGCTACTCTAGAATTAGGGTTAATGGTCGAGCGCTTCGCAGAGCCTTTCGGCATCCGAGGTATAGACTCAAGAGAGTATAGACTCAAGAGAGGGCCTCCTAGTATGGAGCGTCTCTGAGGAATCGGAAGCAGACTTAGCCTTTGATGATTCCGATTCATTGTAATAATGCGATCGCGTAGTGAAATCGATATGTGAGCTCATCATATAGACATTTGACGAATTGTCCCCTTCCTGGTTTCCCCTTGCGGGGGTACCAACATTAGAATTTGCGCTAGCAAGTAATTGCTGCCCTTGGGGAAAAGGTTAGTGAGAACAACTTGGGAGCTAGAATATCCTTGCTGCACTAATAAGCGTTGAGCATCTTGGATCTAAGGGAAAAGATGAATCAAATGATCCCCATTGCACAACTTTCATGGAAATTTCACCTCTTTCTTGGACTCTTTCTTACCCTCTTTGGCATAATTGCTGGGTTTGTTTGCATTGCCCTTCCCATCTTGGTTCTTCTTCCTGCCTTGTCCTTTCTTCTTTCCACCAGATTGTTGATTTCATTTGGGGTTAGAAGTTTGGATGGTGTTTACAGACATAGGTTGAGAAGGTGTAGATGTAGATGGTGATGCCTGCATAGAGGAAGCAGTTTGTAAAGACAACTGCTGCAATTGATTTAGCAGGTTAACCGTGTTTACAACAATTGATCTGACTAGCGCATCGACGTGGGGACCTAGCTTCGATTTGGCTATATCCACCTTGGATCTAGGAGCGTCAGGTAGAATTTTTTGAAGAACCCAAGACTGAGAATGGATCAGTTCTAATTGATGGGCCCTGAAAATAGCTTGCTCTTTAGTGAAAACACCGGAGAGGGACACGTCCTTAGAGATCTCAGGTTGTAATGATTAGAAACCATTTGAGAAGGAATTCTTATGGGATACCATCTTTGATGAGCCTCTTCCTTCTCCTCCATTCCTGGATATGATCCAAAATGTGAGTTTCCTGATCTTGTTGGAAATTAGCCAGAAGCTCAGTTCCGGCATCATATCAGACAAGCAATTGAAAATGGTTCAAAAAGTTAGTAGCCAAATTCTCGAAAGAAGTGAAGGTTCCCCATGGAAGTTCTATGTACCACTTAGCCGCATTTCTAGTTAAGGTACATTGAAATAATCTCAACCTGATTGAATCGTATATTAGGGAGTTGGACGAACACCATAAGTGGAAGGTGGTTACATGGTCACCCAGATCTTCACCCGTCTTCCCCTCGAATTTTGGGATATCAGAGGGAAGTTTGGTTGGGACCGGAGGCCAAACCAGGTTATAACTAATCAGATCATTAGTCAATTTAGTGAGATCTAGAAAGTTTAACATTTCCAGAAAAGGGAGTCGTGATGGACCCTGAGAATTCCACCTGGTGTGGGCAAAACTCCCAATGTTCTAAAAAGAATGACCTAGATTTGTGAAGGCACCAGGTTGCCTGAAGTAATTCGTAGACCCAACTAAACCATAAGGAGCCCCTTGTGGTCCAGTAAAATTCGGAGTTTGACCAACTCGTGCCGAAAATCCCCCCGTAACTAGTAAAGTTACCCCCTAAAGAAGTGTTAAAAGGAGTAGAAAGCCCTTGATAAGGATTCCATGCGTTAGCATAGGGAGAAAAGTTTTGAAAATAATTAATAGAAGAATACGGCATATTCCCCTATTGGTCAAAATAAGATTGATTCCCGGCTCCTAACCCACTAATTGTAGGGTTTGTCCAACTTTGAAATGGATTATAATCTTGACCTGAAAGGGAAAAAGGCATGGATCCCACAGTTGGGTTGGAATGTGGTGTATGACCACCCCTAAACGGGAAACCCTGAAAAGAAGCTGATCCAATCGCCATGGATGTGGAGGCAGCTGATGGAATACTCAATGGAACCGAAGGAATCATGCTGGTCGGCATTCCAAAAGGGAAAAAACCAATGCCAGAGGCAACAACTTGAGAACTTCCACTCGATGATGGAATGGAAGTAGAACCAAATATAGCAGTGCTAGGAGTAACATAAGGTATAGAAATTGTTCCTCCTCCTTGTACAGATATAGGAGTCTACATACTCGTAGAACTTTTCGTGGATGCCATGCTTCCAGTAGTGGTCATCGAAGGAATAGATTGATGTAAACCTGGGCTCGAAGGCCTGTTGGTCGGAGTTCCAACATATAATAAAATGTCTGGATGATCAGGAGGAAGAGGAGAATTAGGAGCCACACTAGACTCTGAAAGCTCTTCGACCTTGATATTATCTTTCTATTGGAAGAGGACTCGAGAAAGAACTGGAGTGTTACTCTCTATCTATCTACTTGTACCAGGTCTATCTTGTGAATTAATGACTCCAACTAGAGGATCAATCTCTGATGCACTTGCTGCCACTGGTTGAAAACCATTGGCAGTATTGCTCCTACGCCTTCGAGGAGAAGGTTCAAGACTCATAGGTGATAGCCCATGAAGTGTCCTAGACTGATGAGTTGGTTGATCATCCACTTTGAGTTATTTTTAAGAAATCTACTTAAAGAATCAAAAATGTTGTAAAGCTAGGCCAACTAGGAGCAAAGAGCACTCTCTAAAAGTCCCTAAATATACAAGACATCAAACAGCTTTCAAGTATTTCCACTCTAGGTGATTAGGATTGGACACCAAATTACAATAAAGCCAAAATTAAGGTCCTTCCGAAAATAGACTGGGGTAATTACGTCCCAGGCCTACTAGCGATGGTATCAGAGGCAGTTACGTTGACCTCCAAACAAAAACCTTTGTCAATGCAAGCACCCAAGCTTCGCAAGGGTACCCTCCAGAAGTACTATTGAACGTGATGCAACATCAGCCTCAAGTGCCATGGGATTCCCCTCCATAGCCACCTATGTGATCCCTAGGAAAGGCAACTATGGATACCAACTCATATCAAAAGTCGGGCAGAATAGTCGTGAGGCGAGATCCAACAAGTTGGAGAGGGGTTATCTCTCTTCCTTGTCTTCACTCTCCCTCGTGCTTAACTCCTAGTCACAGAGCTTTCCCGGTCTTTCTAACGATATTGGGTTTCACTCTTTATTCAACTTCTACGTTTTGTAATTTGAGCGGCCTTGGAGAGTTAACTCTCCACTCACCTAATCCAAGGCCCTAATGAACCTAAACTTGTTGGTGTTTGTTTAATGACAACAATAAAATTTATAGCTCATTTTATTAATCTCTTGATTTTATATAAATGTTATTTAAGTTATGGGGAATTACGAGAGTGAAACTGATGATGTTTTTATAACGCAAAAGAAATCAATAGAAAACTAACTATATGAATGCAGTCATTTTCTTCAATGAACAGTGATATCTACTTGGGTTCCATGAAAACATATATATAAGCAAAATATTTTTCTTTTCTTTTATGAAACAATCCACACACACCCAAAGACTAAGAATGCCTTAAAATGCAAACTAACCTAATGCAAATTACAATAATGATGGAAGATCCTAAAAGACACTCATAAGAAAATGCAACTCTTTATAGAGACAATAAGCCAACTTAAAATGAAGAGGACAAAAATTTGAACACAAATCTCCCTTCAAAGCAAGCAGAACAATTCGCGAAAGATCTCAATTCACTTTTCAACACTAAAACAAAAGAAACCGAAAACCAAAAGCTTGCTTGGGATTCTCAATAGGTTGCCTGGGATTGTCCACTAATGGAACAATAGAGTCAAAGGATGCATGAGAATCACCCTATGAATAATCCATCTGATCAACTTTTACAATCCTTCCCTCATGAGGAAAACAAAGGATGTGGAATAATGATGAAACTATGGCATCCATCTCGTAAATCCAATTCCTACCTAAGAGGAGGTTGTAATCTAGGTTCGCATCGACAATTTCTACCTCAATATTTACCACCTTTCCCCCAACATAGATGGGAAAGGCTAGAATAATCTCGTGTGGCCTATGAGAATGTCCATCAAATGTCGTCAATAGAGTCGGTGAAGGAACAACTTGAGGTGATCCAATGGCCTTCCAACATGACATGGACATCACACATGTGGAAGCTCCCTCATCTATAACTGTTCGAAAGATGTTAGTCTTTCGATATGTAGACTTTATCTAGAAATACATATGATGGGGAAGTCTCTTTCTGATGTTTGTCATATCAAAAGTGAGCACAAGAGAATTTTTTGGATCTACTGCTCCGGTTGCTGAGAGAAAAGCACTCCTCTGAGCAGGGCATGATTGGAGTACCTCTAATGCTGACATAGTGCAAGGACTCTAAGCCAAATCTTATACAATCAAGCAATTCAAGGCTACCCTAGCATTAAGGTTAATGGTCGAGTGCTTCACGGAACCTTTTTGCATTCGAGGTATAGACTCAAGAGTGGGCCTCTCAATATGGAGCGGCTCTGAGGCATCAGAAGCAGACTTAGCCTTAGATGATTTCGATTCATTGTAATCACACGATCACGTAGTGACATCAATATGTGAGCTCATCATATAGGCATTTTATGAATTGTCCCCTTCCTAGTTTTCCCCTGTGGGGGTACCAACATTAGAATTTGCGCCAGCAAGTAATTGCTGCCCTTGGGGAAATGGTTAGTGAGAACAACTTGGGAGCTAGGAGACCCCTGCTGCACTAATAAGCATTGAGAGTTTTGGATCTTAGGGTAGAGATGAGTCAAATGATTCCCATTTCATAACTTGCATGGAAATTTCACCTCTTTCTTGGACTCTTTCTTACCCTCTCTGACATCATTGCCGGGTTTGTTTGCATTGCCCTTCCCATCTTCGTTCTTCTTCCTGCCTTGTCCTTTCTTCTTTCCATCGGATTGTTGATTTCATTTAGGGTTAGAAGTTTGGATGGCCTTTACAGACATAGATTGAGAAGGTGTAGATGTGGATGGTGATGCCTGCATAGAGGAAGCAGTTTGTAAAGACAACTGTTGCAATTGATTTAGCAGGTTAACTGGGTTTACAACAATTGTTCCGTCTAGCCCGTCGGTGTGGGGACCTGGCTTCAATTTGGCTATATCCACCTTGGATCTAGGAGTGTCAGGTAGAATTTTTTGAAGAACCCAAAACTGAGAATAGATCAGTTCTAATTGATGGGCCATGAAAATAGCCTACTCTTCAGTGAAAACACCGGAGAGGGACACGTCCTTAGAGATCTCAGGTTGTAATGATTTAAGAAACCATTCGAGAAGGAATTCTTTTGGGATATCGGTTTTGATGAGCCTCTTCCTTCTCCTCTATTCTTGGATATGATTTGAAATGTGAGTTGCCTGATCTTGTTGGAAATTAGCCAAAAACTTAGTTCCGGCATCATATCAAACAAGCAATTGAAAATGGTTCAAAAATATAGTAGCCAAATTGCCGAAAGAAGTGAAGGTGCCCCCTGGAAGCTCTATGTACCACTTAGCCGCATTTCCAGTTAGGGTACGTTGAAATAATCTCAACCTGATTGAATCATCTATTAGGGAGTTGGATGAACACCATAAGTGGAAGGTGGTTACGTGGTCACCCGGATCTTCACCCGCCTTCCCCTCGAATTTTGGGATATCAAAGGGAAGTTTGGTTGGGACCGGAGGCCAAACTGGGTTATACCTAATTGGATCATTAGTCAATTTAGTGAGATCTAGAAAGTTTAATGTTGCTAGAAAAGGGAGTCATGGTGGACCCTGAGAATTCCACCCGGTGTGGGCGAAACTCCCAATGTTTTGAAAAGAATGACCTGGTTTTGTGAAGGCACTAGGTTGCCCGAAGTAATTTGTAGATCCAACTGAACCATAAGGAGCCCCTTGTGGTCCAGCAAAATTTGGATTTTGACCAACTCGTTCCAAAAATCCTCTGTAACTTGTAAAGTTACCCCCTAAAGAAGTGTTAAAAGGTGCAGAAAGCCCCTGATAAGGATTCCATGTGTTAGCATAGGGAGAAATTTTTTGAAAAGAATTAACAGAAGAATATGGCATATTCCCCTATTGGTCGAAATAATATTGATTCCCAGCTCCTAACCCACTAACTGCAGGGTTTGTCCAACTTTGAAATGGATTATCACCTTCACCTGAAAAGGAAAAAGGCATGGATCTCACAGTTGGGTTGGAATGTGGTATGACCACCCTTAAATGGGAAACCCTAGTGAAAAGAACCTGATCCACTCGCCATGGATGTGGAGATAGCTAATGGAATACTCAACGGAACCGAAGTAATCACGCTGGTCAGCATTCCAAAAGGGAAAAAACCAATGCCAGAGGCAACAACTTGAGAAATTCTACTCGATGATGGAATGGAAGTAGAACCAAATATAATAGTGCTAGGAGTAATAGAAGGTATAGAAATTGTTCCTCCTCCTTGTATAAATACAGGAGTCTGCATACTCGTAGCACTTATAGCGGATGCCATGCTTCCAACAGTGGTCATCGAAGGAATAGATTGATGTAAACCTGGGCTCGAAGGCTTGTTGGTTGGAGTTCCGACATATAATAAAATGTCTGGATGATCAGGAGGAAGAGGAGAATTAGGAGCCACAATAGACTCTGAAAGCTCTTCGACCTTGATATTATCTTTCGACTGGAAGAGGACTCGAGAAAGAACTGGAGTGTTACTCTTTAACTCTCTACTTGGACCAAGTCTATCTTGTGAATCAATGACTCCAATGGAGAATCAATCTCTGATGTGCCTGCTACCACTGGTTGAAAACCACTGGCAGTATTACTCCTATGCCTTCGAGGAGAAGGTTCAGGACTCGTAGGTGATGGCCCATGAAGTCTCCTAGACTGACGAGCTGGCCGATCATCCACTTTGAATTATTTTTAAGAAATCTACTTAAAGACTCGAAAAAGTTGTAAAGCTAGGCCAACTAGGAGTAAAGAGCACTCCCTAAATATACAAGTAATTAAACAACTTTCAAGTATTTCCGCTCCGGGTGATTAGGATCAGACGCCAAAATACAATAAAGCCAAAATCAAGGGCCTTTCGAAAATAGATTGGGGTAATTACGCCCCAGGCCTACTATCGAAGGTATCAGAGGTAGTTACGCTGACCTCCAGACAACAGCCTTTGCCGGTGTAAGAACCCAAGCTTTGCAAGGGTACCCTCCAAAAGTACTACTGAACGTGATGCAACATCAACCTCAGGTGCCACAGGATTCCCCTCCACAGCCACCTATCTGATCGCTAGGAAAGGAAACTATGGATACCAACTCGTATCAAAATTCGGGCAGAACAATCATGAGGCGAGATCCAACAAGTTGGAGAGGGGGTATCTCTCTTCCTTTTCTTCACTGTCCCTCGTGCTTAACTCCCAGTCACAGAGCTTTCCCGGTCTTTCTAACGATATTGGGTTTCGCTCTTTATTCAAATTCTACGTTTTGTAATTTGAGCGGCCTTGGAGAGTTAACTCTCCACTCACTTAATCCAAGGCCTTAATGAACCTAAACTTGTTGGTGTTTGTTTAATGACAACAATAAAAGTTCTAGTTCATTTTATTAATCGTTTGATTTTATATAGTTGTTCTTTAAGTTAGGGGGAATTACGAGAGTGAAATTGATGATGTTTTTATGACGCAAAAGAAATCAATAGAAAACTAACTATATGAATGCAGTCATTTTCTTCGATGAAGAGTGATCTATACTTGGGTTCTACGAAAACTTATATATAAACATAATATTTTTCTTTTCTTGTATGAAACAATCCACACACATGCAGAGACTAAGAATTCCTTAAAATGCAAACTAACCTAATGCAAATTACAATAATGATGCAAGATCCTAAAAATCACTCATAAGAAAATGCAACTCTTTATAGAGACAATAAGCCAACTTAAAATGAAAAGGGAAAAAATTTGAACACAAATCTACCTTCAAAGCAAGTGGAACAAATCACAAAAGATCGCAATTTTCTTTTCAACACTAAAACAAAAGAAACTAAAAACCAAAAACTTGGAAAAAGAAAAACAAAAGCAAAGTTTTTTGAGATTTTTCTTTTAAAGGGAACAAAACAACTTTTTGAGGTCACAAAAGTACTACTAAAACTCGAAAGATCAATAAATAGGCACAAGGAGTCTTTCAATCTCACAAGTTATAAACTCAAAAATGAATAAAACTTGAACAAGAAAGACTACGAACTTGTACAAACTGACCCAAGTAGCAGCAAAAGATTTTGACAAACTGAAAAAAGGTCAAGAAAGAAATAATTTGACACTTGTCAAAAACACTCTCAAAAAGAAAGAAAAGAAACAAGGCTACCAAATAACGGGAAGCAGAGCAAGGGACTTGAAATCCAGGTTGGAAACAAAATTGAAAACAATTTTCTGTTCTAGAAGACTAGAAGAACCAAGAACTTCAGAACGAAGCCTTGAACCCAAGATACAAACTAAAAACTTGCTTAAGAAGCAATCCTAGGCCAAATCTTTTCAGTGAGAAGGAGATTTTTGAAAAAGAAAGCTTGCAGGGGAAAGGAATTCTGTAGACAGCAGATGACCATACAACAACATAAACCACCAGGCAGAAGACCTAACTGGGTAGAAATATTTGAAAAAACAATCCAAAAAATTGCATACGCTACTGTGTAAAGACACATAAATGTGCACACACATTTCTAATATAGGAAACTCGCGTATACGTGAGTATTCTTTAAAGAAACCTGCGTGTATACATCACTATAGTCAAAGAAAAAAGCATATACAAAACTTTATTAGGGAAAACAAAAATCAAGTTCTGATCAAGAAGATCATACTTGATGCCTGGGATACTTATGGACCAAACAATACTGTAAAAGCAAGCAATCAAGAAACTGAACCCTGATTGAGAACAAACAACCCAAACTAGGAATAACAAGATTGTTATCCCCAGCGGAGTCGCCAATTCTGTTGCAGGTGAAACCACCCTAGGGCTTTGGGTTGAGAACCCCAACAGAGTAGAGGGCAAACCACAACAAGAAATTCTCAGGCAATTAAAAAAATGCTTATTCTACTAAATCATGTAGGAGTGTCCTTACCCGGATGTCCTTCGTTTGGGTAGATCCCGCAGGGTGCAAACCCTTAGCTTCTCCCAATGTTCTTGAAACCTGAAAATTATTCAAATGGAACATACACGACAGTAGAAACATAAAGCATGTTCATGATATTAACTTTAAATCATATAAATGAATGACTAATTATACATCAATATAAGATTCATAAATGAATTACAACATAATTTGATGCATAAACACATTTAATATCGGAAATAGAACAAAATTTATTTTATTGAAATAAGCGGTAAGTAAAGTGGAGAAATACGAACTGAGTCCTTCTTTGGCTCCAACTGGAACCGTCATCCAGATCTGTCCTTTCCCGGCCTTCAACAATCTTCCTCCATCACCAATACAAGGATATCTCAAGCAAGATGGGGGATACCTCTAATTAAGGAAACAAGGGTTTCCTGAATCTTTGGGGAGTGCAGGATGGACAGGGATTCTTCAGAATCGATCAGGGATAATCTCACTATAGTATCAATATCTCATATTTTCTCCCTTAAGGCCTTCCCATGGAGGTTTATTTATACTTCTCCAAATTAGTTTTTTCAGTTGCGAAATAGTTGGGCCACGAGCAATAAGAGGTGAGTAACAGGTAAAACCCATGAACTCCACTCAAAATTAAGGAATTTTTTTTTTTTAAGTGTTTTAACATATGTACGTGGGTTGGATATATGCTGACCCGTGTGTACACGCTTTTATCACAAGGCAAAGTAATGTATAGGGAATAAAACACAGTTTTTTAGATTTTGGACCAAGTCTGGAAGGAAGGGTTGCCCTAGGCCATAATCAGAGCATCATATCTACCAAGAGTGGTAAATGGTGCTATAACATGGTTGCACTGAAAACTGATCATTGTGGATGACTATGCCTATGCAATCAAAAACTTCAGATGGGATCTGAATCTGCCTCTACCATTGGGTGAGCAATAGACTGATGCAAGTAAAACTTGTTTTTGGATTTTTCAAGTTTTATGAGTTTTCTTTATTAAAGTGTATCTGAGAGTTTACTTGTGATAAATGTGCAGATGTGGGACTAGAAAGGCCTCTAAGCATGTCACCAATAGCACGGCGAGTAGCACGTCAGATAGAGGATGCCCCATACGAGGAAGGAATAGATCCTATGGTAGAGATGGAACGAAATTTGGAAGTGATCACCCGAGGGATTCCAGAGTATGTGACTATAAATGATGTGCCACTGTGATACCAGAGGCATAAAATGCGTTGGATTTTAGGCTGAGTGAATAGAGCGGTCTCATGTTATCGAGAGCATCATTTGGGCGAATAGCCTTTTCTAGTCATGTTTTTTACACTGTTGTAGGTTTTGAAAGCCATGTGTCCCGAAACACTTTATTTTTTGAGATTTTGATGAAAAAACTTTGAAAGACGTGATATACATATACATATGCACGTTTTTATCTACTATTTATGTGTTCATTTATCATGATGATATGATCATTTTTATAAATTACACAAATGTCTATCAAGAACATAATTTGCTAATGCATCTGTTAATGTATTCAAATTGTGCGAAATGTGTTGATATGTGATATAATCAAAATTTCTTTCCAATAACCGAACACGTAGATACATACACAAAATTTGTGGATTTCTTACTGAGTAATGACTATTTAATTGTAACACAACGAGTTGTGAATCCAACTTAACAACTAAATTTCTAATGCCAAGAGCAACTGCTTCTGATAACAGTTCAATAACTGCACTATACTCGACAATATTATTAGTTGTTCATCCCAGGCAAATACCTTGTAAATCAATCAACTCGCCATCAAGGGCAAAGAGTGCCCAAGCTGCGGAAGATAAGTTCTGTGTGCTATGACAAGCACCATCAACAAAACCAACATAATGGTTTGACGACATCTGCAAACCGAGTGGAACACAAGGTAAGCAGAAGGAACATGTCTGCAAAGCAAACAATCACATAAAAAAATCAAAACTGCACCACCATGAATTCACACACTAATGTACAAAAGTATATTTACACAGATGACCATGCGTAAAAAGTTCAGATGGAGTCCATTTTTAGACTTGGGTAATCGATCAACAGAGAATGAAACTAAAGTTTCACCACTGGCATAATGTGTAAGCATCGACTCGGCCAAATAATGGAATGACATTCATAAATGGCTATTCCCCCATGCCCCCTAGGTGATCAAGCGTTACGAGTCATAGGATGACTACCCCATTGCGATAATAGGAAAATGGTAAAAATTCAGTGAGAAAGTATCTGGAAAGGAAGCGAGAAAATATTAATCTCATGATGAGGAAAAGATGCTCCTAATTGAAAGATTTTGACAATTTTAGGTTGGACTGAAATGTCAATAGGTAAATTTGTAGTAATATTTCCCATATTACCTTTGGACAAAACTTCATGCACCAGAATAGGTGTTTGAATGGGTGCGTCGGGTTATGAAAAACAAAAGCTTTGAGACACGAAGGAATCTCACTTAGACTTGGAAGAAATGAGGAATGATGATGGAGATCATTCCAAGGAGTTTCGTCAAGAGACATAACCTCAACAATACTCTCGTCGGTGGGGAATATCTTGTTCAAAGGATCTAGAGAATCCCAAGAACCAAGCCAAGGAGATTGTGAATAAGTATCTAGGTACATACTAAGAATAACATGACTTTCCAAAGCAACTGTAGAAGCCGAGACAATTTCATGATAAGCTTATTCCAAAGGACTTAGCGACATAGTGTCACTAAAGGAATCAACCTGATCTGGAGAAGGAATAATCCATAGGTCTGTAGAAATAGAGATCATGTTGATCAAGGCTACATGTGGAGGTGGGATAGAAAAAGTTCCTATTAAAGCAGAATCTTTGAAAAGACCTGCCCCCACGCTCTCATATGGAATATCGGTATTTCCCACATATGGGACATTTCCATTTGAGGCACTAGAAGAGAAAAAAGACAATTGATCGACAATGCCAATTTTTCCTTCATGAGGAAAACAGAGCACCTGGAACAAAGAGGAAACCACACAAAACATGGCATGGGTTGAACTTCACCCAAGTAGAAGGTTTTAATTCAGATTCGCATCTACACTTCTACTTCTAAATTGATAGTCTTCCCTTCCAAAGTGATAGGCAAACTTGTGAGAATACCATAAGGACATGAGCCTATACCATCAAAGGCCTCTAAGGTGTTCTAGGACTGGTTAAGAGGTGGATAACCAATAACTTTCGAATATGAAACATACATGATGTAGGTAGAAGCACCTTCATCAATGACAATCCAATGGATCATATTTCCTTTTATAATGACTTGGATCAAAAAGGGAATCTGATGAGGAAGACGAGGAACATTGTTTTCAAGATTGAAAGTAATCAAGCTCGAATGCGTAGGATCAATGCCTCCAATAGAGGAAAATAATGATTTCCGATTCATTGGACAAGTTTGGAGAAATTCAAAAGTAGACATCACCAAAGGCGCTTGGGCTAAATCTTCAACAATACTGTAATGTTGAGCAGCTCTAGCATTCAGATTATGGGATGACTTTCGAAGCACACCTTCGGGAGGTGATCAGATAACATATTCATTATTAGGTCTCTCGATATGGAGAGGACCAAAACTAGGTGGAGAAGAAGTAGAAGGTATATCAGTGGATTATTTTTCCACCATCTGCTTTTGAGGGGTTTGATAATGTTATGAAACCAGCTCACAAAAAGATAGAAAAGAGAGATCCACGACTTAGAATTCAGCCTCTTCGAGGGGGCAACCTCCTTTACATTACATAAATGAACAATTCTTGGATGATACAAATGAAAATACCTCCTTTCTATATATAGGAGTCTAAGTGGTCCCAATACAATCAGAGCCTACATAACAATAATATTGTAGGGCACAACAATAACAATAGTGGGCTTCTATGTGGCACAATAGTAACAATATGGGCACTACATGGGTACATCAATATAAATAAGGGGTATAACTACAATAGTAATGGGGTAATCACTAGTATTATAGGGACCCAACATGCCCCTCTCCTTCAAAAAAGTGTTGTCCTCAACGCTTGAGTAGTTCAGGATACTTCTGCATAAAATTCTCGTCCTCCCATGTGGAATCTTCAGCGGATAAGTTCTTCCACTTGATAAGGTACTCTGAAATTGATCGATTTCGTAGCTGTCGAGTTCTTGTTTCTATAACTGCTTCCGGTTCCAATATAATTTTTCCTTCTTCGTCAAGTTCTGGCAATATTGTTTGAACTGGGAGCTTGTCGCCTATAACCTTCTTTAAGCATGAAACATGGAAAACTGGGTGCAATCGAGAAGCTGCAGGAAGTTCCAATTTGTATGCCATAGTACCAATCTTTTGCAACACCTTGTACGGACCATAATACTTTGGTGATAATTTATTATCCTTCTTAGCTTGCTTGAGGGACATTTGCTTATATGGTTGTAGCCGTAGGAATACCCAATCACCTACATCAAAACTTCTTTCACTGCGATGCTGATCTGCCTGTTGTTTCATTCTATTCTGTGCCAACACAAGGTTATCCTTTAAGAGTTGGAGGACTTGTTGTTGATGTTCGATGTGATGTTCCACTGCCTGAACCTTAGAATTTTCTCTTAAATATGATGTGATGGATGGTGGTTGATACCCATAAAGTGCCATAAATGGGGTCATTTTTGTTGCTGTATGAAAGGAAGTGTTATACCACCATTCAGCCAGAGGCAACCATTTGACCCATTGTGTCTGTTTATCAGATACAAAGCAACGAAGGTATCCTTCCAAACATTTGTTTACTATCTCAGTTTGCCCATCAGATTGAGGATGATAAGATGAGCTATGAGCTAACTGAGTACCAAGACAAGAAAATAATTCTGTCCAAAAATTTCCAGTGAAAATGGGATCTCTGTCACTTACAATAATCTTTGGGTTTCCATGTAGCTTTTGAACTGTTTCCATAAATGCAGTAGAAACTGTACTGGCTTTAAATGGATGTGATAATGCACAAAAGTGTGCATACTTCGTAAGTCTTTCAACTACCACCATGATGACACTCTTTCCCTCAGACTTGGGTAAACCTGTGATAAAATCCATTGAAACCTCCTCCCAACGTTGGCATGGAATGGATAAAGGTTGTAATAGACCCGGTGTCTTAATTGTTTCAACTTTATTTTGCTGGCAAACCAAACATTCCGCCACAAACTTTTGAATATCTGATTTAAGGCCATCCCAAAAAAATTGCTTCTTAACCCTGTGGTAAGTTTTTAAAAATCCTGAGTGCCCTCCTAAGGGAGAAGTGTGCAATTCCATAAGAATCTTTTGTTTTAGCTGGGAATTCTTACATAGGTATAAGCGATCTTTGTACCATAGCGAATCATTTTTCCAGCTAAATGTATCAGAAGTACTGGAATCTTGTTGTAGCTTTTGAATAAGTGCCCACACTTCTTCGTCGTTCTTCCATTCCTCCCTTGCTTCGTTTATCCAATCTGGTTGGATAATAGAAATGGCACACAACAATGCTTCCACATCCTCATCCTTTCTTGAGAGTGCATCTGCCACCACATTTTGCTTCCCTTTTTTGTAGATGATTTCAAAGTCATAACCCAACATCTTTGTGACCCACTTTTGTTGCTCTTCAGAGGATAATCTTTGTTCTAAAAAGTATTTAAGGCTATCATGATCCGTTTTTACCTTGAAGTGTCTTCCCATTAGGTAGGGTCGCCATTTCTTAAGTGCATGGAGTATTGCCAACATTTCCTTCTCATAAATAGCTTTTCTTAAAAACTTTCCCTTGATTGGACGACTTTCAAAAGCAATGGGTCTTTCATCTTGCATTAGAACAGCACCAATTCCATTTCCTGAAGCATCACATTCCACAATAAAGGTTTTTGTGAAGACCGGCGTAGCTAAGACCGGTGCTTGGCACATTGCCTCTTTAAGATGTTCAAAGGCCTTTGTTGCTTCCGAATTCCATGAAAATGAATCTTTCTTCAATAATGTTGTTAGAGGTGCAGCTATTCTCCCATAATTCTTAACAAACTTACGATAATACCCTGTCAACCCAAGAAATCCTCGCAGATGCTTTATGGATGTGGGGATTTTCCATTCCTTAATGGCTTTAATTTTGCTAGGGTCTACCTTAACTCCTTCATGAGATACAATATGACCCAAATATTCCACCTCCTGGACTCCAAAGAAACATTTGGATCTTTTTGCATATAATTGTTTCTCCTCCAATAGTTGTAACACCCTGTCAACATGTTCAACATGATCCTTCCAAGACTTGTTGTAGATTAGTATATCATCAAAAAATACTAACACAAATTTTCTAAGGAATGGTTTGAAAATTGAATTCATCAAACCTTGAAATGTTGAAGGTGCATTGGTAAGGCCAAAAGGCATGACCAGAAATTCATAATGACCCTCATGAGTTCTAAATGCTGTTTTCGGAATGTCTTTGACCTTCATTCTAATTTGATGATATCCCGAACGAAGATCCAACTTGGTGAAGTAAATTGATCCATGCAATTCATCCAGTAATTCATCAATAACAGGAATGGGGAACTTATCTTTAATAGTGAGCTTGTTGAGCTCCCTATAATCTCGACACATGCGCCATGATCCATCCTTCTTGTGCACCAATACTACTGGAGCTGAGAAAGAACTTTGACTCGGTTGAATTATACCAGCCTCTAACATTTCTGCAACCATACGTTCAATTTCACTTTTTTGGACATATGGATATCTGTACGGCCTGATGTTTGGAGGAACACTTCCTGGAATCAGATGAATAGCATGATCATGATCACGCATAGGTGGGAGACCTTTGGGAGTATCAAATACCTTGGAATGATTGTCCAGGACTTTTTGGAGATCTGGAGAAATAGATGATTCCAATGTGGAAACATCTAGTGAACATAATTGTGCAATTACACCTCTTTGCTCATTTTTTAGAAGCTTTGTCATTCCATTAGAGCTGATTATCTTTCCTGGTTTCCCTGCAATACCCCTTAATTCAACTTCCTTTCCTTCCACAGAAAAGTTCATGAAAAGTTCTTGAAAATTAAAAGCTATTGTACCCAAGGATTGTAGCCATTGGACTCCTAGTACAACATCAGCACCTCCCATTGGAATGGAAAGCATTGGGCTAGTCAATACATATTCTCCCATGGATAGCTTGATATTATGGCACTTTCCAGAACAATTTATTGTTCCTCCATTTGCAATCATCACTTGACACTCTGGAGCTGGATATAGGAAGCAATTCAATTCTTTTGCTACCCTACAATGAATAAAATTGTGGGTGCTTCCTGAATCAATCAACACTATTACCTTTTTCTTCTTGATTTGTCCTTCTATCTTGATGGTTTGAGGAGTGGTAATTCTTGCCAATGCTTTACAAGATATGGTCTGATTCATTTCTTCTTTCTCTGGGGTGGTGTCTGGACGTATATCCTCTTCTTTTGATGTTTCTTGATCCTTTTCTTCCTCCTCTTCATATTCTATGTAAAATAATTTCTTCTCAGCACACCTATGACCTTTAGTGCATTTGCTATCACAATTGTAACAAAGCCCTTTTTCTCTTTTTTCTTCCAATTGTTGTGGTGTAACCCTTGTAGGTTGTGGAAGGCTGGGAGAAACAACACTTCCATCTTTATAGTTGTGAGGGGTATGCTTCCTGGTTTCCATAATTTTGCTTTCCATTATGTCACAAAGCCCTTTTACTCTTTCCAATTGTTGTGGTGTTGCTCTAAAGAAGGTGTTGCACTTTATATCCTCATAATGTGCTATCATTTCCTCCGTGAAAATTGACCACGTAACAAGTTTTTTACGAGAACAAAGCCCTTTGTACCATAAAAATTGATCTGGTTCTAAATATGAAGATGCAATACATACCTTTTGTAACAGTTGTACACCATGTATATCAAAATATTGCTCCATCTGAAGTATCCAATTTACCGGATCCTTGCCATCAAACTTCCTCATCTTGCTTTTTCTTGATTTTAGGAGCTCTACCTTGAAACGACTGTAACTATGTACTTTCGGATCTTTAAGTTCTGAACTTGTGATCTGTAGTAGCCCTCTGTGTCCTCTTTCCAATGCCACAAGTCTGATCCAAATTGGATTCTCCAAGAAAACGTTATGCACAATCTCCCGCAGTGACCTGATTATAGACTAGTTCAGTAGAGCGAAATTGTATGAAGTGCCACGTGTCCCTGTTTCAACCTTTGACTCTAAAAATTATTTAAACCAAAACTACAGTCCGTCCTCTTTCTGTACCTTCTTACGAAATTTCAATCCGATGCTCAGAAAGAAAGTTATGACGATTTTTCCCCGGTCACCTGTTTTGAGTGTAATTCAGGAGTCTGCAAAAAGACCAACTTCCTCAGATCATATCTCCGAAAATATCGCGCGAAAAGATTTGAAATTCGGACCCAAGGTTCAGCGCCAATTGTTCTCAAATGGGTTTTTTTTGCGACTTCTGAAACGTCACAGAAAAAAAGTTATAGCGAAAATTCCACGATGACCTGTTTGGAGCAGCGAAACCCTAGAATCCAAAGCTCTGATACCAAATGTTATGAAACCAGCTCACAAAAAGATAGAAAAGAGAGATCCACGACTTAGAATTCAGCCTCTTCGAGGGGGCAACCTCCTTTACATTACATAAATGAACAATTCTTGGATGATACAAATGAAAATACCTCCTTTCTATATATAGGAGTCTAAGTGGTCCCAATACAATCAGAGCCTACATAACAATAATATTGTAGGGCACAACAATAACAATAGTGGGCTTCTATGTGGCACAATAGTAACAATATGGGCACTACATGGGTACATCAATATAAATAAGGGGTATAACTACAATAGTAATGGGGTAATCACTAGTATTATAGGGACCCAACAGATAATATTTTGATCGAGTGGCTACAAATGTAGGTAAATAACCCATCATCATGTAAAAATGAGAACCAAATGAGGCAGAGGATTATGGTTTGCTGAGATGGGAGTGGCTCTTTCAAAACTGTTGGGCTCCCTTTCAATAAACGACTAACTTCTGCATGTTGGGGACAATCCTTCATATAATGATATTCCTCACAAATGAGGTAAGGATATTTCAGCTTTTGTTTGGAGGTATAATCAAAAGATGACTTAGGAGGGTCCTGTTTCGGGGTATCAAAATTTTTCTTTACCTTTAGCCTTCTTCCTACCTTTCGAGGCTTTATTTGCTGTGGTAGAATGAATGACATTGACCTTAGAGGTTTTAGCAGGATTCGATGCGTTTTTAGAAGGAGGACTAGAACTAGTATTTGAAATAGATTTTTGCTTCGAATAAGATTTGGTGGAAGTTTGGGATACTTATCCAATTATACCATCAACAGGTGGTACATCGAGAGACTTTGAAGATGTCGGATCCAAAGATGTTCTTGAAGCATCAAGAAAAATTTCATATAGCGTGCCAGACTGGGAATAGACCAAATCCAAATACTAGGCATGGGCAATATCTTGGTCCTTGATAACACAACCACCCATTTTTATATCTTTAGCAATTTTGTTTGCAAATGACTTGGTAAACCATTTGGTCAACAACTCATCAGGGATTTCAAATTTGATGAGGTGACATCGACGTTTCCATTCATGGATATGATCATAGATATGGGTCATGGTATCCTCCTTCAGAGATGTGAGCAAATGAGCACCAGTTTTAGAACAAACTGGTAGCTAGAAGTGGGTGAGGAAGGCCATAGCCAATGAGTTGAATTCTGCATAGGTACCTTGAGGCAACTCGACGTACCACCTTGCAAAAACACCTGTCAAGGTTTGCTAAAAGATGTGGAGACGAACATAATCATCAACGTAGGAATTGGAAGAACACCATAAGTGATTTGACATCACATGGGCCTGAGGTTGCTCTTTAGCTTTTCCTTCAAATTTGGGGCAATCATTTGGAATTTTAGTGGGAACTGGAGGCCAATAAGGTGAATGAAGAATTGGATCATTTGTAAGCCTCGAGATATCAGGTAGTTCCAACGTTGCTAAAAACAGAAATTGCGGGTTAAAAGGCATATAATGCCTTTGATAAGTCCCAGTCTGCGGGTTCCGTCCTTGTTGGTAAGGATTTTGCCCCCAAAGTGGAGGATTTTGACCATAAGGGGCTTGATTTCCCCCCACTGAGGGGTACCTTCACCATAAGGTGGATTATGTCCAGGGTAGGGTTGATATTGACCTGCCATAGGCCATTGGTAATCGTAAGGAGGATAAAAATTATGTGCGACATATGGATTGTGAGGTTGCTACACCTGCTGACCGCGGTGATAAAGTTGTTGGCCCTATTGTTGCAGGGGTTGACCTTGTGCCTGCAAGATTTGATGTTGTTGATATACATGTTGAGCTTGCTGCTGTAAGGGTTGACCTTACTGTTGCAATGGTTGACCTTGCAGATTCAAGGGTTGATTAGGTTGTTGAACAAATTGTGTTTGTTGTTGCAAAGGATATTGAAGCTACTGCAAAGGTTTCCCTTGCTGCTGTAAAGGTTTCCCTTGTTGCAATAAAGGTTGTTGGACAGTTCCTTTAGGGATTCCTTTTGGGTATTGGTATGTTCCAAATGGGATTTGACCATATGCACCGGGAATAAAATTATGGCCAGGTTGCACATGAGGACCTTCTTGTGGAATATAAGGTGGATTCTGAAGTGCTTGTGAACCATATGGAACATAAGACTATTGGAGGGGTATCTGGGCCGTGTAAGGATGTTGATACTAGATATTACTTTCCTCGGATAGACCAACGGGATTAGGAATACCACTAGGATTCGGTTGATTCACTCCAATGATGTGAGGTTGTGATCCACTCACACGGGTTCCACCAAACACAAGAGGAATATTGGGATCCCCCCCCCCCCCCCCCCACAAGGCTGCAAATGAGGTGGTGGTACATTCTGTCCACTTGATGGAGGGACCAAAGAACTTATTAACGTATAAACTAAAACTGTCGGTTGCATCAGAATGGAAGGTTGAAACAATGGTAATGGTTGTGACAGAATCGTTGGTTGAATCAGAACTGAAGTAACGATAATTTGCACAGGTATCTGAGAGGTCACGTTAGGAATAAATGGACCAGAAGTAGGCATAGAATTTGATGACCAAATAGGATTTTGGTATAAAGAGGAAGCACTGGGAGTTCCTGAAACTAATTGAGCCAAGGTTGTATAACCATGTGGAAGCATAGGCCCACTGTTTTCAGGAGATGGTTGAGATGGAACTCTTCCTTCATAAGGAAAGTCTTCCAAAGGAAATTCATATTCAAACTCATTATCAACATTGGGAGTGTGAGTAGTGGAGGCTTCCAGAGGACCTCAAGGAGAGGTTGGATCCCACCTTCTGAAGCCATAGGTGGAAAAAACTGGTGAGGAGAAATCCGAGACAGGCGAGGAGATCACTCCAAAGGAACACTTGGTTGATTGTATGGACTATAAGGGTGTTGAGTAGATATCATAATTGGATCAAATAAAAGATTTAGAAGGTATAAAACAAACCTCTGTGGACTCTTAGGGGTTTCTGGATCAGACTCCTGAGATGATGATGAATCTCGAGGTGGAGGACGAGAAGCAAGGGGTTGGATGCTTGGGACAATTCCAAGTTCAAAGCCTTGAGCTTCAAGTGACTACGAAAGTTCTGGGTGAACTCCTTGTTAAGACCCTTCAGTATTAGACAACGAAGGGGAACTGTGAGGTGAAATCAATAGTTCAGTCACGGTGACTTTCTCTCAAGAGGAGAGTTAGAAAATATGATTCATTGAGGGTTGATCAAAATTAAAATTTACAAGGAATTTACTCAATATGGGGCCAAGAAGCGACTGCATGGGTTTGACATGTTATCGTTGGTAGTTAATTTTATGACACGAAACAACAAATAAATCAAAATGGGTAATGCTAGGTAAGAGGGTTTACCAAGTATCCGTGAACTGTTATATACACCTTAGCCGAAACCAAGGACTTGACGTACGACAACCAATCTCCCCGAATGTTGTGTTTGGTGTATCATGTTTACAAGGCAGATGACTCGATTACCTATGGCTAAAAGATAGCAACCTAGTGGGGTCTCCCAATATATACTCGACGGTACGGGGAGCACAAGTCCGTGTTAGCGTTGTCTAATGCAGAACCGTTCGATGAGAGCGTCCCTATATACTTATCATACTGAAGTGCCTCCGATATACCCGAAAGTACTGGAGAACCTTCTATATACTTCCATACTGGGACGAGATTTCACCCCTGGGATACATTGCAGGTAGTTAACGACAACTACTATGTTTAAAGACATCAGAACACATCTCTAGCCTAGACCTCTAGATATTTGCGTTAGGTTACAAATGATCGTTAGGTTAATTGAGTAAATTTTAAGTTTATCTTCAATTAAATTTCAGTTGCATGGCAAAACAATGTCACCTGTACCTATGATGCAACTAAATGATAAAAATGAAATCTTTTCATTCGATGAAGGCTAAACTAATGAAGGAAGAGAGACAACCAAATAATGCATCGATCAAGAAAAATGCATCAAAACAAAACTCTTTATCTTTCCAATGCAAAATGAAAAAATGAGATCTAATCTTTCACTTTCAAAAACAAATGCAATGCTAAGATGCAATCCTAAGAGAAACAAAACTCACTTTTACTTCACTAATATGCACTAGTTTTATCTTTTTCTTTTCACTTTGATTCAACAATGCAAACTAAGGCATCGAGAAAATGAGAAAATGAAATCTAAACAACTGAAATGAAAATTTCATTCACTTATGGTTTCGAATGCAAATCGTTTCAAAAATACTTAAATGAGGAAATCATTCACTTTTCTTTTCAAAACAGAGAAATCAAACAAGCATTCACTTTCAGTCCTTCCAAAGCATGGAACTGTAATCTATGCTTGACAATGGAGCAAAAGCAATCTTCGAAGCATCAAAATGACTCAATACTAATGGAAATGACTTTATATCACAAACTGAAAGCAATTTGAAAAAGATGTCTTGACTGTAGGAAGACTCATGAATGGAAGCAATCAATCTAAGAAAAGTAGACCAAGCAATGAGTAGAGGGTGACCTAGACACCCTAGAAACCCTAGAAGGCACTCAAGCTTCAAACACACATTAACAAATCCAAGAGACAATTTCAATCATACAAGCATAACAATCAAGATAAATACACTGTAGTCACACTGGAAAATCACTGATAGAGGTAAAAAATAATGAAAACAAGAAGAAACCATAATTTTCTTCTATCCTCTGGGATTAGCATTCCTGTTAAAGGAAAAAGGGTGATGCAAAGCAGATCAACACGACTGTAAATTTAAAATCAACACTGACAATGATTTTGTCAGAGCAAAAAATGCATTGGGCAAGAAAACTAAGGAAACAATAAAAAATCTTCAAGATCAGAGCAAGCTAAACATGCTCAGGCAATAACCAGTGATGGCATATAGCTACAGTGGTAGACACAAGCCAAAAAATTGATGGTTGGTCAAACTCATCAGAGAATCTAATTGGAGGAATGGATGGAAAAGGTTATAGATTCCTTAGCGGGGTCACCATTTTGTTGTCTAGGAAAATCCTCTCTATGGATAGAGAAGATCCCTCTAGAAAAATGAGTGGGACTAACAACCTACGTGACAATCTACAAGGACACTTTCCTAAATTACAATCGAAATGAGAGAAGAGGAAGATGGCCTACCTCGTTTTGATGCTATACTATCTCCTTTGTTGAAAACCTCAAATAGCTTGCGCCTCAGGCTCAATACTACTACTCATAGCATTTGAATACCTCCACAAAAGATCAAAGAGACAATAATGTTGGAAATACTGAGAGGGGGGGTGAATTAGTATTCCTTTGCAATTAGCAGTTTTAAAAATTTTCAGAGCATTAGTTAATCTTCAATTATTATTAATTTTTATGCAGTAATAATAGTAAATAAAAGAACACAATAGACACAATAATTTTAGGTGGAAAACCCCCTTCGGGTCAAAAACCACCGAACACTTTGCTAATAAATTATTTAATCTTTAGCACCAACTTAAATGAAAGCAACAACTTCCAAGCATTCTAGAAAAGCATTCTTCTCCAGCTCCGATTGGAAGGATGCACCAACACCTTGGTTTCTTCACTAGTCAAATGAATGGATGCCCCAACATCCTAGACCAACCTACCACCCTAAAGTGTTGATAGGCTCCAACATGTAGGCGACTTCATACGCCAACCTAGCACCTCCCTACCACCCTATAATGACCAGAAATGAGACAAGAGTGTGGACTCCCATACTAGGGACAATGATCCACGATACAATATGATTTACACTGATTTTCTTGTACTTGAATGAACTCTAATCACACTATGACCTGCAACCCAACCATGACATCATCCCAAAAGAGACTCCTATACCTCCCAATAATGCCTTTTTGACTCTAGGAAAATTGACTCTTTTACAAGTTCATATCGGGAGCCTGTAAAAATCCTAACTTCCTCAGATCATATCTCCAAAAATGTAGCGAACCAAGATATGAAATTTGATCATGAGGTTCATCAAGAGTTTGGCTCAAATGAGTTTTAATTTAAGCTTCTAAAGCTTCGTAGAAAAAAAGTTATAGCAAAAATGCCACGATGACTTGTTTGAAGCCACAAAATCCCTACAAGAGGAGGATATGAGGGTTATTATTTATATGAATGTCTTGAGTTGAGAGGGTCCTCAACAAGTGAATGTTGGAAGGATTTTAGGAGAATTTTTTTATTATTAATTATTGGCTATTCAATGACCACAACCAATTATGAGTGTCATGCCACAAACCCATAGGGTTTTAGCCCATTGACTGGGGTTACTAACTTCAAACAAAAACAACTCTCAAACTGTGAAGAATTAGGAGGCATAACATATATCAACGGAAACATCTCGATGAGTAGAATCCATCGAGAAGATCTTTGACAAAAAATAATATGAGTTTTCAAGTCAAAATTCCCTTGCAAGATCGGGGTAGCCTTTGGTGCTGCTTGGGTTGACATCAATGACAACCACTAATCAACAAACAAAGCATACAAGTACAACAAGCATAATCTAAAGTAATCCACTTAACAGATCAAGGAGAATTAAGATAAATGATGCATTAACACAAAAATTTATGGAAAGTGAACCAACAGTTGTATATATTAATGAAATAAATGAGGAAGCATACAACTAAGCCTTGATGTCAATAAGCTCTCCTTGAGTGAATGTCCAAGTCCAAGCTCAAGCTCTCCAAGCACTCCTTATCCAAGCCAAATGAGTAACATGTAGGAACTATCTCAGCATAAGGGTGCAAACAGCGAAAGACCAACCATTTGGGAATGAGAGAGGATGAATCTATAGGCAGGGAGAGGGAGTTAGTATCTCTCCAAAGATAGGGGAAGGCCCTCATCTCAAGGAGGTATACCATATGGATAAGATCAAAGGGAAATATTGGGAGAATTCAACCACATCCACACCGAACAACCTCTAGCTCGTTGTTCTGGAAGCCTCTAGATCACAAAGCTTCTTGTCCTCTTTGAGAAATTTCCTTTTAGGGATCAACATGAGTGTCCAAGTAAAAAGTGCACTTTCAGCATGAGGCTAGTATAGTGCAACTCATGATCAACACGAGTTTCCAGTGTTAGGGTCGCGTTGATCTTGAACTTATGGTTTTAGAGCTCACTTCTTCAGGTATGGCTCAAGGCATGTTTCAATTAGTGTTTCAGGGAGGATCTAAGCTGCATATCAGGATGGGTACACTACATGATTGCCAAGTTTCAGGCATTGCAGGGTATGGCATAGGGAAGTTTAGATGGCATGACAAAATATTGTCTAACACTAACACATTGGGACAACATCAAAACAAATTTGTACCAATATACACTTAAGACTTGATAATGATAGGTGGGTAAGAATATTGAAATCTCAATCATGGATTCCTAAAAAATATTCTGGCCATGATCATAAATTTGGTGCTATAAACATATTGCCACAAATGTTCAATATTAATATGCAACAATGGGATGCCCTGTTTATGTAAGAATTGGAGTGTCCTTGATAATTTTGATTTTCTCGTAACCCATTTCCATTGATGTCAAAGGGGGAGGTTAGGAGCAATAAGGAGGACGATTCTTAGGACAGGAAGGGGGAGGACCCCAATGTTGCCATCAATGACAAAGGGGAAAAATGTTGGAAATATTGGCATTGATGTCAAATGGTGTTGAAGGTTGGATGTTAATTGAAGGCTTATTTATTTCAGTGATGAATTTTCAAAGGCTGATTAAAGTGATGTGATGTGTAAGGTTGTGTTCGGTCCCTATAATACTAGTGATTACCCCTTTACTATTGTAGTTATACCCCTTATTAATATTGTTGTGCCCCTATTGCCCCCATATTGTTATTACTGTGCCCCATAGAATCCCTCTATTGTTATTTTTGTGGCTTTATATTATTATTGTTAGGTCGGCTGGATTATATTGTGACTCCTTAGACTCCTATATATAGAAAGGAGGTTTTGTCATTTGAATGATAAAAGAATTGTTCGTTTATGTAATGTAAAGGAGGTTGCCCCCTCGAAGAGGCTGAATTCTAAGGCGTTGATCTATCTTTTCTATCTTTTCTTGAGCTGGTTTCATAACATTTGGTATCAGAGCTTTGGATTCTAGGGTTTCGCTGCTCCAAACAAGTCATCGTGGAATTTTCGCTATAACTTTTTTTTTTTTTTTTTTTTCTGCGAAGTTTCAGAAGTTGCAAAAAAACCATTTGAGAAGAAACCGTGCTGAACCTTGGGTCCAAATTTCAGAGCTTTTCGAGCTATATTTGCGGAGATAGGATCTGAGGAAGTTGGTCTTTTTGCAAACTCCTGAATTACATTCCAAACAGGTGACCTGGGGAAAATCGTCATAACTTTCTCTCTGGGGATCGGATTGAAATTTCGTAAGAAGCTACAGAAAGAGGACGGATTGTAGTTTCTTGTATGCATTTTTTAGATCCAAAGGTCAAAACAGTGACTCGTGTCACGTCGTACAAGGTCGCTCTACTGAACTAGTCTATAATCAAGTCACTGTGGGAGATTTCACATAACTCTTCCTTGGAGAATCCAATTTGGGTCAGACTTGTGGCATTGGAAAGAGGACACAGAGGGCTACTGTAGGTCACAAATTCAAAACTAGATGATTGAAAAGTACAGAGATACATCAGAGGAAATATCGAGCTCCTACAAAGTGAAAAAAGGTGTGTAGATTTTCTTAAATTTTTGCTTAAGCTTGGTTTGAAAATTTATTTTGAAGGAATTCAAAGGGCATAATAGAGCATTATTATCGGTAACTGATGCCCCAAGGAAAGAAAATTCAAACACCTAGTAAGGAACCTGAAAGCTTTAGCATGACTCATGAAGAAGAAGAAGAAATGCTATATGATATATCAAAATTACAAGAACAAGTGCAACAAGTGTCACTTGCACAAAAAGCAACAGAATCTAAGATGGATGGTTTAAGGAAAGATGTAGAAGCTAAGATGGATGGTTTAAAGAAATGTGTAGAAGCTAAAATGGATGGCATGGAAGCTAAGGTGAATGGCATGGACGCTAAAATTGATGGCATGGATGATAAGATGGAAGAATTGAAGATAAATATGAATAAGTTGCTACAAGAAATGGTCACTAAGGGTGAAAGGGTACTAAAGGAAACTCATGATGAGAACAAAAGAAATGTTAATCATGATTCCATAGAATCTAATGTTGGATCGAAGACTCACCATGTTCCAAAAATCAATATGAGGAATTTTGATGGCAAGGATCCTGCCACATGGATATTACAGATGGAGCAATTCTTCGATCTCAATAATGTGAAAAACACACAAAAGGTACATATGGCAACTTTATATTTGGAACCAAATCAGTTTGTATGGTATCAATGGCTTTTCTCTCGTAAACAATTTATCACTTGGGCAATTTTCATGGAAGAATTGGTAGCACATTATGAGGATACAAAAAGCAACACTTTTTTTAGCCAATTGATAAGTCTCAAACAAAAGGGTTCAATAATGGAGCACATTGAGGAGTTCCAAAAATTGAACATAAGGGTAAAAGATATTCCAGAGGAGCATAGGATTGATGTGTTCATAGGGTCTTTAAAGGATAATATCCAACATGATGTTCACCTTTGGGAACCTGATTCATCAGAGAAGGCATTCAGGTTAGCAAGAAAAATGGAAAGTAAAATTATGGCAACCAGGAAGCATACCACTGACAACTATAAAGATGGAAGTGTTGTTGCCTCTAGTCTTCCACAACCTATAAGGTTGACACCACAAAAATTGGAAGAAAAAAGAGCAAAAGGGCTTTGTTACAGTTGTGATAGCAAATACACTAAAGGTCATAAGTGTGCTGAGAAGAAATTATTCTACATAGATTGTGAAGAGGAAGAAGAAAAGGAGCAAGAAAGGTCAAAAGAAGAGGATATACTCCAGGAACAAAGCCTAGATGAAGAACAAATAAATATGACCATATCTTGTAATGCATTGGCAGGAATTACCACTCCTCAAACCATCAAGATAGAAGGACAAATCAAGAAGAAAAAGGTAATAGTGTTGATTGATTCAGGAAGCACCCACAATTTTATTCATTGTAAGGTAGCAAAAGAATTGAATTGCTTCCTATATCCAACACCAGAGTGTCAAGTGATGATTGCAAATGGAGGAACAATAAATTGCTCTGGAAAGTGCCATAATATCAAGCTATCCATGGGAGAATATGTATTGACTAGCCCAATGCTTTCCATTCCAATGGGAGGTGCTGATGTTGTACTAAGAGTCCAATGGCTACAATCCTTGGGTACAATAGCTTTTAATTTTCAAGAAATTTTCATCAAATTTTCTACGGAAGGAAAGGAAGTTGAATTAAGGGGTATTGCAGGGAAACCATGAAAGATAATCAGCTCTAATGGTATGACAAAGCTTCTAAAAAAGGAGCAAAGAGGTGTAATTGCACAATTATGTTCGCTAGATGTTTCCACATCGGAATCATCTATTTCTCCAGATCTCCAAAAAGTCCTGGACAATCATTCCAAGGTATTTGAGACTCCCAAAGGTCTCCCACCTATGCGTGATCATGATCATGCTATTCATCTGATTCCAGGAAGTGTTCCTCCAAACATCAGGTCGTACAGATATCCCTATGTCCAAAAGAGTGAAATTGAACGTATGGTTGCAGAAATGCTAGAGGCTGGTATAATTCAACTGAGTCAAAGTTCTTTCTTTGCTCCAGTAGTATTGGTGCAAAAGAAGGATGGATCATGGCGCATGTGTCCGGATTATAGGGAGCTCAACAAGCTCACTATTAAAGATAAGTTCCCCATTCCTGTCATTGATGAATTACTGGATGAATTGCATGGATCAATTTACTTCACCAAGTTGGATCTTCGTTCAGGATATCATCAAATCAGAATGAAGATTGAAGACATTCCGAAAACAACATTTAGAACTCATGAGGGTCATTATGAATTTTTGGTCATGCCTTTTGGCCTTACCAATGCACCTTCAACATTTCAAGGTTTGATGAATTCAATTTTCAAACCATTCCTTAGAAAATTTGTGTTAGTATTTTTTGATGATATACTAATCTACAGCAAGTCTTGGAAGGATCATGTTGAACATGTTGACAGGGTGCTACAACTATTGGAAGAGAAACAATTATATGCAAAAAGATCCAAATGTTTCTTTGGAGTCCAGGAGGTGGAATATCTGGGTCATATTGTATCTCATGAAGGAGTTAAGGTAGACCCTAGCAAAATTAAAGCCATTAAGGAATGGAAAATCCCCACATCCATAAAGCATCTGCGTGGATTTCTCGGGTTGACAGGGTATTATCGCAAGTTTGTTAAGAATTATGGGAGAATAGCAGCACCTCTAACAACATTATTGAAGAAAGATGCATTTTCATGGACTCCGGAAGCAACAAAGGCCTTTGAACATCTTAAAGAGGCAATGTGCCAAGCACCGGTCTTAGCTACACCAAACTTCACAAAAACCTTTATTGTGGAATGTGATGCTTCAGGAAATGGAATTGGTGCTGTTCTAATGCAAGATGAAAGACCCATTGCTTTTGAAAGTCATCCAATCAAGGGAAAGTTTCTAAGAAAAGCTATTTATGAGAAGGAAATGTTGGCAATACTCCATGCACTTAAGAAATGGCGACCCTACCTAATGGGAAGACACTTCAAGGTAAAAATGGATCATGATAGCCTTAAATACTTTTTAGAACAAAGATTATCCTCTGAAGAGCAACAAAAGTGGGTCACAAAGATGTTGGGTTATGACTTTGAAATCATCTACAAAAAAGGGAAGCAAAATGTGGTGGCAGATGCACTCTCAAGAAAGGATGAGGATGTGGAAGCATTGTTGTGCGCCATTTCTATTATCCAACCAGATTGGATAAACGAAGCAAGGGAGGAATGGAAGAATGACGAAGAAGTGTGGGCACTTATTTGAAAGTTACAACAAGATTCCAGTACGTCTGATACATTTAGCTGGCAAAATGATTCGTTATGGTACAAAGATCAATTATACCTCTGTAAGAATTCCCAGCTAAAACAAAAGATTCTTATGGAATTGCACACTTCTCCCTTAGGAGGGCACTCAGGATTTTTAAAAACTTACCACAGGGTTAAGAAGGAATTTTTTTGGGATGGCCTTAAATCAGATATTCAAAAGTTTGTGGCAGAATGTTTAGTTTGCCAACAAAATAAAGTTGAAACAATTAAGACACCGGGTCTATTACAACCTTTATCCATTCCAAGCCAACGTAGGGAGGAGGTTTCAATGGATTTTATCACAGGTTTACCCAAGTCTGAGGGAAAGAGTGTCATCATGGTGGTAGTTGATAGACTTACCAAGTATGCACACTTTTGTGCATTATCACATCCATTTAAAGCCAGTACAGTTTCTACTGCATTTATGGAAACAATTCAAAAGCTACATGGAAACCCAAAGATTATTGTAAGTGACAGAGATCCCATTTTCACTGGAAATTTTTGGACAAAATTATTTTCTTGTCTTGGTACTTAGTTAGCTCATAGATCATCTTATCATCCTCAATCTGATGGGCAAACTGAGATAGTAAACAAATGTTTGGAAGGATATCTTCGTTGCTTTGTATCTGATAAACAGACACAATGGGTCAAATGGTTTCCTCTGGCTGAATGGTGGTATAACACCAGCAACAAAAATGACCCCATTTATGGCACTTTATGGGTATCAACCACCATCCATCACATCATATTTAAGAGAAAATTCTAAGGTTCAGGCAGTGGAACATCACATCGAACATCAACAACAAGTCCTCCAACTCTTAAAGGATAACCTCGTGTTGGCTTAGAATAGAATGAAACAATAGGCAGATCAACATCTCAGTGAAAGAAGTTTTGATGTAGGTGATTGGGTATTCCTACGGCTACAAACATATAAGCAAATGTCCCTCAAGCAAGCTAAGAAGGATAATAAATTATCACCAAAGTATTATGGTCCATACAAGGTGTTGCAAAAGATTGGTACTATGGCATACAAATTAGAGCTTCCTGCAGCTTCTCGATCGCACCCAGTTTTCCATGTTCATGTTTAAAGAAGGTTATAGGCGACAAGCTCCCAATTCAAACAATATTGCCAGAACTTGACGAGGAAGGAAAAATTATATTGGAACCGGAAGCAATCACAGAAACAAGAACTCGACAGCTACGAAATCGATCAATTTCAGAGTATCTTATCAAGTGGAAGAACTTATCCGCTGAGGATTCCACATGGGAGGATGAGAATTTTATGCAAAAGTATCCAAAACTACTCAAGCGTTGAGAACAACACTTTTTGAAGGAGAGGGGCATGTTGGGTCCCTATAATACTAGTGATTACCCCATTACTATTGTAGTTATACCCCTTATTAATATTGTTGTGCCCCTATTGCCCCCATATTGTTATTACTGTGCCCCATAGAATCCCTCTATTGTTATTTTTGTGGCTTTATATTATTATTGTTAGGTTGGCTGGATTATATTGTGACTCCTTAGACTCCTATATATAGAAAGGAGGTTTTGTCATTTGAATTATAAAAGAATTGTTCATTTATGTAATGTAAAGGAGGTTGCCCCCTCGAAGAGGCTGAATTCTAAGGCGTTGATCTATCTTTTCTATATTTTCTTGAGCTGGTTTCATAACAGGTTGATCCTTGTGATGTGATGTGATGTGTAAGGGCTAATTATTGTGGATTTTTGTGGGCTGATTAATGAAGATTCAAGTCTGATTACAATGTGACTCAATGAAGACTGAAGAATAATTAAATGGTGTGCAAGGTTTATTACTATGTTCTCAAAGTTAATTGTTGATTGTTTTGGTGTTTGTCTTACAACCAAAATGAGTATATGGAACATGAGAACTTGAGAACAAGGTCTAAAGAACTTGATGTTTGCATTGAATATAATAATCAATTTACAATATGGTATATGATGAACTGAAATTTACAAGAAGTGTACAATTTTTACTTGTATCCAAGCCATGAAATCCATGAATAAGAATCCATCTTAGAACCTAATTCATATAACCATGTTGCTGATACTGAAAGCACTATATAAGAGTTTAAAGGCATTAAAATTGAAGCTAGTACAAATCTAGATTTTTATTTTTATCTAACTTAGAATATAGAAGCATAATAGAGCTTGGTTATTGACTTCTGCAACTCATATTGATAGTTTATTATCAGTGTCTGTAGCCCATATTTATAGTTGGTAACCAACGTCTGTGTTCCATAGAAAGAATGAAGAAAGTCCCTAAGTTTGTCTTATGTAATCATTGATGTTAAACTATGACTCTTCAATGTTGTAAATAGTTCAAGGTGTATTTGTCTTGACTTGAGCTTCAATCTTGGAAATGAAGAGGTAGACTATGAATAACCTTGGAATACAAAGAGGCAACTCTTCACTTTGAATCCCTACATGGAATGCAAACAACCAGAGAGCTTTGTATATAAAATATGCATTTTTGAATGATATTAATTCTAGAGAATTGAATTCTAAGAGAGAAAATTCATGGATATATTGGTAAGGATAAGAGGAGAAAGAGGAGCAAAAGTGAAGCATAATTGAGAAAGAGAAGCAGAGGAGGTAAGTAGTTGAAAAGAGGACAAAAAAAATTTCAAAGAAAAGACAAGGACTAGGTAACCAACAAGTTAATTTGTAATTTGAGTGGGGGATTGTTGTATCCTGTCAGGTAGTAGCTTAAAAAAGAGCAAGTTTGAACTTGTAGAAGAGGAACTAGGAGCTTCCCAACAAGTTTAGCTTGAGAAAAAATCGAGGCAACAACTTTCTGTAGGTAGAAGCTTATAGAAAAATTGATGTAAAAGAGGGAGTAGGAGCTTTCCTTCACATCACTTCAGCCAAAAGTTGTGTTTTTCTTCCTTTATGGGTTTCCACTTATATCTAGTGTATACATGCGCTGAATGTCTTGCTTTCTGTGTATGCTTTTGAATTCATTTTTAAATACTGAACATATATACAATTATGTTAACTTCAAAAGAAAATATTAAAAGCTATTAATATAATTTTAATTTGGTCATTCAAGAGACACAATTACTTATTCACCTCCCCATCTCAATAATTGCTTTGTATTCATAGGAGAAACCAAGACATGCATGCTATTACTCTCCACCAGCAGCTCAAGACTTTGTTGGGATGAGTTTTAAATGAGAAACATGAGGATATGAATGACATTATTTCATTTTTTAACAACATTCAACATAACCAATGGAGAACGCATGGGTGCCTAGACAAATTGGAAATGCGCTGAGCTCACATGGAAAAACACATTTAGGATGAATTCATGATTCCAGTGCCTCACGGTATGAGTATGAAAGACTTGACTCCTGTGACCTTGTAAACCTCCTAAGATGGTTATCTGTTATGGATTGCTTCCAGTTGTTTACTTTCTGATTTCTAGTTATATGGTATCTTATGTACTGCTATTACTCTTAGTTTTTTGTAAAAACTTAGTCTCATCATATAACAACCAAAAATTTGGTTTCTTGTTTGGAAAAGTGAGGATGATATAATTTTGTAAAAGGGATATCAATGATATAATATATTTTTCAAAATAATATAATTAACTTACAAAAAAAATATTAGAATTTAGTAATAACTAAATCTTACATAAATCAACCAATTTACGCTTTATAATATATTTATAAAATATACCAGCATAGATCCATCTTAACTCTGGATCTACCAAGAATTAAGAGGGATCAAATCTCTCGAGAAACAATCCTTTATTTTTAGTGTAAAACATAAGGAAAGGTTTACATGTCAAGAGATATTAAATCCCTCTCAACTCTTGGTAGATTTGGAGTTAAGATAGATCTATGTTGGTTTTGAGCAAAACACTAATAAAATGTTTCTACTAAAAACATATTTTTATTTTTATTTTCATTACTTTTAGATAATAGATACATAGTTGACAATAAAATATTTCATTATGATTCAAATTATACACATTAAAATGTCAGTACATGTCCCCTCATATTTAGAAATAGAAAACATATATTCATAGGATATAATCTCTCTCTCTCTCTCTTTGTCTCTCTATCTATCTCTACACACACACATTGAATTATTTTTGCTAATATAGTTATGTTTTAAATATTACATGTGAACTAAACATCATATAATGTCAATCATATTATTTTTACATGCCATCTCTCTACTCCATATTAAGTAGCAAGCAATTTACATATCTCTCTCATACTAAAAAGTAAGTATATATATATATATATATATATATATATATATATATATATATATATATATATATATTACTTTATGTTTGTATATAAAGATGATATAAATAAAGGCGGAAACTCAAATATTTTATTTATGGGTGATATTAATTTTTTTAGATTGCTACTATGTTTTAATTTGTTATTGTAAGTATTACTTTATGATTTTTAAATGTAACGTTAGTTGACAACATCTCCCAGGGCTGTAGAGTGCTTCTGAGCACAAAAATTGCTATAACATTTTTTATAGATCTATCTTACTTCCAAATATAGCAAGCACCCAAAGGGATCAACTCCCTCAAGATGAAAACCTCTTTTTGAGTACAAAACTTGAGTAAAAGTTTGCACCTCGAAAGATTTAATTCCTCTCGGTTCTTGACAGATTTAGAGTTAATGTGTATCTATGCTTGTTTTAAGAAACACACTAATAAAATGTTTTAATTATAAGATTTTATTTATTTATTTTATTTTATTTTTTTGTTCGCTACTTTTATATAATATATACTAAGTCACATTCTCCACATTAAAATGTTAATACATGCTCCCTCATTTTCAAAAGTAGAAAACATGTGTCCATGGATATAATGTCTCTCTCTACACACACACACAAATGTCTATCTATATATATATATATATATATATATATATATATATATATATATATATATATATATATTGAAATATTTGTTGGGTTGTGTTATATCGTTTCCACAACTAGCCCACGTAGTTAACCGGGGGTTAGAGGGGGGGTGGAGCTCCCCCTTTGTTGCACCGATTGTGTAGCGGGGGGGTCACAAGGGGTTTGAGGGGTGCAGGTAACCCCACTCTATGGGGTCCAGGGCAGGGCCCTGGAAAATTTTGGTTTTGGACCCTATGTTATGTTGGGCAGACCCACCTTTGGTTTTGTGCATGATTTTCGCACATGGTTTTGGACGCGATGGTTTTCGGTCCATGGTTTTGGACGCGATGGTTTTTGGTCCATGGTATTGGATGCTTCGGCATGTATAAATATGTATTGTAACATTGAAAGGAACATAATGAAAAACCAAGCTGGTAGTCCCGATTTTGGGATCCAGGGGAAAATCTCTGTGTATATGTGTTTTATGTGTTATGCCCTCGCATTGTTTATTTTCTGTGTTTTAGAATTCGTATGCAGGTAATTTCTGTATGGGGTTAAAACCTACATTTGGTATCGGAGCTGTTTTGGCTTCAAGGGGACACCTTTGTTGCTAAGGGGTTTCGCTCGGGCTTGTGGTAGACCCTATTCAGTGGGAGATCTGCGAGATCGATTCTGGTGGTGAAAGAAGATGGCGAGTAGTGATAGAGATTGAGAAATTTAATGATCAGAGTTTTGAGTTGTGGAAACTCAAGATGGAGGATCTGTTGGTGGATAAAGATCAGTGGATCGCGGTAGATCCGGGTACTAAACCAATGAGCGTGTCCAATGAAGAATGGAAGAAGTTGGATCAGAAGGCAAAGAGCACAATACGATTGTGTGTCTTAGATTCAGTATTGCTGAATGTATCAGGGGAAGCTACGGCGAAGGCTTTATGGGACAAGTTAGGGAATTTGTACCAATCTAAGTCTCTGGTGAATAAACTGTTCCTGCGGAAAAAGCTATATAACATGAGGATGAAAGATGGAGACTCGGTGACAGAGCATCTGAATGCATTTAATACTGTGGTAAGTCAGTTAGCATCTGTTGATATTAAAATTTCAGATGAAGATAAGTGCATCAATTTGTTGTGTTCTCTACCAGATTCGTGGGATAGTTTGGTTATTGCAATAGGTAGCAATGCAACTGCCTTGCAGTTTGATGAAATAGTCTCATCCTTGCTGACGGAGGAGATGAGATGGAAAAATATGGAGAGCCAGAATGGTGATGCCTTGTCTGTACAAGGACGGTCCCAGAACAGAAACAAAAATAAGTCATCGAGTGGGAGATCTAAATCTAGAGGGAGATCTAAATCTCCAGGAAAACCTGTAAAGGTGGTGTGCTGGAAATGCGGAAAGGAAGAGCACTACAAAGGGACTGTAAATCTAAAGCTCCTGATAAAGGAAAGGGATCTGATGATGCTCCTTCTGCAGAGGTGAAAACTACCTCAGATGAAGGTGGGGATGTGTACTTGGCTTCTTCAAGTACACATGTAGATCATGAGGCATGGTTGATTGACTCAGGTGCATCCTTTCACTTCACTCCCCATAGAGAGTGGTTTTGTGAGTATGAGAAATATGATGGTGGTGATGTCTTCTTAGGGGATGATAGGAAGGCTAGAATCGTTGGTCGTGGAAAAGTAAAGTTGAAGTTGCAAGGTGGAAGGGTTAGAACACTTCCGAGTGTTTTGCATATTCCTGTATTGGCCAGAAATTTGATTTTTGTAAGCAAGTTGGATGATGCAGGTGTAAAAACAGTGTTCGAGAAGGATACCTGCAAGATGGTTCGGGGAGCACTGGTATTGATGTAGGGAGTTCGGATTGGAACTCTGTACAAGCTGCAAGGTAGCACGGTTGTTGATGGGTGCAACAGTTTTGTGGTTCCTGAAAGTGGAGCAGAAAATCTAGTGGTCTCTGGAGAGAAGACCATGTTGTGGCATCAAAGGCTTGGACATATTGGAGAGAAGGGCCTTTGAATACTTCATGGTAAAGGTATGGTAGAAGGTATGAGTAATAGCTCTCTGGATTTTTATTTATGTGAAAATTGTGTATATGGGAAGCAGAATCGGGTGAGTTTCCCCTTTGGTGGTAAGAGGGCGAAACATATATTAGAGCTTATGCACAGTGATGCGTTTGGACCTGTGAAGGTTCCATCATTGGGTAAGTCTGTGTACTATGTATCATTTATAGATGAATTCTCAAGGAATACATGGATATATTTCTTTAATAAGAAATCTAAAGTCTTTGACAGGTTTAAAGAATTTAAGACTCTGGTGGAAAACGAAATAGAGAAGAAGATAAAGGTGCTGAGGACAGATAATGGTGGAGAGTTTTTCAGTAAGGAATTTGAAGAATTCTATAAGAAATGTGGTATAGCATGGTAGAAGACTACTCCATATAAACCTCAGCAAAATGGAGTTGCAGAAAGAATGAACAAGACATTGATGGAAAGGGCAAGAAGCATGCTCAGTGGTGCCGGGTTAGGACATGAATTCTGTGTAGAGGCGGTGGAGACTGCATGTTACCTGGTCAACAGGTCACCTTCATCAGCATTGGAGGATAAGACTCCACAAGAGGTATGGAATGGTAAGAAACCCTCTCTTTCACATTTGAGGGTATGTGGATGTGATGCATATGTACATGTTCCAAAGGAGAAAAGAACAAAGTTGGATAGTAAATCTGAAAAGTGCATCTTTATTGGGTATAAGGATGGTTTAAAGGGTTATAAGCTTTGGAACCCAGTAACAAGGAAGGTTGTGTACAACCGAGATGTGGTGCTCAGAGAGGTGAAATATGTTATTAAACATGAAGTCCAACCAAAGGAATCTGGGAAGATAGAGTTTGAGCTAAAGGAGGAAGAATCAGAATCTATAGCAGAGGAGGAATCAGAAGATGAAGAGCCACAAACTCTGAGTGTGAGAAGGTTAGTTTGAGAAAGAAGGCAACCAGAATGGTATAGTCCATCTGCTTTCTATTCAAATTTTGCTTTATTTATTATTGATGATGATCCCAGAATTGTGAAGGAAGCAGTAGATTCAGAGGATGGAAAACTCTTGAAAGAGGCCATGGTTGATGAAATAGCATCTTTGCACAAAAATTAGGCTTGGGATCTGGTGGAATTGCCGGCTGGAAGGAAACCCATTAGCAGCAAATGGGTGTTCAAGAAGAAGACAAATGCAGGAGGAAAGGTGGAGAAATACAAAGCTCGGTTGGTAGCAAAAGGTTATTCCTAGGTGCCGAGAATTGATTTTGGTGATATTTTTTCTCCTGTTGCAAAGGTAACTTCTATTAGATTACTTTTATCTGTTGCTGTAGACAAAAATTCTTCTTTTGAGGTAGAACAGATGGATGTGAAGACAAAATTTCTTCACAGGGATCTGGAAGAGGAGATCTACATGAAGCAACCTGAAGGCTTTGCGGTGAAGGGTAAGAAATAATTGGTATGCAAGTTAAAAAAGTCTTTGTATGGGTTAAAACAATCACTAAGGATGTGGTATCAGAAATTTGATACATTTATACAGGGACTTGGCTTCACCAGAAGCAAAGCAGATCACTGTGTGTATTTCAAATTAATTGGTGACCGTGTTATTTATTTGGTCTTGTATGTGGATGATATGTTGCTAGTTGGAAGTGACAATGAAATTATCCAAGATTTGAAGACCCAATTGTCCTCCAAATTGGACATGAAAGATCTTGGTGTTGCAAACTATATTTTGGGCATGGAAATCAAAAGAGATCGGGCAAAGAGGAAGCTATGGTTAAACCAGAGGAAGTATGTCGAGACAATACTGCAGAGGTTTAATATGCAGGATAGTAACTGGTGAAGGTTTCTATTTCTGTAGGTGTAAAGTTATCTGTTGAACAGTGTCCCAAGACACAAGAAGAGGAAGAGGATATGTCCCGTGTTCCATATACAAGTGCAGTCGGTAGCCTGATGTATGCAATGGTCTATACTAGACCGACATTGCACATGCAGTGGGAGTGTTGAGTAGGTTTATGTCAAAACCATGGAAGGAGCATTGGACAACAATGAAGTGGGTTTTCAGGTATTTGCGTGGCACTAGTGATTATGGTTTGTGCTACCAAGGAAGAACAGGATTGGACAGAGTATTGGATATCCATGGCCTTGTTGATGCAGAATGGGCTGGAGATTTGGATTAGAAGATCTACAAGTGGGTATGTGTTTAACCTATTTGGAGGTGCAGTTAGTTGGATGAGTAAGAAACAATCTGTAGTGGCACTATCAACTACAGAGGCAGAATACATGGCAGCCACTCATGCAAGCAAGGAAGCAGTTTGGTTGCAGAGATTGTGTTCAAGTATGGGGTTAGTACAGGGAGCTATAAGGATAGACTATGACAGCCAAAGTGCAATTTGCTTGGCAAAGAACCCTTCTTATCATTCAAAGACAAAGCACATTGATGTTCAGTATCACTTTGTGAGGGATATGATAGAAGACAAAAAGGTGTTGTTGGTAAAGGTGGACACTTTGAAGAATACTGCAGATGCATTGACAAAATCTGTGAGCTCTGAGAAGTTCTCTTGGTGTAGAGAAACGATGGGTGTTGCAAGGCTGGATAAATGACTAAGCTCTCTTGTGGCCCCCTGTGGAAAGAAAACAACAAGTGGGAGAATGTTGGGTTGTGTTATATCCTTTCCACGACTAGTCCACGTAGTTAACCAGGGGGTTAGAGGGGGGGTGAAGGCCCCCCTTCGTTGTGCCGATTGCATAGTGGGGGGGTCACAAGGGGTTTGAGGGGTGCAGGTAACCCCACTCTATGGGGTCCGGGGCAATGCCCCAGAAAATTTTGGTTTTAGATCCTATGTTAGGTTGGGCGGACCCACCTATGGTTTTGTGCATAATTTTCACACATGGTTTTGGACTCGATGGTTTTCGGTCCATGGTTTTGGACGCGATGGTTTTCAGTCCATGGTATTGGATGCTTCGACATGTAACATTGAAAGGAACATAATGAAAAATCAAGCTGGTAGTCCCGGTTTTGGGATCCAGGGAAAAATCTCTGTGTATATGTGTTTTATGTGTTATGCTCTCGCATTGTTTATTTTCTGTGTTTTAGAATTCGTATGGAGGTAATTTCTGTACGGGGTTAAAACCTACAATATTTGATTTATAATCAACACTAAACTTTTTTTTGTTATTAATATTTTTTAAATACTATATATCAGTTCCATATTAAGAATGAGATAAATTACACATATCGTTCACAATGGAAAGTGAAGTATAAGAATTTTTTAATTTAAATTACTTTCTTTTTCTCTATATAAAGTTGATATTGTATTTATGCCTAACATTTTTTTTTATTAATATATTTTTGTTTTAAATATTATATTTCCATTAGAGATAGAATGAATTACACATCAAATAATATCAATAATATTTTTTTACATACCATTTGTCAACTTACATATCTATCTCATACTAAAAAGTAAATTATTTTTTTTTACACTCAATTACTTTATATTGATGTAAAATTAAGGTGGAAATTAAAGTAAATTTTTTTGTCAATTTGTTTGTGATCCTCCCGGCTTGACCCGTGGCTTGAAAAACCACAACCCAGGGGCACCTAAGCCATCAAAGTCACCTAGGGATCGCACCCGGCCTGGGCCACACCAGCCCTAAGATGACTGGATTTTGGCATGTCTCCTCCCCCTAGAATGGGCACAACAACCTCCCTGAGGTTTGATCCTGGCTAACGAGGCCCATCCTCAACTGATTGGGCTAGTGGGACTTGACATGTCTAATTATTATTATTATTATTATTTTTTTTTTGTAACCCAAAGGAACCCAACAATCCACCTGACATGTAACTACTAGTAAACCTCTAGGGGTCTACGACGTGTCCTCTCTGTAAATCGGGTCGCAAACAGGGGGATTTGAACATGTGCCTCTCAAGTTTCAACAATTTCACATATCTCGGATTACCAATTGAGCTGCCCCTAGGACATTATTGCTATTTTTTAATTTGTTAATGTAAGTGTTATTTTATTATTTTTATTTTTAAAAATTCTTGTATATCTATCAACTAAATTTGGAGTAATTATCAAAGGAAGGGAAGAAATAGGATGAATTCGATGGCAAATAGAATCGATTCCCCCCAAGGAAATAATGTCCCCTCTTCTTTACAAACCCTTTTGGGGCCTTCCAATCCTCAGAGGTGAACCTTTTGGAGGACCCAGTGTAGGAATCTCAACCCACTACCAATGTGGGAGGGAATGAAATCAAAACCCAAGAAGAGGGTGAGATTATGGAACCATGAAAGGTTGTAGCTTAGAATGTGTTTGGGTCTTCGACAATACCTAACCGAATGAGGGGTAGTACACCTGTCATCTTGAATGTTAAAGGAGACCATGTTATTTTTCATATTCAACTACCAAACGTCTCTCCCAAAGGCTCGAATATGCCCCAAGGAGGCCCTAGGAAAATCATAACAAGAAACATGACCTTGAATTTTGGTGGGTCTGATGAGGCAAGAAGTTAGGAAACAAAGAGTACAACTAGAAAAAGGGGCATGCATTCCAAAAAAGAGATGAGAGAGAATGAAGCAAAGTGGAACAAGAAATTGGGAAGTCGGCCCCAAATTTATGATATTCTAAGATCCTCGAGGAACAAAGGAACAACAAGAACAATAAAAGGAGGGCATCAATCTCAATCCCCTCCAAAGAAATGATGAAGCTCTTATCCTGGAATATAAGGGGTTTGGGCAACCCTTCAAAAGTCCTTTTCGCCAAAGTTTTGGTAAAAGAAGAGAAGTCATCAATTCTTTTTTTGCAAGAGACAAAGTTAGAAGAAAACAAGCTTATGAACGTAGCCAAAGTTTTTGGAAAGACAATAGTGGTATTGCCCAAATTTCTTGGGGTGCTACTAGAGGGTTGGGAAATTTTTGAGACAATTTAGTCTTTTCTTATTAACTACCAAAAAAACCCACATTGGATAGCAATTATTCTGGAGAGGATCAACACAAAGGAAAGATTCAAGGTAGTGAATGTTTATGCTATGGTGTTATATTGTGAAAAAGTAGTATTTTGGGACAAGCTAATTTTTCTCAACGATGATTAATGGAATTGTGGTTCCATATTTAGGGGAAAATTTAACACAAATCTTTTTGCATATGAGGAAAGGGGAAGAAATATAGTGCATGACTAATTTAGAGAAAAAATGGAAGGCCTCATCTCTGGGCGATATCTAATCAATATTAAACCTAATAAAGGTAAGTTCACTTGGTCAAACAAAAGAGGTGGTGGTTGTCATATCACGAACTGTCTCAATCACTTCCTAATTCATAGCTCTTGGATCTTAAGCGAATTAGTCCCATCCTCTTAAATTTTGGCCTTGATTTAGTTTTACCATTACCCTATTTCACTGGAATTAGGGGCAAAAGAAGATTAGGGTCCAATTCCTTTTAGATTCAACCTTGGTTGGCTGAAGGAAGGAGTAGTCTAGGATATCATCAAACATGCATGGATTTCCCCTGTGCTTGGCTCTTTAGCCTTTGTATGGGAATCAATATTAAATTCGATCAAACAAGCTCTTCAAACTTGGAAAAAAGAAGTCTTTGTTCCACCGGGTAGAAAGAAAGATGAAATAGCAAAATATTTGGAGAAACACTTGGCAATTATGGAAAATAGTGAAATTGAAGATTGGTATTTGGAGAAGGAAAATGAATTAAAAAAATAGATCTTTCAAGCAAGTCGAAAAGAAAGAGAAATTGTGGAGGCTCAAATCCAAAATTACCTAAGTAAGGGTGGGTGATCAGAATACGACCTTCTTCAACAAACAAACAAAAACTAAGGAGTTAAGCATTTCATTAAGAGAGATCACTCCAGTTGGTAACGATACAATATTCTCTATTCTTGAAATAAAACTTGAAGCTTTTTATCACTTCCAATCCTTATATTTGTCGGGAAGTGATTTGGATCTCTCCAAGATAGAATAATTTTTATCTCCCTCCCTCCCTAAGATCTCTAATTTAGAAAATTGACAACTAATTAAGGAGATCGAGGAAGATGAGGTGATATGGTCAATGGCTCAAATAAATTTTCCAATTTCTATAAAGCCTTTTGTCCAGTGATTAAAAAAGACATCAACAAAATGTTAAATTGGTCTAAAAACAAAAGCAAAGTTGGAGGGAACACAAACTCCTATTTTCTCACACTCATCCAAAGGAATATAATCCGATGAACTTCTCTCACTTTCGTCCCATTACCATGTGAAATGCTTCTTATAAAATTCTAACAAAGGTGATAGCATGTAGACTGAAGAGGGTCATGCCTAGATTAACCTTTGAAATCAAGGTGGATTTCATCCACATAGGAATATATTGGACAATATCATTCTACTGAAGGAGGTTATTCATTCAAGCAAGGAAAGGGGTGATCCTAGTTTTTTATCAAGTTGGATATGGCCAATTCCTTTGACCAGGTGAGACATTCCTTTCTCTTTCTCATTATTGCAAATATTGGTTTCTATAGAAAATATATTTCTTGGATAAAATCTTGTATCACATCCCCTTAGATCACCCCCTTGATCAATGGAATATCAACACCATTCTTCAAGGCCTCCAAGAGACTTCGTTAAGGGTGCCCTCTTTCCCCTTCATTGTATAATATTGTTGGAGAAAGTCTAAGAAGGAACTTGGAAAAAGCAAGAGCAAATTGTTATTTGTCTGAAACCAATATTGTCAGGAATGTCAAAGACATTAATCATTCTCAATTCGTTGATGGTGCGATTCTCTTAGGGGGGCTTCCAAAATAATTGCTAAGCATTTTAAAGCAATTCTAGATAACTATCTTGATCTCTCTAGTGGTTTGGTCAATAAGAGGAAACATTAGCTCTATGGGCGGAATTGATTAGACTCAACTTCACAAGAGATAGCCTCGGCCCTGGATTTTTCGGTTCATATTGATTGGAATTCCTTTATATAACTAGGGTCCCAATTCCTCTGGGGGACTCATTTAGGGAAGACTAGGAGGAGATAATTCAGAAATTCAAAATGAAGATTCATGGATGGGGAGCGAATTGGCTAAATTTACCTGGGAAAACCATTTTAATAAAATTGGTCTTCTTAAGTCTTCCAATCTATATTTTTTATGGTCTTATTTCTCCCAAATGAATTCTCAATCAGATTGGTGCAATGCACATCAAGCTCTTATGGTAGGGGGGGATAGTGAAAGGAAATTTAATTTGTTAAATTGGAATATAGTTTGATGAGTTAGGTGGAACCTTGATGGCTCAAAAATTAAAGTCCTTGGATTATTGTGGACCCAACATCAGATCGAAGAGCTCTTCGCAAGCTTTTTAATGGTGTAGACGACACCTCAATCCAATTTCGTATGAGGGATTTATTGCCAGTCAAAATTTTGGTCAAACTTGGCCCACTGGCTAAATTTAGTAGAGAAGCAACTAAATTTGGAGCACCACCAACTTTAGAAGTCCTACTAAATTTGGTGGACTTTGGCTAAAGATAGAAATATCTCTAGATTAAGTTAGTGACATTGTTAAACTTGGCAGAACAGTTAAATATAGTGGTACCATGCCAAAGCTGTGGCCCAATGGTGTGGGGCCATGTGGCCCGATGAAATGTTGCCACATGGCACCCATTTGGCAGCCAAATTGGCCCGACTCGACCAAATTTGGCACAACTATTGAAGCGGTTTCAAAATTCATATATATAACATATGATATCACCAAGTTATGGCAGGAGGTGAAACAGATATTTCGGCAACCATAAGTTCTGCGGTGCTTTCACTGTATGAGACAACAGAAGTGGTCAAAACAAATGTTAAGACTGACGATTCCAACATTTATCACCAACAACTATGATATCAAACCGATGATAGTGCACATTTAAAATTTTGTTTAACGATTTTGTTATATGTGTGTGTGGGTTTTAAAATTTGGCAACCAATGGTTACACTGCTGGCAGGTTATGGTAGGTAATGGTTAGCTATTCAAACAACATATATATATATATATATATATATATATATATTGTGGGTCAGTTTGGTCCTCGGTCAGTACAACTTGGTGCTAGCAATAAAAGACTATTATCAATAAGGTTCCAACTATCAAACACGTAGTTCCAAAGTTAAACAGATTGTGAAGTTTTTCTATGACACAAAGTTCTAACTGAAAGAACCAATGTTGAAACAATGGTAAAATAAAATGGCCGAGTTAACATATGTAGAATACGACAACAATCATCCAACGATCATTTGTTTAAAATTTTTTTAATTCGTTTGTTTTCTATTACAAAATGGGCGTGGGTGGGTATTGAACCTGGACCCGCCATAACCCAACAACCCACGAGATATGCCAACCAACAGAACATAGTACTACACCTTGCAAATTCCTTCGATACTTTAATATTTAAACCATGTATTTGATTCACAATGAAGAGCGGTGAGGGAGCTAAAAGCTGAAGGAACTTTGAATGAGTGGAACCCTAACTAGTGGGAACCATGACAATGCAAAACCATGCAACAAATGGAACCTTGACATGTGGAACTTTTCCTAGTCATGAATTTCGAGAAGCAATATTCTAGAGAATATTTTGATGTCAAATCTTTGAGGAATCTAAAATATTCCCTAAGGGGCCAGATTTGTAGGTGGTAGAATGTAGCCAACTTTATACTCATTTTAATTAGAATTTCGTAAGGATCACAATGGTGTAGCTGGTTTTTGCATTTGGGCAACATAATTCAAGGGTCATGGCAAAAAACTGCCTTCATCATCAATCGCTGGGAACGAAGTTCGAGACAACCATGCACCTCTCAAAAGCAGGTAATGTTTATAGTCAAAAGTCTTATGAGGATGAGAAAAATCTACTCGTGCTGTGATTGCTGCGATTTGAGTAGTCAGATTTCTAGCCACTCCTAGGATTGGAGGTATAATGATGTATTTTTCCATGTGCTTTCCTTTCTTTTGATTAGATGAATGAAGTGGCCTCGCCACTATTGAATTAGGGCCCGAATATGTAGTCCACACTAGATTAACTCTGTTATCAAATTTTGTGTGAATTATCTTTATGGTCTCCCTTATGTTGCTTCTTCTTTAAGTATTTACATACATGGTTTTTACATGCTTTTTGATGCAATTATGCTAACATCAACCGAAGAAAAGATCTTGGATAATTCTGGTGACTTAGAGATTCCAGATCAAGTTTGGTATCATAGTAGTCTTCTCGCTGATGCGAATGACAATTAGGAATTGGACTTACAATACGAAGAAGAAAAATGGAGAATAACAAAGATCTCTACAAGGCCTTCTATAGGATGGTAGACATTTTTTTGTAGATTATGAGAAGAGATTGGCAAGTGAATGTTCTTCTTCATTTTCTTGTCATAGTTCAAATGAAGAGATAAACCAAAGCCTTCAAGCAAAGAATGCTAAACTGAGGAGACTCCTACAAGAAGAAGAAGAAGATAAGTATGTTGAAAAATGCAACAATAAATTCTCAATTTGAGTTTGCCTTTATTAAATTGAGAAAATTTGAATTTCCACATCAGCAGACAACTTGGATGCAGTAAACTTGTGTGACATGGCTTGTGTCACCCAGTTTACATAGTAAATTCGAGTTTGAGGAGTTAGAGTTCAATTAAGCATGTGTGATTGCTAATTTGTAGCAATGAAGGTCAGTTGTCTCATGTTGTTTTTAGTTAAACTAGTTCCAACTATTGGAGGAACTAGTGGAAGGTCAGTTGTGCAACGGGACATCAGTCAAACTCAGTGATAATCCAGTTAATTGACCAATCAACCCAAAATAGCTAGTGTACGTAGAGAATTCGAGTTCCCCAGTTGTGGTGGAGCTTCCAAGGCAGTGTAACATTAGTTGTAGACTTGTCTTGAGTGTACAGGTGTTGCATGCAGTCAAATGATCAACCTTGGGATTTTTGCAATCCATTTTGGAGAAATTCCTAAATAATAGGGGCCTAATTTCTTAGGAGTTGTGCAAGGATATAGGGGCTCAAGTAGAGGTTGAAATTGACTAAGTCTAGGTCAAGATTCTTAGTGGGTAGAGAGATAGTTTATTCACTTGCAGGTTGTGCTCACTTGGGAAAATAAATTGTAATACATTCTATTCATTAGATTAATGCAAGAAGGCATTGGGGTTTTTAGCAGATTACTTTCCCCAGGAAAAATATGTTGGAAATACTGGGGGGGGGGGGGGGTGAATCAATATTTCTTTTTAATTATTCTTTTTAACACCAAAACATTTATATATGGAACACAAAAATAGATAGCTGGAATGAATGCTTTTGTTAACACAAATAGTGCAATGAAATAGATACAATATATAAATGGTTGCAATCAGTTGCCAAGCACCAACTTGGACTTTTGTGAGGCTCCAACCTCCAGAGCACCAACTCTGTTTTGCCAAGGCAATAGTTCTACACTTAGGAGCACCAACTCCCAAGGATTCCAATCCTTTTAGTTCTGAGGATCCAACCTCGTGGGCTCCAACCATAACCTGGTAGAAACTGTTTTGTTGTAGTTCTTTGCTCCCAAGCCTACTAAGCTTTTTCTTCACTCCTGTTCTCCTGCTTCTCCTACCTCTCTTGCCTCTGCCTCAACTTCGACTTCCTCTCGCTCTCATTATTCACACACCTTTCCTTGTTTTTTATTGTTTTATGTATTCCTGATGCCTCTGACTGTTCGTTTCCGCTTTCCATTGGCTCTTTGGCTTCTTCAACTCTTGCTTCAACTTCCTTTACACTGGCTTGTCCTTTGGCTTCCCTCCTCTTCATTGCTTTGGATTTTCAGTTTCCTCTGTGTTGGCTTACCCTTCGGCTTCCTAGCTTTTCGGTTGTTGTAGCTTCCTCTGTCTCTTCATGCTCACCAACACTCTTGGGACACGTTGATTCAATGGCGAGGACCAAATACACAGAGAAAAACTGCTGCATGTTAAAACTGTAATAGAGCCCCCCCACTTTTTTAATGATAATAGGAATACACATGACTTTATTGTTTAATGAGAGACTGTACCAATCAGGACGGACCCACATGCCACATCCCAATCGCAATCGCAATCGGCTTTCGTTCAGGCCTCCTGAACTATCGGGAGCGTTTCTTATGCATTTTGGCCTTCAAACCCCGTGCAATACAAATATTCAAATACACAAAAATATATGAAAAACAATCGGTCGAAACATTAAAGAGCAGACTTCAAATTTATTACACTCGCATCTATACCTGCATCGGGTCCGCAGTGTAATCACAATCGACAGTCGCAGCTTATCGCGCCATCCCTTTATAACTTGCAATGGATCACTTCTGACATGGCGGACGCGATATAGCATTAAGTCAATTGTAATGTTGCATCGGGTCCACAACATATATCACAATCGACACTTTTTGGGAGGGATGGCCTTAAGAACTTGTGATACATCAGATGTGACATAACAATAGACCAAGCTGCAATGTTGCATCGGGTCTGCAACATTCATCGCAATCGCAATTTTAATCGTGACAAGGGCTTTACAATATATGCGATATTATTATCGCAATCGGTGGTTCAGGGGTGAACAACCCCTTTATTCATTTTGATGTGAGAGTCCTGATGGGCGGACGCGATGTTATTAAGGGTTGTTGCTATAACCCGTTCGGGTCTGTGTATATACTCCTCCACTCTTTGACTTAACCCATAACTTGATTTCTGCCAATATTATGTGACATCACATTGTAATGGTCTATGGGTCCATATATATATATATATCTATATATATATATATATATATATATCGCAATCGGGGGGTTTTGGGTAGTGGCACATAACCAAACCCGCTGATTATCATATCACTGATATATATATCTATACCACCTCTATACTCCGCTATATATATATATTTCTCCGCTTCGATAGTGTATATCGATATACCTATGTTTTCTGCCTCCGATAGTGTAAATTGCCTTTATGTATAGGTTTGCACCTCCGATAGTGTATTCCGCCTTCTATAACTCTTTTGTGGCATATATTGCTCCCGATAGTGTATTCTTTGACATCCATTGCTCCGATAGTGTATTCTTTGCATATATATATATATATATATATATATATATATATATATATGACATATATATATATGGCTCCTCCTGTAGCTCCGATAGCTCTGTTTTTCCTCCTCTGGCATGTTAACTCCTCTTTTGATGACTTCTTCCTCTTGGTTCTTCTTGGGCATGTATTATATGCAATGCTCCTCCAATGTGGCTCCTCTTGCTCCAATGTGGCTCCTATGGCTCCTCGAATATTGCCATATTGACATCAATGACAATATATGTCAACAATCTCCCCCTTTGTTATTGATGGCAATATTCTTCTGCTCTCCCCCTTTGACATCAATGGCAAAGGAATGCATACAGACTCCCCCTGTCGAATTGCTCCCCCTGAAGAACTGCTCCCCCTGTCCTGTACCATCTTTATGAATGAACATGAGTGATGCTAAAGAGATAACCCCCATCTTTTGATGCAGATGTTTAAATGCTTCTCGAGGAAGAGGTTTTGTGAAAATATCAGCTATCTGCTCCTTAGTATTGATATATTCCAAGATGATGTTTTGTTCAGCTACTTGTTCATGAAGGAAATGATACTTGATTGGTATATGTTTGGTCTTTGAGTGCATCACTGGATTTTTGCTGAGACCGAAAGCACTTGTGTTATCACAATAGATGGTAATTGGTTGATTTGTATCTATGTTGACATCTTTTAGAGCCTCCTTCATCCATAGTATTTGAGTACAACAGTCTGCTGCAACTATATACTCGGCTTCGGTTGTGGATAATGATATGGATGTCTGTTTTTTGCTGAGCCAGGATACTAAACATTCTCCTAGGAAGAATTCATTTCCACTAGTACTTTTTCAATCATCTACACTTCTGGACCAATCAGCATCGGTGTATGCAGTTACAGTCAGCGTTGAGCTCTTAGGGTACCAAAGACTGAAATAAGGAGTTCCTTTCAGATATCTGAGAATTCTTTTTACAGCTAACAAATGGGATTTTTTAGGTGCAGATTGAAATATTCCCACCATTCCTACTGCCTACATTATGTCGGGTCTCGTAGCAGTTAAGTACAGAAGGGATCCAATTATTGATCTATAATGAGTTGCATCTACTAGAGGGGAGTCATCATTTTTGCTCAATTTGCAATTTGTGGTCATAGGTGTGCTCATGGCTGCACAGTCTTCCATTCCATATCTTTTAAGCATGTCTTTAAGATATTTGGCTTGAGATATAAACAATCCTACTCTGGTTTGAGATATTGTAGTCCAAGGAAGTGAGATAACTCTCCTATCATTGACATCTCAAACTCTTTTGACATGTTTTGAGAAAATTCATGGTTCATCTCATCATTATTGCTAGCAAAAATCAAATCATCAACATAAACAAGTGTGACTAGTAACTTACCTTCATCCATCTTTATCTAGAGATTACTTCCTGCACTCCCTTCTTGAAGCCTTGTTGTTGTAGATAGTGATCCAATCTTGCATACCAAGCTTTGGGAGCTTGTTTCAACCCATATAATGCCTTTTTAAACTTATAGACTAAGTCTTTTCCTTCTGTTAGATCAAACCCTTCTGGTTGCTCCACATAGACTTCTTCCTTGAGTTCCCCATTCAGAAATGCTGATTTTACATCCATTTGATAGATTTTGAATCCTTTTGAGCAAGAAAATGCCAAGAACATCCTGATAGCTTCCATATGAGCTACTGGTGCAAATGTTTCTTCAAAATCAATTCCTTCAATTTGTGAATAGCCTTTGCAAACAAGCCTTGCCTTGTTTCTGATGATTTGTCCTTCTTCATTCATTTTGTTTTTGAATACCCACTTGGTTCCTATAATGTTTTTGTCCTTTGGACGAGGTACCAGCTCCCATGTCTCATTCTTCTCAATTTGGGACATTTCTTCTTCCATGGCTTTTACCCAATGAGGATCCTTACTTGCTTGAGTATATGTTTCTGGTTCTATCATGGATAGAAGAGCAATATCATTTTTCTTTGGTGTATTTATCATCCTTCTTCGGGTTTGCATCCCTTCATCTCTATTGCCAATAATCTGCTCTTCTGGATGATATTTCTGGAGAAACTTCATCTTTGAAGGGGTATGAGGTGGTTCTTTTTCCTCTTCTTCTTCTTCCTGATCTATTTCTTCTTTTTCTAGTTCTTCTTCTTCAATGAAAGGATCAACTTCGTGTTCTTCAATTTCTTCTTCTGGAAGGTCTTCATCAATCTTTACATCAATGCTTTCCACTATTTTCCTTAGTCGATTATTGTAGCACTTGTAGGCTTTGCTCCGTGTAGAGTATCCAAGGAAGATCCCTTCATCAACCCGAGAATCAAACTTTCCTGGTGAGCCATCATTGATTTTTATGAAGCACTTGCTTCCAAAGATCTTGAAGTACTTTACTAAAGCAGGTCTTCCTTTCCATAGTTCATAAGGAGTTTTTTCACTATCTGGTCTTAATTGAGTTCGATTCAAGAAATAGACAGCTGTCTCGATTGCTTCTCTCCAGAATTTTGGTTGCAAATCTGCTGCTAATAGCATTGTTCTTGCCATTTCTTGAACTGTTTTGTTTCTTCTTTCAACTACCCCATTTTGCTGAGGTGTTCTGGTAGCAGAGAATTCTATTTTAATTCCATGTGTTTTGCAGAATTCATTAAATTCTTTTGATGTGAATTCTCCCCCTCTATCTGTTCTGAGGCACTTAATCTTTGAGTCCTTTTCATTTTCTACAAGAGATTTAAGATTCTTAAAACACTCAAATGCTTTTGATTTATATTTTATAAAATATATCCACATAATTCTAGTATAGTCATCAACAAATAAAACAAAGTACCTTTCTCCTTGGAGTGCCTGATTTCTAGTTGGTCCACATAAATTAGCATGAATGATCTCTAAAGGCTTTGATGTATTGAAATCCTTGGTCTTGTGGCTGGTTCTGGTTTGCTTTCCATGTTGACATGGACCACATACTCCTTGATTTGGTTTAAATAGCTTTGGGATGTCTCGTACAACTTTAATCTTGCTGATATTGATCAAGTCTCGAAGCTTGTATGTCCAAGTCACTTGTGCCACAACCAACTTTCATATGTTTGACTTAAGTAGCATTTATCTTCTTGAATCTTGTTCAGAATATAAATGTTGTCTGGAGTTCTAACCCCTTTTGCCACAAGTTCCCCTGAGGAAGAGTTCCTTATTTCACAATCTTTGGTGCTAAAAACAACATTATGTCCTTGATCACAGATCTGGCTAACACTCAGGAGGTTGTGTTTGAGCCCGTTTACTAGCAGAGCATTTTGGGCTTTTCCTTTTCCATTGATAAGAGTAACAGTTCCATTTCCAGCAATTGTGGCAGATCCACTTCTAAAGGATACATTTCCTTCCTTTTCGACCAATGAGACAAACTTCCTTTTGTCCCCTATCATGTGTCTGGAGCACCCACTATCCACAAACCAATGATTTTCATTATTTTGAGCATATAGAGTTAGGCCACATTTATTCATGTTGGGATTCTCAGTACTTAATTTTCCTCTTTTGAGTTGGCAATTTGTTCATAGTGTCCATTATTGTAGCATAATGAGCAAATCAGATCAAATTTGGTCAAGGGATCAAACGAATTGAAGGTTTTGATTTGTCCTTGCCTTTTGGGGCCATATGGTTTGATTATTTGACCCTTTAGCTTTGGTGTTTCACTCTTGTGAGCCATGCAATGTCTGGCTTGATGACCAAAGTTTTTACAATGAAAACAATGTCCAAGAAAGATAGTTTTGTACCTATTGTAGTAGCCACGATTTGAGTCAACTTCCTTCCTTGGAATTACTCCCACTTCATTCTTTGGATTTGAGATGGGCCTTTGATGGAATACTGGTTTGTATCTACTGTAATATCCATGATTCGAATCCACCTTCTCCTTTGGAGTTATTCTCTCTTCATTCTTTGGGTCTGGGATGCACCTTTGATGACATACTTTTTCTTCTTTTGGGTTGTTGGAAAGTACATCGGCATAGATTTTCGCACTATTCTTGGTGCTTGATGATTCTCCTTTAAAAACTATTCCAGACTTGTCATGTTGAGGTTTTTGACTTTTTAGGATAGTCTCAAGTATTTGAGAGCTTTTCCAACCCTTTTTAACTTTCTCCAATTCCTTCCTTAGAGATGCTATTTCGATTCACGTTCTTCGCAAGTCTCTTCTTTTTCTTTTAGCTTTGTTTCCAAGAGATCTTCTCTTCTTCTTGTTTCCTCGTTTTCTACCTTGAGAGAAATGATTTTATTCCGTAATTTCTCATTTTCTTCAATGGCACTTATTAATAATTCATCTACATTTCCTTCTAGCCCTGAGTCATCATCATTTGTGAATGCCATGAATAATGTTTCTTGGCTTTCATCATGGTCACTTTCCTCATCTGATTTCTTTTTGATGACTACAAATTCATCCTCATCAGAATTATCTTGCTTAGAGAAGAAGTTCTTCTTATTGATCCCTTTCTTTTTGTATACCCTTCTTTTAGAATTTCCTTCATCATCACTATCATGTTTATGAAGACATTTTGTAGCATAATGACCTATTTTTCCACATTTGAAATAGATAAGAGGGTACTTACCTTTTAGCTTAGATCCTTTCTTCAACTTTCGTACAAATTAAGCCAATTCAGATTCCACATCGGAGTCATCACTACAGTCATTCCTTTCTTTCCCCTTCTTTGATTTTGAGGCCTTGCATGCTGCATATTCGGAGCTTGGGCCACCTTTTCTCATCTCATAGGCAGTGAGGATTCCACAGAGTTCATCCATATTGAGAGCACCTAGATCCTTTGCTTCTTATATGGCACTTATTTTAGAGTCAAACCTGTCTGGAAGAGATCTTCAGACCTTTTGAACAATGGTACTTTCGTCAATCTTTTCATCCAATCCTTTAAGAGAGTTGACCACTTCAGCTACTCGGAGAAATTATGATGCAATATCTTCTTCATCTTCCATCTTCAGACTTTCAAATTGCCTTCTATGAGTTTGAAGCTTTGCCTTCTTGACTTTTGAGTCTCCATCGTATAAGCCAATTAGCTTATCCCACATTTCTTTGGCAGAGTTACAATTCATGACTTTTGTAAACTCGGAATCAGTGATTCCACTAGTGATGGAGTTCAAGGCTTTTGCATTTGCAATGTAGGCTTTCCTCTCATCTTGATCTGTTGGAAGAGTGGTAGGAATTTGGTACTCATTTAGAACGAAATGCCAGACTTCAGGTCCAAGGGACATTAAGTAGTAGGTCATTCTCTTTTTCCAGAAACCAAAGTTGGTGCCGTCGAATAGAGGAGGTTTTCCTAACGCTTCGTGATTTCTCATCATGACTACGAATCCTTCTTCAAGCTGTTAGGCTAATATGAAGAAGCCCACTCTGATACCAATTGTTGGAAATACTGGGGGGGGTGAATCAGTATTTCTTTTTAATTGTTATTTTTATCACCAAAACATTTATATATGGAACACAGAAATAGATAGTTGGAATAAATGATTTTATTAACACAAATAGTGCAATAAAATAGATACAATATATAAATGGTTGCAATTAGTTGCCAAGCACCAACTTGGACTTTTGTGAGGCTCCAACCTCTAGAGCACCAACTCCTAAGGATTCCAATCTTTTCAGTTCTGAGGCTCCAACCCCATGGGCTCCAAACCTAACCTGGTAGAAACTGTTTTGTTGTAGTTCTCTGCTCCCAAGCCTACTGAGCTTCTGCTTCACGTCTGTTCTCCTGCTTCTCCTGCCTCTCCTGCCTCTTCCTCAACTTCAGCTTCCTCTTGCTCTCATTATTCACACACCTTTCCTTGTTTTATGTATTCCTGATGCCTCTGACTGTTCGTTTCCGCTTTCCACTGGCTCTTCGGCTTCTTCAACACTCGCTTCAGCTTCCTCTGCGCTAGCTTGTCCTTTGGCTTCCCTCTTCTTCATTGCTTTGGCTTTTCAGTTTCCTTTGCACTGGCTTACCCTTCAGCTTCCTGGATTTTCGGTTGCTATAGCTTCCTCTGTCTCTTCATGCTCACCAACACTCCTGGGACACGTTGATTCAATGACAAGGACCAAATACACAGAGAAAAATTGCTACATGTTAAAACTGTAACAGAGCCCCCCCCTTTTTAATGATAATAGACATACACAGGACTTTATTGTTTAATGGAGAGACTGTACCAATTAGGACGGACCCACATGCCATGTCCCAATCACAATTGCAATTGGCTTTCGTTCAGGCCTCCTGAACTATCGGGAGCGTTTCTTATGCATTTTGGCCTTCAAACCCCATGCAATACAAATATTCAAATACACATAAATATACGAAAAACAACCGGCCGAAACGTTAAAGAGCGAACTTCAAATTTATTACACCCACATCTATACCTGCATCAGGTCCATAGTGTAATCGCAATCGGCAGTCGTAGCTTATCACACCATCCATTTATAACTTGCAATGGATCACTTCTGACATGGCAGACGCAATATATCATTAAGTCAATTGTAATGTTGCATCGGGTCCGCAACATATATCACAATCGGCACTTTCAGGGCTGAAAGTCCTTAAGCACTTGTGATATGTCGGATGCGACATAACAATAGACCAAACTACAATGTTGCATCGGGTCCGCAACATTCATCGCAATCGCAGTTTTAATCGTGACAAGGGCTTTACAATATATGCGATATTAGTATCGCAATCGGTGGTTTGGGGGTGAACAACCCCTTTATTCATTGCGATGTGAGAGTCCCGATGGGCGGACGCGATGTTATTAAGGGTTGTTGCTATAACCCGTTCGGGTCTGTGTATATACTCCTCCACTCTTTGACTTAACCCATAACTTGATTTTCGCCAATATTATGTGACATCACATTGTAATGGTCTATGGGTCCATATATATATCGTAATCGGGGGTTTTGGGTAGTGGCACATAATCGAACCCGCCGATTATCATATCGCCAATATATATATCTATACCACCTCTATACTCCGCTATATATATATTTCTCCGCTCCGATAGTATATATCGATATACCTATGTTTTCTGCCTCCGATAGTGTAAATTGCCTTTATGTATAGGTTTGCACCTCCGATAGTGTATTTCGCCTCCTATAAATCTTTTGTGGCATATATTGCTCCCAATAGTGTATTCCACCTCCTATATCTCTTTTGTGGCATATATTGCTCCCGATAGTGTATTCTTTGGCATCCATTGCTCTGATAGTGTATTCTTCGATATATATATATATATATGACATATATATATGGCACCTCCTGTAGCTCCGATAGCTCTGTTTTGCCTCCTCTGGCATGTTAACTCCTCTTTTGATGACTTCTTCCTCTCGGTTCTTATTGGGCATGTATTATATGCAATGCTCCTCCAATGTGGCTCCTCTGGCTCCTCGAATATTGCCATATTGACATCAATGACAATCTATGTCAACAAAATACTATGTGCATGTGTGTTATTTCTTATTGTATGTTTGGAATTTTTGTTCTAAATTATGAATTAACTTCTGCAGAGCAGTAGATTAGGTTTGTGTCTTATGATTTTGATTAAACTTCATGAGAAATTGCAAATATACACCATAATTTCTATATGTTATCAGAGTAGGATTCACATTAGAGCAGGAATTTCGAAGTTGTTTCTCAATATGAATCAAATTTACAGTTTAGTGTAGCAGGATCTCTTTAGAACTAAGAATATGACCTTCAATGGGCTGAGTCTAGAGTATTCCTTGGAAGGAACCTCTAATTTCATCACATGGAGGTGGTATTGGATGAAAATGGCTTGGTAGAATACATCAAGACAGATGTTACAAAACCAAAAGGATTTGATGCCCAGAAATTTTCTCAGTGGAAGAAAGATGAAGCCAAGGCGAAGAGAATAATCTTGGAGGAAGTACGAGATCACATTATATCAGATCTCTGTGGAAAAGATACTCCATTAAAAATGTGGAAAAAATTGGAAGAATTGTTCGAGAATAGTAGTGACCACAAGAGGCTGTTGCTCAAGGAAAAACTTTGAAATATCAAGATGCAAAAGAATGACACTATTCCACAACATCTGAGCAGGTTCACACAATGTCTTGATGAAATTGGTGGGGTTGGTGTCAATGATACATAAGATGAATTTGTAAGCCTAGCCCTTCTAGGCCTTCCCAAGAGATGGCATAGATACTAAAATTTGGTGAACGTGAGGGAGAAACTACCAAATTGGGAATGCTTATGGTCTGATTTTATACAAGAGGAAATAAGGCAGAATACTAAAGACTGGACTTCATCCAAGGGTGAGGATGAAGAAAAATTTACACTGGTTGGAAAGGGAAAGAAGGGAAAATGGAATAAATCTCAATCCAAACCAGAGTCCAGCCAAGGAGGCAAGAAGAAAGACTTGTCTAAAATTAAATGCTTCAGTTGTCATAAATTCGGGAACTATGCCATGAAGTGTCCACACAAAAGGGAAAGCAAGAAGACCTCAGGAGGAGGACCAGGTGAAGCTTTGGATTCAAAGTTCGAGCTTGACTTTACCCTTATCGTGTGCATGGTCAATACAATGATGGGAAGCGTGTGGTACTTGGACTATGGTGCCTCGTTGCACATGACCAGGTGTAGAGATTTTTTCAGTGACCTGGAGGATAAATATTTGTAGATGTACATCGAGCTAGGGAACAAAGGAAGGTAAAATGCGATCAATATTGGTACAATCACCTTTTAGAGGGATTCAGGCTCCCCTCTTAGAATCAAGGTTGCCATATTTGTTATGAGCCTAAAGAAAAATATCATCTCTATTGCAGTTTTGGAAAACCGTGGTTATGATGTGATCTTCAGCGAAGGAAAATCATTCCTGAGACATATATCCATGAGACAAGTGAAATAGATGGGGTTGGTGTGAAGAACCTATATAAGATAGATGTGGAAGATTGTGCTCCATTGAGCACTAAGGAGGAGAAAGTGTAGGGTCGTGATGTCAGTGAAATTTGGAATAAAATACTTGGCCATTTTCATCATGGCGCCTTGAATCTTTTGCAGCAAATAACCACTAGCCTCCCCAAAGGAGCACTTGAGTAGCACGATGTATGCAAAAGATGTACCTTGGGGAAGCACAAAAATTCCAAATTCCATGATTGGGACAACAAAGCGCATGAAGTATTGGAAAGGGTCCACTCTAATGTCTGTGGACCTTTCTCGATAGCCTCCACTTCCAGACAAATTTTTTTTGTCATTTTTATTGATGACTTCTCATGGAAGTGTTGGATCCTCTTCATGCGAAAAAAAGATGAGACATTCTCCAAGTTCATAGAATTCAAGGCACTCGTTGAGAAAGAAACTGACAAGAAGATGAAGGCTCTCATGAGCGTTAATGGAGGTGAGTAGTTTCGAATGAATTCAAGAATTTTTGTGTGAAAGAAGGCATTTGATGAGAGTTGATAGCATCCCACAACCCACAACAAAATGGGGTGGCTAAGAGGAAGAACCGTAGCATTGTGGGAGAAACTAGGCGATGTTGCATGACTAAGGCATACCTCTGCATTTGTGGGCTGAGGCATGCAACTCAACAATCTATTTGTAGAACTAGAGTCCTCATCAGATTCTTGGCACAATTACACCAGAGGAGGCTTTCTTGGGGAGAAAGTCGGATGTGTCGCACTTCAGGATTTTTGGAGCCTCTGTTTACTATCATGTCTCCAAATAATCAAGGAAGAAGCTTGAGCTGACAATAGAGTTGGGGGTATTTATGGGTTACATAGAAAATACCCACAACTACCATGTGCACTTTCCATCCCTCATAATGACAGTTGTGCGAAGGGATGTAAAGTTTGATGAGGAGAAAGTGATGCGGTGCTCTCTTGAGAGGGAGCTTCATATCCCACCAGAAGAGGAGATTTTAGCTCCAAAGGAGGAGCCTCAAGAAAGTGTGGAGCATCAACAAATTAAGGAGCATAGAGTGGAAACATCCACTCAAGAAGAACCATCTAGAGAAGTTAGAAAAATAACTAGGGAAGCCGATAGACTTGTGCAGGATGCGAGGGAGAATGTGGGAGCTCCTTCAAATTTTCACAAATAAAGAAGGTCACCTAAATGGTACACTAGATACATAGATCTAATGAATGATCTTGTAGAGACCGAGCCATCCTATTTCAAGGAAGAAGTTGAGAAACCTATATGGGTTGATGCAATGGTGGAGGAATATGAATCCACTGTAAATATTAGTGTTTGGGAAGTGGTCCCAAGGCCAGCAGATAAATAAGCTATGGGTTCGAGATGGATCTTCAAGGTAAAGCATGAAACATACGAAAGCATAAAGAAGTATAAGGCCAAATTTGTGGCCAAGAGGTACTCTCAAGTTGAGGGAATTGACTATGAGGAGAACTTTGCTCCTGTAGTAAGGTACTCATCCATTAGATCAATTCATGCATTGGTTGCATAGATGGAGTGGAATATCCATTAGACGGATGTAAAAACAACATTCCTCAATGGAGTTATTGAGGAGGTGTAAATTGAGCATCTAGAAGGTTTTGAGACATTTGGTGGAGAGTCTCATGTGTGCAGACTCAAGCGAGCATTGTACGGTCTCAAACAATCACCTCGTGCTTGGTATACCAGGATCGATAGCTATCTCACTGGTTTGGGCTTAACCAAAAGTGAAGTAGATGAAAACCTCTATCATATCTTGGTAGAAGGTAAATTTCTTATTATTGTCTTATATGTTGATGATTTGATTTTAATTGGCGATGAAGAACTGATCATATCTTGCAAGGAGGATTTTGCAAGGGAATTTGAAATGAAGGACATGGGTCTCATGCACTACTTCCTCAGGTTGGAAGTATGGCAAGGTAATGGGGAACTGTTTGTCTCTCAAGGCTAGTATGCAAATGAGATACTATAAAGATTCCACATGGATATTTGTAAACCCATGGAGACACCTCTAGCGATCAACTAGAGGAAGGAGGATGCCATTTCAAGTGAAGAAGTGGATGCTACCATTTATTGACAACTTGTGGGTTCACTAATGGATCTTGTGAAAACACGGCCAAATATGTGCTATTAAATCAACTAGCTGAGCTAAGATATGGTTAGGCCAACCCAATCATTTTGGAAGGAAGCTAAGCATGTTTTACGGTATCTCAGAGGCACTACCTAGTTTGGAATATGGTATAGAAAAACAGAGGGAGTGAAGCTGTGTGGCTTCACAGATGTTGATTGGGCGGGGAGTCCATCAGAACGAAAGAGTACATTAGGTGGAATTTTAAGTGTTGGGTCTGCAGTGGTTTCCTGGTATAGCAGGAAGCAAAGATTTGTGGTGCTCAACTCGATAGACATAGAATACATGACTGCAAATCAAGAAAAATGTGAGGTGATCTGGATGAGAAAGATACTTGTGGGATTATTTGGTCAGATGATGGAACCAACTATGATCTATTGTGATAAAAAATTTTGCATTAAGCTCTCTGGGGATCATGTATTTCACAATCAATCCAAGCATATAGATAACTGATATCACCATTTATGGGACTGTGTATAGAAACAAATAATGTTGCTACACTACATTTTGGTAGAGGAACAAGATGCTGACATTTTGACAAAGGATTTGTCAAGAGGGAAGTTCAAGTTCCACAGGTGCAGGATAGGGGTGGTTGATAATCACTTTCTTTCTGAGAGGGAGTGTTGAAAAATGTAGTAAGAAATTCTCAATTTGCTTTTGCCTTGATTAAATTGAGAAAATTCGAAATTCCACATCAGCAGAAAACTTGGATGCAGTTAACTTGTGTGACATGGCCTGTGTCACCCAATTTATTCAATAAATTCAATTTGGAGGAGTTAGAGTTTAGTTAAGCATGTGTGATTGCTAATTTGTAGCAATTAAGGTTAGTTATCTCAAGTTATTTTCAGTTAAACTAGTTCCAGTTGTTGGAGGAACTAGTGGAAGGTGATTTGTGTAGTGAGACTTCAGTCAAACTTAATGATCATCCAGTTAACTGATCAATCAACCCAAAATATCTAGTGCATATAGAGAATTCGAGTTCCCCAGCTGTGGTGGATATTCCAAGGTAGTTTAGCATTAGTTGTAGACTAGTCTTGAGTGTACAGGTGTTGCATGCAGTGGAATGATCAACCTTGGGAATTTCTCAATCCATTTTGGAGAAATTCCTAAATAATAGGGCCTAATTTCTTAGGAATTGCGCAAGGAAATAGGGGCTCAAGTAGAGGTATAAATTGACTAATTCTAGGTCAAATCTACTTAGTGAGCAGAGAGATAGGTTATTCACTTCTAGGTTGTGCTCACTTGAGAAAAGAAATTGCAATGCATCTCTATTCATCATATTAAAGAAATCAAGAATTGGGTTTTTTTAGCATATTGCTTTCCCTAGGAAAAATATTGTCTGAATGTGTGTTATTTGTTATTTCATATCTAAAAATTTTGTTCTAAATCATGAATTAACTTTTGCAGAGTAGCAAAGTAGGTTTGTGTCTTGTGATTTTTATTAAAACTTCATGATCAGTTGCAAATCTACACTATAATTTCTACAAATAAAAGATTGAAACTTCAATTATGAGCCACAAAAGAGTCCTTGGAAAAATTGCAATGACCTCGGTTTCTGACTTTATCACCCACTTAAAAATCAACAATTGAGGTAAAAAAATGATTCGTCAGTTTCATGTTCTCATTATGATGATGATTTTGGTGATTTTGAAAGACACACTACAAGTTTTGGTTCGAAGCTCATGAAGAAGATGGGATATGAAGGCAAGGGACTAGTAGTTAATGGCTAAGGAATGGTGAATCCCATCCAAGTGGTGGAATTACCACGATATGTAGGATTGGGCTATGTCAAAAAGGAAGAGACATGAGAGACTTCAAGCGACAAGTCTAAGATTGTGAAGAGCACATCACGAAATTACAATGATAGTGAGAATTCAAAAGGAAGATATAAGGTAAGCTATCCTCATCAGAATTGCACCAGAAAAACTGTTTGAGGAAGGTTATGTTGACCCAAAAGGAGTCATGTCATAAGGATCCCTCTCCACATCAGGGGAGAAAGAAGGTCAAGGAAGTTTGGAGGAAAAATAACCATTGCAGTGATTGCAACAAGAAAGGACATCAGAGAGCTACTTGCTGGGAGCTCCATCTAGAGTTGCATCCTTAAAAGCTACATCTAGAGTTAGAAGGCTTTTTAAGTAGTTTGGCATGGCCACCATTGTAAATCACATGTTGTGAAAATGTTTGTAAAAGTGTGAATATATAACATCACTTGTATGTGAAACATAGTGATATTTTGGCCTTTAGTTGGATATCATTGGGATATGGTTTATGTTGTAAACTTGACAATAAGTGTGTTATAAACTCATGGAAAGTAGGGCTTTGTTTTGGTCTTACAAAATGTACATGTATTAGCAGCTACAGGTTTTCATATGGACACATGTGTCAGTATCATCATTCCAAGTTCCGAAGCACAAAGGTGAAGGAAAGGGGAGGTGAATTTTCAGAGGCATCTTTTATGCAGATCAAGATTGCAGATTGATGCCGTCCAGGTTACCATGACTATCAATAAACCCAAGATACTTCACACACAACTTGTATTTACATCAAATTCAAGAAAATTTCAGGCTCATAATTCGGCACCAATATCACCAATATCCTCAATCCATATAACAATAGATTTGGACCTTTAACATATTCAATATCAAATAATACAAAATACCCTACATTTCACACAAATTGTTAAAAAGGGGATTCTCTTTTCCACTTCGAAAGATTAACACACATCCTAAAACAATAACATCCTCTAAACTGGGAAATATGAAGGCTGGACAAACAAAGACCTAAAAATTGAACACACAGTCCTAGAAAAACTTTATGTGCATTCACTACGAAATGATTTCATTGCACCCTTTAAAATCCTGTAGGCACTGCGAAATGATTTCGTAGCGCCGCTTAAAAATTGTATTGTGGTTTCTAGAAAGGTGAAATGACTCGACTCTCTCCAAAATTGATTTTCCATGTTCTTGACTTGCTTCTTAACACTACAAATGACTTATCTTACCTTTCTTCACCGATTTTGCAATATGAGGGTTCAAATTTGATAGTCATAAATTCATCACAAAGGTGTTTGGACCGTATTAAAAAAAACACAGTGCTTTGTTTTTGGATAATGGTATTCACCTCACAAAAGCCACATAGTCACTAACCCAAAATAAAAAGACACTTTATTTCTCGAGCTTTAAGCTGACACCACAAGAATAAAAGGGAAAATGGGAAAAACATGACAATGGAAGCTTCAAAGCTCAGATTCTTAATGAAAATTGACTGAACAAGTGAATTTTTTTAATGATAAACAATGCACAAGATAAAATACAATTGGAAACAATTTATAAACAAAAAATGATTTCCTTCAATACCAGGGTTTCGATTCAATCAAACAACAACAACAACTTATAGTCCCATTTTCCATCCAATTTTGCCATTCACATAGAAAACACTTTCTGGTTCACATAGCTTTGAAAGTACAATGATTTTCAACCTTAGGACTATAGTTGCATAGAGAAACAACGAGTTCCTCTTTTCTCTCCCTCTATCTTCTCCTCAATCGAGATCTTCTCCTCTTCCTTCATCTTCTCCTAACACTCTTTCTTATTGTTTCCCAAAAGAAACTGATTATGACAATCAAGAGTCACAAAGGGTGAATTGTTCTCCATTCTCCATAAAATAAGGGAACTGAAAACTATTGTTTACAGTAGAAAATAACTTCTCCAACTTATTTCTAAAAATAAAAACTCACTTCCGAATGTAAATATTTACAATTTCTTACAAAACATTTAAACATTCCTACCTACATTACCATGTGGCCATCCCATCACATTGGTGAGCTCTTGTCCAGACTCCTATTTCTTTCACTTGGTCTACACACTTGCATCAGACTCCCGAGGTGAAAAATATACGTGGTCTCCTAACCATGTTCTAATGAAGTGAATCTTTCCTCAATCCCAAACCTTATGTCGTAGCTCGTCCTTCTCCTTATCATATCACTACTCCATTATTTTCTCATGTTGTTGTCTTTCTTCTTCTTTGTTGATGAAAACTTTATGCCATCTATAACATGCTATCCTTTATTCTCCTCTTCCATGCATACCTCTTCTGCCGAGGCTTCTTCAACATCAACTTCCTTACTTCTTTAATCTTGATGTCCAACATATCCTTGCACTGGCTCAAATCACTGCTTCCTCTAAGAGCTTATTGTATCTTTCTTTAGGAGTTGCAAAGATAAAATATTTTGGTGGCCTTGATACCACTTGATGCAGTTTGGGTTACCCAGCTACCAATAACCCCAGGCTACTCCACATAAAGCTTGTATTTACATTAAATTCAAGAAATTTTCAAGCTCACAGGTCGACGCCAATATCACCAATCTCCTCAATCCATACTTTGACCCTTTAACATATTCAATGTAAAATTATACAAAATTGTTGAAAACCTTTGAGCACTACTGGGGGGGGTGAATCAATCGTGTGACTTAACAATTTTTACTAATTTAAACTTTAATTGAATCACACACACTAATTAGCAGCAACTCATTAAACATTTGCAGATCAATACATAAATCATAAGCAACAAGTAAACCATATGAGCAAAATAACCATGAACAAAAACACAAGAAGGCATCGACACATAAGACCCAAGATATCTGGTGGAAACCCCTTCACCAAGCAAAAAACCACCCTTTTTGTTGATGTGCTACTCTGAATCTTATATTAAGAAAAATATGTCTTTTACATATATTTTTTAACTCCCATTATCTAGGAGACTCGACCTCATATACAATACGAAAACACAATTCATCCAGGAGACTCGATACTACTTGTTTGGTAAATTATTGTTCTTAATTTACTTCATTAATTGTCAACCAGGATTCGTGTACTTATGAAATGTATGTGCACTATATATGCTAGGATTCTTTCTGTGAATTGATTGATTCTAGAAATGAAACAAACTCTAAGTATGGAGAAATGTTTTTAACGCAATTTGGAGAATAATTACGCACATGTTATTTCAATCCAAAGTTATATTAAATCCTAATTGAAATTCACTACTTTGCAGAATTTGAAAATCTATCTAAATTGCAGAATTCAAACATTCTTCTAATTGTATGAAAGGAAAATTCTTAGAAACCAAATTTAAAGAAAGAAATAATCTAGTTCTATTTTGCAGAATTAACAACATTCTACACTAACTTGCAGAAATAAACCTCTATACTAAATCATACTAAGGAAATTCTATACTAATTGCATGAAAGAGAAATTGCAATAAAAAGGATCTAATTCCTACATGCAAAAAATGAAATTAAAATCTTTACAACTTGAGAATGATTACTTGTGTGCACATTTAGCCTCTAAAGAGTATTTCATCAACATTTAAGAAATCGAATTAAGTTACGAAGTCATTAGGTGTTGGAAAGAAGATGCATTCAATAATCAAAATATTTTTATTGTTTTTCTATTTATGAGTACTCTGCAATCAAAATGAGTGTGAAGCAGGAAAGTGTCACAAACAAGGACAAATCAACAACAATTCTCCTTAAATAGTTCAAGTTAGAGGCCCACCTCAACCAGTGGTCGATGAAGTTCCGTTGCGCTGCTCCAGCTTCCGCTTATTTCTCCTAGAGAGTAATCAACCTGAAACAAAGCAAGGAAATACAACAAAGCACATAACCGGATACAACAAAGAACTATTTACCCATAAAGTCAAGAAATCATGAGCTATCTAGTACATTGCATATGAGACATAGGAAAACATCATTGATTGTATTAAATATGAAAATAGAGCAAGCTTACAACCCAGGTCTCGGCGTCACAAGCCTTCTTAGGACGGTCCAGCCAGCATGTTCCTCAAGCATTCACCCTTGAAGATGGATCTCCCAATACAAGTCTCTCTCACTCACAAGTTTCACACAAGATCAAAAGCACTTCACAACCTTCCTCAAGCCCTCAAACAATCCCACACTTGTCACACCAGCTACCTATCAAGCTCACAACACTATCAGCAACACTCCAAAGACTAAGAATTCCAAAACTAGCAGCTCATAGCAATGGTGAAAGCTTAAATAGGAGAATGAGTCTCCATGAATGGTGGGAAGATGAGCTTATCTCCAAGGAAGGTAGCACAAATGACGGAACAGTCATGCCAGAGAAGGGAGGGCAACATAAACAAGGCCAACAACCAGGTCTGGAGTCATCTGGAAGGCCGGCTGTTAGAACAAACTCGCCCAAACTGGATCATCGCGGGTACATAACTGTACTGGCGCGCTGACATCGCTACTGCATAATGGAGAAGGTCATGTCATCGCGATAAAATAAAAGTAACAGTCGCGCCGTCTCATGAAATTCGACCATCGCAGGAATCACGTGTACTTCCACGATGACAGTGCGTATGGTCTGTTTTGGAGCGCTCATCAGCGCGTATGGTCTGTTTTGGAGCGCTCATCAACACGTTTATTTTGATAACAGTCGCGATGAGGCAGAAACTTCAGCAAAGTGGGTCATTTGGCAACATCAGAGAGCATGAGCATGAATGATTTGGACTCATGACACAGTAGGAAGACTGGGATGAAGGCAGTGACAAATTACTGTGTAACAGGTGCCCCCTAAAGTATGAAGCCCGAGAGAGTGGGAGGGGTGAAATGCTTTATGAAACTGACTGACTTGGAACACCATCGGGAAGAACCTGCATGCAAGTACAACTGATATCTCTGATAATGAATTACATGTAGTCTAGGCATGGGTGCAGCCATCCAAAAGACATATGAAATAGGTCTATGGTATGGACGCAGCCGCCCAGCTAATGAGACCATGATGATAATAAAGGTATGGTCGCAGCCATCCATGAAGACTCAGGTATGGTCACAGCCATCCATCAATGAGTCATGTAATCATAAAACCAATCCACGCAGCCCGAACACGTGTAAGCTGAGTTCGGGGTCTTGAACCCATCCGATCATAGTACAAATCCTACCATGCGAATAGAGGTGTTGAGGTCGAGCATGATAGAATATCTCTTGATTACCGATCAATGATGAAAACTGTTAAGAAGTGCGAGAGAAACAACCAATAATGCCAATGGCTCTCAAGGTACTGTCCAGTACAATCCACGAAGTGTGAAAAAGGGAGCTGAAGTCAAACACTCGTGGAATCACCCAATCGACGACCAATGATGAAAGCCGACCGTCAGGTGCGAAGAAATTGCCATTGAGGTAGGTAAGCTCTAAGGTACCAAAGGGGATCTCTAGGTCAATCTCCTGGATAATGAGCTGATGTCGACAGGAGACAACCCGTTGTAGGAGGGCCATAATGTTTCCCTCATCAACGACACGAGATAAGGAACAAGTGGTAGATGGCGGAGTAGAGTACCAGAGGAGGAGGCGAGGGTGTAAACTGCAGAGGGATTATACTCTTGAACATATCGGCGACACGACTCCGGAAGGGGGGCGGCAACATTCAAGCAATGATGGAACAGAGGCACGAAGGAGGCGGCATGAATTGCATGAAATAAGGCTAGAATGATGACCCAAACCTGCGGAAGGCCAAATGAAAATGTATGGATGACCCAACCCGACAAAAAGAAAAAGTGTCGATGTTCAAGAGTGACGAGCTGCCATAGACAATCAATGATAAACCTATTTTTGAATCCAACCTAGTAATAGTTTAACGAGCCCTAGGAAGGAGAAGCTCAAGTCTCGTCATGGTGACGAGTCCAATGTCGTCAGGGTTTAACGAGTCCGACATAGGTGAAACTCGGAGTCTTTTTCATGTTTAGAGAGTTTGAAAAAGACATGGAAAAGAAAACTCCAGGGGGGCCCTTTTTCATAGAGTTGTGTCTCTCGAGCCCAAAAAAGTATAAAACAATACTCGAAAGAACCGCCCGACCAATATGATCGAGGAGTATTTTTCGTAAGTAGTAACTTTGACCTGAAAAAGTAAAAAAGTAGTCAGAAGCACATCGTTTCGTAGCCAATAACGAGTCTGAAACGACAAAAACCCGACGATCTTTTTAAGTTTAAACGGTCGAAAAAAGAGCTTAAAGGTGACCGCCTCTCGTTTCTTTTAACGAGTCAAGAGGGAAACTCGGCCATCTTTTCATGTTTCAAGTCGGAAAAGAGCTTAAAGACGACTTTTCGGGATCAAGTGCGTATAAAACTGTCGTAATTCCACCACCTGAGATCCTGCACAAAGAACACTGCACACGTAAACCCGTTCAAGATAATATGAACAATGCGCATAAAAACATAGTTAAAAACCATATTTTGACCATGCATATAGCAAAAACCATGAGAAAAACCAACATTTATGAAATATAATATTTAATTTCACAAAATTACCATAAATAGGGAGGTTAAACCATATTTTTTACCATTGTTACCATTCAGCCATTGTGGAGCGACTTGGAGCATTGAGGTTGGCGAACGAAATTCGGCCCCGTACGTGCATCATTCGTCCTGAAACCAGTTCCAGGTAGACACACATTGCCCTACGCTCTGATTTAATGTCTTTTTTACTGCATTTGATGGTGGGATGTGTTTATTTGGGCAGTTTTTCAATTTACATTCCACTCTCGGTCATCGCGGGTTTCGCTATCGGGTCCGCGATGACCGATAAAAATTTACACAGGCCGCGCCCGGATCAGCGCGGAAAAGTGATGTACTTCCACGCTGACCCGGGAAAAATAACACAGGTGCCCATTATCATCGCGTCTGTTTTAGAAATAGTCACGATGATGCCGCGCAACAAATTTTTAATAAAATTCACGTTTCAAACTTTGCAAGCAGGGCACTAATGGAATTTTTTGTCATGCAGGGTTATAATGGCGTTCGTCTGGCAAGAACGCGCACATGATAACGATGATATAGCAGCTTTTGCTGATGCCGGGTGCCGGAACGCATTGCGGGGGTGCGGATTACTCAAATTTTTCTTAACTCCACGCTTACGGGCACAACCTGACCTGCTGGAGCTACTGATCAGGGCCTGGAATCCCACAGATGGGAAATTTGTCATCCGAGGCCGGGATATTGAGTTCGATTCTACAGACATCTATTTTTTGACCGGGCTGTCTCGTCGAGGTGAGATGCCCATTCTGGAGGGGCAGCGACCCGGGGGTGATACCTTAGATATGCTGATGGCTCAGGTGTGCCCACAGGCACGCAAGTCAAGGAGCGGAAAGGTGGCAATCCCAACGGTGGAGGACATAATCCTTCGTGCGATGCTTTTCATGGTGACATGGGTAGCGGGCTCCCAGGCCCAACATGAGGCCTCGAAGACTCATCTCCGACTGGCCCTCGAATGCCTAAATCCCACCATGTTTAACTGGGCAGGGGCAGTAACGGCAAGCATGAAGAGGCAACTGACCAACTGTCGTCGCGGTGAGACGAAACAGTTTGGTTATGGATCGATCTTACTCCCGCTCATGCTGGAGCGGGTGCCGGCACTGCAGTTGTAGGACATGGCTTTGGACGCATCGAGGCCACGCGAGACGAGGGCCACACGATGGGCTCACGTCATGCCACAAGGAGGTGGCGGCCGACCAGTGGCATGGGGAACATTTTTCCAAGAGTGGTTGGAGCGACAGATGATCTTCGTGGAGGATTGGCCGTATGCCGGCATGGACTTCCGCAGAGATCCTGACATGCAGCTGCCCGCTGGAGAGCAGTGGGATGACGATAGTAAGACACTTGATCTCATTTTTTTTATTTTTGTTTTTTATGATGTTTTTGATTTTTTCATGTACATGTCCTAATGATGAATGCTATGGTATGCAGATGTAGGACCGTGAGACCCCTTGGACTGGCTCCAGAGGCGCGGAGGGACACGCAAGGCATTGGAGCTCTAGCCCTGGCTCCTCCGGGAGATGACACGATGGAGACAGTGATCCAGAACCTTGAGGGCCTGCTAGCAGGGATTCCATACTACATGGGGATAGAGGAGGTCCCCATAGCGTCCCAGATCCACACAATAGGAGTGGAACCCAGGATGCACTGCCTGTTGAGGTGGGTGGCACGAGCGGCTGTGCAGTATAGGGAGCACAACCTGCCGCAGTAGATACCTAGGTTTTTATTTCCTACTGGTGATTTTTTGAGAGACATGTGTCTCAGATGTACAGAGAACTCAGGCTCTATTTAGACATGTACACTTATTTTTGAGTTCCTCGGTGCGCCACACGATATATATATATATATATATATATATATATATATATATATATATATATATATATATATACATATTCCTATGGTCTATTATTGTGCTTTATGTGCTTGCTTGTATGATTTTTTGATTATATGTTACGCAAATGTCTGTCTAATACATGATTAGCCAATGCATCAGATAACGTGTTCAATCGTCGTGGAATATGTTGATATGTAATGAAATCAAAATTCTTCTCTAACAATTTAACACGTAAATACAACCTTAAAATGCGATGGTCTCTGACGGAATATCGCCCATTGAGCTGGTGGACGACAAGCTGAGAGTCCAAGTTCACAACCAATGCTCGAACACTGAGGTTAATCGCCTCGGCTAGTAACTCAATCATAACACTATACTCAGCAACATTGTTCGTGGTACAACCTAGACAAAGCCCTTGAAGGTCTACTAACTCACCATGAGGATCGTAGATCACCCATGCTGCAAGGACAATTTGTGTGTACTGCGGGAGGCACCATCAGCGAAACCAATGTAAGACGAACCAGACATCTGTCCAAGAAGCAAAAAAGGACACAATAAGCGGCACTCACACCAACACACCAAGACAAAAACATGAAAACACACACACAAAACACACTTGCTAAAACACACGTATGTACAAAAAATAGAGTGCACACATGATACTTGTTCAAGTCAAGCCCATTTCAGTATTTACCCTATTGCACCGCTGTGTGACCGGCCTAGATAGTGTAGGCGTTGTCTCGGCCTGTTTTGTAAAATGATCAACGACACTGATGATCTGCCCATGCCCCCTGGCTGAGCGAGGGTTATAAGCTAGATAATCAATGCCCCCCTTTGCAAAGGGGCTGAGGGTAGTGACAGTGTGCAATGGGGAATCAGAATGAGCGGAAATCAAACCGATCGAGGCAAGATTCGGAGGTGGGAGTGAGAAGACACCCATAAGGGCAGGCTCTTTAAAGAGCCCGGCTCCCACACTCTCTATGGGAATGGAGGTATGCTCCACAAAAGGCACATTGCCTTCGGAAGAAGAAGCGAAGAAGGAGAGCTGGTCTACCGTGATAATTTTCCCCTGATGAGGGAAACAAATGACATGAAAGAGGGATGAAGCCACGGCATGCATGGCATATGTCCAGCTTCGGCCCAAAAGGAGGTTGTAAGTAAGATTAGCATCGACAACTTCAACTTCCACTTCAACGGTCTTCCCTTCCAAAGTAATCGGGAATCGTTGGAGGATACTGTAAGGGTGAGATTCTCTCCCGTCAAAGGCTTCCAGTGTCGTTGGAGACTGACTCAAAGTCGGAGACCCAATAGCCTTCCAACAAGCAACAAACATAATGCAAGTTGACGCGCCTTCATCAATAACTGTACGATGAATCGTTTTCGAATTGATGATGACCTAAATGAGGAAGGCAATCTGGTGAGGCAATCTCGGTACATGGCTCTCAAGATCAAACATGATCAAATCTGAATCGACTGGGTCGATGCCACCGATGGCTGATAGCAAGGAATTCCTTTGGTGGGGGGGCAGCTCTGGAGAACTTCTAAAGCGGACATAGCTGACAGAGCCTGAGCTAAGTCCTCAACGATGCTATAGTGCTGGGCAGCACGAGCATTAGGGTTGTAAGATGATCTCCGGAGTACACCTTTAGGAGGGGGTCAAATAGGTGTCTCAGTGCTAGGTCTCTCGATATGGAGTGGACCAGAACTGGACGGAGGAGCGCTTGAGGGGACCTCAGGCCCCTTCCCAGCATGCGACGGATACTCTTTTGCTCAAGTCGTAATATGAATGGGAATCGTTCCGGCCATGAACACTTGGGAACCAAAGGGAGAAGAAGACGATGATGGGTCAGCCACCATTTGCGTTTGCTATGAGGGGAAAGGTTCTTTCAGAACCGCAGGAATCCCAGGAGCACCTTTCAATAAATGACTAACTTCAGACCGCCTTGGGCAGTCTTTGGTATAGTGATCCTCATCACAGATAGGACAAGGATACTTTGGTTTACGTTTGGCTCCTTCCTCGGGTGGAGGTTTAGGGGAGTCGTGTCTGGGTTGCTCAGATTTATCCTTCGCTTTCCCCTTCTTTTTTCCTTTCAAGGCTTTATCCGTCGTGGTGGACTGGACGACGTTGACCTCGGAAGTGTTTCCGGAATTAGATACACGCTGAGAAGTGTTTTCGTTTGAAGCATTTGATTTTTTCTTCCCAGGGTTCGCGAATGATTTCTTCGAAGACGGATTTACAGAGCCAATAATACCATCAACAGATGGCTTCGGCAGAGCTTTGGGAGTTCTGGGCCTCGGGGCATCAGGCAAATAATCATATAAGGTACCTGACTGAGAATAAACTAAGTCGAGGTATTGAGCACGCGCGATAGCTTGCTCTTCAGTTACACAAGCTCCCATAGCAATGTCTCGCGTGATTGCAGGGACAAAGGAGGTCGTAAACCAATCAGTCAGGAGCTGATCAGGGATCCAGAACTTGATCAAACGACGACGCCGTCTCCATTCATGTATATGATCAGATATGTGCGTGGCCGTGTCCTGTTTAAGAGACGTGAGGAGATGCGTTCCCGTCTCATACCGAATGGGCAACTGAAAGTGAGTTAGAAATGCCATTGCCAACGAGTTGAAATCTTGAAAGGATCCGCGAGTCAACTCAATGTACCACTTAGCAGCCGAGCCGGTGAGAGTCCTTTGGAAAAGGTGGAGCCGGATGGAATCGTCAAGCCACGAATTTGACGAACACCAAAGGTGATAAGTCATAACGTGGGCTTGAGGGTCTTCTCCAGCTTTGCCATCGAATTTGGGACAATCACCGGGTATCTTGGTTGGAACTGGTGGCCAGAATGGATTATGAAGGATAGGATCATTAGTCAATTTGGACACATCCGGCAGTTCCAATGTTGCTAAGAAAGGTAACTGAGGATTGAAGGACATCTGTGGCCGTGGATAAGAGGTAATACCAGAATTCCAACCAGTTGGTGGTTGCCCCCATTGAATTTTTCCGGACGGGCCTAGCCCATAAGGGTTCTGTCCATAGGGGTTGTAGCCATAACCGGATGGTTGACTCTGGATTTGCCCCCGAGCACCCCATTGATTACCAACTTGGCCTGCAAGAGCAACATACTGTTGCTGGTAATTCTGATAAGGAGCGACCTGCATTTGTTGATAATTTTGGTACGGGGCCAACTAAGCTTGCCCCTGGGGTTGCTGAGCTCCATACTGAGCCTGGGGACCAGGCTGCGCTTGGTAAGAAGGTTGGGATTGAAACCCACCTTGCATCTGAAGACCAATTTGGGTCTGGGGCCCAGCCTGGGGCTGAAAACCGAGTTGAGCTTGAGGAGCAACGATCATTTGAGTGCCCGGTTGTGCAGGCCTAGAAGGATGTCCTTGAGGGGATGGAGATTGGGCCACCTGGCCGGAAGGTTGCCCTGGTTGAGTTTGGGATGGACCCACTTTCCCAGAAGGTTGAGCTTGCTGGGTGTTAGGTTGTCCTTGTACAACTGAGGGTTGTCCTTGCGAAACAGATGGCTGAGCGGACTGGACGGTTGGTTGACCCTGAGGTTGACCAACTTGTCCAGATGGTTGACTAGGCTGGGCAGTGGGTTGGCCTTGCTGCACGTAAGGCTGACCACCCTGCCTAGAAGGGTACCCTTGCTGGATTCCAGGTTGTCCTTACTGCATATAAGGTTGTCCTGGATTCCCATAGGGTTGACCGGGAGGGTATCCCTGTTGGACTTCAGGTTGTCCTTGTTACATATAAGGTTGTCCCGGATTTCCAGAGGGTTGCCCAAGATAAGTGAAAGATGGACCACCATAGGCCGAAGTTTTTCCCTGGAAGGGTTGTCCTTGTGGGCCTCCAGGCTACCCTGGGTAGGATTGCCCGTAATACTGCTGCCCATGAGAAGGCTGTGTGTAAGATGGATGACCTTGATACGATGGTCCTTGGTAAGGCGGTCCTTGATCCGGACGGGGCGCTTGGCCACCACCATAACCAATGGTACCCCAAGCAATGCTTAATGGAACTGAGACCTCAACCACAGGCTAAGATGGCAAGGAAGTATACAAATGATACCTTATAGGGTCATAATAATGATTTGGACCTTGCGCGCCCGGATTCTGGACGACATGCGAATACTGATTATATGCCTCCCCTACTGGAATGGAACCAGAAGAAGGTGGGGCACTAAGTGCAGGATGAACAACTCTGGGTGTACGTGCCGGCTGGCCACTATTTACTCGGCCATGAGACGGACCAGCAACAGTAGTTACAGTCGAAGATGCCGTAACGGCACTAACAACTGGTGTTGAATACGCTACACAAACAGTCGAAATAGTCGGGACTGAAGTGACGACTGTATTGTGAACTTGTGGAATAAAAGATCCCGTAGTGGGAGTGATGTGGTGATCCCACATGGTACCTGAAGAGGAGTTCCTAGAACCCATACCATCCCTCAAAGCCTTATAGCGTAAGGGTACTGGGGATGTGGCCGGGATAGGAGTTTCGATACTTGACAAAACAGGTGTCTCACTCGCTATAGGAGATGTGTCATCCATGTCAGAGGAAGACATTGGGACCGAAACACCAGTAGGAGTAAAAGGAATATCCTCTTCGTAAGGCTCCCAAATGGGGTTCTAGTGAATTTCGTAAGCCTCGTCGTCTGGAGCGCGAGAGTTAATCGGTTGGATACTCGGAATAACAGGGAGAGTATCACTCACAACCGGTACCTCAGGAGCAACAGAAGAAGGAGACCCTTGGTCACTTGGAACGGGAGACGGGATCGGTGATTCCGCCAGGATGACAACTTCAAAAGATCCTAGGCAAACTAACGAGAAAGGACCCTACTCAAGCTAACGCAAACAAGATCTAACTGGGTAAATGTGAATCGTGGCTGAATAAATTTTAAGACACAGGAACAAAACTTGACCTTTTCATTTTTAAAGAGTCGAGAAAAGGACAAAAGATGACTCTAGTCGCCTTCGAATGTTTAATGAGCCTGAAGTGACAAGTGCTCAGATGGACCTTTTCTTTTAGGGAGTCCGAAAAGGAACGAAAGTGACTACTCTGGAGAGCTAGGCAAAAAGGTTTACCAAACAAATCCGTAAAACTGCATATACACCTTGGTAGTCATATGAAAACCAAGGACTTTCCGTACGGTAGTCAATCTTCCCGAATGCTGTGTTCGGTGCGTTACGGTTTGTAAGGCGGCAGACACGGCTTCCTATGGATAAAGGATGATAACCTAGTGGGGTCTCCCCATATACTCGACAGTACGTGGGAGCTCAAATCCGTACTAGACCACTATTGCATCACGGAAGGAGGAATCACCCAACCTTGAGTGAAACAAAAGTGACTAGGTTTAACGATGCCGGAGCACATCTCTAGCCTAGACCTCTAAATGTGTGCGTTATGTTCCAATGCGTTGTTAGATTCATTCATTTCATTTTAAAGTTGATCTTGGATTATGTTTCAGTTTTCAAGCCTTACCGTATGTAATGTCTCAAAGTCGAGGATGCAGCTAAAATGAATGAAGTATCCTTTTTTCTTCGATGAACACCTACCTATGGGAGGGTAAAGAGATCATTCCCAAACCAAGAAAACCAAGGAAACACACAGTCACTCAATGCAAGCAGACATCAATTCCTAAAATGCTTGAATACTACTAATGAGAGATCTAAACATTTGCTTTTCAATATGCAACTTGAAATGCAAATTTTCTTTCACTTTCGCATGCTAAATGAGATGCAATTTTTTGATTTTGATGCCTTTAATCTAAAGAAATCAGTAAGCAACAAACAAATGTGGAAAACCGGTTGACCCCAAACAATTGTAATCTATGTCTGGGTAGTGAAGAGAAATCGAAACAATGCCAAGATTGGTTCAACAACGATCACTTAGATAATCAACCAAAAGCAAGCAAAGGGGAAGGCTCAATCAAACCAACAGAGAGCAGCAAATGAATCTTTGTGAACAAGCAACCAAGCAAAGTTGATCCAGCAAACTTGGAACAATAAAACTAGGTCACAAAGCAAAAAGGCAAGATTCGCTCAACCAAAATCACAAGAGAGTGCTTCAACCTCCAGACAGTGAAAAACAAGTCATAAACCAAGTGAGAACAGCAGGGGATAGCAAGACTAACAGATTCAGGAGGCAGAATTGAAGAAATTAAATTCTACAGTAATCAGCGCGGGTGATACACAGCAACAAAGCGTTGATAAAGAACGACGCGTAGCAACAATGCGATGTTAACGCGGAAGTACACGCCTTTTCTGCGATGGTCCGATTTACAAAACTGTCGCGTCTGTTAGGTGTAATAACGCGATGGACAGGAAATTACAAAAAGGGTGACGTGATGATAGTGCGACTATTTAATTAAAAAATGCAATGATGTTCAAAGACAGCCACAGTCGAGCCAAAAACTCCCAAACCAAGACAGTAAATCTTTAAACAAACAAAGCATCTCCCAGACCAAACCAGGAAACCCAGAAACAGACAACTAATGCCCAAATTTTTGAAAAGAGACTGAAATAAAAAACTCAAGGCAAGAATGAACAAAAAAGGACAAAGGCCAGCTCTCCAGCAGAGTTGCCAATTTGTGAAGTAGGAAAGTGTTCCCTCTGCGGACAGAGGCAACCCCTCTAGCCCTAGAGTGGGTCTAGTCACAAACAAGGAAAAATCAACAACAATTCTCCTTAAATAGTTCAAGTTAGAGGCCTACCTCAACCGGTGGTCGATGAAGTTCCGTTGCGATGCTCCAGCTTCCGCTTCTTTCTCCTAGAGAGTAATCAACCTGAAACAAAGCAAGGAAATACAACAAAGCACATAACCGGATACAACAAAGAACTATTTACCCATAAAGTCAAGAAATCATGAGCTATCTAGTACATTGCATACGAGACATAGGAAAACATCAACGATTGTATTAAATATGAAAATAGAGTAAGCTTACAACCCAGGTCTTGACGTCACAAGCCTTCTCAGGAGGGTCCAACCAGCATGTTCCTCAAGCATTCACTCTTGAAGATGGATCTCCCAATACAATTCTCTCTCACTCACAAGTTTCACACAAGATCAAAAGCACTTCACAACCTTCCTCAAGCCCTCAAACAATCCCATACTTGTCACACCAGCTACCTATCAAGCTCACAACACTATCAACAATACTCCAAAGACTAAGAATTCCAAAACTAGCAGCTCATAGCAATGGTGAAAGCTTAAATAGGAGAAGGAGTCTCCATGAATGGTGGGAAGATGAGCTTATCTCCAAGGAAGGTAGCACAAATGACGGAACAGTCATGCCAGAGAAGGGAGGGCGACATAAACAAGGCCAACAACCAGGTCTGGAGTCATCTGGAAGGCCGGCTGTTAGAACAAACTCGCCCAAACTAGATCATCGCGGGTACATAACTGTACTGGCGCGCTGACATCGCTACTGCATAATGGAGAAGGTCATGTCATCGCGATAAAATAAAAGTAACAGTCGCGCTGTCTCATGAAATTCGACCATCACAGGAATCACGTGTACTTCCGCGATGACAGCGCGTATGGTCTGTTTTGGAGCGCTCATCAACGCATTTATTTTGACAACAGTCGCGATGATGCAGAAACTTTGGCAAAGTGGGTCATTTGGCAACATCAGAGAGCATGAGCATGAATGATTTGGACTCATGACACAGTAGGAAGACTGGGATGAAGGCAGTGACAAATCACTGTGTAATAATGAGAATCATTAGAAATGTAATTATGATGGAAACAAATTCTTGAAAGAAACTATACTAAAAACAAGTAATGCAAAACAAAACTATAAACAAAACCTCATAGCTTGACAGGGGGCCCTCCTGTGAGTGCAAGTTAGCTAGTAATCACAAGATATTCATGGACACATTGAGAACAAAGTAACTTATGTTAAATGGGAACAGAGTATCATCGACCTTCACAATAAAACAATTATAAACTTAATATTTGAGAAAACAAAACTTATGTCTAAAGTTTCAGCTTATGACCTTTATACAAATTTCATAAAACGATTTTAAGAATTTTAAGTTGACATGACATGAGCTATTTTGACATATGAGATAGATTCAATTTGAAGCTCAATCTCTTTATGAATTTCTATTGAAAGAGAAAGTCATAGGAGATTCATCTTGATCCAAAATCTAACAACTAAATAAGTCTTCAATATCGCTTGCTTGATGCTGTTCTATTCCTCCTATTGGGATAGGGTCCTACTGTGACCACCAACAACCCCCTACTTCTTTTAGTATTAGCAATAACACTAAAGAAGTGCGGGCCCTTCGTAAAAAATCCAAAAAGATTTTATAATTTTTTTTTGTATTATACTCCTAAAAAATACATCATACGAAGAAGAGTGAAGCATTTCTTTATGAGCACATTAAAACAACTGCGAAGAAGCGGCGCTAAATTCATCACATCGCGTACATTAAGAAGTGCCCATAAATGAGAATCTTAAGAAATCTCCAATGGTCGATATGCGACATCGCATATTGCAACGTCGCATAAACATCACACGAATAACTTGACAAATTGCAGCGATCTGCGATCCGCGATGCCGCGATAAATGCGATCTGCAATAAATGCGATCTGCGATAAATGCGATCTGCGATAAATGTGAGCTGTGATCAATGCGATCTGCGATCTGCAAGTCACAGAAATTACCCATCGCAAATTTTCCTCGGCTCAACATTCAAGAAAAGCTGTCCCTAAACCAAAAATTGGGTGCACGCCTTAAAGAAAATTAATGAATGCACGGCAAGGTATTCATGAAGGACAGTTTTGTGTTTTTCGAAGAGTCAGTTCACTGTGGGTGTCATGATTTTACACATTCGTAGAACTTGAAGCTTTCATGTCAAAATTTATTATCATTACTTTTTCCTTTGCGTGAACTGCAGGAAACATCTAAGGAAAAAGGGGAAAGCGCCAATGCTTAGAGAACAGAGAAGAGATGCCCTCATAAACGGATACCGCATGCAACAGAAACGTAGATTTTAGAGTGTTACTGAACAGATGTTGATATCAATAGGCGATTCGACATTCAAGGTAAAAAAACTCACAAAAGCAGCATGTTTGCAAAATTCTGAAGCTCATGCCTAGTAAAGGAAAAAGCGCTAAAGGCGGAAAATGCACCAGAAAGGCCCAGATCAAAGAAAGGAGGCAGTTTTTGATGCGCGATTAGCGCCTAGCGCTAATCTCGCATCGCTAAGAAAATTGTTCAGAAAACAAAGTCCCTAACTTGCTTAGTCATCCACAAGTCTGGAAGCCGAGATAGCAAAAGCAGAGGCAGCTAAGAGGAATCTGGGTTGTTACCAAGCATACACGCAGTAAATTCGATCAACCAGAAGATGATTCTCAAAAATATCTTCTAGTTTACTAAAAAGAGGCGCCAGCGCTTGCCATTTCTATTTTCGTAGCTCAAACAAAAGCAGAAGACGACCAGCCGACTCTTCCCAGGCGAATGTTGCATGCTCACAGCACTAAGGAGTAAATGCAGAAATAGTTAGAAATTAGATTCAATTTTTAGAAATAAGTTTACTTAGATAAAGGGCAGTCATTTTGAACCGTATTCGAAATTTATGTAATTAAGTTATTTAGTTAGCAGTATTTAAACCCTTCTCATGCATTTGGAGAAGGGTCAGGAAATTTGTCAAAAACTTGTCCTCAGAACATGCACTTCTGCACCCTCAGAGGAGGTTTTGATGAATGAATGGATCAAGGTTTATTAATTTTTGCATTTGATATCTGCTACTGATGTTGCACTTCTGTACTCTTGGTAGATATCAGAACAAGGAGAGATAAATCATTATTACTTGAAGCTTATGAGTAGGACCAGTCATAAATGGTACTTTTATCTCTTGGCCATTTCTGATTATATTCTTAAAGTGATATACAGTTTTTAGTTGTTTATATGTTATTGCATGAATGTGTGAGTTACCATTTGGCACTTTTGTACGGTGGAGTCATTTATTTATGTTTGATATATGAATAACTTATTATGCGATATGCTGTTCACAAATGTTTTGCCTAATTTTTTATGCAAATTGGTTCATCTTAATTGATTTCTATTCTTATGATAGCTGAATGATCTTTATTACCAGTTATTGTCTGAAATCTCTTTAGATCGCATAATAGAAGAAATACACCCCGGGTTAGCATAGATTAGATGTGCTGTTTTCATTAGATTACAATATCATAGAAATAGACTAAAGTAGCTTAGATCAGAACTCTTAGATCAACATCATCCAACTCTGCACACACACACACCCTTAGATTGGGAAACTGGTCCCATTATCCCCAGTCGGACCCGCTATACCAAATGGATAAGGAGCTGCCAACCAAGGTCCGGACCGGGTGGGTATCCCCCTTGTTGTCGACCCGATTTTCGGGGCTTCAACATATTTGGCGCTAGAAGGAGGGCCTGAACTATGAATGGCACTTAAATCAAAATCTAAATACCATTCTGAGAGTAAATCGCCCTTATCATCTCCCCCGACTTCTCCAGTATATTTAAATCCAGAGTTGGAAGTCGCTCAAGTATCAATCGCTACTACACACCCTGATATTTCAGACCAATTTACCATTAAACTTCCTGGAGTCGAATCTCTGATTCACAAACTTCAGGGATTTTCCATTTCTCCTCAGAGGTCTGATAAATCTCAAAGCAGTGTGACTTCGCAGTACAATCCCGCTCATCCCCTAACCAGATTGAAAAGTGAAAAATTTGGCATCCAGCCAACTGAGTTGCCCCTTCCCACCAGGAAAAGAGCGAGGAAATCACCACAAGAGTCTGACAGTGAGACTCTTTCATCTACATCACCCATTTCAACTACCTCACTGCGAAGTCAACCACCCACACCTCCATTCCAAGCCATCATCCATCCGTCTACCACAATCCCCCTTCAATCATCCACGATCATAGTATCCTCATCTTCCCAACCACAAAGATCATCTCCTGCACTTTTCTCTACTAGCAGCTCAACGATGGCCCAATCTCCATGGAACAACCCTGGGGCAGTCTTGATGCCTGCACCCTTGAGCCCAATACCAGCCCATCCTGAGAAATGGCTGCCTAAATTCAATCCAGAAGCAGGCATGCTAGCAGAAGAACACATAAACAATTTCATGCTTTCTATCAATCTCAACGGAGTTACTAACGAAGATGCTGTTGTTCGGCTTTTTCCCTATACACTGCAAGGAACAGCTGGGTCATGGTATTTTTCATTACCTTCCGGGTCTATCACAAGTTGGGATATCTTCCACAATCAATTCCTTATCAAGTTTGGTGATGACAGATCAACAACAACATTAATCAATGACCTATCCAATCTTAAAGCCCAAGCTAAAGAACCTATCAAAGATTTTGATTTACGGTTCAATAAAATTCTCAACAAAATTCCTACTGCTTCCCAACCCAGCGAAGAAGTACGATGTGAATGGTATATTACTGCTTTACCATCAAACATAGCAATCTTCGTGGATAGAGCAAATAAAACAACTTTAGTTGAAAACATGACAAAGGCGATAGCAGTAGAGAAACGCGTAATAGCCCTGGAAAAGAGATCCGCGATAGAGGAACGAAAGTCTAAAAAAGTCACCTTCAAGGAAGACTCCAAGAAGAAACAAACAAAAGACCCTTTCGATTTGGAAGGATTGCAGAAAGTATTAAAGACCATGTCTAATGAGATGATTGACATAAAAAAACAAGTGGCAGAAACTTCTTTAAAAAAGCCCTATAGAACTTTTAAAAGAGGTCCTTCAACGGATGCAAAACCACCCAATGCCATCTCCAATGCTGAAACTGAGGAAGAGGAAGAAGAAGAAAGTGCCACTGAAGGGCAAACCGATGACGAAGAAGTTGTGGAATTACAAGGAATGTGGGATTTCATCCTCCCACAAGAAGAGGATCAAGAAGCATTTCCGGTTAGCACATGAAGCAAAAATCAGCTTGATCCTCCCCAAACTACCCCTAAGCAGAAGGGCGCAAGCCCTACAACAAAAGATAAAGTTGCAACAAAGAAAGCAACAACTAAAGCGACTCAGTCTAGCCCAGTCCGAGCAGATCAAAAAACTCCATCAAAAACACTGATAGTGTCGGATGAAATGGAGTACAATATTGTTGATGACATGAAAAAGACTAGGGCTAATATTACCCTTTATGAATTGAGCAAATTGAAGCATCAACAGAAGATAATGATGAAAGAATTACATGCTGTGCCTATTGTACCTTTGCCTGCCGCTGTACTCTCTCAAGCTTCCCATAACATGGGAAGACCTCCAACTAACGCGATCAATAAGATTGATCCGAATGATATCGCCTTAATTGGAGGAAGATCAAGATCTCACACTCCCCCGTTTCTTCTCACTTACGAGATTTTCAACAAAAATGTGCACAATTGTTTGGTAGATTCCGGTGCTTCTTCGAATATTTTACCCAAATCAATATGTGCTAAGCTAAATGTTCAACCACAAAAATCCACAGTATGTATAGTTCAGCTTGATCGATCTCAAGTCGAAGTGATTGGTGAAATTAATCAAGTAACCATAAGATTGTCATCTAACCTGAAGGTATGTCAGGTTATTGACATTCTAGTGGCCGATATCCCAGAATTCTATGGATTAATTCTTAGCAGGGATTGGTCCGAGAAACTCCACGGATACTTTGCAACCAACTGGTCGCACATGTGGTTACCCTACAACGGTAAACCGAATCAGATAAAGGTTGAACGAGAGTTACACCAGAAGTACATAGTAACGGAATTAGAGGGAGAAAATGAAGCAGTATCGTATAACAACAGTATCATAGGCAATTACTCGATAGATTCTTTTCTCGGAAATTTCAATGCTCACCCATCACCTTACTTAGAAAATTCAGTTTTGTCCCAAGTCGAAAATTTTTCCCAAACTGATAGTTCAAAGTGTGTTAGTTTTGTAGATGAACCTGTAAATACATATTTGTTTTGGAAATTATATTTCGATGGCTCTAAATCTAACGAAGGAGTAGGAGCAGGATGCGTTCTGATTAGTCTAGAAGGAAACAAGACCATGCTTACATGCAGACTCGAATTTAATTGCACAAACAACACAGCAGAATATGAGGCCTTGGTGCAAGGCCTATACAAAGCAATCGGGTTAAACGTCAAGTATCTTCAGGTCTTTGGAGACTCTGAGATTATCGTCAAACAGGTACGTAACACTATACATTGCCTATCAGGTCATTTAAAACACTATCAATCTTTAGTACAAGATCTGACTGAGCATTTCATAGCATTTAATATCTCTTCAATCCCAAGACTCCAAAACGCGAGTGCAGACCTTTTGGCTAACGTAGCCTCTAGGCTTATTCCCTTCGAAGATTTTAGTCCAGATAGATTCTCAATAGAATTAATCTTTAGACCATCCATCCCTGACAACATTGCAAATTGGAGAGTATTCAATGACGATCTTGATATTGTAAATTTCCTCACTTCTGAAGGATCCTACTCCAATCAGATAATTGACGAAGACCATCACGATCAACAAACACAAAAAAATAGCACTGATAATGCTATACCTAAATCGGTGGTTAAGTTAGAAGACTTGTACGATTTGAAAAATCGGTTTAAAAGGTCTACCAATTCAAAGCTCTACAGTTCAACTCTGAACTACGAATTAGTAAACCTAGGAACCGATGATAAACCATAAAACATTAATCTAGGCATAGGCTTGGCCCCTGAAGAAAAACTAGCATATATTCGTCTTTTGAGACAATATAAAAATGTTTTTTCCTGGAATTACGATGAGCTGAAGACATACGACACTTCTATCATTCAACACACTATTCCTATGATTGACAACGAAAAACCTGTCCAACAGAAACTGAGAAAGATCCACCCCAATTTAGAAAATCAGATAAAGACTGAGCTAAATAAGTTATTAAAAGCCAGAATAATTTTCCCCGTCAGACATTCCAAATGGGTCTCCAATATGGTACCCGTTAGAAAGAAAAACAGAGATATTAGAATCTGTATCGATTTTCAGAATCTTAACAAAGCCTGTCAAAAAGACAATTTTCCTCTTCCACCTATGGAACAGATATTACAGGCAGTAGCAGGCTCAGAACTGATGTCTTTCTTGGACGGATTTTCAGGATATAATCAAGTGCTGGTGCATCCCAATGATCAGTTGAAAACCACATTCAGAACTAAATGGGGCACATACGCATATCAGAAGATGCCATTTGGTTTGGTTAATGCCGGCGCTACATTTCAAAGAGCCATGGACATCACATTTAAGGGTTTAGTCAACAAATCTGTAGTGATTTATTTGGATGATATAACAGTGTATTCCAAGAAGCGAAGCGACCATCTCAGAGATTTAAAGCAAAATTTTCAACGATGTTTAAGGTATGGGATTTCACTTAACCCGAAGAAATCTTTTTTCGCATTAAGTAAAGGAAAACTTTTAGGATTCATAGTGTCAAAATCTGGCATTCACATTGATCTTGGCAGAATCAAAGAAATCTCTGAAATATCCCTACCTCATAATAAAAAAGCCATGCAATCTTTCCTTGGTCAAATCAATTTTGTAAAGAGATTTGTACCAGATTTTTCACGAATTGTGTCTTCTTTGCAAACCATGATTAAAAAGAATTCAATTTTCAAATGGGGTCAAGATGAACATGAAGCATTCAACCTGATCAAACAAGCTATTATTAATGCTCCATCTTTAGCAACCCCGAATTTTTCAGAATCTTTTGTTTTATACACATTTGCCTCAAAGAAATCATATGCTGCGATTCTAACCCAAGCAAATCAAGAAAAAACAGAAGCTCCAATTGCCTTTTTTAGCTCAAATTTACAAGGTGCTGAACTCAATTATTCAGACGTAGAGAAACAGGCCTACGCTGTTTTCAAAGCGGTCAAATATTTCAGACCTTTCTTACTCAAAACCCATATTAAGATCATAGTACCGTTTCCAGCGGTAAGAAATCTTCTAGTATAGAAGGATATGGGCGAGAAAAGAGGAAATTGGATCACTGCTTTACAGGAATACGATCTTGAGATCAAACTAGCAAACATTGTAAGAGGTCAAGGCTTCTGCAAGATGTTGGCTGGAGCATCGCAAATCCTTGAAATTCCATCCGAAGAGGTACAAATGTATGAGGTAAGCCTAAACGATGCAGAATCATTGTGTGCTGATATCATTTATTATCTTAAGAACGGGTATGCTCCATCACACCTAGATCACACTAAGAAAAGAGCTCTGAGATTGAAAGCTAAACAATATCAGCTCATAAATGATATTCTTTTTAGAAAGAATTATGATTCTATTCTTCTTAGATGTCTTGAAAAAACTGAAGTTGAAAAAGTTTTGCAGGAACTCCATGATGGACCAGCAAGCGGACACTATGCTGGATATGCTACTGCAAATAAAATTTTACGTGCAGGATATTACTGGCCTACGCTGTTCAAAGATTCACACAGTTACGTGAGGAAATGTCAAGTCTGCCAAACTACTGCGGGAAGACAAAAGAAGCCGTCCCTGCCACTACAACCAGTAAACATCGAGCAACCATTCAGCTAGTGGGGCTTGGACATAATAGGTGAGATCATTCCTCACTCTTCTAAGCAGCATAGATACATCCTCACGGCAACAGATTATTTTACTAAATGGGTAGAGGCAGTTCCCCTCAAGACAGCTAATTCTGAAAATATTATCGAATTCATAGATCAATTTATAATCACTAGGTTTGGATTGCCAACAGCTTTAATGTTTGATAATGCATCATGCTTTTCTGGAAATGCAATGACTGAGTTCGCACTTAAAAGGGGATTCAAACTAAAATATTCAGCCAATTACTATCCGCAAGGTAATGGGTTAGCTGAGTCAACAAATAAAAACCTAATCAGGATTATTAAAAGAACAGTTGACCAGAACCAAAAGAATTGGCATAAAGCTTTGATAAATGCTTTATGGGCAGATAGAATAACAAAAAAAGCTTCGATCGGCACTTCCCCCTTTAATTTAGTTTATGGGAAAGAAGCGGTTCTTCCAACTCACTTAGTCATTCCCTCTTTGTCTTTAATACAATGCATTGATGAAGTACCTACTTCCTCCATACAACTAAGACAAATGGAAATAATCAAATTAGAAGAACAGCGAGAACAAGCTAAAAGAACCCATGCTCATCATCAAGCGCTAATAAAATCCTCTTTTGATTCAAACAAAATGACCAGAATTTTTTTTCAGATGGGAGATTTAGTTTTAAAATGGGATAAAGCTCATGAAGAAAAGGGCAAACATACAAAATTTCAAAAGATGTGGCTTGGTCCTTTTCAGATTGTTGAAGTCATAGGTCCATCAACGTTTGTCTTACAGGATCTAGCAGGTAGAAAGGATTCTTTGCCTGTTAATGGTCAAATCCTTAAAATATATTTTCCATAGAAGATTATTCTTCTATTTTGTAGAATAGTTTTGTTTTTTCCTTTTCTTTTTCATAATAAAAAACCGGTTGTTAATGGTTACTATCGGTATTCGCGAAAAAGGCACCAATTCTCTTTCAGATTTTGAGCTTTTCGCTTGTATAAATAGAGAAATTTTGAAAATCTGATCTTTATTATTGACAGACACAGTTAAAAACTTTAGCCTAGATATGATATTAGTTTCAACTTCAAAAAATTTGATGAAAGCAACCTTTAGCGAAGGAATTGTTTTATATCAGCACAATGAAAGGTATCAATAACAAAATAAAGATTCTTTGTAAAACTGCTGTTTTCAAACTCTATTGTTGTCGTCCAGAGCTTTCTTAAGGAAAACAATGATATCCTCCCTGTTAAAGAAAATCGCAGCATTCAGAGGGACAATCCAAGAAACACTATATCTCAAAGAATAAGAGGTCTCATCATGAGCCGGCTTATCATGATCACATATATTATAACTTTGCTGACTTTGCCAAACACTGTCCATCAAAATAGGGCAATGACTCAAGATTATTGAAATCAAAAGACAAGGGGTCTCATCACGAGCCAGCTTGTTCAACAAAAGTGTAAATCAAGTGAATGACTGTGTCATAATTTGGCTACCAAACCAAGACATTGTTCTTTAAGAATAAAAAAGGAAAAAGTGTCAAAATGGATTTTTCTTTGAGGGTTGTAGATAACCTTAAACAGGATAAAGGATCATTGCTGGGTAACAGGTAACCCTGTCGAGGCTATGGATGCCTGCTGGCAGCAGAGGCTCTACCTACGGCAAACGAGCATATTTTAAGGCTAGCACACAGAGAAAACTTTATTTTATCTTTACATGACCAAGTAATGGCTGATGTAGATACAAGGACAAGACTGAGGAAGAAAACAATTAGAAAAGAAAGAAGTTGAAACAAAATATCATTGATAGAATAAGGCATAATGTACTCTGTCTGTCCATAACAAAGTTTAGATTTATGAAAATTTTTCTGTTTTGGAAGTTTAAAGAATTCAATAGAAAAGTAGAGATAACTAGTTCTTCCAAGTGAATCACCATTGTTGTGACCACCAACAACCCCCCTACTTCTTTTAGTATTAGCAATAACACTAAAGAAGTGGGGGCCCTTAGTAAAAAATCCAAAAAGATTTTATAATTTTTTTTTGTATTATACTCCTCAAAAATACATCATACGAAGAAGAGTGAAGCATTTCTTTATGAGCACATTAAAACAACTGCGAAGAAGCGGCGCTAAATTCATCACATCGCGTACATTAAGAAGCGCCCATAAATGAGAATCTTAAGAAATCTCTGATGGCCGATATGCGACATCGCATATTACAACGTCGCATAAACAACACACGAATAACTTGACAAATTGCAGCGATCTGCGATCCGTGATGCCGCGATAAATGCGATCTGCGATAAATGTGATCTGCAATAAATGTGAGCTGCGATCAATGTGATCTGCGATCTGCGAGTCACAAAAATTACCCATTGCAAATTTTCCTCAGCTCAGCATTCAAGAAAAGCTGTTCCTAAACCAAAAATTGGGCGCACGCCTTAAAGAAAATTAATGAATGCACGCCAAGGTATTCATGAAGGACAGTTTTGTGTTTTTCAAAGAGTCAGTTCACTGTGGGTGTCATGATTTTACACATTTGTAGAACTTGAAGCTTTCATGTCAAAATTTATTATCATTACTTTTTCCTTTGCGTGAACTGCAGGAAACATCTAAGGAAAAAGGGGAAAGCGCCAATGCTCGGAGAACAGAGAAGAGATGCCCTCATAAACGGATACCGCATGCAACAGAAACACAGATTTCAGAGTGTTACTGAACAGATGCTGATATCAATAGGCGATTCGACATTCAAGGTCAAAAAACTCACAAAAGCAGCATGTTTGCAAAATTCTGAAGCTCATGCCTGGTAAAGGAAAAAGCGCTAAAGGCGGAAAACACACCAGAAAGGCCCAGATCAAAGAACAGAGGCAGTTTTTGATGAGCGATTAGTGCCTAGTGCTAATTGCGCATCGCTAAGAAAATTGTTCAGAAAGCAAAGTCCCTAACTTGCTTAGTCATCCACGAGTCCGGAAGCCGAGATAGCAAAAGACGACCAGCAAAAGAGGAATCTGGGTTGTTACCAAGCATACACGTAGTAAATTCGCTCAACCAGAAGATGATTCTCAAAAATATCTTCTAGTTTACTAAAAAGAGGCGCTAGCACTTGCCATTTCTATTTTCGTAGCTCAAACAAAAGCAAAAGACGACCAGCCGACTCTTCCCAGGTGAATGTTGCATGCTCATAACACTAAGGAGTAAATGCAGAAATAGTTAGAAATTAGATTCAATTTTTAGAAATAAGTTTACTTAGATAAAGGGCAGTCATTTTGAACCATATCCGAAATTTATGTAATTAAGTTATTTAGTTAGCAGTATTTAAACCCTTCTCATGCATTTGGAGAAGGGTCTCGAAATTTGTCAAAAACTTGTCCTCAGAACATGCACTTCTGCACCCTCAGAGGAGGTTTTGATGAATGAATGGATCAAGGTTTATTAATTTTTGCATTTGATATTTGCTACTGATGTTGCACTTCTGTACTCTTGGTAGATATCAGAACAAGGAGAGATAAATCATTATTACTTGAAGCTTATGAGTAGGACCAGTCATAAATTGTACTTTTATCTCTTGGCCATTTCGGCTTATATTCTTAAAGTGATATACAATTTTTAGTTGTTTATATGTTATTGCATGAATGTGTGAGTTACCATTTGGCACTTTTGTACGGTGGAGTCATTTATTTATGTTTGATATATGAATAACTTATTATGCGATATGCTGTTCACAAATGTTTTGCCTAACTTTTTATGCAAATTGGTTCATCTTAATTGATTTCTATTCTTATGATAGCTGAATGATCTTTATTACCAGTTATTGTCTGAAATATCTTTAGATCGCATAATAGAAGAAATACACCCCGGGTTAGCGTAGATTAGATGTGCTGTTTTCATTAGATTACAATATCATAGAAATAGACTAAAATAGCTTAGATCAGAACTCTTAGATCAGCATCATCCAACTCTGCACACACACACACCCTTAGATTGGGAAACTAGTCCCATTATCCCCAATCGGACCCGCTATACCAAACGGATAAGGAGCTGCCAACCAAGGTCCGGACCGGGTGGGTATCCCCCTTGTCGTCGACCTGATTTTTGGGGCTTCAACAGGTCCCTAGGGTCAGTTTTGGGGTTAGTTAACCCAAATTTGTATATGTTTTTGTAAAATATGTAAAGTCTCCGCAATATGTGGATGTGGAGCACGCAGATAGATAGGTGTCAAAGGGGTCTTAGCCCCTTGTTTGGATAGATAGTTAAGTTAGTTTTGAGACTCACCCATGGTCCGCGGACCATGGTATTGTATTGAAAAGTCTATATATTCGAGTCATAGCAAGTTTAGAAGAAGTAGTAGATAACGAAGAATCAAGATAGGAACTATTTGGGAAAGTGCTAAGGCAGGAAGGCTCTTCTTCCTGTACTTAGGCGAGAAGGGGAAGGCTCCTGCAGCTGAGTGCACAGGAGGCCTTGGTAAGTCTGCAGCTGAGTGCACGGACCTCTACAACTGAGTGTGTAGGGTAGAAGAGTATGTAATCTGAATATTGAAGATCAATAAAGGCTAATTTTGAAGAATTACTGTGCATTTCTGTCGAATTCATTTATGCTATATTCTGTCGCTTAATGATATGTTTTTATGAAACAAGGAATGAATGTTGCATGAAATCACTTTATCTGTCTTAATTATGCATGATATGAGTAGTTATCTATTTTCATGAAGTTAAAGACCATTTCTGTTATGATTTCTGATGAATTAAGTAGATCTGCATGAACTCAGATCTAGGATTGTTTATTGATGCACGAAAGTAGATAAATATTTTGGTTAAGGTCGCAAAGACTGACCATAGACCTTCGTGAAGGTTTAGAAGCCATTTTAACTAGTTATAGTGATGAGCGCTAGAAGGATATCAGTTTGCACGAAGGCAAATCTGAACTGTCAGAGGCTAAGAACAGTTTATCACATGTCCCTGGATGCGGAAAGCTGGTTCTAGCATCCCCCAATACTACTTTGGGTGAGACTGCATCCTGCGCTATGCAGGTTGTTGCCGAAAGGGCCAACAGTTAGGGTATTTTTGGTTGACACAAATAAATCTGAACCTGGGTTAGGCCCCCTTAAGCCAACACCTCCACTGCTTTTACTTGATCTCTACACGTCATTTTCAGAGTTTGACTCTAAATTTGACTTCTAGATTTATCAATCCCCGTAGCTTTCCAAGTTATTCTGATAGGTGGTTATCAATATGGTGGACATTTTTCATCTCTAAGTAGTCTTCATCCTTTTATTGAAGTGATGCAACCAATCTAACAATGAATATTGCCACGAAAACCAATATTAGCTGCAGAATGTTTATGATTATGTCATTATAAGAATATTTTCATTATAATTCATTAAGAAACATAGATTCTAATTATGGATGATGAATACCTTTTTAAGAGTTGAACTTGACCTTGACCTCGATTGTCATTGATGTCAATATGGAAATATTCTGGATGAGTAAACAATGATGTGAGGCCAAGGAGAAGTAGAGCAGATCTGTGAAGAAACAGGAGCAAGAAGCCATGACGAGAAACTAGAGGAAACCCAAGACAGTCAAATCCATTGGAGAGAATATTGGAAGCCATAGGAGCTATCAGAGTAGAGCTATCAAAGCAGAGAAGAGGTATTGGAGCAGTATCGGAAGCCACAGGAAAGCTAAGCAAGTGTAAGAGTAGGAGATTGAGGAGGAGCCATATTGGGAGTATCGCATATAATATATGCCAAAGAAGTTAACAGAGGAGCCAAAAGAGAGGAGGAGTATATAATATTGGCAGAAATCAAGAAGATGGATGAAGAGTGAATGCAAGTGGTTATATTCCAAAAGGCAGGTTTATAATAGTGGCAATGGTTTTTGGGCAGATGCTAGGTGGTAAGTGGTATTTAGAGGAGAGCGCTCGATTCCATTCAATGGGCAACATGTAGCACTCGAGTGGAGAGAGAAAACCACTTTTTCGGGTGGTTATTTCCCTTGCAAATTGCTCACCCGAAATTCATGTAGGCCATTGGATCCAGCGCGGGTTGATCGACGACGAAGGATCAACGGATGGTTTTGGGTTGATTGGGTTAAGTGTTGACCGTCGGATCGTGAGCAGATCAATGGTGGAGGATCGCTAAGGAATACTGCTTAATATCATATCATAAGTTATAAAGGGATGGCACATTAAATATGCGATTGCGATATATATATATATATATATATGCGATACAATACTCGGGCCCGAGGATTCCATTGTAATACACTTTAAAGTTACATCGCATCCGCCATATCGCAAGACTCTTATAAAGCCTTGCCACATTGAAAGTGCCGATTGCGATAATATACGGACCCGACTGGACCATTGCAATATGATTTAATATATTATCGCATCTGTCGCATATCGCAAGCCTCTTGTAAAGCCTTGCCACATTGAAAGCGCCAATTGCGATATATATATATATATATATATATCTGGACCTGATGGAGTTATTAAAATAGTTTAAAATAATATTGCGTCCAGTATTGGGGAATTGGCTATGTTATGTGAAAATCTGCCAATTGTGATAAAGTTGTGGAGGAGCGGACCCAATGAAGTTATAGATAGATGCGGGTGTAATGCTTTTGAAGTCCGACCTTATGTGTTTGGAGGGTGTATTTCCGTGTATTCCTGTGGTTCGATAAATGTGTTGCCCGGGGCTTAAAGTTAAATAAACGCTTCCGATAGGTTTGGGTCCATTGTATGAATATTGTTAAAAAAGGGGGGCCTCTCTGATATAGTTATTTCTTTAATATGCAATATTATTGTAATTCAGCCTCTCTTCCACATTAACATGTCTTGTGTGTATTGATGGATTTGAAGAGACAGAGGAAGCCAAAGAGTGAGCGTAGAGGAAGCTAAAATATCAAGCGAGCGTTGAGGAAGTCGAAGAGCCAACGGAGAAAGGAAGCCAAAGGTCAGGGGTATTGGGAATATAAAACAGAGAACAAGGAAAGTTTAGGTGCACTGGCAAACTGTAAGAAAATAAAGGAAGCCGAAGCTCTGGCAGAAATGGAAGGAACAGGAGGACAGAAGTAAGTCATAGGCCCAACAGGGTTGGGAGTAGAGAATTACAACCAAACAGATCCAAACGGTTTACAATAGAGGGTTGGAGCCCTTGAGGTTAGTACTTTGGAGGTTGGAGCCTCACAAAGAGTCCAAGTTGGTGCTTGGCAACTGATTGAAACCATATATATATATATATATATATATATATATATATATATATATATATCTATATATCTATATATATATATATATATATATATATATATATATATATATATATCTATATATATATATATATATGTTGTACTTGATTTATTGAAAATATCACATTAATAAAAGCATCTATTCTTGTTATCTACTTCTGTGTTCCAAATATAAATGTTTTTAACTGATATAAATAATAATTGAAAAGAAATACTGATTCACCCCCCCTCTCAGTATTTCCAACAATTGATATCAGAGCGGGCTTCTTCATATCAGCTTATCAACTTGAAGAAGGATTCTTAGTCATGATGAGAAATCAAGAAGTGTTAGGAATACCTCCTCTGTTTGATGGCACAAATTTTGGTTTCTGGAAAAAGAGAATGTCCTCATAAGCATGATAGTGATGATGAAGAAAATTATAAAAGGATGGTATACAAAAAGAAAGGGTTCAATAAGAAGTATTTCCTCTCTAAGCAAGATGAGTCTAATGAAGATGAATTTGTAGTCATAAAAAAGAAATCAACTAACCAGTTCCTTCACCGCAAAGGAGATAATGAAGAATCAAATGAAGAAAATGATCATACTAGAAGCCAAGAAGTATTATTCATGGCATTCACAAATGATTATGACTCAGGGCTAGATGGAAATGTAGATGAATTGTTAATAAGTGCCATTGAAGAAAATGAGAAATTACGGAATAAAATCATTTCTCTCTGTTAAAATTGGAAACTAGGGCCAAACTCCATGTGGGTCATATTGTTTATGGCAGCTAATAATTTTATTGGATCCCTCTCATTGAGAGGTGTAGGATTGATCTAAAGATCATCTGATTCTGATAAGTATTTATGAAGTTATGAATTTATTTATGTTATGGACAAATTGTTAAGTCGGCCAACAACTTATGTAGGCTCAGAAGCCCAACAGTCATGTCTATTCAACCTCTACGTTTGAGTATAAATAGAAGAGGACTTCAAGTCATTTCTACACACTTGGATCTCTTCCTCTCTCTACTTGTATTTGGGTTTTAGTAGGAGGAGAGATCCTGAGGAAAAGTCGAAAAAGCCGGAACTGTCGGAAAATCTGGAAAAGCCAAAAAAGCCAGAAAAGCTAAAATAGTCGGAAAATCCGGAAAAGCTGGAACTGCCAGAAAAGCCGGAAAAGTTAGAAAATCTAGAAAAGCAGGAAAAGCTGGAATTGCTGGAAAAGCCGGAACTGTTGGAAAAACTAGAACTGCGGGAAAAGCAAGAACTGTCGGAAAAGCCGGAAACGCCGAAAATACTAGAAAAGCCAGAAAAGTCAGAAAAGTCGAAAAAGCTAGAACTGTCGGAACTGACGGAAAATCCGGAACTGTCAGAAAAGCTGGAAACACTAGAAAAGCTGGAAATACCGGAAAAGCTGGAAATACCAGAAAAGACGAAAAAGCTGGAAAAGCCTGAACTGTCGAAGCTGTCGGAATAGTCAGAACTGCCGGAAAAGTCAGAACTATCGGAAAAGTTGGAACTACCAGGAACTACTGAAACAGTCGAAGCATCTGTCTCCAAATGAAGGCAGCATGATGTATGAGATCATGGGCAGCGTAATAAGCAACATGATGATATGAGCATGGGCAACATAATGATGCATGATGATATGAGCATGGGAAACATAATGATGAATGAGATCATGAGCGTGGGCAGCTTGATGATGAATACGACCATGGAAGATGTAGCATTATGAGCAGCATGAAGATGAGAGCAGCTCAATCATCAAGGTTCAACACATGTGACAGTACAGCAAGGTGTCACATGGTAATGTGCAGAAAATATATGAGATAAAACACTATGATAGGTGAACGAGTCACCTTAGAGAATCAGTTGAAGCAATATGTGTTCAACTGATCTCATGTTGATATCAAAAGTCAAGGTGATTGACTTCTATTGTAAATGTACTATCTTTCTCACTTTCTCTGCTGAAATTTGAAGAACATAAAAGAAGAATTGATTAAGGGTTTCCCCACATTGGGGTTTGTCCCTGGCTAGCACCACATCTTGTGTCCTCTTGTCTTGGCTTGTCTTCTGTGATTTATATTTATGTTCTATCTGCAGTTTACTTTATGCTGATGTGATTGCTAATGTGGAAAATAAATTGAAATAAATTGCTCTAGCATAGAACATACCTAAAGTTAACACTCTCAAGGTAGAAAATGAGGAAATAAAAAGAAGAGAATATCTCTTGAAAAATAAGCTAAAAGAAAAAGAAGAAGCTTGTGAAGAATGTGAAGCCGAAATAGTATCTCTGAGGAAGGAATTGGAGCAAGTTCAAAAGGGTTGGAAAAGCTCTCAAATACTTGACACTATCCTAAATAATCAAAAACCTCAACATGACAAATCTGGAATAGGTTTTAAAGGATAATCATTAAGTGCTAAGAATAATGTGAAAAGCTATGCCGATGTACTTTCCAGCAACCCAAAAGAAGAAAGATTATTTCATCAAAGGCTCATCCCAGATCCAAAGAATGAAGAGAGAGTAATTCCAAGGAAGAATGTTGATTTGAATCATGGATGTTAGAACAAATACAAAACAGTATCTCATCAAAGGCCCATGTCAAATCCAAAGTATAAAGCGGGAGTAACTCCAAGGAAGAATGTTGATTCAAATCATGGCTATTACAACGGGTACAAAACTATCTTTTTTGGGCATTGTTTTCATTGTAAAAATTTTGGTCATCAAGCTAGACATTGCATGGCTCGTAAGAATGACACATCAAAACTAAAGGATCAAATAAACAAACCATATGGCCCCAAAGGGCAAGGACAAATAAAAAACTACAATTCTTTTTATCCCTTGGCCAAATTTGATTTGATTTTCTCATTATGTAACAATAATTGACATAATGAACAAAATTGCCCACTCAAAAGATGAAAAGCAAGAAGTGAGAATCCCAACACGGATAAATGTGGCCTATCTCTATGTGCTAAAAATGATGAAAACCATTGGTTTGTGGATAGTGGGTGCTCTAGACACATGGCAGGGGACAAAAGGAAGTTTGTCTCATTGAACAAAAAGGAAGGAAATGTATCCTTTGGAAGTGGATCTGCCAAAATTGCTGGAAAAGGAACTGTTACTCTTATTAATGGAAAAGGAAAAGCTCAAAATGCTTTGCTAGTAAACGGGTTCAAACACAACCTCCTGAGTGTTAGCCAAATCTGTGATCAAGGACATAATGTTGTCTTTAGCACCAAAGACTGTGAAATAAGGAACTCTTCCTCAGGAGAACTTGTGGCGAAAGGGGTTAGAACACCAGACAACATCTACAATCTGAACAATATTCAAGAATACAAATGCTACTTAAGTCAAACATATGAAAGTTGGTTGTGGCACAAGCGAATTGGACATACAAGCTTCGATAACTTGATAAATATCAGCAAGATTAAAGCAGTGCGAGACATTCCAAAGTTATTCAAAATGAATCAAGGAATATGTGGTCCATGTCAACATGGAAAGCAAAGCAGAACTAGCCACAAGACCAAGGAGTTTTCTACATCAAAGCCTTTGGAGATCATCCATGCTGATTTATGTGGATCAACTAGAACTTCGACACTCCAAGGAGAAATATACTTTGCTTTATTTGTTGATGACTATACTAGAATGATGTGGATATATTTTATAAAATATAAATCTGAAGCATTTGAGTGTTTTAAGAATCTTAAAGCTCTTGTAGAAAATGAAAAGGATTCAAAGATTAAGTGCCTCAGAACAGATAGAGGGGGAGAATTCACATAAAAAGAATTTAATGAATTCTGTAAAATACATGGAATTAAAAGAGAACTCTCTGCTGCTAGAACACCCAAGCAAAATGGGGTAGTTGAAAGAAGAAACCGAACAGTTCAAGAAATGGCTAGAACAATGTTAATAGCAACTGACTTATAGCCAAAATTCTGGAGAGAAGCAGTCGGGACAACTGTCTATACCCTGAATCAAACTCAATTAAGACCAAATAATGAAAAGACTCATGAATTATGGAAAGGAAGACATGGTTCAGTAAAATATTTTAAGATTTTTGGAAGCAAGTGCTTCATAAAAATCAATGATGGCTCACTAGGAAAGTTTGATTCTCGGGTTGACAAAGGGATCTTCCTTGGATATTCTACACAGAGCAAAGCCTACAAGTGCTACAATAACCGATTACAGAAAATAGTGGAAAGCATTGATGTGAAGATTGATGAAGACCTTCTAGAGAAAGAAATTGAAGAACATGAAGTTGATCCTCTCATTGAAGAAGAAGAACCTAAAGAAGAAGAAAAAAATCAAGAAATACCCAAGGAAAAATAACCATCTCAAACTCCTTCAAAGATGAAACTTCTCCAAAAATATCACTTGGAAGAGCAGATTATTGGCAATATAGATGAAGGGATGCAAACCCAAAGAAGGATGACAAATACACCAAAGAAGAATGATATTGCTCTTATATCCATGATAGAACCAGAAACATTTACTCAAGCAAGTAAGGATCCTCATTGGGTAAAAGCCATGGAAGAATAAATGTCTCAAATTTAGAAGAATGAGACATGTGAGATGGTACCTTGTCCAAAGGACAAAAACATAATAGGAACCAAGTGGGTGTTTAAGAACAAAATGAATGAAGATGGTCAAATCATCAGAAACAAGGCAAGACTTATTCGTAAAGGCTATTCACAAATTGAAGGAGTTGACTTTGAAGAAACATTTGCACCAGTAGCTTGTGTGTAAGCTATCATGATGTTCTTGGCATTTGCTTGCTCAAAAGGATTCAAAATATATCAAATGGACATAAAAGCATCATTTCTGAATGGGGAACTCAAGGAAGAAGTCTACATGGAGAAACCAGAAGGGTTTAATCTAACAGAAGGAAAAGACTTTGTTTGTAAGTTGAAAAAGGCATTATATGGGTTGAAACAATCTCTTAGAGCTTGGTACGCAAGATTGGATCACTATCTACAACAACAAGGCTTCAAGAAGGGGGTGGCATGAAGTAATCTCTACATAAATACAAATGAGGATAAGTTACTAGTCACACTTGTTTATGTTGATGATCTGATTTTTTCTAGTAATAATGATGAGATGAGCCATGAGTTTTCTCAAAATATGTCAAAAGAGTTCGAGATGTCAATGATAGGAGACTTATCTCACTTCCTTGGACTACAAGTATCTCAAACCACGGCAGGCATGTTTATATCTCAAGCCAAATATCTTAAAGACATGCTTAAAAGATATGGAATGGAAGACTGTGCACCCATGAGCACACCTATGACCAAAAGTTGCAAAATTGAGAAAAAATGATGACTCCCCTCTGGTAGATTCAACTCATTACAAGTCAATAATTGGAGCCCTTTTGTACTTAACTGCTATGAGACCCAACATTATGCAAGTAGTAGGAATGGTGGGAAGATTTCAATCATTTCCTAAACAATCCCATTTTTTGGTTGTGAAAAGAATTCTCAGATACTTGAAAGGAACTCCTGATTTCGGTCTCTGGTACCCTAAGAGCTCAACTCTTACTTTGACTGCATACACCGATGCTGATTGGGTCGGAAGTGTCGACCTGATCAACCCAAAACTGTTTGTTGATCCTTCGTCATCGATCAACCCACACTGGATCCAACGGCTTGCATGAATTTCGGGTGAGCAATTTGCAAGGGAAATAACAACCAAAAAAGTGGTTTTCTCTCTCCACTCGAGTGCTACGTGTCGCCCATTGAATGGAATCGGGCGCTCTCCTCTAAATACCACTTACCGCTTAGTGTCTGCCCTAAAACCACTGCCTCTATTACAAACCTACGTTTTGGAATATAACCACGTGCATTCACTCTTCATCCATCTTCTTGATGTCTGCCAATATTATATACTCCTCCGCTCTTTTGGCTCCTTCGTTAACTTCTTTGGCATATATTATATGCGATACTGCCGATATGGCTCCTCCTCAATCTCCCACTCTTAATCTTGCTTAGCTTTCCTGTGGCTTCCGATACCGCTCCAATACCTCTTATCTGCTTTGATAGCTCTACTCTGATAGCTCCTATGACTTTCGATATTCTCTCCAATGGCTTTGACTGTCTTGGCTTTCCTCTAGTTTCTCCTCTTGGCTTCTTTCTCCTGTTTCTTCACGCATTTGCTCTACTTCTCCTTGGCCTCACATCATTATATATATATATATATATATATATATATATATATATATATATATATATATATATATATCTATATATATATTATATAGATGCGATACAATACTCGGGCCCGAGGATTCCATTGCAATACACTCTAAAGTTACATCGCATCCACCATATCACAAGACACTTATAAATCCTTGCCACATTGAAAGTGCCGATTGCAATAATATACAGACCCGACTGGACCATTGCAATATGATTTAATATATTATTGCATCCGTCACATATTGCAAGCCTCTTGTAAAGCCTTTCCACATTGAAAGCGCCGATTGCAATATATATATATATATATATATATATATATATATATATATATATATATCTATGGACTCGATGGAGTTATTAAAATAGTTTAAAATAATATTGCGTCCAGTATCAGGGAATTGGCTATGTTATGTGCAAATCTGCCAATTGCGATAAAGTTGTGGAGGAGCGGACCCGATGAATTTATAGACTCGGGCATAATGCATTTGAAGTCCGGCCTTATGTGTTTAGAGGGTGTATTTCCATGTATTCCTATGGTTCCAATAAATGTGTTGCCCAGGGCTTAAAGTCAAATAAACGATTCCAATAGGTTTGGGTCCATTTTATGAATATTAGAAAAAAAGGGGGGCCTCTCTGATATAGTTATTTCTTTAATATGCAATATTATTGTAATTCGGCCTCTTTTCCACATTAACGTTTCCTGTGTGTATTGATGGATTTGAAGAGACAAAGGAAGCTAAAGAGTGAGCGCAGAGGAAGCTGAAAGATCAAGTGAGCGTTGAGGAAGTTGAAGAGCTAGTGGAGAAAGGAAGCCAAAGGTCAGGGGTATCAGGAATATAAAACAGAGAACAAGGAAAGTTTAGGTGCACTGGCAAACTGTAAGAAAATAAAGGAAGCCAAAGCTCTGGCAAAAATGGAAGGAACATGAGGATAGAAGTAAGTCATAAGTCCAACAGGGTTGGGAGCAGAGAATTACAACCAAACAGATCCAGACAGTTTACAGCAGAGGGTTAGAGCCCTTGAGGTTGGTGCCTTAGAACTGAAAGGATTGGTGTCCTTGGGAGTTGGTACTCCTAAATTCAAGGTTGATGCCTTGACAAGACAAAGTTGGTGCTCTGGAGGTTGGAGCCTCACAAAGAGTCCAAGTTGGTGCTTGGAAACTGATGGAAACCATATATATATATATATATTATACTTGATTTATTGCAAATATCACATTAATAAAAGCATCTATTCATGTTATCTACTTCTGTGTTCCAAATATAAATGTTTTTAACTGATATAAATAATAATTGAAAAGAAATACTGATTCACTCCCCCTCTCAGTATTTCCAACACTCATGCACCAAAAATTCAAAATTGTCTCTTCTTTTCTCCTTTAGTGAATGATCTCTGAAGCCCGTGTAAGCACATCCAGAATAGTGCTTGATTTCTTCTTTTTAATGCTGAAAGTGGTCCTTGGTTTCTTCATCATAATTCTGCCCTGTAACCCTCTGATTCTGTTCTTGAGAAACTTGTTTTGAACCTTAAGTTTCTTATTCTTCTTATACCAATGACAGAGGTGTAGAAGTATATTATCATTTTGGGTTCTGAGTATCTCATTTTGAATTTTTGTTGCTTCCCTTTCTTGAATTAAGTATTTGTTAAGAACCTCCAGCTCAAATATACATTGCTTTATATTTTCTTCAATTCTGTGTTCCTGTTCTGCATTTTTTTTTTGTTACTGAAGTTTCACCCATTTCATATTGAGAAAATTTTGCCTTTTGTTGTGCTCTTTTCTCTAGGGATTCCACATAGTCATAAATCTCTTGTTGGACTGGATCAATTTCTAGAGTTTGTCTTATTGGACTGACTGTGTGAGGTGGTGTATTATACCCTTCTTCTTCAAGATCGATCATTTCTGGTGACTATGTACTTGAAATTTTTGAAATTCTTTTGCTTCTCCTCAATTTTACTTTTGAGCTTCTAAAGTCTTGCCTTTTTGTTTTATTATCCTTTATTTTCTTCTTTTCCTCGAGTAATTTTTGGCTCGAGCTAGCTTTCTTTCTTCTAAGGTCTTGTTTGCCATTTTTCTATTTAAATTTCTCAAGATACTGGGATAGCGGGGTATCATCTTCAAATGGATCTTCTGGTGTTTTGGTTACATTCTGCTCTCGAATTTCTTCTTCAATTCTCTCTTTTTCAGGGTTAGGGTTTGAATTTCTTCAACTTATTTTAACCCTACCATTTGTTTCTTCTTCTGGGGCTTCTACAAAATGGTTTCATACTAAGAAATCTTGGCAACTATCTCCTCTTACTTCCAAATATGCTTCTACAATAATCTTGATGAATCCATGATGGTAAAGAGAGTTATCAATAGACCTAGTTTCTCTCTGTATGCTAAATGCCATTTTATTTAAACTTTGAAGCAAAAAGTAAGCGAAATTAATCTTATTTCCATAAAAAAAATGCATCATAAGGCTGGCATGGTAGAAAAAAATTGTCCCAAATCTACGTTCACATGTTACAAATTTGTGAATAACTAGCAAGATATTTCTCCATTTTCCCTTTAATGCAGTAATTGGAATACCCTTTTAGAAAATGGATAAATCAATACCTAGTTCTCTGAGGAAATGGACCCAGTCATTCTCTTTAATTCTCCTATTCTTGAACCAAATTTTCCCGTTTCTTGGTCGTCTTACTGATTTTTCTACAATAGATTATGTGAGGATAAGGTTAATATCTCATATCTATGCTCCTACTCCTTCAAATGCACAGGCAAAGGCTTTGGTAACTTCTGTTTCATACCTATTGAATTTGTCGAAAAACTGGAGCTATCCCACTTGTTGCAATTGGTCTTTAACCCTTGGATATGTTTGGAGAAATTTTACTTCATTTGGTTTAGAACAAACAAACATTCCCATGGTGAGGATAAGTCTCAACCTTTAATGTTTTCTTTCGACTGGGATAATGGAAGCTTTGAAAGAGGGAATGAATGAAAAGCAAATTGGAAATGAGAGGAATGTATATGAAATATGATTAAATGATTGGCAAGGTAACGTGATGATGGAAGAGGTTGTGTTGCGTCCAGATTGTACTTTCACAATTTCCTAGATATGATTTCAAAGGACTGGTGTCATGTGTTTAATTCCGACTGGACTTGATATGACTCATGGTGTAATGATGAGTAGATATGGTATAATGATTATGAATATGATAGAAAATGTATAAGGCCCTCAACTTGTTAATACAATCATCCATAAATTAAAACCTAAGCTGCTATATGAAATATAGTTTTAACATTCTTACAAACCTCTGTTTCTATGTTCCTTGATATTCTTTTGCTGTAGAATTCAAATTTGGCTGCAAAATTGAAGATAGACTGTAGAATGATAGTAGTTCTATTTTTTGCATATCATTTCTCAGATTTTGTTTATCTAATCAGGAGAAGAATTCTTTATTGCTGCTGTTGCTTTTGATGGTCAGTGAAAATACTGATCCTTATGAATGTGGCTTGGCACTTGAAAAAATATTAGAAAAAAAGGATAAAAAGAAATAGGGACAAGAAAGAGGGTGTTTCGAAAATCTAAACATCCAAGAGATCTTGGTTTTCAGTTAATATTTTCTATATAAACATGCCAATATAGTTGGTTTCCATGTTTATACTTTTATTATTTATTTATTTATTATTATTTTATTTTATTTTATTTCATTTGAAAAATTACAATGAAGTTGGAGAGTGAGAAGAAGAATCCCCTTCCTTTACCAACTTGAATTCAGAACTCTCTTGCAAATATTTGACAAATTCTTACTTTGTTAGTGGTTTATTATACAACCTTAATCTATGACCATTAACAAGAAAAGTAATTTTTTATTTTTATAATCAATCATTTTGATTTTGACTGCTCCATTACAAAAAATAGTATCAATCTCATAAGGACCAAGCCAATGAGTTTGAAATTTTCCTTGAAAGCCTTTGAACTTGGAATAAAAAAGAATATCCCAATCACCTTGCTTTAACTTTTTAGATTTGATGAATTTGTCATGCCACCTAGATCTTTGATGCTAAACTATGGTGGTTCTTTGAATAACATCTTGTCAGATCTCATCTAGCTCATTCAATTGTGCTAATATTTGTTTTTGAGTTTCTGATAGATCAAGGCCCAATTTAACTATTTTTCTGAAGGTCTCCACTTGGAATTCAATTGGAAGCAAAACTTTCTTTTTATAGACAATATCTTAAGGAGTATGTCTAGTTGTGTTCCTCCATGTAGTTCGGTATGCCCATAATGCTTCTGGAAGCTTTTATACCCAATCCTTTCTTTGCAAATGCATAGTTTTGGTAAGAATTGCTTCAAGAACTTTGTTGGTAGATTCCACTTGTCCAATGGCTTGTGGATGATACAGAATAGACTTCTGATGCTTGATTTATACTGCTCCATGATATTTTGCACCAACTTGGATGAGAATTAGGTACCTTGATTTGTTACAATTTCTCTTAGAATTGTTGATTATGGTAGCATCGAATGTGCTCTTAGCCTCAAATTTGCAGGGAGGCTAGGACACGTGTATTCCACAATACCTAGAAATCATTTTTAGAAATTACACAGGGAGACACTTTTATTAAAATAATTAATTATCTTTAATGGTTGCCTAAGTCTAAACTTAGGAAATTAAAATAATTAAAGGGTATTTATCTAAGTGTGGGTGAAACTTCTAGAAGAAGATAGAGATCAAGTCCAAATGATCTGAGCCATTTATTAGAATCTAATTTGGGTTGTTGGTTCTCAACTGGAGGATTATAAGAAGGACTTCGATGGGTATTTGGAATTTGCATCGAGTGGGAGATCAGGGGATTGAATGTTTGAAGTGAGCAGAGCAACAGTTTCTGGAGAGAAATTCAAAATGATTTCTTATAGTGAGGGGTAGGGATAATATCCATAGGGAAGTTTTCCTAGGCCGAGGAGTACAAGGTAGTGAGGGTAGAACGACATCTAGAGACGCTGATGTAGGGCCAAACAAAGCTACGTTATGGAAGCACAGAGCCTGAGAGGGAGATTGAAATTTTACTGAGGAACAGTCAGAATCCAGTGCTAGAAGCTAGGGTGTGAGATTGGGAGGCTGAGAGCTAAATTTTCTAGCTAGAAAAGGGTTAGGAGGAGGTGTAACGTAGCCCCTAGCTGCAGTGATGCAGAGACTGCATGAGAGTGACGCAGAACTACGCAAAGGAAGTGCAGAGGGTCATCTCCAGCGCAGATTAGTGCCAGTTCTTCCAATAATAGGGTGAGATCATCTCACTATTTGTTTTGCCCAGTTTCTCTTTGTATCAAATAGCTAGTTGGGCATCCAACAAATTGTACTCAACATTACTACTACTTAATAATACAAACCCTCAGCTGTTGCATTGGTTTTCCCACACCAGGTTTTTGCGGGGACATTTGTCCAAAACTAACTATGTATATGTGTGTGATGTTTATTTATCTCCTGTGCTACATATAGTTCCGTAGTTTTTATTTATGTAGGCTACAATGTATTTAATTCGATATTTGTCGTAGCACACAACAAGTAAATTGGTTAAATGAATTAACAATTAGAAGAATTAACATTAGTTGCTATAGTAGGAATTGGGTAACCAATTTTCACATGGTATCAGAGCACAGATCATGAGTAGGAGAGCTCTGAGCATACAGGAAAAAGGAGTTTGAAATTATTGTAGAGGAAACAATTCGAAACCCTAGAAGGAAGCGCAGTCTGTCAGACAAAGAGGTGGAATTTTTTGAGTGAGATCGATTTCTCTAAGTGAGTCTACAGAGAAATTCGATTCTCTAGATTAAATATTCCAAGAGGCAGAGGGGAGAAGAAAAGTTTCCTTGCAGAGCAGACCTTCAGCTGGGATGCAAAAATTTTGTAGCAGTCTTCTAGTGCAAAATAACATCAGGAAGGAGGAAGAGCACACACTGAAGGAGTTCTTTCCTTAGGGGACTTCTAGCTTTTGAATTTTCCTAGCAGAGAAGTAGTAGTCGTGGGAAAAGTTTCTCACTCTTGAAGGTAGTGCGAATAGGTAGGAAGCAACTGCACAAAGGAGAAGAGGAGGAATTCAACATTTTTTTAGAGATGGATTTAGATGGGAAAGATCCATAGAAGAGCATTAGATTAGATCCAGTTGCTGCATATTTCTCACATGGATTAGTATCCTTACTACAGGAACCCAACATAATCAGTGTCAGGAGGATCATAGTTTCAGCAGATGCAACTAGTCATTCAAATGATAGTTTCATAGCTAGTTACAGTCAATTTCCAGAAGACAGTTGCAAAACTAGTTGTAGTGACACAGGTAGTGTGAATTGCCCAGTTGCCGTATGCAGGTGCAGTTCCAACCAGGAGATTCCTAGCACAGAGCTTCACAGTCCAGTTTCAGTGTAGAAGAACTGTGTGAGTTGTGAGGAGGGAGTAGAGAGATTTCCCATAGGTATATCGAGACTTAGAGGGAGTCTAGTTTCAAAGGGAGTAGCCCTACGGAAGCTAGTACTTTTGAATATGGGGAAATCAAACTCAATATTGTAGTAGTTGTAGCATCAGTGTAGAAGAATCAACATAGAAGTAGTAGCCACAGTATGATTAGATCATATTTCACCATGTTGGAATCCATAACTCCAGGAGTGAGGTGGTGAGACTTGGTTTTGTAGCCCCATAGAGCTAAAGATGGGCAAGATCCTTCAGGATTCCACCTCTCAAATCAATAATTTTTTGCGAGAGTCCATATCAGAAGTAGCAGGATGGACCAGTGTTATTTGGTGTAGAGGAGTGCCAGAGTGATAGTTGCAGTGGCTAAGAGCGCCATAGATTGAGCATCACAGAGCATAGTTGGCAGGAATGCAGTTGGCACAAAGTAGAGGTAAACAATAGTGCATAGGTTCTAGAGGGTCAGCATAGAGACTAGAAGCAATCATAACTCCAAAAATAGATGCATCATGCTGAACACTTGTTCAGTAATTTTGGATGATTTTCTGTTGCTGATGCAGTAACAACAACAACTGGAGAAGGTTGCAGTGTAGATGTAGTGTTGGCAGTGGTAGTGCCAGCAACAACACAAATGCAGAATTTGAGAATAGTTGCAGTACAGATGCAGTGTTGGCAGTGGAAGGGTTAGCAGCAGTACATATGCAACATTTGCACAATAGTTGGTGGGTAGTGATGTTGGACATCGGTAGCATAGAGGAAGATGTTACAAAACAGGGTGATGCTTTAGCAAGGTGCATTGCTAGAGCACATTCCTTGCTAATAGGGAGTGTTGATTTTTGGTAGCATCGGATGTGCTCTTAGCCTCAAAATTTGAAGGGAGGCTAGGACACATGAATTCCACAATACCCAGAATTTTTTTTGGGAAATTCCACCTAGAGACAATTTTATTAAAATAATTAATTATTTTTAATGGGTGCCTAAGTCTAAACTTAGGAAATTAAAATAATTAAAGGGTATTAATCTAACTGTGGGTGATACTTCTATAAGAAGATGGAGATCAAGTCCAAATGATCTGAGCCATTGATTAGAATCTAATTTGGATCTTTGGTTCTCAACTAGAGGATTATAAGAAGGACTTCGATGGGAATTTGGAACATACATTGAGTGGGAGATTAGAAGATCGAATTTATGAAGAGAGTAGCGCAACAATTGCCAGAGAGAAATTCAAAGTGATTTCTTGTAGTGAAGGACATGGATAACATCTGTAGGGAAGTTTTCCTGGGCCAGAGAGTACAAGGCAAAGAGGGAAGAACGACATCCAGAGAGGTTGACGCAGGGCTATGTTGTGGAAGAGCAGACACAAAGCTATGCTTTGGTAGTGCAAATCTTGAGAGGGAGATCGAAATTATGCTGAGGAAAAGTCAGAATCCAGTTCCAAAAGCGTTTCCAGCCAACAGAGGGTTAGGAGGAGATGCAACGTAGTCCCTAGCTATGCTGACACAAAGACTACTTGAGAGTGACACATAATTACGTAGAGGCAGTGTAGAGGGTCATCTCCAGTGCAGATCAGTGTTGGTTCTTCCAGTGACAGGGTGAGATCATCTCACTGTTTGTTTTTCCTAGTTTGTCTCTATATCAGATAGCCAGTAGGGCATCCAACAAATTGTACTCATAATTACTACTGCTTAATAATACAAACCCTCAGCCGCTACATTGGTTTTCCCACACTGGGTTTTTCTGGGGACATTTGTCCAAAAATAACTGTGAGATGTGTGTGATGTTTATTTCTATCCTGTGTTGTATATAGTTTCCATAGTTATTATTTGTGTAGGTTGCAATGTATTTAATTCGATATTTTCTGTAGCACACAACAAGCAAATTTGTTAAACAAATTAACAATTAGAAGAATTAACATCAGTTTCTGCAGTAGGAATTGGGTAACCAAATTTTCACATGTTATCAAAGCAAAGATTGTGAGCAGGAGAGCTCAAAGCAGAAAGGAAGAGGGAGTTCGAAATTACTACAGAGGCAGCAATTTGAAACCCTAAAAGGAAGCGCAATCCTTGGGCCAAAGAGGTCAAAGTTCTTGAGTGAGATCGATTTCTCTAAGTGAGTCGAAAAAGAAATTTAATTCTCCATATCGAAGCTTTCTAGACGCAGAGGGGAGCAGCGTAGTTTTCTTGTAGAGAATATCTTCAGCTGGGACACAAATATTTTGTAGCAGTTTGCTAGTGCAAAATAGCGTCAGGAAGGAGGAAGAGCACACGTTGAGGGAATTATTTCCTCAAGGGACTTCTAGCCCAGAAGTTAAAATTTTCCTAGTAGAGCAGCAATAGTTAAGGGCAGAGTTTCTCACTCTAGAAGGGAGTGTGAATAGCTAGGCAGTAGCTGCGTAGAGGAGAAGGGGAGGAATTCAACATTTTTTAGATATGGCTTTAGATGGGCAGGATCCATAGAAGAGCAGTAGATTAGATCCAGTTGCTGCAAATTTCTCACATGTATCAGTATGCTTGCTACGGTATCCCAACAGAATCAGTAGCAGGAGGATCATAGTGTTAGCAAACGTAGGTAGTCATTCAAATCACAATTGCATAACTAGTTGCTATCAGTTTCCAGAAGATAGTTGCAGAACTAGTTGCTGTGATACAGGTAGTGTGAATTTCCTAGTTGTAGTATGCAGGTACAGTTCCAGCCAAGAGATTTCTAGTGCAAAGCTTCATAGTCCATTTTCCAGTGTAGGAGAACTGTGTGAGTTGCAAGGAGGGAGTAGAGAGATTTCCCATAGGGAGATCGAGACGCAGAGGGAGTCTAGTTTCAAAGGGAGAAACCCTATGAAAGTTAGTTCTTATCAATCTGGGGAAATCAAACCCATTATTGTAGTAGTTGTAGCAGCAGTGCAGAAACATCATTAGAGCAGTAACAATCATAGTATGACTAGATCATATTTCGCCATGTTGGAAGCCTTAGCTCTAGGAGTGATGTGGGGCGACTTTGTTTTGTAGCCCTAGAGAGCTATAGATGGGCATGATCCTTGAGGAGGCCACCTCTCAGATCAATACCTTGCTATAGGAGCCCAGATCAGAAGTAGCAGGATGGACTAGTGTTAGTTGGTGCAGAGGAGTGTCGGAGTGACAGTTGGAGTGGGTAGTGATGAGCCTAGGTATTGCAACAAGAATACTGCAACTCCCAGGGCTACCCGCTTTACTTATCAACCTGGAGTTTGTACAAAATTGGAGGTGACAGTGCTATATGCACAAGTAAAAGTGAAGATACTGCCTATTGTCACTGCTCATCTGGAAAGAGACCCCAGGGGTTCCAAGCCAGACTTCTATAGGGTTAGAAGAATCTTAACTCTTTGATGGAAGAAGAGCAAATATATCCTAGGGGAGAGCTACTTCTACTGCAGTATTGAAGAAAACAACATGTAATGATAAACCAAACCATAACCTAAATAACCAATTAAACAACCATGCTAAGCAGAATTGCTAAAAAAATTACTAATCCTAAGGTTGCTATCTAAGCTGCAGAAGTAAAGAGCATCAAACTATCATAAGGTGCAAGGAAAGAAACTAAGCTAAATTAGTTTTCAAGCAGAAAAAGCAGTCGGAGATCGAAATTGGTGAAAGGAGGATGTAGGGATGTAGTAGCACCTAGGGATTGTTGGATTGATCAAAGAATAAAAGATGGAGGGTGGAGATCTTATCGCGGGGCTTTTAAGCGAATAAATGGATGAACGGGGTGAATGAATAGGATGAATGATGGATATCATATCACGAAGACTTAAATGAATGGATGGACGAACAAGGTAATAAAGTAGATGAATGGTCAAGATGTAATCGCAGAGATTAAGTGAATGGATGGACAAACGATGTTAACAAAGCAGATGAACGACAGAGATCGTATTGCGAGGGATTAAGTGAAGAGATGGACAAATGAGGTAATGAAGCGATGAATGGATGAGATCTTATCGCGCAGATTAAGTGACTAGATTGGTGAATAGGATGAACGCACGCGATGAATGGCTAAGATCTTATCGCACAGATGAAGTCAAGAGATGGATGAAGATCGTATCGCGGGAAAAAGAAATGTGCAGAAATGATGGAGTGGGTTTCTAAGGTGGTAAGTAGTTTCTCACGCGCCGTCCAGGCTATAAGCTGTATTTTGGAATTTCATGTGATTAGCCTAACAACGCGACATGTAGCACAAGAAAACCACTTTTCTCACATGCTCTCGGGCGGATAACAACCATGCACTAATCCGCACGAGATTGCGTGATATTCGTTGGATCAAGTGGGGCTGATCAACGGTGGAGATCGGCCAAGCTAGTTGGTGATTGGGTGAAGTGACAGCTGTCAGATCAGGCGAGGCTGATCAATGGTGGAGATCGGTCAAGCTAGTTGGCGATTAGGTGAAGCGACAACCGTCGGATTAGGCGAGGCAAATCGACAGTGGGGACTTAAAGCGCATAAAGTAAGTAGCAATTGGGAAAACTAATGGATCAGACAGTAACTGTGAATGTTTGTTGTGGATTGGACGGCGAGGAAGCGATGCATGAAGAACGTGCTGAAGGCAGTTTCAAAGGGAAAACGAAAGAGAAACACAATGAGGTGAATGAGTAATTGCATCAAATGACAAACTGAATAGCTCATGCGAGAACTAGAAACCTGTGTTTTTGGGGGTTGCTGAAGGGTCTCTTCCTCAAGTTATGGTCCCAGAGGGAGGAGATGAGTCTGAAACACCTACACACAACCTTATGGTGATCTTTTCTCCTAGCTAACTTGTGAATTGAAAGAAGGCATAAATGGAAGTAAACTGAAGCAAATGCAGCTACTAAAGAAAATGAACAGGAAAACCATGAATAATATACGTTATATTGTTGTAATGAAAGTGCATGTACTTAAGCAAATAAACAGTGAAAACCATAAGGCTACTTAAGCAAATGAATAGAAAACCATGAAACTACTTAAGCAAATAAACAGAACAGAACTCTATGCTAATATACATGTACAGTAAAGAGGAGCTTTGGTTGCTTGGGTCGGGCCCTGACCTAAGAGCTTCAGTCCTCAGAGTTAACTCAGAGCTAGCTTAAACATAACTCATTCTTATTATAAAAACCATGGATTACAGAGCAAACTGTCACAAGTCTTTGCAACTTAGAAATAAAACAGAGTTTTACAATAGAAGTCCTAATCCTATTGAGGTCCTAAGCCTCTCGATTTATACATTTGAAGTCTCTAACGACTTCCTTCCATTAGAGAGGCTTGGCCTATAACTCAAGAAAAACCGCTTTCTTTCCTTTTCACTTGCTCAACTATCTTATAGTCTTCAAAGTGATGGCTGTTTGCACTCCGAGCTGGTGGAGGAATATTCAAATGGAGGGGTAGTAAATGAGGAGGATTTACCTCCTATAATTACTCTCCCTTGTCCCATTCTAGTTTTACCAAGGTCTTTGCCATAGTTCCTTGCTTTTATCCTTTATACCTGCATTTTTCCTTACTTTTATCCTTTATTCTTGCATTACATGCACATTAGACCACAAAGCCAAATATCCAACTCTAACTCATTTCATAAACAAAATATAATCAAAAGTATGCAATAAGTTGTGAGAATAGTTGGTTTGACTAAGCTAGGAGGTGAATTAAGGCCAATTAAGGCCCATATAATTACTCAATGATGAGGCTCATCAGCTAGGAGTGTCAGAGATTGAGAAACGTAGAGAAAAGTTGGCAACAGTGCGGTTGGCATAGAGCAGAGGTCAACAGTAATGTAGAGGCTTTAGAGGGTCAACGTAGAGACTATCAATACTCAAAACTCAAACAATAAATGCATCATGCTGAACACTTATTTAGTAATTTTGGATTCTTTTCCATTGCTAATCTAGTAGCAATAACAATTGGAGAAGGTTGCAGTGTAGATGCAGTGTTGACAGTGACAACAACAACACAGATGAATAATTTGAGAGGAGTTGCAGTACAGATGTAGTGTTTGGAGTGGTAGAGTTACCAGTAGTACATATGCAACATTTGTGTAGTAGTTGGTGGGTAGTGATGTTGGACATCATCATCACAGAGGAAGATGTTACAAAATAGGGTGATGCTTTAGCAGGGTGCATTGCTAGAGTACATTCCTTGCTAAGAGGGAGTGTTGATTTTTGGTAGCATCGGATGTGCTATTAGCCTAAAAATTTGAACGGAGGCTAGGACACATGAATTCCACAATACCTAGAAATCGTTTTGGGAAATTCGACTGAGAGACAATTTTATTAAAATACAATTTTTTTTTTAATGGGTGCCTAAGTCTAAACTTAGGAAATTAAAATAATTAAAGGGTATTAATATAACTGTGGGTGATACTTCTAGAAGAAGTTGGAGATCAATTCCAAATGATTTGATCCATTGATTAGAATCTAATTTGGGCCGTTGGTTCTCAACTAGAGGATTATAAAAAGGACTTCAATGGGAATTTGGAACATACATCGAGTGGGAGATTAGAAGATCGAATTTCTGAAGAGAGTAGCACAAAAATTCCAGAGAGAAATTCAAAGTGATTTCTTGTAGTGAAGGACATGGATAGCATCTAGAGGGAAGTTTTCCTAGGCCAGAGAGTACAAGGCAGAGAGGGAAGAATGACGTCTAGAGAGGTTGACGCAGGGCTATGTTGTGGCAGAGCAGACACAAACTTATGTTGTGGAAGTGAAAAGCTTGAGAGGGAGATCGAAATTATGCCGAGGAACAATTAGAATCTAGTTCCAGAAGCTTTTCCAGCCAGCAGAGGGTCAAGAGGAGGTGCAACGTAGTCCCTAGTTATATTGACACAAACACTGCATGAGAGTGACACATAATTACGTAGAGGCAGTGTAGAGGGTCATCTCCAGTGCAGATCAGTGTCAGTTCTTCCAGTGACAGGGTAAGATCATCTCACTATTTTTTTTTCCCAGTTTCTCTCTGTATCGGATAGCTAGTAGGGCATCCAACGAATTGTACTTAGAATTACTACTTCTTAATAACACAAACCCTCAGCTGCTACATCGGTTTTCCCACACTGGGTTTTTCTAGGGAAACTTGTCCAAAAATAACTGTGAGAAATGTGTGATGTTTATTTCTCTCCTGTGCTGTATATAGTTTCCATAGTTTTTATTTGTGTAGGTTGCAATGTATTTAATTCGATGTTTTCCGTAGCACACAACAAGTAAATTGGTTAAATGAATTAACAATTAGAAGAATTAACATCAGTTGCTGTAGTAGGAATCGGGTAACCAAATTTTCACATGGTATCAGAGCACATATTGTGAGCAGGAGAGATCAGCGCAGAAAGGAAGAGGGAGTTCGAAATTACTACAGAGGCAGCAATTCGAAACCCCAGAAGGAAGCACAATCCTTGGGCCAAAGAGGTTGAAGTTTTTAAGTGAGATCAATTTCTCTAAGTGAGTCGACAGAGAAATTAGATTCTCCAGATCAAAGATTTCTAGAGGCAGAGGGGAGAAACGTAGTTTCCTTGTAGAGAAGATCTTCAGCTGGGACACATATATTTTGCAACATTTTGCTAGTGCAAAATAGTGTCAGGAAGGAGGAAGAGCACACATTGAGGGAATTATTTCCTGAAGGGACTTCTAGCCCAGAAGTTAAAATTTTCCTAGTAGAGCAGCAATAGTTAAGGGCATAGTTTCTCACTCTAAAAGGGAGTGTGAATATTTGGGCAGCAACTGTGCAAAGGAGAAGAGGAGGAATTCAACATTTTTTAGAGATGGCTTTAGATGGGCAGGATCATAGAAGAGCAGTAGATTAGATCCAGTTGCTGCAAATTTCTCACATGGATCAATATGATTGCTACAGGAGCCCAATAAAATCAGTAGCAGGAGGATCACAATGTCAGTGAACGTAGCTAGTCATTCAAATCACAATTACATAACCAGTTATAGTCAGTTTCCAGAAGATAGTTGCAAAACTAGTTGTTGTGATACATGTAGTGTGAATTTCCTAGTTGTAGTATGTAGGCGTAGTTCCAGTGAGGAGATTCCTAGTGCAGAGCTTCACAGTCGAGTTTCTAGTGCAGGAGGATTGTGTGAGTTGCGAGGAGAGAGGAGAGAGATTTTCCATAGGGAGATCAAGACACAAAGGGAGTCTAGTTTCAAAGGGAGAAACCCTATGAAAGCTAGTTCTTCTCAATTTGGGAAAATCAAACTCATTATTGTAGTAGTTGTAGTAGTAGTGCATAAACATCAGTAGAGAAGTAACAATCGTAGTATGAGTAGATAATATTTCTCCATGTTGGAGGCCACACCTCTATGAGTGATGTGGGGTGACTTCATTTTGTAGCCCTAGAGAGCTACAAATGGGCATGATTCTTGAGGAGTCCACCTTTCAAATCAATACCTTGCTACGGGAGCCCAGATCAGAAGTAGCAGAATGGACTAGTGTTAGTTGGTGCAAAGGAGTGTCGGGGTGACGGTTGGAGTGGCTAGGAGCGCCAGAGACTGAGCAACGTAGAGCAAAGTTGGTAGCAGTGTAGTTGGCACAGAGCAGAGGTAAGAAATTGTGCAGAGGCTTCAGAGGGTCAACGCAGAGACTGGCAACAATAAAAACTCCAACAATAAATGCATCATGTTGAACAATTGTTTAGTAATTTTGGATGCTTTTCCATTGCTGATCTAGTAGCAGTAACAGTTGGAGAAGGTTGCAGTGTAGATGTAGTGTTGGCAGTGGCAGCAGAAACACATATGAAGAAATTGAGAGGAGTTGCAGTACATATGCAATGTTGGTAGTGGCAGGGTTAGTAGTAGTACATATGAAAAATTTGCACAGTAGTTGGTGGGCAGTGATGTTCGACATCAGTAACACAAAGGAAGATGTTACAAAACAGGGTGATGCTTTAGGATGGTGTATTGCTAGAGCACATTCCTTGCTAAGAGGGAGTGTTGATTTTTGGTAGCATCAGATGTGCTCTTAGCCTCAAAATTTGCAGGGAGGCTAGGACACATGTATTCCATAATACCCAGAAATAATTTTGGGCAATTATGTAGGAATGTACACGGTAAGTTCCTCAGATAGAACACCTAAGGACACCGCTCACAAACAGATCACAGATCAATACACCAGTATTCTTGACGTGGTTAAAACCTTCAAATAGGGAAACAGTCCATGGCCTAAGCCAACGCGGCCACTTCAGACAATTTATTAATAAAAGAAAGAAAATTTACATAAGCTTCTCTCATGAATGCTCACACTACAAATGACCCTCCATGCTCTTTAAATAGATATCATTGACCAATAGGGTGTTAAGCCACATATCAAGTGTCAGTAATATCGAGGAGAGAATGAACCGTCAGATCATTTCATGTCTAGAACATATCATGACCGTCAGATTGTAAGTTACAAATGTACATAGTAAATAAACAAACTTTACCTAACTCTACACTAGACCAAGTTATACTTAACTATTACCTATGTGTCGGAATATCCTAACATCCCCCCTTAAGAACAACTTGGGATAGGATTGAAGGATGTACAAATATGACACAATAGGAGAAGGAAGGAGGCATTAGAGCCTATCCCCCCTTAGTGACAACTTCCTGAACTCCAACCATAAATCAAAGTTTAGTAAACTTCGCCTCTGTGAGAGCCTTTGTAAAGATGTCTGGAGCATGATCATCAGTTGAACAATATTGCACTTCAAGAACATGGCCATGAATGAGCTTTTTGATGAAGTGCATGTGTAGTTCAATGTGTTTGCTGCGCTAATGTTGGAATGGATTTTTGCATAGTTGAATGGCACTTTGATTATCACACCAAAGTGTAGTCAGATGCTGCTGCTGAAAGCCAGACTCTAATAGCATCTGACGAAGCCACATGGCTTCCTTACTAGCTTCTACGGTGCCATGATACTTTGATTCTGCTGAAGAAAGAGAAATGGCACTTTGTTTCTTGTAAGCCCATGTAATAGGTCTAGAACCAAGAGTGAAGACATAACCTGCAGTAGACTTCCAATCATCAGGGTCACCAGCCCAATCGGAATTAATGAAACCAACCAATAGAGGAGATGATTCTGCACTGTAATGAATCCCAAATTGAAATGTACCTCGAACATAACGAAGTACTCTTTTAGATGCTTTCCAATGACTTTCATGTGGGTTTTGCATAAACTGAGAAATAAGGCCAATATCAAAGGAAAGGTTAGGACGTGTATGGGTCAAATACAAAAGTTTTCCTACAAGCTGATGGTATAAGGTAGCATCAACTTCAGAGGAAGTACAAGTGACTGAAAGTTTGGCTCCAGAATGAAAGGGAGAAGGGGATGGCTTACAGTCTTCCATGTGAAAGTGGCGTAGAAGATCATAGGAATACTTGGACTGGGAAAGGGAAATACCTTCCTTGGATTGCAAGACTTGAAGACCAAGAAGATAATGCAAGTGTCCTAAGTCTATCATTTCAAACTTCATTTAAGGTTGGACTTCACATGGTTCATAAGGTTGGGATCACTACCAGTAAGGATAAGATCATCAACATAAAGAACAAGAATGATAAAAGACTTACCCACTTTATTGGTGTAGACAGTATTGTCAGAATGACACTTAGAAAAGCCAGTATCTAAAAGAAAGCTATCCATTTTGGCATACCAAGCCCGAGGGGCTTGCTTGAGACCATAAAGGGATTTCTTAAGCCGACATACAAGGATGGAGTCTATTTGTATAAATCCAGTAGGTTGTTCCATATAGATTTCTTCATACAAGTCCCCATGCAAGAAGGTAGATTTAACATCCATCTGATGGCCTTCCCATTTGAAAGAGGCAGCAAGGGAAAGAACAAGGTGGATAGAGTTCTTTTTGGCAACAGGGGAGAAGGTTTCAGTATAGTCAAGGCCTTCAAATTGTGAAAAACCCTTGGAAACAAGACGAGCTTTATGTTTATCAACTTTTCCATCTGGTCCATACTTGGTTCCGTAAACCCATTTTCATCTAACACGTTTTCGTCCCTTTGGAAGAGGAACAAGATCCCATGTATCATTTTCCAATAATGAATGATATTCTTCATTCATAGCTGCATCCCAATCTGGATGGCCTGAAGCTTTTGCAAAGGTGTCAGGATCATAATTCACTGAAGCTTGAGCCAGTAAAGAAGAGGCTCTATTGAACTGAGAATGTGTACGTCACTGATTTGTAGGATCACCTGCAAGAGAACCTGCTGCATCCCGAGTAGCACAGACCCATTTTGGAAGCTGAGGAGTTGAAGGAGGATCTTGAGAAGGTGGGGGAGGATTGTCATCCTCGTTGTCATCATCTAAAGAAGAAATATTTTCAGAAGTAGAAGGGATAGAGAGAGGTGGCACATCCACCGAACTAGGCTCGTAGGCCGATATATTTTCAACAAACTTTACATCTCTTCTAATGATAACATTTTTGGAATTAAGTGGAATACGTCTATATACTTTGACATCTTTAGAATATCCAACAAAAATACATCTTTCACTCTTAGGTTCTAAACCTTTATGTTTCTCATCTGGAATATGGGCCCATGCTTCACTTCCAAAAACACGAAAGTGACTTACATATGGTTTAATTGAGCTCCATGCTTCTTCTAGAGTGATATTATTTAAAACCTTAGTAGGAGTGCGATTTACTATGTAATTTGCATAGTTAATTTCTTCTGCCCAAAAATTAAGACTAAGTCCTCTAGATTGAAGCATACAATTAGCCATTTCCTTTAAGGTGTGATTCTTCCTTTCAACTACACCATTTTATTGTGGAGTATATGGAACAATATGTTGCATTTGAATTCCATTCTTAGTGCAAAAGTTGATGAATTTGTTGTTAACATATTCTCTGCCATTATCAGATCTTAGCTTAAGAATTTGATGTCTGGATTGTTTTTCAACAAAGGCCTTAAAGGCCAAGAACATGTTAAATACTTCACTCTTGAGTTTTAAGAAGTATACCCAAGTGCGTCTGGAGAAATCATCAATGAAAGTTAAGAAATAATTATAGCCAGAGAATGAAACAACTAGAAGTGGACCACATAAATCACTATGCACAAGCTATAAAGGGGCTGAGGCATGCCAAAAGGCATGTTTTTCAAAACTACCCCGATGATGTTTTCCGAGTACACATCCAAAACAAACACCATCTCTACAAGATACCATAGGATGACCTGTCACCATATTTTCTTTACATAGATTTTGAAGGGAGGGATAGTTTAAGTGACCAAATCGCTCTTGCCAAAGTTTGCTCACTTCATCATTATGAGCAACAAATACCGAGGGAAGAGTTGATGACCCAAAGTTGTTAAACTTATACAACCTTATAAAATCATCAGCAATGCCAGTAGCTAAAATCTGTCTAGGATCTCTTAGGTCCTTAGTTACAACATCGTGAGGTGAAAATTCAATGGTTTTACCTTCCCCTGAATGAGTATCTGATATATAGATATAAGGTTGCTGGATAAGGTTGGAACACATAGTACACCATTAAATTGACCATTGTCTAGATGAATAGTTCCAGTCCCTACAACACGAAGAGATCTATCATCACCAACATATATATTTTTGGTGTTACAATCATTTAAAGAAGAAAACATGGCTTTGTTTTTGGCCATGTGATAAGAATCTCTAGAATCAATGAGCCACTCATGAGAATGAGAAGAAGAAGATACATTTAGTGCATAACCAGACCAAGATGCTTAACAATCACATGTAGAAAGTGCTATTCCTGAAGATGAAGTTGATGTTGAAGAGTTCTCCAAATGGATGTTATGCTTCTTCATTCCTGCTTCCAAGGCTTCCATCTTCTTAAAGCATTTGGATTCGAAGTGGCCATCTCGATTACAAAATTTGCAATGTCTATCAGTCTTCTTCCCTTTGCTTTTATTTGCCTTATCATTTTGTTGAATTGATTTTTCATTTTGAGAATGAAATTGCCTAGGACCCTTGTTTGGTTTAGGACCATTCTTTTTAGGATACTACCTCTTAGGGTTCTTTGAATTTGGTTGTTACTAGGAAAATAAGGATTTCTTAGAAGAGTTTCCAAGATTAAGAAGACCAATATGTAAGATTTTTTCTTGTTCTCTTATTAAAGAATCAAAAATGGAATCAAAAGTGGGGGACTTGTAGTCCTGTTCTTAAGAAATAAAGGCTTCTCTAGTATGGAAGGTGGAAACAAACACATATTAGACTAGTCCCAATTTAGTAAGAATGGAATAGATAAGGCTACCATCTTCTTTCTTAACCTTAACACCTTCTAAGAGAAGTCTAAGGGTCTTGAATTTGGACAAAAAATCTTCAATGGAAAAGAAATTGTCGGGGTCCAACGTAAGCAACTCATTTCGAGTTGATGGGCTCTAATTTCATTTTTAATTCCAAAAACTTTAGTGAGATATTTCATTGCTTCATTAGGGGTATCAAGTTCTGCGATATGTAATCTAAGGTCTGGAGAAATAGACATCCCTATTAACCCACGTGCTTGATCTTGCCTATTTTCCCACTTGGCTGCCTTATCTTCATCTTTAGGTTTAGTTTCTTGGCCTCAGGCTATTCTGTAAAGACATTTAATTCTAAGTAAATCCATAATGTAGGACCACCATTGGAAGTAGTTGGTGATGTCAAGAATAACTTGACATGGACTTTCCATTTTAACAGAAACTAAAGCTGTAGATTCTGAAACTAAGTGTTCCAATGGAAAGATCTTGAAACATTAGGTCGATTAAAAAACAACGGCTCTGAAAACGACTTCTAGCTGAAGAAGTTATGGATTTTTGAAGACAAGTTGTTGAAGATGCCAATGAAGTACGTGAATGTGTGGAAGTGAATGATAATGTTATATTTAAACCCCCCCCCCTTCCAAACCTAATTTAATTAGCTCACTTTAAAAATATTTTATGTGACCCACTTTTATAAATAAGTGAAATAGCTTAAAAGGTTAGTAATTTTTGGAAAAGAGGAAGGGTTTTTTTTTGTTTTTAAATCACTGAAACTTTGGGGTGCGTTCTTACTTGAAAAAGCTCTTTTTGCCTACAAAACGAAAAACCACACAACCCAACACGGACTTGCAAAAAAAACCAAACCTTCTGGCTTGAAGTTAGCTTTCGCTGGAAACTAAATATTTTCCTCAATGTTTCTGGTTTTCTGAGATCACACTAAGGCGCAGCAGAAAAGAGCATACACATGAGAAAAATCCTTCCTTTCTATTTCTGATTTGCCTAGATCGCACAGAGTTACGGGGCAAAGAGCATATGTAGAAATGAAAGGTATAGATCCGTTAATAAAAAACAGAGAGCTAAATAAATCAAAATAAATAAAGAGATGAATAACTAAAACAACATATAAAGACTGTATACCTCCAGATCTTAAAAATGACATAGCTAGGGCTACCAGAAACCTTTTCGCATGAAACGAAAGGGGTTTCTCACTGGAACAGATGCTTATAACACAATAGAGCAGTTCTCTCGACTCGAAAGCAGTCATAAACAATAGACCTAGGAAAACAAATTCGGATGCAGTTGTATCGGCTTCAGATTTGGATCACCAATGGATGCGGCCCTCAACTTTGCCCTGATACCATGTAGGAATTTACAGGGTAAGTTCCTCAGATAGAATAGTAAAGGACATTGCTCACAAATAGATCAAAGATCAATACACCAGTATTCTTGATGTGGTTAAAACCATCAAAGAGGGAAATAGTCCATGGCCTAAGCCAAAGCGGTCACTTTAGGAAATTTATTAATAAAAGAAAGAAAATTTACGTAAGATTCTCTCATGAACGGTCACACTACAAATGAACCTCCATGCTCTTTAAATAGAGATCATGGACCAATTGGGTGTTAAGCCACGGATCAAGCATCGGTAATACCGAGGAGAGAATGAATCATCGAATCACTTCATGTCTAGAACATATCATGACCATCAGATTGTAAGTTACAAATGTACATAGTAAAGAAACACACTTTACCTAACTCTACACTAGACCAAGTTATACTTAACTATTTCCTATGCGTTGGAATATCCTAGCAAATTACACACGGAGACAGTTTTATTAAAATAATTAATTATTTTTAATGTGTGCCTAAGTCTACAATTAGGAAATTAAAATAATTAAAGGGTATTAATCTAATTGTGGGTAAAACTTCTAGAAGAAGATGGAGATAAAGTCCAAATGATCTGAGCCATTGATTAGAATCTAATCTGGGATGTTGGTTCTCAACTGGAGGATTATAAGAAGGATTTCGATGGGAATTTGGTACATACATCGAGTGGGGGATCAGAAGATCGAATTTCTGAAGAGGGCAATGCAACAGTTGCTGGAGAGAAATTCGAAGTGATTTCTTGCAGTGAGGGGCAGGGATAGTATTCAAAGGGAATTTTTCTTGGGCTGGAGAGTACAAGGCAGAGAAGGAAGAATGACGTCTAGAGAGGTTGACGCAGGGCCACATAGACCTACATTATGGAAATGCAAAGCTTGACAGAGAGATCTAACTTCTGCTGAGGAACAGTCAGAATCCAGTACCGGAAGTCGGGGTGTGAGACCGAGAGGCTCAGAGATTAATTTTTCAGCTAGTAGAGGGCCAGGAGGAGATGCAACACAGTCCCTAGCTACAATGAAGCAGAGAATACATGAGAATGAAGTAGAACTACATAGAGGTTGTGCAGAAGCGGTGCAAAGGGTCATCTCCAGTGTAGATCAATGTCGATTCTTCTAGTGACAGGGTGAGATCATATCACTATTTGTTTTGCCTAGTTTCTCTCTGTATCAGATAGTCAGTTGGGCATCCAATGAATTGTACTAAGAATTACTACTTCTTAATAATACAAACCCTCAGCTTCCACACTGGTTTTCCCACACTGGGTTTTTCCGGGGACATTTGTCCAAAAATAACTGTGTAGATGTGTGTGATGTTTATTTCTCTCCTGTGCTATATATAGTTTCCACAATCTTTATTTGTGTTGGATGCAGTGAATTTAGTTCAATATTTGTAGTAGCACACAATAAGTAAATTGGTTAAATGAATTAACAATTAGAATAATTAACATCAGTTGTTGTAGTGGGAATTAGGTAACTGATTTTTCAAAGGAACACCAAAACAAGTAAAGATATCCTTAAAAACAAATGTAAGTACAACATTTTCAGTTGCAAATAAAAGAGTTTTAGCTTCTACCCATTTTGTAACATAATCCTTGCAAACAAGTATGTACCTTTTCTATTTAGATGGAGGAGTTATTGGTCCAACAAAATCTAGAGCCCACTTCTAAAAGGATTCTACAAGTACTTATGGTTGTAGAGGCATTTCAAGTGATGGAATGGACTTCCCCCTTCTTTGACAACTATCACATATTTTGACATATTCTTTGGAATCCTTCAAAATGGATGGACAATAATATCCCAAAAGAAGGATTTTGTAAGCAATTATTTTACTGGTAAAATTTCCTCCACATGGCTCATCATGGTAAACTTTCAAGATTTAAGGTACTTTATCTTCTCGAACACATCTTCAGATAATAAAATCAGGTCCAATTTTTTACATTCTCCATCTATCCAAGAATAAGGTGCACTGGTTTTGATTACTTTTTTCTTTTCTCTGGCTGATTGTTGTGCAGGTAACTTTCCTGTAGCCAAATAATTAGCAATATATAAAAACCAAGGTGTTTTAGTAGATAATGTAAAAATATATTCATCAGGAAAGTTATCATTTACAGGAACATCCTCATTATTATTTTGCATTCTAGAAATAAAATCAACAACTTTATTTTCCTTTCTAGGTCTATCAAGAATAGTAATGCTAACTTGTAACAATAGCAACCATCTTGTAATTCTACCATTAGTGACTGGTTTGTTCATTAGATTTCTAATTGCATAATGATCTGTATGAATGAAAGTTTCATAAGTAGTAATATAATGACAAAATTTATTAAGGGCATGCACAACATCTAAAAACGTGTTTTCTGTTACAATGTAATTTAACTCTGCGGAAGTCAAATTTTTGCTTGTATAATAGATAGCATAAGGAGTTAATTATTTTTGTTCCAACACAGATCCTAGAGGTGTATCTGAAGCATAAATAGAAATATGGAAAAGAAGAGCCCAATTAAGTCCTTCTAAAATTGGTGCTTTAGTAACCTTTTGTTTCATGCCTCAAATGCTTTCTGACAGTCAGAGTTCCAAACAATATCACAATATTTTGTAAGGAGTTTGAAAAGTGGAGAGGCTATTTTTGTGAAATTTTCTATGAATCTTCTATAATATACAGTAAATCCAAGAAAACTTCTAACATCTCTTTGAAAAACAGGAATTGAAAATTTAGAAATTATTTCTACTTTAGATATTACCACTTTAATTCCATCACTCGAAATATGGTGGCCTAAAACAATCCCTTCATTGAACATCATAAAAAATTTCTCATGGCTTAATGAAAGTTTTGCCTCTTTACATCCAACAAGAACTTTTTCCAATTTTCAATAGCTTCTTCAAAAGTATCACCACACACGGTAAAGTCATCCATGTACACTTCCACACAATCATGAATTAGATCAGAAAAGATACCTAAGAATGCTCTTTGAAATGTAGCAAGTGCATAACATAATCCAAAGGGAAGAACCCTATAGGCATATGTTCCCCATGGACATGTAAAACTAGTTTTATCTTGATCTTTTGGTGCTAGTTGGATTTGGTTATATCCACTTAAACAATCTAAAAATGAAAAATACTTCTTTCCTTCCAAGGTATTTAATACTTGATCTATAAAAGGTAGTGGAAAATGATTTTTCAAAGTAGCTTTGTTTAATTCCCTATAGTCAATGCACACTCTCCATTTTCCATTTTTCTTAGCAACAATCACTAAAGGTGACACCCATTAACTACCTGATATTGGATAGATGAAATTCACATTAAGTAACTTTTGTGATTCCTCCTTAACGTTTTCTCTCAGATTAGGATTCATCCTTATCTGAGGTTGTCTAACTGGTTTAGCATTTTCTTGAATATAAATATGATGCATTCAAGTTTTAGGATAAATCCCTTTCATGTCAGTGTAATCCCATGCATAAGTAGAAGAGTGTTTTTGTAGCACATGTATCAATTTTCTCTTTTGAAATCCTTCCAAATAATTGTTAATATTCAATGTTTTATATGAAAATATTTCTACTTGAGAATTGCCAAACTTTTCCATAGAATGTAAAGCCATTTTGTGAGATGATAAATATTCAATATTGCATTGTTATTGAAAACATTTATCTTGATCATAGCATGAAGAAGAATCATTATTATTCATTATATTTATCAATTGATCTTCTTCATCTAATTGTGAAAAAGTATAAACTGGATGAAAATCATTAAAGTCTTCATTATCATCACCTATCCAAATCTCACTTTCTACTTCAGTAATTGTTTCTGTAGGAGGATATAATGTAAATTTATTAGTGGAACTTCCATAAGAGATACATATCACCAGATCTACAACTTATGAATGCAACAACTGTAGCTAGCCAAGATCTACCAAGGATCAATGGATGGCTTCCTAAATTATTCTTGGGAGTTAAAATGATGAAATCTACAAGATATTCCAAAGAATCTAGAGAAGCGGACACATATTCTAATACTCCATCTAGTTTGATAACAAATTTATCTGTTAATTGTGATAATGTAGGAGTATATTGAAGATTAGGAAGCTTAAGGTGCACCATTGTTTGTTTACTCATGAAGTTAATGGCCGCTTCTAGATCAATCAGAGTGTTTGGAATCTCAATACCATTGTGTTGATGGTGTTGGACCCGCCAACATGTCAAGGTATCTCCCTAGTAAGAAGTCCCAACTAGACATTAGATCGTTTGGAGTAGGAGTCCCATCAATGGGTAGTAAATTAGTGCCTTGACCATGGTAGCGCATATAGGTAAGTCATATAACTTTGGGTGGAAGCAAGAGTGTGACCTTGAAACGAGTCAAGTGAGATGCATGGGGGTTCTAACACATAGAGGGGAAAAGGAAGTGCATCCCTTAGAAGCCTGTAATAGTACACAACGTAAAAGAAACACACAAGCAGAATGGCATCACAATCTGGAAAGCGGAATAGTCCACAAACCAAAGTGACAGGTTAAACCAACAACACATCTACAACAAGATTCATACAATTACGTACAAAATAGTTCATACACAAATGCATAAGTTAAATAACATAAATTTCTAAAGCAACTAGAATAGTCCAACTACAATAAAAACATATGTATGAAGACGTGATGGCTCTATAATATATTATTAAGTGAAAGTTCCATCCATACATACACCATTGACAACCTGATCCGGATTTAAACAGGAATGTAACAAATTACAAAGATAACCATAAACACAGAGATGCAATAGAAATAATACTTCATTTCATTAATGTAAAATACTGAAATATGCTTACAAACAGACATGGAAATAAACAAGCTAAGGCAATGGTAGCTTATCTCTAAGAAGAGAGGTGGTGGCTACATGGCTTTGAACTGTGTTAAAATGGGGCTCGAAGGCTTATTTATTGTTGAGAAACAATGGAAAACCCTAAACATCCAAAAACCTAACCCTAGAAGATGAAATGCAAAACTGTGGGCCCCGTTGGGTAATTTGGTACATTAACTTCCCGAGGTCGTAACTTTGGCATACGATCTCCGTTTGACGCGCACAATATCTCATTAGAAAGATCTATCTAAGAACTACAACTTTGGGAAGAGAAAAATCGGTCCATGGCCCCATGTTGCCCCTAGTTTTCCCAAAAAACGTCATTTAGGGCCTCAAAATGGCTATGGAAGTTCAGGACTCGAAAAACTGCTAAAAATAGTAAATTGTGCTACAATTAAGGAAACTGAAAACTTGAAAGAAACAATGGTGGGGGTCCAAGTAGACTTGGCAGGGTGGCCACCAATATCCACCTGGATTATTCCTCCCCCCTTAGGAAGCAATGGTCCCCATTGCGTTGAGTTCCTCCATGAGATGAGGAAACTTCTGCTGAACTTGGTCCCTGGTGAGCCACTTGCCCTGGGGAAGGAGTTGGCCTACTTTGACAACTTGATACAGTTGGATATTCTGTTGGTGAGTGTGCTTGATCTGTGTGTCCATGATTCGATCATTTGCATCTTGTTCCATGCAATATGGATTTAACTCTATGGGTGGGAGCTGTTCTGCAATGTCGGATGTGTCTAGTAATGGTGGAAAGTATGGCCAAAGGCGGTCCAAATTGAACACTGGGTGAGGCCAAGGAATGGGGGAATACTGAGCTCAAATGCATTGTCTCCCACAACCTTCGTAATGGTGTAAGGACCATATTGGAGTGTTCTAAGTTTCTGATAGGCTCCGGCAAGGAGTTCCTTTTGCAAATGCAACCAGACTTTGTTGCCCACCTGAAACTTGTGTGGCACCTGATGTTGATCATGTCTCTGCTTGTACTTGGAATTTGATTTCTCCAGGATGTCGTGGACCTACTGGTGAATATGTTGGATGTGCTCAATGAAGATGTTTGCCTTATTTGTTTTAGACTGGACATGAGCTGAATCTGCATGAGTAGCTACAAATGGCATGGCCACATCAATGGGACATAGTGGTTGGAATCCCAAGCCCACCTGAAAAGGGTTGTGTCCAGTGAAGCTCTGGAGAGCCCGATTGTAGTTGTGTTGAACATAGGGGAGGCTCTCATCCCATGTGCGTGGATGATTTGAGTTGTACATGAGCAGAATGTGTACGATCATCCTGTTCACAACCTCTGGTTGGCCATCAGTTTGAGGATGGAAGACTGTGGACTTAGTGAGTTTGGAGTCCAGCATCGACCAGAGACTGGACCAAAATGTACTGAGGAACCTACTATCCCGATATGAGATGATAGACTGTGGGATCCCAAAGTGTACGCACACTCACTAAAAGAAGAGTTTAGTAGTGGCTTCTACTGTGATATTCTTCTTGCAGGCCACCATAATGGCCATCTTAGAGAACCTGTCGACGATCACAAAAACACAGTGATTTCCATGCTTAGTAGTAGGAAGGCCCGACATGTAATCCATGGAGATGGATTCCTAAGGTCAACTAGGGGTAGGCAACGGGGTGTAGAGGCCTTGCTTCTTGATGGTCAGTTTAGAAATGGTGTAGGAAGTGCATGATCTGATGAACTTCCCGACATCCTGTCGAAGATTCGGCCAACAAAAATACTTCTACAGTACTGCCACCGTTTTCTCGACCCCGAAATGACCAGCAGCCCGACTGTAGTGTGCTTCCCAAATCATCTTAGCTTGCTCGCTTGAAGGAACACAAAGGTGACCCAGGTGGCATAACAGGGCATCCTGGAGGTGAAAATATGGAACATGCTGACCCTCCAAGAGTGTCTGGTATGTGAGGCCGAATTCTGGGTCGCTTTTGTAGAGAAGTGTCCAATCAGAAGTCTCGTGCCCACAAGAGTTGAGCATGGTGGTTAACGCCATGATCGGTGGTCAATTGAGGCAATCTGCAACATTATTGGTGTTGCCCTTCTTATACTTGATATTCAAATGGAACTGTTGCAAGTATGTGGACCACTTCTGATGGTGATCATTCTACAATTTCCTTTGGGTCAGTATGAACTGTAGGGGTCGGTTGTCTGTGTGGATGACCGTTTCCTTCACCAAAATGTAATTCTTCCATTGTTGGTAGGCCTGCACAATGGAATACATCTATTTGTCATAAGTGGGATACTTCCGGACTGTGTCTGAAAGTGTCTCACTGTGATATGCCACTAGATGCCCGTGTTGAGTAAGGATTGTCCCAATAGCATAATTAGAGGCATTTGTCTCGACCTCAAATGGTTGTTAGAAGTTTGGTAATGCGAGCACTGGTGCCAAGAAGAGGTGATCTTTCAACTCTGTGAATGCCTTTTGTTGAGATTCAGACCAAAAGAATTTTGCTTTTTCTCCTCCCTTGGTGACTTGACTCAAGGGCTAAGTGATATGAGAAAATCCCAACACGAACCCGCGGTAGAAGTTGACAAGACCTAGAAAGCTGCGGAGCTCTGTCAGAGTGGTTGGAGATGGCCAATCCCGAATAACTTGGATCTTGGTTGGATCCACATGCACCCCCCCTTCATCAATAATGTATCCCAGATACTGAACCTGGGTCATGCCAAAAGTGAATTTCTCCAAATTGGCACATAACTTGTGTTGCCGCGGTGTTTGGAGAACCTGTCGGATGTGATGGAGGTGCTCTTCCCAACTCTTGCTGAAGATCAGGATGTCATCCAAGTATACCACTACAAATGAGTTGGTGAATGGCCGCAAGATGTTATCCATTAGCCTCATGAAGGTTGCAAGAGCATTCATCAATCCGAAAGGCATAACCAACCATTCGAAAAGGCCCTCCTTGGCTTTGAAGGAAATCTTCCACACATTGGAGGGTTCGATTGGTACCTGGTGATATCCTGACTTCAAATTGATCTTGCTAAAATATTTTTCCCCCTTCAGTTGGTCCAGGAGGTCATCAATCCATGGGATCGGGTACCTATTACGAACAGTGATCTTGTTGAGTGCTTGATAGTCAATACAAAGTCTCCAAGTCACATCCTTCTTTTGTACCAACACAACCGGGCTCCCACAAGGCGACAAACTTGGACAGATGTGACCTTTTTGCAGCAGTTCTTGAATCTACCTCTTGATTTCATTGTTCTCCAGAATGAAGCGTTGATAGATTGGTCCATTGGACAGTGACGCACCTGGGGTCAGATCGATGGAGTGCTTGACCTGACAGTGTAGAGGAACCCCTATGGGGGAGGTGAAGATGTCCTCGTACTCCTCCATGACCTTGTCCATCTGTAGTTGTCATGGGGAGGGGCCCTATCTGGAGGTCGTGGCCACCATCTTCTTCTTTACTGGAGGGCGTATCATCAGGAAAACAAATTTCCCGTTTTGGAAATGAGCTTGCTGCATTATTTTGCAGTAACCAAAGAGATGCTACCTCTTGTATCTTGTATAACTTATTTCCCAAAGTAACAATAACAGCACAGGGCCTTGATTCATACACAGCATGTCGCTTCCACAAGTATGGTTGTCCTAATAATACATCACAAACATCAAGGGGAGCAACGTCACACAATACCTCATCCGTGAATGGCTTGATGTTGTATGGAAGGTGACACTGTTAGCTCACGCGAAGATCCCGTCCTTGGTGGAGCCACCTGATGGTGTACGGTTGTGGATGTGTTGTGGTTGGTAAGCCCAACCACTTCACGATAAGCCCAACCGCTTCACAACCTCTGCCAAAATGAGGTTCTTTTTGCTCCCGCTGTCGAAAATGAACTATAGCGGGTAGCCCTTTACCCACATCTGGGAGTGGAAGAGACGGTCCTCCTCCTCTGGATCTTCGGGTTCCTCCTTCTATATCTTCATGGTGGCAACAGTGGCGTTGGGCTCTACATCAATAATCTACTTCCCTTTGTCATTCCCCTTGTCGGGTTCTGACTCAGAGTCAGAACATGCATCTGATTCTGAAACCTTTAGCTCGGCCACCAGTGACTGCTTGGCCCGACACTCACTTGTGTTGTGAGTGGAGCTCATATGGAACTCACACAATTTTCCCATGTGCTTTCTCAGCTTCGCAGAGCTATTATTTGCTTGCAGCTTTGGCGGGTTGTCTGGGCCACCCTGCCTTGGCTTTGTCCTTTGTTCTGTGGTTTGGGGGTGTTAGGCCCCTATACTACTAGTGTAACCCCTTATTGTTATTAGTACAACCCACTTATTGTATTTATGTATCCATGTAGTGCCCATATTATTACTCTTGTGCCCCATAGAAGCCCACTATTGTTATTATTGTGCCCTTACATTATTATTGTTATGTCGGCTCTGATTATGTTATGACCCCTTAGACTCCTATATATAGAAAGGAGGTATTTTCATTTGTATCATCAAAGAATTGTTCATTTATGTAATGTAAAGGAGGTTGCCCCCTCGAAGAGGCTGAATTCTAACGCGTTGATCTATCTTTTCTATCTTTTCTTGAGCTGGTTTCATAACATTTGGTATCAGAGCTTTGGATTCTAGGGTTTCGCTGCTCCAAATAGGTCATCGTGGAATTTTCACTATAACTTTTTTTCTGTGACGTTTCAGAAGTCGCAAAAAAACCCATTTGATAAGAAATCGTGCTGAACCTTGGGTCCGAATTTCAGATCTTTTCACGTGATATTTGCGGAGATATGATCTGAGGAAGTTGGTATTTTTTTAGACTCCTGAATTACATTCCAAACAGGTGACCTAGGAAAAATCGTCATAACTTTCTTTCTGAGCATCGGATTGAAATTTCGCAAGAAGGTACAGAAAGAGGACGGACTGTAGTTTTATTTTATATATTTTTCAGAGTCAAATCTTGAAATAGTGACACGTGGCACTTCATACAAGTTCGCTCTACTGAACTAGTCTACAATCAGGTCACTACGGGAGATTGTGCATAACTCTTTCTTGGAGAATCCAATTTGGATCAGACTAGTGGCATTGGAAAGAGGACACAGAAGGCTACTACAGGTTGCAATTTCAAAACTTAAAGATCCAAAAGTACAGAGTTATAGTCGTTTCAAGGTCGAGCTCCTAAAATCAAGAAAAAGCAAGATGAGGAAGTTTGATGGCAAGGATCTGGTAAATTGGATACTTCAGATGGAGCAATATTTTGATCTACATGGTGTACAACTGTTACAAAAGGTATGTATTGCATCTTCATATTTAGAAGCAGATCAATTTTTATGGTACAAAGGGCTTTGTTCTCGTAAACAACTTGTTACGTGGTCAATTTTCATGGAGGAAATGATAGCACATTATGAGGATACAAAGAGCAACACCTTCTTTAGAGCAACACCACAACAATTGGAAAGAGTAAAAGGGCTTTGTGACATAGTGGAAAGCAAAATTATGGAAACCAGGAAGCGTATCCCTCACAACTATAAAGATGGAAGTGTTGTTTCTCCTAGCCTTCCACAACCTACAAGGGTTACACCACAACAATTGGAAGAAAAAAGAGAAAAAGGGCTTTGTTACAATTGTGATAGCAAATGCACTAAAGGTCATAAGTGTGCTGAGAAGAAATTATTTTACATAGAATATGAAGAGGAGGAAGAAAAGGATCAAGAAACATCAAAAGAAGAAGATATACGCCAGGACCCCACCCCAGAGAAAGAAGAAACGAATCAAACCATGTCTTGTAAAACATTGGCAAGAATTACCACTCCTCAAACTCTCAAGATAGAAGGACATATCAAGAAGAAAAAGGTGCAAGAAGTGAAAGATCACATCAAGAAAGAAGAAATGAATCCAACCATATCTTGTAATTCATTGTTCGAAATTACCACTCCTCAAACTATCAAGATAGAAGGACATATCAAGAAGAAAAATGTTCAAGAAGTGAAAGATCACATCGAGCATCAAGAAATGAATCTGACCATATCTTGTAAAGGATTGGAAGAAATTACCACTCCTCAACCTCTAGAGATAGAAGGACATATCAAGAAGAAAAAGGTTCAAGTAGTGAAAGATCACATCAAGCATCAACAACAAGTTCTCCAACTTTTAAAGGATAACGCCACTTCAGTGAAAAATCAAACGAAACAACAGGTAGATCAACATCGTAGTGAAAAATGTTTTGATGTAGGTGATTGGTTATTTTTACTGCTACATCTCAAGCAAGCTATTTATGAGAAGGAAATGTTGGCAATACTACATGCACTTAAAAAATGGCAACCTTACCGAATGGGAAGACTCTTCAAGGATGAGGACGTGGAAGCATTGTTTTGTGCTATTTATATTATCCAATCAGATTGGATAAACGAAGCAAGGGATGAATGGAAGAAGGATGAAGAAGTATGGCCACTTATTCAAAAGTTGCAAAAGATCCCAATTCAAACAATATTTCTAGAAATTGAAGAGGAAGGAAAAATCATATTGGAACCTGGAGCAGTCACAGAAACAAGAACTCGATGGCTACGAAATCGATCAATTTCAGAGTATCTCATCAAGTGGAAGAACTTACCTGCTAAATATTCCACATGGGAGGACAAGAATTTTATATGGAAGGATCAAGAACTACTCAAGCGTTGAGGACAACGCTTTTTGAAGGAGAGGGGCATGTTAGGCCCCTATACTACTAGTGTAACCCCTTATTGTTATTATTACAACCCACATCGCTTTTTTGACAGTGTATTGAAGGCTAGGATCTGCGGCCCTTAACAGAATCGATTCGCCAGAAGCTCAGAGATTCAGAACGTCCGCAGATTAAGAACTTTCGTGTATGCTTCAACCCTACGACAAACCCTAATTCCGTAGAGTCAAAGTTACTTCGTTTGATAAGGAGAACATTTTCTAGATGGCTCCCAGCTTCGCGAAAATAGCTGCTGGCTCTCTGTCTGCCTCGGGGCAAGCTCCTGCCCATATTGTCAGTGAAGCCCCAGCTCCCACTGTCCAGCTGGTCCAGGCTTCACTCGATGAGGCTTTGAAGTTCTCTGAAAGTGCCCTAGTATGCCGATTCAATGGTTTTTGGCCGCAGCTGACAGCTCTCCACAGTTGGATCTCAGAGGTATGGAAGCCTCTAATTCTTGATGCAATTAATATCTACCCCTGTGCTAGGGGTTTCTTTATAGTAGATTTTGAAAACCGTGAAAGCAGACAATGTATTCTAGATTCTGGCCCTTGGTTTTGGGATAAATCAGGCCTATTCTTGAGGCCATGGTACCCATCATTCGATCCCTCAACAGCAGTCATAACCTCAGCACCAGTTTGGGTGAGATTGCCAAACCTACCCTTGCATCTCTGGAATCTCTCTTCGCTAGAAGCCATTGGAAATGCAATTGGGAAATTTTATTGCAGGTGCCCAGAAACAGAGGAATATGTCAGAACCACATATGCACGCATATGTGTGGAAATGGACTTCAGCGCCGGATTCCCAGCTGAAATACACCTAACAAGTAAAGACTATGTGTGGAACTAGAAACTCGATTATGAAAGTGTCCTCTTCAGATGTCGATCTTGCTTTGAGACAGGCCACCTTGCCAAAAATTGCCCAAAAGCTTCCCAGAAAAATTCTGCTAGAAAAAATCACCACAGATCTACATGGTGGGAAGGAGCACAAAAAGAACACTACACTGTCATCCAAGAAGAATACTCTCGAGAAAACTCTGAATCACAAGCAATCGGGCAAGATAGAAACAATTCTCAAGACGAGCAGGGGGAAAGCCCCGCCCAACAACAAAAAGGTGAACTTAACAACCCCTCAAGCATCGACAGTTATGCGGTTTCGAATAACGCGGAAAATAAATCTTCATTTAACAGCAAAACAGATCTCCTAGACCAAACTTCTTCTCCGACTATCTCCAAAAGGACGAACACAATAGATCGCGAAGCTAAGACACCAATGTCCCAAGAACCAGAAGAGATGAAGGAGATGCAAGATAAAGAAAGTTGGAAGACTATAGAGAAGAAAAAGAAAGCTACATCACCAATCTCGCCAAGAAAGACAAGGAGCCAGACAATTAGAAATTAAGAAAGTATAGGTCCGATAGACCAATTTGGTCTCAGTGGACGTTAACCATCATCATCATCATCATCATATATTGATGTACCCATGTAGTGCCCATATTATTACTCTTGTGCCCCATAGAAGCCCACTATTGTTATTATTGTGCCCTTACATTATTATTGTTATGTCGGCTCTGATTATGTTATGACCCCTTAGACTCCTATATATAGAAAGGAGGTATTTTCATTTGTATCATTGAAGAACTGTTCATTTATGTAATGTAAAGGAGGTTGCCCCCTTGAAGAGGCTGAATTCTAAGGCGTTGATCTATCTTTTCTATCTTTTCTTGAGCTGGTTTCATAACAGGGGGCACCTTTCCCTTGCTTCAAATTCATAGAGCCAAAGTATTGCTTCTTCTGTTTAAGCTTTTTCTTGATCTTGATGGCATATCGGTATGCCTTGCCGAGCGAGGAGATGTTAAGAAATTCTATTTCTTCTTGGATGTACTTGTGCAGGCAGCCATGGTATTTGAGTACCAAATTCTACTTTGAATCCTTGATACCCAACTTTGTGCAAAGGGTATGGAAAATATTAGTAAATGCTGGCACGTCTTGGTCCCTTCCTTGCCGCAGCGTGGTCCACTTTATGTATTGATCCTCATAGCTTCCGACAGGGTAGTACTGCTCCTTGCTGGAATCCCGGAATGAATTCCAAGTCGGTGCAACTGAAAATAGTGAACCCGTACTTTCATCCTTTTGCTCACAATAGGTTTTCCACTAGTCCTTAACGTGGGGGGCTGCTTTGAGAAGAGCGAAAATAATCTTTTCCCGGCCGGAAAAATCATGAACAGAAAAATACCCTTATAGTAGATTTAACCATTTATCTACGACATCTGCGTCTATTTTACGCTCGAAGATGGGGATTTCAAAATTAACTTGTACCTTAAAGGGTGTGGCATTTCCAGAGTAGCTGTTGGAAGTCGATGTGTCGCCTCTGGGTAGCTGCTGAAGGATCTGGGCAAAGTTGTCCATCATCACATTCCTTTGTCGTTGAGGGCCTCTTCGAGCAAGATTTTGATAGGATCTCCTGCCCCTTCATCTTTCTTTTCATCTACCATGGGAGTCCGTCGGGATTTGCGAGGCTGGTTGTGCAAAGGTTCGACCAGTTCAAGCCCTAACTCCTTATATCTCGACCTAGTTGGGGACATGCAAAGAAAAAAGAGAGAAAAAAGTAGACCGCTCTGATACCACTGATCCAGATTTAAATAGGAACATAACAAATTACAGAGATAACCATAAACACAGAGATGCAGTGGAAATAATACTTCATTTCATTAATGTAAAATACTGAAATATGCTTAGAAACAGACATGGAAATAAACCAGCTAGGGTGATGGTAGCTTACCTCTGAGAAGAGATGTGGTGACTACATGCCTCTGAACTGCGTTACAATGAGGCTCGAAGGCCTATTTATTGTTGAGAAACAATGGAAAACCATAAACATCCAAAAACCTAACCCTAGAAGATGAAACACCAAACCGTGGGCTCCGTTTGGATAAATTGGTACATCAACTTCCTGGGGTCGTAACTTTGGCATACGATCTCCGTTTGACGTGAAAAATATCTCGTTAGAAAGATCTATTCGAGAAATACAACTTTGGGAAGAGAAACATTGTTCAATGGACCCATGTTGCTTCCAGTTTTCCAAAAAAACATCGTTTAGGGCCTCAAAATGGCTTTGGAATTTCAGGACCCAAAAAACTGCTAAAAATAGTAAATTGTGCTACAAGCAAGGAAAGTGGACTTGGCGGGTGGCTATCAATATCCACTTGGATCACAACCACTAGCCCCAATAGTGGAACATTAAAGTTTTTGGGTGATTTAATTGTGTTTTAAATCCCTGTCATTTAATTTGTCAACCCGGGGGTTTCGCAAAACTTAGAAGCAAACCAAAATATATGGGACCTCATATGGAACTATAATTAGCTTTAGAAGATAAGTTATGGAAACTGAAGGGAATGCAATTATAAACTAATTAGAAGTGCATATTACAAATATAATATTTAACTAAGTAATTTCTAATTCATTATGTAATAAACAGGAGAAGTGGCTCCTCACTTAGGAGAACCAGATTTGTCCTTCTTCTAGAATACTACTTCGTGAGCAGAAATAAAAAACCACTAATGGACAATATCTTAGGATGCATAAACAAATAATAGAAGAGGCTCTTAACTAAGGAGGTCCTTGATGTTCTTCATTACAAATTTATTCATCATTAATACCATTGTTGGAAAACTGGAAATTTAGAAAATCACTTGAAACTAGAAAAAGAGAATGAATTTCAATTAATACTCATATCAAATGGAAGAGAGCCTAACTTAGACCCTTGTTTGTCCTTTCATATGCTGATAAGATTTAAACTAAAATTCATCTTTAATAATGAAAAATCTTCAAACATCTAAGTAACTAAATGAAAATAAAATCTATAATGAAATAAATCTATAATAAAATAAAATATATAATGAAATAAAATGTTTCTTTGATCCTTTGAGGGTGAGCTCAATTCTCTTAAGAACAAAGTGACAAACTATTCCATAGATTCATATACTACATTAAGACAATTTATATCTAAAATTGTAGAAAGAAAACTTTATTCTACTCCATCATAAGTTAGGATACATGCTCCAAGAGTCCTCCCTTTGGGATGGAAGAGGTACTCCTATTTATACAAAAACATAAGAAACTAACTCATTAATGGGGATCCACTAATCCCTCCTAGATCCACAAATCCTTCACATGGTTACAACCAATATGAGAGACATATTCCTTTATCCATGATTTTTCTCCATGAGATATATGCTTGACCCCTATCCAAAATCTCCTTCAAATCTTCAAGAGAATTCGAATTTGAGTCTTGGAGGCCACATAAGAGTGTCTTGGAACCTTCCAAATCACCTACACATGTCACCAAACTCATTCCAAATTTAGGTATAAGCAAATACATGTTATTTTTCTAACTTTTAATCATAAATTCACTTTAAATACATAAAATAACTAACTTTGGAAAATGAAAATATGAACCCATATTGTAATGGAAATATAATGATAATGTGATGAAATGAGGTGAAAAAATGAGGATAAAGGCGAAAATGGAGTGAAAGTGTATGCTAATTTGGCGGGCCCAACAACAGTCAACACAACCTACTCCTCTAAAGATATGTACTCGTTCTACGCTGTGGAGAAGTCAAGGTTCGTCACAATACTATCCAAGCATTCTCTAAACAATGCCTAGCCAAAATCTTGGCTCCCAAAAGCATCTACTATGCGTTATGATTTTTTATATATAACAAAGGGTGGGGTGACCCTTAACATTCCCCTTTGACTCTTTGACTACCCTCATGACTCTTCACATTACATAGTGACTGTTCACATTCCACTAGTGACACTTGGAATTTCACTTACGTAATGTTTAAAATAATATACAATTTCCACATATACCCATGTGGGACAAAATAGGCTTGAGTCAGCCTAACAAGACAAACAACATCAGTTGAGATCTTGGGGAAAGACCAACTAGGCGACATCCTCTTGATGGTCATTGGTGACGAACTGATACCAGCTTGGTACTGCGCTATTATGTCCCCGTACTGTTTGGTGATGTCTTTCTTGAAGCAGATTCTTACCTCCATGGATTACATGTATATGGTTATGAAACCTCTATCCAGCTCATCCCGAAGCATGCACAACATTGTCCTGAGTGTGGCTGGACCACCGATGTACTTCTACATGTTTTCTATGCTCAGCTGCAAGTCATCACTGGTGGCCTCGTGCATCAACTTCTTTATGTACTAGTCGACCTCCAACAGGACTTGGTTCTTCTTCATGGCCTAAGTGAGGGTTACGATAGAAGGGATCCTGTGATCCGGATTTAAATAGGAATGCAACAAATTACATAGATAACCATAAACGCAGAGATGCAACAGAAATAATACTTCATTTCATTAATGTAAAAAACTGAAATATGATTAGAAACAGAAATGGAAATAAACTAGCGAGGGTGATGGTAGCTTATCTTTGAGAAGAGATTTTGCAGCTACATGCCTCTGAACTGCCTTACAATGAGGCTCAAGGGCCTTTTTATTATTAAACAATAAGAGAAAACCCTAAACAACCAAAACCCTAACCCGAGGAGATGTAACACCAAGAGTTTATGGACCCCGTTGGGGTGAGTTGGACAACCAACTTCCCGAGGTCGCGACTTGGTCATTTTATCTCCGTTTGACACACATGATAACCTATTGTAAATATTTCTCCGAGGATTATGACAAAAAAAATGATTTTAGGAAAAAATATCGCTGGTGGTAGATTGCCAAAAAACGTTGTTTAGGGCTCAAAATGGCTCCGAAAGTTTAGGACCTGAAAAACTGCTAAAAATAGTAAACTATGCTACAATTAAGGAAATAAAAAACTAAAATAAACAATGGTGGGGGTCCAAGTGGAATTGGCGGGTGGCCACCAATATCCACCTGGATCATTCCTTCCCCCTTAGGAAGTAATGGTCCCCATTGTGTTGAGTTCCTCCATGAGATGAAGAAACTTCTGCTGAACTTGGTCCCTGGTGAGCCACTTGCCCTGGTGAAGGAGTTGGCCTGCTTTAACAACTCAATATAGTTTGATCTTCTGCTGGTGAGTGTTCTTGATCTATGTGTCCATGATCTGATCAGTTGTGGCTTGCTCCATGCAATTTGGATTTAACTCTGTAGGTGTGAGTTGTTCTGCAATGTCTGATGTGTCTAGCAATGGTGGGAAGTATGGTTGAAGGTGGTCCACATTGAACACTGGGTGCAGGCCAACGAATGGGGGAATGCTGATCTCAAATGCATTGTCATCCACAAACTTGGTAATGGTGTAAGGACTATATCGGAGTGGCCCGAGTTTACGATAGGCTTTGGTAAGGCGTTCCTTCTACAAATGCAACCAGACTTTGTCGCAGACCCGAAACTTGTGTGGCACCCGATGTTGATCATGTCGCTGCTTGTACGTGGCATTTGATTTCTCCATGATTTCATGGACCTGCTGGCAGATATGTTGGATGTGTTTAGTGAAGTTGTTTTCCTTATCTATTTCAGACTGGACATGAGCCAAATCTGCCTGAGTAGCTGCAAATGGCATGGCCACATGAATGGGACATAGTGGCTAGAATCCCAAGCCCACCTGAAACGGGCTATGGCCAGTCGAGCTGTGGAGAGCCCAGTTATAGCTGTGCTAAACATAGGGGAGGCTCTCATCCCATGTGTGTGGATGCTTTGAGTTGTACATGCACAGAATGTGTATGATCATCCTGTTGACAACCTCTTTCTGGCCATCATTTTGGGGATGGAAGGTTGTGGACTTAGTGAGTTTGGTGTCCAGCATCGACCAGAGACTAGACGAAAATGCACTGAGGAACCTATTGTCCCGATCGAAGATGATATACTGTGGGATTCCAAAGTGTACCCACACTCGTTCAAAGAAGAGTTTAGTAGTGGTTTCTGCTATGATATTCTTCTTGCAGGCCACCATAATGGCCATCTTCGAGAACCTGTCAATGACCACAAAAACACTGTCATTTCCATGCTTAGTAGAAGGAAGGCTTGACATGTAATCCATGGAGATGGATTCCCAAGGTCGACTAGGGGTAGGCAGCAGAGTATAAAGGCCTTGCTTCTTGATTGCCAGTTTGGCAATGGCGTAGGTAGTGCAGGATCTGATGTACTTCCCAACATCTTGTCAAAGATTCGGCTAATAGAAATACTTCTACAGTATTGCCATCGTTTTTTCAACCTCGAAATGGCCAGTGACCCGACTGTATTGTGCTTCCCAAATCATCTTGGAACGCTCGCTTGAAGGAACACAAAGGTGACCCAGGTGGCATAACAGGGCATCTTGGAGGTAAAAATATGGAACATGCTAACCCTCCAAGAGTGTTTGGTATGTGTGGCCGAATTCTGAGTTGCTTTTGTAGAGAAGTGGCCAATCAAAAGTCTCATGCTCACAAGACTTAAGCACAGTGGTTAACGCCATGATCGGTGGTCGACTAAGGCAATCTGCAACATTACTGGTGCTACCCTTCTTATACTTGATATTCAAATGGAACTGTTGCAGGTATGTGGACCACTTCTCATGGCAATCATTCTGCAACTTCCCTTGGGTCTGTATAAACTGCAGGGGTCGGTGGTCTATGTGGATGACTATTTCCTTCCTGAAAATGTAATTCTTCCATTGTCAGCAGGCCTACACAATGGAATACATATCTTTGTCATAAGTGGGATACTTCCGGATTGTGTCTGAAAGTGTCTCACTGTGATATGCCACTAGATGCCCATGTTAAGTAAGGACTACCCCAATAGCATAGTCAGAGGCATCTGTCTCGATCTCAAATGGTTGTTGCAAGTTTGGTAATGCGAGCACTTGTTAGGTCCCTATAATACTAGTGATTCCCCCATTACTATTCTCGTTGTATCCCTTATTGTTATTTTTGTGCCCTATTTTCCCCATATTGTTATTATTGTGCCCCATAGAATCCCACTATTGTTATTTTTGTGCTTTTATATTATTATTGTTAGGTTGACTTTGGTTATCTTGGGACCCCTTAGACTCCTATATATAGAAAGGAGGTTTTGAAATTTGAATCATCCAAGAATTGTTCATTTGTGTAATGTAAAGGAGGTTGCCCCCTCGAAGAGGCTAAATTCTAAGGTGTTGATCTATCTTTTCTATCTTTTTGTGAGCTGGTTTCATAGCATTTGGTATTAGAGTTTTGGATTCTAGGGTTTTGCTGCTCCAAACAAGTCATCGTGGAATTGTCGCTATAAATTTCTTTTCTGTGACATTTCAGAAGCTAAAAAAACCCATTTGAGAAGCAATCTAGCTAAACCTTGGGTCCAAATTTCAGATATTGTCTCGCTATATTTTTGGAGATATGGTCTGAGGAAGTTAGGCTTTTTGTAAGCTCCATAATTTCATCTAAAATAGGTCATCGTTAAATGTTCGCTATAACACTTTCTCTATGAAGTTTTAGAAGCTAAAAAATAAACCCATTTGAGAAGAAATCGGTCTGAACCTCGGATCCGAATTTAAGATCTTGTATTGCTATATTGTCGGAGATATAATTTGAGGAAGTTAGGCTTTTTGTAGACCCCCACATTACATTCCAAATAGGTGACCTTGGGAAAAGCGTCATAACTTTTTCTCTGAGCATCAGATTGAATTTTCGTAAGAAGTTACATAAATAGGATGGACTGTAGTTTTTTGGGTATCATTTTCAGAACCTAAGGTTGAAACAGTGACCCACAGCATGTCGTAAAAGTTTGCTCTACTGAACCAGTCTATATTTAGGTCATCGTGGGAGATTTGGCATAACTCTTCATTGGAGAATCCAATCTTGATCACACTTGCGGGGTTAGAAAGATTACTCAAAGTGTTACTGCAGAAAGAAATTTAAGACCTTGGAGATCCAAAATTACAGAGATACATCAGATTCAATATCGAGCTCCTACAAAGTGAAAAAAGGTGTGTAGTTTGTTTTTAAATTTTTGCATAAGCTTGGTTTGAAAAATTAGCTTGAAGGAATTCAAAGGGCATAGTGAAGCATTATTATCGGTAATTGATGCCCCAAAGAAAGAAAATGGAAACACCTAGTAAGAAACCTGAAAGCTCTAGCATGACTAATGAAGAAGAGGAAGAAATGCAACATGATATATCGAAATCCCGAGACCAAATGCAACAAATTTCACTCGCACAAAAAGTAATAGAAGCTAAGATGGATGGTTTAAATAAAGACGTAGAAGCTAAGATGTATGGCATGGAAGCTAAGATGGATGGTTTAAAGAAAGGCGTAGAAGCTAAGATGAATGATGTGGAAGCTAATATGGATGGCATGGAAGCTAAGATGGATGATTTAAAGAAAGGCATGGAAGATTCGAAGACAGATTTGACAAAGTTTCTACAAGAAATGCTTACTAATGGTGAAAGGGTAGTAAAGGAAACTCATGATGAGAGAAAAATAAATGTTAATCATGATTTCATAGACTCTAACGTTGGATTAAAGAACCACCATGTTCCAAAGATCGATATGAGTAAGTTTGATGGCAAGGATCCTGGAACATGGATACTATAGATGGAGCAATTTTATGATCTCCATAATGTGAAAAACACACAAAAGGTACGCATTGCAACTTTATATTTGGAACCAAATCAGTTTGTATGGTATTGATGGCTTTGCTCTTGTAAACAAATTGTCACTTGGGCTATTTTTACGGATGAAATGATAGCACATTATGAGGATACAAAAAGCAAAACTTTTTTAGCCAATTGATAAATCTCAAACAAAAGGGTTCAATGATGGAGCACATTGAGGACTTCCAAAAATTGAATATAAGGATAAAAGATATTCCAGAGGAGCATAGGATTGATGTGTTCATAGGGACTTTAAAAGATAACATCCAACATGAGGTTTGCCTTTGGGAACCAGATTCATTGGAGAAGGCATTCAGGTTGGAAAGAGAAATAGAAAGAAAAATTATAGCAACAAGGAAGCCTGCCACTCACAATAATAAAGATGGAAGTGTTGTTGCCCCTATCCATCCACAACCTACAAGTTTGACACCACAACACTTGGAAGAAAAAAGAGCAAAAGGGCTTTGTTATAGTGGTGATAACAAATACACTAAAGGTCATAAGTGTGCCGAGAAGAAATTATTTTACATAGATTGTGAAGAGGAGACAAAGGAACAAGAAACATCGAAAGAAGAGGATATACACCAGGAACAAACCCTAGAAAAAGAAGAAATGAATCCGACCATATCTTGTAATGCATTGGCTGGAATTACCACTCCTTAAACTATCAAGATAGAAGGGCATATGAGGAAGAAAAAGGTAATAGTGTTGATTGATTCTGGAAGTACCCATAATTTTATTCATTGTAAGATAAACAAGGAATTGAATTGCTTCCTATATCTTGCACCAGAGTGTCAAGTGATGGTTGCAAGTGGAGGAACCATAAATTGCTCAGAAAGTGCCATAATATCAAGCTATCCATGGGAGAATATGTATTGAATAGCCCAATGCTTTCCATTCCAATGGGTGGTGCTGATGTTGTACGAGGAGTCCAATGGCTACAATCCTTGGGTACAATAGCTTTTAATTTTCAAGAATCTTTCATGAAATTCTCTTCAGAAGGAAAGGAAGTTGAATTAAGGGGTATCGCAGGGAAACCAATAAAGATAATCAGCTCTAACGGAATGACAAAACTTCTAAAGAAAGAACAACGAGGCATAATTGCACAATTATGTTCACTAGAGGTTCCCACATCGAAATCATCCATTTCTCCAGCTCTCCAAAAAGTCTTGGACAATCATTCCGAGGTATTTGAGACTCCCAAAGGCCTCCCACCTATTCATGATCATGATCATGCTATTAGTTTGATTCTAGGAAGTGTTCCTCCAAACATCAGGCCTTACAGATATCCCTATGTCCAAAAGAGTGAAATTGAACGTATGGTTGCAGAAATGCTAGACGCTTGTATAATTCAACCTAGTCAAAGTTATTTCTCTGTTCCAGTAGTATTAGTTCACAAGAAGGATGGATCATGGCACATGTGTCTAGATTATAGGGAGCTCAACAAGCTCACTATTAAAGATAAATTTCCCATTCCTGTCATTGATGAAGTATTGGATGAATTACATGGATCAATTTACTTCACCAAGTTGGATCTTCGTTCAGGATATCATCAAATCAGAATGAAGACTAAAGACATTCCAAAAACAACATTTAGAACTCATGAGGGTCATTATGAATTTTTGGTCATTCCTTTTGGCCTTACTAATGCACCTTCTACATTTCAAGGTTTGATGAATGCCATTTTCAAGCCCTTCCTTAGAAAATTTGTGTTAGTATTTTTTGATGATATACTAATCTACAACAAGTCTTGGAAGGATGATGTCCAACATGTTGATATGGTGCTCAAACTATTGGAGGAGAAACAATTATATGCAAAAATATTCAAATGTTTCTTTGGAGTACAAAAGGTGGAATATCTGGGTCATATTGTATCTCATGAAGGTGTTAAGGTAGACCCTACCAAAATTAAAACCATTAAGGAATGGAAAATCCCCACATCCATAAAGCATCTACGAGGATTTCTCAGGTTGACAGGGTATTATCACAAGTTTGTTAATAATTATGGGAGAATAGCAACACCTCTAACAACATTATTGAAGAAATATGCATTTTCATGGACTCTAGAAGCAACAAAGGCCTTTGAACATCTTAAAGAGGCAATGTGCCAAGCACCAGTCTTAGCTACACCGGACTTCACAAAAACCTTTATTGTGGAATGTGATGCCTCAGGAAATGGAATTGGTGCTATTTTAATGCAAGAAGAAAGACCCATTGCTTTTGAAAGTCGTCCAATCAAAGGAAAGTATTTACACAAAGCTATTTATGAGAAGGAAATGTTGGCAATACTACATGCACTTAAGAAATGGCGACCCTACCTAATGGGAAGACACTTCAAGGTAAAAATAGATCATGATAGTCTTAAATACTTTTTAGAACAAAGATTATATTCAAAAGAGAAGCAAAAATGGGTCACAAAGATGTTGGGTTTTGACTTTGAAATCATCTACAAAAAAGGGAAGCAAAATGTTGTGGCAGATGCACTCTCAAGAAAGGATGAAGATGTGGAGGCATTTCTTTGCGCCATTTTTATTATCCAACCAAATTGGATAAACGAAGCAAGGGATGAATGGAAGAATGACGAGGAAGTGTGGGCACTCATTCAAAATATATGACAAGATCCCAGTACACCTGATACATTTAGCTGGAAAAATGATTCGTTATGGTACAAGGATCGGTTATACCTATGTAATAATTCCCAAATCAAACAAAATAATCTTAGGGAATTGCACACCTCTCCCTTAGGAGGGCACTCAGGATTTCTATAAACCTACCATAGGATTAAGAAGGATTTTTTTTGGGATGACCTTAAATCGGATATTCAAAAGTTTGTGGTGGAATTTTTGGTTTGCCAACAAAATAAAGTTGAAACAATTAAGGCCCCAAGACTATTACAACCTTTATCCATTCCAAGCCAACGTTGGGAGGAAGTTTCAATGGATTTTATCACAGGTTTACCCAAGTCCAAAGGAAAGTGTGTTATCATGGTGGTAGTTTACAGAATTACCATGTATGCACACTTTTGTGCATTATCTCATCCATTTAAAGCGAGTACAGTTATACTGCATTTATGGAAACAATTCAAAATCTACATGGAAACCCAAAGATTATTGTAAGTGACAGAGATCCCATTTTCATTGGAAATTTTTGGATCGAATTATTTTCTTGTCTTGGTAGTCAGTTAGCTCATCACTCATCTTATCATCCTCAATCTGATGGGAAAACTGAGATAGTAAACAATTGTTTGGAAGGATATCTTCATTGCTTTGTATTTGATAAACAGACACAATGGGTCAAATGGTTGCCTATAACTAAATGGTGGTATAACACTTCCTTCCATACTGCAACAAAAATGACCCCATTTATGGCACTTTATGGATATCATCCACCATCCATCACATCAGATTTAAGAGAAAATTCTAAGGTTCAAGCAGTGGAAGATCACATCGAGCATCAACAACAATTTCTCCAACTCTTAAAGGATAACCTCACCTTGGCGCAGAATAGAATGAAACAGCAGGAAGATCAACATCGCAGTGAAAGAAGTTTTGATGTAGGTGATTGGGTATTCCTACGACTACAACCATATAAACTAATGTCCCTCAAGCAAGCTAAGAAGGATAATAAATTATCACCAAAGTATTATGGTCTGTACAAGGTGTTGCAAAAGATAGGTACTATGGATTACAAATTGGAGCCTCTTGCAGCTTCCAGAGTGCACCCAGTTTTCCATGTTTCATGCTTAAAGAAGGTTATAGGTGACAAGCTTCCAGTTCAAAGAATATTTCCATAACTTGATGAGGAAGGAAAAATCATATTGGAACCTGATGCAGTCAAAGAAACAAGAACTTGATAGCTACGAAATCAATCAATTTCAGAGTTTCTCATCAAGTGGAAGAACTTATCTGTTGAAGATTCCACATGGGAGGATGAGAATTTTATATAGAAGCATCCAGAACTACTCAAGTGTTGAGGACAATTTTTTTTGAAGGAGAGGGGCATGTTATGTCCTTATAATACTAGTGATTCCCCCATTACTATTGTCGTTTTATCCATTATTGTTATTGTTGTGCCCCTATTATCCCCATATTGTTATTATTGTGCCCCATAGAATCCCACTATTGTTATTTTTGTGCCTTTATATTATTATTGTTATGTTGGCTTTGGTTATATTGTGACCCCTTAGACTCCTATATATAGAAATGATGTTTTTTCATTTGAATCATCCAAGAATTATTCATTTGTTTAATGTAAAGTAGGTTGCCCCCTCGAAGAGGTTGAATTCTAAGGTGTTGATCTATCTTTTCCATCTTTTTGTGAGCTGGTTTCATAACAACATTGGTGCCAAGCAGAGGCGATGTTTCAACTTTGTGAATGCCTTTTGTTGAGATTCAGACCAAAAGAATTTTTCTTTCACTCCTCCCTTGGTGACTTGACTCAAGGGCCAAGTGATATGAGAAAATCCCAACACGAACCTGCGGTAGAAGTTGGCAAGACCCAAAAAGTTACGGAGCTCTGTCAGAGTGGTTGGAGATGGCCAATCCCGAATGACTTGGATCTTGGATGGATCCACATGCACCCCTCATTCACCAATAATGTATCCTAGATACTGAACTTTGGTCATGCCAAAAGTGAATTTCTCCAAATTGGCACATAACTTGTGTTACTGCAGTTTTTGGAGAACCTATCGGATGTGGTGGAGGTCCTTCTCCCAACACTGGCTGAAGATCAGGATGTCATCCAAGTATACCACTACAAATGAGTTGGTGAATGGCTGCAAGATGTCATCCATTAGCCTCATGAAGGTTGCAGGAGCATTTATCAACCCAAAAGGCATAACCAACCATTTGAGAAGGACCTCCTTGTCTTTGAAGGCAGTATTCCACACATCAAAGGGTTCGATTGGTACTTGGTGATATGCTGACTTCAAATCGATCTTGCTGAAATATTTTGCCTCCTTCAGTTGATCCAGAAGGTCATAAATCCGTGGGATTGGGTACCTATTCCGAACAGTGATCTTGTTCAGTGCTCGATAGTCAATACAAAGTCTTCAAGTCCCATCCTTCTTCTGTACCAACATAATCGGGATCCCATAGGGTGATGAACTCAGTTGGATGTCACTTTTCTACAATAGATCCTATATCTGCCTCTTGATTTCATCATTCTCCAGAATGGAGAGACGATAGATTGGTCCATTGGGCAGCGGCGCACCTTGGGTCAGATCGATGGAGTGCTTGACCTGACAGTGCAGAGGAACCCCTGTGGGGGAGGTGAAGATGTCCTCTTACTCCTCCATGACCTTGTCCATCTGTAGCTTTTGTATAGAGGGGCTTTGTTTGGAGGTCGTGGCCATCGTCTTCTTCTTTCCTTGAGGGCATATCATCAGGAAAAAAATTTCCTGGTTTTGGAAATGATCTTATTGCATTGTTTTGCAGTAACCAAAGAAATGGCGATAGGTGGTGCTACCTTTGATATCCTATACAACTTATTTCCCAAAGTAAAAATAACAGCACGAGGCATTGACTTATACATAACATGTCGCTTCCACAAGTATGGTTGGCCTAATAATACATCACAAGCATCAAGGTGAGCAGTGTCACAAGCATTTTGGAAATGATCTTATTGCATTGTTTTGCAGTAACCAAAGAAATGGCGATAGGTGGTGCTACCTTTGATATCCTATACAACTTATTTCCCAAAGTAAAAATAACAGCATGAGGCGTTGACTTATACATAACATGTCACTTCCACAAGTATGGTTGGCCTAAGAATACATCACAAGCATCAAGGCGAGCAATGTCACACAATACCTCATCTGTGAAGGGCTTGATGTTGTATGGAAGGCGACCCTGTTGGCTCATGCGAAGAGCCCATCCTTAGTGAAGCCACCCGATGGTGTATGGTTGGGGATGCGCTATGGTTGGTAAGCCCAACCGCTTCATGATCTCTGTCGAAATAAGGTTCTTTTGGCTCCCACTATCGACAATGAACTGTAGTGGGGAGCCCTTTACCCACATCTGGGAGTGGAAGAGTCTCTCCTCTTCCTCTGGATCTTCGCGTTCCTCCTTTTGGATCTTCATGGTGGCAACAATGGCATTGGGCTCCGCATCAATAATTTACTTCCCTTTTTCATTCCCCTTATCGAGTTCTGACTCAGAGACGGAACATGCATCTGATTCCGGAGACTTTAGCTCAGCCACCAGTGACTGCTTTTCCTGACACTCACTTGCGTTGTGAGTGGAGCTCTTATGGAACTCACACCACTTTCCTGTGTCCTTCTTCAGCTTCATGGTGTTTTTCTTTACTTGTAGCTTTGGCAGGTAGTCCTGGCTCACCCCGCCTTGGCTTTGTCCTTTGTTCAGCGGTTTTGAGGCGCCTTTCCCTTGCTTCAGATTCACAGATCCAAATTATCGCTTCTTCTGTTTAAACTTTTGCTCGATCTTGACGGCATATTAGTATGCCATTCCCGACGAGGAGATGTTTAGGAATTCTATTGCATCCTGTATGTACTTGTGTAGGCAGCCGTGATATTTGAGTACCAAATGCTGCTCCAAATCCTTGATACCCAACTTTGTATGAAGGGTATGGAAAATATTGGTAAACTCCAGCATGTCTTGGTCTCTTCCTTGACGCAACGTGGTCCACTTTATGTATTGATCCTCATAGCTTCCGACAGGGTAGTACTGCTCCTTGATGGCAGCCCGGAATGAATTCCAAGTGGGTGTGGTTGAAAAATAGAGGCCGTGCTTTTGTCCTTCTACTCGCAGTAGGTTTCCCACTAGAACTTGATGTGGGGGGCGCTTTGAGAAGAGCGAAAGTAATCTTTTCCCGGTCAGAAAAATCATGAACAAAAAAATACCCTTCTAGCAGATTTAACCATATATCTACAGCATCTACAACTATCTGACCCTAAAATATGGGAATGTCAAAATTAACTTGTACCTTAAAGGGTGTGGCACTTCTAGAGTAGCTACTGGAGGTAGATGTGTCACCAATGGGTAGCCGCTGAAGGATCTGGTCAAAGTTGTCCATCATCACGTTCCTTTTTCACTCGAGGGCTTCTTCGAGCAAGATTTTGATAGGATCTCTTGACCCCTCATATTTCTTTTCATCCGCCATGGGAGGCCATCGAGATTTGTGACACTGGTCTTGCAAAGGTTCGACCAGTTCGAGTCCTAACTCCTTATATCCCGACCTCGTTGGGGACATGCAAAGAAAAATAGAGAAAGAGCAGATTGCTCTGATACCACTGATCCACATTTAAATAGGAACACAAAAAATTATAGAGATAACCATAAACACAGAGATGCATTAGAAATAATACTTCATTTCATTAATGTAAAATACTAAAATATGCTTACAAACAGAAATGGAAATAAACTAGCTAGGGCGATGGTAGCTTATCTCTGAGAAGAGATGTGGTAGCTACATGCCTCTGAACTGCCTTACAATGAGGCTCAAGGGCCTCTTTATTATTGAACAATAAGAGAAAACCATGACCAACCAAAACCCTAACCCAAGGAGATGTAACACCAAGAGTTTATGGGCCCCGTTGGGGTGAGTTGGACAACCAATTTCCTGGGGTCACAACTTGGTCATATTATCTCCATTTGATGTGCATGATAACCCATTGGAAATATTTCTCCGAGGACTATGACGAACAAGACAATTTTGGACAAAAAATCATTGGTGGTAGATTTGCCAAAAAAATGTCGTTTAGGGCCTTAAAACGGCTCCGGAAGTTTAGGACCCGAAAAAACTGCTAAAAATAGTAAACTCTGCTACAATTAAGGAAACTAAAAAAATGAAAGAAACAGCGGTGGGGGTCCAAGTGGAATTGGCAGGTGGCCATTAATATCCACCTGGATCATCCTGTGTATCCTCACTATGACATCCAGACTCCTGAACAACTGTGCATAGGAATCCTCAATGCTGGTGATGAGCAGATGGAGCTGCTCATAGTTCTGGATCAACATCTGAATCTGTGCTTTGTCTAGTTCTTCCTGTGGCTTCTTCATCTTCTACAAATAAAGAGGGGCTCCCTTTTACCTCATTTTCCATTTTTGTACATGCGTAATAGCAGCGTTGTTATCTTTGAGAGTTTGGGTTGTCTTTGTGCATTGTTTCTGAAAACTGGATAGATGGACAACTACTTTGTGCACAATGAAAAACTTGCCATACAGTGTGTACATGGTGGTCTCGAGAGTTGATACTTTAGAAAGTATTGTTTTCTCCATTTCTTCCATAGCGGATCTTGTGGACTGCTCTATTCTCTACCTCGCCTCTTACAAGTCCTTTGCCATCCGATCATTCTATGCTATCAAGAACTTGACCGTTGAAATCGTGGATTCTACATAAGCCTTAGATGCATCGACCATGGAAGCTGGATGTCTTCTAACATATTACACAATCACCCTTTCCGCTATGTGCGCAGGTGATGTGTGATCATCTGAGAGCTACTTTCTTTGTGCTTGTATGATACAAGATCTTTTACTTATAGATGCATCAGAATTACATGTAACAGATCTTATTAACCATGGAACTTAAAAGCAAATAAAACAATGGAGAAATAACAAGATAAGCATGAAAAGCATGACACAAAGATTTGATTACAGAGTTCATCCAATTTGGAATACGTCTCCAGGCCCTGCTCAATAATGGGGAGGCCTTCATTCATTAAGTGGCATAAAAAGAGATAAAGTACAAGCAACATTCATTTACAATCCTTATACCTCCAAGTTGGAATATGGATGAAGAATGGAGAGCTCTAATTTAGAAACAGACAATACCACTAAAATCCTGGTGAAAAATCGTGCATAATTGCCTATCCAAACACCCAATTCGGAGAAATGAAGCTTTTGCACCCTCTTGGAACCTCCCTGCTGCTCAAGGTGAGGTTTTGGCCTACTGCCAGGTTAGATTACTGTTGTACAATGATTTTATGAATTTCTATGCCAGTCTCCTCCTTTTTTCGATGCGAACAGTCCCTTATATAAGCTAGCGTCTAACTCCTCAATCCCTAGGCAGTTCTTGAACAAACGACAAGTTTAGCAAGTGGCGGTTCCTACAACAAGGTTTTAGGGTCTAGGATAGAATGCAGGTGACAAACCTTTCATAGATGGAAAAACCTCTAGAACCTCTTAAGAACACATTTATCTGGGTGGATTTTAACATTGGTTCTTGAATCAGCGTTTTCAATCAGCGGTTTCTATCGGCGGATAGAATCGTGCCTTTACAACAAGCGGCCTGTGATAAAGGCAGACCCGACGAGCTGTTAGACCATAGTACATAATATATCAGGTCCAGAAGAATCATTGCAAATCACAATCAGCGGGACCGGGGTGGTACTCTGTGCATCTGCTTCTATTTCCGAACTGCGATTGTGATATCACAAATTGCAGCTTGACTTTGCGATTGCGATATGTCACATCACAACCTGGCTTGCTTCGGGGTCGATTCTTTAACTCTTCCCTCCCTCCGATTTGTGATTGCGATTTATTGCATCGCAACCCTGACTTGCTTGGGGCCAATTTTTTTAAGATGCAGCCTCTTCCCTCTACGATCCGTAGGGCCAATGGCGGCCTGCCACTTGGCACCTCCCCATTCACTAAGAGTTCTTCCACGTCATCTTCTCCTTCCACATGTCCAAGTCAAATATTAACTTTGAATTGCTCTAATTTATTCATATGAGATCGAATTCGAGTGTCGTTCATATCATTGGAATCAGGATGACTAGTACTTCAATCTGATGTTAAGTTTATCCAGATTCTTCCACTTTCAGTTTTGAGCCTTTTTACCATGCCACTGGTACTTTTTAGAGATCCACCTGGGTCAATCCTCCCCACTAAGAGCTTTTGGACAGCCAAAAATCCCTTTTGTTCAATTGGCAAGTGAGGGAATTTCTCCCTCACTTTTTCTTTCTCCATCCACCGAGCTTTACTTGGATGCATTCCTTTGAAGCCAACATGAAAGTACTCCACATCTCCCCGTTGTGAAGTTCTAGTTTTCCTGTCGAGTATGATATCTTTGGGCAACTTGTCTAGATACTCTGGTGCAAAATCGTCCACTGTAGGAATCTATGAAACCTCTTCGGTATCCATAATCAATGGAGTTTCATAAAGCTTCATGTTTTCAACATTCACTACTGAGTACGCGGGCAAGTCAAGATGAAAAGAATTATCTCCAATCTTTGCCAATATGGTGAAGGGACCATATCGAATGGGTCTCAATTTCTTCCCTCCCCCCTTCACTCTATCCTTGCTGATGTGGAGCCATACCTTGTCCCTAACTTGAAACTGTTGATTAACTCGGTGCTTATCATGTCAAGCTTTATACCGGGCCTGACTCTTCTCCAATTGCTCCTATACTACCTGATGAATCACCTGTATCCTCTAAATAAACCTTCGTGCTTTGTCCCTATCATCTCTTCCATTTCCATCCTCATCTTTCCCAAAGACCATGTCTAAGGGATCCCTTGGTAGATAACCAAAACATGTCTCGAACGATGAGCTCTGTGTGGATGAATGTGCTGCTCGATTATATGCATGTTGCACATAAGGAAGCTGTTCATCACACAACTTGGGATGTTTTCCACAATAGCCTCGTAACAAGTGTACCACGGTGCCGACCTTTGTCTACCCATCAGTCTATGGATGAAATTTTGTACTTCTTTTCAGCTTAGTGTCCATCATTCTCCACAAGCTAGTCCAAAACTCTCCAAGAAAGCGAGAGTCTCAATCTCACACAATAGATGTGGGCAAACCAAAATGGACGCAAACATGCTAAAAGAAAAGATAAGTAGTCTGCTTAGCAGTGAACTATTTTTTACAAGGCATTATAATACACATTTTACTAAAATGATCCACGACGACATACAAATAGTCATGACCTTTCCTAGACATAGGTAAACCACTTACAAAATCCATGGACACACTTTCCCATGGTCGACTCAGAATATGGAGTGGTGTGTAGAGCCCAAGTTTTCTATTAGAGGGCTTTGAAACATAACACAACACACAATCCTTTACAAAACGAGTGACAAAAAAAAAAACCTCTGTAAATGACATAAAGTTTTTTCAACCCCAAAATGACCAAACACAAGAGAGGTATGAGCCTCTCAGATTAAATGTACCCTTTCATCAATGGGTATGCACAGTTTACCAAGGTGGTACAATAGTTTTTCCTACAAATAATAATTTTCCACCTGCGATCCACGAGTCCGTTTTGCATAGATCTCTTTAAAATCATCATCATTAGCATATTATTGAGCATAAATTTCTAATGATAAAGAAGCATTTTTCAAAACTACAAATGCAGAAATAGGAGGGTGATAAATCATATCTGCTAATTTGTTGTTGGTGCCCTTCTTGTATTTTATTACTAGATGAAACTACTGGAGGAATCCCATCCATCTAAAATGACAAGCCTGTTGAAGCTTGGTTTGTGACTGAAGGTACTACAAGGGTTGATGATCCTTATGGATGATGGTCTCCTTGCCAGTCAGGTAGTGTTTCCACTTATTTACACTCTGAACCAAGGAGTACAACTCCCTATCATACGTGGGATAATTGAGAATAGCCTGGGAGAAAGTCTTCGAATGGTAACATACAAGCTTCCTTTGCTGCATCAATACAACTCTCATGGCATATCCGCTGGCATCTATTTCAATCTCAAAAGGTTGTTGAAGGTATGGTAAGGCTAGAAATGGTGTTGTGATGATCTTCTCTTTCAACATGTCGAAGGATTTATGCTGCTTTCCTCCCCACTGAAAGGTCTGCTTCACACTTGTCAATGCGTGTAAGGGGGCTGCGATAACAGAGAAGTTTGCAATGAACCTTCTCCAATACTGTACCACACCCAAAAAGCTTTGAACCTTTGTAACATTTTTGGGCTCAGGCCACTTCATAATCACATCTACTTTAGAGGGATCTATTTTCAATTTCCCATTACCGACTATGTGACCTAAATAAACCAGAGAGGTCTTCCCAAACTCACACTTTGACAGTTTTACATACAATTTTTCATTTTTCAGAACATCAAGCACTTTCTTCACATGACATACATGTTCATCCCATGTCCTACTATAAACAAGAATATCGTCCAGATATACAAGCACAAAATTATCAAGAAAAGGCCTAAACAGATCATTCATTACCCTCATAAACGTGGTCAGAGCATTGCACAGTCCGAATGGCATCACCATCCATTCGAACAACCCCTGTTTGGTTTTGAATGTAGTCTTCCAAATGTCTTATTTTGCAACTCTAACCTGGTGATATCCACTATGCAAATCCAGTTTTGTAAAATAGACAACATTTTTCAACTGATCTAATAATTCATCAATGCGAGGGAGAGGGTATCGATTCTTCACCATAATTTTGTTTAGCGGCCTATAGTATACGCACATTCTCCATGTGTCATCTTTATTTGGCACCAACACGACCGGTGAACCGCATGGAGAAGAACTCGGTCTGATGACCCCTTGATTTAACAATTCCTGCACCTATTTCTTGATCTCCTCCATCTCTTTAGAATCCATCCCGTACATGCCAATATTCAGTAAAGGAGCATCCTGTTGTAAATGGATCTCATGTTGGATTTCTCTTTTTTGGGGCAATCCTCTTAGTTCTTGAAAGAATCCATCATAGTCAGAAATAATTTCAAACAATTCTTTCCTATGATCAGGATCACAACCTTTGAAAGAATCAGTTGTCTCGACCTCTTTCACTCTCACTACCATGAGAAGGAACCATTTACTGGAATTAACCAGTTGTTTAATCTGTTCCACACTTACAATGCTAGGACTAACTTTTGTATGATGATCTCTTACTATATATTCTACCTGTCCTTCGTGAGGTGGTATTTATTTTTGTGCCAAAAGAAAACTGTGTTTCTGTCATATAGATATGGACTTCCCAAGATAATTTGACAGATACCCAAAGGCCAACATCTAACTCTACCTCATCAACTAATTTGGAAGCAATAAAAAATCTGGCCCTACATTGCTTGGTTGCTTGTAATTTGGCTTTATCGCTTACCCAACCAATTGGGTATGGACTCGGATGAGGCTTAGTTTCGAGGGCTAACTTTTTCGCTAAGGACTCTGAGATTAAATTTTCTTCGGAACTTGAATTGATCAAAGTTTCCACCTTTGTGTGTTTTATAATAACCCTAATGTGGAATAATTCAATTCTCTTTCGTTCATTACTTACAGGCTCATTCAAAGAACTAGTACTTGCAATCGAATCATAATTATTATTAACAGAAAGAGTGCCTCTTGCGCCCACGGCTATGATCAATTTCTCGTTGCTGAAATTTGATCCAAGGTCCTACTGTGTTGTTGCCAATATCTTCTACTTTCCCTTTTTGTTGAATCTCTTTGGTCTCAGCTCCGGATGTAGCTTCCAACAATGGTCCTCGTCATGACCTTCTTTCTTGCAATGAGTGCAAGATGGCATTGCTTCATCCTCTTTCTTGGCTACAACGATCATCTTATCCTTCCCCTTTCCTTTCTTTTGGGATTTTCCATGCTGAGTGTTGAACGATGTTTTCTTGGCTTGATCATGTCTGTCATTCTTGACTCGGATTTCAAGATGAATGGCCTTTACGTTGGCTGCATCAATCGCAGTAGGCTCAAACAATAATAGTGAGTGTCTTATGTAACTATGCAGTGCACCAACATACTTAGTTACAGTCTCAGGAGAATCTAATGAGATCCCCAAATTCAATGCTTGTTTCTAAAATTCTTCAGTGAAGCTTTGCACATTTTGGCCTTTACCTTGCCTTAGATATTTCAATTCCATTAGTGCCTTTTGTTTATAACCCAAAGGGTAAAATTGGTCTTTCAATACAAAAATAAAACTGGACCAAGAGGAAAGAAGGTTACCCGACTTTTTACTGCTATTCTGCAAATTGATCTCCCACCAAATGAGAGTAGTGCCACTCAGCCGAAGAGATGCTAATTGGAACTTTGCCTCATCTTCTTTGATCTTCTGAATTTGGTAATAGACCTCTATCTGTGTTATCAAATTATTAAGTTTTTCTTCACTATACTCTCCATTCTACATGGGCAGGTCAAAATTTACATCTAGCTTGCAGAATGGTTTCTTATATGTATGTTTGGAATCATGATTAGAGTGATGAGAACTGTGACTTGACGAAGAGAGGGAGGAGGCTCTTCTCCACCACCTTCATGATTTTCTGATCCATTTTCATCGACATCTTTCTTCTCATGTCCAAGTGCCTTCTCATACTCTAAAAACAACTGGTCCACTTTCTCTGCCATATTGTAGAATACCTTGCAGAAATTATGTTCCTCTTCCCAACAAGCTTCTCCATTTGCCATGTTTTGTCTTCGTTGTGAACGTCCTACTTCGGGATCAAAGGACTTAAGTGTTCCTTCACCTTTTCGTAGCTTGTTATGGGTTAAAATATATTCATGCAATTCACATCGACAAAGATTTGATCTGATACCAAACTTGATACAAGATCTTTTACTTATAGATGCATCAAAATTACATGTAACATAGCTTATTAACCATGGAACTTAAAAGCACATAAAAAAGGTGGAAATAACAAGATAAGAATGAAAACCATGACAAAAATATTTGATTACGGAGTTCATCCAATTTGGACTATGTCTCTAGTCCCTGCTCAATATTGGGGAGGCCTTCATTCATTAAGTGGCATAAAAAGAGATAAAGTACAAGAAACATTCATTTAAAATCCTTATACCTCCAATATGGAAGATGGACGAAGAATGGAGAACCCAACTTTAGAAATATATAGTACCACTGAAATCCTGGCGCAAAAATCGTGCAAAATCACTTATCCGAACACCCAATTTAGAGAAATGAAGCTTCTTCACCCTCCCGGAACCTCCCTGCTACTCAAGGTGAGGTTTCGGCCTATTGCCAGGTTAGATTACTGCTGTACAATGATTTTCTAAATTTATATGCCAATCTCCTCCTTTTTTTGATGCAGACAATCCCTTATATAAGCTGGGGGTTAACTCCTCAATCCCTGGGCAGTTATTGAAAAAACAACAAGTTTAGCAAGCAACGGTTCCTACACCAAGGTTCTCAGATCTAGGATAGCATGCAGGTGAAAAACCTTTCATATATGGAAAAACCTCTAGAATCTCTTAACCGCACATTAATCCTGATGGTTTTTAACATCAGTGCTTGAATCAGCGTTTTCAATCAGTGGTTTCTATCAGTGGATAGACCCATGGCTTTACAACAAGCGGCCTGTGATAAAGTCAGGCCCAACGGGTTGTTAGACCACAATACATAATATATCGAATTCAGAAGAATCATCACAAATCACAATTGGTGGGACTAGGGTGGTACTCTATGCAACTGCTTCCCTTTGTGAACTACGATTACGATATCACAAATCACAACCTGACTTTGCGATTGTGATATATCGCATCGCAACCTGGCTTGCTCTGGGGCTGATTCTTTAACTCTTCCCTCCTTGTGATCCATGATTGCGATTTATCACATCACAACCCTGACTTGCTTGGGGCCGATTTTTTAAAACCTCTTCCCTTTGCGATCTGCGATATGCGGGGCCAATGGAGGCCTGCCACTTGGGGCTTCCCCATTCGTTGAGGGGTCTGCCACATCATCTTCTCCTGCCAGCTATCCAAGTCAAACATGAAATTTGACTTGCTCTAACCTCTGCATATGAGCTCAGATTTGAGTGTCATTCGTATGGTTGGAATCAAGATGACGAGCACTTCGATCTAATGCTACATTTATCTAGATTCTACCACTTTGAGTTTTGAGCCTTTTTACCATACCACTATTACTTTTTAGAGATCCACCTGGATCACCATACAATCCTTTGTTCTAACTCATCAAATGACAAATTGTACACATCCATCATCAGATCATCATCAAGGAAAACAACGTCTCCTTGCTTGCTTGGGACTGGTTGTGATTCTGGAGGTGGCAGAGACTATGGGGCCACCTCAAATGCTCTCAGCATGAGATCAATCTCTTGGTCTTGTATCTCCTGTTCCATATCCATGTCTATTGCTTCAACCATCTTCTCAACCTACTCAGCATGTTCTCGAACTTACACCTGCTCACTCTCTTCTTCATGTGTTGGCTGCTTTGACTCAACCTGTATAGCCACAGTTTTCTCTATCAGTGCACCTCGCCTTTCATCCTATTCCTATTTCTAGTTCTCTTCCCTTTCTCTCCTCTCTAGATCCTGATCTTCTTTCAACTTATTCTCTGTTTCCTGCAACTTCCTCTCTGCATCTTCCAACCTTTACTTCTCTCTCTTCCTCTATTCTACTCTCCTCTTGCAATGTCACCTCTTCACCTCTATTTCAAAAGCTACTTTCTCGATAAGAGGATCTTCTCTGAACTTGTAACTTTTCACAGCCTCTGGGTTCTCAGAAATCTTCCTCTTGCCTTTGTCATGCACTAGTTTGATGCTCACTGTTGCCGCTATTCTTTCTTCCTATGGTCCTGCTACTTGCAGTGATGCTTTCCATTCTATAGCCATGTTGACTGGTTCATTGAGCCTAGAGGAGTTGTAGCAATACCTCTAAGGGTCTTCGTCTGGCCAATGGCATGCCCCATGGATCCATGGATAATACACCTTCACACAATGGTTCTTGCATATGTAGTGGGGATCATACAAATTAAAACTCTTGGTGCCGAACTGAAACTTCTTCAAGTCCTTGGCCTCGCATCCTTCAAGCTATGGATCTCATACAATCTAATTTGCAAAGGAAGAGTAGGCCAAGGTGCTTTCTTCCTCATGTGTAGTCCCGCTGATAGCCTATGGAGATGTGATATGCAACCTCTTGCATGACCATCTTATTAGTGGAAAACCTTGGTAGCACATGCAAATTCTTCTCTCTACCAAAAATCATGATGAAGGTGCCACCAGGTGAGGCATACCAATCTGCAATGTTAAGAAATTCTTGTATCACTTCTTGGGACATGCAAGGCGAATCTTGTTCGAAGATCATCTTGTAAACCAGGGTGATGAAGTGGTCAGATAACCTTTCCATGACTCCTCGGTAGCTGCACTGAGAGAGCAACTTGCAATAGATGTTCACGTCATCATCTAATGGTGTTCATGTCTAACCCATTCCAGGGAACTGCTGGGCATAGATTGCATCAAGCAAGTACACGGAAATAAAGAATATTTCTTTTTCATCCTTAAGTAGATTTCGGGCATTAGACACATGCACTTTCAACTTAAGAGCCAACATATCCAACCAGTTGAATGACCTTCCTTCATTTGCCAACTGATCCAATACAACCACCCAACTCTGAAAAAAGGTCTACGTGCTCTTTTGACCATACAAGTGGCATGCAAAGATGAACAAGAGTTGGTAGGCTTTCCCGAGTGACTTAGTCTTGTAGAACTAGTTGGGTGTCACCTTGAAATTCAATGGATATCTTACCCAATGCTTCATGATGTCTCTAGTGTTCACATTATTGTTGGGAGTGTAGAAGAGTGCATCCATGTGGTTCACTGGTTGTGGAAAATGATACATTTGATGGTAGTTTTCCAACCTGAAGGTGGCAAGTTATGTTCCATTGGCACTGATCAATGTCATTGTCTCAGGATTGGTATGTGAGACAATCCAATTAATGATGTCTGCACTCAGGAAGATGGGGTACCTGAATGTAACCCTATACAAGACTAACTTGTGAATGTTGACATAGACATGTTGATCTTCCATATCTTCCCTGAAGATGCCTGCAAATATGTCCTTTATTTCATGCAATGTTATCTTCATGTCCTTCTCTACAAACAATTTTGTGACTGCATATATTGGCGAGTTCATTGGCACATGTTCAGCCACATCTCCAATGCTGCTCTCTACAGTATCCTTTGATCTAGCTCTCTTGGAAACCATGATTCTTGTACTACTGAGAAGCTGCTTAACAACTGCTATACCTAAAGACATAGAGGACACTCATGGCATGAAAATGTCAGCTTAAAATAAAAAAGCACTTCAAGGAACGATCATGTAACAAAGTGGGCAACTGCTGGGCAACACTACGCAAATATGACTTTCGGAGGTGAGAGAATGTTAGTTGGATCTACGCATTGTGCATTCCCAACTACCAGTGAGAGGTAATAATTACTAGAACTATGCAATGTGCAGTCCAGTGTGGTTTGATGGGGACTGGAACTGCGTAATGCGCAGTTCAGTCTAGCTTGATGTTGGCTGGGATTGCACATTACGTAGTTCGAGCGGGAAAGATTCTGGGACTGTCTCCTAGAACTGCACAAAGCTCAGCTAGAGCCAGTCACTGGTAGCCTCTGCATAATTCCTAGAGCCATGGTAGAGCCTTAAGTTCCATAAATGCACAGTGCATGTTGGGAAGAGCTAGATCCAGGCCAAGGCAACCTATATCTACCCAAGGGCAACTTGAAAACGAGTAGATTTGAATGTATGAGCAAAGGATGGTGCAGATCTAAGTGAATGGTAATGCATGAAATCAAAACAAATGCAAGAATTAGTCAAACAGTTGAAAAACAAATCTTGTAGGGAGAGTCACCACAATGATGATTGTTAGTGCAAAAACTGAGTTATGCATGCGATGCTTAGGAAAGGCAATGAAAAACTTAAAAAAACACTTCTACAAGTTAAAAGAAACTAAAATTCTAGTGGTCGTTCAATAAAACACGAAAAACAACTCTCACACAAGCCAAGGAAACAAAAGTGACGGAAAAAGCAACCAAATACTTGAAAATAAAAACTTACTTGGAAAAGTTGTGTTGATCATGCTGAAGGTTCCTAGATGCCACGGGAATGCCAAATCTCCAAGATCGAATGTGAAAATGAGCTCTAGCGGAATCTATTAAATATATTTTATTGATTTAGAGTTTATGACGCGCATGCCAAAAATCTAGGAAAAAGTGACAAGTAGCGACAATTTTTAAAATTAACTCAAGTGTAACTCCCAGTGCTAAAAATAGATCCCTATTTTTTAGGGATGATTTTTTTTTTCTTTTGGGAAGGGATGCCATGCATGCATAGATAAATTGCGTAGTTCTGGAGGGAGCTGGGCAACCTGCCAGCACATGCATTGAGCAACATCTGAGGGAATATTTCTGCGCAATGCTTGGGCTGAGTAGCTCTGGCTGCCTCTCATGATCTGCACAGTTTCCCAGCTGAAGACAAGATGCCAACTGGGTCTGTGAATTTTTGGAGCCAAAGCTCACTGCTTGGCTAATCTGCGCAATTCCTAAGAGAAAGGATGGATGCCCTCTAGAACTGTGCAAATTTCCAAGGCAGTGCAAGAACCAGATTACAACCAAGCCATGGGAAGGTCATCTTGTGGTTAGACAATAAAGCAAGTAAGTGAACACAAGCTATATATAAAAAGATAAACTCAAATGACGTCACAAGTACTTGGGCAATGCAAGACAAGCTGCTGAGATTTGAGGAGGGAGGCTCTAAAATGAAGTGAAGGTAAAATTTTGGAGGGTGTTTGTAGCCGCTACAACATTGGTGACACATTGGTAGAAATCCAGCTCTATGTATGGACCTTGTCTTGTGTAAAGCAAGTCTAACTCCTCAAAAAGTATTGTTCGATTCTTTGATCATCATTGCTTCTTCACTAGCTTGAGTTAAAGATATCATCCCTTCCATTCTCTTGATCGGTCAACACACATACCTAGCCAAGTTCACTGAGTTGTCTCGGTTGGGGATGAGTGGTATATTGATCCACAAGTAATATACATTTTCATATTTTTAGTTTCATCTCTGGTGTTTCTCCGCTGCAAGCAGGCCTGGACAGTATCCCAACAGAGTCACTTTAGGAACACAAACATTGCTCCTCTACCAGCGAGCCTAGACTGTACCCCAGTGAAGTTACTTCCTTCACCTCTCTGCGTAGGAAGCCTTTCTCTTCTTTCACCTTATTTTTTTTTCTTTTTTTAGATAACTATGCATAGGCACTTATTTATTTCATGAGGTGGAAGAAAGATCCTGAGTTATTGAGAGAATAAGAGGTTGTCGCTTCAGAGAAGGATATTATATATACCTCTTACATACTTGTTAAGGTTTCCCCCCTCACCTTACTCTACTTTACCCAGTCGACAAGGGTTAATTGAATATAGAAAAACCGATTAGAGTAGGTGGTACTAGTTAAAAGTGCAAGCGTTTTGTTTTCACCAAGACTCACTTTGAACATAACATATTTTCCATCAGGGTATCATCAACTAAAGAAACACAAGCTCTTCATAAAGAGAGGGTATGACAGATAACCAAATGTTGATAGCTATATAATTCCTCTTGTACTTCACCCTATCTGTCTCAAGAGCCAAACACGGTTCATGTGAAGCTAATCCTATGGGTGCATAAATAGAAAAACAAACAAGTAAGAAAAGGACAAAAGTAAAATGAAAGCAAAGAAAGTAAGAAAATAAAAACACAAAAGAAAAGAAAGTAAGAAAATAAAAACACGAAATCAAAGCAAACAAGAAAGCAAACTATCCTACTCCTAAGCTAAACAATGCATGGGCGTACTCACATGAAGTGATACTTCCAATGTAGCCACTGGTGCATTGGTTGGCCCATGTTGGTGAAGGCATGGTTGACAAGAAATATATTTAGGTGAACCAGCAAGCAAGAAAGATAAAACAATGAAGACCAACATGCTCGAAGTTTAAATGCATCCACAGAAAAGAAAAAGAGTAAAAGCGCAAGACAAACACTCTATGGACGTACCATGGTGAAGCATCACACTGTGCGCAAATGATAAACATGCACACTCTTTTTATCTGGACAAGTGAGAAAACATGCAGAAAGAAGAAAACTTTTTCTTAGTAAGATGACGTGCTACATATGACTCCTCCAATGCATGAGCGATAAGATTGTGTGATTCTGGTGGAGGATGTAAAATTTGTGGACCAGAGTGATTTTCAATACAAACAAGTGATGAGGAGCCTGGGGTGTTTCAACATATTTCTGATTAGGAGAGGAAATAACCTCACGATAGCGCGAACCTGACATAACCATCAGATCAGGCTGAAGTGCCTCGACATCTTGAGGGGTTTCCACTTCGTCAGAAGATAGATCATAAAAAACCGGTGGCTTAGAAAGATAAATTTAAAGTGAATCAACATCATGATCAAATGAGTGAATGAAGAGATCACGACAGCTATGATCAGAAAATTCGAGATGAGCATCGATATCCTCGTGATCTAGTGAGTCGTACAGAGGGGTTGATGAGAAACAAAAATTTTCACCCTCTAAACTTCCAGAAAGAAAAGATGATATATTGGGTGGATTAAGAAAGAAAGATTTGTCCTCTCCATAATCAAATGATGGACTGACACCCTGTGTGTCCTTTGAATGATAAGAAGTAGAAACATCCAAGAATGAATTTTCATAAGAGAAATCTGAAATGGAATAATCACAAAAGATGTCAGGAAAAATATGCTACACAATATTTTGTCACACCTCCTGCACTTCCCTGTGTCATACCCCGGAGTGCCAAAAACTTGGCAATTATGCAGTGTACCGATCCTGATATGCAGTCTAGATCCTCCCTAAAGAACTAATGAAAACATGCCCTAAGCCTTCCCTAAAGAAGTGATTTCAAAACCCTAATTTCTGGGTTAGCGCGATTGTGACATTGCCTACCTGTGCTGATGGCAGGTTGCACCATACTAGCATCATGTTGACAATGTGGTTTTTACCTGGATACTCATGTTTATCCTTGAAAGGAAAGTTTTCCCAAAGAGGACAAGAAGCTTCGTGATCTAGAGGCTTCCAGAACGACAAGTTGGAGGTTGTTTGTTGTGGATGTGGTCAAATTCTCCCAATATTTCCCTTTGATCTTATCCCTATGAGCTTCCTCCTTGAGATGAGGGACTTCCCCTATCTTTGGTGAGATCCTAACTTCCTCTCCATGCCTATATATTCATCCTCTTCCATTCCCAAATGGTTGGTCTCTGATTATTTTCACTGTTATGCTGAGATAGTGCCTACAGGCTATTCACTTTGGCTTAGAGAAGGAGTGCTTGGAGAGCTTGAGCTTGGATTTGGACATTCACTCAAGGAGGGCTTACTAACATCAAGGCCTAGGTTGTATTCTTCCTCTTTCATTTCTTAATATATACAACTACTGGTTCACTTTCCATAAATTCTTGTGTCAATTCTTCATTTATCTTAATTCTCCTTGATCTATTAAGTGGAGTACATTCGATTATGCTTGTTGCAATTGTATGCTTTGTTGTGTCTTTGGCCTCTTGTGCAGGTATTCAAATGCTAATAAGTAAGGATTGAGCCTGAGGAGCAAGCGATCAAGATCTTCAACAAAGGAGTGCATTATAGCATTAGAATGAGGAAGGTCTCCTTTCTCTTCTCTCATTTCGACTGTAATTTAGGAGAGTGTCTTGTAGATTGTCTTGTTTGTTGCTAGACCCACTCATTGGGCTAGAGGGATCGTCTCTATCCATAGAGAGGATTTACCTAGACAAAAAAATGGCGACTCCATTTGGGAAGCTATAACCTTTCCATCTATTCCTTCGATCTGATCCTTTGATGAGTTTGACCAACCATCGATTTATTGGCTTGTGTGCATCAGTGTAGGTTTATATAGTCACTGATTTTTGCTTGAGAGCATTGATTTTGGTCTGATTTTTGAAATTTTTTATTTTTCCTTCTTTCCCTCACCCAACGCATTTTCTGGTCTGACAGAAGCATTGCTAGCACTGATTTTGAATTTACAGTCGCGTTGCTTTGCCTTTCATCGATACTTTTCCTTTAACATGTGCGTTGATCCCAGAGGCTAGAAAAAAATAGGTTTTCTTCTTATTTTCAATGGATCTCTACCGCTGTGAGTTATTTTTCAGTGTTTTGTCTTGATTCTTGTCCTTTACTGATTTCATTTGTCTCTTGGCTTATGTTGATGTGTGATTGAAGCTTGATTGTCTTGTAGGGTTTCTAGGTCTAGGTCACCCTTCACTAATCACTTGGCTTGTCTCTGTGAGATTGATTGCCTAAATTTAGAATTTTTACTGCGGTTGGGACACCATCTTCGAGTTGCTTTTGGTTCATATTCGCGAATTTATTTTCATTAGTATTGAATCATTTTTGTACTTTGAAAATTTATTTTTCTCCATTGCCAAACATGGATTACAATTGTTGGCTTTGGTGACACCGAAAGTGTATGCTTGTTTTGAATTCATTGTTTTGGAAATAAAAGTGAAAGGATCTCTTCATTTAAGTGTTTTTGAAATGATTGTTATTTGAAACCAAAAGTGAATCAAATTTTCATTTTAGTTTTTTTGAATTCATTTTTTCCTTTGCTTATGCATTAGTTTGCATTTTGGATCAAAGTGAAAGAAAAAGAACAAAATATTATTGCATCTTGGTGAAAGAAAAGTGATTTTTGTTTCTCATAAGATTACATTCTGGCATTGCATTTGTTAGTGTTAAAATTAGCAACTAGGGCCAAACTCCATCTGGGTCATATTATTTATGGCAGCTGATATTTTTATTGGATCCCTCTCATCGAGAGGTGTAGGATTGATCTAAATATCATCTGATTCCGATAAGTATTTATGAAGTTATGAATTTATTTGTATTATAAGACATATTGTCAAGTCGGCCAACATCCTATGTAGGCTCAGAAGCCCAATAGTCGTGTCTATTCATCATCTACATTTTAGTATAAATATAGAGGACTTGAAAACATTTGGAACACACATCTTCTTCACGTGTGGTCTCCTCCTCTCCACGTCTTTGGGTTTTGGTGAAGGAGAGACACAATGAAGATATGCTGGCCGTAAGATGATGCCCTAACCGCAGTGATACCCTAACCACAGTGAGCCGTAGGCTTATGATGATGATATATGCAACAAATAGAGACCTTATACGTTGTTCATGGTGAGACCTTATACGTTGATCATGGAGAACTTATACGTAGTCCTTGAAGACTCTTATATGTAGGTCATATCATTGTTAAGAAGAGGCCTAATCCACAGAAAAGGAACTCGAAATTCTTACCTTAGATTGGGCTATAGGCAGAGGACACATCAGCGTGGGAAAGAGGCAGCATAGGAGCCTTTTGGAGCTGTATTGAAGTCTGTTCACACTTGCTGGGAGGCTGAGTTAGGTAAGGAGAAGGGAAGGTCTATTGTGGCACGTTGTAAGGGCAAGAGAACTCTGTTTGGGTAGAACGTAAGTTACAAGTGGGCTGTGTGGTAGGCTGCAGGCCATACCACCATAGCAAAGCACTTGTGTGGGTTTGTTTTGGGGCTATATTGTGCCCTAATCTCCAGCGTGGAAGCAGAGGGATCACACCAAGGTGGGCCGCAGGGATTGAAGGCTGTTTGGGGACTGTTCAGGGATTGTTTGAGGGCTGTTGTAGTATGCTAAAGTGCCCTAAATAGGAACAGTTAAGGGTAGCGTGGGACAATAGATTTGGAGGCAAGGTTGTTGTGTATTAGGTCAATGTGTTGACCAATTTTGAATCAGATTATTGAGCAGCCTGTGGAAGCCATGATTTGCTGACTTGTGGTATAAAAGATGATATCATAAACTTGATCTCGATGACACTAATATGAATGTGCATCATGATGATCTCAGTAGAAGGAATGATGAAGGAAGATGCAACATAATGGGCAGCATGATGATGAGAGCATATGAGAACAACTCAGTCATCAAGGTTCAACACTGTGATAGTAGAGTATGGTGTCACACGGTTATGTGCAGCAAATGGATGAAAGGCAGCACTATGACAGGTGAAGGAATCACCATGGAGAATCAGTTGAAGCAACATGTCTTCAACTAATCTCATACATATATAGAAAGTCAAAGTGTTGACTTCTATTGTAAATGTACTATCTCTCTCTCTTTCTTTGCTGAACTATGAAGAACATAAAAGAAGAATTTATCAAGGGTTTCCCCACATTGTGGGGTTTGTCCATGGCTAGCGCCACATCATGTGTCCTCTTGTCTTGGCTTGTCTTCTGCGATTTATGTTTATGTTCTATCTGCAGTTTACTTTAATGTTGATGTGATTGCTAATCTGGAAAATATATCGAGCTAACTTTGAAAATTTAAATAAATTTCTCTAGCATAGAACATTCCTAAACTTAACATGGTATCAGAGCTCAGGTGAAGACAATGCCCAAGCAAGAGTGAAAGAGAAATCACCGAAGACAGTTGGGACAGGATAGAAGGATCAATAGGTTTCGCAGCTCTCTTCTAAATTCACCAAGGGTGAAGTTGAAGCAGAGAATATTGTCAGAATGGCATAGCAGAAGTTTCTGATAGCCTACCTAAAGATCACTTCATCAGGAAGTTTGGATCTAAGGGTGGAAGGAAAGGTGGATGCGTTGGTTGCAATAAGTTTGGCCATCATGCAAAGGAGTGTCTGAATGGCAAAGACACATCTCTTGATGAAGATAAAAATCATTCCTCGGACATCTTCAAATGATCAAAGGAATGATAGGTAATGCAGGTCATCAAGAAAATGGTCGACTCTTCAAAGAAAGTAAGGAACCCTAGTGCCTCAAGGGACTTCATCAGATAGATGGGTGCACTCTCTAATTTGGTAGAGATGGAAACAATCATGGGATTATACTTGGAGCCGATGCCACCTATCCCGGAAAGGGTGTAGGGAATGTTACCCCTAAATTGAATGAGGGTAACTCGATTCATTTACAGAATCTCTTTCATGTACCTGATCACAAAAAGAACCTGGTGCCCATTCGGCAATGAAAGACAAAGGTTACAGGGTGGCACTCATCGATGGAAAGGTACGTGTTTAAAAATAGAATTTTCAAATATGTTTTTTTGAGTTTAGGATTGTATCAAGTTGTAGAAAGTCCACTGGGGACCATGTCTATTGATACATAGCACCGAAGGTTTGTGAATCAGATGGTAATAGGGATGCCTGAATTCAAAAGAAGCATGAAAGTACATGTCTGAGATGTACCGAAGGAAAATCTTACAAGGGGACTATTCCCCTCATGTAGCAGGTCCTTAGGTTTGGAACAACCTGAGGAGTTTGAGATTCATGATCAGGAATCTCATGTGTACAGGTGGAAGAAAGCCCTCTATGGCTTGAAGCAAAACTCCCCGGGCATAGTATGGGAGGATTAATATCTGTCGGATGAAGCTGAGATTCACTAGGAGTGAAACCGATCCAAACCATTACTCGAAGGTTGTGGATGATAGACCTCTCATACCGGCACCTTATGAGGATGACCTATTTCTGATAGGTATAGACCCTATCATTTGCAGAAGTAAGAGGGAGTTGGATTCCAAATGTGGAATGATAAACTGAAAGCCTGTGACTACCATGAGGATATTAAATTTTAGAAGTTATATGGTAGTGATGTCAGACCATATTTGGGAAATGCCTCTGAGTTTCATAAACTCATTCACGTTGATGTTCTTGGTGAACTTCCATCCAGACATATGTTTTGCAGTTACCATGGCAAGCTCATATTTGGTTGAGCCTCACTGGATTGGTGCCAAGAATCCTCTGAGATATCTTCGGGGCACAATCTCTCATGGATTGAGATACACTATCGGAAATATGAAACTGCATGATTATTCGAATGCTGAGTGGGCAAGCAGTGTGGAGAATCACTAGAGCACTTCTCAGTGTTGGATTCTGCTTCAATATCATGGATAAGTAGGAAGCAAAAGTTGGTTGCTGCATGGTTGCAGAAGCTCTTCAGTGAGCTATTTGTACACATGATGAATACCACCGTGATTCTCTATGACAACCTGAGGTAGGATTTGATTATTGAGGAATCCCGTATTCGATGATTTCTCCAGCAGATAGACATCAGATACTGACATATTTGGGATATGGTAAGTCGATGAGCAAGGAGGCTCCATCACATTGAGATGATGTACAGGTCGCTACACTTTGTTAAAGCCCCAGGGAAAGATCAAATTTGTGATTTTCCTGAACGACTTGGAGTTGTCGAGAGACCCTTGTAAAAGGGTCCTGCATGTTGTATACATTGAGCTCTGGGGGCTTGCAGTTTTTACTGGAGCAACATATGACCACAGGGTGACTCACCCTCCCCTAGTGGTGCACACTGGACAGGATGATTCGCTCTCCTGTGGACAAGATGATTCGCTCTCTTGTGGGATAGGATGATTCGATCTCGTGTGGACAAGATGATTTGCTCTCTTATGTAGCAAAATGATTAGTTCTCCTGTGAGGTCTGGATGATGTGTTCTCCATGATGATTATGTAGCAGGATGATTAGTTCTCCTGTGAGGTCTGGATGATGTGTTCTCCATGATGATTGTGTAGTGGGATGATTAGTTCTCCTGTGAAGCCTGGATGATGTGTTCTCCATGGCGATTGTGGAACAAGATGATTCGCTCTCTTGTGGGCCAGGATGATTAGTTCTCCATGGCATCCACTAGACAGGATGATTCACTCTCCTGTGGATAGGATGATTAGTTCTCTTGTCAAGGCATCCTACCCATGCAGTCTGGGACTCATGCGAAGTACCTCTCATATGATCAATGAGCAGGGAAATGAGGATAGGGACCATAGTAGTACCGATGAACGCATCATTGTATCTACCATACTCCCTATTCTAGGATGACCTTCATTGATCTGGGATCAATGAAACTAGTCTGGGACCAGTAGTACACACTTTGAGACTGACTTCAGGTCAGTGGAGAATGGTATGAGACATTCTTGATCAATTCTTATTCTTCATGGTTCAGTAGAGAAGAGCTGAGTAGAGCAAAGCTGAGTAGAGTAGAGCTGAGCAGATAAGAGTTGAGCAAAGCAGAGTTGAGCAGAGCAGCGCAGAGCAGAGCAGAATAGAGCAGTGCAGGGCACTGATGGCAGAGATAGTATAGCTGGACATATGGATCAGAGGATGGAGTTCTTCCTAGTTGAGAGGGAGTGTTAAAATTGGCAACTAGGGCCAAACTCCATGTGGGTAATCTTATTTATGGTAGTTGATATTTTTATTGGATCCCTCTTATTGAGAGGTGTAGGATTGATCTAAATATCATCCGATTCCGATAAGTATTTATGAAGTTATGAATATATTTGTATTATAAGACTTATTGTCAAGTCAGCCAACATCCTATGTAGGTTCAGAAGCCCAATAGTCGTGTCTATTCATCATCTACATTTTAGTATAAGTATAGAGGACTTGAAATCATTTGGAACACACATCTTCTTCATGTGTGGTCTCCTCCTCTCCACATCTTTGGGTTTTGGTGAAGGAGAGACACAATGAAGATACGCTAGCCCTAAGATGATGCCCTAACCACAGTGATACCCTAACCACAGTAAGCCACAGGCTTATGAGGATGATCTATCAAGCAAACAGAGACCTTATATGCTGTTCATGGTGAGACCTTATACGTTGATCATGGATACCTTATACATAGTTCTTGAAGACTCTTATATGCAGGTCATATCATTGTTAAGAAGAGGCCTAATCCATAGAAAAGGAACTCGAACTTCTTACCTTAGATTGGGCTGTAGGTAGAGGACACTTCAGCGTGGGAAAGAGGCAGCGTAGGAGCCTTTTGGAGCTATATTGAAGTCTGTTCACACTTGCTGGGAGGCTGAGTTAGGTAAGGAGAAGGGAAGGTCTATTGTGGCACGTTGTAAGGGCAAGAGAACTCTGTTTGGGTAGAATGTAAGTTACAAGTGGGCTGTGTGGTAGGCTGCAGGCCATACCACCATAGCAAATCACTTGCGTGGGTTTGTTTTGGGGTTGTATTGTGCCCTAATCTCCAGCGTGGAAGCAGAGGGATCACACTAAGGTGGGCCGCAGGGATTGAAGGCTGTTTAGGGATTGTTTAGGGATTGTTTAAGGGCTGTTGTAGTGTGCTAAAGTGCCATAAATAGGAACAATTAAGGGTAGCGTGGGAAAACAGATTTGGAGGCAAGGTTGTTGTGTATTGGGTCAATGTGTTGACCAGTTTCGAATCAGATTATTAAGCAGCCTGTGGAAGCCATGATTTGCTGACTTGTGGTATAAAAGATGATATCACAAACTTAATCTCGATGACACTAATATGAATGTGCATCATGATGATCTCAGTAGAAGGAATGATGAAGGAAGATACAACATAATGGGCAACATGATGATGAGAGCATATGAGAGCAGCTCAGTCATCAAGGTTCAACACTGTGACAGTAGAGTATGGTGTCACACAGTTATGTGCAGCAAATGGATGAAAGCCAACACTATGACAGGTGAAGGAGTCACCTTGGAGAATCAGTTGAAGCAATATGTCTTCAACTGATCTCATACATATATAGAAAGTCAAAGTGTTGACTTCTGTTGTAAATGTACTATCTCTCTCTCTTTCTCTGCTGAACTATGAAGAACATAAAAGAAGAATTAATCAAGGGTTTCCTCAGGGCTGACCAGACCGACTCTAACATTGGCTCCAATGGGGAATGGTAGCTCCTTGGAGGTGCCAAGAACAACAGATCTCTGGAGGAGCTAGACAATGCCTCTTTGTCCATTGGGCTATGGAGTCATCATTTTGATAAACAGCACAAGACTCTGACTTATTTACAAAACTGAAGTAACCAAGAAATTGACTCAAACTTGACAATTGGAATAACTTAAAAACTGACTGTACATACTGAAATAAAAATGGTATTTACAATGACAGTGGAAGCAGTGTTAATAGATCAACAATGATACTGCTTGAGCAGCCGACCATTGATTGGCCCCCCAGGACAGTCTTCCCCGTTCATTTCTTTAAGAAGAAAGGCATTTTGACCCCTGTATGTTGCGATCTTGAAAGGACCTTTCCATAGATTTTCGAACTTTCCGTGCTTGCCTTTCTCTTCATTCCTTGTAGCCCACTTCAATACCACATCATCCAACTGAAATTTGTCCGCTTTAGCTTTTCTGTCATAAATTTTCTTTATCTTCTCCTGCAACTTGGATGTGTTTTTGAAAACTTCTTCTCTTGTTTGCTGCAAGTGGATCATTTGATTCAGTCTTCTCTGCATGGGATCTTCCTCACTGCCGGCCTCCTGAAGAAGTTTGACCACCGGGGCAGCAAGGGAAGCGGGAAATACTGTGTCCACACCATAAACCAGCTCAAACGGTGACATACCAATATACATTTTCTGACTAATTCGATCTGCCCAAAGTGCATGAACCAGCCACTTGTTCCAGCTCTTCTTATTAATTTCCAGCAGCTTCTTGATGATGTTGACCAAAGATTTATTCGAAGATTCCGCCAATCCATTGCCTTGCGGATGATAGGCAGTTGAATGACCCAAAATTATGTGATATTTGTGACAAAATTCTACCATCCTTTTCGATTTAAAGGCTGCTGCATTATCAATGATTATTTTGTTTGGATAGCCAAAGCGAGACAAGATGTTATTTTCGAGAAATGAGATGATCACCGTGTCCGTCGCTTGTCTGGTGGGTGCTGCCTCAATCCATTTTGTGAAGTAGTCTGTCGCCCTAAGGATCCACCTATGCTGTCCGGAAGAGGCGGGATGAATTTCCCCAATGAAATCTAACCCCCACTGCTGGAATGGAGCGCTCACTTCGATAGGCTTGAGTGGCAAAGGCTGTAGTTTCTGTTTTCCTTCGAAAATTTGACACTTATGACAGCGCTTTACCATATTATGCACATCAGCAAACAAAGTAGGCTAGTAGTACCCCGCTCTCAAGATTTTGTTTGCTGTTGACTTCCAAAAAAGATGTCCACCACACTCTCCTCCGTGGAAGTCCTCCATGACTTTCTTTGCCTCCTCTTCCACCAGATAATTTAACAAAATATCACCGGGATCTTTCCAATACAGTGCAGAAATCAAGACACAAAACTTGGTAGCCTTCAATTTAAGTGTTCTCGCTTTGTTTCTAACCATGCCAGGCGGTGGTGATAGATTTTTCAGCACATAGATTATATCATAATACCATGGGGACAAAACAAACATTTTAGATACCTGAAATGAAGTTTCTTCATCATTCTCATCGGACATGGCAGTGATCAGATTTATGTCCAATGCATGCAAATTTGACTTAGCCATTAGCTTTGCCAATCCCTGTCCTTTGACCAGCTTTGTAGGCTTTATCTCCACATCGTATTCTAGCAAGGCTGCGATCCATTTGCCCCTTCTCCCTTCCGGATTGGTCTGCACTAAAACGTCTTTCATGACAGTATTAGGAACATAGGCCAGAATGTGAGAATGTAAGATATACACCCGGAAATCTTTCAGTGCCTTCACCAATGCCAAGGCTTGCTTCTCAATGATATTGTACTTCAAAGCTGCATCCCTTATAGCCCAGCTGAAGAATGCAATGGGTCTTTCATGATCATCCCTTTTCTGCAACAATACAATTGCCATAGTGTGCTCAGAAGCAAATGAAAACAATATGAAATCTTGAGTATAATCCGGGCTGACTAGAACTGGAGCTGAAGAGAGGGCCAATTTGACCAAGTTGAAAGATTTTACAGCCTCATCCATCCATTTCACCTGGCTGTCCTTCTTAAGCATGTTGGTCATTTCTTTCAAGTGTTCCACAAGATTAGGCACAAAGGGACGCAGAAAATTCATCTTACCATTAAATGACTGTATCTCCTTTTTGTTCCTAGGTAGATAGATTTGCTGAATTGCTTGGACACATGATGGGTCTATGTGGATGCCATCTTTTGAGATGATATGCCCAAGTAATTTTCCTTCCTCCATGGCGAACAAGCTCTTCTTAGGATTCAGAGATAGGCTATATTTCTTGCATTTTTGAAAGACAATTTTTAGGTGATGCATATGCTCTTCATCAGATTTTGAAAACACCGTCAAGTCATCCAAGTACACCACCAAAAACACATGCTTCTCATTTGCAAATGCCAAGTCCATTGCATGCTGAAATGTGGCACCTGCTTTCTTCAAATCGAATGGCATTTTGGCATAGTGAAATGTTCCCCATGGAGTTGTGAATGCTGTCTTATCCCTATCATCTTCATGGACTGAAATTTGGTTATATCCTGAATAACCATCAAGCAGAGACATACGAGATGCCCCCACTACTCGCTGAAGTATATGGTCCATCTTGGGCAGCGGATAGTTGTCCTTCAATGAGACCTTGTTTAGATTTCTGAAATCAATGCATAGGCGGATCTCACCGGTCTTCTTTCGTACAGGCACTAGGTTAGATATCCAATCTGAAAATCTGATAGGCACAATGATACCTGACTTGTACAACCTATTTACCTCTTTTTCAATGGATGGCAGCAACTTTGGATTGATCCTTCTCAGCTTTTGTCTAAATGGTTTTTGATTGGGCTTGATAGGTATGGTGTGCTAAATGATGTTCGTATCATAGGTATTTAAATATGAATAATCCCAAGAAAATACATCTGCAAATGAAGCCATCAAACTGATATATTTGTCCTTGATTTTTGGCGGTAGTGTCTTGGACAATTTTACCAATTTTGGATTTGCTGTTGTACCGATGTTGACTTCTTCTACACCTTTCTCCGTGGGCTGCAAAGTTGGCTTGCGGGCTACATCGTCCTGATCGAAAAGTTCTTCTAGGGGTATCAAGCTTTTAGGAATGATGTTGTTCTTTAGCTGCAATACGTCCATTTGATTGATTTGAACTTCTTCTGTACCATTCCCTTTGTTCTCATCGTTTTCCAAATTGATTAAGGTTTCTTTGAACTTGCCTTTGTTGAGAAAAAATCCCTTAATCTCCTCATCATCTTGGAACACTTGCCAATGTCGCTGATTGTCTAGAATGGTTGGACGGTGCTTGACATGGATTTCAAATTTATTGCTGGAGTTCATGGGGATCTTCAAGCTGCTCACTGCCTTGGCAAGAGCATCAGCAATGCTATTTTATATTCGTGGCACACATGTCAAGGTGTATTTAGAAAATAGCTTCAAGATGTCCAAAACTGCATTACGATAGGCTCGCATCCTAGGATGTTTCACTTGATACTCACCTCTGACCTATTTTATCACCAACTCGGAGTCACCATATACTGAAATCCTCTTTGCATTCAGCTTTCTAAAAATCTTCAGGCTAGCAATCAGAGCTTCATATTCAGCTTCATTATTGGAACATTCGAAGGCCAACTTGTAGGAGAAAACTCTCATGCTGCTAGGTACTTTGTTTGGGGCGGAGAAAGGACTGCGTATTAAATACCAATACCAGCTCCATCATTCCCTACTGCTCCATCAAAATCCATGGTCCATAAGCCTTCTTCTTCTTCTTGCAAGTGTTGAAAATCTTTTTGCTGTCCATTGTTAGTTTGCTGTCCATCGTTTGTCTGCTGTCCATTGTTCGTTTGTTGTCCATCATTTCCAACTAATTGCCCAATCTTTTGTTGCTTTTCTTGTCTTTCTTTCTTCAAAATCTCTCTAAAATTTTCTGTTATCTCTGGAATGTCATCTGCTTCTACCATCTGACTATCTATTTCATTTAAACTATCTGAAAATAAAACAAAAGACTCTAAATCTGTATGTACATAGTTTATAGGATGATTTATCAGTTTCTCCTTGCTTGTGATCATATACTTCATCTTTTGTTCCCGATATAATTTCCTCATCTATCTAAACACCGGGATTGTTGCATAGCAGAAATCCAGCTGTAGTGTCCCCTTCAATTTTTCCACCCAAGACCTGGAAAGAAGCATACCAAACCTTGGAGGAATGTCTGCTACCACTACGTCCATCAGAACATTTTTCATAGGAAGCTGATCCAAACTCACAACTAAGTCTTTGATGAGCCCTATGCACCTTACTCTGCTGGAGTCGAATGAATAGAGATCATGATATTGGCGGGTGATGTCCAGACCAAGCTTATCCATGATAGCCTTGGGCATGAGATTATGAGAGGCTCCGGAATCGAACATGGCATTGTGTAGCACAAAGTCATGCAATCGTAAACTAATATAGAAGGGTGGAACTTCGCTCTCGGGAGACTCACCATTTGTCGCTAGCCCAAAAATCATTTCAGGCTGATCATATTCCACGTTTACCATGTCGGACATTGGGTCCAAATTCAACATTTTAGAAATCTGTCCTCTATAGCTGTTGTTCTTCATGATTTTAGTCAAAGGGATGGATACCTTTAGCTTAGAAATCTCATTCTCTAGGCTGAAAGCGGGATTTCTTTCTACCTCTTTGACTGGGGTCTCTTTCCTTTCCTTGTCTTTTGAGATGGCTGGTTGCTGTGATTGTTCAGCTGATTTCCATTTGCTGCTCTTCGGAACGACCACCTCCTTTCCCTTTCTTTGTGTAGCTGATAGATCTTTCTTTGTTGTTTCATCCTCCTTCTTTTTCTGAATTTGTTTAGCTGGTACATCCCTGTTTCGAAGGGAATATCGCTGTTGTTGTGTGGACAAAGCATTCATATACCCCCTTTGATATTCTTCAAACTCTTCTTCCAACACGGTTTCGTTAGCTAGGATAAAATCAGAGTATTGGTGTGTAGCTGAGTTCACTGCACATTCTTCTTATTTGGTGATGTAAGTAGGCAGCTCATCTGGAGTAAAAAGATGGTTTTCCTCGCCTATTACATTCCCTTCCTCATCTGATTCTGGTCCATGTACAAAATTCTGTTGCAAAGGTGTTTGTATCGGCTGTTGTGCTGTCTGCTCTTGAGTCCGCTGATCTCTTTGTCTTATCCTATATTGTGGCTGCTGTTGGCCACGAAAGCTAGGATTCCTAACTTGTGGCTCTGGCTTGTCAAGTTTTACCCTTTCGAGCGTCTGTTCTACCTTCTTGAGCAGCTGATCCATTGAAGAAGATTCTTCTTTTACCGTGGTTTTCTTCTCTGCTTTCGCTCTTGCTCTTTTGGACAACAGGTTAGCCTCAACGCTGACTGCAATTTTCTGCATATCTTCCATTGTAGCCGGTTCTCTCTCTCTCAATTGATACGCCATGTCAGCATCAAAACCATCCGGAAACTTCATCATTGCTAGTCCCACTGGTGGCTTTAGATGGTCTAGGATATCATTGTAGACTGCATTAAATCTAACACAATAATCTTGGACCGACTCACCGGCATTCCGCTTGTATACTCGGCCAGAATTTGAAGGGGGTTCTTTTTGACTTCCCACCTGTTCAAAAATTGTCTTTGTAGCTCCGCCAAGGTGGTGATACTTGCAACCATCAAACCTCTGAACCATTTCCTCACATCACCTGCAAATGTTTGTACAAAGAGCCTCATTGCCACGTTCTCCGCATTGATCTCATGAAGTTCATAGAAATCTACCATATTATCCACATGTTGTTGAGCTGTAATATTGTTAGGAGTGCCATCAAAAAACAGGATCTTACTTTGATAGTCATTTGGCATGTCATCTAGGACTTAGGGCAGAACCAGAGGAGCGAAACGGGCAGCCATCATTCTTGGTGGATTTGGCCTTGGAGGTGTTGGAGGAGTGTGCACAGTTTGCAAGGGGCTTGCACTTGGAGTTTGGGGCTGTGTGGCAATGTAGTTATCGATTAATCTATTAGCTCTTTTCGTCTCAAGGTATACAAGAAATTGTGGATCGGGGACGGTGTAATCAACAGCCTTTTCGGATTTAGATTCAAACAGTGATATCTCAAACCGTTCGTCGAACTCAAGCTCTTCAAGATACTCAAAAATATCGGGACATGAAGGGGATTTGAACACGGGGGTTATGGTGCTTTCTTGACGAAGGAGTCTTGGGATCAAATTTGGATTTTTGTAAATGTGAGGAGGGTCCGGGTCCGGATTTGCTCGAGTATATCGTCTTGAAGCCAGCATGCTATTGAGAGGAATTACGGGACACAACCAACTTACTCAGCCTTTCCAATCCTAAGCTCATCATCCGGGAGCCTAGAATTCTTATGAAACAAGGGGATTTGATTTTCAACTTAAGTCCCCAGTGGAGTTGCCACTATGTTTTTGCCTAAATCTGCCTTAGGCTAAAGGAAGGAAAAAATTAGGGTAACCACAAACCACGCTCAGTTTGGTAGCTAGCCCTACCAGAGCAGGAGAGGGCTCTCTCCAAGTCACGCTCAGTGAATAGATGATCGAAAATAGTCTAAGATGACTTACAATGCTATATTTACCTTAGGCTAGTAAGTGAATAGGAATTTTGGAAAAGATTTTATGAAGTGACCGAGCTTCTGGGATGTATATGGGACTGGCGCTCAGCAAAGAATAGAGAAATGAAAATGAAGGCACAGATTATTCCATGAGGTGAGGTAGGCGGAAAACGCAGCAATTTTGGCTTAAGGTAATGCAGAATGGAAAGATTGATGAAGAGAGTGAAAAGGGCATGGTCGCATGAATCCTTTTCAACAGAAGAATAACACTGCACATGAAATTTTCCCACAGGCAGAGCAATATAAATTGAATTCTACCTAATCTCACTTAGAAAATTTCACTGAAATGAAGCATGAAATGAAATATGAAACATAACAAGATACATATGGAACATAAGAACACATTTTCTACAATCACGACCACAAGAATATCATGAAATAGAGCCGCTGCCTTTCATTAATTCTCTGTCAAAAATACACAGTGCAGAAACAGAGTTTCTTTCCCACAGTCTCCCGGAAGTGACAAGCCAGCTAACCCTTTGCAAATAACTTTCTTACAATATATAGAAAGTGTAGAGAAGAGATGGAATGCCCAGCGGTTGGGAAGTTACTCAAATCATTTCGAAAAGGAGATGGAGAGCCAACCATCAGCTACAGGTGCAACGCTCTCAAGCATGACATTTGGGTGTGGTGACCCTTTGCATTCTTTTGACACTTGGATAAATGCCCACCTAGAGAGAAAATTCTTTAAAATTTTCCCTTGGTGCCAAAAAACTGAAGAGTAAATGACCGGGCCCACTTGGAGAAGTCGTGACCCGAAATTTTGCGAAACGGGAGCAATTTGGCAATTTTTTCCCCTGTGCATCACGCCACTTTGGAGCCTGTTTTGGGGCACTTTCAGGTGTCCAAAATGTGCCCAAGTGGGCTTTTTGGAAAGCCTATCCTGTCTACTTTCCAACCCAAGTAGAATTTCTGAATTTGAAGCTCATTTCCCCCCCAAAAATTCATTCTCCCAAGACTGCTTTCTGTGTGTCCAAAAAGTGGCAGAGAGGCCATTTTTGGGTGTTTTTTGACCTTTAGGAGACCCAAAACTTGTCAAAATTTCTTGCCCAAACACCAGTAGACGTATTTTTCAATGCTGAATCCAAATATGCAAGCCGTTCCTCGATCTGAGTTCTAGATTTTTAGCGTCGCGCCAGTGGCGCGTTGCATAGGGAGTGTTAACACTCAGGTTGTTCCCTTTGACTCCTAAGGGAATACAGCCGAGGTAACCACAGACCAATCTTTGGATTGCAGGTCCTAGCCTACCTGCAATCAGAGAGGGCTCTCTCTTTAGGATTTAGCTTTGTTTAAGGGATGATTTTAGGCTAGATATGATGCACATGGGTTTTGTTTTGATTCTGGTGGGAAGGAGGACTCTTTCAAGTAGAGAGGTAGGTATAGTATGAGAACTTCAAACCATTGGGCATGGAGTCAAGGAGTAGGACTGCTGGTGCATTTTCTTGGTCACAAGAGGAATATGGAGCAAGATAGCAGCACATGAAACAACATTCAAGCTAAATGGAGATGGATTGAAGGCTAAGGAATGAGAGGCAATTAAGAATCTCTCATTCAACTTAACAGAGAGAAGGTGAATGAGCTCTATCTAGGAGCAATAAAGAATCCCTAGATAACTGTCATACATGAATAAAATAGAGCAAATATGAGCCATGAGGAATTCATATTTATGCCTAAATCAGAAGAAAACATATAGAAGTCACAGAAACTGAGCATAGAGTGCAGCCAAGCAAATTCTAAGCTAATCTTTCTTTCTGTAACTTAGATGGTGATATATATATGATATGAGCATATATCAATGAAAACAGAGGTAGGAAACACTTATTGAGTCATGTTGCAGCACAAGAATCCATGATTCACTCTTTAAAACATTAATAACACAGCAGACAGTCCATTCTCCAAGCTTTCAGCAGTCTTTGATTAAAGAAATCATCATACATACAGAGCGAGTCTCTAGTGGAGCGAATCAACCAACCAACCCTCTAAACAGTAAATTAGGGTGGTTTTTATAAGAAAAATATCTACAAGAATCAGATCTAAGACAGATCTGATGCAATAAGTGTCTTTAACCTAACATATGTGTTATAGCTCCAAATCTCACTCTTATGGTTTGTGATGCTGTACTCATGGCCTGGGGCAACCCCTCCTTCCAGAACTGGTCCTAAAATTTAAAAAACAGTGTTTTATCCCTTATATGCGACATTGCCCTGAGTTAAACGCGTGTATACGCGGGTTCGTGTATATCCAACCTGCGTGTATGTATTAAAACACTTAAAAAAATATAAAATTCCTTCTTTTCGGGCGGAGATCGCGGGTTTTACCTGCTGATCACCTATTAGTGCCCGTGGCCCAACTGTTCCCAACCAACTCCTAACTAAAAAACTACTTTGGAGATGGTATAAAAAGACCTCAAAGGGAAGGCCTAAAGGAGGAGAGAATAGAGAGAAAGGTTATTATGCTGAGATTTTTCCCTTGACCAGGTCTGAAGTCCCTTGTGCCTTCTGCGCTTCCCCCATTTTGTACAGGAAACCTTTGTTTCCTTATGTGTTGATGTTCATCCACCATTTATGACATCATGGAGAGAGTCATGGAAGGAGTTTTGTTAGAGGCTTGAGGCTGGAACGGATCCGGAAGGAAGCTTTGCTTGGAGCCTGCTGAAGGTGACTCAGGTGAACATATTCCTTTTTATGTACTTTTTTTGTCTATAATAAAAGAAACACATGTCTTGGTTCCTGAAATGAATCTTCTTTATGTTAATGATAGTCATGTTTAGAATTCATATGTAAATGGTTATTTGAATTTCATAACTAACTACCTTTCTTTATACATGAAGATGGTTTCTTTATAAGTTTTTGTCCATGTATTGTTGTGTTCTTTGAATTGGTTGTTTTGCAGGACAAAAGAGAAGAAGGGAACTCCAAGAAGGGTTTGGACCCTAAAGGCCTTCTCAAACGTAGGACCAAAGGTACATACCCTTATCATAGAATTTGCTTATAATAGCATAATGGCTATATGAATGCATGTTTCTTTGAATAGACAACTTTCAGTCTGCTAGGGTTTCACCCTAAAAGCCCTAGGGGAGTAATTCCCTCTACCAATATGCTCGAAATAAATGCAAAAATATCTATCTAATGCTGCGCTGGGGGCAGCTGCCTAAAAAATGAGTAACTATGATGTCCTTAGAGCTCTGTGCTGGCATTTGGCCATAACTGTGCTTTGATTTCTACAGCACTGCCCTTAGGTGGCCTTATGCATTAACTTTGATCTGGTGAGCTTTGATGGCCCAACATTGCTTTATTAACTTTGATGGGGGCCTCTTAATGTTTGCCTGCTTTCGAAATACGGATTTCCACCAAAAACACTAACTGATAGTCTTTGTCGCTTCCTCTGATGCACTTTCACTGAACCTGGGCTCCTTCTTGTCTTCTGAATGCTTTAAACTGTCCCATCGACATTTTATGGCTACTGTTCGGCCCTCTATTGCCTTAAGAACTGTTTTTGCCCCTTTTCTAAACCTACGTGAAGAAATTCCTATCAATTTGCGAATTTCGGGCCTGCTGGTAGCCGAGCCATGAGAGGGTTTCCATTTTGGCCAATTTTTCTTAGCGACACGCGATTAGCGCTATAATCGCGCATCGAAAACTACCTCAGTTTTTCATTCCGGGCATCCCTTGCTGGAGATTTCGCGCTTCGCGCCCTTTTTGGTGATGAGATCAGCATGACGTCAGCGGTGGGTCCCAGTACGGCGGTGACGTGGTAGGGTGATGTGGCGGTGACATAGTGGCGGGCGTGGATGCAGGCGGATGAAGTGGGAATGACGTGGCGTAGTAGTGGGGACGCAGGTTGATGATGTCACAAGGATGTGGTGCTAATGTCAGGGGCGGGGGAGTGGTTTTTAATTTCCCTGCACCACTTTTCAGCGCAGGCCGTATTGGGGAAGGGGCCTCCAAACACGCCGGGAGGCCGACACGTGGCGGGGATATGGCAGGGAAATCGCCCATCCCCTGGACGTTAACCTCCGGTAGATCGGGGTGCAGGAATAACCACCCACCGTTGATCTCGGGCACTGGCCATCGGACGGCTGGCAGTAAAAGTGAGGTGATAGGGGGTTTAGGGACGGGATCTGCCCTACATATTAAAATAAAAATGTGCCGAGGGAGTAAAAAAACTTGGTTAATGCGGAGTGTGGGGGTTTTATGTGCGCGAAAGGTAGGATAGTAGGGTTTTAAGGGTGAAGGGGTAGATATCAGTTATTGGCCTAACTAGAGGTTTAGACCAATCCCAAAGTTATGACACAGATGGGTTCATAATAGTCCCAGGTGGAATATTATATCCCAGAACTGTATGTATATAGCTATAGTGATATAGGTTGGGATATTTAATATTTTTTGGGATTTTATATAGTTATTTGTAGCAATTAGGGATGGGAAAGTAGCTAGGGAGCTATAAAAATAGAATTAGAAGTTAATATGGGATTGATGAAGAAAGCGCTAAGTATGGAAATCTTAGGCTCTAAAGGGGAAATAGGACTTGTAGAAGAAATATGAGATCCATAAGTAAAGCAGATCTTTACTTAGGCAAATATTATGAAAAATGATGAATTTAAGAGATATCAAGCAGATCTTGACCTCTTTAGGGGAAGTTAGTGAATGATTTGGGGAAAGTAAGAATGGGAAAGTTAGACATGCCTCGCTTGAGCTGATCCAATGGAAAATTGCCTCATACTTGTGATCACAATGGATATAACACTTGAAAACATAAAATGGATCACATTTCCTCATTCTGCCACCACAAAACTACCTACCCAGCCTGCTTACCTAGCATTTTCTCTTCTTTTTGGTTTGGGTGCACTTGAACAAGCAAACCCAGCTTTTCAACTTTTCTTCTGGCTGTCCTCCTATCTAAATCTAGCCTTATATCTTCCAAGGGCCCAGATTAAGCAGTTGGGCTCCTTCATTTCTCTACATACCTAACAATCTGCCAAGATTAAACAGTTTGGACAGACATTTATTCTCTATCTCTAAAACCAACAATTTAAACCTAGGGAAGGCAAGATTAAGTTGTTTGGCCTTCCCTTAATCGAGAAATCTTTCAAAAATGGAACTTTTACAGCATGGAAAAGATGAAAATTTTTGGTACTTTCACTGTCAATCATGAAATATGAAACCTATTGCAATAGGAGGCTAACGGGGAGAAAATTCCTGTTTTGTTCCCAAAAAATTTTCCTGTGACCAAAATTTGCCCAAATTCCTTGAAATTTGGGATGGAGGTTCCCTATGAAGTGCTTTTCTGGGCCAAGGAAGCCTCAGCCAAGATTCGAAGCCGATCTTGCTCCTTTGCCTCCTTTGCCTCTTTTGTCGCTTTGCTCAATTTTGCCTTTAGGCTCCTGATTCTCGCCTTGGAACTCATGTTTCGTGCTTGGTAGTGATGAGTCATGCACCTCAGCATGTCTTTCTCCCTGTTTGCTTTGTCCAACTGCTGCTCCAAGTGCATGTTAACCCTCTCAAGGTAGGACTCCCGGTCTTCATTGATTTATTTCTCCAAAGAGGTGAGAGGAACCCTTCTTCTTTGAGCAACTTGGTGTTGCTCCCGGATGTTCTGCAACTCCATGATCATCTGTTGGTCCTCAAGCTGTTTTTTTCTTCGCTCCAGGTAGTTCATGTTCCACTTGGCCCTTTCTAGATCAATGGTCAAGTCTTCAATCTCTGATTGCTGCTCTTTGATGATCTCTATAAGCTCCTCATTGGTGGGTTCTGCATCTGGCTCATCATCCTGGAGGAGAAAAAACTCAGTCTCTTGCTCACCTGATGGCACACCTGAAGGCCCCTCCTCATGCTTGGGCTTCTTGCCCTTGTCCTGTACCTGTGTCGTCGATGTAGGAAGCGAGGCCCCTTCCACCCCGGGTGGAGATAACACTCGCTTTGCTGCTGCAAACAAAGGTCTGGTGCCTTTCGGATAGCCTCTCTGATATGTGATGTATACTGGCATGGTGGCAGTCTCATGGCTATCAAACTGATGTGAAGGACTTCCCAGCTCATGCTCAGCCTAATGTGAAGGACCTCCCACCTCATGTTCTGCCTTTGATGTCACCGGTGGAGCGCTGAAGAAATCACGGGAGATGAAGTCCTCCCAAGCAATACCCTGCAATCCCAACTAATGGTCCACCAAAATTTGGATGAGAGAAAAATGATAGACACTGTTTAGCTACTGTCGTGGGGTCTTGCATTGCATGAATTTCTTCATCTTCTCAATGTTGTTGCAGATGAAAAATGGGAGGCTCATCATCTTCACCCTAGTGAAGTGCATGAGCAGGCGGATGTGGTAGGCATAAAGGTGAGAAAACCTCCCCTTGCAACTGAAATATTTCATGATCAATCTCATGAGTGGGGCATACTCATCCCTCAAAAATCTGAATGGAAAAACCCTGGTGAGCTGGCTCAAGCAGCTGTTCTTGATGTAAGGCTCATAGTGATGTCTCTCCGCCTTCCTTTTCTTATGCCACTATTCCCCAACCTTAGGTATCCCTGTTGCCACTGATATAGCCTCCGGTGTCAAGGTGAAAGTGACCCCACCAGGACAGATTGGCCTCCCTGTAGATGAAGTGCAAAAAGGTGAGCCAACTCATGATGTACTCTGACATTCGCCACCCTTTGGAAAAATTCATAACATGCCAAGTGCTGGAAACAAGACATGGCAAGTGGGCATGCCTGTAGCTTTGTGAGGGTGTTGGGCTTGTCTCTGAGATGTCTACCACTCCGGTGATGTCTCCTATGGGCCCTCTCTACTGAAGATGTGTCACTGTTCGTATCCCCCTCATAATCTGATGAATTTTCTGATGCCATCACTGCTGCTTGTACCCTGAGTTTAACGCTGCCCTTTGGATTCAATGGCACTGATGAATGCTCTGAAAATTTGTTACCAATGGGACAATAAAATAGGGGAGTGTTAGGAGGGGAATGATGAAAAGGGGAATAGGGGTTTAAAGGGGAAATTTATCAGGGATTTGGGAGTGTTTGGGGTGTGTTTTTGATGGGGTAGGTTTAAGGAACTTTTGAGCTATATGAGTAAAGGGGACAAAGGGATATGATTGCAATGTAGCTAGGGTAACTATTAGGGGAAAATGCTCCAGGGGAATTTAGCAGATAGAGGTAGGGTAGGAGCATATTTAGCAATCAAGTTACTGTAGCAAAACCCTAGCTTTTTTACCCTTTTGTGTCATTTTTGTGTTCGCTTAATAAAAGTTTTCTTTTGATTTCATGGTCACCAACCTCATATTTTTCTTTGAGCTTAGGATCAGTGGTGAAGGTGTCTAGGGCCACTTTTGGAATGATGAGAGCCAATTTCAAAAAATTTGGGCGATTTCGTGGCTTTTTTAGGCTCACAGGCCTGTGCACCGCGTGCTTTGCCCAGTGCGCTGCGCGCCGGGTATGCGCCATGCCAATGTAATGTTAACACTGTGGCCGGGCTCCCAGTGCACTGCGTGCCCTGAGTGCGCCGCGCCACATTGTGTGTGTGCTGCGCGTGGTCAAACGACATAAATTTTTTTTTGAAAAACAGGGGAGGGATTTTTAGGGGGTTTTCTTGGGAGACAAGGAGGAATGGAGGTGAAAATGATGAGGAGTGAGGGGACAAGGGGAGGAAAGTGACCTTGGTGCTAATCATTACAATCTGGCAACCCCATCAACCGTTTTTCTTGTTGCTTTTTCCATGGAAGGCCATTGTGCTTTTGGATACCTTTCAAACATCTTACAAACAACTAAACATTGACCAAATTGATGGAGAAGAGGTGTCATAAGGCCTACCTCGTGATTTGATAGCTTTCACAAAGATTTGAAACGGTTTGGGACTGTTTTTATGCCCCTGGCTGTGTGCGTCACGCGCCAAGCCCAGTGCGCCGCGCGCCCTGAGTGCATCACACCCTTGTGGATTTTGCACTGCGGGATGGCTGCCAATGCGTCGCGCCTTCTGTGTGCACTGCGCTCCCTGGTGTGTGCGCCGCGCCACCTAGCAATCCACCCTCCTTACTCGAATTCCTCCTCTTTAGCTCTCTTTTCTTCAACAATGCCTCTCTCAAGCTTTTTCATAACACAATGAATTAGTCTTGGGTCAAAACAAATATATATAGGCTTTGAGAGAGTTGGGTTTAATTTTTTCCTCTTTGAAAACCCACTTTCTAATGTTTGAGTTTTGCACTTTTCATTGACTTTTAAAACAATCTGTTTTTCCTTTTTCTTTAAAATTTTGGCACTCATGATAAAATTTTCGGCGTTTCTTTGCGGGGACTGTGTACTGGGCCTCTGGCTTTGAAATCCATGACTGCATCTGAAAATGTCAACTGTAAATTTTTTGGAAAATTTTGTCATAGTTGACCTTATTTGACTTTTCTTCAAAACAGAGTTTTGAAGAAGAGTCGATGTCTCTTGCGGTGATGATCAAGCTTTCTACACTGTAGGTGTATAAGATCTCCCTCTGGCCTGCATGAATTTATTCTGGACATGTTTTTCAAAAACCACATTGATGATTTCCTAGACCCAACAATAAAAAGGACTTTGACCTGTAATATGACCAGACCTTGGCTATCATGAATTTCAGTGATTGTGGATCAAGACCTGAACCAATAGGGGCCAGACATGAGGGAAAATGAGTAGCATGACTTTCTCCGTCAGATCATGACATGTCCCTAGCGGAATGCAGCTGAGTGGATGGAGCGGGACACCTAAAATTGAAATGCACAAAGAGCTTTGATCTCTGATGGAGGGCTGACCAGACTGACTCTAACAACTTGTAAAAACCGAACACATCATCATATGAACACATAAGTAGACAATAGAAACATGCATATGTATGTGTATAAATATACATATACATATACATATACATACACACAAACACACACACACATACACACACACATATATACATTTATTGAGTTTGTCAAATTTTCTTACATCAAAAGAGTACGGGCTCCAAAGAGTTGGAACCTCTCCCCTCTTCTGGACAATCCAGTGATGAATTAGATGTCAGCTACTTCTAGTTCCAATTCTTGATCTCCAATAATGAAGATCTCATGATCAACATCCCATAATCCAATGAGATATTCTAGTAGCTCATTTTGAGTTATGAGTCCTGGGGACTAGAAGAAATTAAGTAATCCATAGTCCCTCAAAGCATTGACACATTCATCACTTTGGGAAACTTGGTGGTATTCTGCCTCATGGCCTCTTTCTTTCCATTCGATGGCCATACCTGTCGAAATATCTTGCAAATAAACCATAAACCATATTTAAAGCCTTACCACAGATCAAAATTTCGAAAAACATTGATTCAAAGAGAGGATTTCTCATTTTATTTTTCGCTTTGCACCCAATGTGATTGTCTGAATTATTTTCATGCTGGCAGCATGAGGGCCTTTTTGGCTAAGGGGTGATCAACCCCTGATTGTAAAAATGAAAATCCTCCTCTTCAACAACTAAAAATCCTATGAAATGGCTTGAAAATAGTATGAAAAGCAAGAGAAAAGGAAGATCTCTTACCTGCAGTTGACGGTTCATGAAATGGTGCCTTGGATCTCCCACACTGCTTGCCTAAAGAATCAAGAAAATAGGTTAAATGCACTCTCCAATTTACTCCAAGTTAAATGGTAATTTTTTTTTACTTTTTTCTTATTTATAAGTTTTTAAATACATTTTTGCCAATATTTTATTATTTTTCTCATTATCGGTGATGTGTGGTTGTCTTTGTGTAGTTATAGGACCTTTTGGTGATAACCGTGATCATTTTTTACCAATTCAATGAGTTTTTGTTTTATATCTTTTTCAGACTCTTTAAAAATAAACGAAAAAGGAACCTCCCTGGAGTCATATTTAAGCTCTTTTCTAACTCTCGAAAAATGAAAGGATCACCGAATACTTGTCTTTTCGAACTCGTTAAATTAAATGAATTGACGTCGTCTTAGTATACATTTACCCCTTTTTTTGGGCTGAGATTGACTATTTACGAAAAAGGAATGCCTTGGTCGACATGGTCAAGAGGTTCTCTCGAATATTATTTTCTACCTTTTGGGTTCGAGAGACAAATTATGAAAAGGGACTTGATGGAGTTTTCTTTTTCGTCTCTTTTTCAAACTCTCTAAATATGAAAAAGACACCGAGTTACTCTTCTGTCGGACTCGAAAAAATTAAACGACGAAAGACTTGTCACCATGACGAGACCAAGTTTCTCCTTCCTAGGACTTGTAAAAATTACTATGATGGATTCATTCGAAGAATGAACTTATACGACAAGCATATGTGATCCCCTTCATGCTTGTGATTAAAAATAATTGGGGCACTCGCTAGAAATAGTGGGGAAAAATGAAAGTGAAACATCTCTTGTACAGGAAACATGTCTCTCTTTAACATGACAATCATCTATTTCTCATGTAGGTTTTTGGATATCCTCACTCAGTCACTTGTCCTTCCGGGTTTGGGTGATACATTTTTCCCCTCATCTAACTATTCCACTTCATCATCATGACCCTTAGTCCTATGTTGAGTCAAATGATGCCACAATTTGGAGTTGTGTCACCGATATGTTCAAGAGAATTCATATTTGCATTTTACTACTTATACATTGTCTGACATTTTTCACAATCTTGGATCATACTCATTTATTCCACTTTATTCCTTGTTTCATGTCAATAATGAGGGAATCATTATGGCCCTCCTTCGATGGGTCACTTCTTGTCGACTCCAACTCATATCTCGGAAGATGACTTAGGAACTCCCTTTCAGTACCTTAGAGCTTGCATGCCTTAAAGACAAGTTCTTCACATCCGATGACACGTTTTCATCACTAGCCTTCGATCGGATGATTCCACGAATGTTCGACTACAACTTCATTTTCGCATTCACAGATTGTATTGTTGTACCTCGAGAGCCATTGTCATTATTAGTGGTTTCTCTCGTGCTTGTTAATGGTTCACATCATTGGCTGGTAATCAGGTGGTTTTCTAGCATGTTTGACTTTGACAAATTCATTCACATGTTAAAATTCATACTTTGATTAGATTGGGATGGAGTGCAAGACCCTGAGTTTTGTCTGATATAACTCAGGCTGTGTGGAGTTATGTATTATTCATGATTGTATACATGTTTCCTCTATACAGATGGTTGTGACCATACCATAGGACCTTATATTTATGATGATGATGATCCTTGTATGTCAGGTGGCCACGTCCATACCATGGATCTTAGACTTCCAGATGATCCTTTTCATTCCGATGGTTGTGGCCATACCGTTGATCTTTTCACATGGTGCTTTTTATATAGATGGCTGCATCCATACTGTGGATTCATGTTTTGATATAAGATATGTATATGTATACATGTACTTGATTTTGAGGTCTCCTGATGATGTTTGTTGTCGTCCTTGCAAAATCTCATAAATCATCTCAACCATCAATCCCTGTTTTTACTTCATGCTTTAGGGGGCATCTATTACACAATATTTTGTCACACCTCCTGCACTTCCCTGTGTCATACCATGGAGTGCCCAAAACTTGGAAATTATGTAGTGTACCCATCTTGATATGCAGTCTAGATCCTCCCTGATTAACTATGAAAACATGCCTTGAGCCTTGCCTGAAGAAGTGAGCTCAAAACTCTAATTTCTGGGTTAGTGCGACTGCGACACTGCCCATTCGTGTTGATGGCAGGTTGCACCATACTAGCCTCGCACTGGCAACATGATTTTTACCTGGATACTCATGCTTATCCATAAAAGGAAATTTTTCCCAAAGAGGACAAGAAGCTTCGTGATCTAGAGGCTTCCAGAACGACGAGCTGGAGGTTTTTCATTGTGGATGTGGTCAAATTCTCCCAACATTTTCCTTTGATATTATCCCTATCAACTTCCTCCTTGAGATGAGGGCCTTCCCCTATCTTTGGTGAGATCCTAACTCCCTCTCCCGGCCTATATATTCATCCTCTTCCATTCTCAAATGGTTGGTCTCTGATTATTTGCACCCTTATGCTGAGATAGTGCCTACATGCTATTCGCTTTGGCTTAGAGAAGGAGTGCTTGGAGAGCTTGAGCTTGGATTTGGACATTCACTCAAGGAGAGTTTACTAACATCAAGGCTTAGGTTGTGTGCTTTCTCTTTCATTTCTTAATATATACACCTGCTGGTTCACTTTCCATAAATTCTTGTTTCAATACTTCATTTATCTTAATGCTCCTTTATATGTTACGTGGATTACATTCGATGATGCTTGTTGCACTTGTATTCTTTGTTGTGTCTTAGGCCTCTTGTGCAAGTATTCAAATGCTATGAGTAGTAAGGACTGAGCCTGAGTAGAAAGCGATCAAGATCTTCAACAAAGGAGTGTGTTATAACATCAGAATGAGGTAGGTATCCTTCCTCTTCTCTGTTGGAATTTCGAAGTCTAACTCGTTAGAAACCCTTCATGTACTTTTCTAATTTATTTATGCCCACTTGTTCTGATTAATTAATAAACTATTTACCATGTAAATACTGAAAATAAATACAAGTACATTCTCAACACATTATAGATCATCAACTGAAGGAAAACAATAAGCACACAAGTGACGTCGTTGTTTTTGGACTAATGTCCCCAGAAAAACTCAATGTGGGAAAATCGGTGTAGCTATCTGAGGGTTTAAATTATTAAGCAGTTTCAAAATACAATCTAGGTGCCAAAACTGGCTCACCCAATAGAGAATAATCTTGGTAGTAGTGCCTCTCAATCGGAGACAGATGTTCCAGCTGAAACCCCAAATAAAAACTCCAACGGCTCTCAGCTCCAATCTTCCCCACGAAAACCTCAGCGTCAACCTATAGGGACTGCATCAACCCTCTTTAGCCCAGTGTTTGCCCAACGTCACCCCATCTTGCCCTGTTTCAGCCTATGGAGGCACTGTGTCAACCCTTAGAGCATCTGTGTCACCCACAATTGCTCTCTGAGGCACTGCGTAGCTCCTGGTGTTATAGACATATTTGGGCACATCAACCCCAAAATTATATGTCGATGAATTATGGCTCATCAACCACTAAAAGAGTTGTTTCATACCCTAAAAGAACTTAGTCATGTGAGTGCATCATTCCCCAAAAGCTCCACCTTAGAAATCATCCAGAAACTGCCTAAACTGAACCATACTGACTGCTCCATTGAAAAAGTGCGATGCATACTATTTAGGCCTTCTATAGGGTGCGATGGGTGAGGATGGACAAAATTCCGGGACAGTTTGTTAGATGATTACTCATGGAATCTTCTAGAAACTTCTCCTATGCCACTTGCCTCTCTGAATTCGCCCAGGGATGACTAAGGGAATTAGGAAACCATCTCCAATTCCCCTCTCTTGTGGAACCAATTGTAGCAAGTGGAATGATACTAATCAATCCTAGTGGATAACTCACACCCTTGCAAATATCTATAAAAGGATCTCTCATCTAAGGGATCAAAAGGATAGAATTTTGTGAATTGCAAGTAAGTGCTGATAGTTTGTAATTTAGGAGAGAGAATTGTATTCTTGTTGGTGTGATCTTGTTATTTCATGAGGTGAAGAAGGATTGAAGCTGGGAGGATGGCGTTGGATCAGACAACTGGGTTGTAATTCTCCTTTCTATTAATAAATCTCTTCACATTTTCTCCCATATGATTGTGCAATTGTGTATGCTATCATTTGTCCATTATATATCTGATTCTGTAATGTTTATGTTGTAATAGATCATGATGCTTTGATGGTTCTTTGTTGTTGTACTTGTGCAAGTACTCTCCAAGGGTGTTAAGTACGGGGAGGAGTTGTAGGATCTGCCAAAGGAGAGAGAGATCAAACAAGGGATTAAGAAAAAGTTCTAGGTTGGTTCTACAATATTTCTCTTATCTGTTACACATAGGAAAAATCATTGAATTGCTTTAAATTTTTGTTTCTAGGGTAGCCACCAAACCTAGAGGGTTAGTCGTTCGACAAGACACTAATTTTCCTAGAAACAAATTTGCGACTCCACTGGGCAAGACCAGATGATTGTTTGTTGTTATTGTTTGTTTTATGTTCCATTTTATAAGCTATAGACAGAGTTTGAAGTCAGCCAGGTAGCCTTCGAACTACTCTTGCTCTGCAATTGCATAGTAGATAAATGTTGCTTCAGTCAATCTCTGGTTTAGTTTATGAATTAAACATTTGACTTGAAAACACATCTAGATGCCCTTTTGGTAGCTCAGTAACCTCTTAGCACACTCCATCATACTTTGCTTATCATTTTTTATCAAAACCAAGCTTGATTCATTGAAAACTACTCCAAATTTGAGCCAAAACACTTTCAAAAATCGCTCCCTGGACCATCGCACTATCTTCCACTGTGACTCAGTATGCATCTCACTTCTCGAATGGGCAGGGTGAGATGCATCTCACCCTCTCCAAAGCCCAGGTTCGATGATCATACTGTTGTCTCCAAAGGCCAAGTGAGATGATTGACTGAACTCAATTTCCCATCTAGGAGTTGAGGGTTTTTTACTTGTTTTCAGTTTTGTTTGGTTGTTTGCTGTATATGAACAATGTCTTTTCACTGAAGCTCACTTGCATCACTTAATTCAGCCCCAATTAGACTAGGATTGTTAAATGTTTCTTATGTATTACTTTATCATTTGCAATCTTTAGTTGAAAGTTGTTTTTTTTGTCGATTGGTCTTTGTCGAAAGAAGTGTCGTAAAGTCGTTTCTCTTTCGAATTATGAATTTTCATAAAGTCTTCATTCATTAAAGATCAATTGGTTTATATGTGCATATGATTTGTCTTTTCATTTAAAGTGTCTTAATTCTTCTTCTCTTTAAAATCGAAAGTGTCATAAAGTCTTCCTTTTCATTTAAGAGAAATTGTCGCAAATCGTCGCTTTTATGAAAAAGATTTTTGATCGTTTGTGCATTAATTTTCCTTTCTATATCATTCACATTAGGGGAAAATGAAAAGAAATACATGCATTTTGCATTATTCATATTAAATTTTGTGAATGCTTGATAGGAATAGCAAGGGAAATTGCATTAGATGTGCTCTTTGCTCTTTGTCAAATATTTGATTGCTCTATCCTTTAGTAGCTAAGGTTTTCATCATTCAAACTAAATCAAAAGTTTGTTTATCATGGTAGCTACATTTTATGAATTGCGAATATACATCACGTGGTGAACCTTCAAAGGAAAACTTCTAAGCAAGATCAACTTAAAATGAACACTCAATTAACTTAACAATGCTTTGGAATTTAACGCAACACATTTAGAGGTCTAGGCTAGAGACGTGTTCCGACGTCGTTAAAACTAGTGGCTATCATTTTCATTGAAGGTTGGGTGATACCTCCTCTTTGATATGACAAGTGCTAGCACAGACTTGTGCTCCCCGTACCATTGCGTATATATTGGGAGACCACAATAGGCTTAAATCCTTTATCCATAGGAAACTGAGTCTGCCGCCTTATCAATCGCAATGCACTGAACACAACATTTGGGAATATTGACTACTGTACATAAAATCCTTGGTAATTTCTCTTTAATTTATCACCAAGGTGTATATTGCAGTTTTGCAATTGGTTTGGTAAACCATTTTTTCTAGATTCTCCAGAGTAGTCACTTTTGTTCCTTTTCGACTCCTTAAAAGAAAAGGTCCATCTGAGCACTTGTCCTTTCAGGCTTAAAAATCGAAGGCGACTAGAGTCATCTTTAGCTTTTTCTCGACTCTCTAAAACTGAAAAAGAAAATTTGCGTCTAAAGTGTCGTTAAAATTAATTGACTGCAAATAACGTCCCTATTCCTTAGTTGATCTTAGGTTGAAACATATGGAGACAAATCCGGAGTCCACCAATCAAGGAATCCCTTTTGATGGGAATCCTAGTCCTTTTCCTTCTTTCGGAAATATTGGTGCTCCTTATATGGCTACATTGTCCCTTTCGGGATTTACCATTGGCCTACTAGTATGGCTGTTTTCAACCTCTTTGGTTCAAAATGTCATGATTTCTCCGCAACCGAGTACACCTCCAACTGGACAAAATTAACCTCCAGTTGATCCTAGAGTTGACCCTTTGCCTTCTTCCTCGGTTATTTCTTCCTCCCCTTCTTCCTCTTTGCCTGGTGAAATTATTGGTACTAGTAACCAGGTGGCTAAGAAAAAGAAGAAAGGGAAGAAGAAGAAGAAGAAGAAAATTCAGTAGAGGGGCAACCAAGCAATCATTGCTTTGAATGCAACCACTGATGAGAAACCATTCGTTAAGCCACACAAAGTTTGATATCCATGCAAAATTTTTGCGGGAGACCATCTTCATCGAAATTGTCCTGATATTCCTCGGATCTTGGAAGAATGGTCTTCCCGTTCACATCATCCCATGTCATCAACCTCTGGAGATCATGTTGGTAACACACCATCAACTAGTGATAGTAAAGTTCATGGAAAGAAGGGAAAAGTCAAGTTTCCCTATAGGTTATGTGAAGGGAATCACCCATTCACCTTTGTCCCTATCTAGATGAATCCAAGAAAGTGATGGATAACCATCCTGCTTCACCACAGTGATTTCCATCTGGTTACAAGAAAATCTCCCTAAATCCTTCACTAGTTAATGAATCGACTGACCAAAATCAACCGTCGGTCGAACCCACTCTCTCTGAAAGTGAATCCTATGAGTCTATACCCGACCAAAATCAACAGTTCGAGGCAAAAGTTGACCCGATTGCACCTTCAGCAAAACGAACCTTTCCCGAAGAGAGTGAATATGATACCATTCGAGTTATTTTTGTTTCTTCAGATTCAAATGAGATTGGGGGCAATCCACCTATTCCATCAAGATAGGATGAAAATCCTCCAGTTCTCATAACTCAAGGGGTTAATCCTCCCATTTCTATGGTACCCCCTCCAAGTAGTCTAGTCACTTCCTTTGATTGGAATCGACTGGCAGGATCCCGCCTTCCTTCTTATATGCCTTTCTAGATCATAGTACAAGTTTTTAAAATGATTGTATCTGGCTCTATTATAGACGAAGGTGCATTAGTGAGTATCCTTTCCTCAACTCCTTGGCAAGCGCTTGGTTTGCCACTGCTTGTGCCTGTTACACCGAATATGTTAGGCTTTAACAGAGGAACCAGTCGACCGTTAGGGATCATCCCTTAGTTACCTATTACTTTGGGAGAAAATGTTAGAAAATTATATATTACAGAGCAATGGAACACATAGAATATTGCATAAATATAAACACAGAAAATGCATAAAACCAGAGAGACACAGATATACATGGTTCACCCAGTTTGGGCTATGTCCACCCTAAACAGCCAGTCCTTCCTTTATATTATCCATCAAAATGAAGAGATACAACCTACAGCAGATCCGATGTAACACCCTCTTCTCTCTCAATCTCCTCTCTCTTTCTCACTCAGAATACAAATCTACATAGTCGCAATACAATTCCCTCATATATAGTGAGGGGTTGCCTTTTAGGGAAAAAAAAACCATAAATTAAACATAACTTCTACTGTCAGATCTCCACCTAATGAACGGCCTAGATTGACTAGAAATTACTATACTTTTACAAGGCAATTTTACATCTATTCTTAGCTTCGGGGGCACCCCCCCTGCAGCAAATATTTTACAAGCAGTGTTGCCGCCCAATTGCGAACTGGGGTCCAATTGGCGATACCTTTGAATACAGAAGATAATCAGGCTCCACACCCAACAATCTCCCACTTGGAGACTGATTATAGCAACTCCACCGTTGCTTCATTTGCTGGACAATGACTCCTCTTTGGACCTGGCTATTTCTCATCTTCTTTATCATACTTGAAGACCAATTGAAACTGAGCATATTCTCAGTTTCTCCCTAGTTACAATTTTGTTGGCATATCTGTAGGATTCTGGCTAGTGTGTATCTTTTCTAGCTTCAACTCTCCATCTTCCAACACTGATCGTATGAAATGGTACTTGAGCTATATGTGTTTAGTCCTAGAATGAAATGCTGAGTTCTTTGTAAGATGAATGGCACTTTGGCTATCACTGTATAATGTGCCCATATCATGCTCCTTACCCAATTCACCCATAAACCTTTGTAACCAAATCATTTCTTTACTAGCCCCTGTAGAAGCAACATACTCTACTTCTGTTATTGAAAGTGCAACAACACTTTGGATTTTTGAAACCCAACTGACATTTGTTCCACCTACAGTAAATACATATCCTAGTGCTCCTCCTGTTATCTCTGTCACCTGCCATATCTGCATCAACATATCCCTATAGAGAAATGTTTGAACCACCAAAGCATAATGCTTGATTTGTGGTACCTTTCAAATATCTGAGAATCTATTTCATTGCCATCCAATGTTCCTTTCTTGGATTGTTCATGTACCTGCTTACAACTCCCACTGCATGTGCAATATTAGGCCTTGTGCAGACCATTGCATACATTAAGCTTCCAACTGCTGGTGCATATGGAACTTTAGACATATAATCCATGTCTTCTTGGGTCTTTGGGCACATTTCCTTACTAAGTTTGAAATGGCTAGCAAAAGGTGTACTAATTGGTTCTGCATTGTGCATATTAAATCTTTTCAACACCTTTTGTATGTACTCATTCTAAGACAATGTTAATTTGTGATTTTTCCTTTCTCTAGTTATTCTCATACCAAGGATTTGTTTTGCAGCTCCCAAATCCTTCATTGCAATGAATTTGCCAATTTTATTTTGAGCACATTTATTTCTTGCATGTTGGACCCTTCAACAAGTATGTCATCTACATACAATAAAAATATAATGTAGCTTTCGTCATTTTTCTTTTTCAGATAAACACAATGATCAAAGTGACATCTAGTATAACCTTGTTCAGACATAAACTTGTCAAAATTTAGATACCATTGCCTTGGAGCCTGTTTTAAGCCATATAAGCTCTTCTTCAACCTACACACTAGTTTTGCCTTCCCTTTTACCTCATATCCTTGTGGCTGCTGCATATATATCTCTTCCTCCAAATCCCCATGGAGAAAGGATGTCTTTACATCTAACTGCTCAAGATGCAAATCTTCAACTGCTACTAGAATTAAAATAGTTCTAATTGAAGTCATTTTAACAACAGGAGAAAATATTTCATCAAAATCAATACCTTTCTTCTGTGCAAACCCCTTCACCACAAGTCTAGCTTTGTACCTTTGTTTTCCTCCATCTTCTTCCTTCAACATGTAAACCCATTTATTCTTCAATGTAGATTTTCCTGCAGGCAACCTGACTAAGTCCCAAGTCTGGTTATGCATTAAGGAGTCCATCTCTTCTTCCATGGCTAGCTCCCACTTCTTCCTTCTTTCAACCTGCATTGCTTCTTCATAACATTCGGGTTCACCAGAATCAGTCAACAATAAATAATATAATGAATGAGAGTATCGTTCAGGGGGTATACTTATCCTGGTAGATCTTCTAACACCACTTTCAGGTGTTTGGGGTGCCTGTTGCTGTTGTGGTGATTGCTGTTGTTGTGGTTGTAGATTATTATTATTTTCAGGCACCTTTACTTTTTCAGTGATCTCATCAAGAACTGTGTTTTCTTTGTTTACTTTTTCCTGTTTCTTTTCCTGTAACTGATTATTATACAAGACCCTTTCATTGAATATTACATCTCTGCTCCTAATGATTTTGTGATTTTCATAATCATATAAGCGATAGCCAAAATCATTAACACCATATCCAATAAAGGTACATTGCTTTGATTTTGCCTCAAGTTTTGTTCTGTTTTCTTTATTAATATGTACAAAGGCCTCACAACCAAAAGGCTTTAAAAATGAGTAGTTTACTTTTTTACCTATCCATGCTTCCTCTGGAACACCACCATCCAAGGAACTTGAAGGCCCTCTATTTATTAGATAAACAGCAGTATCTACAACATCTGCCCAAAATTGTAAAGTCAATCCTGCATGCAATCTCTTGCACCTTGCACGCTCCATGATTGTTCTGTTTATCCTTTCTGACACACCATTTTCTTGTGGTGTTCTTGGAACTGTCTTCTTTCTACGAATTCCATGCTTTGAACAGTACCTATCAAACTCTTTGCTGCAATATTCACCTCCATTGTCTGATCTGAGACACTTCAATTTCTTTCATGTCTCAATCTCAACCAAAGCTTTCCATTTCTTGAAAGTATCAAATACATCAGATTTATTCTTAATACAATAAATCCAAGTTTTTCTAGTTGCATCATCAATGAAAGTAACATAATAACGAGAGCCACCGAGAGATGATACCTGAGCAGGTCCCCATACATCTGTATGTACAAGCTCTAATTTTTCGTTCTTCTTTTCTTTCCCAACTCTCAGAAATTTGACTGTCTTCTGTTTTCCATAATTGAAATTCTCAGAGAAGTCCAAATCAACATTCTTCAAACCCAACAACAAATTCCTTGAGTGAAGAATCTTCATCCCCTTCTCACTCATGTGTCCGAGCCTATGATTCCATAATGCTGCATCTGCTCCTTTGGAAGTTAAAGCATTAACAGAGTTAGAAATACCACTGCATAAATACAATGTACCAACCTTTTCACCTTTTGCTATTACCAGGGCTCCTTTGGTGACCTTCCAAGCTTTATCTGTGAAAGTTGTCACACAACCTTCACTGCCTAACTGCCATGTTGAAATCAGATTTTTCTTCAGATCTGGAACATGCCTTACCTCCTTTAATAGCCATTGGTTTCCATTCTGCCGTTTTACAAGAACCTTACCCATTCCAACAATTTTACAGGGTTTATCATCACCCAAACGGACTTGTCCAAAATCTCCTTAAACATAGTCATGAAAGTATTTCTTATCAGGTGTGGCATGGAGTGAGGCCCCTGAATCTACCACCGAGGAATCAGTAATATTTTCGAAAGAAAGAATCAAAGCATCTTGTAACACCTCACCTGTCACATTTGCTTCATGATTGTTTTCTTGCTGTGCATCTCCTTCTTTTCCCTTTAGAGATCTACAGTCTTTCTTAGGTGTCCTTTATTTCCACATTTCCAGCACACTATCCCCGATCTGGACTTGGATCTGCCTTTCCTTGATTTACTATGATATCCTGAGCTCTTTCCTCTTTCCATTTTTCTTCCCCTAGACTCTGCACTCAAAGAATTACCCGATGTCTCACCGGAGCTTTTCCGTTTCATTTCCTCGCTAAGGATAGCACCAACAACATCATCAAACTTTAAAGTACTAGATCCAGAAACAGAGTTACTAATGGCCATTACTAAACCATTCCAACTTTCTGGCAATGAGCACAAGAATAATAGAGATCTAACTTCATCATCAAAGTTTACCCCTACATAACTTAACTGACTTGTAACAGTATTAAAAGCATTTAAATGGTCTGCAACAGATCCACCTTCCGACATCTTCATATTAAATAATCGTTTCATAAGAAATACCTTGTTTGAGGCCGAGGGTTTTTCATATAGTTTCGCTAATGCCTTAATCAAACCCTCTATCGTTGTTTCCTTCGAAATTTTAAAGGCGACCGATGCTGCGAAGCACAACCGTACTGTTCCGAGTGCCTTTCTATCGAGAAGATTCCATTCTTCATCTGTCATACTTGTCGGTATCTTTGTTTTTCCACCCAATGGTAGGTATAGATCTTTCTGATACAGATAATATTCCATCTGCATCTTCCACAGTGAGAAGTTTTGGCCGTTAAATTTCTCGACCCTAAACTTACCATATTCTGCCATTGCTCCCACTCGAACCAGGAACCCTTCTGTCCTGTGAGTTAGTCAGCCAAATAGACCTTTGGCTCTGATACCAATTATTAGAAAATTATATATTACGGAGCAATGGAACAAATAGAATATTGCATAAATATAAACACAGAAAAGAATAAAACCAGAGAGACATAGATATACATGGTTCACCCAGTTTGGGCTACGTCCACCATGAATAGCCAGTCCTTCCTTTCTATTATCCAGCAAAATGAAGAGATACAACCTACAGCAGATCCACTATAATACCCTCTTCGCTCTCAATATCCTCTCTCTTTCTCAATTAGAATACAAATCTACATAGACGCAATACAATTCCCTCATATATAGTGGGGGGTTGCCTTCTAGGGAAAAAAAAACCCTAAATTAAACATAACTTCTACCATCAGATCTCCACCTAATGAACGACCTAGATTGACTAGAAATTACTATACTTTTACAAGGCAATTTTACATATATTCTTAGCTTCAAGGGCGTTGCCCCTGAAACCCCCTACCAGGGGGGGGCTCCCCAAAGGTCACAGCCACCCCCACTGGACCCCCCTGCAGCAAACATTTTATGGGCGGCGTTGCCGCCCCATTTCGAACTGGGGTCCAATTGGCGATACCTTTGAATACAGAAGATAATCAGGATCCACATCCAACAGGAAAAACTGTTTATCTGAACGTGATGGTAGTCCCAGGACCTTTAGATTACAATTTACTTCTTGGGCATGACTATGTTTATCACATGGGAGCTATTGTTTCAACACTCTTTCGAGTGATTTGTTTCCCGCATGAAGGAAAAATTGTCACTGTTGACCAGCTTTTATTTCCCTGTCCAAATATAGCTCCTAGTCAACCATCGTCCCTAAATGGTCCATTTATACCAAAGGTATCATCCCCGCCATGGGTTAATTATGTGGCAATCCGTTCCATACCTACATCAACTAACAATCAATTCAGTGATGTTGTACATTATGTACTGGGGGCATTAGAACCAGATCTTTCCTTCACGACCACTTATGAGTTGTGATCGAAGGGCCGAGGATAGTTCTTTGTCTTGTGTCAAGCTCATTAAAAAATGGAAACAAAGATCTATGAGGATAGTTATTTTACTGTGTCAACCTCATAGAAAATTTTAGGGGCGAATGTTCGCCCTTTGGCGAAATTAAGGGGTTTTAAATTTTTTGTGGGCGAATACTTTGTATCATAGTACATTTTTACAAATCACCTCAAATAGCCCACCTTATTTTAAGGGAGAGGGTAAAAAAGGTAAATTTAGCCCTTGAAATTAGGAGTTACAACCTTCCATTCGCCCTTCCATTCGCCCATTTTCAAGAATAGGTTTTATTTAAGTGAATCCTATGGGCCAAAGGCCCAAATACCATATTTATAAAAGAGGTATGGTAAATTAATAAAAATATAAATAAATGAGAGGTATGGTAAATAAATAAAACATTTTTTATATTTACTCCATAAGTCACCTTATATACATGCAAAGGTGTAAACAAATAAAAATATAAGTAAAGTGGAGGTATGGTAAATAAATAAAATGTCTTTTTATACTCACTCAAAAGGTATGGTAAATAAATAAAAATATAAATAAACTAGACGCATAGTAAATAAATAAAACCTCTTTTTATATTTAGTCCATAACCCTCATTCTATTTATGAAGGCTCAAGAAAGAGGTTTTATTTAACTGAATCCTATGGGACAAATACCATATTTGTAAAAGAGGTATGGTAAATTAATAAAAATATAAATAAATGTGAGGTATGGTAAACAAATAAAATATTTTTTTATATTTACTCCATAAGTCACTGTATATTTACGAACACTCAAAAAATGTGTTATATTTAGGTGAAACCTATGGGAAAAATACTATGGGACAAATACCATAGACTAAATTGTTATTAATACCATGCAAAAAAACATTATTAACCCTAATATCAGTATTAATAAAAATAAAAATGGCACATGGTATTGACCCATGGTATTCACCAAAATGGCACATGGTATTGACCCATGGTATTCACCTGGAATGTAGCCTATTTAAATGGGGGAATTAAACCAGCATATATCCATCTTTACTCTGGATCTACTAACCCCCGAGAGGTATCAAATATCGTGATATGCAAACTAGCATAGAGTGAAAAATATTTGATCCCATCAAGAGTAAAAATGGATGTTGTAATTTAATGTATGTTAAACATTTTAGCTTGGTTAAAATAAAAAATAAAATAAAAATCAACTATTAATTTTTATAAATTACTAATAGTAATTTTTAAGCTCCAGGTTTATGATAACCCATGGTATTGACCCATGGTAATACCATTGTACTCATGTGAGCATAGACTATTTAAAGGGGAAATTCTATCATCTTAGATCCATCTTAATTCTGGGTCTACAAAGTGCTCAGAGGGATAAATAGATTTCATCCCCCTAAGAGTGGTAGATGTGGGGATATAGGTTGGTTTTTATGATAATGAGGATATTAAATAGACTTAGGAAATTATATTATAAAAACATCTTAAGGTGAATGGTTAAAGCATAGACCTTGGACAAGTATATTTGTATACTTCTGTTTTAAACTGAAACAAATCTAGGGCTAAAAGGAATGGATTGATTGCACTAGTCATCCTTCTATAACTTTCTAGCATATGCTCGAGTAAACAGGAATTTTTCTTGGTTTTATATATAGTATGTGGTTTTTTCTCATGCTTTCTGTGAATGGCACGGGTGAATTTTATCCTACACCCACTAGGTTATCGATATGTAATTTCGGTAATTTTGATTTCAAAAGATATTTTAAAGAAATGCAATGATTTCCTTTGTGTATTCAATAAACACAAGATTTTATAATTGAGTAAAATATTCGCCATGCCTGGTGAGAGATTCGCCAAAAAATTATATATACATATCATATTATTGATAAAATCGCCTTCCATTTTTCCTATATACCATGGAGATTCACCCATTTATTATATATGTAAATTTAAGGGGGTTCTTAAAATTTTCCCTGGTCAACCTCGTTAAAAAAATGAAACAGGACAATGAGCATAGTTCCTTGTCTTGTGTCAAGTTCATTAAAAAATGAAACAAGGAATATGAGCATAGTTCCTTGTCTTGTGTCGAGCTTGTTAAAAAATGAAACAAGGAATATGAGGATGGTTCCTGGTCTTGTGTCAACCTCGTTAAAAAAATGAAACTAAGGATATGGGGATAGTTCCTTATCTTGTGTCAACCTCGTTAAAAAATGAAACAAAAAGGTATGGGCATAGTCGAGTCTATGATTAGATCTCCTAAAATCCCAGTCGAGTCTTTCACTTGATCTCGTAAAAGAACCTTCATTCCATCCACATGATATCCATGAGTAGTCTACTTAGGTGAATGTAATGAAGCTTGGGGGGCATGCACCTAGTGGTAAAGATAAGTTTCCTTGTAGGTTATGTGATTGGTCTATCACACCATTCACCTTTGTTTATCTGGACGAAGCCAAAGAGGTGTTGGATAACCATCCTGCTTCATCACAGTGACTTCCATCTGGCTACAGGAGACTCTCCCTTTCATCATGCTGGGGGCATGCAAACTATTTTCAAGCATAGTTTTTCTTTTCGAGCTTGTGTAAAAATGAAATTGAATCCAAGCATAGTTTTTCATTTCAAGCTTGTTTAAACATGAAATTGAATCCAAGCATAGTTCCCCATGGTTCAAGCTTGTCTAAAAATGAACCCATTTTCAATTTTTAACCCTTTTGATTGTCATTCTATCAGCCTTTTGAGCCTTGATTGTGTTCATCCCATCGCCACCATCTCTTTGGTTGATCATACGCTTTCACTTGGTTGTTTTACCCTTTTTGAGGAACAGTTGCAATGAGTGGTTTTATTAGCCAGCCTCTTCACATAAATCAACATGTTTTGAGAAGTTCCAACGTCACCGGAACCAATCACTACCCTAGACACCACTCGTTCCTCAAAATAGAGTCCTCTTTAAACCCTTTTCAGACTCTCTAAACATGAAAAGATTGTCGAGCGCTTGTCCTTTCCAGCTCGTTAAAGTATTGGAAACGTCATCCCTCCTGTATTATTTTATCCTTTTTTGGACTTGAGGGATTACTTTACAAAAAAGAACTTATGGAGTTTTCTTTTCATCCCTTTTCAAACTCTCTAAACATGAAAAGGACCGAGTTATCCTTGTCGTTAAACTCGTTAAAATAATAGCGACAAACTTGTCCATCTAGACAAGACCAAGTTTCACTGTCGCTAGACTCATTAAAACATCAAATAGCGACAGGTTTGCCCGAAGGGTGAATTATAGAACAAGCATATGTTATCCTCCTCAATCTTGACAAAAATAAAGAGGTACTGGTCAGCAATGACTGGGGAAAAAGGGGAAAAATATTGAAGAGTTTATGGTAGCAAGTCACTCTTGAACATGACACTTTCACTTCATCTCCATGATTGAGCTGGGTTGGGTTATTCTGTTCACTGGTCATCATACCATTGGTCATTCATACCATTCATCTTTTGGGGTTAACGCTACCAATTCATCTCAGTGTCATCGACATTTTCAAGAGAAGTCATCAACTTAATGTCTCATACAATGCAATACATCCAACCTTCATTTTTCATGACCACCATTCCTGAATCTTGTTGACATCAGCTCATTATCCAAGAAGTTGACTTAGAAACACCCTTCTAGTGCTTTGAAGCTTGTTTACATCAATGGCAAGTTTCTCACTTCCGGCGACAGGTTGACATCAATGGCCTTCGACCGAAAGATTTTGCGTGGTGTTCGACATCGGATCATGTATTCACACCACGTGAATTGTATTGTAGTACCTTGAGGATCATTATCATCATTCGTGATCCCTCTCGCGCCTATTAACAGCTCACATCATTGGCTGGTAATCAGGCGATGTCTTTCCATGTTCGACTTCAGAACATATCTTCACATGGTTTGACTTGTACATTGAGTGAAGATTGAACAAGCTTGAAGACCCCGGATCTAGTTTCATCCATCCAGGTTACGATATATTCAGGGAAATAAAAACATCAAATGTACAAAGGCTCTTCATAGATGGTCATCCTAATCATGGATGATGACTCTATATCTCTAGAATCACAAGTATGTATCTGCAGACAACTATCTAATCTATGTACATGAAATGACAATTTATAAAGATGAGCATGGGAATGCCTCCCTCAGCTAGATCATGAAAATCATATTATGATGATGTATTTTATTGTAACTTATTCAGGTCACCTTCCAGCTCGAAACTTCAGATCCTCATGATAAAGCATTTCACCCGACATGAATATTTATGACCTCATTGTTTAGGGGGCAACTGTTATAGACATATTTGGGCACATTAACCCCAAACTTATATGTCAATGAATTAGGGATCATCAACCCCTAAAAGATTTGTTTCATACCCTAAAAGAACTTAGTCATCTGAGTGCATCATTCCCCAAAAGCTCCACCTCAGAAATCATCCAAAAACTGCCTAAACTAAACCATACTAACTGCTCCATTGAAAAATTGCGATGCATATTGATTGGTACACTGCCAGGGTGCGATGCATACTATTTAGGCTTTCTATAGGGTGTGATGGGTGAGGATGGACAAAATTCCGGGACAGTTTGTTAGATTATTACTCATGGAATCTTCTAGAAACTTCTCCTGTGCCACTTACCTCTCTGAATTTGCCCCAGGATGACTAAGGGAATTAGGAAACCATCTCCAATTCCCCTCTCTTGTGGAACCCATTGTAACAAGTGGAATGACACTAATCAATCCCAGTGGATGACTCACACCCTTGAAAATATCTATAAAAGGATCTCTCATCTAAGGGATCAGAAGACTGGAATTTTGTGAATTGCAAGTAAGTGTTGATAGTTTGTAATTGAGGAGAGAGCATTGTATTCTTGTTGGTGTGATCTTGTTATATCATGAGGTGAAGAAGGATTGAAGCTAGGAGGATGGCACTGGATCAGACAACTGGGTTGTAATTCTCCTTTCTATTAATAAAGCTCTTCAAGTTTTCTCCCATATGATTGTGCAATTGTGTATGCTATCATTTATTCATTATATATTTGATTCTGTAATGTTTATGTTGTAATAGATCACGATGCTTTGACGTTTCTTTATTGCTTTACTTGTGCAAGTACTCTCCAAGTGTGTTAAGTATGGGGAGGAGTTGTAGGATCTACCAAAGGAGAGAGAGATCAAGCAAGGGATTAAGCAAAAGTTCCAGGTTGGTTCTACTATCTTTCTCTTATCTGTTACACAGGAAAAATCATCGAATTGCTTTAAACTGTTGTTTCTAGGGTAGCTGCCAAACCTAGAGGGTTAGTCATTCAACAAGACACTAATTTTCCCAGAAACACCTGGCTGCCTCTACATGAGCCCTGGATGGCTCTGTGTGAAGCTATGGCTAGCTCTGCATCCCTCTCTCTCAGCTTTTGTGCTAATCCTCCTGGTACTATCTCTGCTTCTCTGCTTCTTTATTCACTGCCCCTCAGCTGCAACTCTGATCACTCTTTCGACTTCTTCAGCAAACCCTACCCCAGGAAATTGAAATCCTAATCAACTCAGTGTGTTCTCCAAGTGACCCTCAAGCCTCCTTTCATACTTTTCTCATTGACAATTCAATAGCCAAGATTAAGTCCCTAATCAATGGCTAAGATTAACTCTGGCTTGATCCATGACTTTTGGACCCCTCTAACACAATTTTATATTAATTCACATCAATATTTTATTTTCCCTAAGTTTAGACTTAGGGACTCCATTAAAACCATTAATTATTTTAGTATCTCCAAAATTGTTTAGAATATTCCCAAACCATTTCTGGTTATTGGATATCTCATGTGTTTTAGCCTCTCCACCAATTTTCGTGGCTAGATCACATCCGATGCTACCCCAAATCAGCAGTCCCTCTTAGCGAGGACTGTGCTCTAGTAATAATCCTCACTGAGTATCACCCTGATCATCCGACATTGGTCCCTGTGCTGATGCTAATCCTGCTGCCCAACATCCTCTTCACTACTGCATCATGTACTTCTGTTAAGGGAATAAGTCCCCTAGGGCTTTGGGTCAGAACCCCAACAGAGCAAGAGTAATCTACAGCAAGAAGCACGCATACAACTCAGGAAACATGCTTAAATAAACAAACTAAGCGAGGATGAACATACCTGGATGCCCTTTGTTTAGGTAGTTCCGGCCAAGGTTCAAACCCTCTGCAACTCTTGACAATCTTCTAATCTATAAATCAACCAATTTGAATAAAAATAGCAACATATAGATAAATCATTTTAGTGAAATCAACTTTATATCATATAAGTAAATGGTTAGTTATACAACAAAATAGTCATTCATACATAAACCATAACAATAACATCTGATGCATAAACAAATTCGATCTCAGGAACAAGACATCATTTCTTTTTATTGTAGAAAACTATAACAAACATGGAAAGATTTCACCTTCTGGCTCCAAGCAGAACCGTCCTCCAGGTCTATTCAGTCCCAGTCTTCAACAACCTCCTTCCATAACCAATACCATGATATCTCAAGAAAGTGAGAGAATATCAACACTCAAGGAAACAAGGGTTTCCTGAACTTGGGGAAGTGCTTGAAGCACAGGGATACTTCAGACTTGATTAAGGGATAATCTTAGTATAGTAATTCTATCATTTCCCTCCTCCTTAAGGCCTTCCCATTGAAGTCTTTTTATATCTCTCCCAAATTAGTTTTTTAGTTGGGAAACAGTTGGGCCACGGGCACTAGGAGGTAATCAACAGGTAAAACCCCTGATCTCTGCCCATAATTAAGGAAATTTAATTTTTTAAAGTGTTTTTAACACATATACGCGGGTTGGGTATAGACTAACCCGTGTGTACACACTTTTATCATAGGGAAAAGAAGCGTACAGGAAGTAAAACACTGTTTTTAAAATATTTGGACCAAGTCTAGAAGAAGGGGTTGCCTTAGGCCATAAACCAAGAATCACAAATACCAAGGGTGATATTTGGAGGTATAACAGATGCCCCCTAATATAAGAGGTCAGAAGGGGTACATGAGGGCCGAAATGTATTAAGTATATGGAAAGGAAACCTGTCAAAAATTGAGAAGGACTTCACCAAATTTCAGCCTGCTAAGTCATCAAAAAGAAGATCAGAAAGAAACAACTGTCTAAGGCGGGCATACCCATGCTTGGAGAAAGTAAAGCATGTCCACATATCAAGTGCAAGCGGATCCACTATGTATACAAATATAAAGAACTGAAAGTACATAATGGATCATCTGATCGTGATTGAACAAGTACATGTATGAATATCACATATAAGAAGATGATCAATGAAGCTAATCACTGATGTCAAAAACTGATCCCAATAGTACCAGATGAACATGATGGAATAAGATGATACTACATCACAACTCGAATGCTAGCATATAAGATGTCGCTGTGAAGGATTGCAACATATAATGTGGAATGGTGTCAACTAGCAGAAACAGGAGAAAATGACAAGTGAACCAAAGAATGCTAATGAAACTCGAGGTCTTCACCGACCACCGTGGTACTGTATTTCTACACAATAGGAATAAATGATCTAAAGTCGACCATGTGAGAAATCGTTTGATTACCAGTCATTGATGTATACCGTTAACAAACGCGAGACTACTCACCGATAATGATAATGAGAGTTAAGGTACCCAATAAAATCTAACAAGTGCAAATAGATGAGCTGAAGTCAAACACCTAGAAGAATCTATCAATCAGGGGACAATGATGGTTTCCCACTATCGATAGCAAATGATCTACCACTGATGATTGCAAACCCCAAGGTACTGCCAAATGGACTCTAGATCTTTGCCCCAGAGTAATGAGTCGTAGTTGATAAGAAAATATCTGCTAGAAGGAAGGGATTAAGGCATCCTTCATCAATCTAGTGTGAGTGTAACCCGTAGGCCAATAATGTGGAAGGAATTAGACGAAAAAAGATGTAGTAACCCAACCGAAGCATGTTTTCGGCATACACAAGATGTAGCTAGTGCATGATAGAAACCCTCTGAACTAACCAATAATGAAAGCTGACATAGAGGCGAGGAATCCACCAAAAGGGTCAAATGGAAACCAAGGCATTGCACGAATACCAATGTGTGATAATGAAAGTTGATGTCGAACACAAGGGAAACCACTCAGTCAAAGACCCATGATACTGATCGATGCTGAGCATAAGGTGACCTATCAATAATGAAAATAGGGCCAAGGTGCGGCTCTAGGCCTGCCCTCAGAGCAATATGTCGTCGTCGATAAGGACAAGACCCGCCAACAAGAATTCAATGGAGACCTTCTCAAATCAGCACGAGCAAAGGACCAATATAACTGATGTGATGACAAACAAGACATTGAAAACCAGGGAAGAGATAACCAATCGGAGGAGAACTGACTCAATAATAAGGTTAAGGCATACCTAAGTCAAACTAAATCCTGCCCAAATGGAGAAGAGAATTTCTTTTGAGTGCTTTGTTCAAGGGTGACACAACTGACTCTAGCTGCCAACAATATATGGAAATGTTGTCCCGTTCCCGCTCTTTTTGGAATATATAATTTTTTTTGTATTTTTCTTTAAGTTGGAAAACAAATAAAAGAATGCTATAGTACAGTGGAAAGAGCGACTATTAGTGAAACAGATGATCTAGTTACTGGGATGGGAACATTCCTATGCTCAATGCAGGGAGGTGAAGCTAGTCAAGGACACTCAAAGGGATGTTCCTTCCACGGGTTGAGGGTGTGTCAAGTTGCAGAAGCTAAGGGATTGCAAGTTTGAGTTTACAGAAGACATGGTCAAAAAGTGGCTTAAAAATGAGTCCAAGTGAAGCTAGCTCAAGGCCAAAAGGTGCAAATGGTCAAAATGCAATGCAGTAGTACAAATCGACACTAAGAAGCCTCTAGGGTATAAGGCCAGAACGAAGTGAAGAAGCAAAGAGGAATGAGTCTTCAATGCACAAGTCATGGCGGGATTAGAGAGGACTCTCGAGCCTACTCAATAAAACAGCATGGGCAACCAATGTCAGTGAGGTGCTAACTACGATGCCCATGTAAAGGATGCTTCTACCATTGTATCATGATTTAAAAATCAGCGAGTGAACATGGTTTACTAACCATAACATGAGGGGATCGACCTTATGGCAAGTGTATCGACAAATGGAGGCTAGTATGCAAAGTGAAACGGAAAAAATGGTTTCCCTAACCTATATGCCAGTGAGTAAATGATACCTGCCATGATGGGTCAACAGTCATGGAACCGATGTGAAATTTCCAAAGAAGTATCCAAAATGTCCTGAAAAAAACCTATTCCCGACAATCTAAGCTCACAATTTAAAAGAGTCACCAGACAAAAAAAATCAAGTTTTGAAAAAATTTGACATTTTCAAAGCTATAAAATGACCTTTTGATTCACCATTTGTACCATTTGTGTTGAGAGCAAAAGCTGTGGAGAAAAAGAGAGAAAACTTTCCCCCTAAATAGTTGGACCATTCAAATTGGATCAAAATCATCAGGCAACCCCCAAATCAAGCTTGCATTACTTTATGATTGTTTTTAGAAATTTTTATTGAGGTTTGACCGTAGGAATTTATGTTAAAAATTTCAATGCGGCATATACGCGGGTTGGATATTATAGACCCACGTATACGAAGGCCCTACACGTGACTATGTGTGAAAGGGACCCACGTATACGCGGTTTGAAATTTCAACACAAAAATCTAATGGTTGAAACTTAATTTTCTTTCAAGATGACAATCACATGGAGAGAGAGGGAGCATACTACCATTGATAATGAAGTTATGAATGATCAACAGGCCTTAGATGCATTGAGGGGATGTGGCTTGTTGAAATTTTTCAAAATGCCCAATATGAAGGCCAACACCCATTTGCTTGAAATGTTAATCCACTATTGGAGTATCGAAGATGATGCATTTATGATTGATCAAATGCCTTTGAGGATAGAGGTATGGGATATTTACTTTATCACTGGTCTCTCCTGGAGAGGAGAAGTTGTACATTCGACTAGCCAGAAATGAGGCAGTCTTTTAGTGGAAGACTACGTATATATATACTATCCTAGGCATTCGGAAAAAATTGGAAGCTAGATTCCAGTAAAACATGTGGAGAGCTTGTCCTTGAGGATCTTACTATTTACCATAGATAGAATAAATGGATTAGCCTCATTGCACCAAGCGTCATGAGTATCCATGAGCTTGGACGTAGAGTGTCTCACCACTATTTTTGATTGGTGTACACCTCTTCTTACCAATATGAAGAGCTAGTTGTCCTCCATTCAGAAAGGGTAGACCAAAAATTTCAGATATGGGACCATTTTATGCTCCTTCTTCGAGAAGGTTCCTGGGCTGCATCCCAGAGTATCAGTCTCTATCAGTAGCCCCCGAGATCCTCGGATGGGTAGGTGGGCCAACCTGATGAAACGCCTTGGAGGCGGGGACGTGCCGAGGACTGCTTTCGATGATGAGTTCTTCTCCTGGTGGGAACAACAAATCATTGCTGTGGATGACTATCCCTATGCTAGCATGGATTTTAGAGGAGATCCAGACTTGGTGCTGCCACCAAACGCAACATGGGGAGAGATAGGTAACGATTTTTTAAGTTTGATCAATTTTAAGATTTTTTTTTTTTTTTTTTTTTAAATATGAAATTGAACTTAAAGATATTTTTGATGGGATTAAAATATTGACATAATGATCATGTTCCAGATGTGGGTCCGGTATGACTAGATGGATTTCCAAGGCACAAGCATCACGGAAGAGGTGCCGAAGAGGCAACTGCTGAGACAGAGAGGGTCTTATATGCAGTCTAAAGAAACTTGATGATGTTAACTCCCCAGGTACCGATGGTGGCCATAGAAGACCTACCTGAGGAGATGCAGCGCCACGTGGTAGGAGTACCACGAGGCTGGGTTCGCATCCTTCGGCGTGTGGCCAACGCAGTGGTCACTTTCTTAGCTGCTCATCCTGAGTTAGGTCGATAGATAGATTAGACATGATTATGGGCATTTAGTCCCGATTTTTTATATTATTTTTGAAACACTTTATGTACACACGGGCAGTTTTATGATATATATACAGTTCCAAATTTTTTATGCTTGTTTTTATCTTGATGAATGAATGATATGCCAATCTAATGCTTGATTAGAGATAAAATCTGCTAATGAATTTTTAGATAGTGGAATGTGCAAATAAGTAATAAAAACAAATTATCATTGCAACATCCTCACTCTCAAAAATTGGCGATATAATAAAGGATCCCGAACCTGATAAATGTTATTCAATTGTGACACTACCAGTTGTGAGTCAAGATACACTACCAACAAATCAATTCCATAAGAAATAGCTTTGGATAGTAAATTAATGACGACAGTATATTCGGCAATATTATTTGATGCAGAACCAATATATACGCCCCTTGAAACCATCAACTGACCAGATGGATAATAAATCACCCAAGCTGCGGAAGCGAGGTTCCAAGTGTGCTGACTAACACCATCGGCGAATTTGAAATAGACTAAGTCATCCATCAACACCTGCCAAAGCAGATCAAAAAAGTGTCGATATCACAAAAACTCCCGATAAAATATGTACAAAAATACAAAATATACAAAGAAGCCATTGCTCGGCTGTAACCTAAGCAAAGTACTTCTTTATGTAGAGCCCATTTCGAGGCTCCGCCAACTTGTTCCCTTCAAATATGTCTAATTCGTAAGCCCCTTTTCCTAAAACTCGTTTCACTATAAAGGGACCATACCACATAGACTTGAATTTTCTTGCCCCCAAGGTGTCTTTATCTTGGTCATAGACCAAGACAAGGTCGCCTTTAGAAAAGACTCGAGGACGGAAAGATTTATCGTACTGAGTTTTAACCCTTTTCTTATGAGCCTCTTTGATTATGGCGTCATCTCGATGCTACTCATCGAGATGTTCCAAATGAAGGAGGCGCTCTTCGATACTAGAGGTCTCTGGAAGGAGCTCAACAGCTAGCCTAAAGGATGGAATTTCGCATTCAACAGGAAAAATAGATTCCAGCCCGTAAACTAACTGAAAAGGTGTAAATCCAGTGGTAGTCTTTACCAAGGTTCGGTATGCCCAGAGAGTCAGATACAACATGAGATGCCAATTGGAGCGATTTTTGTCAATTGTCCTTTGTAGGACCGTCTTGAGGGACTTATTCATGGCTTCGACTTGCCCATTGGCCTGAGGATAATACAGAGACGAATGCTCCTATCGAAAGCCCAACTTAAGAGCCAATTCAGACATGAGTTGGTTCTAGAAGTGACTGCCATGATTAGTGACAATCTCTCTCGGGATACCAAAACATGAAATAATCTGATTGAAGAGGAACAATGCCATTGTCTCACTATTGTTTTTATAAGTAGGCATAGCCTCAGCCCACTTCATAAAGTAGTCTATGGCCACTATAATGTACTTATGATTCACCATTGAAGGCAGGTTACAAGTAGGAAAGTCAATACCCCACTTTGTAAAAGGACTGACAGTGATAACAGGGAAAAGAGGAGCTAGATGCACACGCATCTTCTAAGTATAGACTTGACAAGGGTGGCAATGTTTGACCACTTCAATACAATCTTTGAAAATCAAAGGCCAAAAGTTGCCGGCACGCAATTTTTTTGGGCTGTTGCAAGCCCAGATATATAACCACCACAAGCTCCACTGTGGCAATCATTAAGCATAGACTCTGCTTCCTCTAAGGTTAAACACCACCTAACGATTGAATCAACCCCTCGGCGATATAATGTATCACCAATAATGACATAGTTCTTAGCCAGGTGATGTAATTTTCAACGTTCATCCTTGGAGGAAGCAGGAGGGAACTTCAAAGTTTGGAGATAGATTATGATATCTCCATACCAGGGATCTTGTGAAGAGATGAGGAATAGATGTTCGTCTGGGAAACTTTCCTCATAAATAGTATCTTCTCCACAAGGCAGCTCGGAAATTAATTCCGCAAAAACCAATGATTTCTTAGACTTGGCTGACAAGAACTCGAGATCGAATTCTTGTAAAATAACAATCCATCGATTGTATTTGCCCCCAATCACTCGCCTACTGAGGACAAATTGGAAAGGATTGACTGCTGCTAAGAAAAATGTTTTGCGTAGCAGAATATAATGATGAAGCCGCTGGACAACATGGATAGTTGCCAAGGAAAATTTCTCAACCGGAGAATAGCGTAGTTCAGGGCCTACCAAGCCTTGACTCAAGTAGTAAATCACATGCTCCGGGAGAGCATCATCTTCCTGAACCAAAACCATACCTATGGTTGATTCTACGGCTGCAAGATATAAAAGGAAATCTATACCATAATGTGGTGGACTCAAAAGCAGGGTAGAGATTAATGCCTACTTCAAGGCATCAAAATATTGTTGTGCAAAGTCGTCCCATAAAAATGGAACTCCTTTCCTCAGCAAACACATAAATCCTTTAGTTATCTTAGCATAGTTTGCTATAAACCATCTCAAGAAATTTGCCTTACCCTAAAGACTTTGAACTTTTCAGATGGAAGACGGGGGAGGCAACTGAATTATTGCCTCAACCTTGAAGGGATCAACTCGAATCCCTTTAGTTGATACAATGAACCCTAACAATCGACCAGATGTAACCATGAAAATGCACTTATTTGGATTCAACCGGATCTTGTAAAATCGACACCTCTCAAAAACTAACCGAAGGTGACTAGGATGATCGATTCTCTTTCGAGAACGAGCAGCTAAATCATCCAAGTATGCTTCAATGACATGCTTGATGTCATGGAAAGCATAAGACATGGCTCGCTAAAACGTGGCTCCAACATTTTTAAGACCAAAAGGCATATTTTTGTACACAAAGGTACCCCAGGGACAAATGAAAGCTGTCTTATGCTGGTCTTCTAGACAGATAGATATTTGATTATAACTAGAGAATCCATCCATGAAGGAGAAAATCTCATTACCCGCACATTCATCAACTATCTGATCAATAAACGGTGTGGGGTAATTATCTTTCGGACAAGCTTTGTTCAAATCCCTAAAGTCAATGCACACTCAGATCGTTCCTTGTTTTTTATCAACTGGGACTGGATTAGAAACCCAATCCGTTAGAGGAATGGGGTATATGAAACCCGCCTTGAGTAGCTTTTCTACTTCAGCTTTAATAGTTGTTGCATTCCTAGGATTGACCAGCCGAAGTTTCTGACTAATCGGCGTAGCGTTTTCATATGTCTTGATCTCATGCTGAATGATGGATGGATCAATACCAGGCATTTCTTCATAAGACCAAGCAAATACATCCTGAAACTCTTTAAAGAGGTCGGTGTAAATTTGAACCTCTTCAGGGGAACACTCAGCTCCGATGAAGACATTTTCTATCACATTAGGGTTCCTAGAGATGTTTATTGGTATGGTTTTTGAAATGACCGACATATTACCTTTGACACGGATGTGTGCTGGAGCCAAAGGGTTTGAAACTGTACAAACATTGCTAGTAAGCAGATTGGAGAACCTGGATTCGACTTCTTGCAATGGGGGAAGAAAATATGAACGATGACGTAAATCTTCCCATGGTTGATCTACACTCGTCATTGCTTCTAAGATTGCTTCCTTAGATGGTAAAACCGTATCCAAGAAATCCATAGTAGAAGTAGAGTCAAGGGTCCAAGCTGGGGCCACATCACCATCTAACTCTTCCTTTGAAAAAGGAGTAGGATGGTCATCTACAAAGTTAATGATAGACTGATATCTAAGCTCTGCTGCAGACATAGGGAATGCCATTCCACCAACTTGTCCTTCATCTAATGTGGTTGTAGGCGAAGGCAAGGTCCAAGGGTTTGAAAAATAATGAGTCCGCAAGAACTCTTCCCGTGAAGACTCTTTGGAGGACGAAATGGCATTGATTCTAGCTATAGGAGTGGGAAGATCAAATGTACCCATCAATGAAGAATACATCCCAACTCCTAGATTCTCGATAGGTTGACGGGGGTTATCCACCAATGGAACATTAGAATCCGAAGTTGCACGAGGGTCAATTGGAGAATAATCCAATTGATCAACTTTAACAATTCTCCCCTCATGAGGAAAACAAAGGACATGAAACAAAGTCGAAACTACGACATCCATTTCATAAATCCAATTCCGTCCTAAGAGGAGGTTGTAATCGAGGTTGGCATCAACGATTTCTACTTCGATATTAACGACCTTTCCTCCAACACATATAGGAAAGGTTGGGATAATCCCATGTGGCCTATGAGAATGTTCGTCAAATGCTGTCAAGAGAGTGGGTGAAGGAACAGCCGAAGGCGATCCAATGGCCTTCCAACATGACATAGACATTACGCATGTGGAAGCTCCCTCATCTATAACTGTTCAAAAAATATTAGTTTTCCAGTAAGTAGACTTTATTTGAAAAGCCATATGATGAGGAAGTCTCTTTTTGACATTGAGCATATCAAAAGTGAGCACTAAAGAATTGTTTGGATCAACTGCCCCGATCGCTGAAAGCAAAGCACTTCGTTGAGCAAGACATGACTGGAGTACCTCTAAAGCAGACATAGCACAAGGAATTTGAGCCAGATCTTCTACAATGGAGTAGTTCTAGGTTGCCCTAGCATTAGGGTTGATAGTCGCGCACTTGGCGAAACCTTTCGGTATCCGAGGTATAGACTCAACAGAGGCTCGTTCAATATGAAGTGGATCTGTAGTTCCAGGAACAGATTTATCCTTAGATGTTTCTGCTTCACCATAATCCTGTGACCGTGTAGCCACATTGACATTAGAACTCATCGTGAAAACATTTTAGGAATTGTCCCCCTCCTGGTTACCCCCTGCAGAGGTACCAGGATTTGAGTTTGCGCCAGCAAGTAGCTGCTGCCCTTGGGGAAAGGGTTAGTTAAGATAGCTTGGGAGCTAGAAGACCCTTGTTGCACTAACAGGCGCTGAGCATCTTGAATTTTCGGGTAGAGATGAGTCAAATGATCTCCACCGCATAACTTGCATGGAAATTTAACTTTCATCTTAGACTCTTTTCGACCCTCACCGACACCATTTCCAGGCTTGTTCGCATTACCCTTCCCATCCTGATTCTTCTTTTTACCTCATCCCTTCTTCTTCCCATCAGAATTTTGATTTCCTTTGGGGTTAGAAGCCTAAACAACATTTACGGAAGAAGTTTGGGAAGGCGAAGGAGTAGACGGTGCAGCCTGATTGGAAGAAGAAGTTTGTAGAGACAACTGCTGCAATTGGTTCCAAAGGTTCACCGCATTTGCGTCAATCGATCCAAAAATACCATCAGCATGAGGGCTTGGCTTTGGTTTGGCTATATCAACCGTGGATCTAGGAGCATCAGGCAAGATTTTTTGAAGAGTCCCAGACTGAGAATATATTAGTTCTAACTATTGGGCGCGAAAGATAGCCTGCTCTTCCGAATAAATGTTGGACATAGAAACATCCTTGGAGATCTCGAGTTGTAATGATTTTAAAAACCATTCGAGATGGAATTCAGGTGGAATTTTGGCTTTGATGAGCCTCTTTCTCTGTCTCCATTCCTGGATATGATCCGAAATGTGAGTAGCCGTGTCCTGATGAAAATTGGCCAGAAATTCAGTTATGACTTTGTAACGGATAGGCAACTGAAAATGGTTTAAGAAAATGTTAGCCAAATCAGTGAAATACGTAAAGGTGACCCCTGGAAACTCTATATACCACTTAGCCGCATTCCTAGTTAAGGTGCGCTAAAATAATATCAACCTGATTGAATCATCGATCAGGGAGTTAGATAAACACCATAAATGGAACGTGGTTACATGGTCACCCGGGTCTTCACCACTCTTCCCTTCGAATTTTGAAATATCTGATGGAAGTTTGGTTGGGACCAAAGGCTAAGCCAGATTGTATTTGATTGGATCGTTTGTCAACTTAGTCAAGTTTGGCAGATTAAGCATGGCTAGAAAAGGAAGTCGTGGAGGACCTTGGGGATTCCACCCAGATTGGGTGGGGTTCCCAAAAGTCTGAAAAGAATGACCTGGATTTTGAAAGCCACCAGGTTGCCTGAAGTAACTGGTAGAACCTACTGAACCAAAAGGTGACCCTTTTGGTCTAGTAAAACTCGGAGTTTGACCAACTCTAGCAGGAAAACCTCCGTAACTGGCAAAGTTCCCCCCTAAAGAATTATTGTAATGAGCTGATAGCCCCTGGTAACGGTTCCAAGAATTAGCTAAGGGTGGAAAAATTTGAAAAAAATTGACTGAGGAATACGGCACATTCCCTTGTTGGCTGAAAAACTGATTCCCAGTTCCTATCCCACTAACCGTAGGGTTTGTCCAACTTTGAAAAGGATTACTACCTTGACCTATGAAAGGAAAAGGCATAGACCCTACTGTCAGATTGGAATGTGGTATATGACCACTTCCAAATGGGAAACCCTGAAAAGAAGCCGATCCACTCATCATGGACATGGAGGCAGTTAATGGTACATTTAATGGAATTGAAGGAATACCTTGAGAGGGCATTCCAAAAGGGAAGAATCCAAAACTGGATGCATTGGCTTGAGAACTTCCACTCGTCAACGAAATGGAAGTAGACCCAAATAAGGATGTGCTAGCAATAGACCCAAATAAGGATGTAGAGGGGATGGAAATAGTTCCTCCCCCTTGCACTAACATGGGAGTCTGCATACTCGTAGCACTTGTGGTGGATGCCATGCTTCTAGCAGTGGTCATCGAAGGGATAGATGTGTGTGGACCTGGGCTTGAAGGCCTATGAGTCAGAGTTCCAATGTATAACAATACGTCAGGATGATCAGAAGGGAGAGGAGAATTCAGAGCTGCAATTGACTCTGAAAGCTCTTCTACCTCAATACTATCTTCCGACTGGAAGAGCACTCGAGAAAGAACTGGTGTGTTCCTCTCTAGCTCTGTAGTAGTACTAGGTCTATCTTGCAAACTAATTCCCCCAAGCGGAGGATCAATCTTCGATGTGCCTGCTGCCATTGGTTAAAAACCACTGGAAAAATCGCTCCTACGCCTTCTAGGAGACGGATCTGGACTCGTAGGTGAAAGCCCACGAAGTCTATGAGACCGTCAAGGTGGTCGGTCAGCCACTTTGAATTATTTTTATAAGATCTACTTAAAGACTCAAGAAAATTGAAAGCTAGGCTAACTAGGAGCACAGAACAAACACTAAAAATGTCCCTAAAGAAATCAGCAATCAAACAACTTCCAAGTATTTCCGCTTCGGGTGATTAGGACCGGACACCAAAATATAAGAAAGTTAAATAATAAGGGCCTTCCGAAAATAGACTAGGGTAATTACGCCCCAGGTCTACTAGCGAAGGTATCAGAGGTAGTTACACTGACCTCCAGACAATAGCCTTTGCTGGTGCAAGCCCCCAAGCTTCACAAGGGTGCCCTCCAGAAGTACCGTTGAATGTGATGCAACGTCAACCTCAGGTGCCATGGGATTCCCCTTCGCAGCCACCTGTGTAGATCCCTAGGATAGACAACTAAAGATACCAACTCGTATCAGAAGCTGGGCAGAACAGTCGTGAGGTAAGATCCGACAAGGGGGTATCTGTCGTCCTTATCTTCACAAACCCTGTACTTAACTCCTAGTCACAGAGCTTTCCCAGTCTCCCTAACGCTATTGGATTTCACTCTTTATTCAGACTTCTATGCTTTACAATATAGAGTGGCCTTGGAGAGTTTACTCTCCTCTCACCTAATCCAAGGCCATAAACAAACCTAAAACTTGTTGGTGTATACTGATTGACAATACAAAAAGTTCTAGTTTATTTTATTAAGCGCTTGATTTTAAGTGGTTGTTCTTTTAAGTCAAAGGGACAATATGGAAATGAAACCAATGGTGTTTTTATGATGCAAAAGAAATTAATGAAAAACTAACTTATATGCAATGCACTTGTTTGTTCTTCGATGAAAAGAAACTTCTACTTGGGTTCTAAGAAACTTCTATAAAGCAAAAAAAATTTCATTTTCTTTTCTTATAGCAGACTTCACACTCACAAAAACTAAAAAGACTATTGATGCTTTAATAATGCAAAACTACCCTAATGCAAGGTGTACATGATAATGCAAAATTCTAGATTACTCTAAAAAGAGATGAAAGCAATTGTTTAAAACTTTTTAATAAGCCAACTTAAATGTTTGAAGAGAATGCAAGTTTCAAATACAAATTTTCCTCCAAATAAGCAAGGCAAATCTCGAAAAATCACAATTCACTTTCACAAAACCAAAGAAACCAAAATCAAATTCGGCCAAAGAAAGCAAAAAAAAATGTTTTTGAAGAACACTTCTTTTTCAAGAAGCAATGAAAACAACTTTTCAAAAGCACTCAAAATGCCACCAAAGACTCAAAGACTGAAAGAAAAGCACAAGGAAACTTTGTAAGTTACCAATTCAACACAAATGAAAACTTGAACAAAAAAGGTGTTTCAACTTGCACTAAATGATCCAAAAGCAGCAAAAGAGCTTTGAGAAACTGATCAAGAAATTAGGAAAGACACACTTTCAAATTCATCAACAAGAAACTTTCGAAAAGCAAGAAAAAGTGTATGGCCACAAAAATGACGAGAAGCAAAGCAAGTAGACCAATAATGAAGTTTGACACAAAGATTGAAAACAATATACTATTCCGGAAGACCAGAACAATCAAGAACCTCTATAAGAAGCCTTATGTGTTCAAACACAAATCATAAAACTCACTCAAAAGCAAACCGAGGCCAAAAACTTTTCAAAGTAGGAGAGAATTCAAAATAGTAAGCTCATTGAATAATTAAAATCTAAAGACAGAAACTGACCACTCAGAAACCACATAGACCAAGAAACAAATCTTTCTCGGTAGAAAATTTTTAGAAAAGCATGCAAAAAATTGTATACGTGACTGTGTCCCTACACAGGTGCGTGTACACTTGCTTTTGCCAAAAGAAACTCGCGTATACGCGGTTTTAGTTCATAGAAACAAGCGTGTGTACACTTTTGTAAATAGGGAAAGGTGCATATATGAAGTTTTACAAGAAAAATAAAAAATGAGGCCTGATGAAAAAGATCAGACTTGAAGTCTGAGTTCCTACAGGAGCAGGAAATATTGTCATAGCAAGAAAACTAAGAACTGAGCCCTGATTGACATTGAACAGCCCAAACTATGAATAACGAGATTGTTATCCCCAATGGAGTTGCTAATTTTGTTAAGGGAATAAGTTCCCTCAGGCTTTGGGTCAGAACCCCAACAGAACAGGAGTAATCTACAGTAAGAAACACACATACAACTCAGGCAACATGCTTAAATAAACAAACTATGTGAGGATGAACATACTCGGATGTCCTTCGATTGGGTAGTTCCAGCCAGGGTTCAAACCCTCTGCAACTCCTGACGATCTTCAAATCTACAAATCAACCAATACGAATACACATAGCAGCATATAGATAAAGCATTTTAGTTAAATCAACTTTATATCATATAAGTAAATGGTTAGTTATACATCAAAATAGTAATTCACACATAAACCATAACAATAACATCTAATGCATAAACAAAGTCGATCTCAGGAACAAGAAAACGTTTCTTTTTATTGTAGAAAACTATAATAAACATGGAAAGAGTTCACCTGAGTCTTCCTCTTCCGGCTCCAAGCAGAACTGTCCTCTAGGTCCGTCCAGTCCTAGTCTTCAATAGCCTCCTTCCATAACCAATACCATGATATCTCAAGCAAGTGAGAGAATATCAACACTCAAGGAAACAAGGGTTTCCTAAACTTGGGGAAGTGCTTGAAGCACAGGGATACTTCAGACTTGATCAGGGGATAATCTCAGTATAGTAATTCTATCATTTATCTCCTCCTTAAGGCCTTCCCATTGAAGTCTTTTTATACTTCTCCCAAATTAGTTTTTTAGTTGGGAAACAGTTGGGAACAGTTGGGCCATGGGCACTAGGAGGTAATCAACAGGTAAAACCCATGATCTCCACCCATAATTAAGGAAATTTGATTTTTTTTATGTGTTTTTAACACATATACACGGGTTGGTTATAGACTAACCTGCGTGTACACGCTTTTATCATAGGGAAAATTAGCATATAGGAAGTAAAACACTGTTTTTAAAATATTTGGACAACGTTTGAAGGAGGGGTTGCCCTAGGCCATAAACCAAGCATCACAAATACAAAGGGTGATATTTGGAGCTATAACAACTACTACCCATGGCCCTGCCACTGCCACTGCCATTGCGGCATCTGCACTGCAACCCCTGTCATCATGCTGCATCGTGCTACCCATTGCACTGCCACTGCTAATTGCTACACTACAACTCAGTTACTGAGAAGTAAGTAACTGATCTCCCAATTCTTACATCTCTGTCAGGCTAGAGACACCCTCAATGCTGAAACTCCTTCTGTTGCTGACAAGTGCTCCCTCTCTGACCTCTGCGCTACTACAACAACTCTATGCATCTTGCACTGTGATGCTAGAAAATTCGCGTATACACACAGTTTGCATATAGAATGCAAAATCCTATTTTTCCTAGGAATTTCAAACTCTCTGCCGAGTCTGAATCCTCATTACTTAATGGTTAAGGTCCATTTTATTAAAAATCCACCTAATAATTTATGATGAACCACAGTCTAGCCCTTCATTCATTCCTTTCTATTGAGAATTTTTTTAACCCTCATAACCTTCGCATATAACTTTAATTAACAATTCGTTAAACCTTAATGCTGCACATATATATAACCTTCCCCACTCTTTATCCATTTGTTATATTTGGACTTTCCACATAAAACCATCTATTGGCACTTCATTTCTATTATGAATCTTTTATAATAGAAATCACGCAAAACACACATAACCATACCCTTTTCCGCTTATTCCTTGTCTCTGCACATTTCTCGAGGCATAGCTTTATCGCAATCACAGTCCTCCTTTCGCATCTCACTAACACATGACTCTTTATCACATTCGATATGCGATAACCCTCCGGACTTCAATATAATATAAACCGCTTTCATTACTTTCTCGGGTCCCCTCTTCTATCGCACATCACAAATCCTTTCGGCTTGTTTAACATCGCATACCACATTATTTAGCAGTTTTCTCCACATCGCATGTCACACATCACATGTCGCATTGGTTAAGGCTCGGTACATTACCATGGAATATTTGCAATGTGATCAAACCTCCGATCGCATTGGACATCACAATTGCATATCACAATCGGTTGTGGTCAAGGTTGAATCACTCACCATTGGACAATTGCGATGTGAGGTTCCACAACGATCCTCCACCGTTGATCCAATGGTCAGCGATGATCTTGCATATCACAATCACAATTCCCTTAAGACTCATTCATTCACTTACTTGATAAGTTGCGATGCGATATTCATAACTCCATTCCATGCGACTTGATCTCATCCGTTGATCTGATAGATCCAATGGTGCATGTGCATTAACACTTCGTTCTTTCATTCTTCTTTCCAATTGGGTTTTACGCCATTTCTCCAATGTTTTCTGTGGTTTTTAGGTTTCTTCAATGGTTCTGGTCCTTCCGCTGTTTCGCTATGTGACTCCCTTATGAGCTTAATTATGTGAGTTATTTAATCATGATCGCTCCACAACGTTACTTTGATTCTTCAAATGGATTCCAATGATCCATTATAATCCTTCATATCATTCTTTCCCTCTCTGTATTTTGACGAACTCCGCCTGCATACATATATTATACAGAATCACTGATACATGCATAATTTATATTTCAATACTCGAATTGCACCCTTATATAGTTTTAGAATCAATCTCTGTATATATAAACACACAGTTATACAATTTCTCTATCTTTGGCCTGATCTTCTAATTTCAATGGCCTCTGTTTACAATCTGCCCGTAGGCTTACAGTCACACTATAATTGTCTAACCAACTACCTATCCAACCTATCTCCTATGATTTTGCCTTTTAGGCTTACATTTATACAAAGGGATTGTAAAACTAATTCCTATTTTAGATCCATAAACTCCTCAACAAAATCCTAGAATCTCTTCCTTATCTCTAAGGATCCTCTTCAATCCTCAAAATCATGAACTAACTCCTAATCTGAGGTTTACAATTAATTCTCAAATCCCTCAATCTCTCAACTATCCTAAATCTCTCATATTCTCCTATATTCGAGAATATCTACAAATATGTCTCACAATATTCAATTAATTCCTATTCTCATTAAAATCACTCAAAAGCCTAAATAATTACAGTAATTCACACTTGGGAAACCAACTTCCTTGAAAACACCATACCCCTATGTCTTACTAAAATACAATGATATAGTTGAGTTGATTGCTCCTGCATCACACTGTTGCCTTACGCTGTCTTGGGAATTTTGCATTGTAGCTCCCTCTGTCGCCCCATCTGCATCTGTCTCTACTGACATCTGCCAATACTGCTACTCCTCTTTAAGGCTCCCGTAGAAAGGTATAATCGAAGAGGGTGGGTACCTCAAGGATCTTGCCCCTCATCGCCTATAGTCCATTTGACTACAACTCTATGTCTCCCCACTTCCGCTCAAGTGTCCTGTGAGCACTAATGGCACAGTCATCATCTGTCTCCACTTCCTTCTTCACCCTTGCTGGCGCAACCTTGGTCTCAGAAACCTCTCCCTTTATCTTCTTTTGTGGACACTGGGTTGCATAATGACCCAGTTCCCCACAGTGGAAGCATTTGACCTTGGAGAGGTCCTTATTGTTCTGTTTCTCCTGTTTTCCTTTAGATGCTAGGGAAACATCCACCTCCTCCTCCTTCTTGATTCTGACCCCCTTGCCACTGCTTCCTGCCTTGGTTAGCCTTCTGATCTCTTCTTGGTGAAGAGCTTCCCACATTTCCTCCCAATCTGAAAGGATCTCCCTGCCCAGTATGCTCTGGACAAACACCTCCCAGTCTTCTAAGACTATGTTCAGGGTTGTTCTCACCATAAACTTTTGATCCGACATGGCCCCTATGGAAGTTAGCTGATCCCAGATCTCCTTCAATCAACCGAGGAAGGTGTTGATCTGTTCTCCCTTCTGCATCTGGTATGATCGTAGCTGATTTTCTAGTAGCATCTTCCTCTGCATGGAAGTATGCTAGTACAATTTATTTAGGGCCTCCCACATCTCATTTTCCATGTCCTTTTGAGAAATATGTGGTACTACATGGTCCTTAACCCTATCAAAGATGATGCTTTTGGCCCTCACCATTGCCTCCTCATACTTGTCGTTCTCAGCTAGGTCAACTTGGATCACTATCATCTTTAAGGTTAAGTACTTGACACGATCATGTCTAAAATGGACAAGATTCTAGCCTTCCAGACTACGAAGTTTAAGGCACCGTCTAGTCTGTCCTTGTCTCTTACCCCATTCACTGCCATCTCGCTGCTCCTATAATTCCCTCCTGGAATTTCTTGGTGTGACTCCCTCTGAGCTTCGATTTCCCTCCTGGAAACCCTTTCTGCCAATGTCGAGATTCCCCCACTCTGATCGTTAGTGCAGCTGCACCACTGATCTAGATTTCTTTCCTAGAAATCCTCAACAACAACTCCCTCCTCCTTGGTATTGCCCTATTAGGTACTGTTCTGACTACAGTACCCCACCATCTTCACTCTGCAACTTACACACAGCCTCTAAGCCCCAACAAACTGAAGGTTAGAGCTTCTAGGCTCTGGGAAATCCTGACACCAACAAAATCCACACCTTTTGGCCACGGGCATCAATCCTTCCTGACTGACAAAGATGAATGGGCATTGCATAGGTCAAGTCTGCTCCCCTTTGCCACTGCGTTGATCCTCTTCCCAACTCAAACTTAATGATGCAGGCACTGTGTCACCCCTTCCTTGCTGCTTCTCTGCTAGGAACAAGTTTTGTCACTCCGAAAAATTGTTTTATGTTGCTGCTGCTCTGCTTGGTTGATGTCCTCAGTTCTCTTGTGATCTGCAACCACGCTCTGATACCATGTTGGAATTTCTAAGTCTAACCCGTTAGAAACCCTTCATGTACTTTTTTGATTTATTTCTACCTACGTGTTCTGATTAATTAACAAGTTATTTACCATGTAAATACTGAAAATAAATACAAGTACATGCTCAACACATTACAGATACCCAACTGAAGGAAACAAAACATGAACACAAGTGACATAGTTGTTTTTGGACTAATGTCCTCGTAGAAACCCAATGTGGGAAAACCGGTGCAACTATCTAAGGGTTTTAATTATTAAGCAGTTTCAGAATACAATTTGGGTGCCAAAACCAGCTCACCCAAAAGAGAATAATCTTGACTGTAGTACCTCTCAGTCGGAGACAAATGTTCTAGTCGAAACCCCAGATAAACACTCTGACGACTCTCAGCTCCAATCTGTCCCATGAAACCCCAATGTGAGCCTCTAGGGACTGCGTCAGCCCTCTCTGGCCTAGTGTATGCCTAGTTTCACCCTAGTTTCACCCTAGCTTTCCCTGTGTTAGCCTCTGGAGGCACTGCGTTAGCCTCTAGAGCCTCTGCATCACCCATGCTAGCTCTTTGAGGCACTGCACAGCTCCTGGCTACCTTTGTGTGAGCCCTAGTTGGCTCTGCGTGAACCTCTGGCTAGATCTGTGTCCCTCTCTCTCGGATTCTGTGCTGATCCTCCTGGTACTATCTCTGCCTCTTTGCTTCTGTATTCACTTCCCCTCAGTTGCAACTCTGATCACTCTTTCGACTTCCTTAGCAAACCCTGCCCCAGAAAATCGAAATCTTGATCAACTCAGTATGTTCTCCAAGTGACCCTCAAGCCTCCTTTTATACCTTTCTCGTTGACAAATCAATGGCTGAGATTAAGTCTCTAATCCATGGCTAATATCAACTCTGGCTTGATCCATGAATTTTGGACCCTTCTAACACAGTTTTATATTGATTCACATTAATATTTTATTTTCCCTAAGTTTAGATTTAGGGACTCCATTAAAAATGTTAATTATTTTAAAATCCCCCAAACTGTTTAGAATCTTCCCAAACCATTTTTGAGTATTGGAGATCTCATGTTCTTTCGACTCTCCACCAATTGTCGTGGCTAGAGCACATCCGATGCAACCCCAAATCAACATTCACTCATTTTGAATGTAATTTAAGAAAGTGTCTTGTAGATTGTCTCGTTTATTGCTAGACCCACTCATTGAGCTAGAGGGATCGTCTCTTCTCATAGAGAGGATTTACCTAGACAAAAGAAACAAATTAAGTGTGGATGGAAGGAGGTCATCCTTCACTGTGATTTCTTCTTCAGATTCCCACACATACTCATAAAAAATGATAGCGCACGTTGGCTACTCAACACCAACTTCGTCGATAGCTTGATCCCCATGAACAACATAGGTGGAGTTGGGAATAGGTGAACACAACACAATACAATCTGGAGGATCAAAGGAACCAGAGGACATAAGTTGAGAAGACAAGACCACGTGATAACCATTGGGATTTCAGTCCAAATATGTGCAGATATCCAAAGTAGGTCGGTGGGAGGATGTGACAGTTCAATAGATGGCTTCGCAACTTCTCCCACCTCATCCTGTGGAGCTAGAGCTAATTGATGAGAAGAGGACGGAGGGTCACTTGTGACAACAACCTTTTCTGTCTTAGATTTGGAAGCTCTAACACTAAGGTATGCTGGGAGGGGTTTGAATGATTCCAACTCATGTGGATTCATAGATACATGTAGAAGATACTGAAATATTTCTTTGAGAAATTTCCAATCAATTTCATCTTGAGGGATTTGAAAAGCAATATTACAGAAGCGGTCCCAAAATTGCGTAATAGATTCATCAAGTGCTTTCCATAATTTCATAATATTTTTATTGAGTGATTTGCAATCACAATGATAGAAAGCATAGATTAACTCTTTGATCATGTGATCGTATGAGTGAATAGAGGTTACGGGAAATGTGTGACACCATTGGTCAACATGCCCTTCAAATGTGTAAGTGAATAACTCACAAGCAATGTCATCTAAGGGGACTTCATTCCAATCACAAAAACCTAAGAAGGCAACTCTATGTCTTAACAAGGCTGCACTACCTTCACCGTTGTACTTGATTCATGACAAGTCATCTATGATATCCTTCGAAACTTCAAAATCATGTGCATGAGGAAAGCATGCCAGAGTTGAGATTGTAATGTAAGTCATGAATGATGTGAAAATATTCAAAACAGACTTTGAGGGCTCAACTTGTCATCTGACCCTCCTTCTAGTGCCAGAAATGTTGACGCTACTAGACCCACCAACATGTCAAGGTACCTCTTTGGTAAGAAGTCCCAACTAGACCTCAAACCATTTGGAGTAGGAGTCCCAACAGTGGGTAGTAAAGTAGTGTCTTGACCATGGTAGCACGTAGAGGTAAGTAAAATAAATTGGGTGGAAACAAGTGTGTGACCATGCAGTGAGTCAAGTGAAATGCATGGGTGTTCTAACACACAGAGAGGAAAAGGAAGTACATCCCTTAAAAGCTTGTAATATTACATTTCTTGAAAGGAACACATGAGTGGAATGACTTCACAATCTAGAAAGTGGAATAGTCCACAAACCAAAGTGATGGGTCAAACCAAAAACACGTCTGCAACAAGATTCATACAATCACATACAAAATAGTTCATATACAAATGCGTAAGTTAAATAACATACATTGCTAAAGCAACCAGAATAGTCCAACTATAATAACGACATATGCATGAAGACGTGCTAGCTCTGTTATATATTATTAAGTGAAAGTTCCATCCATACATACACCATTGATAACCACTAGCCCCAATAGTGGAACGTTACAGTCAACACCGCCTGCTCCTACAAAGAGATGTACTCACTCTACACTATGGAGAAGCCAAGGATCATCACAATACTCTCCAAGACTTCTCTAAGAAATGCCTAGACAAGATATTGGATCCCAAAAGCCTCTACTATGAGTGATGAGGTTCTATATATAAAAAAGGGTGGGGTGACCCTTAACATTCCCCTTTGATTCTTTGACTACCCTCATGACTCTTCACATTATGTAGTGACTATTCACATTCCACTAGTGACACTTGGAATTTCACTTACAACATGTTTACAATAATATACAATTTCCACATATACCCATGTGGGACGAAATAGGCTTGATTCATCCTAACAAGACAAACAACATCACTCGGGTTCTTGGGGAAAGACCAACTTGGCGACATCCTCTTGATGGTCTTCAGTGATGATCTGGTACCAAGATTGGTACTGCACTATTGTGTCCTCGTATTATTTGGTGATGAATTTATCGAAGTGTACTCTTACCTCCATGGCTTCTGGGTATATGGTTTTGAATCCTCTATTCATCTCATCTTGAAGCATGCACAACATTGTCCTGAGTGTGGCTGGACCACCGATGTACTTCTGCATGTTTTCTATGCTCAATTGCAAGTCATCACTTGTGGCCTCACGCATCAACTTCTCTATGTACCAGTCAACCTCCAGCAAGACTTGGTTCTTCTTCATGGCCTGAGTGAGGGTTCTGATAGAAGGGATCATGTGTGTCCTCACTATGACATCTAGACTCCTGAACAACTGAGCATAGGAAGCCTCAATTCTGAAAATGAGTAGAGGGATATTCTTATAGTTCGAAATCAACATCCAAATCCATGTTTTGTCTAGCTCTACCCGTGACTTCATCATCTTTTGCAAGTAAATAGGGGTTCCCTTGTACCTCATTGTCCATTCCTCTACATGCGTAATAGAAACGTGGATGTCTTTGAGAGTATGGGTTTTCTTCACGCACTGCTACTAAAAACTGTATAGATGGAAAATCACTTTATGCATGGTGATAAACCTACCATACATTTTCTGCATGGTGGTCTCAAGAGTTGATACTTCAACAAGTATCAGTTTCTTCATTTCTGCCATAACGAATCCTACGGACTGCTCTATTCTTTGCCTGGCCTCTTGCAATTCCTTTGCCATCTGATCATTCTCTTCTATCAAGAACTTGACCGTTCAACTCATGGCTTTTACATAATCCTTAGAAGCATTGGCCATGGTAGCTAGATTTCTTCTAACATCTGGCACAATCACCCTTTCCTCTATGTGTGTAGGTGACGTGTGATCATCTAGGAGATGCTTTCTTTGTTCCTGTACAATCCTTTGTTGCGACCCATCAAATGATAGATTGTAAACATCCATCATTGAATCATCATCAAGGAGAACTGTTAGAGCTTAGATTTGCCTCAGGCTAAAAAGGCAAGGTTCTAGGTCCACATCAAATCACGCTCAGCCTCGTAGCTAGCCCTACGAGGACAGGAGAGGGCTCTCTCTAGGTCAATCTCGGCAAAGGACAAGCGATGGGGCTCGAGATGACTGAAATAAAAGCTAATTTTAGGCTAGGTATGAAGTACAAGGGTTTGATTTGAGTTTTCGGGGGTTTTGTGTTGGAAACAGGGAAAGGAAAATTGGGCTCGGGATGAGGCACAGTTTCTGCAGAGTTCTGATTGGGGCAAGGAAGGCAATCGTTTTGATGCTTTAAAGTGAGTGAATGGATAGATCAGTCTGTTGAGGAGCTAAGGAGAGCAAGAGAGACTCAAGAATTCTCCTTAAATAGATGAAAACATGGAAATTTAAACAAATTCAAAGGCAGAGCATAGTAGTTAATGGATTCTACCTTAATCACTCATTTGTTCAAATTCAGAAGAAGAGACAGGAAAATGATACACATAACACTAATGAACTTACAATTACTTAGAGAATAACACCATCAAAACATAAAGCCACATGGATCCCAAACAGTGCTGCAAAACCCTGGTCTTTCCTTAGCGAAAAATGCAGAGATAGAATGTACAATGGTATGCCAAAGAAATCCCTAGTGTCCAACCCTGAAAATGACTTAGGAATTACATGATATAGACTAGCCCAACCCATTCCCTTGCCTCTAGGGGTTGAGCTCATCATTCTAGGAGCTGTTTCAACCAATTCTAAACAAAGAACTAAAATCTAGGCAATCAAAACAACTTGCCTCTATAAGGTAGGAAACTGATTCATTCATTAAATTTTCACTTTTTAGTGAATGAATCCTCTAGAACAAGTAAATAAGTGCCAAAATTACATATTTTTTATCCAATTACATCAATATAGATCAAAAATTACATCAAAAAGCAAAACTAGTCAAACTGGCCGAATTTCTGAGCTGGAAGGTGAAAAATTGAGCAAAAATCCTCTATGCGCCATGCCAAATCCTCTATGCATCGCGCCACTTTGAGGCTGATTTTGAGGCACTTCCTAAAGTCCAAATTAAGCCCAAGTGTGCTTGTTGGAAATTCCTACCTGTCTACTTTCCAACCCAAGTGGAATTTCTGAATTTGGTGCCTATTTGCCCCTCCAAAACATCAATCTCCCAAGATTGCTTCCTGTGTGTTAAAATAGGGGCAGTGAGGTCATTTTTTGAGTGTTTTTGGCCTCCTGGGGACTCAAAACTTGCCCAAATTTCTTGGCCATGCACCAACAACCATGATATTTCATGAAAAATCCAAAACTATTAACTTTTTTCAATTTGGAGCTCCCTAGCAAAAGCGTGCGCCATGTGGCGCAGCGCATAGGGAGAAAAAACCTGTTTTTTGTGCCAAAATTTGTCAAAATGCCAAAAATGCCCCAAATTTCTTGAAAATCGCGCTAGAGCTTCTTCATTAAGTATCCTGTTGGGCTAAAGAGGCTTCAACCAATATTTGAAGATGATCAAGCTCCCTTTGCCTCTTTTGCTTCCTTATTGCCTTCTTTGGTTTTGCCTTTAAATTCTTGATTCGTGCCTTGCAGACCTTGTTCCGTGCCATGTAGTGGAAAGTTATGTGTCTCAGCAATGCATGGTCCTTATCGGCCTTGTCCAGCAGTCTCTCCAAGTGGATGTTGATTCTATCGAGATTAGACTCCCGATCCTCATTAATTTTTTGCTCTAATGACATGAGCTCAATTCTTCTCCTTTGTGCAGCTTGGCGATTCTCGCAGATGTTTTGTAACTCCATGATTACTTGCTGATCTTCAAGCTATTTTTTCCTCTACTCCAAGTATTTCATAGTCCACTTAGCTCTCTCCAAGTCAAGGGATAAGGCTTGGATCTCTATTTGCTACTCCTAGATGATCTCCCTAAGTTTGGCACTTTGTGGTCCCGTATCTGTATCATCATCATGAACGAGAATGAAGTTGGTCTCTTGCTCACCTGAAGGCCCCTAATCCTGCATTGGCCTCTTGCCTTTGTCCTGTACCTATGATGCTGATGGAGGAAGCGAGGCCCCTTCCACCCCGGGTGGAGATAACACTCGCTTCGCTGTTGCAAAAAAATGTCTAGTGACCCTCTTATATGTGATGAATACTGGCACACTAGCGGTCTCATGGCACTCATACTGATGAGAAGGCCCATCTGTCTCATGCTTGACCTCTGATAATCCCTGTGAAGCTCTGAAGAAGTCACGAGGGGTGAAATCATCCCAAGTGATGCCCTGTAATCCAAGCTGATGAACCACCAAAATCTTAATAAGAGCAAAATGATAAACACTGTTAAGTTGTTGCTGAGGTGTTTTGTGTTGCACAAGTGTGGTCATCCTCTCAATGTTCCAGCAAATGAAATATGGAATGTTCATCATCCGTACCCTGGTGAAATGCATGAGCAACCTGATGTGATAAGCATATAGATGAGAGAACCGTCCCTCACAGCTGAAATATTTCATGATCAATTTCATTAGTGGAGCATATTCATCTTTCAGATATCAGAATGGAAACACTCTCTTAAGCTGCCTTAAGAAACCGATTTTAATGTATGGCTCATAATGCTGCTGGTCAATCTTCTTCCTCTTGGTCCATGGTTCCCCAATGTTTGGTATGCCGGTTGCTAGTGAGATAGATTCTGGTGTAAGTGTGAAGGTGACACCGGCTAAGGTAGCTTGATCTCCATGTAAATGCAGCACAAATAGACGAGCCAACTCATGATGAAATTGAACATTAGCCACCTTTTGACAAAAATCATAGCATGACTGATGCTGAAAACAAAACATGGCAAGAGGGCAGGCCTATAATTCATTGAGGGTGACTGGTTCTTCTTTGATATGCCTACCTCCTCTATGAGGCCTCTGGGGTGCATGTTCCTCCATGGGAGAGTCACTTTGGGTTTCCATTTCATAATTTGATGAATGCTCAGATGCCATGACTGTTGTTTTTCAAACTACCTTCGAGAAAAAGATGTTGGTGTATGAAAACTGTTTGGACTGCTCTTTTAGTGATGTGTGCAAACTCTGCCACCAAAGGGGAAAACAAATGAAACAGGGACTATTAGGAAGGGGAAATAATATCAAGGGATTAGGAATTATTGGGAGAGATTTGTTTGGGAAATATGGGAGAAGGTTTAGGATTTAGGTGTGGGAATAAGGTTTAGGGTTTTCACATTTAAAAGTTTGGGAAAGGGAATTCAGGATAAGGGTTTAGAAATTTTAGGGGATGGGGAACAATCAAGTCAAGGAACAAAGGGAATTAAGGAAAAAAGAAATAATGGAAAAGAGTAACTTTGGTGGCAAACAAGTTTTGAAACCCTATGCAGCAGCTTACATGTGAGGAATTCAAAATGATAGGGTTTGATAATTTATTTGGAAGCTCAACACATGAACCATAACATACACCATAAACTTGAATGTGTGAAAAGTGAAGGAAGAGCTCAACCTACTTGAATTCAAGATAAAATGGCACGATTTTGGCGTTTGGAGGCCGTTCTGAAAATTTTTGGGCCAAACAGCTGAGTGCGCCGCGCAGATTGTCCAATGCGCCACGCAGTCCCAGTGCATTGCGCCCATTCAAAATTACACTGGACAACTTCTCCCAGTGCGCCGCGCCTCCCCAGTGCACCGCGCCACCTGCTCTATGCGCCGCGCCGGCCAAGTTTCGTCCAACTTCACCCAAATCGCACACTAACTCAACCAATTTTATTTGAGTGGCTTCTCTTTGGTCTTGGCATGCAAATGACATTGATCTTCATGAAAAAATCTTTATAAAGACATGGATTTGATTTTTGACTTTCCAAGACCCATCTTTGTAATGTTTTGGGATTGACACTTTTTCCATTTTAATACAACTCTGTTTTTAAATTTCCTTTTTGATTTTTTGACTAAAATGATGAAATTCTTGGCAATTTTTTGTAGGGATAGTTGACATGGAATTTGGCAAAGGAGACCAGGGCTGTGCCTGAAGAAATCAACTGAAAAACTTTTGTAAATTATTACAAAGGACAAAATGTTGACTTTTCTTCAAAACAGAGTTTCGAAGAACAATCATAATCCATCAACATGACGAGGAAATTTGCGAAATAAAAACATGTGTAGAAACTCCCTCTGGCTTGCTAGAATTTGGACACTTTAACGACTCAATTTGTGAAACCCTAGACCTATGATTGACATGACTCTTTTCCCATTAAAAGATCAAACATTGACTGTCATGGACTTTAATAAACATTGATGAAAAGACCTAAGCCAGCAGGTACAAGACATGAGGGGAATGAATGAAAAAGCCCTTCTGTCAGATTATGGCATGCTCCTAAATGGAATGCAGGTGATCGAGCAGGATGGGACACCTAAAAATGAAATGCAAAAAGAGTCTTGATCTCTGATGGAGGACTGACCAGACTGACTCTAACAGGAGCAACCTCTCCTTTCTCTCTCGGGACTAGTTATGATTCTAGAGGTGGTAGAGACTGTGGGGAGAACTCAGATGCTCTCAGCATGAGATTACTCTCTTGGTCCTGTAGCTCCTGTTCTATCTCCATGTTCATTGCTTCAACCATCTGCTCAACTTATTGAGCAAGTTCTCGAACCTACACCTTCTCACCATCTTCTTCATCTGCTGACTTCTCTGACTCCTCAACCTGTATAGGTGTAGTTTTCTTTGTTAGTTTGCCTCGCCTTTCCTCCTATTCCTATTTTTGTTTCTCTTCCCTTTCTCTACACCTAAGCTCCTACTCTTCTTTCAACTTCTTTTATGTTTCCTGAAACTTCCTCTTTGCATCTTCCAACCTTTTCTTCTCTCTCTTCCTCCATTCTACTCTTCTTTTGCATTGTCACCTCTTTGCATCTATTTCTAAAGCTACTTTCTCAACAAGAGGATCTTCTCTAAACTTGTAGCTTTGCTCAGCCTATGGGTTCTCGATATTCTTCCTCTTTCTTTTGTCATGCGTCATTTTGTTTCTCATTGTTGTTGTTGTTGTTGCTTCATGTGGTGTTGCTGCTTGCAGTGCTTCTTTCCATTTGATAGCCATGTTGACTAGTTCATTGAGCCTAGAGGAGTTGTAGAAATACCTCTAAGGGTCTTCCTTTGGCCAATGACATGCCCCATGTATCCATGGATAATACACCTTCATACAATGGTTCTTGCATATGCAATGGGGATCATACATATTGAAACTCTTGGTGCCAAAATCAAACTTCTTCAAGTCCTCGACCTCAACATCCACATCCTTCAAGTTGCAGATCTCGTACAATCCAATCCGCAAAGGAAGAGTAGGCCAAGGTGCCTTCTTCCTCCTATGCAGGCCTGTTGATGACCCTATGGAGATGTGATATGCAACCTCTTGCATGACCATCTTATCTATGGAAAAACTTGGAAGAACATGCAAAGGCTTCTCTCTACCAAACATTCTGATGAAGGTGCCACTGGGTGAGGCATACCAATCTGCAATGTTAAGCAATGCCTACATCACTTCTTGGGACATGCAAGGTGGATCCTATTCAAAGATCGTCTTGTAAATAGGGATGATGAAGTGGTAAGATAGCCTCGCCATGACTCCTCGGTAGCTGCACTCGGAGTGAAACTTGCAATAGATGTTCACAACATCATTTGATGGTTTCCATGTCCAAGCCATGACAGGGAACTGCTGCTGGGAACAGATTGTTTTCAAGACATAAATAATCTTGCTTGCTCATCCTTGGGGAGATTCTAGGCATTAGACACATGCAATTTCAGCTGAAGAGCCAACATATCTGACAAATTGAATGACCTTCCTTCATTTTCCAACTGATCCAATACAACCACCCAAATTTGCGAAAAGGTCTCCGTGCTCTCTTGACCATACAAGAGGCATATAAAGATGACCAAGAGTTGGCAGGCCTTCCTGAGTGACTTAGTATTGTAGACTTGGTTGGGTGTCACCCTATACTTTGATGGCTCTCTTACCCAATGCTTCATGATGTCTCTAGTGTTCACATTGCTGTTGGGAGTGTAGAAGAGTGCATCCATGTGGTTCATGGTTGTGGAAAGTGATATATCTGATGGTAGTTTTCCAACTTGAAGGTGGCAAGCTATATTCCACTGGCATTGCTCAATGTCATCGTCTCGGGATCGGTATGTGATAAAATCTAGTGAATGATGTTTGCGCATGGGAAGGCAGGGTATATGCATGAAACCCTGTAAAAGCCTGACTTATGAAGATTGACATAGACCTATCGATCTTCTAGATCTTCCTTCAAGCTACCTGCAAATATGTCCTTTATTTCCAACCATGTTATCTTCATGTCCTTCTACACGAACAAATATGTGTCTACATAGATTGGTGAGTTCATTGGCACCTATTCAACCACATATCTAGTGCTTCTCTCTACAATATCCTTTAATCCAACTCTCTTCAAAACCATGCTTCCTATACTACTAAGAAGCTGCTCAACAACTGTTGTACCTGGAGATAGAGAGGACACTCATGGCATGAAAATGTCAACTTAAAATCAAAATTAACTTCAAGGACTGATCATGCAACAAACTGGGAAACTATTGGGCAAGATTGCACAAATCTAACTTTTAGAGGTGAGGGATTGTCAGCTAGATTTGTGCATTGTGCAGTCCTAGTTGCTAGTGAGAGGTATTGATGACTGGAATGATGTAGTGTGCAATCCAGTGTGGCTTGCTGAGGACTGGAGTAACGCAATGCGCAGTTCAGTCTGGCTTGATGTCGGCTGAGACCGTGCATTACGTAGTCTTAGTGGGTAAGACTCTAGGATTTCTCCTGTAACTACGCAAAGCGGAGTTGAAGCCAGTCACTGCAGTGTCTGTGCAATTCCTGGATCCAAGGTAAATCCTTGAGTTCTGGAAATGAGCAGTGCATGCCGAGAAGAGCTAGATCCGAGCCAAGGCAACCTAGATCTACCTAAGGGCAACTTGAAAATGAGTAGATATGAATGTATGAGCGAAGAATGGTGTAGATTTATGTGAATGGTAATTCATGCAATCAAAACAAATGCAAGAATCAGTCAAACAATCGAACAATGAAGCTTGTGGGGAGAGTTGCCGCAACGACATCCGTTAGTGAAAAAAATAGGTTATGCATGTGACGCTTAGGAAAGGCAATGAAAAACTTGAAATAATAGTGATCATTCAATAAAACATGCAAAACAACACTCACACAAGACAATGAAACAAAGCGACAAAAAAAGCAACAAAATACTTGAAAAGCAAAACTTACCCGAAAAAGTTGTGTCGATCATGTCAAAGGTTGCTAGATGCCTCAGGAATGCCAGAGCTCCAAGATCGAATGTGAAAATAAGCTCTCCCAACATCCATTAAATATATTTGATCGATTTAGGGTTTATGACACATGCCAAAAATCTAGGAAAAAGCGACAAGTGGCGACAGTTTCTAGATTAACACAAGTGTAACTCCTAGTGTTAAAAATAGATCCCTATTTTTTAGGAATGCTTTTTTCTTTTTCAGGAAGGGATGCCATGCATGCATAGATAAATTGCGTAGTTTTGGAGGGAACTAGGCAACCTGCCAGCACATGCATCGGGCAACAACTAAAGGAATGCTTTTGCACAATTCCTAGGTTGAGTGGGTCAGGCTGCCTCTCATGATCTATGCAGTTTCCCAGCTGAAGACAAGTTGTCAACTGGGTCTCCGCAGTTCTTGAGATGAAGCTCACTGATGGGATGATCTGTGCAATTCCTGAGAGCAAGACTGACTGCCCTCTAGGATTGTGCATATTGCCAAGGCAATGCAAGAACCATATTGAAACCAAGTCACGGGGAGGTGAACTTGTGGTTAGAAAAAAAAGCAAGTAAGCGAACAAAAGCTATATATCAAAAGATAAACTCAAATGAAAGAACAAGTACCTGGGTAGTGCAAGACAAGCTGCTAAGATTTGAGGAGGGAGACTCCAAAATGAAGTGAAGACAAAAGTTTGGAGGGTGGTTGTAGCCACTACAACAAATTGATATGAATTTTCACAATGGGATTACTAGGATCTAGATATTTTTGAACAATAGGTTTCCCCATGATGATATCAACGATTTTTCCTACCAATTGAATCTTTTTAATATCTTTTATTTTTCTTCCTAGTTTTCTAATGCATAGTTCCTTAATAGTTTTTTCAAATATTGGTATTTCCTTCATAACTTGTAATAAACGAATTTTAATGAAAATGTTATTAATTTCATCTAGCATATCATAATTTGGTCAAATAATTTTCCTTCCTATTCCTTTATCAATTTTTATCCTTTTAGGAAAAGGTGGATCTTGCAAAGAAACAGAAGGTTGTTCTATTAAAAGAACTGTAAGAGCTTGCTTTATTTTCTCATCCTTTGATGGTATAGGAACATATTCTTTTAGAGGAATATTTTCTTCATCAAGATTTGCATCTTTCTCATGAACTCCATCCTCTTTAGATTTTTGGATGGCGGTTGTTGGTGACTTATTTTGAAAAATTCTACCAGATCTAAGTTGAACATCATTTTGACCTAATGGGGTAACCATACATGCTTGAAAATTTTGTCCCTCGACATTATAAATAGCTTGTTGATTTTTATTTTTTGGATTTGGAAGTGGTTGGGTAGGTAGTTGATTGGGTTTTTGAGGAAATGGTAATGAAAGTTGTTGATTTGGATTTTGAATGAAGGTTGAGTTGGTTGAGGAGGATAATATTTTGGTGGAAAATAAGGATACAGTTGTTGGAATTGAGGATATTGAGGATATTTTCCATAAGGATTTTTCCAACCTTGTGCCCAAGATTGATTTTGGAATTGTGGGGACCAAGGTTTCCATGGAATGGGTGTAGTCTAATTGTTCTATAGTTGTGCATATGATTGAGTATTGAAACTTTAAGTCATATTTGATTGTTGATTTTTCCATTGTCTTTTAGCAATAAAACAACTTCATCTTGAAAAACAAATTTAAGACCATGTAATGAAGCACATATGACACAAATTTCTATACTATCAAGGGGACATTCTCTTAAGGCATGTTTCTTCCTACACTTGGGATAGAAAATAGATAATACAACTTTCTCGGCTTTTTTCTTGTTTTGTATCTTAAGGGTATCTAGTTGTTTAATAAGACTCCCTAGGATATATGTTTTGAAATTGTCAAGGAAATTGCCTATTTCATCTCTACTTACTGTTCCAGTTGTAGATTTGTTAATTATGGACATTACAGGATCTCTCAGATGTTTTCCAGTTATAGCCTTACCCCTTTAAATATGTTTACAAAAATCACAAAGTTATCCAAATGAAAGTTGTGAAGCATCTCCCTTGCCAATTAAATTAAGAAGATAAATCCATTCATCTGTGATGGATTTTAACAAAAGAGATTTTAGTGTCCCATCATCCAAATTATATATCTTATCCCGTTTGATGTTGTAAGAAAATATTTCAACTAGATCTTCAAGGCTTTCATCCTCTTTTTGCATCATCTTAAAGCCTTCACCTTTAAGGTTATGGGGAATAAAATAATCCTTGTATTTTTCTAAGAACACATTTTTCATTTCTTGCCATGTTCTAATTGTATGTGTTCCTAATCCCATAAAACATTTAAGTGCTCCATATTTAAGAGTTGCAGGGAATAATTTCAATTTTTGAGGATCAAGTAAGTAGTCATAGGCTCTACACAGAACTTCAAACTCAAAAAGAAAAATTTCAAGGTCCTCATGTCTTAAACCATGGAAATTATGGAGGATGGAGGGTGAGATGTTCTTCATTGTGGTTGCAGTTTCTTCATCAAAGATGAGAATTCCATAAGAATTTGTTTCTTCCCCACCACCTCTACCACCTAGACCTCCACCTCCTCCTCGATTTCCTCCTTTGCCTCTTCCACCTCCAATCTTAAGTTTTTTGGGTTGTGTTATATTCTTTCCATGACTAGCCCATGTAGTTAACTAGGGGGTTAGAAGGGGGGTGGAGCCCCCCCTCGTTGCGCCGATTGCGTAGCAGGGGGAGTCATAGGGGGTTTGAGGGGTGCAGGTAACCCCACTCTATGGGGTTCGGGGCAGCACCCCAGAAAATTTTGTTTTTGGACTCTATATTAGGTTGGGCGGACCTACCTATGGTTTTGTGCATGATTTTTCGCACATGGTTTTGGACGCAATGGTTTTCGGTCAATGGTTTTCGGTCCATGGTTTTGGACGCGATGGTTTTCGGTCCATGGTATTGGATGCCTCGGCATGTATAAATATGTATTGTAACATTGTAAGGAATATAATGAAAAATCAAGCTCGTAGTCCCGGTTTTGGGATCCAGGGGAAAATCTCTGTGTATATGTGTTTTATGTGTTATGCTCTCGCATTGTTTATTTTTTGTGTTTCAAAATTCATATGTAGGTAATTGTTGTATGGGGTTAAAACCTACATTTGGTATCAGAGCTGTTTTGGCTTCAAGCAGACGCCTTTGTTGCTGAGGGGTTTCGCTCGGGCCTATGGTAGACCCTGCTCAATGGGAGATCTGCGAGATCGATTATGGTGGTGAAAGAAGATGGTGAGCAGTGGAAAGATAGAGATCAAGAAATTTAATGGTCAGAGTTTTGAGTTGTGGAAACTCAATATGGAGGATCTGTAGGTGGATAAAGATTAATAGATCATGGTAGATCCAGGTACTAAACCAATGGGAATGTTCGATGAAGAATGGAAGAAGTTGGATCGGAAGGCAAAGAGCACAATACGATTGTGTGTCTTAGGTTCAGTATTGCTGAATGTATCAGGGGAAGCTACAGTGAAGGATTTGTGGGAGAAGTTAGGGACTTTGTACCAATCTAAGTCTCTGGTGAATAAACTATTCCTGTGGAAAAATTTGTATAACCTGAGGATGAAAGATGGAGACTCGGTGACAGAGCATCTAAACGCATTTAATACTGTGGTAAGTTAGTTATCATCTGTTGATATTAAAATTTCAGATGAAGATAAGTGCATCAGTTTGTTGTGTTCTCTACTAGATTCGTGGGATAGTCTGGTTATTGCAATAGGTAGCAATGCAACTACCTTGCAGTTTGATGAAATAGTCTCATCCTTGTTGACGAAGGAAATGAGACGGAAAAATATGGAGAGCCCGAATGGTGATGCCTTGTTTGTACGAGGATGGTCCCAGATCAGAAACAAAAATAAGTCATCGAGTGGGAGATCTAAATCTAGAGGGAGATCTAAATCTCCAGGAAAACCTGTAAAGGTGGTGTGCTGGAAATGTGGAAAGGAAAGGCACTAAAAAAGGGACTGTAAATCTAAAGCTCCTGATAAAGGAAAGGGATCTAATGATGCTCCTGTAGAGGTGAAAACCACCTCAGATGAAGGTGGGGATGTGTACTTGGCTTCTTCAAGTACACATGTAGATCATGAGGCATGGTTGATTGACTCAGGTGCATCCTTTCACTTCACTCCCCATAGAGTGTGGTTCTGCGAGTATGAGAAATATGATGGTGGTGATGTCTTCTTGGGGGATGACAGGAAGGCTAGAATCGTTGGTCACGGAAAAGTAAAATTGAAGTTGCAAGGTGGAAGGGTTTGAACACTTTCGGGTGTTTTGCATATTCCTGCATTAGCTAGAAATCTGATTTCTGTAAGCAAGCTGGATGATGCAGGTGTAAAAACAGTGTTCGAGAAGGATACCTGCAAGATGGCTCGGGGGGCACTAGTATTGATGCGGGGAGTTCGAATTGGAACTCTATACAAGCTTCAAGGTATCACTATTGTTGATGGGTGCAACAGTTCTGTGGTTCCTGAAAGTGGAGCAAAAAATCTAGTGGTCTCTGGAGAGAAGACCATGTTGTGGCATCAAAGGCTTGGACATATTGGAGAGAAGGGCATTCGAATACTTTATGGTAAAGGTATGGTAGAAGGTATGAGTAATAGCTCTCTGGATTTTAATTTCTGTGAAAATTGTGTATATGGGAAGCAGAATCGGGTGAGTTTCCCCTCCGATGGTAAGAGGGCGAAACAGATATTAAAGCTTGTGTACAGTGACGTGTTTGGACCTGTGAAGGTTCCATCACTAGGTAAGGTTGTGTACTATGTATCATTTATATATGACTTCTCAAGGAATATGTGGATATATTTACTTAAGAATAAATTTGAAGTCTTTGACAGGTTTAAAGAATTTAAGGCTTTGGTGGAAAACCAGACATAGAAGAAGATAAAGGTGTTAAGGATAGATAGCGGTGGAGAGTTTTGTGGTAAGGAATTTAAAGAATTCTGTAAGAAGTGTGGTATAGCACGACAGAAGACTACTCCATATACACCTTAGCAAAAGGGAGTTGCAGAAAGAATTAACAAGAAGTTGATGGAAAGGGCAAGAAGCATGCTCATTGGTGCCCGGTTAGGACAGGAATTATGGGTAGAGGCGGTGGAGACAGCATGTTACCTGGTCAATGGATCACCTTCATCAACGTTGGAGGATAATACTCCACAAGAAGTATGGACTGGTAAGAAACCCTCTCTTTCACATATGAGGGTATTTGGATGTGATGCATATGTACATGTTCCAAAGGAGAAACAAACCAAGTTGGATAGTAAATATGAAAAGTTCATCTTTATTGGGTATAAGGATGGTTTAAAGGATTATAAGCTTTGGAACCCAGTAACAAGGAAGGTTGTGTACAGCCGAGATGTGGCATTCAGATAGGTGAAATATGTTATTAAACATGAAGTCCAACCAAAAGAACCTGAGAAGATAGAGTTTGAGATAAAGAAGGAAGATTCATACTCTACAGTAGAGGAGGAATCAGAAGATGAAGAGCCACAAACTCCGGGTGTGAGAAGATCAGTTCGAGAAAGAAGGCAGCCAAAAGGTATATTCCATCTGCTTTCTGTTAAAATTTTGCTTTATCTATTATTGATGATGATCCCAAAACTGTGAAGGAAGTAGTAGATTCAGAGGATGGAAATCTCTGGAAAGAGGCCATGGTTGATGAAATGGCATCTTTGCACAAAAATGAGGCTTGGGATCTAGTGGAGTCGCCAGTTGGAAAGAAACCCATTAGCAGCAAATGGGTGTTCAAGAAGAAGACAAATGCAGAAGGAAAGGTGGAGAAATACAAAGCTCGATTAGTAGAACAAGGTTACTCCCAGGTGTCGGGAATTGATTTTGGTGATATTTTTTCTCCTGTTGCCAAGGTAGCTTTTATTAGATTACTTTTATCTATTGTTGCTGCTTTTTATTTTGAGGTAGAATAGATGGATGTGAAGACATCATTTCTTCATGGGGATCTAGAAGAGGAGATCTACATGAAGCAACCTGAAGGCTTTGTAGTGAAGGGTAAGAAAGAAATGATATGCAAGTTAAATAAGGCTCTGTATGGGTTAAAACAATCACCAAGGATGTGGTATCAGAAATTTGATACATTTATACAGGGACTTGTCTTCACCAGAAGCAAAGCAGATCACTGTGTGTATTTTAAATTAATTGGTGACCGTGTTATTTATTTTTTCTTGTACGTGGATGATATGTTGCTGGTTGGAAATGACAAAGAAATTATCTAGGATTTGAAGACCCAATTTTCCTCCAAATTCGACATGAAAGATCTTGGTGTTGCAAACTATATTTTGGGCATGGAAATTAAAGGAGATCAGGCAAAGAGGAAGCTTTAGTTAAACTAGAGGAAGTATGTCGAGACAATATTGCAGAGGTTTAATATGTAGGATAGTAAACCGGTGAAGGTTCCTATTCCTGTAGGTGTAAAGTTATCTGCTGAAAAATGTCCCAAGACACAAGAAGAGGAAGCGGATATGTCCCTTGTTCCATATGCAAGTGCAGTCGGTAGCCTGATGTATGCAATGGTCTATACTAGACCAGATATTGCAGATGCAGTGGGAGCATTGAGCAGGTTTATGTCAAAACCAAGGAAGGAGCATTGGACAACAATGAAGCGAGTTTTCAGGTATTTGCGTGGCACTAGTGATTATGGTTTGTGCTACCAAGGAAGACCAATATTGGATAGAGTTTTGGATATCCGTGGCTTTGTTGATGTGGACTGGGTTGGAGATCTAGATCAAAGAAGATCTACAAGTGGGTATGTTTTTAACCTATTTGGAGGTGCAGTCAGTTGGATGAGTAAGAAACAATTTGTAGTGGCACTATCAACTATAGAGGCAGAATACATGGTAGCTACTCATGCAAGCAAGGAAGCAGTTTGGTTGTAGATATTGTGTTCAAGTATGGGGTTAGTACAGGGAGCTATAAGGATAGACTGTGACAGCCAAAGTGCAATTTTCTTGGCGAAGAACCCTTCTTACCATTCAAAGACAAAGCACATTGATGTTTAGTATCACTTTGTGAGGGATATGATATAAGACAAAAAGGTGTTGCTAGTGAAGGTGGACACTTTGAAGAATACTGCAGATGCATTGACAAAATCTGTGAGCTCTGAGAAGTTCTCTTGGTGTAGAGAAACAATGGGCGTTGCAGGGCTAGATAAATGACTAATATCTCTTGTGGCCCCTTGAGGAAAGAAAACAACAAGTGGGAGAATGTTGGGTTGTGTTATATTCTTTGCACGACTAGCCCACGTAGTTAACCAGGGGGTTAGAAGGGGGGTGGAGCCCCCCCTTCATTGCGCTGATTACGTAGCAGGGGAGTTACAGGGGGTTTGAGGGGTGCAGGTAACCCCACTCTATGGGGTCTAGGGCAGCGCCCCGGAAAATTTTGTTTTTGGACTCTATATTAGGTTGGGCAGATCTACCTATGGTTTTGTGCATGATTTTTCGCACATGGTTTTGGATGCGATGATTTTCGGCCCATGGTTTTGGACGTGATGGTTTTCGGTCCATGGTATTGGATTCTTTGGCATGTATAAATATGTATTGTAACATTGAAAGGAATATAATGAAAAATCAAGCTGGTAGTCCCGATTTTTGGATCCAGGGGAAAATATCTGTGTATATGTGTTTTATGTGTTATGCTCTCACATTGTTTATTTTCTGTGTTTTAGAATTCATATGCAGGTAATTTCTGTATGGGGTTAAAACCTACAAATTTCACCATTTACATTATGTACTTTTCCTTCTCATTCCCTTGCCATTTTAGATTTCTCAAAGCTAATATAAGGTTCTATGATAGGATTATCTAGCTCTTCTTCTAGTCCTTCTACTAATGGTATGCAAAAATAATTTTCTTCTTTGTATTCTTCACAAGGAAACTCTATTTATTGCTCTAGAATTTGTTCTCCTTTTGAAGAGAGGAAAATTACTCCTTCTGTTGAGGATGTAGGTTATTCAACTACTAATTCAATAGAGGAAGTTGGTGAATCTCTAGGTTGGATTTCAGATCTATGCACCTCAGGAAGTATATGTCTACCTACCAATGATGGGATGTGAGTATGGGTGGATGGTGTGGCACTATGAGGTCTAGATGGAGTGAGTGGTAATGTTGGAATTGAACTTCTACCTCTACTTACTAATCTACCCCTAGAATCTCTTTCTCTATGCATAAATGTTTCTTTTATCATTTTGTAATTTTAAAATTAAAAGCTCCTAAAGATGATATGCAAGAATGGAATCCTATATACACTTCCCTGGAAACGATGCCAAAATGTTTGGTAAATTAATTGTTCGTAATTTACTTCATTAATTGTCAACCAGGATTCGTGTACTTATGAAATGTATGTGCACTATATATGCTAGGATTCTTTCTGTGAATTGATTGATTCTAGAAATGAAACTAATTCTAAATATGGACAAATGTTTTTAACACAATTTGGAGAATAAGTACGAACATGTTCTTTCAATCCAAAGTTATATAATGTCTTAATTGAAATGCACTACTTTGCAAAATTTGAAAATCTATCTAAATTGTAGAATTCAAACTTTCTTCTAATTGTATGAAAGGAAAATTCTTAGAAACAGAAAGTAACAATCTAGTTCTATTTTGTAGAATTAAAAACATTTAAAATAACTTGCAGAAATAAACTTCTATACTAAATCGTAGCAAGGAAATTCTATGCTAATTGCATGAAAGAGAATAATTACTTGTGCGCGCATTTATCCTCTAAAGATTAAGAAATAGAATTATGCTACGAAGTAATTAAGTGTTGGAAATAAGATGCATTCAATAATCGAAACCCTTTTAGTGCTTTTCTGTTTATGATTACTCTACAATCAAAATGAGAATCATCATAAATGTAATTATGATGGAAAAAAATTCTTGAAAGAAGTTATACTAAAAACAAGTAATCAATACAAAGCTATAAAAAAAACCTCACAGCTCGACAGGGGGCCCTCCCGTGAGTGCAAGTCAACTAGCAATCACAAGATCTTCATGCACGCATTGAGAACAAAGTAAATTATATTAAGTGGGAATAGAGTATCATTAGTATTCACAATAAAACAATTATAAACATAATATTCGAGAAAAAAAAATATGTCTCAGGTCTTGGCCTACAACCTTTATACAAATTTCATAAAATGATTTTAAGAGTTTTAAGCCAACATGACATGAGTTATTTTGACATCTACGAGATAGATTCAATTTGAAACTCAATCTCTTTATGACTTTCATTGGAAAGAGAAACTCATATGAGATTCATCTCGATCCAAAATCTAATAGTTGAACAAGTCTTCAATCTCACTCGCTTGATTTTGTTCTATTCCTCCGCTACTTTTACTTGATCGCTACATGTCATTTTCAAAGTTTGACTCTGAATTTTACTTCTATATTTCTCAATCCTTGTATCTTTCCAAGTTATGATGATAGGTGGTTATCCATATGTCGAACATTTGTCATCTCCAGGTAGTATTCATCCTTTTATTGAAGTGTTGCAACCTATTTAACAATGAATATTGTTGCAGAAACGAAAATTAGCTGAAAAATGTTTATGATTCTATCATTGTAAGAATATTTTCATTATAATTCATTAAGAAATAGAGATTTTAATTATATATGATGAATATTTTTTTTAAGATTTGAACTTGACCTTGAACATGTCGAGATTCCTATAAAATGGTGATAAAAAGGTGAGATGAGATGGAAAAAATGATAGTGAAAAAGAAACAATTCCATACTTCAACACTACTGATCAACTCAGAACTCTATTCTCACACGGATCTATAGACTACAATCTTTTTAAAGCCACCATAATCAATGATCCTTGCCTAACTCTGATTGGACTATCCAACTTCGAATGGATGGAGAAACTATTCCTTTCACTGAAAATTCACAATCACTGTTCCACACACATGAAGTCACTTCTCCTTTACTCTATGCGGACCTCGTTTCATCTATTTTCATACTAGATCCCAAGATTTTCTATTCAACTCGATTCAACTCTATAATATGATCTCCAACAACAAGACATCATCAACAAATTAGCTAAAATCACCACAATCATATGCTCTCCACTCAAGAAAAATAATGGCCATAATGCATGCATCAAATCTGAATAGCATAATCACCAGAAACTAAAACAAACTCACACTCAACCATCCATCAAACCCTCACTCCAAAATATGATTACTGCATAATACAATCAGTAGCATAAAACACAATGGCTATGTGCCAAATGCATCAACAACACCTGCAAAACAAAAGTGAAAGTCTCAAATATGGAGCTATACCAAGCTCTCCATCTCTACCAACACACTTTGCTACATCTTGTTGTTTCTTTGATTTATAATTCTGAATCAATACACTTCTTTAGAAAATAGATCTTCTCATTCTGCTGCCATTAGAACTCATACACTGAAGCAATCTTGGTAAAAAATAGGTCTAAATCATACTCACACAATGCACTCCTTTATAACTCACACTATCAACTCATCCAACAAACCAATAACATTTTTTTTTCACATAAGTAAAATCCAAAATATACTCAACAATTCTCCAAGTGAATACCACAGGAAAATACCATGGTTATGCCCATACCCAAGACACCTCTACCATGGTAATCTCCAAAACAATACCACAGTCAAATACCTTGGTTATGTCAATACCAAGGACACCTATACCATGGTAATGTCTAAACCAATACCATGGTTATATCAGTACCAAGGACTCCTGTACCATGGTAATATTCAAAACAATACCAAAGGAAAATACCTTGGTTATGTCAATACCAAGGACACCTATACCATGGTAATATCCAAACGAATTCCATGGGAAAATACCATGGTTATGTCAATACCAAGGACTCTTGTACCATGATAATCTCCAAAACAATACCATGGCAAAATACCATGGTTATATCAATACCAAGACTATATGCACCAAGGTAATATCACGTGCAAACCTACTCCACGCACACATACCAATACCATGGTAATGCTCTTGCAACATCATCATAAAGCCACATCATAAAGACTAACATCAAGATTTGACATCAATGCCAACATAACCAACTCAATCCAACTCAACTAGCTACAACCATGCTACAAGGAAAGCATCCACACATCAACTAGGCTACATAGGGTTGACATCAATGCCAACATAAGTTAGTTGCCATCATGAACCATTCCCAACATCAACTATATGGAACCATGCCCACCATAATTCCAACAATATCTCCCTTTTTCATTGATGGAAACCACACAACAAACTTCAGACCAATCTCCTCTATCACTCCCCTTCGACATTAATGGTAAAGTGTCAAATCCACCTGATAAGGGAACAACAAGTGAAACATATCTGCGAAAGCACCAGACCTCCATATGGTTGAAAAATAATGCATATCAACAATCATCCATGCCTCATATCAGTGGAAACAAACAACATAATAAACCAATAATCATTTAGAGCAACATATCCAACCAACAACCTCTAACAACACACACCAATATGCCAACATATGGAAGTCATAAGAAATACCAAGCATATAAGGCACCAACCTAACTCTCCATAGCAGAAAACTAAATCACATAGTATCAATGAGAAGCATCACATAATATGCAAAAATATGCACATCAAGGCATCAACCAACATCTCCATACCAACCACATAATAGAAAGCAACATCAATGGCCAACATCCCCTCTCTTCTCATATAATGAGGTCCAAACCCTAACAATCATGATCATAGACTGAGGTAAATCATGTAATCCTCGAAGTGGATCATAATATCAACAATGTATCATTGAAGCAAATAGGAACAAATAATTCGCCCCCTGAACGTATGCCATTGCCAAAATCAACTCCATCCTCAAATGAATGCTTTCGTTGCAAACAATGCTTCCTTTCAACAAATAGAAGCACCATATGGGCTAAGAATCCACATGACCATGACTCAAATGACATATACATTGATAAATACATGGTTGTATTAATGAAAAAATACCTCATACATGACCAATATATGACCATAACATGACCTCATGACTCATGACTAAATGACCCAAAGATACATACAATAAAAGTACATGTCTTCATGATAATTTTACATGAATATATCAATAAATATATGGCTTCCATGATAATTTCCTATGGACCAATGAATCAATGACATATCATGATTGTTACATCAACATTAGCCTATACATGTGGCTTCAAAATGACTCCATAACACTCCTCCAAAACATGTCTATCACCATAATGACTCAATCACTAATGACTAGACCCAATAATGGTAAACATATGGCTATAACAAGCTACATATAACAACCCATACATGGCTTGTCCATGTCTCATGTCATCTCTATACATCCCATGCCAATGAACTCCTTTTATGCATGGCTACACCATCTTTTCAACCAACTTGTCAGTGAAAACAAAAGCATATATATGGATTGTAGAAATTATGGTGTAGATTTGCAACTACTCATGAAGTTTTAATCAAAATCACAAGACACAAACCTAGTCTACTATTTTGTGGAATTCAATTCAAAAATTATAACATCAATCACAAAAATGCAATGAGAAATAACACACGTGCACACAATATTTTTACAAGTTGAAGCAATCTACTAAAAACCCCTATACCTGCTTGCATTAATATGATGAATAGAGATGTATAACAATTGCTTTTATCAACTGAGCACAACTTGCAAGTGAATAATCTATCTCTCTTCTCACTGAGAAGTTATGACCTAGAATTAGTCAATTTTTCCCTCTTCTTGAGCCCCTATTTCCTTGTGCAATTCCTTCAGAAATTAGGCCCTATTATTTATGAAATTCCTCAAATTGATTGCACAATTCCCAAGGTTGATCACCTGATTGCATGCAACACCTGTACACTCAAGACTAATCTACAAATGATGTTACATTGCCTTGGAATATCCACCACAAATGGGGAACTCAAATTCTTTGCATGCACTATCTATTTTGGGCTGATTGATCAGTTAAATGAATGATCGCTGAGTTTGACTAAAGTCCCACTACACCACTAACCTTCCACTAGTTCATCCAACAATTGGAACTAGTTTAATTGAAAACAACTTGAAATAACTAACCTTTATTGCTACAAATTAGCAATCACACATGCTTAACTAAACTCTAACTCCTCCAACTTGAATTTAATAAGTAAATTGGGTGACACAAGCCATGTCACACAAGTTAATTGCATCCAAGTTGTCTGCTGATGTGGAAATTCGAATTTTCTCAATTTAATCAAGGAAAAATAAAATTGAGAATTTCTTGCTGCATTTTTCAACACTCCCTCTTAGCAAGAAATGGATTATCAACCACCCCTATCCTACACCTATGGAACTTGAAATTCCCTCTTGACAAGGCCTTTGTCAAAATGTCAACATCTTGTTCCTCTGTCAGAATGTATTGTAGCAACATTACCTGACTCTGCACACAATGCCACAAATGGTGATACCAGATATCTATATGCTTGGATCGATTGTGAAATACAAGATTCTCAGAGAGCTTGATGCAAATCTGATTATCACATTAGATCACAGTTGGATCCATCATCTGACCAAACAGTCCTACAAGTATCTTTCTCATCGAGATTTCATCACATGCTACTTAACTTGTAGCCATGTATTCTTCTTTGGACGAGCTAAGTGCCATAGATCTTTGCTTCCTGTTGTACCAGGAAACCGCTATAGACCCAACACATAAAATTCCACTTGATATACTATTTTGGTGTAATGGAATTCCTGCCTAATCTGCATTTGTAATGCCACACAGATTCACTCCCTCTCTCCATTTGTACCATAGTAAAATTTGGGTATTGCCTCTCAGGTACCGTAAAACATGCTTAGCTTCCTTCTAAAATAATTTGGTTGGCATACCATATCACTGCATAGCACATATTTGATTGTGTGTTCACAAGATAAATTAGTGAACCCACTAAATGCTAATAGATAGTAGCATCCACTTCCTCACCTAAAGTGGCATCCTCCTTCCTCTAGTTGGTCGCTAGAGGTGTATCCATGGGTTTACAAATCTCCATGCAAAATCTTTGTAGTATCTCATTTTCATACTTGCCTTGAGACACAAATAGCTCCCCATCACCTTGTCATACTTCCAACACGTGGAAGTATTGCATAGGACCCATGTCCATCATTTTAAATTCCCTTGCACGATTCTCCTTACAAGATCTAATCAGCTGATCATCACCAGCTAAAATCAAATCATTATTGAATTTAGGCTTCTGTGATCCATATCAAGTTTTTGAGACATGTTTTCGGTCACATCAAAAATTCATTTGTCGACGCCTTTCGTTCCAACTAGTGTGGTTCATTATTAGGACAATAAGAAAATATAAGACAATAATAAGAAATTTACCTTCTACCAATATGTGATAGAGGTTTACATCCGCTTCACTTTTGGCGAAACCCAAATTGGTGAGATAACTATCGATCTTAGTATACCAAGCATGAGGTGCTTGTTTGAGACCATACAATGCTCGCTTGAGTCTGCACACCTGATACTCCCAATGAAATGTCTCAAAACCTTCTGGTTTCTCGATGTACACCTCCTCCTCAATAAACCCATTGAGAAATGATGTTTTTACATCCATCTAGTGCATCTTCCACCCCATTTGCGTAGCCATATCAAGAATTTCTCCAATGGATGAGTACCTTGCTACAGGAGAAAAGGTCTCCTCATAGTTAATTACTTGAACTTGAGAGTACCCCTTGGACACAAATATTGCCTTATAATTCTTTATGCTTCTGTCTGTTGCATGTTTAACCTTGAAGATACATCTTGAAACCACAACTGATTTATTTTCTGGTCTTGGGACCACTTCCCAAACACTGTTCTTTACAAAGGATTCATATTCCTCCACCATTGCATCAACCCACACAGGTTTCTCTATTGCTTCCTTGAAAAAGGATGGCTCAGTCTCTACAAGTTCAATCATTAAAGCCATGTAGCCATTGTACCAATTAGGTGACCTTCTATACCTGCACAAATTTGAAGGAGCTCCCACATTCTCCCTCACATCTTGCACAAGTCTATCAACTTCCCTAGTTCTTTTTTTACCTTCTCTAGATGGTTTTTCTTGAGTATATGTCTCCACTCTCTGTTCCTTAATAATTTGTAGCTGCTCCATAACTTCTTGAGGCTCCTCCTTTCGAGATAAAATCTCCTCTTCTAGTGGGATCTGATTCTCCCTTTCAAGAGAGCACTGCATCACTTTCACTTTCTCCTCATCAAACTTTACATCCCTTTGAAAAAATATCATTTTGAGGGATGGAAAGTACATATGGTAGTTGTGAGGAGTTTATGTGTAACCCATAAATACCCCCAACTCTACTATCAACTCAAGCTTCTTCCTAGATTCTTTGGAGACATGGTAGTAAACAAAGGCTCCCAAAATCATGAAGTGCGACACATCTAACTTCCTCCTTGAGAAAGCCTCCTCCGGTGTAGTCATACCAATAATCCAATGAGGAATTTGGTTCTGCAAGTAGATTTTTGTGTTGCATGTCTCAACCCACAAATGTAGAGGTAGCCCTTGGTCATGTAACATAGCTCTCACAACTCCCACAATGCTACAATTATTGCTCTCATCCACCCCATTTTGTTGTGGGTTGTGGGCTAGTGTCAACTCTCTTCAAATGCCTTCTTTCACACATAAAATTTTGAATTCGTTCAACATGTACTCACCTCTATTTATCGCTCCTGACAGACTTCACCTTCTTGCCAGTTTCTTTCTCAACCATTGCCTTGAATTCTACGAACTTGGAGAATGTCCCATCTTTCTTCTGCATGAAGAAGATGCAACACTTCCTTAAGAATTCATTAGTAAAAATGACAAAATATTTGTGTTTGGAAGTGGAGGCTATTGAGAAAGGCCCAAAAACATCATAGTGGATCCTTTCCAAGACTACATGTGCTTTTATGTCCCGATCATGGAATGTGAATTTTTTGTACTTCTCCAAAGTACATCCTTTGCATACATCCTAGTGCTCAAGTGCTCCTTTGGGGAAGCTAGTGGTTATTTATTGCATAATATTCAAGGCACCATGATGAAAATGTCCAAGTCTTTTGTGCCAAAGTTCACCAACATTGTGGCTCTGCACTTTCTCTACCTTAGTTCTTAATGCAACATAATCTTCCATATCTAGCTTATATAGGTTCTTCACACGAACCCTGATCTGCTTCACTTGTCCTGTGGCTATGTGTATCAGTAATGCTTTCCCTTTGCTGAAGATCACATCATAACCACGGTCTTCTAGAACTACAACAAATATGAGATTCTTCTTTAGGCCTGAAAAAAACATGACATCCTTGAGTGTGAGAGTGGAGCCTGACTCCCTCTAAATGGTGACTGTACCAATCTTTATCGCATTGTACCTTCCGTCAGCCCCCAACTCGATGTGCATCTGGAGATATTTCTCCTCTAAGTCATTGAAAAATTCTCTACACCTTGTTATGTGGAATGAGGCACCAGAGTCCAAGTACCACAAGCTCCCCATTACTTTGCTTTACATGCATGTGATATAGGTGAAGTCAAGCTCGAGCTGTGAAGCTAAAGCTTCATTTGCTTCTCGTCTCGAAGTCTTCTTTCTTGAATTTTTGTGTGGAAACTTCATGGCATAGTGCCCAAATTCATGACAATTGAAACATTTAATTTTGGAAAAATCTTTCTTCTTGCTCCCCTGGCTAGATTCTGGTTTGGTTTGAGATTTCTTCCCTTTTCCATTCTTTCCCTTTCCAACCAATGCAAAGTTTTCTTCATCCTCTCCCTTGGTTGAAGTTCCATTTCTGGTATTCCGCCTTATTTCCTCTTGTACCAAATTATACCATAAGCATTCCTAATTTGGTAGTTTCTCCCTCCGTTCACTGAATCTTGGTAGATATGCTAGCTCTTGGGAAGGCCTAGAAGGGCTAGGCTTACCAAGTCATCATCTAAATAAATTACACCAACTCATGCAAACTCATCACGAAATTGTGTGAACCTGTTCAAATACTGCTGAATAGTGTCATTCCTTTGCATCTTGATATTTCAAAATTTATCCTTGAGCGCTAGTTTCCTATGGTCATTGCTATTCTATAAAAAATCTATCAGTGGTTGCCAAATTGCATAAGAAGTTTCTTTTCCATGGAGATTTGTAACAATGTGGTCTCACACTCCCTCCAAGATTATTCTCCTCAGCTTAGATACATCTTTCTTCCATTAGGATAGGTTCTGGGCATCGGATTCTGTTGGTTTTGCAACATATCTCTTGATGTATTATAGAAGGTCATTGTCATCCATCACCGCCTCCATGCGATCCTTCCATGCAACGAAATTAGAGCTACCTTCCAAGGCATATTCTAGTCTTAGTCCATTGAAGTTCATTCTCATAACTCTGAATAGATCCTACTACGCTAAACTACAAATTCGATCCTCCTGAGAAACAACTTCGAAATTCCTGCTCTAGTGTGAATCCTGCTCTGATACCAATAAAAATTTATGGTGTAGATTTGCAACTTCTCATGAAGTTTTAATCAAAATCACAAGACACAAACCTACTCTACTGCTGTGTGGAATTCATTTCACAATTTAGAACATCAATCGCAAACATGCAATGAGAAATAACACACATGCACAAAGTATTTTTCCAAAGGAAAGCAATATGCTAAAAACCCTTATTCCTGCTTGCATTAATATGATGAATAGAGATGTATTACAATTGATTTTCTCAACTGAGCACAACCTGCAAGTGAATAGCCTATCTTTATGCTCACTGAGAATCTATGACCCAAACTTAGTCAATTTATGCCTTTGCTTGAGCCTCTATTTTCTTGGGCAATTCCTTCAAAAATTAGGCCCCTATTATTTAGGAAATTCCTCAAATTGATTGATCATCTGACTGCATACAACACTTGTACACTCAACATTAGTCTAAAATTGATGTTACACTGCCTTGGAAAATCCACCATAACTAGGGAACTCAAATCCTCTGCATGCACTAGCTATTTTGGGTTGATTGTTTAGTTAATTGGATGATCACTGAGTTTAACTGAAGTCCCATTGCACAATTGAACTTCCACTAGTTCCTCCAATAGTTGGAGCTAGTTTAACTAAAAACAACTTGAAATAACTGACCTTGATTGCTACAAATTAGAAATCACACATTCTTAACTGAACTCTAACTCCTCTAACTCGAATTTATTGAGTGAACTAGGTGACACAAGCCATGTCACACAAATTAACTACATCCAAGTTATCTACTGATGTGGAAATTTGAATTTTCTCAATTTAATCAAGGAAAAATCAAATTGACAAATTCTTGCTGCATTTTTCAACCTGGATGAAAAATGTACTACTTTCAGTTATAAAACATATGTAAGGAAGCTATAAATAATTGAGTGAAAAACTATGAGAGAAATGTCAAATAACTCTTGTAAATCTCATACCATGCATAACTCCCCCTGAGCTCAATATACCTCCAATAGATAGGTTGATCATGTGGACATGAATGTGCATGAGGTTGAATGAATTCATAATATGCTAATACACCAACATATCATAATTTTTTCATAGGCTCCCCCTGAGGTTATGCACCTCTCATAAACTATGCAATCCTCTATGAGTATGCAAGAAATAATCATGGACTGTGTTGTAGCTCATTTTACTTTTATATGTGTGTAGGAGAAATGTATAAATATGTATCAGTTAATATATATATATATATATATATATATATATATATATATATATATATATATATATATATATATATATATATATATATATATAAACATCAAAAAAAGAAAAGAAAGCAAGACAGAATTTTTGTTTGATGGTGGATTACGTTGTTTTAATAAAGTTTTATGCAAGCATTAATGTAAAAAGGTGGGCCCTAGTTGACAACACCGTGTCAGATTTTAAATGTCGGGCATATTTTCAAGCACGATGAATAAGGCATTGGGGCCTACGGGATGGAGAAAACCCAATGGCACTACATGCCCGATAGTTAGCTCTCCCAGTCCCCCCATATGAATTTTCAACTCCATTTCAGATCAACAGATCTACGACTTGAGTTGGTTGCAGGGAGACTCTGTTGGGTTTCTCGCATACTAGAGTCAGCCCCATATGACATTGGTAAGTGAGCGTGTTCCGTCAGCAAGTGAGTGAGTGTCTTTCTGTTATCCATTTATCGTTGCACTATCACCATTTTCCTTCCGCCACCTCATCCTCCACGTCAGGAATCACTTCATCCATATTTCCACTAGCTCATTTCTCGATTCTTTCAAAATTACCATTAATTCCATTTATCTACCTGTTACTCTGTTTTTCCATAAAATCCAGTTTACTCTACATTTCCCTCACTATTTTCATTTGTTTCTGCTATCGAAAATTGAATTGTACAGGTTGAAAATCCAATTGTTTTCACCATTCATTGTTCTGACATCTACACAAAGTCTCGGTAAGAATAATTTGGAAAAATGTCGAAGAAAGCCATCATCACAGGTTCTACATTCCATATTCCTTTGATGGATACTGATAGAGCCATTTTTGATCCATTCTGTTCAATGAATTGTATAGAAGTTTATCATCAAATTTTGCTGAACCAAGTTGAATCCCCTATATATGTTGTTGTTATTAGGTCTGGTGTCCTAGCTGCCATGATTCCTCAGACTTACATCTTCCCTGAGTTTATAAATTGGCTTGTCTCTGCCCTTTACCCTAAAAAATGTTTTTTTATGAATAAATTAGGGGAAAATGTTTTTCAAGTGTCAGCCTTGTTAATTCAACAAGATTTATGCTTTCCATAAACAAACTCTTACACTACATTCTTAGAAGATTCTTTGTTTTCAACTTTCCAAGACTTGTCTGCTTCTAATTATGCTCAGCTCAATTTCTTTTTAATGCCTACTGGAAATTTTTTGCCTATGGAGCCTTCTCATTTTCCTCTAGATACTTTTGTTGAAGAAGTTAGACCTATGCTACATATTTTGGCCAAAATCTTAGGAAAGGAGGATACAAACACTGTGGATAAAGCCATTTTAGGAATGTTTAGTTTGATGATGAACCTAGAAATAATTTTTGACATACCTTCTTTCTAGGAAAAAATGGTAAATTCTCAATTAACAGATCTTCCCCTCACTGGTTGCTTTAGATTTCAAGCTCTTGTTACATATCTCCTTTTTTACACTCATGTGGAAAGATTCATGCATTTAGGTCTGAATATCATGGACTATCATTAAAACAAGCAATTAGTAGTATTTTGGACTGATGTGATAAGAAATACTAGAAATGACCAAGTATTGATGTATTTTTCTTCTTATTTCCTATCATTTGTTTATTCAATTTTGAACATTTCTCCTCCACCTTGTTTCTTACCAAAGGTCCAATGTTTACTTCAACTCAGTAAAGATATCAAAGTTGGTGATTGGTTTCAATTTGAGGATTATTCAGAGATTGAGTTATATGGAGTAGAAGTTTCCCATTTCAGACTTCCAATTTTTGTACCTATGAGATTATTTTCGCTGGAGTTCATCAGACAGAGCTTGAATTAGATAAAATTCACTTTGTGATAGCAAAGAAGGGGTACTTGTTTAAAATTTTCAAAGATAGTGGGACCTTTCATTGTAAACAATAGGAAAGCTGCAGGAGAAGTGCAAAAATTACTTGAAGAGATGGATTTACAGTTGGGTGAAAAATAGGCATATGAGCCACATCACATTATTTCAAACAAGAGGATAGAAAATGGTTATGATCCCTTTATTCATGAAACCACACTAGAGATGGAGAAATTATCCAATAGAGGTCAAACTAGCTTATCAGGAGGTATGGAAATTGAAATTCCTCATCAGAGTGAGAAAAACTTGAAAAGAAGCAGTGAGGATGTTATTGAATTAGAAGAGGAAACAAACAAAATATCAAAGAAGGATAATTTTTCTGAAGGCCACAGTTCATCATCATTTCAACTGCAATTAGGAGAAGCTATTTGTACACCTTCTTCTTCTGTTCAAGAAGAAACTGGCTAGGGTTCAATGTCCATGATTAAACAAATGTACTCCCAAATTGAGGAAATAAATATAAAGGTTAGAGAAAATATGCAGTCTCAGGTGGAGGCACAATTTGTTTCAAATGATCAAACCAAACTGCTTTTAGCTATGGATCTTGAGAAAAATCAGTTTAAAATATCTTTCTCTCACCCTTCTGCCTTAAGTGTGTCTTCTTCTTCTGGTTTCAAGGTTGTCAACTTGACAATGGATGCTAGGGAAATTCCTTTGCCTGACAAAATTAATTTTCATAAGCAAACTAGGGAATTAATTTACAATGATTTGAAGAAGCCATCCTTAACTTCCAGTAGAGCAGAAACTCGTTAGAAAAGGTGGTGAATCAATTAAAGTTAGAAAAGATAATTCAAGAGATTTAGTCACTTAGAATGAAGAGTTGAAGAAGATGATTATTAAGATTGGAGTAAATCTAGAGGACAAAAGTGTTGTTCAAAAATTGTTGCAGGGAGCAGAAACAAAGGTTCAAGTATTGAGGAAGAAATTGAAGATGCCTGCAATAGAATACATAATGGCACCAGAAGTGGTATAGGTAGAAAAGGAGAAATAAGTTTTGACTAAGGAGTTGATTAAAAGAAATGATGAAATTTCTAAGTTGAAAGAAATAAACATTGTTATGCAATAGAATAATGAATCGCATGTTTGTACTGTTGTAATACCAGCTGATAAGCTAACCAGAGTCATGATCGAAATGAATATTTCTGATAATGAAATGAAGAAGGTATAGAGGGACTATGAGACTACATTGCAAATCATAAAAGCTAATGAAAGAGAAATATCCATGTCTAAGGAAAATGCAGAAAAATACAGAGATGATTTGCAAGATGCTTCCCGGGAAATCAAAGAATTGAAAGAGAAGGTGAAGGGAAACATTTCCCTTATTCAAGCTAGAGAAACTCTGTGTAATGAAATCATCCGTATTGTTATAGACATCTGGGAATAATTTTCCATAATGAAAGAAGAAAAGATCATCAGAAGAAACTTAGAAAATCTAATTGTTGCAAATAAACATAAGTTACAACAAAGAGCTCAGTGCGCAAAGAAAATGATAGATTTCCTTAATTCACAATCTTCTCAGTATTTAAGGGAATTAGTATTTGGAGATAGAACTGAATATGTGCTATAAATAAACAAATGATTGTGAATAACCTCTACAGGAAAACATGAGAGACAAAATTAACAAAGTTCAAGGTAGCTGTAATGAAATTCAACACTGATTTTGATAAGAGAACAAGAGAAGGTTTTCCTTCATGCTGGGACCAACAAGGTAATTTACTACCATGGGATACTTATGAGACTTTATTGGTGTAAGCAAAAAGCAAAATTGGATCAACCCTTGAAAGGACAACCATGTTGAAAGGAGAAACTATTGTCAACTATTTGTAGATGGATTTTCAGTTGTTGTGGTTGATGAGAACTCTTTTTGTGGACAAACCAACATATAATAGAATTACAAATTTCACTATGGCACACTCAAAATTCGAAAAAAGTCCCATTCTTGATACAAACATATGGAAAAAGTGCAGGGAATGGACGTCACCATCAGTAGCTACTATAGAAGCATGACCTTCATCCGCAGCTCAAGCTCAGACCACCAGATAAAGCATTGCCACCTGTCATGACAAATTGCGTCATACATTTTTGGATCATTATTAATATTTTATTTTTCATGATTTAAAGTTCGAAAGAACTATTTATTTTAAAGAAGTTTAGGAAGTTATGTACTTTTGAGTAATTGACATTTTTCTAACTATTTTTTGAAATTTTGTATAAATCTTATTTAGAAATGGAAATGAGGGTTCTGAGTTTTGGACCTCATAAGCAAAAAATACTTGTATCTTTTTATCTTCACATGGAATTGAATAAAGAAGTTTGAAGTGATTCCAGACACCTGTTGAGTACAAATATTTTTTCCTGTTGTTTCATTTCATATTTTCTTCATAGTAAAGAGTAATGAAGCTGATGGTCTTTAATATTATAATTCTGTAAATCAGTTTCATGTGATTTAAAGTTAAATATTCCTTAATGATGCACTCCTCTTTCATTTACACCATATTCTGCTAATTACATTTTTATTCTAAGGTTGAAAACAAAGATTTTGTAGTAAGCAGCATGTGTTGGAAACTTTCCACTATCATTCTGTCTATTCTTTCATTAAAATTGTAATCAACATCAGAAGGCCACTTGAAAAAATTGTTTATTTCCATTGAATAGTTAGAAGTATTGTCATTAAATAAAATCTATAGGGTTTGAACAATGGGACAACCATTTTACCTTTTTACTATTTTAAATAAATGTCTTGGGCACTAACCTCTCCTCAATCGGAGGTTGTCTTCCAAGGTACAACATTTTTTGGTGCCATTGCCGGGGAACAAAGACACAAAACTATTTTTCCTTGGGTTTTATATTTTAGTCATTTCTTTGTCTAGTGAGCAAAGAAAGTGCTTAGGCTTATTTTCTCACCAAATAAAACAATCTTGGCTCCAAAAAGACCCCATACGAGGTATGATGCCTTGCAACAGAAAGGTCCAATCCTCTCTGACCCAGAGAAGTTAATTTCTTGGAGAATTTGGAAGCCTAAATCTTGAGTAACTCCAAAACCTACTTTGTTTGCACCTGGTTCAAGTTCTACTTCAGAATTATTTAATACTTGTCATTCAGAGCCAATTGTGAAAAATCTTGATTTTTCTCAAGAAAATTTGTCTTCTTTTCATAATATTTTTGTAGAACCTACATTAGAAGGAGAATCATTTGAGTTAGTTTCTTTTTATTTTCCAGAAATTGAAGAAGTTAAAATACTTGTTTTTTCAATTCCAAATTAGATTGTTTCGACTATCAATCAGCCTATTCTTATTTCTATTATTCCATCTCTGTCATTTGTGTTTCAAGAAGGAATTTCCTCTAGTCCTCTTTCTAATTTAAATATGTATATCCCATCTTTCCTTCTGAACATATATGCACCTCTAAACCTACCTCAGCCAATGAATGCAATGCCCCAAGATTATTTAAAATCATTTCCTAGATTTACAGGGGAGGATGAAGGAATAGCATAAAATCATATTGCTTCATTTTGTACATTTGCTGAGAATTTGAATGTCAAATATCTGGATGTTGTAGTGAGACTATTTGTACAATCACTAGATGGGGAAGCAAGTAAGCAGTTCAAAACACTTCCTGCCAATTCTATAAATACTTGAGAAGAGTTAGAAAATGTTTTTACACAGAGATGGGGTGAAAAGAAGGATCATGGTTTTTTCTTAACTGAATTCAATGTGATTAAAAGAAAACCAGAGGAAGAAGTAACTGAATTAATTAAGAGATTTAATAAGTAGTATAATAGTTTACTAGAAGAAATTAAGCCACCACTTATAGGAGAAAAAGTTGTAATTTCAAGGGCATTTGATTCTGATTTTGGTTTCACTCTAAGGGAGAGGAGATCTCCTACTTTAAACCAAATGCATATTGATGCATTAGAGATCGAAGCCAATTTGTCTATTAAAGGGAAAATTAATACAAAGGAACAAGTTAAAGACAAAGAAAAGGGAAAAGAAGAAGAAGTAAAGGCTGCTAGTCAACCAAAAGATTCTCATGAGAAGAAGCTCAATGAAATGACTAAGGTCATTAAAAATCTGTCTAACAAATTGGTGAAAATGGAATTGGAGAGAAAAAATACACCAAGATAGTTTCAACAAGGTCAAAATAGAAATTTTAATCCTCAATTTAGGAGGCAGCCACTGTAAATTATGCAGAGAGAAAGAAAAGGATCAGATATAACCACCTCTATACATTGAGGATGAATAGAGGAAGCAGTGGAAGAATCTCTTAAAGAACAGGAAAATCAAATTTCTACATTATATGATGAAGTAGAATAAGAGGTTATAAAAGATTATTTTAATTCAGATTTTCAGGTCTCTCTGGAGGATGAAGAAATCAAAGAGTATTATAAGAAGTTCACATATTTTATGCAAGTAGAGTTGCATAAAAAGTATGATCTTCTATCTAGAAGAAGATCAAGACTCCCAGATAGTATAGCAGTAGTCTCCAGGACAGGTTGATAAAGGAAAGAAACAAGTTGATGCAGTCCCAAAAGTTATACTTCGGCATGGAGAAAGTTCTAATAGAAAACAAAATTCAGGTATGTTACATAAATTTGTTCAACAACCTATTGTCAGTTCAAAGAAGATTTCTAGTCAGAACTTAAATGAGGAGGAGAAATTAAAAACAACAAAAGTAAGTCATTCTTTTGATCTAATCAAATAATTAGAGAAGCTTAAAGTTCCAATGCCTTTAACAAAGCTAGTAAAGACTCCTAGATATAAGAAGCAAGTTTCTGACTTTATAAATCTTTCTCAAGATAATCATTCAGCAGATGTAGTTAATTTGCAGGAGGAGAGACCAATAGTGATGTTTGGTCCTCATGTAGAAGAACAAGATACCTCTACACCTCCTTTCTATATTTCTTTGCTTATGCATACCTTTATACTTCATAATTGTATGTTAGATTCAGGAGCATCTCATAATTTAATGCCACTGTCAATTATGAAGCAATTGAATTTACAGATTACAAATCCCTATAAAGACATATATTCTTTTGATTCAAAGAAGGTAAAATGTATGCGATTGATTAAATAGTTGGTGGTATCATTGGCTCAAATTCTTGCTAGGAGCATTGTAATGGACTTGGTTATTGCAAATATTCCAGCTCGTTTTGGAATGTTGCTCTCAAGATCTTGGGGAGCCAAACTAGGAGGAGTAATGTTGTAGCGACTACAATCACCCTCCAAAAATTTTCCTTAGCTTCATTTTGGAGCCTCCCTACCAACCATCCTTAGTAGCATGCCTTGCACTTTCCAGGTACATATGCTTCAGTTGAGTTTTAGTGGCTTATCAGCTTGTGTTTGGTAGCTTGTTTTTCCTTCCACCCATAAGCTGACATCTCAAAACTTGGTCATTTTTTGGATGTTGTGCTCACTTGGAAAATTGCGCAGAACTAGAGGGGAACCAAACTTCCTCTCCAGAATTGCATAGACCATCTAAGCAGCCTGGTGCTCTCCAGAAATGCGCAGAGTAAGCAGGAAACCTTCCCTCTAGAAATTGTTTAGAGCAACCCATCATTGGGCTTGCTCTCAAAATTTGCGCAGTTCTGGCTGACATCCTGGGATTTAGTCTAGAAATTGCACATAGCCTAAGGGGAAACCAGATCAACTCAGCCCAAAAACTACGTAGAAGTCACTCCAGGGCTTGCGGTCCATTGCATGTGCTCCCAAGTTGACCGGTTCCTTCCAGAACTGACCAATCTTGCTTTGCATGCATGGGCTATTTTTACTAAGAAAAAAAGAAGCAAAAAGAAAAAAGCATCCCTAGATATTAGGGTTTTTATTTTTAGCAGTTGGGGGTTACATGCAAAATCCGTTTAAGAAACCTCCCGCCAAGTGTTGCTTTCCCTAGATTTGTGGCATGCGCGTCATAAACCTCAATCTTATCAAAACTATTTATTCGACACTTTGGATCTCATTCCTCACTTCAATCTTGGAGCTCTGGCATCCCCCATCACATCTAGGAGCATTCAACACACTCAACTCAACTTTTTCCAGGTAAGTCCACTTTTCATGCCTTTTGCTACTTTTCTGTCGCTTTTTGTATTTCGGTTTGCGTGAATGTTGTTTGTTTGGTTTTGTTGAACGCTTTCTGTCATTCTAATGCATGTTAGCTTGTAGAAGCATCGTTTTAATTTTCCATTGCATCTCACTGTTTTCACATGCATGAAACTGTTTCTGCACTAGCGATCGCCGTTGCTGTGACTCGCTTCACACACTTACTTGTTTTCCCGTTTCTAAATCCTGCACTCACTATTTGCATGCATGATCATTCACTCTTATTTGCACTCAAATTCGCACATGCATTCAGCTTCTTAATGTTTTCAGTCGCCCGTCGGTGGGTCTGGGCTGCCTTGGTCCAGACCCTTCCTTGCCTGGCTTGTATTGTGCATTTTTAGAGTGAATACTTTTCCTTCCTCCCAGAAATTGCGCAGAGCTTTCCCAGCACTGGCCTCTAGGCTTTCTCTACACAATTCTGAGAGGCAGTTTCCGTTGGCCCCCGGAATTGCAGATGCAGTTGATCGAGTTGCAGTCATTGAGGATTGAAATTGTGCATTACATAGTTTTAGTCCCTAGCAGGCCAAGATGGACTTTTCTTTGTGCAGTTTCAATAGTCATTCAGCCCCCTACTAGTCTAGGTTGTGTTTTGTGCAATTTTGGCAGTCAGTCTCCCAACCTTCCGGTGAAAATTTTGCAAACTTCCCAGTAAATCACCTAGGTGTGTTGCATGTCAGTCCTCAAGTTGTTTTGGTTTTAAATTGAGATTGTGCTTTCCATGAGTGTTTCTCAGTCTCCAAGTATCGCAGGTGTTCATCCATCTCTCAGCAGTAAGGTACAATGGATTCCAAGAGAGTATGAACAAAGGACACCATTGAGAGTGCAACTGGAGATGCAGTTCAGCAAGTGTCTATGAGCTTTCCCATCTATGAAGACACTAAGATGTTCATAGACAAGGAGATCAAGATGAAATGGTAGGACATCAATGACACCTTTACAGGCGCATTTGAGGAGAATTTGGAAGACCATAGGTGTTATAGACATATTTGGGAACTTCAACCCCGAACACATATGTCAATAAACCAAGGGCTCTTTAACCCCTAAAAGTGTTGTTTCATACCCTAAAGGATCATGGTCAACTGATTACATCATTTCCCAGAAGTTCCACTTGAAAAACCACTTAGAACTGGCCAAAACTGGACCATACTGACTGCTCCATGGTCAAGGTGCAATGTATACTGACTGCTACACTAGCCAGGTGTGATGCATACTGAAAGAGCCTTCTGTGGGGTGCGATGAGAAAGAAGAGACAAATGGAAGAGATAGTTTGCTAAGTGGATGAGCAGGGAATCTTCTAGAAACTTCTCATATGACACTTGCCTCATTGAATTCACCTAGGGATGAGTAAGAGATCAAAGAAATCTCTAAGTGGAACCAAGAACTATCAGTGGAATGACACTAATCAGAAACCCAGAGCTGGTTCACACCCTTGCAAGACATCTATATATGGATCCCTCATCTGAGAGATCTAGGGGTTGGAATTTTGTAATTCGTAAGGAAGTTCTGTTGGTTTCTCTTTGAGAAGGAACATTGTATTATGGGTGATCTTGCTTTTCATGAGGTGAAGAGGGCTTTCATGCTGGGTGGATGATGCTAGATTAGACAGTTGGGTTGTAATCCTCTCTTCTACTATTAATAAAGTTATTTGAGTTTTCCTCCATATGATCATGTATTTGTGAATGCAATTGTATGGTCAATGTATTTCTGATTCTGCATTGTTTATGATATTATAGATTAAGATGCTTTGATGGTATTTTGTTGCTTTGCCTCTACAAATATTCTCTAAAGTGGGACCAGTAGGAGAGGAGTGGCAAGCTCTATCAAAGGAGAGAGGAAACAAGCAAGGAGCCAAGCAAAATGTCCAGGTTGGCCCTCTTTTGCTTCTCTCTTACCTATCATACATAAAGGAAATCGCAATTTGCTTTGATTGTTTGTTTCTAAGATAGCTACCCGTCTTAGTAGGACTAGCAGATCGAAAAGACACTAGTTTTCCCAGAAACAAAATGGCGACTCCACTAGGGAGTGATTAATTAGTTTGTTTGTTATTGTAATAAACTACAGACGGAGCCTAAAGTTAACCAGCAAGCCTTCAAACTGCTCTTGCTATGCAAGTGCAAAGTAGATCAACGCTGCTTCAGTCAATCTCCGGGTTGGTTTATGAACTGAACATCTGACTTGAAAACATCCTAAGTGCCCTTGTGGTAGCTCAATAACCTCCTAAGGTTATACCCCTATACTTTGTTTTTACTGTCTATCATAGCTCAGCCCAAATCACTGAACTTAGCTACAAATTTTGAGCAAAAACCAAGATCAGTTTCATTCTCTGGCCCATCGCACTGTCTGTAAATGGCAGCCTATATGCATCGCACCTCCAATGTGTTGCAGGTGAGATGCATCCCTATTTCCCTTAAGGACAGGTGCGATGATTGAGTGATATTGTTTTCCTCTTTGGAATTTGGTTTTTCTCCTTGTTTTCAGCTCTATTCAGTAGTTTTGCTTCTTATGATCAGTATCTCATCGCTGAAGCCTTCTTTCTTTACATTATTCAGCCTCCATTGATTAGCATTTTTAAGTGTTTTTTATGTATTTTTCATCATTTACAGTCCTTCTTTTTCAAAAGTAGCTTAATTGAACTGTCATTTTTTATTCAAGCGTCGTAATTGTCATTTTGGGTCAAGAAGAAGAGTGTCGTAAAGTCTTCCTCCTCTAGATAGTCGATTGTACTTTTGTCATTGTATTTGATTTGAATTTTCAATATTTGAAGTGTTGAAAGCAATTTTCCATTCGAAATCGAAAGTGTCGTCTTAGTCTTCCTTTCATATTGAAAATAAATTGTTGAAGTGTCACTTTGAAGAAAATAGTTCAGATCTGTACTTAGTTTTCCTTTTTGGCATTCTCACATTAAGGAAATGGAAAAAGAAATACATGCATGTGCATTTTCATTTAGACTGCATGCGGAAAAAGATTTAAGAAAAGTGCATTTAGTGTGTGCTCTTTGCTCTCTGTTGAAAGAATCGTACTCTTCTTTCCTTAGTAGCTAGGATTTTCATTGCTAAAAGAAAACAAACAACTGTTTATCATTTTAGATTGCATATTTAGGAATTTTACATCTACATCACATGGTGAACCTTGAAAGACAAACTTCTAAAAAAGATCAACTCTAAAATAAATCTCAATGAACATAAAAACGCTTTGGAACCTAATGCACAACATCTAGAAGTCTAGGCTAGAGATGTGTTCCGGCGTCGTAAAACCTAGTAACTATCATTTTCATTGAAGGTTGGGTGATTCCTCCTCTTTGATACGACAAGTGCTAGTACGGACTTGTGCTCCCCGTACTGTCAAGTATATATTGGGAGACCACAATAGGCTGATATCCTTTATCCTTAGGAAGCCATGTCTGCCACCCTATCGATTGCAATGCATTGAACACAACATTCGGGAAGATTAACTGCCATACGTAAAGTCCATGGTAATTTCTCTTTAATTTACCACCAAGGTGTATATTTTAGTTTTGTGATTGATTTGGTAATCCCTCTGTCTAGATTTCCAGAGTAGTCACTTTCGTTCCTTTTCGACTCCTTAAAAGAAAAGGTCCATATGAGCACTTGTCACTTTGGGCTCATTAAAAATCAAAGGCAACTAGAGTCATCTTTAGCTTTTTATTGACTCTTAAAAATTGAAAAAGCAAAGTTGTGTCAAAGCGACATTAAAATTTATTTAATTCAGAAAAGCATTTTTCCACTTAATTTTGAGTTGATCAAGTAATCCGAAATCGTGGAAGAAAGTCAATCAAAACCCCATCGTTCGCGGAGGCTAGCGAGTCAACATTTTTGACTCCGGAAATGAAACCATTCTGGGCAAAACGGTCTCGTTTAACTGAGTCCAATTATCCTAGTTTATTTGAAACTTGTGTTTCGATATTATCAGAGACTCCAGTTACTCTGATTATCTTTGGTACATCTGCCTTTACAGAGGAAGTTCTGCAGTTACAAGAGGACATTAGAACTGATCCTAGTGTAAAGATATACACTTCTATCCCTGCAACAGCTCCATCTAGAGTTGAATCAGAGACTGAAGTTCACTTACCTAAACATCTAGAAGTCGATTTCCAGAATTCAGAAGGTGTCACCCCTCCAATATTTGTTACTGCAGAAGCTATACCTTCTTCAGCTCCAGAAATATTTTACGGACCTGACAGTATACCTCTTCCACCTGGACTGATTGCCATAGAAGAGATAGTAGAGGATCTTCCATCCAGTACTCCATTGCATTTTGGAACTGGGATCCACTTATATCCTTCCATTCCTAAAGTTAGTTCTTTTAGTCATCATTCATCGCAAGTTCCTGTCGAATCGCTAGGAAATATTTTGGATAGACTAAATATGTTTGAACAACCATCAACATCTAGGACTGTGTCGTCTGATACAGCCACAGTAGAACTTCCCACTGCCACTCCGACGATGTTTGCTGGTATACCATCTGTCCCAACTAGTCATCAATTACTAGATGGAGTCCACCCAAGGACTATTTCGACAACATGGTCTATTCCTACTTGTTCATCCGGAATCCTATCTAGCATCTCTTATGTTCAAACTCAGCAAATTGATCTTGCATACCAATTTCAATTTGGGAAATCCAGTCTTCAAAGGCTGATCTATCCTTTGAGCACCGGATTGCCGCCATATGGAGGGCAGTATGCCTTTTCATTGTTCCCTCCTGGAGAATAACCATATGAGAGTTCACAACAAAATTCAGGTCAAACTGGAATTACATCCAGTGGTTGGATACCAATACTGCCTCAACAACCAAGAGTTGTATATTCAATGCAACCAACTCAACCTGTGTCGAATATTCCCACTACACCCGCTATTGTGACTGTGTCGCAAGTACAAGCACTGCCTGTTGTATGCCAACCTCAAGTTTCTCAGGTTGCAATACAACAACCTCTTGTCTCTATGGCTCAATCACAACCTCAGGTTAGTGTTTCCTTACCTGGAACGACTCAGGCTCAAACAGGTACTATCACCCCACATCTTGGTCAATCATCCAGTATTGAGCAACAGCAAATGGTCCAACAACCATGGCTGGTACAATATCAACAACCACAATTCTAGCAAACTTACCGAGGACCTGAGCAACAAGGCTTTGTAGGTAACGAGCAACCACATTTTCAAAACGGTTATCAACAATCATATATAATGGTTATGCCCATCAACCTTATCAAAGTTATCAACGTTAGATATATTATGCTGGTATGCAAAGACCTATTGCTCAGGTGATCCCATCTTATCCTAGGTATGCTTCGCCAAACCTGAATCAATAGTTGCCTTTTGTGGTGTCTCTAGAATTACCAGATTTGAACCGGCTGACGAATGATCCAATTGCTTACGCCCCTTGGTGGCCAGCGATTCCTCATAAACCTCCCTCTGATATTCCTAAATTCAATGGAAATCCATGTGAAGATCCATCGAATCACGTAATGACTTTTCATTTGTGGTGCTCATCCAACACCCTAAATGATTTTTCGATTAGGCTTCACCTTTTTCAATGAATGTTAACTGGTATGGCAGCAAAATGCTATATTGAATTGCCTAGAGCCTCGTTTGATAACTTCAGCACCCATTCCACCACCTTTCTAACCCACTTTTAGTTACCTATAAGGTACAAAACGGGAACAAAACTCCTTACCAACTTTAAACAGACAACAAACACTCACATATCTGATCATATTCATGAGTGGCGACGTCTTCATTGAATGGTAAAGACATATGTTCCTGATCAGCTTCTCACTGAGTGGTTTATTAAGTCGTTATTGCCTTCTATTACAGAAAATGTGGCGAAGGGAGGAGTTGTCACTGAAGAGCAAGTCATTGCTCATGCACAATATTTGGACTTGATCTATACTCAGTCTAGCACACTCTACGACAAAATTCCTGACGCTCCTAGACCAAACTTTTCTGTTCCTCCCCCTCCTAAATTGAATAGGGACTCTCATGCCAGCAATGGCGTGATTGGTACCTCAAGCATGCAAACTACAAAGGCTCCATCTGGTAAATCCCTTGGAGTTTCTAGTAAGAAAGCAAATGAAAAACTTCTTGCCTCAGAGGTTAATGCCGTATCATCTGACAAGGGCAAAGAACCAAAGCAACCAGGGAATAAGAAGAAAGGGAAAAACAAAAAGAAGAAATAGGAAGACTTGACTCCTGAGAAATCTTCTGGAAACCTTACTGGGCGAAAGAAACCTAATCAACCATGTTTCATATGTAATGAGGACCATTATACAAAAAATTGTCCACATCAAGCTGAGGTCACGAAATTTTTAAAAACTTCAAATACCTTAGCGGTATTGACTGATCCGTTTCCAAACCCAGAAACCAATTTGGTTGCTATCGATCAAGCTTCCCCATCCCAAGTGCTTATGTTATCCATCTCGAAACAATAAAATGATGCTTTGATATTGACGAGGAATAAAGATTATGGGAATCCATAGATGTCGAAAAACAAGGCTACAGATCAACCCAGTAGTTTGACAACAACTTCGTCAGAAGTTGTGCCACCCATCATTCTTGAATTAACTATAAAGCCGCCAAAGGGAGTAGTACATAAATCAACGTTTAATCCTCGTGCTCGAGTAGCACAAAATTATAATATAGTGGAGGATCTGGCTCAATCGCCATCCGCTATGTCGACACTTGAAGTACTATAGAATTTCCCCTCCAAAAAGCAGGCTATGTTATCAGCAATAGGTGGGATTGACCTAGCGGATTCCAATCTTGTGGCCTTTAACCATAAAGGATATGAGCCTCAGTTACTGGCCCAACTTGCTTTCCTTCTATAGGTAAAAGCCCTCAACAAAACTGTTCATCGAACAATCATTGACAAGGGAGCATCTACCTGTATTATGTCAATGAGTTGCTGGAAAACTTTAGGCTCACCACCCTTGTCACGATCATCAACGACATTAAAAGCATTCGATGGAAGAACATACATGCCATAATATGGGATATTAAGTAACTTGCAAGTTGAATTGGGGGGCAAGACAGTAGAAATTGAAGTCAAGGTCATTGATGGAAACCTTGACTACAATATTCTACTATGCAGGCCCTGGATTTATGTTATGGCTGCTGTTGTGTCAACATATTTTAGAAAGATTGCATTTCCATTCCAAGGTGGAATTACAATCGTTGATCAACTAACCTTTCTCCTCAGCAGTTCACAAGCTACTGGAAGCATCCCAATGATCCATGGAAGCTCTCAATCGCTTCAAAATGTCGAAGTAGGTCTCCTAAAAGACCCTGCCTTAATGGGTACTTTTGCCCTCCTGCCTCCAAGTAATTTGGCAGAAGTGGCCACAGTGGAAACCTGTCATATGATATCTTCTACATCATCAAAGATTAAGAAGAATTCTGAACATTTTGTTAGTATGGATCATTGCCAGGTGTCACCCCCAAGCCCTATAGAATTGTTGTAGCAATTAATTTTCTAGGCATGGGCGGCGAACCCAAATCAACACTCAACAAGTGTTTGGGTAGATATGTCTCTAGAGTATGGTACCTCTTCTGACCCTTGGTCTCGTATACATTCTACAGACGAAGGAATCATTCAGTGAATGATGATAGGAGAGGCACCATGGGAAGATTACCACCATCGTTCCCATCTTCAAGATAACGACGAAGATTATTCTAGCAACCTTAATCATCCTTCAGTTTTTGATTTTCTATCAAATACTGTAAACACAGTGGATTCCAAGTGAAATCTGTCCAATATTTAGGAAACTATCGCCATTAATATCTCAACCAAACCTAATGTTGTAGAGAATATTCATGTTGGCAAGTCTTGTTCTCCTTCAGAACTGGAAATATATTGCACTCTCTGTCGTGAATTCAGAGATGTCTTTGCATGGTCATATGAAGAAATGCCAGGCATTGACTCGAGTATCGTTGAACATGAAATCAATATGTATCCAGATGTCAAACCAGTACGACAAAGTCTTCGACCGGTGCACCCGAAGAAAGCCGCTGCCATTAAGGCAGAAGTTGAAAAAATTTTACATGCTGGTTTCATTTACCTTGTTCCTCTAACTGATTGGGTATCGAACATTGTTCATGTGATGAAAAAGCAAGGAACGATTAAAGTGTGTGTCAATTACAGGGATGTAAACCAGGCTTGTCCAAAGGATAACTACCCTACACCTTCAACGACCAGATAATTGATGAATGTGCCGGATGTGAAATCTTTTCATTTATGGATGGATTTTCCGAATACAATCAAATCAATATCCGCCCACAAGACTAGTCAAAGACTACATTTATATGTCCATGGGGCACATTCGAAAACTACCTTTCGATTTGAAGAACACAGGGGCAACATTTCAGAGGGAAATGAACTATGCCTTCCATGACATCAAGCACATCGTTCAACCGTATCTCGATGATCTACTGGCTCATTCACGAAAGCGGACTGATCATCTGCAGCATTTGAGGGCCATATTTCTACGTTGCCGACACTACAAGATACGACCCAATCTGCACAAATGTGTGTTTTATGTTGGTTCTGGTCAATTACTTGGTTTCGTAGTTTCTAAAGATGGAATTCGACTCGACCCAAGTAAGGTTCAGGAAATCCTTGACATGGCTCCACCTTCAAATTTGCTTCAAATTCATAAACTCCAAGGGAAAGCCAACTTTCTAAGGAGGTTCATTCCAAATTATGCCAAACTTGCTAAAGGTTATACATGTCTTTTGAAAAAAGAAGTACCCTTCAACTGGGATCAGGTTGCACAAGCTTCCTTTGATGCTTTAAAAGGTTCCATAGTAAAAACACCATTAATGTATGCTCCTGACTATCAAAAAGACTTTAACCTGTATCTTGCTGCTACAGATACAACCATCATGATGGTTTTAGTAGAAGAAGACAATGGAACAGAACATACTATGTATTATTTAAGCCGCAACTTAAATGATACAGAAAGCAAGTACTCCTATGTTGAATAGCTAGCTTTAGCAGCTATTCAAGCAGTACAGAGATTTCGACACTATATACTTTTTCGCAAAACTACCATTTTTTCAGATTGCAACCCTATGACCTACATTCTATCGCGTCAATTGCTAGGGGGCGAATATTCAAAATGGATAGCCATTTTTCAAGAGTTTTATCTGGAATTCACCAAATCCAAATCAAATAATTCTCTAGTCTTTGTAGAGTTACCCTGTGACCTCCCATTGTCGTCTAACGATTTAACATGTAAAGCAACAATCGTGGATGAAACTTTGTTTCTGATATTGCCAACTGACTCGTGGTATGGATATATTCTAATCTATCTCCAAACCCAAACATTTAGGCCTAACACCTCTCTCTTGGAACAACGACGTACTCAAAAACAAGCAAAAGACTACATGATCGTCGGTGATACACTTTACCGTCATGGTGTCAATACAGTTCTGCGAAGGTGCCTTATGCATGAGGAGGCCGAAAAAGTCCTGAATGACTGTCATTCAGGTGCATGTGGGGGGCATCAATATGGTTACACCACTGCACAAAAGATCTTACGAGCTGGCTATTTCTGGCCCAAAATATTCAAGGATTGCATAATCACAGTCAGAAGTTGCCACGCTTGTCATATTTTTTATTGCAAAACCAGATTACCACTTACACCACTGCATCCAGTAGTTACTGTTGGGCCATTCACCAAATGGGGCATAGATTTCATGACATGTAACCCCACCTCGGCCAGGGGGCATGGGTATATCATAGTCGTTGTCGACTATTTTACAAAATGGGCCGAGGTGATGCCTACATTAAACAATAGCGGTGAAACAGATGCTCTTTTCCTTTTCAATCATGTAGTCTCTAGATTTGGTATTCTACAAGCTATAGTCACAGATCATGGATCGCATCTTCACAATCACATGATGGTCGAATTAGCTGCCAAATTAGGACTGTCCCACGACAGTTCTACTCCATATTATCTGCAAGCTAACGGGAAATTTGAGTCCATCAACAAAGTCTTCAAGCGCATGCTGCAGAGGATGATTGGAGTCCATAAATGGAATTGGCATGTAATCCTATACTCAGCTCTATGGGCATATAGGACATCAGTAAGAAATGCGACCGGATTCACACCCTTTCAGTCGGTGTATGGCCTGGAAGCTGTCTTACCAATTAGGTGTGAAATTTCATCTCTCAAGCTCGCAATCGATCTACTTCTCGAAACTTCGAAGGAAGAGGCTCGTTTCTTGGAACTAATCCACTTGGATGAAACCCGTCGTGACACTGCACTGGCTAATGAAGCACATAAGAAACGTGTCAAAGCGCAATTTGATAAGAATGTCAAGCCTCGAGTCTTCTCAGAAGGTGACATGGTCTTGCTTTACGATCAGGACTCCGACAAATTGGGAGCAGGTAAGTTCGAACCCTTATGGATGGGCCCCTACATTGTTAAACGAGTACTAGCAAAAGGAGCCTACGAGCTGGTAGATTATGATGGAATTCCACTGTCGCAACCCGATGTATCTTAAGTGGTACTATGCTTGATTAAGTATAGTAATCTCTTTATAGATATGCTTTTGTTACATTTTTGTTTTCGTCAAGAGTTGTCATTTTGGTTAGGTAATCCACTTTGCATTTGTTGCAGATGTCAGACTTTTTGGAAACATTCATTGTGTATGCCGATGGAGCTAGCCATAGAACGTGGAATCTATCTTCTGCAGCCTGGGCCATTTTTGCTCCAAATAGCGAGTTAGTGAGTTTCAGGGGGATATGTATTGGTCAGTCAACGAACAACATTTCTAAGTACAATGCGTTAATGGAGCTTCTCTCTAATGCCATTTCACATGGCATATGCCAACTTGTTGTTAGGCTAGATTCATAACTCATCATTCTACAGCTTACTAGCATCTATTCAGTTAGGAACCCAACTATCTATCGTATGTTCCTAAGAGTCAGGATTTTGGAAAGGTAGTTTGATTCCATTCAATATCAACACATTTCCAGAAACTTAAACACATTAATTGATTCATTATCAAATTATGTGTTAGACAGACATTTGCAGCATTCATAAAGAAAAGCATTTCATATCAACACTTGCACTTGGATCACATAACTTAACCAAAATAAGCTCCGAAAATCAAAAATATATAACTGTTTATAGTTTCACATAATGTTTTGTGTACAAGGCAAAATCGGTCACGTGACCAGAAAACTCAAAAATGAATGCAGAAAAGCATCCTAAACTAATGGTGCTGGTGATAACATGTCACCGCTTGTGCGATCATACGCAAGAGCCTAGTCCATTGACTCAGCACGCCAGTAGTATGGCATTGTATTCTCAGAGGTAACTAGTCGGTCCTCACATCCTGAATACTAAGAGTGAGACCCTTGATCTGATGCTGTAGTACTGCAAGGGTCTCTACTATGTCCAAATCGCAAAGGACAGCCCTCCCCATGGCCTCTCCTGCTGGAACGTCAGTTGCCACCCTTGGGCGCACTAGCCCAACATCTGCACACACATATGAGTTTGATTAGTCTTGATAGCATTTAAAAACACAAAAACATTATAAAACTAATAAACAAAGATATGGTCAAAACATTTTACCCATAACACTCCACTGCTCGCCAGCCGGTAACACCAAATCAGGGTCGCCTCAGAAATCCATCTCGAC